>JAPQWN010000003.1:33310000-34560000 GCA_028538565.1 Umbellularia californica
AGACTCCATTTTGGTAAGATATCTCTAACCCTAGCATCTGTAATTTTGTTCCTTTGCTCATTTAGGGAGTGCTAAATGTGTTTCCCTTTATTGTTCTATTCTCCTTGTGTTCTAGGCATAGATTGGGAGCCTTGAGAGTGGGTTTTAGTGGCGATTGTGCGAGGAAGATCTTTTCCCCAATCTTTGTCTTTAGCTTTCATCTCTTGGGCAAAGGCAAGTGATTAGCAATGTGTAATGGATGTATACTTGTATGTTTCCTTGATTTTGATGATATATGCATTTGCTAGATCACCCTAATACAAAGCTTGTTATTGATTTTGGTTTTGATTAATATGTAAATTAGGATTTAACAATGCATAGGTCAAATGGATGGTTGGGTCAATTGGATTGAATGTGTTTAGGTGATGGGAAAGTGTTTTGGGAGAGCATGGAGGCTCTTTTTGTGTAGGCTATAGCCTTTAGAAAGGCTTAGAAAGGAGGGGAAAGGATTGGAAGTGAATGGGATACAAAAACCATCAGAATAGAGCATTCCCGACTTTGAATGTCGCAGGTTCGGTCAACCGAACTCAAGTTCGGTTCCTAAACTAGTATGTGAAGTATTTCCCTAACACAAGGTCGGTTCACCGAAATGTGGAGTTCGGTTAACCGAACCCTAACCGAGGAGCGATCGAATTTAGACGGAAGGTGGGGCTTAATTACGAGTGCTCTCTAGATGAACTTGGTTAACGGAGGGTTGACCGACACTGCAAATATTCCCTTATTTATGGAGGGATATGTGCTCTAGCTTTGGACCTTGGCTTTGGGACCCGCAAACCCTAGTAACATGCGACTTTAGTAGGAATTGGAATCGAAGTATATGGCTTGGGTATGCTTCGATGGTTGTCTACGTGTCCTTGTCTTATGCATGGTTTAACCGGATGCGTATGGAACTAAGTCAGTTGATGCCAACATGATTGTACACCAAGGATTCTTTCTAAGAGGCATTGTTGAATTAATTTCCACACACACTCCGATAGATCGTGTATGGTACATGGATGATAACACTGGCTTAGATTTAGATTGTAACTTCCTCCTTGAATTGTTAATCATATTCGTTGAGCTCATTTCCTTGTACACTCCCTTGGCATGAAATACCTAATTAATTATGAAACCTAACTTTTGTAGAATTAGAATTGTGACAGGGCTTAGAGTGTACCTTAGGACCATGTATTTTGTACTTGATAAACATGTGTGGCTAGGACATAAGGGACTATTTGGTGGTTTGGACTTGTCTTGCAACTTGGCTCGAATAGAGTAGTCCATATGCTTGTGTCTTGAACATTACTAGTCAGACTTTCTTGTCTTGGTTTTCTTGTGTCAACACCACATCACTACCATTATTCGACCGCAGTAGGATCCACTGTGGGGAGGATTGCAAGTCATGACCAGCCGCACTTTGGGGGTTTATAGATCGGCTGGTTACTCGGACATCGAGATGGGCAGTTGGCTTGGACGGCTTTCATGGCGTAGAGTAGTTGGGAGTGGGCTTGGACCGTGTTGCAATTCCAAGGACTAGGAGCTTGGATCCCCCTGTAGCCAGACTTTGGTATCAATGGTTCGAATAGGATGGCTACTGGTACCTCAGGAGGTGGCTTGGACACCCTTAGAGTCTCCCTTTCTTGATTCTTGCATTTGCATGATGTGGATGGTGTTATTGCTAGTTGATACTATGAGTTCTTGTTATTGGTTCATGTTATAATAATTCATGCTATTATGCTTGGCTTTCTCCTACCTTGGTGTCATATGATCATGTACCTATCTTTACATCTCTTTTGACACTTGTTATACATGATATTTGTGCATTGCTTATTTCTTACTCAACATGTCGTTGACTGTGTTCCTTGATGTGCAAACACCGCAGTAGAGTACTACGAGGAGGCAGGAGGTGAGGAAATCGTATAGCAGAGGAGGAGCTAGAGTGGCGTGCCGATAATGTAAGGTAGCGTCATCTTACCTGACACAAGAGAGAGACACTCATGGGACTTCTACTAGATTTTCTGTATTATTCCATTATTCATTTATTGGACCACTCTTATTATTGATTCTTGTGTTTTCACCAAATGGTCTAGGACTTTGGGATGACTAATGGTTTAAGATTTATTGTCCTTTGTTTAGCCTTAATTATTTGTTATTTAACTTAAATAAGTAATGAGAATAAACATTCATTTGCTTTGGTATTAAATATCATTTGGTTTATGACAAGTTTGGCATCTATGATATTAAATGAGGCTTCAAATGCATTTTTCTCACAGCAGACTTACGATCCTTGGGCCAGAACTGCTAAGGGCATTCCATCCAGCGTAAGCATCTGGATAATCTGGAATGGGTTTATTCTCTAATTTTGTTTGGGGGATATGATAGAATGGTATCAGAGCAATGGATGGTTTTTCAAGGTAAAATTGGTAGAAACCATAGGATGCGTGTGAGGATTCCATTAGTCAGTAGGTTAGTTCATTGTCTTATTCCTAGAATTGTGTTGTTAAATTGAGTCATATAGGAACTAACTTTAAATGGTTCTACAAAAATATGGCCAACAGACAGACTCGATCCAATAGTGTGCCATCACAGGAGGGTAGTTTTTTCTCATAACGACCTAGAGAATCAATTCCAGTAGTTTCTCAATGCATTCCTTTAGTCACAGAAGGACCTTGCCGAGTAGAATAGTAAGCAGACTGAGAACCAAGCTGCATTCCAAGCACAGATGCTAGAGGTAGTTCAGAAGGTGAGCCAACCATAGGCTAAGGAACATGACCTCAATGAGCTGGTTGAGAAGTTCATAAAGAGGTTCCCACCAGAGTTCCATGGCATAGAGGACCCCGCAGAGTGGGTAGTGCAAATGGAAAAGATTTATGAAGTGTTAAATTGCACAGGCCGATAGCAAGTCCAGTTGGCTACTCATATGTTCCGTGGGGGAAGACGGTGAAAAACCCTTATGAGACAGTTGAGGATGAGACCGCATGGAAGACTTTCACAAAGCAGTTTCAGAAGAAGTTCATCTCTAAGCACTACAAATAACAGAAGATGACATAGTTTGAGCAGCTAATACATGGAGTTCTATCATTCCAAGAGTATGAGATAGCACTTACTGATCTGTCCTGCTTTGCAGAGGCCTTAATTCGTCCTGAGTCAGAGAGGGTTAGAAGGTTCATCAAGGGGTTGAGACCCGATATTAAGATGCAAGTCCAGGGGAGCAAATTGATAGATTATGATGAAGTGGTGAAGGAAGCTTATAGGGCAGAGGAGTCCCTTATATATAACAATCTAGAGCCTTTTCATCCGTCTACCTAATCGAATCAATAAGATGTAGACATCAAATCCTCTAATAGGAAGGCATGAAGCATAAGTTCTGAGTTTGGGTTACTTAGATCATTATTTGACATCTTGGTCAGCGATCTGGATCACAATTATGGGTTAGTTTAATATGAGTGACAATTCTTTAAAGGACTCATTTGCCTTTTTATCAGTGATAGGAAAATGAAATTTACATGTGTAAATTCTTCATATGTAGATGTTACACATGTGAAACACATTGCATGTTTGTCAAAAACACTATTTTCACATGAGCAAATAAGTGCATCCAATAGTTCCAAGTGTATTTAGGTTTTTTAGATGTTTTCTCATAAGTTTATCAAGATGCATGAATAATTAAGGTGTGAGACTAAATTTTCTAATATTTACCATTAATACAAGAATATTTAAAAACTCAAGTCATGAATTGGGGACTCACAGAAGTGCAGAAAATTATACCATAGGTTGGAACTTTTCAAAAGTTATTAAAAATCTTTGAAGCTTAGGATAATTAGCTTTAAGATATTATTTATCAGTTCAATAAATAAAATAAATAATTTAGAAAATAAATATGGGGCCCTAGAGAAATAGAAAAAAAAAAGTGGTTGAAGGCCCACAAGGACGCAATCACAGTGTAAGAGATTGTATTGACGCCTTTTTTGTAAGTGGGGTGTTAATCACTTAGGCAGCTATTTAGGAGTGAAAATTTTGGAGTGTTCATGGCCTTATCAGCACATCATTTTTACGCTTCATTTATATACAACATGTGTAAATAAGTGACAAACATATAATGCTTAACTATTTTGCATAGGAATCATTTGACCAATGTACTCTTAGTTCATCATTCAGTTAGTCAAAGAGGATTGAAAACTTGATCCAACTAAATGATGATCCAAATTTTCATAATTTAATATCCATATTGCAAATCCACTAAAATCTAATATTCAAGTTGCAAATCCATTAAAAAAACATCAATCAATCCGCTAACAGCTTATTGACGAGGCACCTCTCTCCACTGAAAAATAGCTAGCATTTGATCTTATTGGGAAAGTTCCACGTCCCATATCAACCAAGTAATCGGTTTGATATGGCTTCATGTACCTATCCCACATCACGCAAGATCTATAACATGTATACAAAGTAAATAAAAAAAAAAAGATCCATTAGAATTTAAACATAGGCTCTCATATTAACGGAGAATGTTCTCCTACAAGCAAAATGCATATTGCTCATATACAATCAACCTTATGAGGCCCACTTAAATGCATATTTGTTAATAGGAGGAAGGCACATGAAAAGGTCTCTCAGGATAAGCCCCAACAAATCATCCTAGCCCTTAATTAACGGCCCCAAAGTCTGATGGTGCCTTAATGTAGAATTTTTGAGATTCAATCGAAGGTAAGTGGGATTTCAATGAGTGTAAAATCGGACCTACCCAAGTGAGCCCCACCGAGCCTAACCGTAGGAGAACATTTTTCCCACATTAATAACCTGAAAACTTCAATCAATATCTTTTTAGGGCTAACAATCTCCAAAGTCCAAATGAGTTTTATCTCCTTCTACCCATATTAAATCAGGATGCAATGACAGGATGTGCAAACCCACAAACGGATTTGGGTCATTATCCAGTGGGCCCGACCCCGAGCTACTCCAAAACAGCACCCCATTAGAAACGTCTGGTGCCCAAGTTGCCTCAGCAGATAACCGTACTTGACGTGGTGCGATCCCATTGGCTCACTAGGTGGTGCTGGCCCTTTCCCACTCCATTCAGATAAGCCAACCATCCTCCATCCCCCCCTTGGTCACTTCCACTAGATACATACACTCTTCATCTCTCCCTCACCCAACCAAAAAAAATCCGTTTTTTTGTGTAAAAGAAGAAGAAAAGTAGATTCAATCATCTCCTCCCATTGGTCATGGCTTCCAATTTCTTTCTCCTCAACACCACCACCCCACGCTCAACTCTCTCCTTCAAAAACCCCAAATCATCCCCACCAATCTCTGCAAAATTCAACTTCCGGATCGGCAAAAGAGACGAGGGAGCTGATGAGAGCTCAAATTCCCAAGGACCCAACAACAAGACCAATCGATTCTTCTTCGACTCGGGCAAGATCCCAGATGTGAAGTCTCTGGTGCCTGCAGTGGCCCAGCCGTCTACTGCTTTGTCTTTTGGGAACTCTCGGAGAAAGGATGCCAAGACTGTTTTCGTTGCAGGAGCGACCGGGCAGTCTGGAGTCCGCATAGCGCAGACGCTTCTGAGGGAGGGATTTGCTGTTCGGGCTGGCGTGCCGGACCTTGTTGCTGCTCAGGAGCTCGCTCGTCTTGCTGTCAAGTATAAGGTTAGTTTTGGTGTTTGGAATTTGCACTGTACATGACATTGTGGGTTAGGTGTGGCTGAAATTGCACGGTGGAAGAGTGTTATTAGGAATGTGTGCTCCATGTGTATCAGTTCGGATCATCTATTGTATTTGTTATTAGAGGACTAGTTATCCAAGAATTTGGGTAATTCTCTTTCATCTAATTTAAATTTTTTTGACTTTAAAATCACATAAATTCTTGGATGACTTATTAGAGTGTTATTCATCTATTTACAGTGAATGTATAACAAATGCAATAGGTGATCTCGACTCTGAGGTGTCTTGGTTAAGAAGGTGGGGCCTATGGCCTACCCAGATTACAAATTTGCCGGTGGATTGAAAATGTGTGGCCAACCCAAGATTCTTGGTTCTTTTTTTTTTTTTTTTTTTGTGCAATCGATCAAGTCCCAGCTGTTATAGGACAAGCCTGATTGTGGAGTTCAAATGTCACTTGAAATCCGGTTTTAGTTGATAATAATTCAATGATGGCGATAGAAAAAAAATAATAACTCTAAGGATAGCTCAGTTGGCCTAGGACCACGGTTTGCACCTGGAAATTATAGATTCAAAACTGCACTATCATACCGGGACTACAGAGGAGTTTACCTGAGTTCCCTCTGGGCGTAGAGGGATTAGTCTATTTCAAAGGGTTAAGAATCCTCTTATAGCGGAAAAAAAAAAAACACGGTTGGAGTGCCCTGATTCAACCTAATATTTTAGAGGAGATTTTTTTTCTTTTTCAATTTAGGAGGAGCAAGATGTTGCACCAACCAACTTGAATAATGTAATTACCCAGTCCTTCATGCACCCACCTACGTCTTGGCATTAGATTCAAATTTACACTCATTTGACTTTCAATTAATGCAGCATGAAATATAAAATAAGTTACTACTAAGAAAAATCACTAAATCCTTATCTAGAGTTGAGAGGGCATTGATGAGTTTCTCGAAAACTTAAAAGCTAATTTGAAAAGTTTTGATACTTGCGATATTTTTTAAAATAAGAAAAAAGTTTAAAATCTTATTTGAGATTTTGTCCAGAAGATAAGAAAATATATATCAACCCTTCTACATGGACAAACTTTTTGGCATGAATTTGTGACAAACTCCCATGTGGCACAATCCTAGAGGTGCTTTTTCCCCCTCCCTCAAAAGTTGCACCTCTAAGATTATGCCACATGGGAGTTTGTCACAAATTCATGCCAAAAAGTTTGTCCATTTAGACTTTTTGAATATATATTGATTTGTGGTTTTTGTTTCGCAGCTGATCTCACCGGACGAGTCAAAGCGACTCAACGCGGTCGAGTCAACGTTCCAAGACGCCGAGTCGATCGCCAAAGCCATCGGCAACGCCTCCAAAGTGGTGGTGACGATCGGTCCCTTGGAGAACGGGCCCACCTCCCCAGTCACCACCACGGACGCCCTCCAGGTCATCCAGGCCGCCCAGCTGGCGGGCGTCGGACACGTGGCGGTCGTCTACGACTCCGGCTCATCCTTCCTCATCAACTCCACCTACAACGTCCTGGACGGCATCACCACCTTCTTCTCCAACCTCTTCTCACGCTCACAGCCGTTATCTCTAACGGAGTTCCTGCAGAAGGTCGTCGAGACTGACGTCAGCTTCACTCTCCTCAAGGCCACCCTTACGGAGGAATATTCCTCCACGGAATATTCCGGGAGCGTGGTGGTGAGCCCCGAGGGCCGCCGCACTGACACCGAGTACAAAGTAATGTAACGGTAACGGGTGGCGATATTTTCAGCCGTGTCGGTTTTTTCGCCTTTGTTTTCTTTCTCTCTTTTCTCGGATTCACTTCTCGTGGGGCCCACCGTGGCTCTATGGGTGGGAGTGGGACCCACATTTCGTTGACCGCTTGACTTTCAATCTTTTTGACCTTCTGGCTTATTTTTGACTTTTTGATTGTGTTGATCAGGTGTCGAAATCGCAGATGGCTTCGCTTGTAGCTGGTGTTTTTGGCAACACATCGGTGGCTGAGAACAAGGTGATGAGCTAATGCTGACCTGTAATCCCCAACCACATTTTTATGCTAGGGCTGGCCATGGGTCGGGTTAGTCTAAATTTAAACTCAACCCGACTGACATGATTTGCCGGTACTTATTTTGACTTGGGACAGATTTACGATTTATGATATTAAGGTTGTTCCAATAAAGTGAAAAGAAAGTAAAACTTATTAGTGCTCTCGCTTTACCTTGTTTTTAATTGGGTATGTCGAAATATATGTAATTGGACTAATTCACATTCAAGTTTGCGATTTGCAAATCTATACTTGTCGCAATCTGATTTTCTTGCTAAATGTGATTTGGTTCAATTTGCACGTTTATAGGTGCAATTTAAGTATTCCAAATACTAGACATCTTTGTCAAAAACTTACTTAGATGTAATTGTATATTGAAGTTACTCAAGTAACATCTTTGATTGTTTCCTTTAAATAAACCCCTCTAGTAAGAGGCATTTAAAATATTAATGCACAGGTTCAGTATTAGCAAAGTAGGATTATGACAGTTCAATGTAAGATTTGGACTGAGCAAATCATTTGAATGTACCAGTTCAAAGTTAGAACTTCCTTAGTATGAATTAGTTCACTATGTGCTGAAATGTGCTGAAATGTCATGTCCTTTGTGAAGCTGATTGTAACATAATAATGAATACTTGTTCTGTTCAAGTCCTGTAAATTCCCCTTCCCACCCCTTTAGTATGGAAGTGTGAAGTTTAAAATTGAAGTCAACGTCTCAAAACCTAATCCAAGTAGTTTACATTGTTCCTCTGATAAGTAAGATCGGAGGGAGTAGAAACTTTTAGTTACTAGACTTAGCTAAGCTTACATGCCTTTGTGAAGCTGATTGAAACATGAAGTTTTATCTCAAATATTGTTTAGGTGGTTGAAGTTTCTACAAATCCATCAGCACCTTCAAAGCCCATAGGCGAACTTTTTGGGTAATCATAGTTAACTCCTTATTAGTTTTTTCTACTGAATGCCAAGGGCTTCAGAGGGTCACCATATGACAATATTCTAATGCTAGCTGTTTAATGCCATGTGTTTTTTCAGAGCCATTCCTGAAGATGGTAGAAGGAAAGAATATGCAGAAGTTCTGGCAAAGGCAAAAGCAGAAGAAGAAGCACTAAAAGCTTCTGAGAAAGCCCGCGAAGCAGCTGATGCTACGAAGAAGCTAGAAGAAGAGGTGAAGAAGCTATCTGAACAAGAATCACGAGCTGCTACACTAGCTGAAGAAGCCCGAGAGAAAGCAGAGGCAGCTGGGTCTTCTTTAGAGGGTCTCATGAGCAGAGCGAAAGATTTGAGTAGCGGATTCTCTTGGGAGAAGTTGAGTTCACAGATCTCGACCGCTGTTTCTCCTAACGGCGATGGCCTACCAAAAGTGCAGCTTGCTACCAGTAGGGGTGAAGCAAAGGTCAGGACTTTGCTACCCAAGAAGGCAGTCATCAAACCACCTGAATCAAAACCTAAACCCAAACCAAAGCCGCAACAGAAATCATCGGAGACAGAACCAGAGGTGAAGAAGGTCTTTGGTGGTCTGTTTCAGCAAGAGACCATCTACATAGATGATGATTGAGATATGTTGCTCTTCCCATATCCTATTTTCTCCTCTTCAAGAGAAAGAGTGAGTGTACTGTATGAAGGCTGTTTTTTTGTTCACATATATGATTGCAAAGATTCTCAATTCTCCAATGGAACAATTAGCACCTTTGACACAACTGCATTTGATCAGAACAGATTACAGGATTCTTAACACAAGCTGATGACATCCGACAATTCCTAAACTGGACTCTCTCCTCCTAAAACAGATTTCACTTGTCTGAATAGTAAATTTTTTTTTGCAGGATGTGTCTTAATAGATATCTCCAACCCAATGTCAGTTAATGAACTTTGGCTGTTTATAAAGACCCAAATGCCAAATCAAGAACAGTTCATTCAGTTTAGCCATTTATAACAAAGGCAGCAAATCTTATATTTATGATGATGATTGTCACCACCACCACCACTGTCAAGGCTATGTCTCAACTATGTTATGGTTGGCTACATGAAGTCTATTTGGCCATTCTAGTCTTTTTTGGGCCAACTTGGGATAGGTTGCACTTCTTTAGATTTATCCTTGCAAATCTTATATTTATGATATGGAATATAAGGGTGTGTGGTTTGTATATAGGATTTCATCGTGAAATGAGCACCACCGAAGGATATTTAAAGAGGTGAGTGGTGAAGGACAAGAGGCAGAGATTATTTTTTTTTAATAGTTAACAAAAACTTTTATTGAAAGAGGAGATTGCAAAGAGATAATACAAGAACAGAAGAAGACAATGTGAAGGAAATACAAAGATACAAGAGTAATGTACCCCCTCACACCCTCACACCACAACTACATAATAAAACCCTCCCAAGGGGAAACTCTCTCAACACCCTGCTTAACCAGATAGGACTTTGACTTTCCTAAGTATTGAATGACGAGTGATGATTGGGCATTCATTTCTCATATTCTCATGATTTAGTTTCCATCAAGGGGGAGGTTGTTTGATGGTCATATTTGGATATTCACCTTTGGTCTTACATTTTTAACCACTTGTAGAAATACAATCCTACATATTCAATTACATGAAACAAACACAATTACATGGAAAAAAAAAAAAAGGCTCTAAAAGTAGAGCACCAATCTTATAATGATATAACCATGACTTCAAATTGAATATTATAGGATCATTGTTATAATTATGGGAGAACATGGTGACATATTCACCGCTCATCCACTTAGCTGGCAAATATATAGTATTACACTTCTGTAAAATCAGTGATGCAAGTAATTATCTTAGACTAACTTTGTATTGTGAGATTTTAAATGAATCTACAGAAATCAAAGGTTATTATCTCATGATCTTCAGCTGATCTACCTCAAAATTCCAGTCATTCTCGACTGGGAAATGGTCGTTTCTAACAACTTAATGAGTTGGTCTACATGAACGAACTCTAGTTATAGTTCAGGCAATTATGGGCATAATTGCCCAAAACCTCTCTGTAAGAGAAGTAGCAGACTGACCATTCAAAAGAGGATGGTAGCAGAATGAGTCCTTATCTACTACAATCAAGGAACTTCTGCACCAGTTTAGGCCCACAACCATGACAAAGACCAATTAAATTATGAGGTCCAACTTGCAGCTTGGTTTCTGCAATTCCTTTTACCATTTCAGGCTTACCTCTATCATAATCCGTGATCAATTCTAACTGATTCTGAAAAAAGAGAAGAAAAAGGGCCTTGTTTGAGGTGATTTTAGTGATGAGATTGGATAGGAAAAATGAAGATGGTTCAAATATATGGAGGGAATCTTCACCTGTCTAAAAAAACACCAACCTAGACATAGTATATACTGAGTTTGGTAAGCATTATACACTATTATAGGTAGAATCAGCCACCTGGGTCAATCCCAAACCCAAACCTGAACTGAATTTCATGTAGATTAAATACCCAGGTCCAAGCCTGATACCGATCCAAACAACCACTACCTGATTTTTGCTTTTAGTTGGGTCAGGTCACGGAATTTGAAAACTGCAGTGCCCAATTTGCATCTTAAGTATTATATCACATCACATTCTAATTCTCATTCCCATCCAAATCTCCAAATTCACCTAAACATGGATTAAATGTCTTATTTGAAAAAATAAATAAATATGAATACACATGAAATAGAGCAAAATCATGAACATATAAGATATCAATTGTCCCTGTCTCATTAATAAAAAAACATACATTGACCCCCACAAATCTCCACCCCCATGACATGGATCTCAATTATCCATAACAACAAACAAACTAATCTTTCACAATCTGCATCTCCATCAACCATCTAAACATCAGGGCATGACGTCATCACTTGGCTCAGGGACACTAGGATGGCATGCCAGTGTGGGTTGTTGTTTATGGCATGGGTAGCACTAGAACCTTGGACTTTGAGAGCATATCTCTTGGCAATGATATATGTCCTGTCTTAAACTTGATCTCTATCAGGTTTTTGTGTTTTTTTTTTTCCTGCTTATGTTAGCTTTATTAGATTATTCTCATTATCTTCTGTCACAATTGCTATGTTCTTGTCTATATTTTCTTCTCCCTTGTGTGAGGAAACAATGAAATAAGTGACTGGAATTAGGTGAACCAATGCTATGTATTTTTAAAATTGTAAATTATGTAGAAAACTTTTTATTTTTGTGTTTCTTTCTTTAGAATAAATTTGTATTAAGATTTGTTGATCTAAAATCAGTGGAGCTCTATAACCTTTTTTCTGCTATACCTCCTGCGGTTTTTAAGTTTTTAGTCATGATCAAGTGCACATTTAAAAGAAATGCTACAAGATTCAAAACGTGGGGAGTTTTCAAATGTATCATAATTTGCTTATTTTTTAAAAGAATGTATGAGTTTCTACATTTCCTTGAAATGGTTCTTGTAAGACCCCGACCCTTCTTAATTTTGGTTAGCACTTAATTAATGATGATTAGGGTGCCTAATGTATTGATTTATTTATTAGTAACAACAATTAGGTAGATTAAATGAGTTTTGACCCAAACTAGGTAGATTTAGGACCTTTTTGTAATTTTGGGGTTATGGGCAGCATTGCGTGTGGTTTTGGGTTTGGGGAGAGATTGGTTTCGTTGGGTAGAGTTTTTTTGTCCCAGTTAACTTTCGTGTTTGGACCCAACTCATTTGATCTCTTTTTGGCCCATTTCAATCCTGAAAGACCAAAAAGGTTAATCCATGTATGAAATTGGACTTTCCTGCAAATAATAAAAACTTCATGTTTAAAAATTAAAACCCTAACCCTAAACCCCATCTCTTCCCATTTCACTATCACCTCCATTGCAAGAGCATAGCTAGAGCTCCTCTCTTCTTCATTTCTCTTCCGTTTCCTTGCTTCTAAACACCAAATGAGGGCTTCAAAGAGAGATTCCTAGTCTCCAAGACTCCATTCTTCCCCAACCTCATCCTCTCCAAACTACCAACAACACCCACTTGCTTTTACTATTTCTATTTGGTAAGCTCTCACTCCTTAACTCCTTCCTTTACTTGAAATCAATTCTTTGTAGCCTAGATCTAGTATCGCTAGCCCTTTCAACCTCCATTTCATCTCGTGTTGTGTTGGGTTTGTTTTGAGCTTTAGATTTGGGGGATTTTGCCTTAAGGGCTTGGTAGCGAGGAAAAAGGCTTGGATTGGTGGGATTTGAGCTTAGCATCTAGGAAAAGGCAAGTGAACATCTATAATAACTTGCATGCATGCTTATTTGCTTGATTCTTCATGTTATTCATGTTTAGTACACCCTTTTTAAGCACATTAGTATTTAGTAGGTTTTGTGGATTTGAAATATGGAATTATGCTAAAGCTTATTAACATGGCTTTAGCAAGCTTAAAAATGCTTTTAATATAAAAAAAATGATTTATTGAAGATTGAAACAAGATGGAAGCAAATTCATCTGAAATTGCAAGTCTCGGATTCCGGATATAAGAAATCTGAAGCTTACGACTAACCGTGAGCTTCTCACGGCTAGTTGTAAGGCTCCAGGGCCCTATTACGGTCAGCTTCCCAAATTCTGCAATTTTCATGGATTTTGAACTACGGTCAAGTCGACCATAGGCCGCCCATGGCTCACTGAGCAGCTAGCCTTGCAAAATTTGTAACTCCAACCTGAAAGTTGTTGTTTCAGCTTGAGCTATTACGGCCAGCCTTAAGTGACCCATGGCTACCCGTATAACACTTCATGGCTAACTGTAGGTAACCGTAAAGCCGACTATAGATACACATGATTTTAAAACTAGTCTTAGACTATAGCTTTGGAACCCACATACTTTAAGCAAGGCTCAATGGATCTTTTGATCTATGTAGGTGATGGTTGAGCTGTCATACACCTAAAAGGATGCTTGATGCTTGGTAATCAATCGTACCATGCCAAAGGTATTGGCCTAGGGTATTCAATGTCCATAACCTCAAGTGACGACAAGATTAAGGTAGCCCAGAGACGTCGGAGACCTTAGTACTACACTTAGTAGGATAGTGATGCCAACAGGCAATCTGGACATTAGGATGCATTGTGTCTTATTCCTTGATACATGATTAATCTATTTACATGATTCTCGTCCTATGTTTTTCAGATATTAGATATTCGCATGACTTATTTCATGCTTCTATATATATCTTGTTTTCTTATTTTATGCTTTGGTTATGCATTTATGCTCTTATGATCTATTATGTTTACCATGTTTATGTGGGTATGCCAGGTCAAGATACTTGTATTTTATGTTTATACTCATGTTCATGACATGTTATGCTTATCAATATATGTTGTTGATTACGTTATGCTCACTATCTATTCCTAATACGCATAACACTCGGTATCGGCACCACTTAACTTCGACCTTATTCCGGTCAGGCCCGCTAGATGGTGAGTGTAGTATCATATTTATGGACTAGCTGCAATCTAGATTTTTATTTGGGGAGCTTACCAGTGCTCTAGGTCCGCGATGAAGTTTCGGGGCCCTTTGCCTCCAAGGGGCACCATCATGTCATGCCGTGTTACGTTTCATGCTCTCTTTTAAGCTGCGTGTAGCAACATATTTGGGAGAATATAGCTAACGTGGTTTTGCCAACTTGTTAGAATATGCTATTAGGGATTGTCATATATGATTCATCATGTCACACGCTTATTCATGCACTATTATGGACCTCATATGATTATCTTTCTTCTATTCTCACTTCCATCATGGCCGATGATTGCAGCCGCCATGAGATGTTGGCCATTGATATCGCACATCAAATAATCGTCAATGTACGTTTGCGAAGACATCTTCGGTGGATCTCTCCACTCTTTCAAAGGTTTCTTCCTCAGTTGTCTGTGATTTTCCACTCCTTCTTCATCACAGGTGATGGTGGGCTTGGACAATGAGGAGACGAGGAGCGACGCTAGCGTCACCCCGTCAAAGACGAGTGACGGTAGTGTCGCTCCTCTCAAAGTTCAAAAAAGAAAATTTTTAAAATGGGATGATGGACCCCGTTTGTAATGCCCTAACTACGGGGTCATTTTTCATGCAACAACCATCTATCGGGAATTTTTCCGTGAAATCCTCTATATACTTTGTCTTTCTTATATTTTTTTTAAAATGTGATTTCCAAAAGTTTTTACTAGAATTGAGTAAACCTATATTTATTATTTTATTTTATATTTTGTTTTTCTATATACAATTATATATATGAGTTACGCTATAAAACTCTCTATAAGTTTTTCTATAAAAAAAAAACCCCTCTTTTAGCCAATAAAAGTGTGACACATGTCATTAGTGATACACATATCCAATTCTCTCTCTACATATTCTCCTACAAATACTAACAAATCATTGGCTATTAGATAGGGGGCGGAAATTCCCCTTTTGAGATAGGCTCGTGTTAAAAAAAATACAAATTTAATATTTTTGAGAATGGCATTATAAATTAAAAAATTCAAGATAAATAGATATATTATTTAACTTTTTGAAATTATCTATATCAAATCTATTAAAAATAAAAAAATTGCAACTGATTTTTTTAAATAATGGTGGTTAGATGCAGTTTTTAAATTTGATGTATTTATAGTATGATCGATTAGACTAATAGTGGATATTGATTGAGGGTAAGATACTTGTAAAGGTCTCCTTACAGATATGGTCATCATGAAAAAGAAATAATAATAATAATAAGATGAGGAGTATTAAACTAATAGTGGATCACGAGGGCAAGATACTTGTAATGGTCTCCTTAAAGATAAAGGGTCATCATGAAAAAAAAAAAAAATCAGATGAGGAGATTGGGCCCACAAAAATGGCATAACCACAATAATTAGAACAGCCCAATTGTCCAATCATTGCACTCATCTGATATGCACCATTGTAGCTTTGATTTGGAATTGGGTTCCAAAAGGTGGACCCCATTCATATGAAGGTAGGCAACACGAACTAGATTTTTCAATACGGGTAAAAAAGAAGTCTAAGATTCAATCAATGATCAAATCACGCCAGATTAGGTGCGATCCCCTCTCAATGATTCAACCACCTAAAACTTAAAGAAAAAACTGTCATTCGTTATTTGATATTAATGGCAAGGTTTAAAGATTTTTAAGGTTTAGGGAAGATTTAAAAGATTTAAGAGATTTATGGTAATGTCAAAGAAGATTTTCCTTTTAAAACGATAATAATGTGATTTGCCTAATTAGTAGGGGATAAGTATTATGAAAAGAGATATGAATTTCGAACCACTAAAGTTTCCTTAAAGCCTATCCAAATTTGTAAATTTGGGATGGATGTAATGAGAAGGACTTTAATTCCAATGGTAACTCAGTTGGCTTAGGATCATGGTTTGCACCCGAAGGTTGTGGGTTCAAAATTGCACTATCACACTGGAGTTATAGGGAAATTTTACCCCTGTTTTCTCTCCTGAATTATATGAATTATTCTTGCCCAAAAGACTAGAAACCTACTATGTATAAAAAATAATAATAAATAATGAAATGGACGAAATTTCAAATCGGCCAAATTAAAATGAGGTTGGAAGCGAAATTGACAATTACCACCTACATCAAGATATGCCAATCCGGTCGAACCGCCGTAGACAATAGTGGAATGACCCCAGTAAGTTCATATGTCAAACTAGTTAGGTTGATCTTTTGGCTTGTACCAAAGTGGAACCACATTGAGACAGATGGTCAATGCACGACAGCAAACGTGTCTCGGGTTCATGAGAAAAGTATAGTTCTTTTTTTTCTGTTCCGGATTGGACGACTGTGAGTCTCCTTTTGGGATATAGTAAAACAAAAAGTCTACTTGTCCCGGGACTCATGTCCCGGGACTGGCCCGACTCCATAGGAGGAGGGCATTTTGGTCATTTGGCAAATGACCATAATGCCCTCCTCCTATGGAGTCGGGCCAGTCCCGGGACTCATAGCATTACTCATAGTAAAATTCATGTTTAATACATCAAGTTCTCAGTGAAAAAATAATTATAGGCCAAGTTTTTCATAGTACCTTGAAGAATCAATTCGTGAGGGGTTTCAGAATTCTTTTATTGCTTTCTGGGGAACGAATTTTGAGTGGTACGTATAACTCTAAAGAACCATTCTAGTGAAGATCAGGCATTCAAAATGAATACAATACAACATAAGGTCATTTATTAGAGTAGAATTTGAAGTCATCCAAGGAATGACAGCTGAGATGTTGGAATTTTCAATAGATGAGCTCCTCTGATTTTCAATAGATGAGCTCCCTAGTAAGTTCCACACATCCACCTCAAGACTTGAGGATCCTGATCACGATTACGCGAGTCATTTCTAGTAGGAAGGATCCAAAACTTGCAATAGGCCACACGGGATCGGACACATCACCATAGTTTCACAATGAGCAAGGATCCCTTGATGGTCTCGCATGTGGTTCCGTATAACTCTAAAGTGGGGTCCACCTAACTGAAAACCGAAGCTGCTCAAAATGATTGCCCATCCGGGTATGGTATGGTAGTATGTCCTTACATTTTACTCAAAGAAGTCGGCTCTCCTATAAAATCGAGCATTAGACCAATAACTTGAAATGCACAATCTTATATATTATGAATCATGTTCATTGATCATGTTAGTAAATTACATGCTCAATCTTAGAAAGTAAGCTTTGATGACATCCCACAAATTAGGTGGGCCCCATTATAGACTCACACTCCTTCCACTGTATGCAAAAAAGGTCAAATCTATCCCACGATCTGATGGAGCAGGGGAAAGAGGTGAGAGAAGAGTATCGTAAAATTACCTGCCTGAATTATATTCTTATATATTAGTGTAATTTTCCTTCAGAAATATTATTTGGTATATACATTAGAAGAGAAGGTGCAGGAACGTGGAATAGACTCTCAAGAGTTGATGAAAATGACAACTCTACGGTGGAGATAGACTCTCACTTGGATGGCATTTTCTTATGTCGACTTTGATGCCGTTCTTATGTCTGGGCTCGTGATGCACGTCGCAGCAGTGTCTTCGTAGAGCCTGCTCATCAACATTGGGCAACAAAGTGTCAGTACAAATGCAGCCATTGAGAAAGGCTTGTATTTCATAGATCCAATTATTACTCTCACCCCAGAAAAATTCAGGAAGGCTCGTCAACGAGGCCTCACTTATCAATAATCTAAATTGAAAAAAGAAAAAAAAAAACTATTCATTTTATATGAAATATAAACTAATTTTGCTTGAGCTAATTCATCGCACGTAAAATACGTAGAGTATTTTAGAAAATTCATGTTTTTTATTCACTATTGATATTGCAGCAGGCCTAACTTTTGTTAGAGTGATATTTAAACAGAGATCAATTTGATTAGATAATACGATGGCAAAGGATATTAGGTGAAGATGGAGATGAGATTTTAACTCTGTTCGTTTGCGTGAAAGATTGAAGGGAATCAAGTTAAGGGTCAACAATTAAGTGGGAAAGGAAGAAAAAAAAAGAAGTTTGAGTTGAAAACACTAAATGATATATTTTTTTTCTTTTCTAGGGTTGGAAATAGAGTTGTAAACTTGTCGGTTCCAGTCCGGTTCCATCTTGGAACCAGAACCGTTAAGGAGAAGGTGGAGCCGAATCCAAATCTAAAACAATTTTGGAACCGATTTTTTTGGCTCAAGATCCGGATCCAGAGTCATATATAGGACGGATTTGAATCCGGCTCCGGGTCTGGACAGAGAATGATATTAAAAAATATATATATATATATAATTTTTAGGAGAGATTCGAAAATTGAGGTAATATATTGGGTCTCGGATCCACGGGTCCGAATCAGAACCGGAACCGAACCCGGATCCATTTCCTTTTAAAGAATAATTTAAACCCGATTTTTAACAGGTCAAAAGCTTTATGTAGTCATCGAAGAATCGGGACCCATTTGCATCCCTAGTCGGAAACCATTCAATTTTGTGCGAAAAAATATTGGGTCCAGTATAAGCACTTGGAAGCAGAAAGTAAAACGTAATTGCGGCACGGTCTGACCTTCCTCCACTCGTCGCGCCTCATCTTCGGTGCGAAAACAGCGAAGGTCTCAATCTTCAAAGCCGCGACGTACTCGCTCCTCGCACACTCCTTCATCAGCTCTGTCTCGTTCTTCTCCCTCAAATAAGAGCTTCGGGTCCCACCCTCGCCCAAATCATGCACACGGTCAACCAAGTAGACCAGAGGCCGGTCGCACGGGTCCTTGGGCCAGGCCCTCGTGTTGAAGGTGAAGGGCCCCTCGTGGTAGCTCCTCCACGTGCTGAACGTGCGGAGGGGCGTGCTCAGGTCCTTTGGGGTGAGGATCCGTGTGTAGATCTGGGCCGTGTATCCCCACGACACCGACACCGACCAGTTGCGTTGCCTGTCGTAGCAGAAGGTCTGCTGCAGGATGCGACCCGGGTCCGATCGAGCCGCGCCGAGGATCGACTGCACGGCGTCGTGCTGGGTGCGGCCTGGGATGATGGGGACCACCGAGTCAAGGTGGTGGAGAGAGACGAGAGGTGCGAGCGGGTGCGCCGCCAGGAGCCCGTATATGTTCCCGCGCAGGTCCACCTGTCACGTACGAAAAATCAAAAAGCTTTTAATACGTGGGCTCCACAATATAAGGATAGACATAGTTTTTCTCTATCGCAGTAAGTTTTTGGTATATAGACAAATTGGCACATGTAGTGGCTTCGATCTCAACAGTGAATTTATAGCAAAGCAGGACGCCTGGAAATCGGATGGTAGAAATTAGAAAATGACAGTTACACCTCAATCCACAAGATAAGGCTACTAACTACAGTAACCGTTAAAATTCACTCTTTGTATTTTACTAATATAAGGACATGTTTAGATGTGTGGTGAAATGAAATGAGATAAGATAAAGCCTCAATTATTCAGATAAAAAAAAATAATTGATTATATTATAAGTACATAATTTTAAAACTCTCTTCATCTTTTAAAAAAAAAGTAAAAAAACAACTTTCTTTTCTACAGAAAGGCAAAAAATATCCACTTTCATATATAAAAAGTAAAAAAATTTTCATACCAAACAATTAAAAACAAAATACCATCACAACACTTTATATTTTATTTTTTATGCTCCACATCACCGTATTTTAATTCACCGTTCGTCCGAACAGTCTGTAAAGGAGTAGCTACCACAATTGTACGAGATTGATTTTTTGTTCTTTCAATGAGGATGAAATCTCATCCACAAACTTTCCGGAGAAATTGGAACCACGATTGGTGGGCCGTACATAGCTGACTGCCCTGCGTTCGGATTGTACTGTGTGTCAGGCGATCTTCTTTTGATAAAGAGTGGTGCAGAAAGTTTCCAGGGCAGAGGTTGAGTTGTAAGTCTTTCACACGAAAGTGGATTCACGGATTGACCATTTAATCAAAGCAGACGAGGAAAATCCCACGTCTTAGACGAAAGTCCACACGTTTAAGGTTCCACGTCTGATGAGTCATATGGTTTTTTAGCTTAAATAATATTGATTAGATATTTAACATATATACCCGTTTGATAATTTTACTTGTCAAGTAAAGTTAAGTAAAATAAAATTAAGTATCAAATCAAAAACACTTTAATACAAAACTCCCTTCATTTAAAAAAAAAAAAATCAAAAAACAACTACCTTTATTCACTAAAAGCCAAAAAAAACAAAAAAATTCATTTTCCCATACAAAAAGTAAAAAATATTCCATCCTAAACAATAAAAATAAAATACAATCATAATCCACTTATATTTTATTCTCTCTTTTTATTTCATTTCACTCCACTTCATTTTAAAAGTAAAGTACCAAACGAACCCGATTCTAGTGATATTATATGAGTTTGGGGGCCAAAGACTTCATGAAGTACTGTTATGTCTAAAATACTGATCATTCCCAAGTGTCTCCCACGCACTATTAATGAGTGGAATATATGGAAATCCAGGGCTAAGGCTACTTATTAATAGTTGTACTCATTCAAAATAAATGGCTTTCCACCAATAATACAACCTCAAATTTTACTTCAAGAAGAGACTAATGATTCCTTTTATTTCAAAGTAGCTATTGATTCACGTCTGCTTCTCTTGCAATTATTTAAAGAACTCATGACTTTCTCGAGCCTCATGTTGATTATTGATTTAGTCAAAATCATATTTATGTGTTTATACATTAGTGATCATGTTGAGTTGTGAGAGCGACAATTGAAGTGTGTGATAAACAACCACCTGCCGTGTGCCTGAGTCTATCATCTCAGTCCATTTCATACACAAAAGTAGGCTCCCTTTCCACAAAGTAAAACGTCGGTTCCAACATAGAAATGTGCAAACAGACCAACATAAAAGTACGGTCATATTACCACGACCCGTATCCTCCGCACTTACACCCGCTAGGGAACACACAGATGCCCCCCCTGCAGTACAAGCCGCAGAGTGGTCCAATCACTATCCAAGCAGCACATCCAGCCACTCATTTTCACAATTGTCGGTGACGTGGACGATGGATACAACACATTCGAAGGAATGCCCCCCATCTAACTGATGGAACCCATCACCCACATACTTGTAAAAAATGAAAAATACAGAGAGAGAGAGAGAGGAGGATAGGAATCTAACCTGATGAAATCCGGCCTCTGCGGTGAGTGGCACACCAAACTCGGTGAGGCAGGCGTGGACTCTCTGATCGCTACCGTAAAACGACGCGTAACGGACCAAGCAACCGTCCAAGACACGTGCCAGTTCCCTCGCCAGCCCGTAGCTGATGGCGAAACCGCCCCCGCCAAAAGCCATCCCGTACGAGTGCATCACGTCCTGCTCCACGCTCTCCGAAACGCCACCAACGTAGTAAAACTCCTCGTGGTCGTATCGCCCCAGAACCGACACCAAGTTCTCCGTAACGAACACCGTGTCGTCGTCCCCCATCACGTACCACCGCACGCCCTCCATACCAAGCCGCACGCTCTCCGCCACGATCCGCGCCATCCGAACAGCGGATCGCGATCCTCTGAACCTCGAGGAATCCGCCGAAATCCGGTACGGTGGCGATTTCTCCGGCCACGCGTCGTTTCCGGACGGCCTCTCGTCCAGCCACACGAATCCTCGTGTCTGGCCGGGTCTCCACCAGAGCTCGCTGTAGTGCGAGCGGTTCTTCCACGTGGCGGAGGATCCGCCGATCCCGAAGACGATGTGGGAGATGTTCGTCGGCTCGACCGAGACGGTTCCCGTTCCGATCCGGACGCCGGGGTTCGTAACGGGTTTGGGGCATTTTAGGCATTTTAGGTGGAATTGGGAGGACAGGGTCGTGTAGAAGACGAGGAGGGAGGAGGCGAGAAGGAAAAACCCTATCACGAGCTTAAACGA
Organism: Umbellularia californica; assembly: GCA_028538565.1. Lineage (NCBI taxonomy): Eukaryota > Viridiplantae > Streptophyta > Magnoliopsida > Laurales > Lauraceae > Umbellularia > Umbellularia californica. The sequence goes on from JAPQWN010000003.1 coordinate 33,332,070, forward strand.
CCGCCAGTAAAACTCGCCGAGTTTATTATCCGTGGGGAAAGCGTAGGGTTTTATAGAATCGCATGGCTTGGGTTCTCTGCTCTGATTCATCTCTGTGGTTGCGAGGGAAGGGGCAAATTGGGAAAAGAGAGAAGTGGAAGACTCTGGGTTTTGGTTAATGTCGCTGGTGTTTTTGAAATCCCTTCCTGGCTTTAAATGCTGTTAATGGGGCTTTGCGTACGATGATTTTAATGAAGGACGAGAGGGTATTTTAGTAATGACGGGCATTTCAGAGGAAACTGAAGTATTAGATCATCAAAAAGTCTAAATGGACAAACTTTTTGGCCAGAATTTGGGACAAACTCTCATGTGGCACAATCCTAGAAGTGCAACTTTTGAGAGAGGGGGAAAAAGCACCTCTAGGATTGTGCCACATGGGAGTTTGTCCCAAATTCTGGCCAAAAAGTTTGTCCAAGTAGAAGGGTTGTTAGATCATTGGTTTCTTGTGACAGCGAAGCACGTAAAATGCACCTTGGAAGGGAATTCTATATGTTTAATGGGTGTCGTATGGGTCTAACCGGGCTGCACCAAAGCCACTCTAAGTCTAGCCCGTTTGGTTGCTCTGGATTAATCTCTAGCAAATATGATTAGCTCCTTGTTTTTTCTATATGTAGGCTCACTCACCCATCTAAATATAGGGTCTTTAATTTAGGCCCATGCCAGCACGCGGGCCAAGGACGGCAGCACAAATCCAGACAAATACTTACCTAGGGGTGAAAGTGGGTCGGCCCGCGGACGGCCCGTTATAGGCTCGGCCCGAGCTCGGCTCGAAAGACAAAAGAGCCGAGCTAGGGCCTAGGAGGAGGCCCGTTTGCTTAAAAGGGCCGAGCTCGGGCTTGATGAAGCCCGGCTCGTAAGCCCTAGGGCCTACATATATTAATACACATATTATATATATATGTACACTGTATAGTAGATAATACATATATGATATAACATAATCCATAAATCCTAAACCTTAGTTTTAATCCAATATAAATAATCCCTAAACCATAAACACTAAACCCTAAACACTAAATAATCCACAAACCCTAAACCTAAGCGCTAAACCTTAAACCATAATTTTAATCCAATATAAATAATCCCTAAACCCTAAGCACTAAATAATTCATGAATCCTAAACCCTAAATCTATATTAACATTGACCTATATCATTATAAAACGGATCAGGCTCACAAGCCGAGCCTAGGGCCTCAATCAAGCCGGGCTCGAGGGCCGGCCCTACTTAATAAGAGCCGAGCCCGAGCCAGGATTTTTTAAGCCCTCTCAAGCTCGGGCCGGGCTAGGGCCTACTAAAAAATACTAGGGCCGAGCCTAGGGCCTGTCAAAGCCCAGCTCGGCCCGACACACTTTCATCCCTACAGTTACCAACAGATCGAGGTTCCGGCTATTTTTTGTCCTTCGACAATCTACTTACCTGGGAAAGAAGTGGCTGACAAAAAGAAAACCCACACACATAGAAAGAGAGTCTATATGTGAAAAAAAAAAAGGCGACATAGTGGGTATATCCAAAATTCAAATCCTGGCCAGCCAAGTAAACAACATAATTTGTAGCCAACCGAGTAACTACGTATCCTCACATAGACTCGGCTGTTGAAACCATTACTTGGGTTTCTTCCCATTTGGTTTTCATGTATGGGTTACATGATCCATCCAATCTTTTCATATAGAAATTTACGCTTCCTTAGTTTAGCTTCAGGCCCGGCCCTCACGAGGGGTTGTAAGTGCGCTCGCCCCGGGCCCATTTTTTAGGGGGGCCTAAAATTTTTTTTAAGTGTTATATTATATTTAATTATAAATAGATATATTTGTTTAAAAAAAAAAAGAGATGCATTGGTGTTAGGGATGCATTTGTTTAATTATAAACAGATATGTATGGAAGATTGGAGGAACTCAGCATTTCTCTTCGACTCTTCCGTTCCTCAAAAAAACGTTTCCACTCCTCCAGGTTAGTAACGTTAGATTTTTTGTTATAAATTTTTCTTCTTCTCATCTCATCTCATCTCATCTCATCTTATCTAAGCCTAGAGTTGTGAATCCCTAAATTAATTTTTCCGTTGGTAGATTGGGGAGATTCCAAAATCCGAAGTGTGGCTTTTTTCAGTGCAAAATTAGTCGTTGTAGAAATCAATTGAAGGTAATTTTTATGATTTGATATCAAATGAAAAGAAAAATATGATTTTTGTTTGTTTGCTTGTTTGTAGATCTGTGAATTCACATGAGTTAAACATTCCCTTTGCAGAAATTCTTTTAAGCTCTATTTGACTACAAATTTGGAAATATCAAGTTTGTTGTTGTGGAGGGGGATTTCTCAAATTTCAGGTTATGTTGTTCTTTGTTTATTCTTTTAAGTATTAAAATTGCATTGGTTTTACTTGTACTGTTTCTGTTTTCAAGTAGCAAGGTTCCCTAAGAAACAACCATCTGGAAGTCAAAAAAGAAAAAAAAAAAAGAGATAGAGAAGAATTAACTAAATCTCAAACTGGAGCTTTAGATAAATTTTTTCTTAATAAAACAAATAGTTCACTTGATAACTCAATTGAAGATTTAGTCAATGAATTTGAACAACAAAATCATGTTGAAGAATTTGTAATAATTGATAATGATTTAGTCAATGAATCTGAACAACAAAATCATGTGGAAGAATTAATAGGAACTGAGAATGATTTGAATGAACATGTAGGCGACTTAGGTGAAGATGAACATGTTGAGAATGAAGATATTGATCATCTTTGTAATAATGAAGACATTGAACCTGAGGGTGTAGAGGTAAACACAACACTTGAACTTGTAGAGTTTGTAAAAGATATGGACTGTTTTCCAAATGTTTTGATTGCCTATAGAATACTATTGACTGTACCTGTGATTGTAGCATCTGCAGAAATAAGCTTTTCTAAATTAAAATTATTGAAATCTTACTTGAGGTCTACCATGTCACAAGAAAGGCTAAATGGGCTAGCAATCTTATCCATTGAAAAGGAGATGTTAGAAAATCTTGAATTTGAAAGCATAATTGAGGATTTTGCTTCTCAAAATGCAAGAAGAAAATCATTTCAATAATACTTTTTTAGTTGTGATTTTGTTTTTCACCTTATCTTGTAGATGGTGATGCTGCTGTTTTGCTTTGACCATTCATGATGCAAATAGATTTCAAGCAGGTTGATGTTCTTTGCTTTGGTTATTGAGGATGCAAAGACATTTTTGTTTTGTTGGTTGCTGAAGATGCAAGGGGATTTCAAGTAGGATGCTGTTGTTCACTTTGGCTATTGAGGATGCAAAGAAATTTTTGTTTTGTTGGTTGTTTATTGCTATATGAAAAAAAACTATTGAATTGTTACAACTTACAAGTATTTGTCTTGTTTATACATTATAGCCTTTTATTTTGAATGTTTATCTATTGAAGTTTGAATTTATATGCTTTGAATGTTAAATTTTTAGTTAATTTTGACAAGTTAGATATTGGTTGAAAAATGAATGTGAGGCCATCACTGAGTGTTTATATATATATATATATATATATGGGAAATATTCATATGCATTTATCCCTCACCATTTTTGGTGAGGGATAGATGCACATGAAGATCTCCCATATATATATATAAACCTAATTTTTACTCTTGCCTAGGCCCTGAAAAATTCAGAACCGGCCCTGTTTAGCTTCCTCCAATTAAGGCTTTTAATTCGATTATAACTAGCAAAACATGACCCGGAAGATCATCAATGTTGTGCGCATGATCCAATCACCATTGATATGAAAGTGGAGCAAAATAAATACATAAAAGCGATGGAAGTGAAAGAGAAAATTCTACCTTAAATCTTTTCCTTGATATAGAAGATCATCTTTGTAGTGTCCATGATTTAAAGGGAAAACGATATCTTTGGTTAAAAACTTGGGGAAGATATTCCTTAGATTGTAAGACAATTGTAAAATTTTTTTAAAAAACAGATGTTTAAGGAGAGAGATTAGGAAAGTAATAGTAGGAAACTCTTGAGAGATTTTAGGACAAAAGAAATTTAATAGGGATATGACAACAACCACCACCTCTCCACCTCTCATTATATATAAAGTTATAACTAGCAAAAAAAGCCCGTGCCATAAGAAATAGGATTTATATATTTGCAAACGTCTTTAACTTCAAAATTACTTTTTTTAGCATTGTTAGTTATTTTCACTCATTTTGAGGACATGGAAAACTATTAATTAAAAAAATTAAGAAAGAAAATTATTTTTAATTAAATGACATTTCCGTTACTATTCATTAAATGGCATTGTCATTAAAAAAAATTAAAAAAAAAACTGAAAGAAAAATAAGAAAGGAAATTAAATGACAAAAGTAAGCAAACAATAATGAAAAAGAATTAAAAGAAGAAGAAGGGATAATGAAGAGAAGGAGATGCACTAAACCATCAAAGGAGAGTAGAACCGTTATATATTTAGATAAATGTGCAAGAGTAATAGAGAGGTCATTATTGAATAAAATAGAGAGAAGTTATATAACATATTGATCAAAATAAATTGAGTGGTCAAAATCAATTGAACAAATCGAGGCCCGTGCTAAGCCAAGTAAAAAAGAAATTCCAATTTAGTGTTTTCCTTTAAATATTATTTTATAAAAAATAAAGAGCATAAATACATTTTCTCAAAAAAGGCCCATGCTAAACTCCGCCCCAACGAATATTATCTAGCTTTGAAAAAACTAATATTATCAAGCTTTGAAATTGCTATCAAAGAATATAAGAAAAAAGATCGATGATATGATACTTGAAAATTATATTTAAATAAGATTAAGAAATTAGTATATCTAAAAACTGCTAAGTGTTTGTGGATCCGTGAGTTCGAGTCTATTATAAGGGCCAACTATAATATTTTAATCATAGGAATGCCCTAACATGGCCTAGTCATATAATATTTCGACATGAATATAAAATAATTTTCATATTCTATATAAATTCATAATCGAACAAATAGGCTATAAAGAAGAATAGCTAATTCCTAAACTTTGAAAGAAAGACTTCTGTTCTATGATTCAGAGAACCACATATGCAAGTTAGACTATTTTGAAGGGCTTTTTTTTTTCTTTAATTTTTTTTTTCTCTGAATCCTTCCAGTCCAAATCTACTATAAGATCTTTCATTGTAATTACCTCAAATTGAGTGCTCCGTAAAGAAGTTTATGGTTTTGAGTCCCATGAAAATACAAACAAAGCCCACAAAATGACGGTCTAAAAATATATTTTGAGATCTTAAAATGAAATTCACTAAGGTATAAACCTCAACCAATTTCGATGAAGAAAAAGCCTATAAGAATATGAAACAATTGAAATCAAGCAATTTCACAAGTATGGGTTAGTATCCAAACATGCAAATCCCATTCCATATAGAACCGAACTTCTGTCTTGGAAAAAAAAAAAAGAGTTAGGTTCTCTACCTACATGTTGTAAAACCATATATATGTAACGTATAATAGATTCTCTACAGTTATCCATTCTTTATTCATTGTAACTACCACTGAAAATTGTTGGCTGGCATAAGGGAGAACTCCGGAAACCAAAGTGAAAAATGAATTTAAACCGACAATGAATTTAAAACCGTGTATATGTAAAACACAGCAGGTTATACATCTAGCATCATATGTGTTCTTTATCCACGACTACAGTTAGGGAGAACTGCTAGCTAGCTTAAGAGAGAGGTAAAAAAACTAAGGTCAGCAACATAAAATGAAATTAAAGAAAATGAATTCAAGGCCATCTCTTAGCTATTTTTTAAGAAGAACCTTTTTATATTGAAGGGAAAAGTGTGAGGTCTATATACCTCTTCAATGGAGTAAAGACAAATAAATGGAGATGAGAATGCTATGAAAAAGACAAATAATGGGGAGCTGTAGGGAAACTTAAGCCACCAGTTTCAAAGGATACTTTGTTGGAGAGGAGGATATCTCCTGTGACATTGAAGGATGTGACAAATTTTTCAAAAAAAAGTAATAATAATAAAAAGAAAATTGGAGAGAGCCTAATATACCTTTAAACCGACCGTCTGTTGATTGGATTAGGAATTGTCAAGAGAAAAATAATGACTTCAATCGTTTTACAGTTGAATGAGTGATGATGAAGATAAGGTAGAAGGGTAAGAATGAACCTAAATTGTTGCGCAAGATGAGGAAGAAAGGTGAGAATGAACCCAGGTTGTTGCACAGGAGAAAATGGGTTTCAAAAAGTGAAAGGTGAGAGGCGTTAAAAGAGATCTCATTGTATTACCTTCAAGAATATTAAATGAGAAATTGAGGTCGATTTAATATGGTAAGGATTAAAGCCGGTTTAATATGTTAAGGAATAAGAATCTAAAATGAAGAGGGGGTGAGAGGGGTCAAGATAAATTTGGAAAGTCAAAATCAATTAAACAAAAGCGAACTGATTTCTCAATTGAAATCAGCCGCTTTCATATATAAGAATGGGTTTATAATGGGTTTTTAAGGAAAGGAATTTATTACGAGATTAAGATCAATATTAGATTTAAAACTCTTCTTATATTAACTTGAAAATAGAGAATCTCTCCTAGTTACATTGGACTCTTGAAAAAAAAAAAAAACTTCTCTTTAAATGAGACTCTTTAAATCTGTCAAAATAATTTAGTTTGTCAAAATTAATTGCAGAATTGGAAGCCAATTTCGTAAAGCTCTAATTGCAAAATCAAATCTTATCCCTTTCATATATAAATATTAAGGGATTTTTACCAAATAATTAAGCTTATATTGCAAATAATCGGTTTTATGAAGAATAATAACAAAATCACCATTTTGTTGTTCGTGCCTATTTTTTTGACGAAATTACCCTAGTTGGCGATATGGCCAACTGAGTTGAAGATATCGCCAACTGAGTTGACGATATCATCAAATGAGTTGGCGATATCGTCAACTTCCTGTATAAGAATCCACGAATTTTCTTCTTCTTTTTTATAAAGTAATCTTTTCTCTTTCTTTCATTTATCCGTTTTATGGGTTCCCTACTACCATTTCTCATAATTTTTTCTTAAAACTAGTTTATGAAATTAATCTTAAACAACAGGTATGTTCATTTTCATATAGTTTCTTATTTTTTGTACTTTCCCCTCATTCTTATTAGATAAATGAGGGATTCTCAGGCAATAAGGTGAATTTGTTCTACTTCATTTATTTTTCTAAAATATTACTAGTGCATTGTTACTGATGCCCATTAGAACGTTGGCATAGTGTCATGTTAATTCAATGTAGAGGGCAGCCTTTGTTGAGGAATCTAATTGTTGAGCACTTGGGATTCTTGTACATTAGTGCACTTATTATGATCTATTCATTTAGCAAGTGATCTTAGATGGAGAAGGTTAGAGGAGACTTGGAGTTGGGAGTTTATGAAATGGTGGTACTATGGGTGATTTTTTTTTTTTTTTTTTGTAAATGTACATGTTGCATTGCAGTTAAAGGAATTTAAGTAATTCTAATGTACATCCATAGACATCCTATTCAAATACGTAGGAAGATGAAAGACCATTCTACATCCTAATCTTATTTCTTTCCATCTACAACTATCACTTTTGAAACCCTAATAAACATAAGAATAAAAAAAAAAAAAAAAGAAACCATAAAGTTTAGAACTGTAATATGCAAATGATAAAAAACTTTAGGGGAACTAGAAGTTTAGAAGTTTAAGCAAATCAAAATACGAAAATGAACTAGAAGTCTCGAAGTTTAAACAAATTCAAAATACGAAAATGAACTAAAACATGCATCCAATTTATATACATGAAGCGAACTAAATCCAATTGACAAATAAAAAAATTGGATCCAATTGTTGGAAATGAACCCATTTTTTGGGCTGTTATAATATTTAATAGTGCAACTCATTAGTTGGTTGCTTATGTCATACATATGCACACAATGACACTTGTATATTTTGTTTATATGGTCATATGGATTAGTTGTCCATATGGGAATATATTGACTCTTTACTATGGATTTAGAGCTGCATTTTGTTGTTCAATTAATAGGTTATAGACTGCTATAGTTTGGGATTTTTTTTTGAAAGATAGTTCAAGATTTATGGGTTGTATGATTGGATTTTTGAAATATATGGAGTATTGATTCTTGATTGGACTTATTTTCCTGTAAAGCTTCCAACATTCAACTTCTGTATCATCAACTTAACTAAACTCATTGACAATTAGTATCAATTTTCTCATTGTTTTAACTGTCTATCAAGTGAAAATCCAGGCCCTTAACCAAACAGTTGCTTGACTTGGGTTTAGCCTGCCTTCAAGCATTGGACATGTCAATTGAAAAACAATTTTTATTAGAAATTATAAGATAATTGTACAGAGAACCGTGAGCACTAACAAACAAATAAAAAGTCTAAAACCCACCCCATTCAGAGCATATGTTACTATCCATGGATGCCTACTGTAGCATGGAACAGGTGGTGGTTTATGGCAACACAAAACTTAGGAAATTCAAGGAAAAAAAGTGTGGCAACTATTCAAACTTCCAAAATATAGTGCATTCCAAATTCACAATAAGCCCATTAGTATGAGCAATGATACCATCCAACCTATTGACTAAAGATACTTTATCAGGCTAAATTAGCAACAAAAGGAAATTATAGTCATTCTTTCCTACACAACTATTTTAGAGGCTTGAAAAGTGCACAAACACTTCAAAAAAACACCTTGGCAAAGCTAGAGATGGAGATGAAAAGAGCCAATATGTGGCAATTAACATTTGTTTTTTAAGGAAAAGGAGAACAGGTAATTAACTGCAATGCAGCATGTACATTTACAAAAATAAAAAATAAAAAAATCACGCATAGCAGCACTATTTCATAAACTCCCAACTCCAAGTCTCCTCTAACCTTCTCCATCTAATATCACTTGCTAAATGAATAGATCATGATAAGTGCTCAACAATTGGATTCCTCAACAAAGTTTGCCCTCTGCATTGAATTAACATGGCACCATGCCAATGTTTTAGTGGGCATTGGTAACAATGCACTAGTAATATTTTAGAAGAATAAATGAAGTAGAACAAGTTCACCTTGTTGCCTGAGAATCCCTCATTTATCTAATAAAAATGAGGGGAAAGTACAAAAAATAAGAAAATATATGAAAATGAACATACCTGTTGTTTAAGATTAATTTCATAAACTAGTTTTAAGAAAAATATATGAGAAATGGTAGTAGGGAACCTATAAAACGGATGAATGGGAGAAAGAAAAAAGACTCTTTTATAAAAAAAGAAGAAGAAAATTCGTGGATTTTTATACAGGAAGTTGACGATATCGCCAACTCAGTTGAGGATATCGTCAATTAAGTTGGCGATATTTTCAACTCAGTTGGCGATATCGTCAACTAGGGTAATTTCGTCAAAAAAAAATAGGTACGAACAACTAAATGGTGATTTTGTTATTATTCATCATAAAATCGATTATTTGCAATATAAGCTTAATTATTTGGTAAAAATCTCATATATTAATTGATGTATTTATTTATTGCATAATTGGAAGTCGATTGTGCAATCAACTACGAAATTGGAGATCCAATTGTGAAATCGAATCCTATTCCTTTCATATATTTATATTATTTGATGTATTTATTTCCATGTATTGTCGGGGAGTAAATATAAAGTAGATGCTAATTCCCTGCTAAGTAGTGTTGGCACCTTTCTAAAGTATATATGCCCAATGAAAAATCCCTTGGTCTTCAAGTTAAAAACATCACTCTTAACTAGTAGTTTAACATGAGAAAAAGAATATTGCAAAATCATGAAAAAGTTAAATAAATAAATAAGAAACAATTTTTTCTGATAAAATTCAGTTCATGGCACTTTTGCAGTGAAAAAAAAAAAAAAAAAAGAGGCCGAGAGAATAATAAATGGTCAATTGGTGACACATCAGAACTCTACTTTTCTGCTCTACTTTTTCCATTTAAAACAAGGTAATGTAAATAAAAAAATAAAAAAAAACAACAAACAAACAAACAAAATCACACTATTAACTTTACTTCTTCTTGCTCTACTTTTGTCATTCATGCTCAAGTAACTAAACATCATATCAAGTTCCTACTTTTAATGGGTCTTTTTTCTAATCAACCAAGCTAATCTTATAACCACCAAAAGCTTACGGCTGTGGAAATTAGAGGTTAGGATTGTTTGATTGTACTTCTGACTAATACTAGGCAGTAGGCCCATGTCCAAGGCCAAATTTACCCAACCCGGTGAGATGGTTAGAAAGTGGAAGCTAGCACAGATATGCTCGAATCAGCTGCTGAGGGGAACGACAAAAAATTTCATCGCGGTTTCCGCCGGGTCTTTCAGTAGTGAAGACTCGAACGTACACGTAAAGCGAAACGGGGCCGTCCTACCACAGATCCAACGGATGATATTCGGCTGCCTTTTCTTTGTTTGAACTTTTGACCTTGACTTTTACACTTGTCTTCTCATAATCGTCAATTTGGAGATTTTGATAGTTTTATCGGGTGTTGATTTTCTTAAAGCAAGGGGTGAAAAATGAGTCCTCTTGATAGAAGATGAGGATTGTAGAAATACTTTTTTGTGTTATAGTATTTTACATGTTTGGTGCTACCGTTTTTCTTAATATATATATATATATATATATATATAGATATTGTTTAGGTGGGAACCGTTATAATTGTAGGTCCCATTTGGGGATGGGATCAGGGGGATGGAAAGATCTATGTGAGACCACTCTAAGTATTAAGTTTAACTCCAAATCCATGTCTCTAATCCTTTTATCCGTGGCTCATAAGTTTAATGGCTTCATATTCAAAAAAATATTTAACTTTCGATCCAACAGTTCAGTGCATTTGGATGTGTACCAATCTTCATGATTAGTGACTATCAGGGGGTTCCCTGTTGGCTGTTAGGTTTGGATGAGTTGTTAGTTGGGCTCCGCAAAAAAAATTCTATAGGTGAGAACTAATTCTTACTTGAATATTTTCCTATATATATAAATTGATTTAAACTTTTTATAATTTTACAAAAAAAACTTTGTAGAAGGCTGAACTAAGAGGAAAAAGTCTACGGAACTAGGTTTCCGTGGACGATCGTCTTTTTTTTTTTTTTTTTTTAATCTTTGCCATTGAATCAGATATCTCTGCTGATTTATAGAACATTGTTGGATCAATGACCATGCTAATTCTATCCATTGACCTTAAAATGGACATAGCAAATAGCTTCCACCAAATAGCCCAATGTTACATAGTTTGATTGGAAGTTAGGTAGAAATCAGTTTGATCGGTCGTTGAATGAAGCCCAACTTTGACAAACCACAGTCGAACCATGTTCGATTGAGACATTTTCTGTTCTTAAAGATTAATGTGACAGGTTCTCACCATTTGATGGGTTTAGATCCTACTATTGGGCCTGCAATGAAGCCTTTCATGGTTAAATGTATATTACAATAAAAAGTTACAAAACTATATTTATGTTAAGAATCATGCTGTTCAAAACACTTGTTTTTAAGTTAGATCTTGAAGTTTCCAAAATGTGATTCAGAACTATTTACAGTTTAATTAGTTTGTCATGATTTTTTCTTCTCAATTCTACTCATTGTCCCTTTTTTAAATAATCAACTAATTTAAAAGTTGTCATTTGGCAAGTCTAACCTTTTTATTTATTTATTTTTTTATCAGTAACAAGAATATTCATTAAAAGGAGACAAACAAAACACAAAGGGAAGCTGGGAAAGAAGAATGAGAAAAACAAAAAACCTTAAGAAAAGCAAGGGAAGAGAAACAAGAGAGAACAAGAGAATTGGACCCACCCCAACCCTTACAAAACCATACCGACCCAAGGAGACAACCTATCAAGCCCCTTCTTAGCTAAAAAATCAGCCATTGAATTAGCTGATCTAACCTCATGATGGAATTCAACATTAAGATAAGAAGAAAGCTCCTTAATTTCATTAAAATGAAATTGAAATTTCCATGGGAAGGTCTTCCTATTAGACACCCAAGCAACCACATTAGAAGAATCGCTTTCAACAATGAAAGCCTCAACATAATCTTTTGGAAAAAAACGGAGAGCCTCCAAAATAGCCAACACTCCCGCTTCATTCGAGTTACAAATTCCAATGTGCTTAGAGAACATAATTAAGACTTCACCCTTATAATTGTGAAGCACTCCACCAATACCTGATGGCCCAGGCTTGCCCCTAGACGCTCCATCCACATTAAATTTCAGGACCCCAATAAGAGGAGGAGACCATGGAACGGATCTCCTCACCTTGGAAAAGCCACACCCCACACAAGCCTCCCAGTTAAAGATAATATCATTAAGGCTGGAATTAGAGAACTCCTTTCTAACCAAAGCTCCTTGAGCAATTCTCAAAGAAATCTTCGTAACCAAATATGTTGGCGACAAAGATCTTCTGAAAATTCTATCATTCCTTTCCTTCCAAATAGATTATAATATAGCAAACGGGGTAACCCTCCAAAATATTCGTCCACAACCAGCAAAAGAGGCACCCGCCCAAGACTCCGCTGCATTCACAATATCCTTCGGGCAACACCAAACAATGCCACACTTCTGAAGTAATGAGCTCCAAACACTGACAGCCACATCACAATGAAGAAAGAGATGATTAATTGTCTCCTGCTCCTTTTCGCACATCACACATGTATCAGAGATGTTGGCGGAAGTCAACTCTCTTCTCTTTAGATTGCCCGCTATAGAGACATTTGCTGTAATAGCGAGCCAGCAAAAATCCTCTACCCTTGCAGGAACTAGCCCCAACCAAACCAGAGCAAAAGAGGGTCTGCGAGAAAGGTTCCCCACCAAAGTTGAGTGGAAAGATTTCACCAAGAACTCCCCAGAGCTGGAAAGCTTCCAAATCCTGGAATCCTTAGAATTGCTGCATAAAACATGTTAAAAACAAATTCAACAACTCTCCATAAAGGATCCCATCTAAAGGACGAAGACTCCTTCTAAAATGAACATGCCATAAAGTACTACCTCCCCTCACCTCCACATACTCTGAAATAGAAGCCTCCTTATTGACCATTGATCTAAAGAGTCAGGGAAATATCCCACACAAAGGCCCCTTCCCTACCCAATCATCCATCCAAAACCTCACATCACTCCCATCCCCAACAACAAAACCCACCCCTTTATTACAACACTTCCCCCCTCGCAGAAGACACGTCACCAACCGCTACAATGCCCCCCTAAAGGCCCAATCTACGATAAGTAGGACCGGGATTAGGCCACCACCCCCACTTGTCCTCTCTATACTTAAAAGCAATCAATCTTCGCCAAAGAGCTTCCTTTTCTTCCCCAAATCTCCACCACCATTTAGCTAACAAAGCCCAATTTTTATATTCAAGGTTGCCAATACCAAGGCCCCCATTATCTTTGGATTTAATCACCTCACTCAACCTTTTTATCTATTTGACTTAAAACTAATTAAAAGAGATGACCGACTGTTTCAGACATTTTGACAACGTTATCTCTTCCTCAAAAAGTAACCAAAAATTAGATTTGCCCAAAGCTATATCAGACACTTAAGTGGCAAGTCCACTTTTATAGTCGATTTGACTTGAAACCAATTCCAATAGAATTTTTTGGTACTTAGGACTATTTTACCATAGGGCATGTGGGTGTCTAATTTAATCTAACTGTAAGACTAACTGCCTCTTTTTAAAAACTCAGCCAAAAGCTAACTTTTAAAATAGAACGAAGAAATTAAATAATTTTTTATTTTTTAAAGTTTACTCATATAATGACAAGTTTACCTGTACTGTTATTATATGCCAATTTTACTCATATAATTTTTATGGTATAATAAGTTTGTTGTAATTGAATTTGACATACCAACCAATCCATTTGTAAATGGGCCTAGTTGAAAGAACTTTATTTCAAACAAGTCTATTTGAATAGGCTCTATTTCAATTAGATAAAAACTGCCAAACAAGCACTTATAGGAAATCCATTTATTGCTAATTAATGATAAGTTTTTTATTTATTTTTCAAAAAGTGATAATAACCATTAACGATCGAGTTATTTTTTGACGAAATTGTTAAGAAAAACAAAGGGAGATTTCCAAAATAATATTTAAGATTTTTTTTTATAACTTTATGAGGGTCATGACAGAGAATAGATAGGCATAACTTGTTTTTTTTTTTTTTTAAAGATGGTGCAAATCCTCTTATTAGTAATGACATTAACTGAAGGTATGACATAAATTAGATGCCTCTTCTCTCCTTGAGTTTTCAATCTAATAGTAAAAACCATTAGAGCTATTCACACCTCTAGCTATCAGAAGTGGGGCCTAGTTTCTTATATCTGAATTTTTTTAATAAATTTCTCAAACAATATGATAAGCCATCAAGATGAGCCAGGATCATATAATTCACTTAATATCTCATATTCATTTCATCCTTGGCCAAACCTCTCCATCACTGTCTATCCACCGATTGTCAAGCATCCAAATGGGTCTCACTAAAACGAAGCATTTTTTAAGAGAAACACGGAGGAACTTGGAAACACAATCATAGATATTGTTTTTTCATTGGAATATACTGCCTGTAGGATTTTAGTTGACTGTAAAACCACTGCTGCAAAGAGATGATCCTATGGATTGTGCAAACAAAAAAAGAGTGGAAAAAAAAAAAAAGATCCTTGAAATCTCCATATGGGTGTATGTATCATACAGAGTTTTAATAGTGTGGACCATGACCATCTCAAGTAGATAAGTGAGCCCATTTGGCCTTTTACGACCATAGGGAAAAATTTTCCTGCACAAGCCCTTTTATTGCACGCATCCGGATTCCGGACTCTCACCAAATGCGAGACCCTGAATTTCACCTCATTCTGTGGGACAAACTGCACTGATGTATCATAAATGATGCAGGGGTTGTGCAGGAAAAAATTGACCATGAACACATACACGTCAAATAACAAATGGCACTGCTTACACACACGATTAAAAGAATCAAAAGAGAGCGAATCACACGTAAATCCTGTCTATTTCACGCAATCAATCTGACATAAGGAAATAACATAGTGCCCGCTAACTATTCATCATGAGAGAACATGTATTAATTATGACTTTATGAGTAGTTTTGGATGGAAGAGAGTGGTCTCCTAACTAAATAGCATTTTAGATGCACTCCCCTCACCCATGTTTTGGGACCAATAAAAGCTCGTCATCCAAACAGGGGGCTTAATTGATCAGGTACTGGAGAGTATATTGGCAAATCGAGAGGCCAAACAGCTTTTTTTTTTATAAATTTCCTTTCAAACAATCAGTTTTTTTTTTTTTTAGAAATCGTTTTATGATTTTGCTTAGAAAAGTAGTTTCAATGTCTGGTGGGGGAGGGGATTGTCTGTACGCGATAAACCCGCCCCCCCCCACAACAGAAAAAAAAAAAAATTTAACTATACATTTTATGCCATATAATTAGGATTTTGATATTAGATGGTCATAAATGTCTTTTGTCTAATCTAGCTGCAAAGTGAGGTCTCAATTGTTCTGTCATTTACTCTTACTCAATTGTTCTGTCATTTACTCTTACTCTGACATTCATTTGTAAAGGCAGGCCTGAAATGTAGTATGATTGTCAACTTTTTCAAGGATATCAACAGAACCTCAGGTGTGCATCCAAGGCGGGACCGACCCATGAAAGTCAAAGTCTCATCCGTAACTCAAATGCATGGTCCGTTCTTATTCACCGGACAAAATATGATATATCTTTAAACGTAATTGGAATTCGGTAGACTATCAAAAGACATAAGGCTGAATGCCCATGTTTTCCACGTAGATGTTTATAAAAAAGTAAGGCTCTACAAGTCCCTCGTAAGGTTACTACTAATATTTATACAAAATGTTTCAAATGTTTTTTCATGTGGGATTCCTTATACCCTAACCACCTTCAAAAGACACAAAAGAAGGAAAAAATAACACAATAAATCAAAAGGAGATACATACAAGGTGGGAAATAGGGAATGAATACTGCAAATGTATGAGAGAATGGTAGTAGAGAAAGATGTGGCTGTTGGCAAGAGATTCAATGCTATAAATGACAATGAAAGATATTCACTTACGAAGAACGGAAACAAAAAACCCAAATAAAAGACAAAATCTACATAACGTAATGAAATTATGAACAGAAATACATTCATTGACTTTTAATTCAACACTTTATGCGATATCGCAAAACTTAAATTGCGATATCGCATAATGCGTTGTGATAGTTGTAAAAGAAAATAGGTAACTTTTTATCTACACAAACGTACGGATGGTACGGAGAAAGTGGGTAAAATTGTGGCATTTGATAATAATAGAGGGTTATTAATGACCTCCTGTGACCGTACGAAAAAAATCGCATGTATGGTTGATGGTTATTCCCATTATTATTGTTGTTCGCAGTTGTAATCGTGGCAGAGGTGCTGGGACAGGTGTAAGGTGCACGTCTTGAAAAGAAAAGACAAGTTGAGGATTCACAGAATGAGCTATTCGTATGTGTCCATGAATGAGCAGAAAGGTAGTTTGGCTGAATTATCATTTGATGTTGAATGGGAAGCAAATCGATAAAATTACAAAGAAAATCAATGAATGGAAAGTGACTCTATTGCCGAATGGAAAGTTACCCTATGTCCAAAGTTGGCAAATGTAATGGTGAATCAACTACCAAAACTGGTCCCACCTGATCAGGAGATTGTGTTGTACCATATATGGGAGACTTATTTCACAAGAGGTTTGTACACAGCAAGAGGCAACTTGCATAGGAAAGGAAGGATATTGCTTGAAGGCTTTAAAAATTGTAGCACCTCTTCTAACACTAACACAAGTGTAGGGACTCGGATTTTTTTTTCCTTCCTGTTAGAGGATCTTTTCTTTTGTGTGGTTATAAAGGTCTGAGGTCTATCTTGCAGCTCTTTGGTTTAATCTCAAAGGTAAAACCTGTCTGGGTATTTTACTTATTAGCTTAAATTTTTTGGGTGGTGTATAGTATGTTACACCCCACTACCACCACTGATAAATAAGTTTCAACTAAAAAAGAATGGGTCCCACCATCCAAGATTGAGCACCATGGTGGAAATGTAATTGGGCGTTGACGTGACATCGATGCTGATATGGTGTTGATTACGTTTCCATCATGGTTCTCAATCGAACAGTCGGACCCACTCCTTTTAAACTAAACAGAAGAATTCAGTGGAGGGGCTAAACAAACTGGGTTATCTCCAGATGGGGCCCACAATTTAGTTCCAAAAATATGTTACACGGTTCCGTATAATAGTTGTGACAGAGGATCCGAACTCTACTTACATGGCCAGATAATTTCTAGCCTTACTAATATTGGATTGTCAATCCATTCATCAAATAAGGGGCCGACAAGTTTTGTTCAATGGTTACTTCTTGATTGCTTCACCCACCTAATATAGACAATAAAATAACACCTTACCATTGCAAAAACTTAGCACTCTACATTTTAGCGGTGAGACACTATCTCAGATAGAAATGGGAAGTGCTGTTTATATACCACCCAAAGGTAGCTGGGTATAATTAGAATCTTCAGTCGGACAGGTTGGGTATAATTAGAGTTTTTTTTTTATACCCCTCGTGTTAAGGTGACTCCCTCTCTACTCTCTACTGAGACCCTTTGGGAAGAGGATCAGCTAAATTATATACCCTTATGATCAAACAAAATTCAAAATCATCATTCCATTATTGAGCAACTGATTTAAAGTAAGAGGCCTTAGTTCACTTTCAATATAGTAGTTTGGCAATAACAATTAAGACTTGAGAGATATTGTTGGAATCTGTTAGCTACATGGACGAATATCTGGAAACAGGTTTTTGAGGCAATCAACATCTTCTCTTGTTATTACTAAAGAAATTACCTTCTACTATAGATCAGGATACACATTAGGATTCTCACAAAACATATATCCATTGTATATCTAAAGCAAACACATTCTTGTTCAGAGACTTGAATTCCTTGGAATCCAATCCGATATCTAGTTAGCATCATTATATCCTTTAAATAGTGGGTTTCCTCGCGTAATGTAGACCATAATCAATTGTTCTCTTCCAGTATTTTTTAAAGAATCGCCATTTTGTGCCCATGACAGGATTGTTCATGTTCCTGCTCAACTTATTTCGTTGCACCAAACAATGAAAAGTAGAACTCTAGTAATGAAGGGTCAAGTTTTTCCTTTCGATGGAAAATGAAACAATTATACAAATAAAATGCATAGGCATGGTAAGCAACTAAGCATGCACCCAGCCTGGATGATAAGAGAAGGTAAAGTAAAATATCCTAGGTACAAATTTGTACCTTGGCCAGTTGTCTGTCAGTTTTCTCCGCATGTTTTCTTCACCTGTTTTCTCTACTTCCAAACGTTTCTTGAGCTTTTGCTTGATAATCAATAGGCAATACACAACACTTGAAGAAGCTTACACTTCCAAGTACATGGATCTCCCTGTACTACTAGAAGATGAGCTGAGATAATGACATTCACACAGCTGCTTTTAGTTGCATAAACTGTATTTTAGTGCAATGTCTTATATCACATAAGCTTTTAGAGAATCAACTATGCTCATCTTTTGAAGCTTGGAAAGTGCAATGCAACGTATCTGTCTAACTCTCTCCCTTGAGAGGTTTATGAGTCTCCCAATCTCTTCACAAGATCGAACAGTTTCACCATTCAGACCAAAGTACAATCTAAGAATGTGTTCCTCCCTCTGATCCAATGTCTTGAGAAGCCTGTCCAAGTCTTGCTTCATCTGTTGTCTTGTAACCATGGATTCAGGCATTGTTTCCTCTGGCCCTGGAATGATTTCCTACACCACATTCCAATTAAACAAGTTAATCTACCGCATTTGATCTTCCTCTGTGAAATTTGATTAACCCATCTTTTTTCTATTTACAAAAATGGAAAAGGTCTCAAATACTATTGGCTGAAGATCATAGATCATACATTTAAGAGTTGTTGATTTTTCCTTCTTTGATTGCAAGTAAGGTGGAATAGGCATCTGATTTGGGTCTGATACAATTAGCCGTTTAGGATCCTGAATCTGAATGAGTCTAATACATGTACAATCTGAATTATTTGTAGTCATGATTTTGGCCCTCAAACTTACTAAGATATAAAATGGAACCATTTAAAAGATAAAGGCTGAGATTTGAAATGAATCTGACCCATTTGTTTATCAGGTTCTTCTAACTTTTTTTTTTTTTTTTTTTTGGTAGAAAGGAATCAGATTGTTTGATTAGCCAGGGAAATGTTCTTTTTGCCTCTGTACTTCTCATTTTTTATGTCCTTTTTATGAGTTGGTATAATGGTCATGCACCTCTATTAGTTTTCTTGCACTGAGTTGTACTCTCTTCTTAAACCAATCAAAGTTATCTGTTACAGGAAAAGAAGTTATCCTTTGAAAGGGGAATCTCAAGGACAAATGGCTACAAAATTCAAAGCAGTTTGGTAGGCCAATATCAGGGGAATGGGAAGGCCTTTTTAAATACTATGGCTGTATGGCAAGTTAAAAATCGGCTTTGATCTTGTCATGATTATCTATTCAGAGACCCAAATTTTAATGGTTCTGAGAGCAGATTTCTTTCTTTCTTTTTTTTTTTTTTTTTTCCTTTTTGTGATTCTAAATCCAAGGGTGGATAACAGTTGAATCAGTGTCAGATAGGGTATGTAGGTGGCCATACCGAGTGTCCAAAGATTGAATTGATCACAGGTGAACCCTTACATAAGTTTCTAACTGAGTAACTGACTGTGAACTAGAAAGTTCTCATTTAAAATATTGTCATCCATTGACAACTCATTTGCATTAGTTTGCTAAGCTTTTAAACTTGTTTGCTGAAATGCAACTCTTTCACCTTTGTAATCTTTATCATTTTCTGTAACCATCTTGCATATACTAAACTAAGGCTATAGAATTAGATGGATCAAACCATGGTGTGCCCCACGGTGAACTATGATGGGTTCATTAACGTGTTGGTATTAGGTGAAGAAAACAGAGGATGAGAAAACAACCTTGAGTGTGATGCTCCCTTGGTTGCTCATGGGCTGGTCCAGTGAGATTGGGTGTCTAGTCCTCTCACTCACTAGCCTCACACTTGAAACACCCAAATCAGCAGCTTCCGCGATCTCATCGTAAGTGGGCCACCTCCCCAACTCTCTTCTCAAGGAGTTGTTAGCTTCTGCAATTCGGGCCACTGATCCCCGCATGCTTCCCTGCACATGACAGACTAAGCAAGCATTCATTTACTATGCTTAGTTAATCATTTGATGATCAGTTGATTATGGGATGTATTACAACAACTGAGTCTAATACTACTTACGGGTAGTCTGATGATTCTTGACTTGGTTGCTATGGCCTTGATTATGGCTTGTTTGATCCACCAGTAGACGTACGTCGAGAGCTTGCATCCTTTGTCCGGGTCAAACCGTTCTACGCCTTTAAGGAGGCCAATGGTCCCCTCTTGTATCAAGTCATGAAGGCTTAGTCCTCTGCCCAGATAAGGAGTGGCAACAGTTACTATGAGCCTCTTATGACTCAGACTAATCTTTTCTCTAGACATCCTTGCCTTCCATATTATCTTATCCAGACTCCCTCTTGTCAGCCCTGCAGCTTCAGCCCATTGAGACATGGTTGGATCAAACTTTCTTGTTTCCCTAATTCGTTTCCGAACTGCTTCGAGCCTGGCTCCTTCCTGCCAATGAATGAGGCATGTCGAACTATACTTACACAAATTCTATCTAAATCTAATTGCAGGGGACAAATGCTAAAGCACTATAATCATAAAAACAGGAGCACAGGACTCTGAAAAGTGACACTTGTTTCAGAGCCCAATCTTACTCCCATCTTCATGAGGTAGGACTATTTTGAAGTCCTATCTTATTCCAATTTAAATAAGATAGAATTCTAAAAGATTGTACTGCATTCCTTTGGAGTTCTATCTGATTACCATAGCATTCTACCCACAGACGTACTTAGAAAGAGTAGATGAGACTGAAGATACCTTGAGATAGACAGTCAAGTCAGCCTCTTCTTTAGGTGTTAAATACCTTGATTTACCAGAACTCGATGAGGAGCAGAGGGCGGAAGAGCTACTTAGGTCGGCACCTATCGACTCGGATAGTCTTCTCCTCTTCTCTCTTCTCTTTCTCGCCACAGCTGCTGGTAAAGATTTTGGTTCGCTACATGGCAATCGAGTTCCATCCTTCTCCAATGGCAAGTCATGGACTTCAGGGAATGCCATCTGAGTGAGTGTCAAAGACAATGAAACAGCATCTCTAGCAGCTTGCGCTGCGGCGTTCGCCAGAGCAAAGGCTTGTGCTGCAGCTGCAACGGTCAGGGAGTCCTCATACAGTAGGAGGCTAGAAAAGGATGATGGGGGTGACAGAATTTGAACTGAAGGTTTAGATGGTATTGCATGGAGAGAAATTGAAGGAAGAGTTAGAGATGAATTTGAGAAGGCAGTAATGGCCGTGGCAACACTAGACATGGACTCAGAATGCTGAATTGTTGGGCAGAGAGGCTTCAGATGGATGACGGTGGGAGTTGCTAGAAGTTGGTTTGGTTTGTAGATATTTTGGGGTAGATGACAGCCTCCTCATTGTTTTGTCTGAAAGAAGATAAGGAGAATGTGTTGTGGAAATTGAAGTTCCTGTTTCTCTATTCTTCTACATGGATGGTGTCTGTTTCAGTTGGGACTGGGACCCATAAAAGGTCATGCCTTTTTTGAGCGTTTTTGGCAGTGGTTACAAGTGTCTACCCTTGATTTTTGGTGAACCAAAGCATGGGAATGAAGGTAAGATACCATAATTTACTGGACCACATTCCAAAGTACAATCTGTAAGATACAATCCACATTTAAGGACATTAATCCGCAGCTGTGATTAATTGGCAGGTGGGCTATTGAGGTTCAATCTATCCATGGTAAAGACCAGCAGTAATTAATTCAGCTCTCAAACATGTACAAAGATCTATAGATCCATTTACTGTTTGACACAGTCCATCTACCACTTACCCAAATCAAGTTCTGGGTGAATTTACCCCGGTAATTAAGCAAATTTCAATGTGCATATAGTGTGGACAGGGTTTGTCTGGGTGAGAGAAAATGGAGAACATTGTTGTCAAACCACTTGTTTTCTCCATATACAAAATGTGGAGAAAGTTATCCCATGGTTCAAGTTTGGGTCCTGGGCAGTTTTCACCACTTCTCCATCCGAGTGACCTTTGAGAAAAACAATGTTATGCTTGTGAAAGCAGAGGAGTTTCCATGCAGATGAGTTCTATAGACCAATGTGAAGCACATCTTTCCTTGATCCAAATTCATTTATACCATGGCTGAGATCAAAATATCACCAATGTAGTTCTTTTCTATCTCAAAACACACACTCAGCAGATCCTTGGGGGATTATAATCTGGTTTCATATATAAAGAGAGTTTGGCAAACTCAGCTTCCATGGTGATAAGTTTATTTTTGTTTGTTGGTTCTTTTTGCTTGTAAACAGACTCAAGGTGTGAATGGAGAAGGCCAGAGACTTTCAACATATATAACTGCGCTTACATCGGTCATACAAAATGCCAACGAATTCCTGTATCATTGGAGGAAAAAGAAAAAAGAAAGAAAAAAAAAAAAAAAACATCCTGCGTGCTACCAAAATTTCCACATCATCGTAAAAGCCAACATGATTTCTATCTCTTTAATTAGGGTTATTTCAATAAATTGCAAATTCAGCCTGCCCCAGATTGACAGGATAAGAATAAGTTTATGTTATTGAGTTTATGTTATTGAACTGCAAGTTCATTTAAATATCAGGACTCCCTAACAGGGGCCTTCTTTGCTGCCTCAGCTGCTGCCTTTTCAGCTTCAATCTCCTCGACAATGTTATCGATTTCAGATTCTTCGAACCTACGAAGGCCATGCTCTTTTGTCATCACAGCAATCTCTATGTTCTTTCCCCCACTCTCAACAACCTAAGGAAATCATCTTGTGTATATCAGATAGAGCAGTAAAAATTGCATATAGACAGTTTATATGTATGTACAAAGATATGAACAGTGACCAAAAAAGATGCTTTGCCCAAGAGGGTAATGGAACACAGATGCACGCTTCCTCAAGGACTAGTGTGAAAACTGAAAAATGCAATCGTGGACCATCAGACATTTGATCGTGAAAAAAATATATGTGCAACAGCAGACCATGATCAAAGTTGCCATTTTCAGCATCGAGTGTCTAAAGAAACCATAACCAGTATATTAACTTTATTCATTTATTGCCCAATTTCTAAGGCTTCATATATAGAAATTAAGGGCCCATTTGTTTCCATGGAACTGAATTCCTAGGAATTCTAAGAAATTTATTTCTAGAAGTGGCAAAATTTGACGAAATGAAGGTGAATATCCATACATAGCGATCAAATAATCTCCCTTTAATGGAACATGAATTAAGGGGAGACGGAAAATAAATACCAGGCATCACCCTAGTAAATCAAACCTTAGGAAAGTGAATGTCTCATCTACATCTCCATCTTGTCTTTCACTGCTCACATCTTTAACAATCCTTTGTTGGAACCCATTTTACCAAGAATTCCTAGAAATTCAATTCCATGCAAACAAAAAGACCCTAACTGAAGCAGTGCTTTTCAGCCACATGTTCATGCAACGATAGCTGATGTAACTTTGCCAAGAACAATGGCCAAGCCAGAATGTCTTTGTGATAAGTTGAAGTGAAGGATCACATAAAATAGAATCCGAACCAATTTACTGTGGTAGAAACCATGGCGAAGTGTTCATGCATGGTTGAGGATTTTGATTACTATTTTCCATCTTTTTTAAACACTGACCAGTGACTATACAGTACTCTATAGCTATAAAAGTGGCACATAAAATCAAAGATCGATTTGTTTCCTTTGCACAAGTTTTTGTTTCTTCTGCACAAGTTTCAACATATGAATGAGATCTACATACAGCAGAAACTGGCCAAGAAGAAGAATTTGGCCACCAACAATGCAACCATCTACATAATACCAGAGGAATACTGTATTACAAGTTCAAATTCAGCCTGGCTAGATCCCACTTGAAAACTACCAAGGATGATAACAATTACTATTTCACAAAGGATGGTCTGGATTTCATGAGGAAAGCC
Source organism: Umbellularia californica (assembly GCA_028538565.1). NCBI lineage: Eukaryota > Viridiplantae > Streptophyta > Magnoliopsida > Laurales > Lauraceae > Umbellularia > Umbellularia californica. The sequence goes on from JAPQWN010000003.1 coordinate 33,356,260, forward strand.
AACTGCACTGTACTACTACTTTCTTGAAATATCCACCATCACTAGAGCCTCTTTTTGAGTAGTCAATCGATCTTGACCTGCATCCTGCTTTCCTAACCTTCTTTTATCCTACTTTCGTAACTTACAAAAGGTTGTAGCCTAGTAAAAATAAGAAAAACTAAAGGACATCAACCATCAATCTATCAGAGGCACCAAAGTCGACGAAGGAAACAAGAATGAGGTTATGCTGTTTACACACGAAGGACAAGAATGGATGATATGATCTCACTCACATCACCAATTAGGATACAAGGGAAACTGAGGAGGCAACTTACAGTTTACAGCATTATGGTGCAAACAATCAAATATGTATCATGTATCCAAGTAAAATGACCATACACAGGCCACGTAAAACGTAGACAACTTATATACAATAATAAATATTTATACAAGAACATAACAGCCTTAAAAAAAGGACTAAACAAACTTACTTCAAGCAATGCACGAATAGCTAGCTTTACAGTTTCTTGTCCAGAAGTTTCTTTATAATTTTTCTCTAAAAATTCTCTCATGGAATTTGAGTTTCTTCCTGTTGCGTTTGCTTTCTACGCTGAAAATGTCCCAGATGGATCTGTCTGATAAAGCGATGAAACACCTGTGTATGGGTCAAAGCCCACAATTAATGTTGAAAGGCCAAAAGGTCGTACACCACCACTCTGTATACTTTTGCTGAAGTCCTGCAATGTAACGTGTTATATATTCAACAGTCACAGGATCCTCAACAGTAAGTCTGTGGCTTTGGCATTCAATCCGTGCCCTGTTTAACAAAACCCATGCATCTGCTTTTAACCCAGCACAAGCCAGAGCAATGTGATCATCCAGACTTACAATTTTCCGAACAGCTCTACGTGACAAAAGCAACTAAAGTCAGTTATAGGTAACCTAAGACAGCACATGTCCAAAAAAGCAATTTACTGGAAAAAAAAGAAACAAATTACTGTATCTGATCCAAAATCCAGAAGGAACAAAAAATATATATATTCATATGGTCTTCATCAACCCAGAGAAAGCCTATAATAGGGTACCTAGAGATTTGATTTAGTGGAATTTTAGATGAAAGGAATGTCCTAACAGGTTATATTAGCATCACTAAAGACATGTATGATGGAGTAGTAACTAGCATGAAAACTACATATGGAAAGATAGGTGAGTTTCCAGTGACTATATATTATCAGGATTTAGGTTTAAACCCCTTTCTTATTGTAATAATTATGGATGAATTAACTACTCATTTTCAAAATGATGTATGTAGGTGTATGACTATGTTGTTTGTAGATGATATAATGTTGATTGATGAATCAAGAGATGGCATGAATACAAAACTTGAGAGATCGCAGAAGGCTTTAGAATTCAAGGGCTTTAAATAAGTCATATAAGGACAAAATATATAAATTGCAACTTCAGTGGGGATGTGCAAAGAGATGTAACTCCTCTAAGAATTGAAGCTCAAGATATCCACAAATAAATTTCTTCAGATATCTTAGCTTTACAAATGAGTAAGGATATAGAGATTGAGGAGGATGTCGAAGATAGAATAAGAACTAGATGGTTGAAGTAGAGACTTGCTTCTGGAATGCTTTGTGATTGATACACATTAACAAGAAGGAACAATTTTACAAGACAACAATACACCAGCTATGACCTTGGAGCAAAATGTTGGCCAATCAGAAAACAAAATATGTAAAAAATGAGAGTGGCAGAGATTAAAATGAGCAGATGGATGTATGGTTAAAAAAAAAAAAAACTAGGAAAGATAGAATAAAAAATGAGCACAATTGGGAGCATTTAGTCATCAAAATGTGATAAAATAAGAGAAACTTGTTTGAAATGGTTAGAACATGTCCAACGGAGGTTGCATTTTACGGGCCCCAACACACTGGTAACTTGGGCATCAATGGTATAAAGCATTTAGCATTTGTACAAAAAGTGTAGAAAAAGTGCTAAACGAGTGAACAACTCCTTCAATCAGCACATTTACAATTTAACACTTCCATCATAAACTCATATGGGAAAACAGAGAATAGCATGTGAAAGCACTAGGAGATAGTGACAGTTCAATAGGAAATTCCATTATCCAGCTTGATCAACTAGAAAGCCTCTTCAGAAGCTAAAGAAACAGCCATTCTCAGGACAGGAATTCATGATTATCAGATCCACTTTCCTGCTAAAGGGTTTTCTCCAGGTGTGATCAAGTGGGTTGGAAATATTCAGGAGTCACACAAAACTTAAGTGGCATACTCAACGAGATAGATACTCATCCAACTACAATTACATCAACCTTGGTCTCTTCCTAGGGCCTGTTTGGATAACTGAGGAGTAGAGTGAAATGAAGTGGATTTCACATGTGGAGTCGAGTGAAGAGAAGTAGGTTGAAGTTGAAGTAGAGTACTTCACTTCACTCCATTTGGATGCTTATTTTGGAGTTAAGGTTGGAGTAGAATCCACTTTTACTCAAGGAAATGGAAGCATTTAGAGTTGAAGTGAAATGGAGTACATGTTGCTCACAACATTACTTCATCTATCGGGCCAGATTCATTAAAACGGGGTAGAGTTCAAATTTTAGAGGGTTATGGCCCATTTAACTTCACTCTACTTTATTTTTTGCCTATCCAAACAGGCCCTAAAAAGGTGATAACCATTTAGCAAATAAGTTATCCAATTTGGGTGTTGCATTGCTGCACCTCTCTAGTAAGCTCTGCAATCTTTGTCCAACCTTTCACATTTTCCCTATTGATCTGAACCATGGTTTTAAATATCTGCCTAATGTCTCAGTTTTCTTTCAAGAACCCAACATAGAACATCAGTATAAAACCCCATTCACACATGTATCTCACCAATACATCCAATGCAGACTAGTAGGAGCTATTATTTTACATTTTCAGCTAAAAATCTTGAACCCATGATTTAATCAAGGTTCAATTATGTTGACACCCATACAACAATTTCCATGCAAGATGAAACGGAAATTCCGACATTCAACCCAATGACAAGAAAACCCAATGAAGAAAAAAGGAGGGAAAAAGCCATGGTGGGTCTGGTCTCACTGTCATCGGTTTTCACTGATGGGACAGCAACAAGTGAACCCACATTGCATTTGATCTTATGGTGATGATATTCAGGTTACAAGCAGAGCATTAGAACTCCATCTCAAATTCCATAGAAGCCTCAAAATCAAAAGGGGTAGAGAGAGAAAGAGAGAGAGACCGAGAATCTTGGAGCTTTGGAGTGGATTTCTTCTCGACGCCAAGGACAATGGTGTCGGTTCCTCGAACCCCAACAGCTGCATCGCCCTTGCGAATTTCATTTTGTTACCTCTTGCTTCCTCCTTTCATGATGGAGATGTAGATCTTGGGAGTGTCCATTGGCCCAACGATCCAACCATATATCCAACAGTGGGGCCCAGCTAAAGAAATCTAAACCACTCATTTGAGGTCACTGGACCAGTTTCACTGTAATGGAGTTATTGGGTCCAACCCAAATTGACAATTTGCTTATCAATTTGATAATGGAACCAACTTTGATTGGAGTGAAATTTGAAAGATGGAATTCTAATAGGTAGACTAATGAACCAACATAGACCTACTGGATGATGACATGCTCAACCTTGAAAATCAAGGTGGGAATCACCAGATGAAGACCAAATGAGGCCCTAGATCATGAAAAGCACACTCAATGTTATCTATTGATGGGGGAACAAGGTGAGGCCTGCCTCACTATTTTCATTGTAAGCTGTCTGCCTGTTTCACATTTTTGGCTGACCTATCATGTTTTCATCATTAGATGGGCTCATTTGTAATCCGGGCGGTTATTTCAGTTGCATCCAAATTAGTTACAACATTATGTGGGTCCCTCCCTTTAAGAACTTAGTCAATTTTTAGTAAAGCTCACCAGTTTTTTCATTAATAGAATAGGCGTATTAGGTGGCTCCCAGCATTAAAGAAAATAATACTCAAGGCTTCTTTTTTTTTCTGTATATGAGAGAGAGAGAGAGAGAGAGAGAGAGAGAGCGTCAATGTAAAATTCATTACTAAATAGTGCGTTTTACTTGTGGTAATTTTATAACATTTTAAACAGGATGGGGAGATACAAGGGAAAAACCAAAGTTTAAATCAATCAACCAAGTTATTAACTCAAAATGAGTCACCTGATCAACTTGCATGACCGGTTCATCCAAAACAAGGATGAGTTTCAACTTAATAAACATGGTCATGTTTTTAACCTGATTAAGTTGACTCCACCGAGTACAAAGCCATCTCAAGTTCTCAACAACATAAACGTAGACATCCCAATTTTTAATATAGAGTGGTTTTTTTTTTTTACAAAAAGGCCCATAAAACTCAAAGTAGAGGGGTTTTGTGAGGTTCGATGAAAATATAGGGGCCTTTTTGTCAAAGCTCTTCCATGTTCCTAAAGAAAGATGGCTTAAGAATTGGCAGCTACTGAACTAGAAAAGGTTGAGGCCCAAAAGATTCGGGTTAGGGTAGGGTCCTTAATGTACCTGATCTCCATTCAATTTTACTGTCCAATTGCTATAAATGACATTATACATTATTACATATACATACAGACATTATTCATTGGGTAAACAGGTACTCAAACATAGACCCATCTGAACTCTGAACCAATTATCAATTGGCCCCAAAAGATTCTGATACCTAGGTAACCTAGGTAACCGGATTCCATTTAGAGTCCTAGATCAATTTCAAATTTCTAGACCAAACCTTGACCCCCCCATCATGCTTCACCATTCTCCCCTTCCAGTTCTCTCAGCACCTTACCTTTCACAGAAACAGGTTGGATATGGACGACTAAGCCCTCGTACTGCAATTGGAAGCAACACCATAGCTGTTTCTCCAATCCATCCCAAATGGGCTAGCCATGACAGTTTTCCATGCTAGCAATGGCCGGCAAATGAACAAGATTTTAAACTTTAAAGGGCTCACTTTTCGCCCATCTGGCAGGGCCACGATCCACATCTGAATGGTGGCTCACTAGTTCACCCGTGCAGATCTCCATATATGACCCATCCGGTGAGATATGCTACACCGCAACTGCAAATAGCAGTTTTTGTAACTCCAATATCGTAGCTGGACCATCGTGCATTTAAAATGGAGGCAGACCCCAACATAGTTGGGACATGGCTTTGACAATGATGGATCAATTTATGAGGGAGCGATTTGATGGAGTCAAGATACTCACGCTTATATTTAGTAAATCATATAAATAAGAAAATGGCTGCAAATCCCCCATAAATTGTAGAATCTAAATCAAATTGGAGAGAGAGAGAGAGAGAGAGAGAGAGAGAGAGAGAGGACTTTGGAAACTATAGATTATTACGTCTTCATCCCATTGTCTTTCTTACACCAAAGAATAAAACCAGCCCAAACCATATAATCTCTAGCCACGTTTCTTAATCCCATGCCTCAACTAGCCTGTTCAAAATTTGAAGCATTCCTCTAACTGCTAATGGCATCCAACTTCAAGTAGCCAACTACTGTTGGAAAAGAAGTGGCAGTATAGAAGCAGAAAAACTGAAAATAAACCAAAAGATTCGTCACCAATATATCCATGGCAATCCAATACAATAGATTGCCTAGTCAACTTCCATATCCACAAGGGCTTCATTCAGAATCTTCCGCAGCTCCTTCACTCTCTGCCTTGTAAGTGCCACACAGTCCTGCACAGCCCAAAAAAACCCATAAGCAGACTGTCAAATGATTTTCTTGTGGGTTCCATCATACATTTAAATCTTTTCATATAATTCGACACACTTATGTGGTGTTCTGGAGAGAGGCACTATGTAGCCTCTTTTCAGCTACGTAACAAGGGCACCATCCTAAGAAATGTTTCATGCACTCTTGCCATCGAAGACTTCTTCTACACATTGAGACAGTTTAATAGGAGTGGAGAGTGTGTAACACAACACCTCTAATTGAGCACAACCCAAAATCTCCCTTGGTCAGACAACAGGCCCCATCCATTCAATTAGTTTTTCTGACTGGGTGAAAATCCTGCAGGTCAGCAAATAAACAGTAATATTGCCCAATATTTGAAATCATAATCTTTTTATTGCTCATCCATATGATATGAACCACGGAATGATATCCCTCAATCTCGTGCAACATTTCAAATCAGCACATGTACAGGTTAGGCCTATATTGCTCAGATATAGCATTAATACAGTAGGCACACACATAGGAGAATGTGGTATTAGACTCTATGCAGTCTTTAAAAAGTATCTAGGTATCACAAAATCTGGCATGAGACCACAATGACCACCAAAACTCTCGGTTTATTGAATCAAGCCCAACCCTAACTGTATTTTAGACTTATATATATATATATATATATATATATATGATATTTATATGGGGGAGATGCTTATATGAGAGATATCTCTCACCTTATATGAGAGATAGGAGTGGGGGCCCTCACATTTAAGTTGTTGGGATTGGATATGGATGTAAGGGCCCCCACCTTATCTCTCATAGTAAGGTGAGAGCATCTCTCGTAGGAGCATCTCCCTTTATATGGTATCTGTACATCTTACATTTATTTCTAGACACCCCTCCTCTATTTGTGCTTTTATGAACATGATTATAATATTTTTGTGTTTTTCTGTTAAAATAATTACACTAGGTTTTATTTTTTGGTATAGAACTTTTTTGTCGAGGGTCATTGTTTTGGTGCAATGGTAAAAGTCTCGGATGCCAGGCATGAAAACGCGGGTTCGAGACCTGTGAGCAGCCACTTTGTGCAAAATTGCCAAAGATTAGGTCCGTCTCCGGTCTAGACCCTCCTAGGACCCTGCTTCGGAGGGACCTGCTGGGTAATGACCTTTTTTAGAACTTTTTTGTCAATTGGTAGCTGGTACATTTGGTATTGAACTTTTTCTTGTTGATTGGTCCATCTGGTACCAAACTTCAGGAGTTAAACAAGTCAACAAACCTGAATTGTAGATGTGTATGCCAAAACTGTGCCACCTGGTTTGTACAATGATACAAGCCTCCCTGATGTGTCCAAAACCACTGTCACAAGGGACTCCATGATCGACTCTTCCTCTGCAGTGGGGTCCACCAAGATATACTTCTTATAAAGTATGCATGTCAGTGAGAACGGGATGCTGTTCAGAGTGAGTTTCCTCCTCTCTTTATTGACTGGCTCCTTAGCTGGTTTCCCTTCAACTTGTTCCTCTGACATGGTGACAACTCTTCCATCATCGTTGACAGAAACATGAGGGAGATGCACTGAAAATTAAAATTATACAATAAGCACAGTTGAGTGGAAAACTTTAAGTAAACTGAATTGTAATCAGCGGTGGACCAAGTACAAGGAGGTGGGTGCAGTTGCACCCGTCAAACCATGGTGCGCTCCCAAAACCTATATGAAAATTCTGCTTCCACTACCAAAAATACAATAAAAATCGTAGGCCCACCCTCAAAATCCACATTCAAATCCTCGGTTTGCCCCCAAAACCAAACTACTTATTAGGGTCCGCACCCCTCAAACAAAAATCCTGGGTCCACCGCTGACTGTAATGCCAAGAAAATAAATTGCCCATTGAATGAAACGTAACAGAGTTAGTGAAACATAATGGAATGAATTGTCTAGTATGAATTCATACAGTGACTGATCAAATACTCCTCACAATTCTTTTAGATGATTTTCATGCTTTAAACTTTCAAGTCTGACATTTCTTGAAACTTTTTGCATGATGTAAATTCATTATCAATGAAAAAATCTCGACACCTAAATGGTTATTTCTTGTCCAGAAATCAAGATAGTAGCTATGGCCTATGGGTTCAACTTGGATGGATTGTTATGTAGTGGGCCAACCTGAGCCCATCCTGAATGGCATGTGCCGAACCAAAGCCTGAAGGGAAACAGAAATACCAAGCTTGAGCTTAAGCCTGAATTCAAAATTCCAGCCCAAGTGCATTGAGCAGAGCTGGGGACAGTCCAGAGACTTGAAAATCAGTTGGGAATAACATACAATTGAAAATATTATCAAACTTACATATTGTGCTTGATGTTATATGTATATTCATAAAACATATACACATACATTAGTGTAATTCTAGTACCTGAGGCCTAAGACGACAAAGTCCAAATAGAATGTCACAAGGGCTTCAAAATTCAAGCCTCAGCCCAAGCTCGATTCCGAAAGCCCCAGCCAATTTCAAGGGCTTTTCTTTCTTCTTTTTTTCTCTTTTTTTCCTTCTTTTGATTGGTAACATTACCGGAACCCACAACCTCATGATTGAGGCAAATAGGCACCTTCCAACTGCTATGGGTTCTCCTCTCAATTTGAAGCTTTATGCCAGGTTGGCCTTGCAGGGATGGATTTGGCCCGAGAACAACTCAAAACATAATTTTGCTTAGGCTCCAAAATTCAGGATTGAGCCAACTCGATTTGGAAAAACCCAGCCAATTTGAAAGGCTTTCCTCTTCTTTCTTTTTTACTTCTTTTTATTGGTAACATGACACGACTCAAACCGGGGCGGACCCAGGTGTTAGCACGCAAGTGCGGTCGCACCCGTGAGATTCGAGAAACCCCCTATATAAGATCTTACAAAAATTAATTTTATTATTTAACTTCTTCACTTGATCATTGCCCACACCACCCAAATGAAAATCCTGGGTCCGACATTGACTCAAAACACAACCCCATGGTTGGGATAATGAGAACCTTCCAACTGTGCTACAGGCTAGTCTCTATTTGAAGCTTTATGCAGGCTGGGCTATGCAGCTTTGCTTTGGCACAGCAAAGGTTGCACCCTTGACGGTAGCATATATCACTGTTGATAGGGATGTAAAATTGTTTGTGGATAGGGTTTGGGACCAGTGCATGTTCGACCCAAATCTGATTTGAGTTTAGAAATCAGTACATGGGTCCAACTCCAATGGACCTATCTGGACCCGTAACTGACTCTAGAGCTGATCTAAAACTGGCAAACCTAAAAAATACACAGTAGGGTTTGAATTTGAAAACCTACTCCTGCAAAAATAGACTGTTACTACCTCAGCTGCAGGCTCAATTTGGTCTACTATTATACAAAATAATGTTATTACAGCACTTACATATATGTGTTACATAATATATCACACGTCATACATATCTCGCTTGGATAACCGGATAGTCGGTTATGGACACTAATGAACCCGGACTCAGACCTGGAGCATACACAGGTTTTCGATTTGGAATCTTCAGTTAACCAGGTAATCGGAGGTCTATTGACCTCCCTATCTATTGAAATTCAAGTTCGAATTCAGATAACTCATCCATGAAGAGATTGATGGTCAAGCCCAATGTTATATAATGAACTAATCACAAGACACAGCATTCCGTTCAACAATAAACATAAGCATAAATAGAGGTATCATGTTCAAGTGAAAGATTTGTGTACAAGAGTAGCTCATCAATAATAATTATCATGTAGGGCTGCACTCGAGTTTATTTCACAAATTGGATCATTTCATCGTTGTTTATTATAGCTCAATTTTAAAAGCACGGTTAGGGTAGCCTAAGCATTTCACAAAATGTGGCTAGGCTGAAATAGGCAGCATGCCAAGTGATGTCAAAGAATTGATGTAAGGAGATCTCTTGAAGAAAGTCTTCAACAACTACAAGGAAACTGGAATGAAGCTAAAGGAATGTCTAACGACATTGTTTGTGAAAAATAACCTAAAAGCAAGTAATTTGATGTGGCTTCCGTCTGTTGCAACAGTGAAGGAAATTTACACTGCTATTCCTCTGTTGTCATTTACATATCTCACAAGAGATGGTAGGAAATGAAAATCCTCACCCAAAAAGTGTTTTTTTTAATTAAAAAAAGAAAGAAGGAAGACATTTCCTTTTAAAAAGGAGTTTACATTCTACAGAAAATAATATTGTAGCAACTCGCATTACATGCATAATACCATGCCCTCAGACTGTATAAACCTCTCCCAGTGCTAGTCCATGAAAAATGAGCATACTCTAGGCTGATGAATACTACTTTATATGCTAGGTTCTAAATGTCACATCTTAAACCGGGTAAATCAAAGTATCAGCAAAGAATGTAGAAAAATCACAATACTCAGACAGATTCAGAGACAGCATAGCACATGCACTAAAAAAATGAATGAAAATTTGATAAGCAACAGAACTTACAATGAGAGAAAGCAGCAACTGCTGAAAGTAATGCAGCATCAAAAAGAGCACCATCTGCATCTAGACAGTATATGTCCTGCAAGATTCAGAATATGGTTTTCTTCATCATCTAGGACTACGGAGATTGAACTGCTACAAAATTAGTTAAGTCACACAAACATACAATAGAAAATCATTGATTCAGTAACTGAGACCAAAATTAGTTACGTAGATTTCAAAGAACAGAAACTTCAATATGAAATTCATGTTTTCACCGTGTACACTGAATTTTCATGAAGCATCAACCCAAGTAAGACTTACCAGATATGCCATCCAAGCAGCTTTACCACTGATTAAGGATAGCTCCTTTAAATTGATCATCCCAGAACTGCAGTTCCACAAAAAATAGTCTCGAATTACATATGCATCTATCAAAAATGGAGAAAAGATTGACACCATCAAAGAATCCCACATCAATGCAACTATAATGGAAGTACATGACAAGCCATTTATAAAAGGCTCATCCAACAAGCAACAATTTTTGTCAAGAAGACCATGCACCTAAAACAAATGATAATGCCTGATTCCAAGCTTACCACTTTAACCTGAAGAGAGAGAACAAATGATAACCCCTAGACGGTGACGCAGCCACTCTTGGTCCTCATAAGGTCTGTGATGGGGGCATCAACCCCAATCCCTTCGAGGTCTACCAGCGGTGGAGGCGTAGAGTTGAAGATCAACCTAATTTGGGGATGGATGATGCGTATTATCCGGACTTTGATCGCCAAGATATTGAAAATCCAGCATAGGATTGCCATTTTGACAACATCCAATAGTTGGATCTCTTCAAATCAAGCATATGATGGACTGAAGGCCCCATGTGTGCAATCATATTGAAGGCCTCACATTGGAAAATGGAAAGTGCCACACAGGAAGAATTACAAGATTTAAAGAGCTTCAGACGGGCCCAGAGGAATTAAACGAGATATATGAAGAGGGGGTCCAAAAGGGGGACCCACAACTTAAATAAAAGAGGCAAAAGGGTGCCTTGGGATTCGTGCGCAAGTCCGCTTGCGCATGAAAACCCAAGTGCACGGCTAATCAGCTACTATTTTCTTTTCTTTTTATTTCTTGCTTTCTATTTTCTTTTCCCTTGTTATTTTCTTTCTAGAAAGCTTGTCTTAGCTTGGATTATTTATATCGGAGAGACTTGTAATAATGTTCTACAATGACAATCAATGAGAAATTTCAGAGTTCTTGAGTTCTTCAACTCTTAGTTCAACTTCAACTTCTAGTTCTACTTCTAAATCTAGTTGTGAGAGATCTTCTCTTTTGCCTCCTGGATTGGAGTTCGGTGCAAGGCCAATTACAAGTAATCCTAATTATCTTCTTCTATTTTTCTTTCCTTCAATTTTTTTCCTTTCAAAACCCCAGGTCCATCATCTTCCCCTTCAACCAACCAAAATACCCATTACTACCACCAACTCCACTTTCCCAAAACCCAAACGATCCCAAAACCAAACCGGCCATAGCCGACCCTCTCATCTCCCAATCCTCACTTGCCAACAGCCATAAACAATCCCAAATAATCATCCGAACCACTTTGGAACATAACCCAACTTGGTCGAGCCAATAGTGGACCCCACTGGACCCAGCTAAACCCTCCTCTAGCCATAATCAAATCCAATCCACCCCTCCAAACCATTGGCCAAACCTGATCCCCAACCCTTCACAAATTTCAGATTAATTAAATTTCTTAAATATGATTTATTACTTGAGCCTTATTATTGTTGTGGAAAAGTATTTTATTGTTTTAATATTGTTTTAAATTCCCAAATTATACATTGAACACTTGCAACCCCTTTGATCCAAGACATTGTTTCAAATCCTCGTAAAGGGAATGAAGAATCTATTAGAATCAACTAACTATTCCCTAAGCAAGTGGAAGTTCTATCTTCCACTAAGGTCCCACCCTCTTCTTGAGGGAGCACGACTTGTAATGATGCCTTGGACCGTCACATATTACCTATTTAATTTTCAACATCAAAATTGCGCGTGAATTGTGTGATTTATAATTTAAATTGGATTATTAATTCTCAAAGGATCTCATAATTCCATAATGGGTTAGGTTTCACATTGTCCTGCATCAATACTAGACCAAGTATTACGCACCATCTCAGCAAACCATTTAAGCGCCTCTTCTCATTAAACAAACATTGGAATACCTTAAATTGCTCATGCTGGAAGCAAAGCAACCTCTTCTTTTCTCACTAAAAAAAAAAATCCCACCCCATCTCTCAAAAAGAAAATGCAAAGAAAACTTTGAATATATTAAGGGTCCCCCTCTGCTGCGCTCATGAGTGCACCTTACTATGCGCTCAATTTCTTGCGGGGCCCACCTAGGGATGGGACAGGGGGTTTCAAAGATCTCCCTCCCCCCTTCTTGTTTATGGTGGCAGAGTCATGGATCATCACCCTAACCGCCTAATCAACGGCCCAAAGGTTTTCATTGTCCAGAACAATTGCACAGTTGATCCTGTGAGATTATCCAGAACTAACCAGAAGCATACAAGAGAGAGAAGTATTGCAAGAGAATTTCTGTGTTCTATTGTATTGATGATCGGTACATATATATAACATTGATAGCCTAAATTAGTGGATCTGATTAAGATCTGATTACAAGATTACAGGCACAGTTAAGGTAACTAATATCTATCTAATATCTATTGACAACTCATACAATGTTGACTGGTGGGCTGACCTAATATACATGGGTTGTTGGCTGACCCATAGGTCTAGTTGACCTGTTGCTAACCTGCTTCTTTACACCCCCTCTCAAGCTTTGGATGGGAGAAGGTGACCATCGAGAGCTTGGCAACGAGCTCCAAAAAACGAGGTGTGGAGTGGCTTTTGGTGAAAAAATCTGCGATTTGGGCAGCCGAGGAAATCTGGAAGAGCTTTATAGTACCATTCCGAACATGTTGACGAATGAAATGACAGTCAACTTCAAGATGTTTGGACCGTTCATGAAAGACATCATTTGAGGCCAGTTTCCGTGCACTTTCACTGTCCGTAAAGAGAGGGGTAGATTTAGGAATGAGAACTCCTAAATCTCGAAGTAACCAGCAAAGCCAAATAATTTCAGTAGTAGTGTGAGATATAGCACGATATTCAGCTTCAGTGGATGACCGCGAAACAACTTCTTGTTTCTTTCTCTTCCAAGAGATGAGAGAGGAGCCAAGAAAGATGGAGAAGCCTGTGGTAGAGCGCCGATCATTGACATCTCCTGCCCAGTCGGAATCAGAATAGCCATGTAGAGTAAGATTCTGACTGGAGGAAAGAAGGAGGGTGCGATTGGAACTTCCTTGTAAGTATCGCAGTATGCGCAGTACAGCAGCCCAGTGAATATGAGTGGGTCGCGCAACAAATTGGCTTACCACATGGACCGCATAGGCAATATCTGGCCGGGTAATGGTCAGGTAAACCAAGCTGCCGACCACTTCACGATAACGAGTTGGATCAAAAAGTAGATCTCCATCAGTAGTTCGAAGCTTCAGATTATGTTCAATCGGAGTAGAGACATACTTAAGATCTGTGAGTCCAGCTCGTTGGAGAACTTCATTACAGTATTTCGTTTGCGACAAAAGGTATCCTTTGGGCGAGTAGGCAACCTCAATGCCCAAAAAGTACCGCAAATGACCCAAATCTTTCATCTCAAACTGTCGATGAAGAAAACGCTTCAAGGATAGAATACCAGAAGCATCATTGCCAGTAATAATCATATCATCGACATAGAGTAACAAGAAAACACAGCCATTTCGTGAATAGCGAGTGAAGAGAGCGGAGTCATGAGCACTCTGAGAGAAACCAATGCTGATGATGCTAGTGCTAAACCGTTCAAACCAAGCACGAGGGGCTTGTTTGAGTCCATATAAAGCACGTTTGAGACGACACACATAATGAGGAGGTCTCACGACGCCTGGAGGAGGATGCATATAGAGTTCTTCTTGCAGGTATCCATTCAAGAAGGCATTCTTGACATCGAGCTGATAGAGTGGCCAGTGTCTAACAGCGGCAACAGAGATAAAAGTACGAACAGTTGTCATCTTAGCAACCGGAGCAAAGGTCTCCTCATAATCTACCCCATATTCTTGGGTGTAACCTTTGGCCACCAAGCGAGCCTTGTAACGATCGACAGATCCATCAGATTTTGTCTTGATCTTAAATATCCATTTGCAGCCTATAGCCCTTTTCCCGGAGGGAAGAGGAACAAGATCCCATGTTTGAGTTTTCTGCAGAGCTGCAAGTTCTTCAGCGATGGCAGACCTCCAGTTTGGATGAGCAATGGCCTCCTTATAGGATTGTGGTTCTGCCAAGGTATGAATTGCTGCAAGGAAGGACTTAAATGATGGAGAAAAATGATCAGTACAAACAAAGCCAAATCTAGAGGGAGCGATTCTGGTGCGTACTAGATACCTTCGAGTTTGAGGAGGATCCTGCACATCTGGAGCAGAGGAGATAGGCCCATGATCAGAAGGAGGAGGTGGGGCTACAGATTCCGAAGGAGCAGTCGGAGGTTTGGGCCGACGATGATATACCTGCAGGGGTGGAGGGGAAGGGGCATCGGAGGGAAACAGGTCTGGAAAGGGATCAAGAGGATAGACCATAGGTTGCTCAGGAGAAGGGGATTGAGAAGGTAATGTATAGAAAGGTATATGTTCCAAGAAGTTGACATTACGAGAGACCCGTAACCTATTGGTTTTAGGATCATAGCATCGATAGCCTTTCTGTTCGATGCCATATCCTAAAAATACACAGACAGCGGATTTAGGGGAAAGTTTGGTTCTCTCATTATCATGTAACAGAACAAAACACGTGCAACCAAAAACTTTGAGACAGGACAAGTCAGGTTTAAAGGAGAACAATTTTTCATAGGGAGATGTGCCAGATAATACAGAGGAAGGTGTTCTGTTAATCAGATAGATTACAGTCAGGACTGCTTCCCCCCAAAATTGCAGAGGAACATGTGAGGAATAAATCAAGGATCTAACAGTTTCTAGGATATGTCTGTGTTTCCATTCTGCTTCACCATTTTGCTGTGGTGTGGCGGGACAGGATAATTGAGCTAGAGTCCCTTGACTGGTCAGGTAAGAACGGAATTTGTGGGACATGTATTCTCCCCCGGAGTCAGACCTGAATATTTTAATCCTCGTGTTAAATTGAGTGGAAACCATGGTGGAGAAAGCAGTGTAGATAGTGTATACCTCAGAACGGTTTTTCATTAAATACAACCAAGTATATCTAGTGAAATCATCAATAAACAGCACATAATAAATGGAATCACCTTTCGTTGGCTGAGAGGCAGGTCCCCAAACATCAGAATGTATCAAAGCGAAAGGAGCATTAGTAACAGAAGTGCTTTTATTATAAGGGAAAGCATGTTGTTTACCAAATTGGCAACCAAAACATGTAGAAATGTCTGATACAGAAATGTTTCCAAATACACCACTAGTAAATAAAAACTTCATTTTATTTAAAGATAAATGGCCTAAGCGAGAGTGCCAAAGGGCAAAGGGTGAGGCAGATGAAACGAGGGCGGCAGGGGATAGGCTGGAGGATGGAAGATGCAGTGAATGGAGATAGTAAAGTCCTCCTGACCTAAGGCCGGTCCCAATCTGTCTCCCGGTGCGCGGATCCTGCACAGAACAGCCAGTAGAAGAAAATGAGACAATAAATCCAGACGAAGTCAATTGACTAACATAGATTAAGTTGATAGACAGGTGAGGAACACACAAAACATTAGTGAGAGAGATCAACTTATTTGAAATGGAGCCAATAATGGAGACTGGGAGAGGAGTGGCATCAGCTGTATGGATGGTGAGAGAGCTGGCAGGGGTATAGCAATTATGAAGTTTGGAAACATCATTTGTCATATGATAGGATGCACCAGAATCAAAAATCCATGTAGAATCAAAAGTACCTGATGGATCAAAAATGGTCATGGCAGAACCAGAGGCTGAGGGTGTAGGGGCCATCTGAGAAGCAGAACCAGTGGAGGAAGCTAGAAATAGCTGTTGCATGCGCTCATCAACCATAGCCTGAATCTGAGATGAAAGATCCATTTGCGGAGGCACAAAACTATCATCTTCAGTAACATTGGCCGCATAGGGTCGCTGTGGATAAGATTGCATAGGACCACGATTGGGCTGTTGACCAGAATGTTTGTTCTTATTGCTTGGCCTTTGAGGTCTGGTTGGGCAGTCCCGTTTCCAGTGTCCTTTCTTCTTACAATAATTGCAAAAGTCATTGGTACCAGATGGAAAAGAGCGATCATTTGGTGGAGTACTAACATTTGCTGACAATACATGCGTAGGTTCCACATGTTTCTTCCTTGTAAGAGAAAGCTGAGTTTGCTCTTCTGCCAGAAGTTCCAAGAGTGCCACATCAACGAAAGGCAGAGGTGACCGATGTAATAACTGACCACGAACATGTTCAAAATTAGGGCGGAAGGCCATAAGAAACTGAACCAGGCGAGTCTGCTGCCTATAGACTTCAAAGGTGTGAGCATCATCAGTTGTTTTAAAAGTGGGTTCCATTAGAGCCAATTGATCCCATAAGGCAGTCATTTTGATGAAGAAATCATGAATGGAGTCATTTCCTTGGTCTGCATTTTTTATTTCCCATTCTAACTGATACCGGCGAGCAGCATTAGACTGAGTATATAATCGTGCTAAATAATCCCAAGCAGCCTTAGGGTAATTGAATTTAGCCAGCTGATTCCCAATAGATGGAGTGACTGAATTGGCAATCCAAAAGTTTATTTTCCCGACAGAAGCCTCCCATTCCTCAAACGTATCAGCCTTACTATCTGGTGTAGGGATCTGCTGAGCAACATATTTCCACAATTTTTGACCTTTGAGGAAATTTTGCATGAGATGGGACCAATAAGGATAATTTGTGCCATCAAGTTTGACAGTAATTCCGGATACATTTCGATCAGAAGACATTGTAACAAAACAAACTGCTCAAGACTGAATATATGAGAAATCCAACCCCAGAAGCTAAGTCAGATTTGAAATCCAGTTACAACAACTAACCAGATCTGAAAAATTGCAATAAGGAAGGTCCAGGTGACTTTAATCTGAGCACAGATGAGTGCTAGGGGTCCCACTGAATGATCAGTGAATGATCAGATGAAGAATCACAATCACAAAAATCAAACAGATCCAAAACAGTCCAGAAAATCCCAAAAAATGGTCCAGACGACCTTGATTTGGAGCACAGATCTGATATGTGGGCCCTACTGGATGATCAGCTGGATGATCAGATCACACAGTGATCTCTACCTTAAAAATCCGAAACTCCTCTAGGTGGAATTTTGAAGAAAGCTTTAGAAACCAGAATTTTTAACGGTCTTGATGAAAACTATTTGCTCAAATGAGATAAGTACAAAATAGGGAGAATGGCCTACCTCAGATGATCAAAAAATTCTGGAAAAAATGTGTAGAATCCTAGGATAAATGGACGACCAGAATGGGGAGATTTCTCTGATGCAGAATGATCATCAACAGATGGGCCGCTTTTGATCACAGTAGTGCAGTGCTTCTCAAAGCCGAATACAGTATTCTTCTATCAGTTGATCAGGGCTCCTCTTATGCTTGAATGAACAGATCGATGGGCTCTGATACCATGTGAGATTATCCAGAACTAACCAGAAGCATACAAGAGAGAGAAGTATTGCAAGAGAATTTCTGTGTTCTATTGTATTGATGATCGGTACATATATATAACATTGATAGCCTAAATTAGTGGATCTGATTAAGATCTGATTACAAGATTACAGGCACAGTTAAGGTAACTAATATCTATCTAATATCTATTGACAACTCATACAATGTTGACTGGTGGGCTGACCCAATATACATGGGTTGTGGGCTGACCCATAGGTCTAGTTGACCTATTGCTAACCTGCTTCTTTACAGATCCAACGGCCCAATCCATTTAGATGGGTGTAAAAAAGGTGACCAATGTAATTCCGGGAGGTCCTACATGTGTGATCTATTTGGATGGATGAGAGAGAGAGAGAGAGAGAGAGAGAGAGATGAGCACCTGCAAGGTTTTGCATGGAGTTTGCCTACACACCCTAGTTGCAAGTATTGGATCTCAAAATAGATCCAATGGATGAGACATGGGTTCACACAAATTTAGCTTTTTACAGGATTTCAGGCCCATTTTCCTAGTGTGAGAGGAGAAAGAGGGAGAGAGAAAAGGAGTTGAGATTAGGTATTCCATCTTCCTCACCTTCTCATCTCTCTATCTCCCTCGACATGGAGACCTGCAACTGCAGACCAAACAATCCTCTTCTCTCTCCTTTCTCTCACCCTCTAGTAACGAGCAAAAACCCTTCCCATTGATTCTAGTTCAATCCCTCCCCACACAGTCTCACCCCCTCTCCGTTTCCCCCTCTATTTTCATTTAATTTAAATTCTATTTCTTGAATCTTCATGTGGGTTTTTTTCTTTTTTCCTTTTAGTTCTTTTTTATGGTTTGGAAATCATGAGGTTGGGTTTGTGGGAAGAGGAAAGGAAATGGGCTCTTTGTTGATGATGACATGGTTTCAGTTGTGGGGAAGATTTGGATTGACGGTCTTTAGGTTTTGGCCCTTTTAGGAAGACTTTTAAGGGTTTACAAGAAATTGTGACCCTTTTGAGGGCTTGGCAATGTATTCAAACAAAAAAAAAAAAGGAGAGAGAAACCATCTACATTTGAAAAAAAAAATGTTTGCATTACCTGTTAACACGTTACAATTTTCTGCTTTTCTCTTTTTTTTTTTGTTGGTAATTTTTTTTATTTGGTATAGTTCTACTTTCTTATATTGCTACTTTCTTATATTGAAATCAATCTAATGAACTTTTAGATACGAACATTGAAATTTTATATTGCTCTTCTTGACCCGTACTCAATGCTACCCTTAGTGGCCATTGTGAATTATTTTTATTTTTATTTATCCTATTTTTAATGAGGAGCGAGCTGCTCACTGGTCGTAAGACTACTGTCTTTTACCCTTTTTAGAGCCCATTTGTTTGCATTGAATTGTGTGCCTACATTCCTATCGAAGTGGCTAAAATTGAATTTAAATATCTATAGTCTATTTTCACTGAGTTTTGAAATTTGTATTTATAAGTAATGTCAGTGTGTGTCTTTTTGTGTGTGTGTGTGTGTGTGTGTTCCAGGGAAAAAGCTACTTTCAGGAACCGAGCTTGGCAGACCATAACATTTGCTACTTTCCAGGACTAACATCAATATCGAGTCGACAACATTTTGCTCATGAGAGACATCGGAACAAATCATATCCTGCAGCCATCCAATCCTTTACTGTTCTATTACTTGAAATGAATTGAACTGTTTACTGATATAAAAAAATAAAAAATAAAAAAATGAGCTGTTATGGTTTCTTCTTTTGTATGAGTTGCACAAAGTTGTCATGGTTGGACGCCGCAACTCTGTGAATTTAAGCTGTCATGCAAACTGGCTTTTCCAGAATTCATTTGGCCATGGTTTTTGTATAAGTGATGGATCCTGTATAAGTACAAAGGTTAGATGAATTAATAATATTAGTTTGCAGGTTATTTGTGAGTTTAATATTGGAATTTTGTGATTGAGACTTTTGATTTTAAGATTATGCTCTTGGATCTAATGTGAATATTAACAATTTACTGGGTAGTGTCCCAGTTGTTGTGTGCAAATTCTGGTGAATTTTGCCTGGATTTGATGCTTTAAACAAAAATCCTAGATGCTTGTACAAGCTTACTTCACCAAATTAACATTATTTGTGTATAAGTCTATTTAATTAGTCACAACCCAAAATTGATCCTTTCAAAGATCATACTTTGATTTCATACATATCCATTGCTTCTTTGACATAAAAATTATATATGTATATAAGGTATGAAATTGATCACAGGATCACCATCCAAAAGCAATACCCCAGGATAGATTGAAGGTCTTGACAATGAGAATTAACCTTAAACTCTGGACACTTGAATGGACAAGTGATGGCATTGCAAAATTCAATTATCACAGAAAAGAAATGAAACCTGATCAAAACCACCTGGCACTGCTTGTTTTGGATGAATGAAAAGTGCATGGTTTTTAGAAGGTCCTTCTCAGCAATGGCAAGAGAGGGTTTTTCCTTTGTCCTCACAGGACCGTCCAAATGTCAATGGTCGAAGGAGACACCTCCAACAAACCTGTCTTCCACCAGAGACACCCACAAGAAAAATACTGAAAGCACCACCAAAAAGATATTTGTTTATGCATTTCATCATTTTCTAAATTTCAACTTAGCATTTAAAACATGGAATACAAGAAGGTGATCTGCAGTTCCAGCCCCAAACAATGGAATCCACACTCCTTCAAGTACCAGATGTAAATGTTCTTTTTTTTTTTTTAATCTAGATGGGTTTTTTTCTGCTTTCTTCCATCATTTTTTAAAATGTTGATGGTTTTTTTCTGTTTTATTTGAATGCATTGCCAAGCCCTCTAGGGGTGACAATCTTCTTCAACAAAACCCTTACAAATCTTCCTAAAAGAGCCAAAACCTCAAGATCCTCAATTAAAATCTTCCCCACACCTCCAAAAGAACCAAAAGAAATTAAACAAAAAAAAAAAAAAAAAAAAAAAACACATGAAGATTCAAGAACTGAACATGCAATTTCATGAAACAGAGGAAGTGTGAGACTGTGAGGGGAGGGAAAGAACTAGAATCAGTGGCAGGGGCTTTTGCTTGTTACTAGAGACTAGAGAGAGAAAGGACAGAGGACTGTTGAGCCTGCAAGTCTCCATGTCGAGTGAGATAGAGAGAGATGAGAAAGTGAAGAAGATGGAATACCTAATCTCAGATCCTTTTCTCTCTTCCCCTCTCTCCTCTCTCTCACTTAGAAAACGTGGCTGAAATCCTGCAAAAAAAAAAAAAACTGCTTTTGTCTGCACCCATGTCTCAGCCATTGGATCTAGTTTGAGATGCAATGGTTGCAATTGAGGTGCACAGGCAAACTCCATGCACAACTCTTCCAGGTGATCACCACTCTATCTATCTATATGTATATACAATTATACACACACCAAGACATGGCACAAATCCAACTCATTCATATCTCAACATTATCTTAAGTAGCATTCACACTTTCCACACAACTTTTTTTTAAGGTACCAACATTGGAACTACCTTTCCAACCACCACACCTATAATTTAAAGCATCAAAACTCTCAGAAAAGTTTCAACATCAGTTTCAAATTATTTTGGCACAACAGCCATAGAGAGTTCAGGAAAAATCGTCTTGCAAACACATGTTCCTACAAGATTTACCCTGAGCCCAAAGAGGCCCAGTTGCAACATAGCCACTGCAGCTGCAGTCTTCAAACAAACACCATGAAGAGAATCCCCCATCCTCACATGACCACAGCCACCCACAGTACACAAGCACAAAAACAAAAGCACCAACTGCACTATACTCATCCCTAGACGGCCCTCTACACCATTATAATTCACACGTTTAAATAGCAATTCTTCTTTTAATCCCATTTTAATATCCCTTGATTTAGAGCACCTAATTTTTATATGCATATAGTCCCTAGTCTCACCAGTTTCTCTTTAACCCATCACAAGAAATCGTTATCCTCACCCCAGTCCCTTTCTCTTTAACCCATCACAAGAAATCGTTATCCTCACCCCAGTCCCTTTCTCTCCTTGTTATCATTTTCCATTATTATTTAAGGCAACTTCCTCTCATCTTCATCCACAGACCTATTTTAGAGATTGTTGTATCATCTGAAATAAGAAGATATGTCCAAAAGATAAAAAAAATCATTTCTCTAGCACCATGATATACTGAGGATAAAGAGAATAACATCATGTAGCATAAGAATAGAATCCCTTCCCATATAGAGATTGAAGCTTGAGAAATGCCTGAATTTTGTCAAAACATGAAGAAGACTTAAGAAACTGTTGTTCATATACAAATCATGTAGTTCACTGTTGTCCATTCAATAAATAAATAAAATTTCACTATTGGAATCATTACTTGAATGATGCATGTCTAGAGAAAAAAGTAGTACCATGACAAGTCTTCACATTCAGTTGGCAAAGAAAGATTTAACATAGCATCCACATACCTCAAAATAACATCAGACAACTGTTTAGCAATCACGGGCGCCACTTCGGCAGGCCTACCGGGCCTAACAATTGGAGAACATATAGGAGGCATATAGAATTCAATTGCTGAAAAAAAGGAAAACAAACCCACAGCAGATCACAAACTAACAACCTTCAAGAAAAAGAAAATAACAAAACAAAGGGGGAAATGCAATATATAAAAAACCAACCTATGCAGCCTTCATCCGGAGAGTCTGTGGATGGAGTCATCACTTCCAGTTTAATACCAGCCAGCATGGTCTGCACGCAGAAGTTGATCATCAAACAAAAAAATATGCATAATACCCAAAACATCATCCCTTCACACCCAAAATTATAAAAGTCATTAGAATCGGCAGAACTACTCCAAAGAGTTTTTCTAGGAAAAAAATCAGAGATGAAAATCATGCAGATAACAAACAAAATACCAGAGAACTGCAACATCACTTTCTTTCCCATTCAAATAAGGGCAATTGAGCTCAAATAAAGTGCATTTCCATTACCTATTTCCCAAACTCCCACACCCCCCCACCCACAACAAAACCCAACCCACCAATTTGAGCATTTCATTGCAGTCTTCGTAACCAGTAGTAATGCATGTTATCAAGGTAATTGCCGAATCCGGTCTAATGGGCTCTTAACTTATAGAGGGATATAAAAATAAAATTTTCTCAAGGCGCCAATTCTGCCTGCACATTTGTGGCTACCCATTTTCCAACCTTAAATCTGAAAGGCACATTTTTATTGCCCCAAATTGAGGAGGGAGTTCACTGCAGTCCTCCCCACTTGTAAAAATGCATGTTACTGGGGTCAGTGTGCAATTTGATCTGATGGGGTTTTAGTTTTTGTGTGATAGTTACATAAATTTTCCTCTAACCATTGCTGTGCTGGCTCTTGAGTAGTGCATGTTATTGGGGCTAATGTGGAATTGGGTCAGATGGGGTTTCAGTTTTTGCAGGATATAAAGATGGGATCTTTTTTATAACTACTGATTTTGGTTCTTATTCATAAAAGACTGGGGTGCGATTGATTGCAGAAAGAACACTTACAGTGCAACCGATCTTGGCCAATGCCGACCCATCCGCGGATGCAACAGCTCCTGCTAAGAGAAAACGAAGAAGAAGAAGGAGAAGGAGATTAGATTGCGATTGGCAAAGGCCAATGAATAAAATAGTATTGCAGATGGGTGGAGATGGAGATGAGAAAGAGAAGGACCAAGAGCAAGGGAGGTGTCTCTGGCATGTGTGAGAGGCCGTGCATCGGGGCGTACGGATTCGAGTAGATGGCGCTCGTAGAAGCGGAGAGGGAAGAGACGCCTGTAAGCATCCACCTCCATCTCAGCTGACAAATCTTCTTCTTTGCCTCCTCCTCCTCCTCCATTGCCCGACTCCATTCTCTGCAAAAATCTCTCTCTCTCTCTCTCTCTCTCTCCTTTTCACTTCTTCTCCACAGGGTTTCAAATCAGCTTGGCAGAGAATGCTCAAACCAAACGTCAATATGAGGGAAGGAAAAAAAAAAACTAAGGCTTACTTTTACTTTACTTTTACTTTCTCAAACATGTAAATGGACTATAATCTATAGTCCATTTCAATTCAAGAAATTGAGATCGTGGGGCCCAAATTTTTAAAGATCGAAAGGCAATACCAAAAATATATTTTTTTTAAAGTTAATTTTACATGTTTGAATTAAAATAACGAAAATCACTCAAAAAGAAATGTGATTCAAGTCATGAGGTTAACCGAGCATCATTTTCAAACCCGGTTTTTAACTCGGATCAAAGCCTATTTATATTCAAATGCAAACTTGGTTTTTATTGATATCATGCGGCTTAAACTAAAACAGATTTGAATATTGGAGTTAAATTTCGTCTTCTCTATTTAAATTGACTATAGTTCATCTCTACTAATTAAGACCTTTTTTTTTCTTTTTTATTTCAACTTAGGTTAATACAATGGCTGTGAACCCAACCTTAAACTCAAACAATTGATTTTTACAAAGAGTTATGCTTTTTTTTTTTTTTTTAAATTACATAACTAAAATTGAAATGGGTCAAAATATTATAAATATATAACTTTTTTTTTTTAATTCTCTAGTCCTACTTATTTATAATCAATGAATGTTATTCTTCTATCTGCAAATGGCTTTCCTAAGTTGTTATATGCTAACGAGTGGTCTGATTGTTATATCAAAATACTGTGAGTATAAACTTATCAATTTATCTGTGTTTTATACATATGTTAGCTTTAACTGTTCATTACTATAAATAAATGATCTTAAGAAATTCAGAGTATTGTCAAATAATTTGACAAAATTTAGTTTGTATTATGTGATTTTGAAAAAATAAAGTTTGGATTTGAATAAAACTATGCTTGAGAAAATTAAGAAAATAAAAGGAATTGTCAACTCATTTTAATTTGAGTTAATTGATTCAAATAAAATAAAATTTGCATTTGAAAATAATTAAGCTCGGACTAAGTAGAAAATAGATTTTGAATATGAGATTAGGTTGGCCCCACACGATGAATTATATCCCATCAATAGATAAAATCTTCATATTCTTTTTCCATTAAAACGTGTAGAAATGGCATAACAAATTGTAATTTATACTTATTTAGTTGTTCGTTTTAATATTTAAAGATTAAGGCTTTATGATTTTAATGCTTTGGATTGCAATGGACTATACCCATTTACATATGATATAAGTAGCATCAAAGTATCAATAAAAAATTATATTGTGCTAATCCATATCAACAAAGAACAAATAAATATCTTCTTTTACCAAAAGAAAAAAAAAAAAAAAAAAGTTGCATCGTGTTTGTGTGTGGTACACAAGCACCATCGATAACAATAAAAACACCCAAACAATTGGCCAAATTCCCACATAAGTTTAGAGTCTCTTAATTTTTCTTAATGTTAACCAATGAAAATGAATATCCACCTATTGCAATTCATCCAACCCTCTTATGCCAGAAGCTGCAAATGAGAGCACAATTATCTGGTGAGCACTTTAGAAACATGTTATAGGAAATCATATATAAAACAAGAACTTCAAGGAGTAGTGCAAAATCAAACCTATGCTTACAAATTATTCCTGCAAAGATAAAAAAAAGGGAAAGTAAAATTAGAGTTGTAGTCCTATGGGGGGGGGGGGGGTTGGGGTTGTTTTGTATTACGCGCCTCCAGGTCTTTCCCTCTTATTTATACGGCATGAAAGTGCGTGTGTCCAAGAGATCCTAGAAATCTGTCATTGGTGGCATGTGCAACTATGTATCATCCATCATTCGCATTAACCTCATATTCTTCATTGCCAGCAAATAACAGTGTACACCCTTTGATCATTTCAATTTAATCTCTTTCATTCCATCGTTAACTTTTTTAACGACATTATTTTCCCATGCATTAGACTCTTTACATTAATCATGGAACTTCACCATCAATTTCTGCCTAATGACATCGACAAGGTCACATATTGGTAGTTATGAAGTTATTTTCTTACTTTGCATCTTAATTAAAATAAGCTTTACTCCATTAATAAGGTAGGCTTGATTGAGAAGAAGAAAGTTAAAGTGAAAAGGTGAAAAACGATCAAAGGAAGGAGAAGGGTTTTTCACCTTTTCACTTTACTCCATTAAGGATTGGGCAAAACGGCCCAAATTAGTAAAAACCTAACAACCCGTTCTCTTTATTCGGGGATATGAAAAGGTATTAAAATAATATGGTGAAAAACGATCAAAGGAAGGAGAAGGGTTTTGTTAGTGATTAAACTGCTATTTTATTCCATAATGCGTAAATTCGAATATCATTAGTGGGTCCCTTCGATATGGATTCTTAGGATCCGGATTCTTCAATTGAACCTAACCAAATGAAGTTTCTTCCTACCATCTTTAAAGAAGGTACTTAACTTTCTTAATTAAATGAAAATAAATCCGACTTACACTCCTTTTTCTTGCATTATGATGCTTCCATCTTTTCTCATCATAACATCAAATCACATGAATGATAACTATAGCATCTTAGCATGTTTTAACATGCGATTGAGAGAGCTAATGGACATCTCTCAACATCAAATGTGGAAATGCTGTCATTGAAGTCTGTAGACACACTTGATGATTCCTCATTTTGCAATGCTATTAGAAAGAACAATCCACACTCCATGGTATAATTAGCTTTCCATATTCCTTTAATAAGAGAATGCACTGTATAATTAGCTTTCCAAATTCCCCTTAATAAAAATAATAGTATATGCTTTGGGATACATAGGCTTTTATTAATTGCCTGTGCATTTGTGGGGTCATATTCTCATAAAAAGTGCACATAGGATCATGAAGAATGATCATTTTAGTATGAGAAGGAAGTAGAAGGATTAAAAATGAATTATCGCTAGGAGATATTGAAAAGAAGCATCGATTTGAAAATGAGCATTTTTGTCATTTGGACTTCATACCAGCCTATATGAAACACTCCAGCGTAAATTTTACAAAGTAAGGCACTCTCACATTGATACTATATTCTTAAATATTTTTTCAGTGAAAATCTCATTCTCATTAATCGATATTGAAATTATGTTATTTTTTTTTAAACCCCAGCTAGCCCATGCATACACGGGAAGATAGCCCACGCATGTGGTAAAAGAGCATGCCGCTCCTTACCACTCAGGCAATGAGCCATTCTCAAAATTATATTACTAGAAAAAACAAAAGAATACACAAGTTACAATACAGGATTGGACAAAAATTAATAATTCTCCACAACCCAAAATCTAATTAAAAACTCATTTTTATCAAATAGAACCTTAGGGTCCGTATGTTTGCATGTCATTAAATTCCTATAATTCTAAGAAATGCAGCACTAAAAGTGTCTTAAATTGAAAGAGAAAAAAAAAAGTGAAGTTCCATACTCCCTAGTGGTCGCTCACCGGTTAGGGATATGGGTGTGTGTTTGAGCATGTGTGAGTTCAAGTCCCATTTATAGGAAAAAATGAAAAACATATGGAGTTTTATAATTGTGAGTCCTTCCAAACAAAAACAAAAATGTAAAGAAAAGGATTAACGAAAAAAGAAAGTTTTTCATTTTGTTTCTATGGTAAATATTCATGCACCCACACAACACTCTAACCAAGTCCCTCACCATCAATACTACAAGAAGTAGAGTGACCCTGATTATTTCATACCAGTGGATTGGTAAGAAAAAAGAAAGTTGAAGATCTCTAAATGATCATCAAACAATCTATCTCTTAATGAAAAATTAATTAGTGGAGCCATCCATCATGCTATTAAATCAAATCCCAGTAAAGTCTGTTTACCAAAAAACTAAAAAATCCTAGTAAAATCTAATCGGATCTTGCCTTAGCAGCAATTGAATCCTAGTCCATTGAATGACAATGTATGTGCTGTAAGAACGCCTCCTTACCCGAGTAATAAGGAGTGTTAGTTCTTATCTGGCTGTCTGGGATTCGAACCTTGTGCAAGCTCCTTTCTCATTTGTGTGAGCTTTCTTCCCACTTGTGCGGTCCTCTTTCCCACTTGAGTGGGCTATCTTCTTGTGTGCATGCGGGCTCTCTTTTGGTCATTGGGCTGGGTAAAAAAAAAGCAAAAAGACAATGCATGTGCCTTGCAATTAATCCAATGGTGTGTAAGGCCCTTAATCTTCTCATGCAGCCAAAAACATGCAAGTGGCACACGTGCAATTGAAATAAAATCAAGAAACGAAATACGGATCCGATCGATATTGCGCCCGCCTCTGAAATTTAAACCACTGAAAGTCATTCTCAATCAGAGTTGTGTCCACTACAAGGTTATCATCTTTAAAAACACTTAATTAAAAATGTAAAAGCAGTGCAAATGAAATCATGTGGGCTATAAATAAATGATTTTACCAACTTGATTGAATGAACATTCGAAGTACGTTTGTGCAGCCGTTGTTTCATAAAAAAAAAAAAAAAGAAAACATAGAAAGTGAAAAAGCTTTTCCACAATACTAATACGTTTTTGTATATATTGTGGAAAAATAGTTTTGCAGAGAATTTCCTCATCCGCAGAAAAGAAAATTCTGGCCACTCCCCATAGGACTCTATTTTTCAAGGAATCACAAAACAAATAGCCCATTTTTTTTCACTTTTCCACAAGAAAAAGCGGCTGCACCCAACATAATTTTACTGTAGCATAAAATATAATTTTCACAATCCTCACCGTTTCCACAGAAAACCAGCTACACAGACATAAGTGAAAAACAGAAAATAAACCCAGCTCCAGATCTGTGATTTTGTAGGGTTTATATACCACGAGTTGGCTCACCGAGTGTCTCCATCATACTCTCAAAATTCCCGAGTGGAGTACAACTCCATGGTAGAAGACCAACTATACAATCGGCCGCACAAAATAAGGCCCCCAGCCCCACCCCGAAGATTTTTAGATTTCACTAAGGGCATGTTTGGCAAAAGTCCACGCAGGTAATTCCTCGCTAGTTTTCCTCGGATTCGAAGAAAACCCATGTTTATTTGCAAATCCAATGGTATGAGAGGAATCCTAATTATACATAGAAGTCATCACAAGCATTGAAAACCCAGATCTGACCTCCCCCCAACGAATTGCACAAATCCACACGCTGACGGATTTACAGATGAACAGTAAAAAGGCGGTGATATTGAGGTTACC
Source organism: Umbellularia californica (assembly GCA_028538565.1). Taxonomy (NCBI): domain Eukaryota; kingdom Viridiplantae; phylum Streptophyta; class Magnoliopsida; order Laurales; family Lauraceae; genus Umbellularia; species Umbellularia californica. Next base: position 33,385,277 of record JAPQWN010000003.1, read on the forward strand.
GGTTTTTGCATTGGAAACCTATCTTTTGGGTCCCACAATCATAATCCGAACCGGTAATCATGTTTATAATGTCCAAAACGGCTAGTACACAAAAAATCATCCGTTGATCTATCTCATATTTTGAGATATTTGTTAAAACAAACAGACCGTTGATCATGATTTGTGAACGTTTGTGGGCCCCATTTGTAAAATCTGAACCATTCATTCTTTTCAAAAGAACTATTCCGGCCATGGGCTCAAATTTGGTAGCCTGACTCATCATGGGTCATGAGAAAATTGGAAAAAACTATTGGCCGTTGATCATGTACACTGCCAACCCATTTGTCAAACGTACAGTGAGTGGAGTGAGTGGTGGTATAGACGGTCATTTGTGGTAACCCATTTCTTACTTAGAAACCTATCTTATGGGTACCATAATCAAGATCCAAACCGTTCATCATGTTTAGAATGTCCAAAATGGTTAATATATCAATTTCTAGCCGTTGATTCATCATATATTTTGAGATATTTGCAAAATAGTCCACATCCTAAAATTATTTTTTTTAATTTCTGTGGGACCCACAGTGAAAATCCGAACCATCAATCATATGTAGAAGGTAAAAAACGGCAAAGAATTTAAATTTTATTGCTTGATTCATCACGGATTGTAAGAAAATGGCAAAAAATCCTTGACCCTTGGATGTAGCACATGTTAATCCTTAGGCTCCTTCCCTTTGCCAAACATGGAATGAAGGAAATCCTCATTGTGGAAAGCTTAGTATAAGAAGAAGGAAAGAATCCTCTTATTAGAAGATTCCTCTTCAATTGCCAAACGTGCCCTAAAACTTTTCTATCATAAAAAAGAAGTAATTTTTTTATTACTTTACTTGAACCTCTAATAGGCCCACTTAAGATCTGAACCACTAAAAATTAGTCATTTTTTATGAAGAAATAATATATTGTATTATTGATTTGATAGAATAAATAAAATGGATATAATTTATATTATTTTCAAAATTTTATATCTTTGTACTTATATTATTTTATTGAAGATTTTACCCAAAAAACCAAGTTAGGTGCACACTATGCCAATAAAACCCTTTTAATGGCAGTCGCAACGAAGTGGTCATTCCAATGATATATATATATATATATATATATAGAGACACACACACACACATACATACATAAAAAATAAGTCAACCCTCTACACGCGAAAAAAACAGTTTCCGTTATCTTCCTCCTCGCTTTTGCAAATGCAATCCAATAGAGAAGACCAAATGAAGAGAAAAGGTGGAGACAGGGTTTTTTAAATAATACGACACGAAGGCGAAGAAATTTTTTTTTTTTTTTTTTTTTGAAATATAACTCTGGAAGTATTTTGCCAAAATTTCAACAAGGCCTAATCATTTCGATTTGGAAGAAAATCGGAACGATGTGTAAAACGAGACTGTCAGCTAAGCTCAACAAACAAGTAACCATCACAATCAATAATTCCACTAACCCAAACAAGAACCAATCAGATTGGAGCCTTCTGTTTTTTTATTGACAGGCAACTAGGAGTGAATTTCAATAATTTGCAGTAAACGGCTAAAAAACATTGAGACCTTTTCGATGCATGAGATTGCAAAAAAAAATTACCTCAATATTAATCTTTATATCATTTGGTTGTTTCATAATTCCCAATAAAAAGGAAAGGGGTTGCACTCCCGCAGCCATCATTTTACCGTCCCAACTCTAAAAACATTTAACAGTGCTCAAATCAGTCTTCTTGATCTTAGAATTATACATTGGATACAAATTTTAGGCCTAGTTCACCCCAGGAGATGCACACCAGACCATGGTTTGATTGTAATGAAAACAGTCAAATAGAGCCACCATACATCAGTTACCCTATTCCAACGCAAGTGTGCCCCCACTCGGGGCTAACATGATCTAACAAATGTCACAACCAGACCAATCATTGAATAAGTACGGACCCTGTGGGGTATAACCCGACCAGTGGCAGTTAAGTGAACCTATCACGTTCCACCATGTCACCATGGGCAGCCTCCAGCCAAGAAAGGGGCTGCCCCACGGTGACATGGCAGATAGTGATTGGTCCACTCACAGTGGTCAAAACCCTTAAGAGGATCCCGATTCATCAATGAATAGTTTGTTTGTTTGGTTGTTTAGATACATATATGATGTGGGTTTCCTGAGGTCTATGGCTCTCCGGGACTAATCCCCCCGATGGTGCTGGCTAATCACAGACCGGGCATATCTGGGCGGTTTGGAACACAAGCCGTTCGTTGGGAGCAACCCACACCTTAGGCCACTCCACCAACTCCAAGGTGGGCACCAATCATTTAAAGTTAAAAATAAATAAATAATCAAATTTATGTACTAGCTCTCAAGGTCTAACAGGATCCATTACATAAAGAAATCTATCCTAGAAAGAGCACCACTATTGGACCCATTGGCCCTTGCACATATTTCAACTCAAAAAATCACAGAAGCATGGCAGGTTAGCATGCGCTTGTCGCATTAGCCTTTCTCGCCAAAAAAAGCCTCACTCAAAAAGATATACACAGATCTAATAAAGTTCTGAAACCAGCAAGTTACAGGAATTATACATGCATATATACACCTAACAGTTAGACAAAAAAAAAAAAAACACATCCCAACTTCAGGGAAATAGCCCGGCAGTATTCATATGGGCAGCCCAATAGATATGAACAAAATAAAAAATAGCTTATATGCAGAGGCATCTTCCAATACTTCCACTTGCCATGCCAGTACTAATATCTAAAAGTCTGATCTTCAGCCCTCGCCTGCCAAACCCATTACCTGTCTCCAACAATCTCCACTGCTCCAAACTGAGAGAGAGAGAGAGAGAGAGAAGATTTGAGTTGTAGAAATTTAGGGACTGAATCTTGATAAATTAATAATTTTCATTGAGAATGGTTTCATATTATGAGTATAATGAAGAAAACCTAATCACATTATAACTCTATTTTAATCCTAAGCACACTATAAATCTAATCTAATATAGTTCTAATTTAACTCAAACTCCTAATCCCAATCTAATGCAAACTCATCCTCGTCAAAAGATATATGACCTTCTTAATGTAATTATTCTCTATTATGAGTGCATTTCTGAATTTTCCAAAAAATGATGCCAGTAACTATTAACACTTCTTTGCAAAATAGATAACATTTTTTCCCACTACATTTACTGTCCAAAGATGTAAATTGCACACTACAGTCTGTCGGCTCTACATTCTCTTGCCCAAATACACTGACTTACATTTTTAAGATCTAATTTGAAACAATATCACAAAATACTGGGGTAGAAAACCATTCCACACACAAAAGGTCATAAACAGGTGCTAAAAGAATAAGGAAGTTGGTACCTTTGGCAGGCTTCTCGATCCAAGGCCCATTCATAATGTTTAGTATGCTACACGCATCGCTGTATTCCAGATCAGGTAACAGCTTTGGTGTAAGCAGGAAACACCTGTGTAACATTAGATATATCCGGTGTCAACTTTCATATGATAGTAACATAAAATTAAATTATTACAAGAAAACCAGCAAGAAAATGAGAAAAATGGTGTTGACTCAGCCAATCAATCAGTTGAACTCGCTAATTGGAGTGAAACTTATGTCAATCAAGTGACTGGCAAACTCAGTAAGGTCATGCAAGCAGTCCATGAATCCAATATGAGTTTCCTCTTGCAGTAGCCTTTCAAAAAAGAGATCCTCTTACTGTGGGGTGTTTGGTTGGCTGGCTGCTCTCACAAGTTGTTGGAACATCTTTCTTTCATTTATAGGGTCCATTCCTGATTTGGAAAGGTTGATCAGAAACTTTCCCATACCAAGTGTCAATATGCAATTTAAAACAACACACTTTCAATGAGTGGTCCTGTGGTAATCTACCTTGATTTATCTCATCAACCACTCGAAATGGGCAGTTCGTGAGGTCTTGCAATGAAACCAGATAGAGAATTGTGGAAACAGAGCGTTCCTAGAGAAATTGAATACTCTTAGGTCATGGCAGAAGAAGATTATAGCAACACAAGATCAAAACTAAGCATCAGCTACAGCATATATACCCCTCCAGACTGATGATGAGCACTTAGCACCTGTAGCTGTCCTGCTTGCCTGATAGAACAGTATCAACATTTTAAAGATGGGAAAGAAAAAAAAAAAACCGTAAAGAGCATACCTAGAAAATCAATCACAGAGAGGAAAAAAAAGTGAAAAATGCAAATAACTATTGAAATGAATTGAAAATTAACACATTAAAACGGATTAAAACAAATGAGACAAAAAAGGTTAAAATATTAGTGAGCAGGTGTAATAGTCTCTCTCTCTCTAAGAAATGCAATTCATTGGAATGCCAATCCATGCAAACATTGTTTCACAAAATTAATATCACAATAGAAGGCCACAACAACAACAACAACAACAAAAACAAACAAAAAAAGAGGAGGAAAGAAGTTAAAATTTTAGTGAGCAGGTGCAATAGTTTGCTCACTTTCTGAGAAGTACAGTTCATTGGAATGCCAATCTACGCAAAGATTGTTTCACAACTTTTTACTAGGACCTACTGCACATCAAGAAAAAGCAACACAATGCAAAGATGTTACACCAAAAGAATAGATCCAAACGATAAAACCTATGTACAAACTTGGAAAATTTCTCAATGGATAATCATCGAAATCATAAAATAGCACCGAGCAAAAGAAATGCGAGGTCTTATCTTAAGGGGACATTGGACATTTTCATATCATTTACATGGGAAATGAAGAGGTAGGAAACGGGTGAAAAGTAAAAGAAATGGACAGAGTACAGCCAAAGTGAAACCATCAATTTTCTCAGATATATGGAAATTACATTCAGAATGACGAGGAAAAGAAACTATCTACAGTCAAAGATGGAAATTTTTTTCCAGTACTACCCTTCACTCTTATCCCCATAAGTAAATTCCAATTTCCTATGTAAACTGTAGGAAATGACAAAAGCCCCCTAAAAAGATGGAAAAGTAGTCTGTGACTCTGTTTATTATAGTTTTCTTACATGAGTAGGAACTTCAAACCCTGACAGTTTTTGCTATCCATGGCACTGAAAAGAATTACAAGTCAGCAAAACCTACAGTCCTATCAAAAATTTGTAACCTGGGACCCACAAAATATTAGATACCACACATGTATATCCATTGTACTCCGGTGTTAACTTAATCTTAAAGATAATCCCTTAAATCAAGGAATTATACATCTGTAAGTCTATCATGAGAAAGAATAGAGGACAAAAGAGGAGGGTTGATCACCATGATCATGATTTGAATTTTCTAGACTTGCATACTTTCTCAATTTGATATGGTATTAGAGCTCTAGGGGTTTCATAGTGTCGTATCCATAGTTGTCAATTCTGTTCTGGTTTGACCTGGTTGTTGAACATTTCTGCATTACAGTCAATTTCGTTGTCCGTTGTGGAAAAGACACAATTTAAAAATGGAAAAAATATTTAAAAAATACATAAAATTGGGAAAAAAAAAGGTCCAACACTAAAATAGTACTAAAAATGTATAGTTATATCAGTTATATATTAAACTCCACTTTACAATCAACCATTTTCTAGTTTTCACTACATATGAATGGAAGTATGAAATATGGCCTGGAATTAGGCCGGAAATGGTATCGGAATGGCTGAAATGTATCAGAATGAGCGAAATTGAGCCCAAAAACTTTTAGGGGGGCATACCGTTCTCCATGAGGCCAATTCCAGTACGTTCCAACCAGAATTGACCGGAACGGAACAAAATTGACAGCTATGGCTTGGACATGTCCAATGTAGACCGAAAATGGTGCCGGTGAGGAAAAACTCTTCTATGCACGTTGATTGCCTACCAAGGAGAAGGGTTAAGCCAAAAAGGACATGGATGGAAGTAGTAACATTAGATCTGAAGAAAAGCAACTTATACAAGGCTTTGGCTCAAGATGGATCAGAATGGAGAAACAAAAGAAAAAACGTAGCTGACCCCGACAAAGTTGGGACAAGGGTTTGATAATGATGATGATAACATATAGTAGATCAGCAAATTCAAGAGTGCAATCCTTGTAAGAGTTTTAGCCAAAAGACGTTATCTTGTCTACCAAAAGGACAATATCCTTTCAACCCTATCAACAATAGGATCCCAAGTTGTTAGACATTTCAGATTGGCACCCAAACACCATTACATGTATTTTATGGTAGTTCCAACAAAGGTGGATGTTGACCTTAATCCATTGAATTACAACTCTAAATTTCAAGTCTGATGCATAAATCTGAGAGAATGGCCTAAACCAGGTATCCCTCAACTTCTTTAGCATCAAATAGAAAAACTGGCAGAAGTAAAATGAGACTTCTTTTTAGCTTTCTGTTCTTACCTTAGTCGTTGCTATATATTAGCTATCAAGGTAATGGCCAATATCCATGACATGTCAAGCTATACAAGCGATAACTATGTGAAAACCCATAAATATTTTATGTTACTCATTCACACACAAGTGGAGCAAACCTAACAAGAACACAAATACAATATGTATTCACAGCTAATTCAACTATTCTCGTAAGGCTAATTAGGTCAGAGAAAGAAGTAGTAATGCCCCTGATATTTAGTTATTTACTAGCTAATGGACCCAAGTCAAAGTCCAAGGTCTCAAGTTTAACCACAACGATGACAATAACAAAAGCATCAAACTCCGGTGTCAACTACAATAGGGTTAACAATAATGAAAGTGTTAAAAGCCAGTGTCAACTACAAAACTGAAAATGCAATTAGAACATCTCTAAACATTATAAGGTGTCAAAGACGGCTGACAATCTTCTTTTGAAGGTAATCTTTCTTTCTGAGTAATGATCAACACTTCACATAGAATAAAATAAAATAACATGTCATCAAAATCTTCATACTCCTGCAGCTGTTACTAAATGGTTATAACACTCAAATGTAGTAGAGGAAAGGTCACAAAGTAGTAAACTTACCTAAATTTTACTTTGATTAGTATGCCGAATTTATCAAAATCCACATCATGCTCATCTGTTGTAAAAAAACCATCAAAATATAAAATAAAGCCAACAAAATATTGTTTTTGTGTAAATTTGTTCACAACTGGATTGCCACTAACAAATACCTAGTGAAACTTCTCCAGCAACAGCCATCTCTTCAAAGTTACGACTAAAGGTTTCATTTATCTTGGCAACAAGGTTTCTCAATGTTGGGAGCCAGTTTCCCTACAAAAAGTGAATAAAATCCAATTTGAATGAAGTAAATCAAACTGGATATGATCGCACACTGATGTCAAAAAAAGCAAATGCTTGAAATAATACTAGATGGCTTTATCTCTCCACCTTGAGGGTGTCTATTTCAGATAAACACTGATTCAGGTCCCCGATATCTGTTTCTAGTTTTTTAGCAATAGCGTCAATCTGTAACACAGTAAATTTGGGTATCAGAACTATCAACAGGAATGAATAGAGAAATAAATTACCATAGTTACCTTACGCTGACGGCTTTCATATTCTTCCAAAATGTTATGATTAAGAAAGAGAATAGAATTCGCTTGGGATATATTATCTTGAATTGCCGCTTCTAGATCCTCAATAGTGCTAGGCATCTACATTTAAACATGCAACACGCATAACATAACATTTAAGAGGTTAACCTTCAAGATTGTATCATCTAAAACCACATATGGTATTGCAATAGTCATCAAGCCACGCTCATTCTGTAATAATAAAAGAGGAAGTTGCAGTTTGCCTCCAAGCTAAACTGTTGTGGTAGCATTCGATGCTTCATTTTGGAAAAAATTAATAAATATAAAAAATTGGTAAATTGGAAAAAGATAGGAAGCTAAGGGGAAAAAATACCACATATTACAACAGTTTACATAATTCATAATGCAGAAGAGAAAGATAAACTAGTATATAATCATTATTTGACTTTTACCAAAAGAATTAAAGAAATGGAAGAATCTCAATACGCACTAGAATAAATGATTTTATAAACCCTCTCAAGCAGTTGCGAGTAGGGAAACCTCTATTCCCTTATTTTTAGGGTTTTATTAAGCTCATTTTGGTCCAACGGAAAAAAAAAAAAGAGGAAAACTAGGGGGAGGTTTCATGCAGTGAATTTTGGGTAAAATGCCAAGATTCAGCCATTTCAGCCAAAATCAATAAGCTTCACACCAATATATAAAATTGACCAAAGCTTTAGCAGAAAGAACATATTGTCATTTTCTTTAAGAGTTAAAAGAGAGAGTTTTAAAACTTGGCAAAGGGATCGAAATGCAGCAAACTTGGAAAAGTATAAAGAAGCAAAAAGAGAAACCAAAAAGGCAGTTAGTGAGGCCAAGGCAAAGGCATTTGAGGAGCTATATAGGCGACTTGACACTAAGGAAGGCGAAAGAGAGATATTCAAGCTTGCTAAAGCCAGAGATAGGCGGACCAAGGACTTAAACCAAGTTAAATGCATTAAGGATGAGGATGAAAAGGTATTAGTAAAGGACGATGAGATAAAGGAGCGTTGGAAGAGCTACTTCTACAAGTTATTTAACGAAAGCAGTAGTAGTGACATACAATTGGGACAGCTTACCATTTCTAGGGAAGAATCGAATCATATGTTCTATAGGAGAATCAGTAGGGAAGAAGTTAAAGAAGTATTGAAAAGGATGAAGAATGGGAAAGCGGTTGGGCCAGATGGTATCCCTATTGAGGTCTGGAGGTGCTTGGGGGAGAATGGCATAAATTGGTTGACAAAACTTTTTAATGTAGTGCTAAAGAGCAAGAAGATGCCTGATGCATGGAGGAAAAGTATTCTTATACCCATATACAAGAACAAAGGAGATATTCAGAACTGTGCGAACTACCGCGGGATTAAATTGATGAGCCATACGATGAAATTATGGGAGAGAGTTATTGAGAGAAGACTAAGAAGAACAACAAACATTTCAGATAATCAATTTGGTTTCATGCCTGGGAGATCAACCATGGAGGCTATCTTTCTCCTGAGGAGGTTAATGGAACAGTATAGAGAAGGCCAGAAAGATTTACATATGGTGTTCATTGACTTGGAGAAGGCCTATGACCGGGTTCCTAGGGAGATTCTATGGGGAGTACTGGAAAAGAAAAGAGTGTGTGTCGCATATATTGAGGCGATAAAGGATATGTATGATAGAGCCGTGACATCTATAAGGACGACTGGCGGAGAGACTAAGGAGTTTCCTATCACGATTGGTCTACACCAAGGCTCAGCGTTAAGCCCGTACTTATTTGCCCTAGTTATCGATGAGATTACAAGACATATTCAGGATGAGGTGCCGTGGTGTATGCTATTTGCAGATGACATTGTTTTAGTAGATGAGACGAGAGAAGGAGTGAATGCTAAGCTAGAAGTATGGCGGAAAACGTTAGAGACAAAAGGGTTTAGGCTAAGTCGATGCAAGACGGAATATATGGAGTGCAAGTTTAGCCAAAGTAGGACACTTGGTAACATAAAAGTAAGCTTAGGCACACAAAAGATTGTAGAGAAAGAAAACTTTAGGTACCTTGGATCGATGGTGCAACAGGATGGAGGGATTGATACTGATGTAAGTCACAGGATTCAGGCCGGGTGGACCAAATGGAGGAGTGCTTCGGGGGTCTTGTGTGATCGGAAAGTCCCCCTCAAGGTTAAAGGAAAGTATTATAAGGTGGCGGTAAGACCAGCATTGTTATATGGATCAGAGTGTTGGGCAGTAAAGCATAATCATGTTAAGAAGATGGAAGTTGCGGAGATGAGAATGCTAAGATGGATGTGCGGGATCACAAGGAGAGATAGGATTAGGAATGAGGAGATTAGGGGCAAAGTAGGAATAGCACCGATTGGAGATAAAATGAGAGAAAATCGACTAAGATGGTTTGGCCATGTTAGAAGGCGTCCAATGGAAGCACCTGTTAAAAGGTGTGAAGGCATAGAGATTGCCAGGAGTAGGAGAGGGAGAGGGAGACCCAAGAGAAGTTGGAAAGAAACTATTAAACATGACCTTGCCTACATGGATCTAACGGAGGACATGGCCCTAAACAGATTTGATTGGCGTCGTCAAATCCATATAGCCGACCCCACCTAGTGGGAAAAGGCTTGGTTTGGTTTGGTTTGGTTTATGAATAATGGCCAAAATTAAAAGTTCTGGGCCATACCAGCCAAAACAAACAAAATATACAAACTATAGTGCAATCTCAATCTAGTTAAAAATACAAAATATTCACAATAAAGTAATTCAAGAAAATGCGCACGCATTCAAAATATTTAACTTTGGCAACATATCATTGATCACAATCTTTGGTCTAAACCAGGGTATAACCACTAGGTAAGATATGCGCATGACCATACACTTCTCTGGAACATACACATCAGTAAGTTATATAAGAAACCTAGAAAGAGTGATTAGCAGAATTAATCAAGAGCCACAGAAGTGCATTTGAAATGTATTAACAAATATATTTATGATCATGCTTGTTATTAAATTGAATTTCATCAAACTCAAAAAGTAAGACACAAGGGCCAGTCCATGATCAACATTCTCTAGAAAGGTGGTCAGAAAAGCTCATAAACACCAGAACATATATTGTGCTTGTCACAAATATTACTGTGAATTTTTGGAAGGTTTATCACATTACATAAATTGATGAGTGATGCGGACCTGATTGAGAAGTGAGGTGGGTAGATGGAGATGGAAGATGAGGGGGATAGGTCGGGCTTTCACCTGAAAATCTTGGCCTCACGCCTAACTCCCTATCATAGGCGAGGAAAAGTTTCCCATTGCAGGAAAAACTTTAAATGCGGACGCGAAACTCCCATTGCTCTGATACCAATTAATGCGGAGAGTGGATCAAGATGCGGGGCAGGTAGATGGTAATGGAAGATGGAGGGGGGTAGACAAGAACACCCTAAAAATCTTGGCCTCATGCCAAACTCCCTATAAGAGAGAACTCAGGAAACCCAAAAGCACTCCATTATTTTTCATTAACTATTAATCTTCAACTAAGGGTGTGTTTGGTTGGACTCATATTTAAAGGGTTTTTGTTTGTGAAAAAGCCCAAAAGCTCAAAACAGTTTATTTGGTTATTGTGGCCCATCTACCCATCTACCCACACCATGCCACATCGTCCCAAATAGAACACCCATCTCCTGCAACCATCCTCACAGACCTAACCACCAGCCTCAACTCTCTCCAAAACAGAGACCCACCTGCAACTCCATGAATCCAACCAACCAAACGGCACTCCAACTGCATCATACCCGAACCCACACCCATCTGTTACTCTACACAACCTAACCCCATCACTACAACATCACATTCCAACTGTTCGTGAAGAGTATCCACTATTGTCGATATGTCCCCTTTTTCTGATATAGAGTTGGAAACCTTTTGAAAGAGTATTCAGGGACAATATCCACTATAGCCGAACCCAATACCCATTGTTCTGCATCTGAGTCACTATAGCCAACTGTTCTTCATCTGAGCCTTTTCTTTATCCACTACGAACTCTACACAACTCCACTATAGTGGAACCCAATACCCACTTTGTCTTTGCAACTCTCACATCACCTTCATCTTCACAAATCACTCTCTGCGCTCTTAACCCCGCAAACAAACACATCCAACCCATCAACTAACGCTCTTATCAAACTCCTCCAGCTCACTGAACCAAACCCATTTGATATAACCATTGTCAACTCAGCCCAATAACCCACTTGACTCGCACCCATCCACAAGATGACAGAACCTACCTCTTCCATCCATCTCGCCAAAACCTTACTTTTCATTAAAGGTTTTTTTCCCCACCAAATTGATGCTTTTGACCACAAAATTATCTCTTTCCAATTTGGCTCCCAAATATCATTCGTAATTATATTTTTATTTAAAAAATGATGAGGGGATGTTAAAATTATATTTTTTTTAGAAATTTGTAGAGACTTTTATATTAAGTGGTTTGTGTTAGGGCTGACATAAATTGGCACAACTTTAATTTTATGTGAGTGATCCTATTCACCTCCAAGGTTCCTCTTTATTGTGTAATTTAGTTTTTTATTGTGAAGATTAATATAAATTACCCAATTATTATATGTTAAAAGTTGTTTTTTTATATCTCTAACCAAACAGGTTTTGATACTTTTTTTTATATTAAAAAACAAGTGTAAAAGTTGAGCTAACCAAACAACCATTTTCTTTAAAAAAATGCTTTGAATAAGTAGCTTTTTTTAAATTACTTACATAAAAGCACGGCTGATTTAGAATAAGTGCAACCAAACACACCCTAAATAGGTAAGGAGGCATTACATCACTTAAATAGGAGAAAACAAAATCCTATAACTAATCTAGAACATCCAAACACATTGATGGGCATGATTAAAACATCTAATAAAAACACTTGAAGTGTAAAAAAAACTCTAAATATGATAAATAGTGGGCCAGGCCCAAAATGATAGGTTGAGATGGATGGGCTGGGCCCATTGGCTGGTCGAACCATGGGGACCATGGTCTGTCCTGCTCCAGCATCAACGAGTGTTCTCAAAATTAAATAAGTATCAAAAGGATAGTGCCACTTCTGTTTTAAGAAATTAAAAAACAAAAAACAAAAAAAAAACAAAAAAAAAAAAAAAAAAAGGATGCATAGATTCAAAAGATTATGGGTTATGTTGAACGGATTCATAGAAATGAGCAACATGGCAATGTTAGACATAATAATGCATCACTAATCAGTTGTCACAGATTCTTCTATCAGTAATTTAAACTTCTATTAGTAATTTAAATATAATTTTCTTTTACTCTAACAAATTCATACACACAAATGAAGGACCATTTTCTCCTGCACTCCTGTGCTTTGCAATCCATTTGGATCGATAGCAGCACCCAGTGAAATCCAGGGGAGTCCCACCTTTAAGGAAGGTTCAGATGCACGTTCTCCCAGGCGCATGTGCGCAAGAGAAAATTTTCCTACAAATGAAACAAGAAAAAGCTCTACCAACCCCTCTCAAAGCAAAGATGAACTCAAGAACATGTCAACTAATTTAAACACTTCTTTTTTCCGTAGACAAGATAATATAATGCTTTTTGTTTTGAATCTTACAAAACTGTGGAAATGTTTATCACTTGGTAATCCTTGTACATTATTTATTACTAGTGTGAGCTTTTTTCATATTATTTTTATGTAAAAAAAATGGAAACTTACAACTTTTTTAAATGTTATGCATAATCCATGTCCTCAAATCAGCAAACTTGCAATGGTATTAGATTCCAATAAATGGCCACTCTCATGCAAGTTGCACATATATTCACAAGCTTTGTCTTTAAAACTCATAAATGTAATTTATTTGCAGCCTTTAGTGCAGTTTGGAACCACTCAATCATGTCATGTTGATCTCATCTCATCACTTGCTGGATTCGATCAATTGATCTATCTGATCTATGTGCGGCGTGCATATGTATTGTAATTTCTGACTTTACAACATGTGGTCAAAGCATCCAAATGCCAATCAAGTGAAGCTTCTTCAGCAAGCAAGTGATCATTCGGTAGGACCCAGTAAGGTCAACTGAGCAAGAGAGAGTTCACTCCAAGGCCCAAGCCCATGTGATCATTGGTGGAGAAGTTGAAGTCAACTTACAGTAGAGAGAGAGACAAAAGAGGGACGAGGCTACCATTCCATCTTTTATTTTGTTCAACTTACATGAGACAAATCAAGTCAACTGACAGTTTGGGACAGAGACAAGAGAGGGACAAGGCAACCATTCCATCTTTTATTCTGTTCACCTTACAGGAGACAAATGCGTAGGTGTCAATCTCATTTCTGTCATTGTTTCATCCACTCTCAAACAAAATACTAAGGCCAATTCAGCATTTTTAAGGGTTTTTTTTTTTTTTTTTTTTGAGAGAGAGAGAGAGAGAGAGCCTTGAGTTTTTGCCATGAGTGCATTTTTGTCAACAAAGTCAGAAACATATTAAAAAAATTGCAATATGGCAGAGCTAAATAATTCTGGCCTATTTCGGATCAATGTATTTCCTTTTTTTAATGTAAAAGAAGAGCAAGCAGTACATGAGAACTATACTGACAAGCTAACCACCCAAAGGACAACTAGAAACCAAGCAAAACAAAACACCCCCAGAATAAGCGCTACAAGAGAAGGAGCAATAATGAAATATGGACGCTAAAGCCTCACACTTGACCCAGCAGCATCTTTCCGGTTTCGCATGATTTGATCAACCGAGAAATCTAGGAATATGGGATTAATCAACACCCAACTCGAAACAGAGAATTTATAATCTTTTCACACAGAAACTCACACCTCTTCTCCATCCCTTCAAAGCATCTATCATTCCTTTCCTTCCACAGAGTCCAATCCTTGCCTCTGGGATGACTAGGGGTGTAAACAAGTCGGTTCCGATCCGGGTCCAAGGTGGAACCGGAACCAGAACCGTTTTCTAAAAGGGGGAACCGGAACTGGAACCGGAACCGGTTCGGAACTAGAAAATTGGTTCCAGAACCGGAACCGATAATATTAATGGAAACCAGAACCGAAACCGGAACCATTTGTGAGGCGGGTCTGGTTCCGGTTCCGGATATGAGATGTAGAAAAGTAGAAACCCTAATATAGAAAAGTGAAAAGGGTTATGTTTTCACATACTAAAGTTACCTAATGTTAGTGTATATTGGGTCAGGTCCCGGGTCTACGGGTCTGAGCCACTATGGATCCGGAACTGGAACCATTTGCTTATCGAGACCAAAATAAGGACCCAGACCCGGAACCTAACGGGTCGGAACCTTCGGGTAATCGGAGAATCGGGGACCCATTTACAACCCTAGGGATGACTAATAGGGGACTTCCAAGACTTAAAGAGATCTTGGATCAACCTTGGAAAAGCCCAGCTACATGAAAACCACCCAAGCACTGAATTCCAAATCATATTGGTAACCCTGCAATTTAGCGTAAGATGATCTACCATCTCCTCCTCCAAGCACATGGGACATGCATTCACCAAGATCTTCCCTTTGCGTCTCAGGTTATCCATGGTTAGGATTTTCTTTTGAATGGCTAGCCACCCAAAGAGGACTACTATAGGCGGGGCCTTTATTTTCCAAATGGAAGCTATGGAATTCCTTGATTTCTCCTGCGTAGAGATTTCTGAGAAAAAAGAGGACTGAGAAAGAACCATCTTTAGAAGCACTCCAAAGTCTAACATCCTCTCCATCCGCCAGAATTGATATGCCATTTAAAAAATTCAATAGGGATGCTAGTTGATTTTCCGCAAGCTCCTTCAAGTTCCTCTCAAAGGTAGGTCCCTAGATTACCTGTGCGCCTGGACCTTGCCTGACGCAGGACAAGCTCATGGTCCCCCATGGGTCAACCCTCCAATGGGCCCAACCCAATTATCCTATCCAAGCCTTTGGGCTCAGCCCATTTATTTTATGTTATTTAGGCCTTTAATTATATTTTAGGATGTTTTAATCCTAGCCATCAGTGTGTTTGGATGGTCCATATTAGTCTTAGGGTTATTTATTTTCCTATATAATGATGTAAAGCCTCTTTGGCTAGGTAATGAATGATTGATGATTAATGAAAATGAGTTTTCTTCGAGTTCTCCTCCCAGAAATCCCTAATGCCTCCTGGATTGGAGTTTGGCGAGAGCCCACGTTTTGAGCCCTACCTTGCTCATTTGACGTAACGCCTCCGGATTGGAGTTTGGTGAGAGTCCAATCAAAGGTATCCTCTTCTCTCTATTTCTTTTCCTACAAGTAGCCGTCCTGCACTAACCCTAAATATCCATTTAAGAACCCAATCATCAAATCTACTACCCTTGTTGCTAGATGTCAACCCTAGGTTTTCCCATTAGTCCATCTCTAAGAAAATGAATCATCTTCCCTATCTTTTCTATTTCATCGCCCTCCCACATCTCTACCTTCGCTGGTTCCTCTCAAAGTAGTCCTGGACTTTCACCCCTTTATCCACAGCACATCGAAATAAGTCTAGATACCGGTCTGCCAACGTGGTGTTACCCACCCAAGCATCAAGCCAGAATTGGACCCTCTCTCCCGAGCCTACACGGTATCTGATGTACTTCATGAAATTTGCTTTGGTAGAGATTATCCCCTTCCATATAACCGATGCTTTATAGTTCCTTTTTTTAACCCCCCAGCCATTTCTCATCATTCCATATTTTGCCAAGATCACTTGCCTCTATAAGCCTTCTGATTCATTCCCTAGCCTCCACAACCATTTACCCAAAAAAGCTTGATTCATCAAGCTTACTGACCGGAAGCCTAATTCCCCTTTTAGTTTAGATTTACAAATAGATTTCCAATCCACCAAATGGAACTTTTCCTCCACACTTCTGCCACGCCAAATGGAACCTTTAGTCTTGGATTCTTTGATCCTATATTTCAGATCAACGAATCCGATACTAAAATGCATATTTTCAACAAATTGGTACCAAATACTTTTATTGGGGATTGTTCAGTTTGGAAAACTAAGTGAATCAAATGGTTTTGGCCAATTCGACCAAAATGAAAAAAATTTAACTAACACGGACAAATGGTCAATCTCAATACCAAATTAAGGGTGAGCTAAAAATTGATAAAACTAATACAATCCTAATCACATCTCAAAAGATTATAGTGAGTTAGTGACAATTTAAGTCATGTATGAAGATAAGATATTACCAGTGTTCATAGGGAACATATATAGGTGCAATTTTTCAGTTCTCATAAGGTACTCAAGATTCTTGTTTGGATTGTGACAAAAGTTTTACCCTCGTTGTCATTCTACCTAATGCAACCCTCCAAGACAGGCCAACAACAGCACCATTGAGCAAAAGTTTTTCTATGTAAGTTGATGACCCACCAAAGAGAAGGGGTATGGTGAAAAGGATGGATGGAGGTAGTAAGGATTAAGGATAGAACTGATGAAGTGCAACCTAACTAAAGATTTGGCTCAGGATAGATTGGAATGGAGAAAGAGAGTTCATGTAGCCAACCCCAACATAGTTGGGACAAGGCATTGATGATGATGATGATATCGTACTCAGGAAAACCAGTTTTGTTATATAACACAATATAAAAAATTTACACTATTGAAAAGGGCCCAAGGTAGTGCTGAAGAAAAAAATGTATTGTAAACCTACACTCTCGAGAGTTAAGTTGTCAATTTTTTTCATAGGTTTGACCAGCTAACCAGGTCTCGTTTTAGCCGCACATAGTTGTTATTCATGCTCCAACCTCAAATGTGGTGTTCTGGGAAACAATTTGTGCACATGCAACTTTTAATAACTAGAAACGCCAAAAGCTTGAGTTGTTAGTGAACGACAGAACAATGTATAACAAAGGGTCCTAACAGCCCCCCTCACTTGTCGGGCTGTAATATCCTAACTTACTTGGGCCCAGGATTAGTTTGGCCCAGGTAGGACCCTTAGTTGTTTAACTTTTTGAATTAGGTCTCACGTGAAAGGTTTTGGAAAGGGAAGGAGTTGCAAATTAGGAAGTATGAGAGGACTAGGACTCTATCTCCTCTTTATATATAGACAACCAACGAGACCTTCTCTGTAGTATATATTTCTCTTTCGTTGTTTTGAGAGAAATCTAAGAGAGAAAGTTGGTGACTGGAAATCTAGGGGAAGAAGAGGAAGAAGCCAATCAGTCGGAAGACAATCGTCGAATGTCATTCTCGCGTCCGCACATCGCAAAAGCAATGATCGCGTATCAAAGGTGAGTGAATCTTCTTCATTACTCTCTAATGGTGCTTTAGATGATTGATAAAGTTGAATTGGATACATAGCAGCATGTAAAACCTATTGATTAGAGTGAAATGTATTTCGAATGCAAAGGAAGCATGTTAAATGGCTGCTGGAATGATATAATTGATAATGGAATGCAAATCCAGGGAAATCCATCGAATAGGCATGGATTTGTGGAACTCAGAGGCATGTCGTTACTAGACATAATACTGTTTTAGGGATTGTGGGGCCCCTTGGCCCACTGTATGATAGATCTGAACGATGGAATGGGGAACATACATATAGGTGACCAGGGTGATGCTGGTCCTATAGGGAGTGGACTCCGCCTGGGCCACCATCCACTTGATTTGCACGTTACAGGCGTGAGTTGGAGGCAAATAAGGCTGAATGTCGTCAAGGGTTGTGGGACCCATCAGTGGACTTGATCAAAGATCAGAACCCCACATCTGAAAGGGGACCCATGGGAGACCTTCATAGTGGTGGACCCTTAAAGAGTGGGCCCCATCTGACCATACACTCTGGCTTTTATTATAACAAGCGATGGTAAGGTATAACAGAGGGTAGCCTCTGTTGTGATCTGTGGACTACCAAGAAGGGTTTGTTGATGAATCCCAATCCAATAGGATTGAAGACCATCCCTGAGCGAGCATAAAAATCAAGGACATCTGGGGTTTGGGAACAGTGGGACCCACTGTCCAATAGATGCAAATAACCCAGGCGTGACTTGTTGTGGATATTTTAGAACCTGTTTTGGATCTCTAGGCCCCAGAGAACACTTTGATAATGAATTAGATCCCTGGATATGATACTTCAGCCTTGGGCGACCACAGACATCAAGTTTGATCTTGGATTAGCCAAGTGGGACCCACCAGATCGTTATCAATGTATATCAGGCGTGAAACACTTGTCTTTCCTAGGTTCTGGGTAGGTATATGTGACCTGAATGGAATCTATGAAGGAGGATAGCCTTGGGACTTTATATATGATTGAAATCTAATCTCTCTAATTAGATTAATCAAGACATTGTGTGGATTAAAATTCAATTATGTGGATTATGTTTAACTATGTGGACTGTTGTATTGAAATTTTAAGGTGATGCAGCATAATATTCTATTTATGATAAAGAGTGGGCCACCCTTACATTTATTAATACCAATCATGACTAGAAGTGGGGTATCAACAAGTAAATTGTGTAGGGGGTTGGGTCCGCATTACTGATTATGTAAATTTTTAATAATATTGAATTGTGGTTGCTATGTGATTATGAAATTGTGCATTGGGTCCCAGACTAGGGATGTTGGACTTGTGTCCGGATGATTGATGGCTGTTGTGTTGGCTGGTCCTTAGCGGACGTGAATGGCCATTGTGTTGGCTGGTCCTTAGTGGACGTGTCTGATGAGACAGGGTCATAGTGACCAGTATACATGTATACAATAAGCCTAGGAGGCGTGGTAATGTGCATGGGCACGGATGTGTATATGGATGTACTTTTAATGATAATTGATCTATTGATTCAGATTTGTTGATTATGTGATATTATGTTATATGCTGTTTGTGTAATTAGGAAAAATTCATTCACCAGTAACACTGATGTTGTATTGCCTCCTTTAGGTAATTTTATTGTGGGTGGGCCAGAGCAAAATGACGTTCAGCACGTAGATTTCGGCATGCATGGCTGAAGGGAGAGAATGAGAAAAGTTCAAATAGTTGATGGAGGGATTAGTTCTTGTTTACGAAATTTATTTAATGCTTTAAGCACATTATTGATTTGAGTCAAGACATAAGAAGTTTGATTACTCAAAGATTATTGATATTTATAATTGGAATTATATTTTGAACTAAATCCCTGATTCCTTGCGGAGATTATTTGATGAATGCATGGTGAATATTACTAAAAAATCACGATCCGGATATCCGACAGGGCCCCGGAATTTGGGTCGTGACACTGGCTCCACACTGGGACAAAAACACGCCAATTGACCAATGTGGACAGAAATACGTCCCCAAGGATTCAAACACACGACCCTCGGCTCTAACACTATATTAATAAGTAGAAACACCAAAAGCTCGAGCTGTTGACGAACAACAGAACAATGTATATCAAAGGGTCGTGATAACGAAGATTTCTCTTGTGCTTGACAGTCCAATGGATCGGTCTGGTCATCATGGGCGTGATGGTGAAATTTAGGGGGGTCCTGCCTTTGGAGATGTTCCGGATATGCGTTCTTGCAGAGCATTGTGCGTAGGTGAATATTTTCCCATGTCTTTATTGTAAACCTATGTTTCCAAGCTGTTAGTTGGTTTTTTTTTTTTTAACCAACATGGAAGCACATAAAAATACCAAAGAGATTGACATGGATAGGGGAACTCAATCTTTTCTTTTGGGCTTCTATTTGGAAGTAATAGTAAATTGGAATTCACATTCTTCAATCCCTGAAGTTCTCCCACAACAGGAGTGTGCCTTACCATTGCACAAAATGCTGGTTTGGGATGCGCAACTCCTTGCTTAAAAAGATAATCAGCTACTTCATCTGCCCCTCTTGTGACATGCACAAACAAGACTCCACAACCTTGGAATAAATCACAAAGTCATCTATTAAAGCTGCAGCCCTACATGAGCGTGAGGCCCGACCTACATCAACAAATAACTCCGTCGACATTGAGGGAAAAGCTGAAGCCTTAACTGCTTTGCTAACTCACGATGATCATAGCCATCAGCTCTACAACATTAGCTTCGTGTATGCCTGCTGGTCAAGTAAAACATCCCACCACCTACAATATGCATTGTGATGATGGACAACCCCATCCATGCCTTACAACTCAGGGTTACCCTAATCAGCAGTATCAAAGTTTAGCTTACGTTATGACCATGGTTAATACAGGAATTTGCCTAACTATCTCCATGTCCATTCCTCTTTATGCAAATAATGCTAGTACTCTTCAAATCCAAATCACCTAGAATCCATTTTTTCATGAAAAAACTAGTAGAAGTGATTGCCAAGAACTTGTGGAAAATGGGTTCCATTTTCCTTCCCATATGCCAACCAACCTCCAACTTGCCAGAAAATTCACCAATGACATGGAAAGAGACCACCACCATTTCTTATTTGCTAAATTGATTTTTCTCAACAATCCAAATACACCAGTGCAGCACCGTAAGGATAATGAGTACACTTTAAGGCATAATCATGCAGAACAACAGAGTTACTCAGTACACGGACCTACAGGTTGAATGTCATAAGTTAATAAATGATGGCTAGAGATATATTGACATAATCCTTGCACTTATTTCAAATGTGATTTATTATAACCAAGCAATTGTTCGCTTCTACAACACATGAAATCATTATACCAATTTGCTTTGCTTATTTTCTCCATTTCCCATTTAGTAGCTATGCTTAGTAAGAAAATACTACAAGCTGACTAAAATATCAACAAGGCTGAGTACAAATATAACATGCAGTGCCCATGCACGCGCGCGCGCGCGCGTGTGTGTGTGTGTGTGAGAGAGAGAGAGAGCACCTTTAAAAATTCTTGTTCAAGTTGTGGAGTGATCACGGCAATTAACTCTGCACTCCTCTTAGCATCAGAGAGTTGTCGTCTACAATTCTCAGTCTCAATTTTACCTATTGCAAAGAGGCAATATAAGAAACCATATGTAGGAGGGTAACTTCTTCTCTCTTTTTTTCTTTTCTTTTTTCTAAACAATAAATGGAATGAAAACATAATAGTCATAACAATCCCTGCACTAGTCATAATAATCCCTGCACCTCCACTCAAAAGAGTTAAAATAACATTGAGTAAGAAAACAAATACATAAACAATTGTGCAGACAAATGGCATCACAAATACCAAGGATCAAATATTATGAAACTAATTACAGTCACTTCAAGAATGCTTGCACAAATATGAAAGGATAAAAAAATAAAAAAAATCGAATGGATAAAAATTTTATCATGCTAATTACAGTCATTCAAAGAATGTTTGCATAAATATAAAAGAAGAGGAGAAAAGATAATCTATCATTAGCATAAATATAAAATACGAATATAAATAATTTATCTAGTTGATTGCATGAGAAAGGTCGGAAAAGAGGTGTTTGGAAGATCAAAAGGGAAAAGAAGCTGTGATAAAAAAATAAATAAACTGGTAGTGGACTACAAAGGTTCAAAAAGTTGTTCAAGAGAAAAGACACTGCTACAAAGTTTGGAAGGGGGCTAGAAATATGGAAAAATTATGAAATGTAAAAAAATGCAAATAAAGAAGTTAAGAAAGTAGTTAAGTGATGCTAATTCCAAAGCATATGATGAACTAAATACTAAGTTGGGAACAAGATATTTCTCAAGCTTAAAAAAGGACAAAAAGGAAAAGTAATGATATAATCATGTCAAGATGTACAAAGAGCAATGAAAAAAAAGTTATGGTGAAGGAAATGATATTAAAGAAGGGTGAAAATAATATTTTAACAAACATTTAAATGAAGATTCTATAACGGCTTGGGAATGAGAGAGGATATTTCATTAGTGGGACATACCTTCTATCGTGGAATTAGGACATCAGAAGTGAAGAAAGAAAGCATTAGCAAGAATGAAGACAAGAAAGGCTATGGGGATCAATGGCAATCCAATAGGATATTGGAAATACTTAGGAGAAATTGGATGGGTTTGGGTTAAAAAAGATTCTTCAATCAATTTTATTTATTTATATATTTATTTTTAAATGACAATTTTTATTAAAAGAAGAGGCTTTACCAGTATAAAAGGTTTATACTTAGAAGCAACTGCAGCGAAACCCCACTAAAAGACAACTGCCACCCAAAAAGAGCCACAAAACAGAAAACAAGGCAAAGAGGGTCTACAAGGACCCTAAGACAAAAGGGGAGAGAAAGATCCCTAATCAAGGAGCAGCAACATCCCTCTAATTGTATGTGATGCTGTCTAGAGAGAAGCCCCAAAAATCTGCAAGAATAGAGTCCCATGATGTAACATAGAATCTCATGTTGTAGATCGTATCTTCAAGGAAAGAAGCAACTCCGTCGAAGCAACAGGGCGTTTCCTCTCTCTCCATATAGACCAGGAATAAGCTAGGAAAGATAATTGCCACATAATTCCTCCTCTAGGAGAGCCTGTGGGGCAAACCCTAGTGTCAACCAAATCGGCATAGGACCTAGGGAGAACCCAGCTACAGTCGAAGTCTCTACGGAGCAAGGTCCATAAGGTGATTGCTGTTTTACAATTGAGAAGAAGGTGGTCTACTGATTCTTTAGTGGAGAGGCAAAGCGAGCAATCATTGACGACAACCGTGTTGCGCTGGCAAAGGATGGTAAGGACTTTTCCATGAAGAGCTAACCAAGCAAAAGCCAAAACTCTTGACGGAGCCTTAGACTTGGAAGGGGTAGAGCTTTGAGATAAAGGGAAGAACAAGGAAGACACACAGAAGCTACTATCAAGGGAGGGGGCCCTCATCGAGAATATAAAGAGCATATAAGACCTCCAGGAGATCTAAAAGGTGAAGTTCTTTTGATTCTTGAAGGTTTCTTCTGAAAATGGGACCCCATAGAATACAGTTAGAGCTCCAGTCAATATAATTGCTGACCTTTGCATTCCAATTTCTAGCGCAAATATAGAGTTTTGGAAACTGAGACCCTAGGGGAGAATCGCCAGCCCAAGTGTCATGCCAAAAAGGGATCCTTTCTCCATTGCTAACTTGAAATTTGATTGAATTATCAAAGGAGTCCTTGATAGAGCAAATCCCTTTCTAGAAGCTAGAGTACCCACGGGGAGAAGAAGAGATCTCCTAACCATTTCTTGAAACTTTGTATTTGGCCATCAGAATGATTTTCCAGAGACTATCTGTGTCATCTCCAATTCTCTAAAGCCATTTACCCACAAAAGCTAGGTTCATGGTGCAAATTGGTCTTAATCCGAGACCGCTGGATTCTTTGGGAAAGCAGAGCGCCAGTTAACCAAGTGGAATTTTTTCCCATCTTCACAACCTTGCCAGAGGAAGCCACACTGCAGCTTCTCAATGCAATTGGTAATGCCAATCGGGCATTTTAGAATGGATATGAAGTAAATGGGAAGGTTGGCTACAGCCAACTGAATCAAAGTTATTCTACCTCCCCAGGATAGGTACTTTGCTTTCCAAGGAGATCAATTTTTCTCTAATTTTTTTATTACTGTGTTCCAAATGGATTTGGGAACCCTGCCGAGGCATATGGGAAGACCAAGGTAAGATGAGGGCAATCATGTCAGCAAAGTGGTAAACTATTAAGGATGAAGAAAATGTTGGATGAAATGGAGCAATGTTGTAGTACCCATATCCAAGAACAAAGGAGATATACAAACTTGCACCAATTATCGTGGGATTATATTTATGAGTCATACTATGAAACTATGTGAGAGAGTAGTGAAGGAAAAACCTAGCAAAAGACCAAGATATTTGAAAATCAATTTGGTTTTATACTAGAGGAGTCAACTATGGAAGTTATCTTCTCGCTTAGAAATGTAATGAAAAAATACCGAGAGAAGAAAAAAAAAATTCATATGATCTTCTTCATTGATCCAGAGGAAGCCTATGACAAGGTACATAGAGATTTGATTTGGTGGGTTTTTTTTTAAAAGGAGTGTCCTAATAGGTTACATTAGCACCATCAAAAACATGTATTGGGGAGCATTAACAAGTATGAGAAATACCTATGAAGAGAAGTGAGTTTTCAGTGACCATAGGTTTGCATCAAAAGTTGACTTTTAGCCCTTACCATTTTGCATTGATTATAAATGAGTTAATTGCTCATATTTAAAAGGAGGTACATTTGTATATGTGGTTTGTAGATGATATAGTGTTGGCATATGAATCAAGAGATGGCTCAATGCAAAAACTAAGGAGCCTTTATAATCCAAGGGCTTTATAATAAGTCATATAAAGACGACATACTGAATTGCAAAAGACAAGCAACTCCTGTGAGAATTGAAGCTTTAAGACATACAACAAAGAGATCCCTTCAAAGATCTTAGCTCTATAATTAGTTAAGGATAAAGCGATTGAGGAAATCATTTAACATAGGATAAGAGCTGGATGGTTGAAGTGGAGCCTTGCTTTTGACGTGCTTCATGAACGATGCATACCAACAAGATTGAAAAATAAATTTTATAAGACAACAACTAGGTAAGCTATGACTCAAGAGTAGAATGTTGGCCAATCAAGAAACAACACATGCAAAAAATGAGTGTAGCAAAGATGAGAATGTTGAGAAGGATGTGTGGCAAACTAGAAAAGATAGAACTAAAAATGAATGAATTAAAAATCATTTAGGGGTATCATCAATAGGTGAAAAATTAAGAGAGACTCATTTGAGATGGTTCGGACATGTCAAGGGCAAGCCATAACAACACCAGCAAGGATAAGTTTTTCTATGGAGGTTGATGGCCCCTCAAAGAAAAGGGGTAAGTTGGAGAGGACAAAGATGGAAGTTGTAAGGATAGATCTAAAGAAGCACAACCTATCCAAGGATTTGGCCCAAGATAGAGTGGAATGTGCAAAACAGAATTAATGGAGCTGACCCCAATGTAGCTAGGAAAAGGCTTTTCAATGAAGATGAACATGATGATGATGACGACAATGATGACATATATCAATCTATCTATCTATAGATCAAGAGATTAACAACATCATCAACATTGCAAGCTTAAACAGACACACACATTCATCTTCAAAAGATGCATCCATCTGTGTTCACCTATATGGGTCAAAGTTTCAATTTGATCATTACTGTCAAATTGGGAAGGGCATATAACAACAAAATAAAAGTGATTGAATCCTACAGTACATGGAGCTGACTCAAGATAGTTGAGACAAGGCTATGACGATGATGATGGCATATATCAATTATCTATAGAACACGAGATCAGCAACATCATCACCATTGCGAGTTATGTTATACACATACACACACTTTAGGTTCAAAAGATGCATTCATCCACGCTTACCCATATGGATAAAAGTTTCAATCTAACCATTATCGTCAAATTGGAAGGGCATAAAAAAGAAAAGTGATTGAATCCTACATTGTATGGAGTTGACTCAACATACTTGAGACAAGGCTTTGATGATGATGATGAGATGATCCAAACCATACCAAACCAAGCCTTTTCCCACTAGGTGGGGTCGGCTATATGGATTTGACGACGCCAATCAAGTCTGTTTAGGGCCATGTCCTCCGTTAGATCCATGTAGGCAAGGTCATGTTTAATAGTTTCTTTCCAACTTCTCTTGGGTCTCCCTCTCCCTCTCCTACTCCTGGCAATCTCTATGCCTTCACACCTTTTAACAGGTGCTTCCATTGGACGCCTTCTAACATGGCCAAACCATCTTAGTTGATTTTCTCTCATTTTATCTCCAATCGGTGCTATTCCTACTTTGCCCCTAATCTCCCCATTCCTAATCCTATCTCTCCTTGTGATCTCGCACATCCATCTTAGCATTCTCATCTCTGCAACTTCCATCTTCTTAACATGATTATGCTTTACTGCCCAACACTCTGATCCATATAACAATGCTGGTCTTACCGCCACCTTATAATACTTTCCTTTAACCCTGAGGGGTACTTTCCGATCACACAAGACCCCCGAAGCGCTCCTCCATTTGGTCCACCCGGCCTGAATCCTGTGACTTACATCAGTATCAATCCCTCCATCCTGTTGCACCATTGATCCAAGGTACCTAAAGTTTTCTTTCTCTACAATCTTTTGTGTGCCTAGACTTACTTCTATGTTACCAAGTGTCCTACTTTGGCTAAACTTGCACTCCATATATTCCGTCTTGCATCGACTTAGCCTAAACCCTTTTGTCTCTAGCGTTTTCCGCCATATTCTAGCTTAGCATTCACTCCTTCTCTCGTCTCATCTACTAAAACAATGTCATCTGCAAATAGCATACACCACGGCACCTCATCCTGAATATGTCTTGTAATCTCATCGATAACTAGGGCAAACAAGTACGGGCTTAACGCTGAGCCTTGGTGTAGACCAATCGTGATAGGAAACTCCTTAGTCTCTCCGCCAGTCGTCCTTATAGATGTCACGGCTCTATCATACATATCATTTATTGCCTCAATATATGCGACACACACTCTTTTCTTTTCCAGTACTCCCCATAGAATCTCCCTAGGAACCCGGTCATAGGCCTTCTCCAAGTCAATGAACACCATATGTAAATCTCTCTGGCCTTCTCTATACTGTTCCATTAACCTCCTCAGGAGAAAGATAGCCTCCATGGTTGATCTCCCAGGCATGAAACCAAATTGATTCTCTGAAACGTTTGTTGTTCTTCTTAGTCTTCTCTCAATAACTCTCTCCCATAATTTCATCGTATGGCTCATCAATTTAATCCCGCGGTAGTTCGCACAGTTCTGAATATCTCCTTTGTTCTTGTATATGGGTATAAGAATACTTTTCCTCCATGCATCAGGCATCTTCTTGCTCTTTAGCACTACATTAAAAAGTTTTGTCAACCAACTTATGCCATTCTCCCCCAAGCACCTCCAGACCTCAATAGGGATACCATCTGGCCCAACCGCTTTCCCATTCTTCATCCTTTTCAATACTTCTATAACTTCTTCTCTACTGATTCTCCTATAGAGCATATGATTCGATTCTTCCCTAAAAATGGTAAGCTGTCCCAATTGTATGTCACTACTACTGCTTTCGTTAGATGATGAGATGATCACATATACTAATTATCTATAAATCAAGAGATCAGCAACATCATCACCGTTGTGAGCTTACATTCATTCACATACACTTTGGGCCACCTTTTAAAGATCAGAGCCCTTCAAAAGATGCATTCATCCATGTTTACCCCCATGGATCAAAGCATAGTTACCTGATTTGGTCGCCTGGCCTTTCAATCTTGTACGGTTTGAATCGACTAATTCACTATCTGATTCAGTTGGATTTGATATTTTGAGAAGCCAGAGTTCACTCCAGTTCGTCCAAGTGGAGAAGAAGGTGGGACTGAAAAGACAAATCTTTTCCATTGGTCTCTTTACAAGAGACAAAACAGTAGACATTTAATGCAATGGTATGGTACTTCTTTTCTCTCTATTGGTATCTCTATCTTATATTCATCAGTCTCTATGCAAAGGGGGAAAAAGACATTTAATGCAATGGTATGGTACTTCTTTTCTCTATATTGGTCTCTCTATCTTATATCCATCAGTCTATGCGAAGGGGAGAAAAGACATTGTAATGCAATGGTACAGATCCCTTACTCTCTTTCATCCTCGTCTGTTTGCAAGAGTCAAAACGGAGGGCATTTAAAGCAACAGTACAACTTCCTTTCTCTCTTATCCCTATGCTATCCAATTTTTTCAAGGTTTTGAATTTAAACATTTGAGAAATTCATAGGGCCAATAGTGCAGCTCACCTATTACAAATACAAATTGATAAAAAAAAGATTGTTCTCATCTTCCATTGGATTCAACAATTTTTACTTTGGATAAACTTGGGCCCACCGTAAGATTAATTATATATAAAAAAACATGATTATAATAATAAAAAATCTATACATTTTATATTGGTCAATCCAACTGTGGGACCTTTTTTTTATAAAATTGAAAACTTTCATTGATGCTTATTACTGGTAGGCATATATTTTGTCGCAACTCAAACAGCTAACCCTAACATAATTGGAACAAGGCTTTTGATGATGATGATGGTTTTTATATATTTACATGTCTCATATTCCTTGTGCGATGTCATTATTTATATTTTATTAAAGTATCTAAAGTTCTAGTAAAATGATTATATTAAGATATATATTGAATTGGACTTAACAAATTAGTACAACAAACTCATTGAATTCGAATTACGAATCAAGTGAATCAAACTGCGAATCAAGTAGACCTAACACAACGAATTTTCAAATTTGATTGAGTGCCAAACTGCAAACTCGAATTCTAACCTGCTGAATTGCGAATCAGGTAACCATAGATCAAAGTTTCAATCTAACCATTATTTGATGCAAGACAGACCCATGGTCCCCATGGGTCAACCCGCCAATGGGCCCAGCCCATCCATCTCGGCCAGTTATTTGGGCCCAGCCCACTTATCTTAGTTTATTTAGAGTCTTATTTACTCTTTTATGTCTTAAGTTGCATTTAGTTGGATGTTTTAATCCTGACCTTCAATGTGTTTGGATGGTCTAGATTAGTTTTAGGTTTTATTATTTTCCTATATAAGTGATGTAAAGCCTCTTGGGTTAGTTAATTATTGATTAATGAAATTTCTCATGAGTGATTTTGGGTCTTCCCAAGTTGGCTCTTCTTCCTCGCCCGCAATAGGGTGTTTGGCGTGAGGCCAATTTTCAGGCGAAAACCTGACATATCCCTTCCACCCTCCATCTCTCGTCCCTCCGCCTCTACCCGCCCCGCACCTGGTACCCCACTCCGCATCATTATTGTTGAATTGGGAAGGGCATAGAAAAGAAAAGTGATCGAATCCTACAGTACACGACTATCTTTTGTTATCGGTGATACATGAATATCATTTTTAAAAAATTCAAATCTTTCATACATGATGGTCATCTTATGCAAAATCCAAACCATCCATTTGAGGTATAATCCAGCATTGATGAATGCCCAAAATTTCAGTCCACTATGAGAAACACATGCCATTTAATATAGGAAGCATGTAAAAGAAGTAACTAAATAGGTGTTATGGAATCAAACATTGAATAACATCCTGATCAAAGGGAAACTTTAATTGGTGTGGAAGAATTGAACTATGCATCACATGGAAGGTTTGGATCCTTGAAAAGCGGGTCCTATAGTATGAAAACCCATGGTGTATTGAAATTGATTACTTTATTAGTAATCAAATCATGTTTTTAATCAATCTAATGGTGAATGTAGATCCAATGAAAGTGGGCCTTGGATCGATTGGGATAGAAATGGGTTACGGTATCACATGAAAAATTTAGATCCTTAAAAGGAGGCCCACATGCATAGAGTTAGCTTGAGCTCGCTTGGTCGCATCGATAAATTTAACCTTGTGTAATTACTCCTCATTTTATGGTTGTCATCACTTCCATGGCAATAAAGCACCACATTCGTGTTCTCAAGCAGAAGCAAATCTTTCGATCCTCTTCACATGGCAAATCATTTTAATTGAGTCTTCTCCCTTTACCTTTCCCTCTCATCTCCAATTTTATTTCTATTTATCCTAAGAACCACAAATCCTATCATTCTTAAAACCAAAATGTTTTTAGATCATAAAATTTTCCCCAACAATATTGCAGAAAATAAAAAATTTAAAATTTAAAAAAAAAACACCTCAAGGTTGGAAAAGATGATCAAATTGGACCAAATCACACTAAGAAATTCGAATGGATAAGCTTCCTTAACACAACTCATGCGATTTTAACTGCAGAAACAAGGGCGTGTTACAGATAAGATATGATGACTCATAAGGTGTTTAGCTGCAAAACACTTCATATAGAACCCTCTATGAAGTCAATTCAATTTCCCCCGAGTCAAAGAGTAAGGTACCTAGTAAATGGTTCCATTGTTATGCTTAAAAGCTAGCAACCACCTATGAGTACCTAGAATATACTCCAAAAGCACCCCTCAAAAAGCAAGCATATGGGCAACAAGCACGCACAGAATTTCACCAACCACATCTTTAGTAAAATGTGACAGTGGAAGAGCTAATAGAAGTAGAGGGTTTTTGCAGCTCCAATTTCAAAGTTTGTGCCAAACTAAACCATTTAGTTTAATCACAAATTGGAATGCTCATATCCCAGCAGTAATGGAAAGGAGAAGAAGAGGTTAAAATGTGTCCCCCTTCATAAGGGTATTTGAAATTCAACATTGACAACGGAGGCTGGAGGTGAACCTTGCAACACAAGCACTGGTGGGGATCCTTTTTTCCAATAGAATGGCCACCTTAGCTTTCTTTTCTTTTTTTCACGAGCCAACAGGGGTGAAGGACCCTTATGAAACATAGGCCTTGGCCATTAAAGAGAGGCTGGAACCTTGAAGGTTTTTAGAGCTACTTTCTTAGGTTGCCATATTGTGGAGTGACTAGGAGAATGCTATTCATAGCTGCCAATTTCAGTTCATTTCAGCTGAAATGGCCAAACAATTTCGGCTAACTGAATCACATGTAAAAAAACTGTCTTGAATATCAGTTGATTTCGGTCGATTTTGGCATTTTAAACATTTTGGCTTATGAGGCCAAAAATTTTATGTTCTTTATAAAAATAATGAAATAACAAGGATCTTTTTGTAAATTTTTCTATAAAACATATGCAAAGGCCCCATTTGTATGCAAACTACAAAATAACTGCATGTCATGATATAAGTTGACATTTGAGAATGCATGTTTAATTTAACATTGTCATATATATGTAGCTTATAAATTATTCACTTGGCACGTAGAAATAAAATATGCTTCATTGATTTAGTAGTAAAAAATTAAATGTATGTAATTTGTATGTTACTATTAAATTTTAATATTTGTTATATTTTTCTACATACATATATACTTGTTTATATTTTTCCAAATCGGAACTCCTGAATGTATCACTAAGATTCCAAATCAACCAACATTTCAGTTTGGAGCCAAACTGAAATGGTTTCTGAAACGAAACTGACAATTATGCTATTTCTTGGATATTCTGAGAGGGAACGCCCATGGAATCTCAACTCATTCTTAATGATATTAGGAGTTATACAAGATATTCAAGTTCAATTCAAGCACATTGTAGGGAAGCCAATGTGGTCATGCCATGGACTCCCTCGCTAAGCTAGGAATAGAGTGAATCGTTGGCCTCAGGTCCGACTATGTAATTAGTGGTATTGTTATAATGTTTTCTCTTTTTCTTCCCCCTACTCCCCTAAATAGTATTATATTGGCCTTGCTTCTTCGTCCTCTTTTTGTTAATCAATAATACTTTTTCACCCATAAAAGCAAGCAAGCATGCATCCAAGCCTGGTTCTGATACACAGGCAAATAATCCAGTTTTATAACCTTAAACATGTCATACTTTGATGAGCATAGCTGTAAGATAGGTTGCGCTTTTTTTTTTTTTTGTAGTGGTTATACTCGTTTATATGACATTGAAAACTTGAATTGCTATATACTTAATCTAAGTGCACACATTTGCTGTCAAAAAACTAGGATGCTAAAGCTGAATCTGACCAAATTCCAAAATCTTTATCATAGCAAAATTTGGATTGCAGTCATTGGTAATTACTGATGACAAAAATGTAAACACCAAGCTCTGAAAATAGAAATGTGCTCTTGCTGCCCTGCAGGCTCGAGCTTAAAAGTACTTTACAATCTCCAACAAACAAAAATAAACTGATTTTTTTATATAACTACTAACTCACAGTGCTCGAAGCGTTGTGTTGCTTGGAGGGCAGTCTTCTCATATTGCTTGAGATTGAGCTCCATTTCCCTAATCTAAGAAAGTCATAAAAATAGAAAGTAGATGATCAGTAATAAACATTATGATAGACACACAGTGCAAATTATTTCTTGCCAATGTGAAAATACTACCAACAGAACAAAAGGGAAACATGCTCATCATCAACATCACCATCTTAGCATTATCCCACCAAACTGAGGTAATAGAGGATCAACAAATTATTTTTAAAAAATCATGAATACAAAGGAAATAATTAAAATATATACTGTTAGTAACTAGAAAAACTATAAGCTCGAGCTGTCAGTGAATGACAAAACAATGTATATCAAAGGGTCCTGAAGCCCCCCTCATGTGTGGGGCTCTGCACATGGATAGAAACTCGTCCCCAGGGATTCGACAAATAACCCCCAAGCTCTAACACCATGACAACCAAAAACACTAAGGATATTTATTAAATATTTAATTTGACATATACAAGCTCAATTTCAACAAAAAAAAAAAATCTTTAATTTGATAAAGAGAACAATGCATGTGGGCATCACAGATTAAAATATTAGCCATTATGGTACATAAAGGCGGTCACATAGTTGGTATCGCATTGACTGGACCAATATCGTCACGAGGTATCATTAGCGGTCCATCTAACAGCCAATACCTCCAAAACAGTGTTTGCAACAACCAATATTCTAAAAATACAGCCAGTAACAGTCCAGAATTGAAAAATAGATTGAGATGTTCCAGCATAGTTGATAATTTCATTTCAGACCTTGTTTCATTTTGGCCACCAAATTGAAATATTTTGGTTGACTCGAAATTTCAGTGAAATGTTTCGAACATCTTATGTTTCGAATAAAAATATATAAAAACATATATAGGTAGAAAATATAAAAAAAATAATAATACTGAGATTTAAAAATAACATGTAAATTGATACATTTAATTTATTCTACTAGAATCATAATACAATGTTACTTCTACATGGCCAACGTTTGGGATTTTGTCCAAAGTTTTTTCAAAGAAGACTAAATTTAGAGACTTTCATACAATTTTCTAATAAAAACTTATACTTGATCAATCTAACAGTGGTCTCATTTCCTTGGGCCCTATTTCCTATAAGGGTGAAATTTAGCTGGGGCCCTATTTTATAGTAGAGTGAGTTTTGGTAATACATTTCCTATTACAGAGAAATATAACTTAGGCTCATATATAAGTGGGAAACTTATTTTATTTCAGTTTAAGGCTCAAATATGGCTGAGCCCATTCATTTTATAGGAGAATCCTCACCTCATCTGAAGGATGAAAATAGCGGAAGCGGCGGTCGTAGCGGCCAGCCGCCGAAACGCTAAGTAGCGGGCGAGAAGTAGCGGTGTGATTCAAAATGTTGTTAAAAAATCTGAAGAATTTTTGGAAAATCCAGAATATTGGAAAATGCTAGAATATGTGATTTTTTTTTTTTGCAAAAGTAACTAAGATAGGGGGGCGTAGTGGTCCACTCACTGCATGAGATCCTCTATCGCTGATAGTATTGATCTATTTCTCTACATATATTCATGTTGATAACTTATAATATACTAAGTTAGAAATTGATAAAATGCTTATAATCAAGTAGTGTCTTCAAAATTTCATCACTATTACGCATTTCAAAATTCAAATAAGCAATTTAGCAGAACTGCACATAACATATTGCTATTAGAGTGAAATTTCGTTAGGGCTTTATTTCCTATTGGAGTAAAATTTGACTAAGGCCTATTTTTCTTTTATTAGAGTGAAATTTATTTTTTGTATCATAGTGAAATTTGGCTAAAGGCCTATTTCTTATTAGAGTGAAACATGGCTAGGCTCATTCCTATTAAATTGACATTTGGTTAGGGCCCATTTTCTATTAAAGTGAAATTTGGATAGGGCTCTATTTTTCTATTAGAGTAAGATTTGGTTAGGGCCCTTACCTATTAGAGTCAAATTAAGATTTGGTTAGGGCCCCTACCTATTAGAATCAAATTTAGCTAGGGGCCTTAATTTCAATTAGAGTGAAAGTTAGTTGAGCCTATTTTATATTTACGTAATAAATGATAGGATTAATAATGTATATTATTGTGTTAATAGATATTATTAAGAATGATAAATTTGTTAGGAATTGGGATCATTGGCAGGTAGGCCACACGCACAAATTTTAATAGGAAGCGTGTAATATAGCACTCGGGCTTTCAGGCCATAAAAAGTGCTACAGGCCGATACAGTTGTGAGAGTCGTCGCTATGCCCGATTTATCGATTTATCACGTATCAGCCACTTTTTTATCCATGCCTCGTCTCATGAGCTGACCTTATTCTTAGTTCACTATCCACAAGCACCTAGTGGGGCCCACCTTATGATCCATCCAAGTGCAACATAAAAAAGGGACCCCTGTTAGTCACCGATCTCGGGGTTTGGCACCCATCTGAATGGACCAAACCACTAGATTGATTGTTCACACATTTTCATTGATCAAGTGATTTGGAAACCCCAGGTGGGCCCCACAAGAATGTGAACTAAGGATAACATCAGTTCATGAGATAAGGTGAGGGGGCTCCATATATATATATATATATATATATTCACCTTATATGAGAGATAGGGGTGGGGGCCCTCACATTTAAGTTGTTGGGATTGGATATGGATGTGAGGGCCCCTATGAGAGATATCTCTCATATAAGGTGAGAGATATCTCTCATAAAAGCATCTCCCATATAAATATATATCAATGATACACTTATCCATTCTCTCTCCTAAATATTCTCCTACGAAGGTAGATCTTTTATATATTCTCTTTGAATACTAACAAATCATTGGACATTAGAGGGGCAGAAACTCCCCTTTTGAGATAAGGGAGTTTTTGAGAATTGCTCATATATATATATATATATATATATATATATTTGAAATGATAACTTGTATTGAAAGAAAAAAGAGCAATACAAAAGAGCTTTACAGTATAAAAGAGCTATACTGAGAAGCGGCCAGGCAGAAGCCCCAAAAAAACAACCACCTCCCAAAAGGAGGGGAATCAAAAAAAGAACAAGGAGAAGGGAAAGGAGAACCAAATCAAGTTGAAGTGATTTCTCTCCAATTGTACATAATTGTATTAAAAGGTAAGCCCCAAAAATCTGGGAGATAGGAGACCCACGAGGCAACGCAGAATTTCAATCTAAGGATTAAGCCTTCTTGGGAGGAAGATATCCCTTCAAAGCACCTTCTATTTCTCTCTTTCCAGATAGTCCAGATGCAAACCAAGAAAGAGAGGCGCCACATGATCTTCCCTTTGGGGGTGTTAATCGGGCTAGCCCACTGATGAAACAGGTCTGGTAAGGACTGTGGCATGACCCAACTACAGTGATATGTTGTGGGGCCCACCTGCAGGCCCACTTTAGGATTTGTTAGTATTATGCATGCATGCATGCATGCATGAGAGGGAGGGAGAGAGAATTGATCTGTTGCGATGAATTAACTGTGTGATGGATACGATGCTGGTCCATATCATAAAAGGAAACTAAAGGATTATAAATTTAAACTTGGAATCCATCTCTCTCTCTCTCTCTCTCTCTCTCTCTCTCTCTCTCTCTCTCTCTCTCTCTCGTGCTGCAGCCCGATCATCATCATTTAACATTCATGATATACATACATAACTCGGCGAGGAACGTCCGTAATATACATACATACATATAAGTAGAAAGTTACACGCTAATGAGTATGTAAGAGCTACCACTACACAGAATTTACAAGTACTGTGTAGTAATAAAGAAGAGCTAGGCCCATTTATTTACTATTTTTTCCCTACACTAGGCTATTGGTCAAGGAGTGATACTTTAACTTGAGAACCCAAGGATCAATCCCCAGATATGTGTGTGAAACTAAGGACTCAACTGTGTGTTAGCAGACCATTATATTATTACAGTATAGGTGGCTCAAATTTTCCATGAGGTAGGCCACACCGTAGGTTCCACTCATGAAGGCTTAGAGGATCCATACTTGGGAGATAAATGGTGAAGGGGCCTTTTCAAGTACTTTCGTCCCTTTTACCAAGGACTCCTGAGCTAACAAAAGAAAAGGAAGAAAGAAAGAGAGCAAGAGAGAGAGAGAGACGCTCTTCCTACAATCTCTCACTATCCTTCTTCTAAAAACAAAAAAACACAAAAAGTTCTGCCAAAGACGAAATTCCAGATTTTAGCTGAAACAGTACGAAATCTGGACCAAATTTTTTTAATGGGGTAGTTCAGTTCGCTTGCTGAACCAAACCAAATTTCACAACTATGCATTGCAAAGGAAATAAAAAATAAAGAGAGAACAGGGTTTCTCTGATGATGAGAAACTCAACTACCATGGATCATTGGCACCTAAACAGGCAACATCCATTTTTGCTCTACCCACGCATTCACAGCGATGTTCATCCAAAATCCACCAAAAGAAAAGAAGGAACAGGGAAAAAACATCATAACACTATTAGAAAGGTTGGATAGCTCAGAATGGAGAAACAAAATTCATGTAGACGGCTGTAACATAGATGGGACAAGGCTTTGATGATGATGAACACTATTAGCAAGGCTCCTTCCTAGTTTATTAGAAATATATTTGATATATGCATACTGTCACAGACAGAAGTAGAAATAAAAAATACAAGTACTTTTGGCTACCCCAGGTAATAACCCCTTCCCTGTTAGAATACCCAATCCCCTGCTACAAGAAAACAGGTCAAATGACTACAAAATATGGTTTAACTCTTGTGTAATACACAAAAAATCTGCACACTAGTGAAAATACAGAACAATTTTTCAAACAAATGCAAAACATAAACCCAAAAGTGCAGTAAGAAATTACAGTAAATGTCATAGAAACGTCAATAAAAAGGATACTCCGTGGGATAAAAAGAAATCCAATATCACCAACAATGATCATTCATAAGCAAAAATGTGAATTTACCTTCATGTCAAGCTCAACTGATGTCATGTGTTTCTCAGCAATGCTCCATTTGAAAGTTACAGCTTCTATTAGCAAATTCTGGAAACCAAAATGGATAGAGAATAACATTCAGAAGACAAGTACATTTGATGCAGACTACTCACAAGCTTCTGCATGAATACGCATCAAACAGTTGTGAACTGCCTACATATTTTATTCTGTACTAGAATACATCCACAAATTTAGAGAAAGGAAAAGTCTAAAACTGAACCTTGATTTCAATTGCATTTTGAAAACGCTGCATGTTTAATGTGGAAATCTGATCAGTAAGCTTTATCGTACTTGACTCCAGATCACCTTCTTTCTCAATGGACTCCAGTTTCAGTTTCCTTTGAGCTAGATCCAGCAAATCCCAATTTTTTTAATAAAGAAGAATAATTTATATCCAATAAAGAATAATTTATACTTTCATCATAGAAAATGCAAAATAAACCAGAAGGGGGGTAATGTTGTGACATACAAACACGATTTTCCATGTTGCGGCGCATTTTCTTCTCATGAATTGACTTGTTCACAATATCCTCCTACATGTTAAGTAGGAAAACAGATTAGAAAACTCAAGTATCCAGAAAAGGCATAAAAATCAGTTGTTAATCCAATATACCCTTAGTTTATGGAGTTGAGCTGCTTCATCATCTAAATGCCTCAGTTCAGTCTGAAGCACTTTGATTTTTTCCTCTAGACTGCCAATGGTTTCTTCAAGTTCCTTACTCCTCGATCTGAGCCTTTCGACCTCCCCAGCATCCACACCTGTATGGAAATGGAAGCTTAAGCAACCATGCACAAGGTGGATTGATAGGAGCACCAGGGGGCAGAGAGAGAGAGAGGAACGTACTGGACAGAAAAAGGCGTGAAGGAACCACTTGATCAACAATTGCTGAAACATGACCACCATATCTAGAGACGGACCATCGATAGTGATTATCGGGAGTCCAAAGATCCAATATTCCTAACTTTGATACTTCATCAGCCCTTTGATCAGTATCAGTGGATCCAATGAACTGATGAAAGATATAAACATTTAGAAAGAATAAGCCACAGAAGTGAACAAATATATTCTGAAACCAGTACTATATAGAAAGCTTTTGCCCTCGAACATTATGACATCAACAATTATTCAAATACATTGAGATAGAACAAGAACAAATAAGAGGAAGCCTACGGATCGATCTAGTCCAGCTTGGCTAGTCAAAACCTCCTTGACAGCAGCAGGTGCATCAAAAACTTGGTCGAGTCTGGAGTATATACCAAGATCACGCATCTGCTTCCAAAAAAAAACCCCTCAAAATAAACAATGTTTATAGAATAATACACGCACATATGTTGATCACAACTACGCCATTAGATGATGTATACCTCCTCAGAAACTGCAAATGCTGAATTTTTATGGTTTCTATCAGCAACGTAGTTCAAAACTGGAACGTCAAATGACTTCAGGCCTCTGACCAGAATGTCCCGATCAGCTGGATCCTGAGTTATGAAGGACTACAATAAAAACAAAATGGGCATCATTAATAACAGAGAAACTTAAAGCTATAGAGAAATAGAACAAAGCATGGAACACATTAAACTATTTCATGTATGAAATTGTGAACTATATGTATATATGTAAGCAATCGAATAAATAAGACGCTGCTGCTGCTGCTCCTCCTACGTAATAGCTCATAGACGATAGTTGGCATAGCAGAAGCACGAAATAAAACTACGGGGCTGTTTGGCAATTTCACACGGGATAGAAAATGGTCAACATGTAAATGATTCACATTTGAATTATTTTCATATGGAACTGACTCACATGTGAAACACATTCAGTTGTTTGCCATTTTCACACCTCTTCACATCTGAATTTGAGTGCATCCAACGGTTCGTCAATTTTCACAAAAATCTCACCATTTTTTTTACCATTTTTCACAAATTTCTTAAAATATAAGTTGAATAAAGGGCATGAGACTTGACCCCTTAGCCAAAATTGGCATTCTAAAGAGTTTGGACAGTTCGGATCGTGAAAATGGGTCGCACAAAATTCAGAATTACAGAGTTTAGGTTCAGGACCTTTTTGCAAAAACTTGAAATTTGGTCCAGTGGCCATTTTGGTCATTTATAAGAGGGATCAAGATTAATCAACAATTTATAGTTTCTTCTCAATATTCTCGAGATACATGATGAATGGAGGCACCAAATCTGGTCGCATAGCCATTTTGGACCTTTTACAGAAGATTAACAGTTTGAATCACGAAAATGGGGCCCATAGAAGTCCAGAACAGTGGATTTCAGGGTCGGGACTGTTAACACCAGCTGACCCACAAGGCCCATAGGCCAACTCCACATACATCACGTGGGATATCCTGGTTGACCAATGATGCTGTAAATTATTTTCCTTCCATGTATTTATTCCATGTACAAGATTTGTAACATATATACCTTCCATGTGTAGATTGTAATTGCCTTGATTAAGGCTGGAAACATTATAAACAGAGCAAGGATCAATCAAAAAGGATCATCCAGTTTTTCCAAAATATTTCTTCTCTTCATTAAGGTGTCATGAACTGTTTTGCAAATATCTCAAAATCTTGGATGAATCAACGGCTGAAATTTGGTTTCCTAGCCGTTTTTTATCTTGTAAATACATCTTACGATTTGGGTCTTGATTTTGGGTCCCACAAAATTCAAAAACAAATGACAACGCCCAAAAACACACCAGACATGCTGCTCCTTTTACCAAAGACTGCGGTGTGAGAATTTTGGGCACAAAACCACACCTATTGTCAGACCATTTTCATATTTCATTTAGCAAAACCAAACATGGGGGGTGTGTAACTATTACACATGAACCTATTTACATATGTAAATGGGTGAGCAAACAACCCCTAAGGAAGAAGAACATCATCCTCAACCCGAAAATACCACCTTGAATCCACAAGGAAAAGCTAGGTTAAATCCTAGAATAAACTGAAATATCTCCTTTAAAAAGAAGCATGAAATTCATTATGTAGCATCCCGAAACCCTATTGTTCCCGGAAAAAAGAAACTTACTTAAAATAGTAAAATAAAAAATTACATTGAAGCCCTTTGACCATATTTAAATTATTTCCTAAGACTGACACTGTGATCTTTTGTTCTACATCAGTCTCCGCCACTTAAGAAGAACCAATCGTTGAGTTGTTTTCTAGGTAGACTGGTTCTTCCGGGGTATGGTATTCAGATAAATCAGCAACATTGAAAGTAGGGGAGATAGCCATATCCCCAGGAAGCTCAACGACATAGGTGTTGTCATTGGTTTCTAGAGTATTTGAGAAGGGCCAAACTTCTTGTTCTTCAATTTGTTATATGTACCAACTGGAAAGCATTCTTTTCTCAAGTACACCATCACCAAATCTCCCCCTTGGAATGTCTTTAGACTCCTGTGCTCGTCTGCATCCCCATCATATTTCGTGTTAGATTCTTCAAGTTGTTTATTCGTATCAATGTGCACTGCATTGATTCGGTCGGCCATCTTTTCTACTACAATGCTCGTGCCTGGGAGCTTCGGCAAAAATGCCAAGTCTAATATATGCCTTGACACTTGTCCACATACAATCACAAAAGGAGACTTGCCGGTCAACCTGTTCACCATATTGTTGGAGGCAAACTTGGCTTGAGCAAGAGTCCCACCACCATCTTTTCTACTACAACATTCATGCCTGGGATCTTTGGCAAATCCACCAAGTCTAATGTATGCCTTTTCATATGCAATCGCAAAAGGAGACTTCCTAGTCAACCCACTCACCCTATTGTTGATGGCAAACTAGGCTTGAGTATGAGAGAAATCCCGCCGTTTGGGCTTGTCACCAGAAATACATCAGATTTTGTTTCCTAGTGATTTGTTCACAACCTCTGCTTATCTGTCTGTCTGTGGGTGGCACATACCATTGTACTGCAAGGATGTATCGAATCGCCTCCACAATGTCTTCCAAAAGTGGCTAAGAAACTTGGTATCACGATCTGATGTAATAGTATTTGGCACACCATGTAATCTGAATACCTCTTGAAAGAATAAATTAGCTACATTGGTAGCATCTACAATCTTCTTGCATGCAATGAAGTGAGCCATCCTTGAGAAACTATTAACCACCACAAAAATAGAATCCATACCTTGTTGAATCAGCAGAAGACCCAACACAAAGTCCATAGACAGACCTTCCCATGGAGCTTCTAGAAAAGGTAGTGGAGTGTAAAGACTAGTATTTTGCGACTGGCCTTTGGTGGCATGGCAAATAGCACAATGTTGCACTAGGTTGCTTACATCCTTCTTAAACCGAGGCCTATAATACAGTGTAACGAAATTCGGTTCAGTTCGTCTGAATTTCCCAAATAATCTCAATTCGGTCGTTCTATCAAACCCAATACCCCTCTGGAAAAATTTCGTTCCAGAATACGGATCAATTCAGGTGAATTTCCGAAATTCAGAACGAAATGAAGTAATTCAGCGAACTGGGTGAATTTCATAAATTCGCCCAAATTCTGTAGAGTGCCTTAAAAATAGAAAAAAATAAAACACGAGGGTGGTAAACATAATTTTTTTTAAATTAAAACTGAAAGGGAAAAAAACTTAATGGGGTAAAACATATAAAAAAAAAAATTTAACTTAAAGGAAAAAGTAAAAACCCTAACCCAAAGCCCCTTTCCCCTTTCGTTCGATGAAGTAAAAAAGAATGAAGAGGGCTGCCGTGAAATAAGTCACGGGGTGGTGGGGGGTTGCACGGATTTTGTTTCTCCATTCCGATCTATCTTGAACCAAACCCTCAGATAAGTTACACTTTTTCATGTGTGTGTCAACCACTGTCTGCTGGACTGTCAAATACTAGCTATTTTTAAATAAAAAAATTAACTGTTGTTGAGCTGGGTCTCATTGATGTCTTGTTCTTCCTTTTTTCTCAACTGCTGCCTGCTGGACTGGTTGTCTTTTATATCAACTGTTAGCCTGCTGGGCTGGGTCCTGTTTTTCTTCTTCTTCTTTTCAACTGCTGCCTGCTGGGTTGGATTTGCTCATTGTTGTTTTTATTTTATTATTTTCAATAGCTGGTTGTTGGGTTGTGTTTGCTGATGGGCTGAATTTCTATTTTGTGTTGTTTCATGTTTGCCATCGTATCAGAAATTTGGAACCGTGTGCTTTCTTTTTGCCTATTATCATGAGCGGGGTTGGAAAAAGTAGTACACCTGCATCATCACAAGCTTCAATTGGACTAAGTGCACCACATCAATCTAATGATCCCACGTGGATATATGGATATATAGATCCAAAATAATAATAAACATGTTTGTATGTATTGTGAAAGGGTCATCAAAGGGGGTAGAATCACAAGATTAAAATAGCATCTTGGTGGGATTACCGGGGAGATTGCAGCATGTAAAAAGGTACCCCCTGAAGTTAAATGACAAATGGAGAGACTAGTGATGGAGGCCAAGAGAAAAAAAAAAAAAAAAAGCTGAATGAGGATATTGGAAATCCATTTGGGAATGAAGATGAATTAGAAAAACACTCCGAAGATTTGGAGTTAGACGAGATGACTGCTCCACCCAAACGTAGAAAGCGTAAAGAAGTCCAAATTGTATCAATCCAGAGTAGAAGAAAGGGTATTCCACCAAAAGCACCCCAACCTCCAATAAGTAACTA
Source organism: Umbellularia californica (assembly GCA_028538565.1). Taxonomy (NCBI): domain Eukaryota; kingdom Viridiplantae; phylum Streptophyta; class Magnoliopsida; order Laurales; family Lauraceae; genus Umbellularia; species Umbellularia californica. The sequence continues at coordinate 33,428,123 of JAPQWN010000003.1, forward strand.
CTTTCCACTGAGAACTACTCCCAGATCCCAGCCAAGCATTAAATCTGTTATGTCAAGGAGATAAAAGATGTAACAGACACGGCTATGGCGCATTGGTGGTTTTTGAAATCTGTGGATACAAGTGCCATACGGAAGAATGCGGATGCTTTGTTTGGACTTTTTAATGAAGTTGTTTTATTTGTTGGGCCAAAGAACGTTGCGCAATTTATAACAGATAATTATGCTACGTATAAAAGTAGCACGAAAGAAACCGGCAGCCAGAGTTTTCAAAATCAGAATTGTATCACAAATCATTCATACCCATGAATCAAATCGAATCGCGAATCATGTCATATTTTATTTTTCTAATAAAAATCAAAAAAAATAATTAAAAATCAAAAAAAATATAAAAAAGTAATTATTCATAACCATTCATTTTCCCATTTATAGCAATATAAATATAATAACAAGTCTATATAATACAATCATATCAAGAACATCATGACATATATATAGAGAGAGAATGAGGATTTTGCTCAAGATAGATTAGAATGGAGAAACGGAATTCATGTAGCCGACCCCAACATACTTGGGACAAGGTTTTGATAGTGATGATATATATATATATATATATTTAAGCTTAAAATATCTACATATTTTTATTATATTTAAATTAAAATATAAAAATAAAAATAATACCCAAACCATCAATCTTACACGGTAGGATATCTCTTGAAGTTAAGAAAAAAAATTAAGCACATTAAAAAAAAAAAGAAGATACAAACAAGCATCATACATACAATCAAATGCTTTAGTTAAATGCATGTTCTTTATTCATCTTTAAAATCTTATCAAAGCCGCAAAAAATTCTTAGGAAGTTTCGTTAACTGCTAAAAAATCTTTTAAAAATAAAAGCACTAAAAGAAAGAAATAATAAAAAAAGAGAAAAGGTAAAAAGGTTATTATTAACTTATTGGTTATAGCTATTCTCGCTTAGTCAAATCACTTGAATCATAAGATTTGATGAAACGGGTATCGAATCGTAGGATTCATACCTAAATCACAATATTCATTTGCAAATGGGATTTGTTGCTTAGATACAGCTCGTTTTCCTTAAAATTTTGGATACAAATCGTAGGATTTTGATAACTATGCTGGCAGCAAAAAATGGAATATTTTATTGGACCGGTTGTGTAGTTCACTATATAGAGTTGATTTTAGAAGATATGTTAAGCCCTGATTTGAAAGTTGCAAAATATATTTACAATCATGCAAATGTGTTAAATTGGATTAAAAGAGCATTTACCAATGGGAGAGAGTTGGGTCCGCTGAGCCATTACAAGATTCGCCACTAATTTTATTAGCTTGCAATGTCCTTTTAAGTTCAGAAATGAGCTAATACAAATGTGGACAAGTACTGCTTGGGTGGAATCTAGCTATTCTTCTACTACTACTGCCATGGAGATTGGTGAAATTCTTTTGATTGATCAGTTTTGGAAGAATGCATACCACATTTTAAAAGTTAGTGAAAATCTTGGGACTGTTCTTCGCTTGGTTGATAGTGAAGATTAGCCTGCCATAGTGAAGGATCTTGAAAGCATTTGGTGCGTGGTCGATTGCCTTGTCTGCAGTTATGGTACTGTTGAAACAAGACTTAGTCATAATCAGGCAAAAAAAATCTACCACGCACCAAATGCTTCATTCTTTGCCACGTCCGAATTAGGGTTTTACCTAGCCTTGCTCATGAGAGTTGCAATTGCTCCCACCAAGCCGACGCTCCACCCATGAGTTTGTATGCGACAAGCTAGACCTTCTTCTCCTTAGGGATCTCCTGCCTTTCAATGGGCAACTCCAAATCGAGGGTTTCCTTGATCGGATCTCAATCTCGTCGATCACCACCACCTTGATCTGCAATAATAACCCCATCAATTTCTTCATCACTGGACTCGTCGTCAATGGTCGTCCGCCTTGTGCATGATCACGATCAAGGTGATCGCAACCTCCTCATGGTCACAAGCCTGATCGTTGTTATGCACTTGGATGTGCCCAACAGCTTCCACCAACCGTGCGATTGATGCTCGCATCTCTTACATTAATCATTAGCTGTCTCGTTGGAAAGCCTCAAATGCTGCTACCAACATGGCTTGTTTTCTGTGATCACTATCAGCAGAATGGCTATCCGATTAGCCGCTGGCCATTGAACCAGGGAAGGCCTCGCTCTGATACCAACTGGCATAGTGAACGCACAAAAGAAAACTGAGAAAAAAGAGCACTGTCCTCAGCCCGATAATACCACCTTGAATCCACAAGGAAAAGCTAGGATAAATCCTAGAATAAATTGAAATTCAAATATCCTTTGAAAAGAAGCATTACATCCCTTATGTAGCATCCTGAAACCCTATTGTTCCCAAAATAAAAACTTACTTAAAAACAAAAACAAAAAAAACATTGAAGCCCCTTGATCTTAAGACTGATTCTACGATCTTTTGTTCTACACCAAATAATAATAACAATAGTAATGTACACAATAGTAATAGTTATAGTAATACCAGATGATTAACTGTTTAGGGCCAACACACTGATGGTTGGGTGGAATTGGCACCTCGGTATCAAACACATGCCCAGGGATCAATCCCTGGTACTTCAGGTTGGTAGTATCATTCATGGTCTGTAGGCCAACGTAGCAAATAAATAAATAAACTGTTTCGGAGCTGATGCATGAGTAGAGGCATGTTGGCTAAATTCAAGCACACAGGGATTGAACATTTGATTGGCATACATGCATGGATCTAATAAGTCAAATTAGTGAGGCAGTAGTGTATTGGATGAGACACTTCAAAGTTGTATCGATTGGAATTAAACGAGTACATGTAGTGGGAACAAATGCCTGATTCCTGCGACTGTTAGCATTAACCACCAATATGGTGGCCTTATCAACTGATTGGGCCAGATAACTAATCTGGTCCAACAAGCTGTACGCATGGCCTGTATCAGAAGCAAAACACAAAGATAAGATACCAGAAACAACAGCAAAAAAAGGTACCTTCCAGATATAGTTAGGGACTTGTTCTTCCAAATAGGAAGCATGAACTCGATTTGAAACATTAACCTGACAAAGAAAAGACACCAAAAATTTATGGAAGAGCAAGAAATTACACTGCATTTCTCTCCCTCTCTCAGTAAAAATACCTCTAGAAGGACAGGACCATACACCTCCTTCTTTAACTCATTACGATGTCTTTGTAACCAGTCATAGGCCTCTACTATTTTTTCAGCACCTGAATTTCGCAATGCCTGAAGAAGTTTCATATTTGTATTTTCCATGCCCTTCAACCTGCAAATATAATGTCACACTGGTTGAAACAAATAAGAAGAATGAAACAACAGTAGAATCAAAAGAACATATGTGAGGCTCGGCAAAAAGAAATTGACCTATCAATGCATTGCCTCAGAGTTACTTTCTTCTGAGATAGAAGAGTTTCCTTATCAGCCATATGAGCCCTCCTTTCACGAGCAGTGTCATGAAGCTCCATTATCTGATTTTCCAGTCTTTTCTGTTGAAAAAAATGGCTAAGTTAGCACCAGGAATTGAAAAGTAATAAATGGGCAGAAGGTCAAAAAAAAAACACATATATATAGCAGATATCACACATCTTCACAGTGCATCGAGCATATTTTTTTCCTGAGCAGGCATTGCCAGTCCCTATTAACAGCTCTCATTGCAAATCAGAAATCAACAATCACATATTCAAAATAATGAAAAATGAGAAAGTTGAACCAGTTGGTGCTGCCAAGACCACCATGAAATTGATGACGCATATGTATCCTAAGGTTCAATTTTAAGTGCAACTTCCCTGCCATAAAGGCAATCAAAGCAAGGAGGAAAATGCTCCTGGCTAAGGGTATATAGTCTATGCATTTCAGTTTTACTTTCTATGGTTAATTTTTGTTTAAACTGCATTGACAATAAGTAAAACAATTGATCAACACTCAATTCACCATTTTTCGGACTCATAACTTGCATTCCTAATGGATTACATAATATGGAGCTAAAGGAAAACAGATAAAGTTAAGAAGGCTTAAAGGTATCAAAATTAATACCCAATACAGTTTTTTTTTCTTTTTTTAGATTTCAAATTTTAAAGCTTCTGAGAAAAAAAGGTGCTTTCTGCTATTACTTATCACAAAACTCCATTTGCAAGTGCATGATAATTGCTAAGTCGCTAATAGTATATCAGTATAAAACATCCACGGCTGATAAGAACAATGAGAAATTTAAACAATAAGGTGCCATTTGGCCAGTCTACTTTTAGGGCTGTTCATGGGATGGGCTGAGGAATATCCAAGCCCAACCCGACTTCTAAACTATTGGCTCAAGCCCGGCCCGAGTACTAAAACTTAAGGCCCAAGCCTGGGCCGGGTTCAGGCTCAGGCCGGGCCAGTCCATTAACACCCCTACTACTTCTTCTGTCTATTTGTATTAAAACCAATTTAAATATATGTTGTGTGTGATTTAGACGGTTTGGTAACATTCACATGGATGTCTGATTAAATCATGTTTAAGATCTTTTGCTGCTTCTTCAAAATGTAACCAAAAGGTAACTTTTTTCAAATGGACATGAATATCTAAAGCAATAAGACATGGTTTGCATTTTTATCTTGACAATTTTTCCCATATAACTTTCATAATATGACGGGAATCACAAGGTGTAGATAGCACACCCACCTCCCACAACTCCCTCCAGGGTTCGATCCTTAGAGTGGTAGCTTTCCTTCAGAGTTCCAGGCCACCAGGCCAACCAACCAAAAATAAAAAACTTTCATAATATGACTTTCATAATGTTAGTAGATCAGCGAATGGCATGGCAGATTGTCTAGCAAAGCAAGGAGTTGAACATCAGTGTAATCTAAGTGCTATTGTCATATAGTTAGGGCCGGGCTTCTATATTCATCTCTTATACTGATTATGTTGTTGTAGGTGTTTTATGGTTCAGTTTTTTTGGTGTACTCATGGTTGTAATTTCTTAATTTCAATATAATCCTTTGTTACCGATCAAAAAATAATAAAATGACTAGTTTGCATGTACTACTTTTTTCTTTTTTGAAAAATTAGCCTATAATTTTACTATAAGAAAATTTGCCCATATAATTTTTACCAGTATGACAAGTTTGCTTTTACCAATTGAATCAGACATACCCAAACAGTCTATTTGTCATAAGGTCTAATTGAAACAGCTCTATTTCAAACAGCCGAGACTTGCCAAACAGGCCCTAAGAGAACAAGTCATTGCAATTACAGCATAGATTAAAGGAAGAACAAGGATAAGCAATTATTACATACCATTTCATCACTCGGAGGTTCATATGAAGGCAGATTTGCAAGTTCCAATTCAGCAGCAGCAACATCTTCTTTAGCTTTCAAGATCCTTTGCTGACGAGATTTTTCCAGCATCCTCAACTCTTCCATTTCATCATATCTGGCCCGAACTTTCACCCCCTGTACATCCATGCATAAAATTCATAACCACCATTGTGGATCAACAACAGAATGGTGACTTTTGAGTTATAAACAACTCACTAATTGGTTTTCTCTGTCTAGAAGCCCCATTCTTTTATTGGAATTCTGAGCTGTTGCATCATTTACTTTCTTACAAGCTGATTCTTGAATTCCCTTCTGTTTCTTTCTTTCCCTAGATCATCAACTAATGAATTGGTAATTGCATTCATTACATGAAAGAAGATGATAGTTGGAATGCCAAAACTTAAAAGCACGCATTCCACTAAATAACTTTTAAACCTCTCAAATATTTTGTCAACTGTAATGCACTGATATGTGAAATGATAACAATCAAATAAATTAGACTAGAACAAATTCTAGAAGTTTAATACATTCAGCAATAGCAACACAGTATCAATGATTTGCATTTCTGATTGAATAATTATATGGAAGTGAGCAAGCAACTGTGTAAAAGAAGCTTTAGGTCCAAAAAACTGATAAAGATAATGAAGCATTGGTTGTCATTTGTCAAAATGATGCAAATCTGCCATATTTATGCATGTGAACTTTATAGCTGAAAACATACAAAATAAAAAAATAAAAGTTAAGTTTCTCAAGGGTTTACATTGACCTGCCCGGCTGCCCCACAGTAATAGCACAACTATATAGGAAACCAGTGCCTTAATGAAAAATAACAAACAAAGGGGAGGGGAAGTGTTAAGGAGAAACCCAGAAAGAAAGAGCTACTTGTCCAAATTCTTGTGTCAGGCATGGATCACAGGTTGAACCCATGAAAAACAGTTAATAGCTAATGTACTGATCAGGATAAAACTAAAAAAAAAAAAAAAACAACAGTTAATATTATCTTCCAGTAGAAGACCAAATATTTATATGCTGGCAAAATCTCAATACCACCCCTCTCTTTCTGTGCCTTTTTAACCCCTCTATTCCAAATGGTGGACCTCAGGTAATAACTAATCCAAGCCCTTCACACTTACCAACTGTGAACTGGTACTCCCCAATTTTAACATTAATCAAACCATTTTCCATCATTGGATTTAATCACAAATATGAAGCACTTGTAAAATTATTGAATCTTGGGGCTTTGAAGGTTAAAATCAAGGGTTAAGATTGTTTCATTAGAGTCACATATCATATATGGACCACCTCATTTCCTTACAGTACCATACGCATCATATGCACCGGCTAAATTGATACATTCCAGGTGGGTAACGCAAGAGTGCCATTTTTATCAAGGGTTAAGGTTATTTCAATTTTTGACCCATCCACTATCCTTACAGTAACATACACATCGTATCCATCTGCTGAATTGATATACCAAGGGTGGTGGGCCCTGCAAGAAGGTCGCACAAGTGCTACCAGCACCAAGGAGTTGAATATGTAACCTTATATTTACTTTTATCAATTTTACATTTTTTTAATTGCGTAAGTGGTATTAAAACAGCATGAAATTCCCAGGAGAATACAAATAGTGACAGATTATGATTCAATATTCATGAGTTATGGCTTAAGAAAATACTTGATAGGCCCAGAGAGAGTATTCAAGGTCTTAGCCAATTCATCTAGATTTCTCTTGGCGTCATTCTCCTGTTCTTTTGCCCGCATGTATTCCATCTTCTTCATATCATACTTGAGCCAAGGTAGCTTCTTTTTCATTGAGTCAACCTTCATATTGCAGGGCAAAAGCATCAGAAACATCATAATCCAATTAAAAGAAAAAAGAAAATAATAACCCTGCAGACTCTAACCTTTGCCAAAAGTTGTTCCCTTTGGCGAAGACGCTCTACATCCTTTTCTTGCTCAGCATTAAGCGCCTTCAGCTGATTCAAAGTATCCCCATTTTGCTTCACAGCCTAGAAAAATCAACAAGACTATAAATGTTCAAGAAAAGTTCACTGGATTGTCTAGAGTTCAGAAAATTCTCAAAAAATGACTTTGATTACTTAGAAGTGTTAAGAATTCACCAATAGGAGAACAAAAGATTATTTCGTTAGAGAAGTTCTAGAAAGTATATTAATTCTTCAGCTTTGTCTCAGATGACAACGAGTGAATAGAGAGAGACCTACCACTTCAAGTTTCTTCAGCTCACGACTCTTGTCAATAAGAGCACTATGTTGAACAGGAAGTTCAGCATTGCCAACAGCTTTTTCTGTCTCCTCTAAAAGTTGTATAGGAGTAAGCTTGGCAAATTCACAAACTCTGTCTTGAGGTAAAAACTAGAAAAAGTAGGAGAAGCAAAAGGATTTCAGAGAGGATCAGGGACAATACAAAACACTCAGAAGCAATGAAATGAATAAACTAGCAAAACAGAAAAGATAACGCAAGTACTTTCCATTATTTAACAGAAGATCCAAAAGTTAATACAGAGAAATGTGAACTTTCCAAAGCGCAGAATTAATATGCAAATATTATTTCGTAAATTCTGCGAATATCTACACATTAGAGTCAGATGGCCCAACATGGAGTACAGATGCCTGCCAAATTCTGTGACATCTTGTAATATCCTACGTATCCCAGGCCCAGGCTTAGTCTGGCCCAGATAGTCTCTTAACTGATCTCTTATTATGAGATTAGAAGTACTACTTATATAGAATTAGAGTTTCCTCACGTGAAGAGTTTTACAAGAGGAAGGAGTTGTATGGCAACTCTAATTAGAAAGAGGAAGAGGAAATAGGAATAGGACTCTATGTTTATATAAATATATATATGCAACCATCGATCACCCTAGTGTATTATTCAATTTCCTCCTTGGTTTCAGAGAAATTAAGAGAGAGAGAGATTTGTGGGCTGCAATTTAGGAGAGAAGGGGAGGAAGGCTAACTGATGTCCTATTCGCATCCACATATTGCAAAGGCAGCAATCGTTTATCAAAGGTGAGTGGATCTTCCCAATTATTTAGATGGCTTAACCAATATGATTCTAATGGTGTATGATTCAATTACTCTGTATGGATAAGTATACAATGATCTTAAACCATAGAATAGATTTAAAATCTGCTTTGGACCAAGGAATTGTGTTTGAATAATATAAATCATCTAGAGTGAAAATCCAAAAGCATCCATCGAATTGGGCATACAACTGATGGAAACAGGGACCTGACGACAATGGTTTCTTTGAAGTTAGAAGGTTGTGGGACCCCATGGCCCACTAGACGAGGCATTTGGACCATAGATCCAAAGGAGGACCCACGGTCGATCCAAGAGGAACTATACCCAAGGGAGGTGGGCCCCATTTGGGCCATCATCCAATGGATTTTTAAACTTCTGGCGTGAAACTAATGAAAAAGGGTGTTGGGTCGATAACTGTTGTGGGACCCACTATCTAAGTTAATCAAAGATTAGGACCCCACATCCTGAAGGGGGCCCAGGGATGACCTGGATGGTGGTGGTCCCATGTGGCCTGGGCCCCATCTGCCCAGATATCCGGAAGCTTCGATTTTGTTAACCGTGAGGCTTCTTCATGAACTTTGTTCTTGTTTGTTAAGACTGTGGGGCCCAGTAAGGATGTTTGATGGTGAATCCAATCCACTGGAATGAAAGCTTAGCCCTCGGCGACCTTGTATATTAGGGCTGATCTTAGATCAGACTAATGGGACCCACTAGATTTCTCATTAAGGTGTCCAGGGGTGAAATACTTGTATTTGTAAGATTCTGTGTGTTAATTGTGGTCTTGAGGAATCTATAAAAAGGGGTTAATCCTAGATTTTTAATCGTGATCGAAATCTAATAATCCTAATTAGATTAATCAAAACATTATGTGGATTATAATTAATTATGTGGACTGTTGTACTGAGATTTGATGTGAATGCTTTGTAATATTCAATTTGTGATAAAGAGTGGGCCACCCCTACACCTATTAATAAATGTCATGATCAGAAGTGGGGCACTAATATAATGGGGACGGGTGTGGGACTGTCCCACGATACTATTGTGTAAATTATTAATAATGATGAACTCTGGTTGTTATGTGATACTGTGCACGGGATCCCATACGTGGGATGTTGGACTTAATGTCCAGGTCGTTGTAGCGGATGGTCCTTAGTGGACGTGTCTGATGAGACAGGGCCATGGTGACCAGTATACATGTATACGATGGGCCTTTGAGGCGTGGTAATGTGCATGGGCACGGATTTGTATGTGAATGTACTTTTAATGATATTTGATTATTGATTCAGAATTGTTGATTATATGATGTTATGTTATATGTGACTTGTGTAATTAGAAATATTCATTCACCAATAATACTGATATTGTGTTGCCCCCTTCAGGTACTCATAATGCGGGTGGGCCAGAGCGGATTGACGATCAGCACATGGATTTTGGCATGCGTGGCTAAAAGGAGAGAACAAGAAAAACTTGAATATTTGATAGAATTATTAGTCCTTGTTTAGGAGAAGTTCTTTAATGTTTTAGCACGTTATTGATTTTAGTCAAGACATAATAAGGTTGATTATTCAGAAATTTTTTATATTTATAATTGAAAATATGTTTTGAACTAAATGCCTGATTCCTTGCGAATATTATTTGATGAGTGCATGGTGAATATTGCTATATGATCACAATCCGGATATCCGCAGGGCCCCGGAATTTGGGTCGTGACACATCTACTCGCCATTCGGATTTTAGAGATCTTCAATGAGGTGGAAGGTTATGAATTTGAGGTCCAATTCTCCCTAACCAGATGAGAATGATGCAGCAAGCCATCCACATGGGTGGGACGCATAAATAGGTTTTTCTTTCTTTCTTTAGAAAGGTGGGTCTTGTAAAATCCAAGTACATTTGTAGAGTCTTCACACACATGCACATGCATACATATGCATGACATGCAAGTTATCTCCGCCACTATCGTAATCGCCAGTCCCAAGCCCAAATAAAGGAGGAGGGTTGCATCAGATAAGTACACAGCCATCAATGTAGAACTTCTGTCACAGCTACAACATGAATTTTGAGGCAAAACAAAATTCATAAAGCAGACCCAAACATAGTTGGGACAAGGCTTTTGTGATGATGATGATGATGATGATATGACATGCAAATGGATTCACTTTTTGTTTGCTTATCATTAGATAAGAAAAAGTAAATAATTTTTAAAAAAAAGTGGTACCAAATGGGGTATTTTCGTGGTGGTCCCATCTACTGGGGTAAAACACTGGAGTCCTACCAACACATCCTCCGTAATAGTTGTAACTCAACAGGAAATATATTATATTGGTTCAGGTAAGAATTCAATGATAAACGTGGTTCAATTTTACTTTGGGGCTCGGATTCATAATCCACCTTGTGATAATAAACATATTTTGGACTAAATACCCATGTTCCATATTCAACTCCAACAGGCCATTCCATTTAAAAAGAAGGCCATCACCCAGTGCTGAAAGTTATTTCTATAGACAAGAATCACAAGACCATTGTTAAGCATGAAAAACATTCTAGAGAAACATCGAGTGGAGATTGCCAGCAGTGGAGAAAACTACACTTCAGAATTTCTTGATGAGGAGCCAAATTGTGACATTGAGACAAAGGAGACAGTAAACTATCGCCACACTCAAATGTCCTTCCAAAACCCACCCAACAAGCCAAGCCAAAAGAGAGAGCCAATCGAAAATCTTTGACAAATTTGGTTTTGCTCCACTTTGGAAATCAAATTTCACAAACCAAACCACCATTCCCAATTGCTTCACTCTACCTCCTGCATGAGTTCACACAACGAGATGATGTGAATCTCTAAAGGCCCCATCTTTGTTCATCTAATCTCCATGGCTATACGCCTAGGATAGCTTAATTCATACATTTAAGAGAAATGGTGGATGATATGACCACTCTAGATAATTAGTCCCATCAAATTACATAGTAGTCAATCTGATTTTCTGATTACCCTAAAATATTTGGTTTGAAAATTGGGAAGACACCACAAAATTTGTCGCACAAAGATGCAAAGCTTATGGCCCGGCGGAAACAGGCTCTTAGTTGTGGCCCACGTGGAACCAGAGATATTTAATTTTATTTCTTTAATGAGTTGCAATTACAGGTTAGCTTTCTAATTCCAGCAGAACTTTTTTATTAGTTTCCTACTTTCATAAGGAGTGTTGGATTCTAGCGTTTGTTTTCCCTGTATATATGAGCATTATAAACATCAAAGGCCGTTTTGAAGATTAATAAAAAATTTCCTTCGTGGATTGAGTTTTCCCTTTGGGCTTTTTAATTCCAGAATAAGTCTTTGATTAGTTTCCTACTTTCATAAGGAGTGTTGGATTCTAAAGTTTGTTTTTCCATATATATGAGCATTATAATATAAACATTAAAGGCAGTTTTGAAGATAAATAAAAAAAATTCCTTCATGGCTTGAGTTTTCCCTTTGAGGTTCATTTCTCTTGGTGAGAGTCTCCTGGAGATGTATTTTTAGTGCTTTGGCACTTCGATCCAAACCCTCTCAGGGTTTGGATCAATTTCATATCAGAGCTTGGGGAACGATCAATGGATTTGAGGAAGCGCAAAGACCCTATCTCTATTTCTCTTTACAGGAAAAAGAAAAGGGGGAAAAAAGTCTGCATGAAGGAGACGAGAGTCGAGGGGTTTCGAGGGTAGCATCTTCTTCTTCCCTTCAAGCTTATAGTATCTTCTATGCCATTTTGTTGATGGGGCTGTTCATAAGGGGCGTTGATCATGCTACTAATATAAGACATAGAACTGTTCCCTTTTCCACTCAGCCAAAAGAGATTAGAGAAGGTAGGATAAAGGAAAAAAGAAGAAAAAGAAAAGAAAGTATTTGCTTCTGTTTACAAGGGAACGAAAGAGTAAAAGAGAAGAAAAGGGTGGTTTCACTCAAGGAAAAGGACAAAAGAAGAAAAGGCAAAACAAGGGAAAAAAAAAAAAAAAAGGAAAATAAGAAAAAGGAAGAGAATGGAGAGGAGAGAACGGGAAAGAAAGACGAAGAAAAAAGGAGAATTTCCTCCTCTCTGCTCAAACACAGGAGTTGAGTCAAGAGCGAACACTGATGTCAGCTGGTCAACAGCCTAGTTTAACCAAATCACTGACCAAGATTCAACTGCAATTTCTGTAGTCATCCAAACTCGGATTTTCAATCCATTTCCATATGTGGACCCCTACGAATGAATTATTCAGAATTCGTTAGTCTATTTTAATTTTCAATATCTACTACATATTATAAAAAGAATAGAGAAAATGCCTCAAAAAAATTGAAGATGACCATTTTGACCCCGGAACAAATAAGTGAATCAATCTGTGGTCTAGGAAAACAAGTAGATGATTTGAGGATGGACTACTACCAATTGTCCGCCAAATTCACCACAAGTCATGCCCGATTAGCAGTGATGTCAATCAGATTAGGGATAACATCGCATGTCTTCCACAAATTCAATAGCTGCTAACTCGAATGGATGCTTGACTTGGAAATCTTGAGCTCAACCACATGGACAACTCTTGGAAAGATAGCCATCAAGAAGAAGAGCAAAATTCTCAGAATCGATGTAGCTAGGGTCCTCATAGTGTTGATACGGATTTGGGTATCAAAAATTTTATTCCTGAGTATAACAAGAAACTGCAACCGGAAGCATTCATTGATGGCTGGTGCCTGTGGAGAAAGTGTTCACCCCAAAAAAATGACAGATGGTCACTAAGTGAAACTAGTAGCTACCAGATTTCGTGGGTGTGTAGTTACTTGGTGGACTAAGTTGCAATGACAATGGAGACACGAGAATATGGATTCAGTGGAAACATGGGCAGAGATGCGGAATCTGATGAAATGGAAAGTTCTTCCAATGAACTATCAGAGAGACTTTTTCATCAAACTTCAAGATTTTAAACAAGGCAACAAGTCAGTGGTTGAGTATAGGAGGAATCTTTCCTATTGCACGCAAGGTGCATCTTGGACAAGTAAAGGATGCCACGGATTGTAGGTACCATTATGGTCTTAGATTTGGACATACATCTGTTAGCTTTTCAAAACTTTGGGACCGTCGATGAGGCGGTGCAGCATGCATTAAAGGCAGAAAAATAACCGTCCACCAAGCTCATAAGCTCACATCTTATAAGGGGATAAGCCTATTGTCTTTGTCACATTGTACAATCACACATATCAAATCAAGCCAAGAAACAGCATCAAGTTTTCGATCTAATAATGAATCGAGGAAGGAAAAGAATAATTCGCATGTGTTATCACTGCTGAGAAAGAGGCCGCTTGTCATTTCAGTGCCCACAATGACCTCCCAAAAGCTTCAGTCCATGTGATAGAAGAAAAAGGGGTTGAAGGGCATGATGAGCCAGAATCTGAGTTGTTGACCATAGAAACAAAAGAAGAGAATTAGAGCAAGTTCGTGTCTACCAAAGCTGGAGTCTTGATGAATCAAAGGTAAAGGAACCCACGCCAACAATTGAGAAGAGATGGTTGTGAAATAGTAACATCTTTCCTTAGACAGACACTGTAAGTGCACAACATTGTATGACTGTGATTAATGGTGAAACATAGTTGAGAAATTCATTTTGGATGCCATTTCGATTTAGCTTCGAAAACTGAAATGTTTCTGCTGATTCAGAGTTCTATCGACACATTTTGGAGTGACGTTTCGAAAAAAAATAGAAATTAGAAAAATAATACATAGATATAGAGAAATAATATAAGATTAATATTAAATTTTAAAAATATGATTTGATACATTTCTTTTATTCGCCTAAATCAACTCAAAATATGGCATGCATGATATAAACAATTAAATAAATAATAATGTTGTCAACTTAACAAATTAATGTCATAATTATGGCCCAGTGGTATGTATAGGAAACCGATTCATATCACACTACCGATTCGAAACATATTGAAAGAAGACTAATTCATATTACAACTCACTGACGCATGCAATAGGAAGTTCACAACAATGTCAAAGACGTGCATTTAGTAAAAAGGTTTCCATAAACTAACCTGAGTCAAATTGTTGACTTGAATATTAAACCTTTGAATGACTTCAACCACATCTCGTTTCGCAACAATTTTACCTGAAAAAACCATCCCATACTTATCATTGGTTTAAACCAACAACATTAATAAAACTGAAAGGTAAAAAGAAGTAAATAAAAAAAGATTATAAATATTAATGCATAAGAAGAAGTTTTAGGGAACCAGACACTTGAATACGTGTAATCCTCCAATGACCAGCATCTTGGTTATCTGACGATATCCAACCTTTTTTTTTTTTAAATGATATCCAGCCAATTTTGGACACATTTGCATAGCTAGTTTTCCACAAAAAGTGAGGATTGTGGAAATGGCTTTCCGTGCTCCAGTAAAATCCATGTTTGGTGCACCTAGGAAAATAATTCCTATTGGGGAGGTCAGAAAAAGATTTTCCACGGAAGAGGAAAATTTCCACGAAACCAATTTTCTGTGGCACGTGCACAAATGTGCCCTTAAAGAGAAAGACACAAGAAATATATAGAAACACTAATCAACTACAAAGCTAGATCACACACCAAATAAAGTTCCTCGCTTGTTGACCTTCCTGCATGGCAAAAGCGGCAAGCCTGAAAGGGCAATCATCAACCTTGTCCCAACTATGTTGGGGCCTAAAAGGGCAACCACAAAGGGGGAAATAATCCAGGAAAAAATATACAAAAAGCGCATATCCGTCATAAGTTATGATCAACTGCTTCGCCTTACACCTCCTTAGCCAAAATATCAGGCACAAAAATTGTGCTTCTTTTAACATGATAGAATGAGGCACCAAGAGATCCAACTAAATCCACCGCTTCTTCAATCACATCTGGAAGACTCCACTGGGCCTTACTCATACCACGGCCCACTGCATAGTGCACAAATTATATCACCTTTCACAATGATATGCCTAAAATTTAGACAGAGAGCTTCACATAGGCCTCTCCTCAAGGCTAACATTTGCAACTTACGGAAAAACCACTATTATATATCACAAAGGACTTCCGAGCAAGGTTTTAAAAATTGAGGGCCAACTCAATCTCCCTCAAGTTGAGTCTACTTGGCCAAGTTGCGTGCCCCAAAAAAATAGAAAGTAGAAAATATAGTTCAATGAATGTATAATTGTAAGACTTGTGCTTCAATTACGAATAAAGAATTTAAGGTGGTACATGTAAGGTACATATTATTTCATTCAGTCAGATGAATAGTACTACTGAACTTCAAATGTTTGAATCTTTAAATTAATCAAAAACCATTTTGATATTTGCAGATGAGTCATCAATCACTCATTTGATGATCGTTGTACCAAGGTTACTACTAGCACTCACATCATACTTGAAGTTGCTAGCCGGAGGCGAAAACCACCTAGGAACTATAACATTCAGCTTATCTATTCCTCATGACTTGAAGACCATCTCTCTCAATCAAGGAACAGGTGACGCCCTGGACGCATCTTAGAGTCATGGCCCACATGATTACTTCCATTCTAATTAATGTGATAATGTTCATGGGAGATGTTGCTTAATTCTTGAAGCACTAGGCATCTCTCTCTCTTTCCACAGGTTTCACAAGCCCACCACAAACTACAGGCCACAATATGCGAGCACCCCTCTCAAAACCATGGCTATGGATCCAAGTTTTAGAATAAGAATCCAAGTCATTTAGGAAAACCTAGGAACATTAAAATCAATTCAGCTCAGTACACACGTTCCTAGCATAAAAGTTACCAACCTCAAAAATGCCTTGGCTTGCCAAATGAAGCAATTGGGACACTGGGTACCATAAGTAAGATCTTATAAAAGGAACGGACCAGAACTTGGGCCACTCATTGACCCTAACCAAAACCTGTTGCATGTGCTTGACTCAGAATAGACATAGCTTTTAGGAACGATAATTTCTAACCTGACCAAGTAATTCAGAGATGGGAATGACATTTCTGGCCCATTTAACAAACTGGTCGGGTTCAGGTTGAACCTATTCTTGTTATTTGACCCACTAACCCAACTTGAAGCCGACTAGTTGTACCATGAGTCCAAGACCTACCAACCCAACCCCAAAACCAACCAGTTAATTAGGGATTCAAGTTGATCCTTTTAATTTCCTGGTTGTGTCTGATTTGAAATTTTCAACCCAATTGATGAATGGGTCGCTTCAACCTATAAACATCAACCACAGTTGTAAACATGATCCAACCCCAACCCATTGCCTCTCGTAGTAACTTGCAAAGACTGAATAAGGACAATAAGCTTCATTGTTTACTCTATCATAAGATTTCTGCAGAAAGTAGGACATCAATTCCCTTTCCCTCCTTTCAAAGCAACTAATGCCGCCCCGTTAGTAGCAAACCTAGATAAGATTGAGAATCTCACACTAAGCAAGCCAATCCCTAGCTAGGAGTCCAACCAAACCTAAGTTTTAGAGTGATCACCAATGCAAAACCAGATATGAGGGGGAAAAAGAACACACTAACATTGGCAATGCCTCTACAAAGTTGTTAGATGACCAAACTTGGGGCCATGGTGAATGAGAAATGCAACCCTCGGATCTCAAAGACGACTTCAGTCGTCAACTAATCCAAACTTGCCTAGACTTCACTCTTAAGGTTCATCTGCGACACACCAAGGTAGTATGGAATTTATCCATGCAATAGGTGAGAAAATTGGTGTTTACCAGTTTACCACTTGTTCGGGGCGTGCAAAAAATGGGAAGCACATTAAGATAGCCTTAAATTTTCCTGTTTTCCAGAAACAATCATTTTTCGGATTGCTTAATATATAGTAATTTTCCTTCTCAAACAACCCTCCACCAAACAAAACCCAAAAGAAGGATTTTCAGGATATCATAACATAAATAACAAAAGAAACGCGAGCTTTCAAAGAACTATGCAATGAAATGAAGAATCCAATGATGTATGTGTATATATATATATATATATATATATATAGAGAGAGAGAGAGAGAGAGTTTGGTGAAATATCATACCATTGACTAGCCATTCAGACCTGTTCTGTGTATTAATCTTCCGTGTGATGCAAATTCGTTCATCAGTAGTGACACCTCTCAATGAAATCTTTATAAATCCAGACTCCTCTCCCCTTTTAACATATGCTCCAACACTTGTAGCTCTTCCAAGTAGCTGTGAAGTAAAATTCCATCAACAGTGCTACATAAAGAATTTCGGATGCAATTTCTCCAACAACTAACAATCAAAATAACCAAGTTGCATCAATGTTTCCAGCATTAACAAACAAGAATGAATAATGAAATACAAAATCACTTCCTTTAAGGCAGAACAGACAGTTGTCCACTCAATTATAAGTTGGAGAGAATGCATATATCGAAAATCAAATCTTGGCAGGACGACTTCTTTAGCCAGAACTAAGCAACCAAAAACAACACATCTAAATATTGTTTCCGCCTGAGCCCAATCACATGGAATAACGGACAACCATCCAAATTGCCACCAAATCATTCAAACATCTCGAATTCCACAATCCCAACATAAATTTTCCAGACCCAGTTTCAGATTTCCTATCAACACCAAATTCAGCACATATAACTGAAGAGGGAAAGTCCGAACCTGCGGCTCTCCAGCAAGCCCTAGAGCAATGGCGCAGACGAGGGAGCTCTTTCCCGATCCATTCGGTCCAATGACCAGATTGAGACGAGCACCAGGCTTGCATTTCAGGTGATCGTAGGTCATGAAGTTATGGATCTCGATCTCCACTATGTTCCCCGGCAAATACCCATCATCTCCCCTAATATCAACAACAATTTGTTCAGCAGAAGAGATGAATAAAGCAAAGCTGCATAGGGTTTTAGCATGAGATAAAAGAGTGTAGAAGAGAATACAATAACCCTAATGCACCGAAGAAGAAGATTTAAAAATGAAAAACCCTAAAAGGAGGAGGGGTTTTGTACCTTCTTTCGAGTTTTGGGCGTTTTGCAGCACGCTCTGCCATTGCTAATAGATTGGAGAAGGCGCCTGCAAAACCCTAGATCTGATGCTGGCTAAAACCCTAAAACGAGGTTCCAGCGATGAATGCCAAGCGAGCGCAAGAGAGACTGGAGAGTGGAGGGAAGGAAGAGACGAGAGAGAGAAAAATGGGCGCCAAAATGCAAGTGGGGGTTGGGTTAGGACGTGGAGATATGGAAGATAATAATATGTACGGTTTGATGAAGGGCTAGACCATGATTAGACTGTGGATTGATGGTATTATTGTGATCCGGACCGTTCATCAAATGGCCCAGCGGTTGATGAGGGGCAAACATATTGCCCAGAGACTATTTTTTATGGTGCCAAAAACAACTTTTTTAGGATACGTTTGGTTGCATTGAATACATGTAAATTCATGTCAAAATAGTTTAAAATGAAGAATAGACTCAGAGTGAATAGGTAAAAATGGACATTAGATGACCACCTCTTATTATGGAATCTAAGGGTGCGTTTGGCATCGTGCCATTTAGATATTCCCACGTTCCCGCGAGATATGTGTGTGGAAAATATGTTGGGTATGTGTAAATGGTTGTTCCAAATTTTGTTCTTATGGGAAGGAATCTCAAAATCTTAACCCGCCAGGATAAGAAAGTTGGAACAAAAAAACTTTTTTTTTTTTAAGAAACAACTTGATGGCACAATTGTTTTTTTCTTATCTCTTGCTTTTTAAAGAATATCATTTAAGGATCTTAAATCCTCTTACTTATCCTAAATATAGGCCCCCACGTTCACAATCCTAACGGAGGTGGCCCCACTTTATAATTTCTAAAGGTGGGTCACATGGTCACAATTACAAAAGGTGGCCCCCTATTATAATTCTTTAATGGTGTGACTATATTATAAATCGTTTATTAAGATAGGCATCATGTTGTAATTTCTCTTGGTGGGTCTTGTGTCCACAATCACATTTTAATGGTGGCCCCATATTTGGATTTCCAAATGTGCGTACCACATTGTAATTTTTTAAAGGTGGGTCCCGTGTTCACAATTAACAAAAAGTATGGCCCCACATTTTAATGATGACCCCATGTTCGGATTTCTAAATGTAAGTACCACTTTGTAATTTTTTAAAAGTGGATCCCGTGTTTACAATTAACAAAAAATATAGCCCCACATTATAATACCTATAAAAGTGGGCCCGCATTGTAAATTTTATATATGTGCTACCCCATTTTTTAATTTTTAAAGGTGGGCGCTGTGTCTATAATTACAAAAAATGTGGCTTCACTTTGTAATTCATAAATATGAGTCACATGGTCTTGTTTACAAAATGTGGACCCACATTATAAATCATATGCATGTAAGCCCATAATCTAATTTCGAAAGGTGGATCCCATATTTATATTTACAAAAAGTTAGCCCACATTATAATTCATATAAAGGCGGTCCCACATTATAAATCCAATGAATATGAGTTCCATGTTCTAATTTTTAAAGGTGGGTACCATGTTGAAACTTTTATAGATGGGTCTCATATATGATAATAATAGTACTACAAACAATAAAAAGTAAGGTCCCACATTGTAAATCATATGTTTGCTACTTGAAGCAAAATCCCATATATGATAATAACAATACTACAAACAATAAAAGGTAGGGTCCCACATTGTAAATCATATGTTTACTACTTGGAGCAAAACTTTTATAATGTTACCAGACAAGTTTCGTACGGCATATTTTTAGTAGAGTAATTTCATATAATATTGCCAAACAAGTTCCGCATAATATAAACTCGGCACAATCTGATTTCAGCACAACCTAATCCGAGCACAAAATTGGGAACAACAAGAGAATTATGCCAAACAGGCCCTAAATTATAGAAAGATGGGAAATGAATGCTAAGGCTATGGTCTTATGAAAAATCAAGGTCTCATTTACATTGACTCCTCATCTCGTTTGGCTGTCGCCCATATCATTCACAATTTTTTATTGGAGCTATTTTGACCATTAATTCCTATCTATTCAATTTCATTGTCTTTTGACGCAAGCAAACAAAGCCCCATGATGGATTTGTTCAGTGAGAAGATCATGCACTAGAGAAGTTGATAAAAGTTCTATACCCCATTTATGCCGCTGTTTTATAATTTGGTGCAACACATTATAACATGTTAAAGCTTGACTTTAATTTTGATTGGCAGTTGTAATTTTGACTGGGTGGAAGTTATATTACTTTTTTTTTTCAAATTTTGCATGTTCTCTTGTTCTCTCGCCCACTCTTTATCTCAAGCAACCACTACTTACATCTTTATTAAAACCATTCATCTTCTCTCCACATTTTTCTTTTAAAGACTGCTTTCATCCAAACTCTACCATTCACTTTTTACTCTAATTATCTTATTTCCTTTCTACGCAACTAGCTTATGAATTACATAAACAGGTATTCATAACCTTTTTTTTTTTTTTTTTTTGTCATTCCATGTTAAAAAACTATGAGTTTTTTTAGTACATGAATATTTAAATTGCAATGTTGGTGATATCCGTGTTGAGTACGGGTTATTATGCTAGTTTTTTTTTCTTACGAACAAATAATTTAATTTTCATTTATAAAAAATATATTATAATTCCTATGAGGGAGTTAGGTATGCAAGATTCCTCTATCCCATTGAAATAGAAATCTACAAAGTGCGGGATCCTCTCATTTTACAAAGAGATCGAAAACTTTTTAAGAATCACTCTCCCACAAAAAATTAAGGCGTGCAAAACTATTTTTATGCGTGGACATTACACAACCATCCTAAACAACTAAAAACAAAAATACCATCATAACTCACTTATATTTTATTCCCTTTCTTTATTTTACTTCACTACACTTTATTTTAAAAGTAAAATTACCGAACGGGAAGGTAGGGGTAGATATGGGCTGGGCCAATCATAAGAAGGCCCAACCTTTGGCTGAATTTGGGCCATGTTTTTATTCCTTCGGCCAGAACACGTCCTTCTTAGTCAGGCCCAACTGTTAAATGGAATAGGTTGAGTGTACATATGCTTAAAGGTCGGACCCTGTCTCGCAAAGAATACAGATTAGCGTGCATATATTACCAATGGGATGGGCTTCTGCATCTGTTTTCAGTGATGGCTAGATTTGACATGAATGCTGAATGGGTGAGCCGTAAACTAGCTTCGGCCCAGTTTAATCCAACCTATGAACACACTAACAGATGGTGTGGATAGAGGGTCATGAGGAAGGAGCCCATGGTTATGTAATCCATCTTCTTTTCTCCTTTTTTTAGTTTTTTTTTGAAACGGTGATAAAATAGTTCATTAAAAATAAGCATCTAGTAAGAACTACAGAAAAAACACAAAAAAAGATGAATGGCAAAGGTGCAAGAGGAATGGTTCTGTAATCTATAGCAGTGATACAATGGGGACAGCCCTATGGTTAGATGATTGGCCTCAGAGATATTTCTTCTAATATATTCGTCTTAGAGATATTTTCTGCATAAGTTTTCTCTAATCTTAATATATTTTTTGCGTTGCCGTTCAAAAAAAAAAAAATTTTCCTTTTAAGTTGATTTCGGATTAGGTTGATGGATGTAAACTTGTTTCGAATTAAGCATGCATATTTGGTCACAAGTAGTTATGGCTTGGTTAAAACTAGACTCTTAACTCAAGTTTCTAGGTGATTGCTCAAGGGGGTTGTGCTACTCAATTGATTCTATGAGGGAAGAAATGAGTGAGCCGTTTTGCTTCTAACCTCCCAAGACAGATACCTAAATTGTTTGCTTATAGGGGTTTTTATTTTAGTTTCACTTTCCAAAAGAAACAGAAGACTTCACTTTTCAATCATTTTGGAATGAAGTTCAAACTAATTCAAAAAGTTGTTATAACCATTAATGGGCAAGGGAGGAGTTGTTGAAAGAACAATAACAAATTCCAAACAGGGTGCTTCATATTCTTTGTTTTTGGATATGTCATTTGGCAGGTAATTAATTTTTTGAAAGTCAAATTAACCACTTATACGTGCTTTGTAATCTTTAACTCAAGATTTTGATGCCAATGAGCTTCAGTTACGATCAGTTCATAAAGCTAATTATATTTTTAGGGCCCATTTCTTTATCTGAATTTCAAAAATTCATGTATGGGAGAATTTCAAATTCTCAAAAAGTTGTACTCTCAGGTGAAATTCTAAATCTCTTTTTTTTTAGAATTTAAAATTCCAACTAATGATATAGATGGTGGAATTCAAAGAATTCCAAAATATTTTTTGGGTGGTTGGAATCTGAAACTCTAATGAAATAACAGTTGTGCTACTTGTCCCGAATTCGGTCCCGAATTTGGGACCAAACATAACACTCATCCTTTTTCTCTCTCCCACTCCCCCAAAAGTCAAATGCCCTCACTCTCTCTACATGTACCACGTGGTGATTCGGTCCCGAATTCATGACTGAATTCGGGACATTTAGACTTTTTGACAAAAAGTCTAGAGAAGGGATGTCACGTCATGTCCAAAAAAAATCCTAACCTCCCAAATTCTAGTCATACATCCCGGTAAGGAAACGTGCCCTTATTAGTGTCTTGACCCCAATAAATACTTTTTTTTTAATGCATATACACGAAGCACGGGTAGTCGAGCTGGTAATGTATTGAGCATCATGACGAGATTGTTAAACCTATCAAACTAAATCATGAATCCACATTTAGTTAGGGTTAAGATTTTTAATGGGGCTCGATCCATTTTTATTATTATTAAAGCGGTTTGAAATTCTTTTGTTATAAATGTTACACCTTCCCATGTGCAACTTGTCATGGCCCATGGGTCATCTTAAATTATCTCTTTTTACATGTAATCCAATATGCACTGTCCTTCCTCAATGAATTAATTATTATGGCCCAATGCAAATGAAGACGACGACGATGATATAAAATTAAAATTACTTACACATGCGTGTTACGGGGGAGAACCTACTAAAGAACATAAGTATATCCATTGGGATTATATTATAGAGTTGTTTACGTGAGGGTTTATTCAGTGTCCTATTTAATTATCTACAAGTCAATATTTTTTCCCCCCACGACCTCTCTAATATTAGTGTGGCTCAAGTTCGAGTCCTATTCAAGGGAGTATATAGAGACAATTGTTGAGGATTATATTATCTGTGGGTTACATGGGGTTTTTGTATGCCATTCGGTGGATGATGTGAATAAATTTATTTATTTTATTAATTAATTTATGATTTTATTCTTTATTCATGGGATGAATGATATTTTACTATATGACTGCACATAACTAATATAAAATGATATGTTTATTCATGAGACAAGCAGAAGCCCACAAGTGTATTAATGATGAAGGTTTTTAAATATTTCTAGATTGGTCAACTCAACATCCCAATGTGTGTAGAAACAATAAGATATGCAGCGAAAATATAAACAGAAAGTACACACCACAATGGACACCAAAATAACATAGAGAACCCAAATTGGGTGAAAAACCATGGATTCAAACTGGATCAACAATCAAGCATTATAAATCTCTCAATTACAATACATTCACGGAACCCTCCCCAAATAACCACTACCTAAGGACTGCAGTGGCCTCTTGTATAGCTTCGTGCCTCAACAACTTTACACTGTTGATTGTAACGGATTCAAACCTGCCTGACTCCTTAAATCTTCTACGAAAGAAAATGATCTAAAAGTGGATTAAAACCTATTAGCAGTGGGTTCCGCTAGTGGTTAGAAAGTAAATCCATATTTGACTTATTTAAAAGCGGATCAAGGTTTGCCTATCTAATAGAAGTGAAACATAAGTTCAAGTGGAGTCATCAATTTAAAAGGATATTATCACGTATTACAGTATAGAGTCTCAATTTAATTCTTCTCCTTTTTCTACTCTCAAAATACCTATTGTTATTCATGATAAATAGGACCTCTAAATGAAACTTTTAGAGTAATTATGTATTTATTTGGAAAAACTTTGATTTTTCACAACTTATATATACATATATTATATATTACTATAAATATAACAGGTGACATGCCCATCCTTAACACGGGTTATATTGTATAAAACATTTGTCAATTGCAATAATATTTAAGTCAAAATTTATAATTCAGATTTGAACCTCCAAAGTAATAATGGAGCTTGGAATGTCTCAAAGATTTCAATTGTTTTCAATAACTTAAAGGACGTGTAAGACATTCTTAAAATCTATATTTCAGGGTAGAAAATGAAAGATAAGAGAGCATGACCCTTTTCTAAAGATGGAAGTCTCTCGACCTAGTCAGCCTATAAAATTCTCTCTCAAAGAAACAAACAACAACAACAAAAATATGATTAACTAGCCCAATAACCCGTGCTAAGTACGATATCTTCCTGTACTACAAAATAAATAATCACATATTAAAAAAATTACCTCTTTTCATAGGACAAGTTGGATAGAAAGAGTATAGTTACATATGAACAACTGAAACATTAGTGGTTTGATTGAAAAATGAGCGAGTAGTTGCAAAAGTAATTATGTAACCGTTGGTCAAAATTATAACCGACAGTCAAAATTGAAGCCAAAACCTCAAGGTTTAATATATTATAATTGGAAACAAATTTGGAAAAAATCCTTTGCCCTAAAGAATTCTTCTTTTTTGTTGGAAATGTCTTCATAAGGCTATTATTGTTAAAGAATGCCTTGGACCTAAGATAAATTCATGTTCTACTATCTACCCTATCTACGGAACTGAGGAGGAAACGGTAAAACATACCATTTTCATTTCTGATCATGCCAGGGGACTTTGGTTTGGTTCTAACAATTGCATTTTATCTCATTTTGATAAAAAGACTGGTATTGTGGAATGGTGGAAGAAGTTAATGAATTTAAAGAATGAAGCTTATTTGAAAGAAGAGACCGACCTCGTCTCTTTTGTTCTTTCAATATAGTGGGCCTTGTGGAAGGAAGGCTATAAATAATTTTATCTTTAGAGGGGAATGCATCGAACCTGATAAGATAATTTATTTGATTTAGAATGTGTGTATAGTCCCCAGTTTAGGAAAAAACGTTAAGGTTTTAGCTCATTCTCCAATAGTGGCTAGAGCCTCATTCTTAGGTTCCATGAATAAGATATTGGTTTTCACGGAAGTAGCATTTTATATTAGAGATAGGAAATCCAACTATGATTTTTTCATAATGAAATATAAGAACTCTTTGGTTACAAGTCCTCACTTTAGGCCAAGGATCTCTTCCTCTAAAGAAGTAGATGCGCCGGCTATTCTCTTTGCATTAAAGGATCCAAAAAGTTGGGAATTTTCTAAGATCGCGATACTTTTATATGCTAAAGAAGTTGTCGAAGGCATTAATGGGAAAGTTGATTGGGTCATCAACCCTGAGATTAAGTATTTGAGTATTTTCTTTTCTTCTATTGAGTCTTTTCATATTCTTGGAATTGTTAATGAAGTTGCTCATATTTTGGTCAAGTATTATTTTTCTCTTGACAAGAGTTTTTGTTGGGACTTTTGTTTTCCAGATTGGACATGGGGGATAGGATTTCCTCCATATAATTCCCATTCTGGTGGCTGCGTTGTTTTTGTTTTCTCGTTTTAATCAAATTTCATTTACCAAAAAAAAAAAAAAACACAGATTATGTTATGCTAGTTAGATATGAATGTAGTTGCACCTAAACCTGTATACAATTGATTTCGGTAGATTCGGACCTGGACATTACACCCTATGGATCAAATAGACATAGATCCAAAATTGGGCCCAATTGTCAATTCAACCTTTTAATATTTATTCAGGCATCTTGTCAATCCCTTACCGTGGGCTCAAATCTGACATGGTAGTTAGTTGAAAACCAGATCAGGCCAATGCTTAAATTCTATGGTAGGGGTTTAGGGGGCATTTGTTTGTTGGAATTAAAGAGAATTCCAGTTAGCAAGCTTTCCCAAATCTCCTTTACATTCCAACATTTAGGATGCTTGAATTTGGTGAATTTGAAAGGCCAAAACAACATTTCAAAAGGCTATATTTTTTGAATGGCTTATTTGTTTGGTGGTACTTGGTCCTTTAACAAGTTTCACAAATTATCCGATACATCTTACTATCTAGAATACTATAATTTAGAGAATTTGAAAGGCCAAATGCAATATTTTGAAAGGGTACATCTTTTTAATTTCTAACGCTAAAAAGAAAATTTTCAAACACTTCATGGACAACTACTAAAATTGTCAACAAAATCTTCAGAATTTTCATTAGAAATGCCTCCAGAGAAACCACCCTTGACCAAACAAAGAATTTTAGGAATTTCAAAGGTAACAACCAATCTACCAATACCAACTACCAATGGCGATGTTTAGTGTAACTTTGTCACATTAAATTTATGTGTCACCTGTTTGTGGTGCCCTTTGAACAATAAAATACAAGAAGAGGATGTGGACTTGTGTGTTTAAATAAATAAGAAAAAAAAAAAGGTCAACATTGCTGATGCTCTCAACCAGCTGTTTCCGGACTTTAAATTTGACAATGATGATAAAAATAAATAAATAAGATGTATCAAGCAATTATTGCAAGGTAGATGAATACAATGCAGGATTTGATTTTTTTCAGGTGGATGGCTAATCGAATATCCTCCTTTGTTTGTATGGCTATAATTACTCTGATTTAAGAGGAATTATACAAAAACTCCCCATTTTAAGAACTTCTTTTTTTCGCTCTCCTATGTTTTAGGGTGTGGAGTTCACATTGAGCGAATCTAATCATTTCACATATACTACCCTTACTTTATCCAACTAGGAGGAGCATTTCTTATTAAAAAAGACTCCCCACGAGTTTTTTAGCGCTCCTCTTGATTGTAAGAACTACGAAGCAATGATTGCTTGAGATGGGTGAAAAAAAAAACGGCAATTATTAATTATTTTTAGGATAGCTAATTATGAGTAACCCAATATGATTATTTGTATGTCGCACCCCGAGTTTGAGATTAAGCTCATCTAGGGCTGAAGGTCACACCTTAGTATAATTACGTTGTCCCCTCCCTTCCCTTCCCTCCTTGCCCATCCTCTGCTTTGTTTGGTTCATAGACTTTATTAGTTCCAAAAGGTGAGCCCATGTGCGCGGAGATACGTTCCCTCCTTTCCCTTCCCTCCTGGCCCATCCTCCGCTTTGTTTGGTCCGTAGACTTTAGTTCCAAAAAGTGAGCCATGTGCGCGGAGATTCGTCAGAGAAGCACCAAATAATTTACGCTTCTGGTTCTGGGCGCTGTCTTGTCCTTATGCATATAAGAAAAAGCCAGCACGTTTGACAAGAAAGGTAATCTTCTTTATCACATCAAAACAAGACAAGGAATGGCGTGGAATATGGGGTAGATCAAGAAAGAGAACCATGAAAATGAAACGAACATGCATGAATCTAAGAGGTAGAAAATGGTTGGTTCAAAGGGTGGCCGCAGCGAGTGTTGAAAGGGCTAAACACACCCGAATACCACATTTAAATAGGTTGTCATTGTGACCTGAGCTAAGTGAAAATTACCCTTTTCACTCACACTTGGGGTCCTATTATCTATGGATTAATGATGCATCCTATTCCCGCCGGAGATTGAGTGCCTAAATTGATGTTTCTAACTCTTTGATCAGGTGGGATCTTTTGCATTGAGAGTGTATAGATTTTGTAATCCCAAGGGATTGGCCGTGGTCAGGACTACGGTTCCTCCCTTTTTCAGAGTGAGAAGTCTTGGTAACGACTCCTCTCTTCAGGAAACGAAGGTTGAGTCCACTTGTGCTACCATCTATGGGTCACAGGGGTTTTACCCTGCTTCTCTCTGGGCCCAGAGGGAATAGTCCAACCCAAAGGATTGAAAATCTCCGGTCGAAAAAAAATATATAGATTTTGCAAATATACATGGCCCATCTTATTTGACCCAATATGTTTTCAATGTATTGAGATTTGGCCAAATTTGACTCCAATGAAAAGTTTCAAACCATTTTTTTTTTATCTCTAACAAGTAAGATTTTGTTAAAAGGAGAGAGAGAGAATATGGCATCACAGCTTATTTGTGTCTAATATTTTGATCCTTTTAATTTAGTTTATGTGAATTAAGCAGAAATCAATTTTTTATACGAATAAAAAACAGATTGGTAAGAATAACTTGGAGTATTGGAGCTGGTTCGGATACATTGCACAAAAACCAAAGAGGCACAAAAGGTGCTTTTTAATTGTCAGGGGTAAACATTGGTCTCAGATATTTTAAAAAATCAAATGAAGAAAAGAAAATTGTATCTGATATCTGGTCCCATTTTAATTTGAGTTAGGCGGTCATAAATAAAAATCAAATTTACATTTGAATAAAGTTAGGCTTGAACCTAGAAAATAAAAACGAGTTTGAATAAGAGATTATGTGGGCCCTACGAGCTTAACAAATTTTGTACTTTTTATTTCAATTGAAAAGTGAAAGCAACTTTTTTTTCTTTAAAAAAATAATTAAATATTTAATTAGAAATGTTTTTTTAGTCTCTAGAAATTTATACCCCACAATGATTTCAATCTGTTAGATTCAATCTCATTACAATTATTTATATATTCGAGAAAGTGGGCCCACTTTCTATGTAAAACACATGAACTTTCTATTTTTTACATGTTTTTTTTTTTTCATAGGATTAATTTAATGGTGGGGCCAATTTATTTTAGACTAAAATCTGGCCATATCATAAAAACGGGGAACATACATCTGGGCGATTTAAATTTCAATAGGTATGGCTCACCATAGAGTTTTGCTAATCTCAAATAATTTATTAGGAAGAGATAGAAAAGGGGAAAATGGATAGTTTTAGAATGATATAGAAGTGAAAGCACAATTTTGAAAGGTAGATTTTTTTTTAGTCTTCATGATTTGGTTACTTCCTTCCACCCCCACTTTCATCTCCATAGCATTTTCCAGTTGCCACTAATCCATTGTCGTTATTTTTTTAAACCCTTTGCGTTGGACTAATTCCTTCGGGCCCAAAGAAAAGTCGGGTAAACTCCCCCATAGTCCTAGTATGGTAGTGCAATTCTAAACCTACGGATGCAATCCGTAGTCTTTGGCCAATTGAGCTGCCTCTTTGAGTTTGCAATGTTTTGTTCTTATCCATATAAAGATAGCATGTGATCGCTGTGACCGGAGTGGGCGTAGAATGGCAATTGAATTGAGAAAGAGACTCATGAAAGTGAAACAAACAAGTATCGTCCATTTATCGAAATGGGTGGTCCAACGGGCCGCCTCCGCCACTGTTGAAAGGGGTGTGTGTGTGTGTGTGTTTTTGTCCACATTTAAATAGGTAAGCATTGTAATTTGACCCAGGGTAAAAGCACCCATTTTCACTCTCACTTAGGGCCCCATTATCTGTTGATTAATGATGCATCCTGCCGTCGATTGGCTTCCTCAATTGATTTTTGATCAGTGGGGGATATCCTGCATTGAGAATGAAGAGATTTTGGGAATATGTAGGGCCCACCTTATTTAACCCAACATGTTTTCAATGTATTGATATTTGACCAAATTTCACTCCAATAAAACATGTTCATCATTTAGATTGATTGCTTGTGAAATGTGCAAATAAAATCTTCAATTTTTTGGTTTCAATCACATGTTTTGAATCGATCAATTTGATGGTGGACTCAACCATGTTGGAATAAAATTCACCCGTGACTCGATTTATTAGAGCAAATGATTTTAATGATTTCAATTAGGTTTTGCCTCCTTTCATTGCTTTAGATGTGGAAAGAATGAATGAATAGATTCTACACATTCCAAGATAGAGAGGATCCACGGTTCCACCCCGACCCGCTTTAGGTGAGAGGAATGCAACACTTTAGGAAAAGTTTACTAAAGAAGGGTCTTTAATAATTTTCTTAAGATCAATTGCATTCTTCTTGAAAGGAGTCATCATCTTTGTGGACTATGAAGTACCATAGATTCCCCAATCTCCATTAGGAAGGAGAGAGAGAAAGGTGTTGCTGGAAATTAAGTGCACTGTGGTCCATGGGTGGCCTGCTTCTTCTCTATATATGGTTGTTAAAAGATCCTAATCCCCCAAGTGTCTCCTTCGCATGAGTGGAAGGAGTGGAGGTGTGAAATTCATAGTGGGGCCCAACTATTGAAAGTTAGAAAATATCCCCTCTATATATCAAATGTCCTCAAATCTTACCTAGATAGGAGTCGGTCACATCGTAGGGTTAAATATATGATCGAGAATGTGACTAATACAATCTTTTCACATTATTGGTAAAAACAACTCCTATTTAGATAAACTTTGAGGATATTTGACACAAGAAGGGTGCTCGCTTGAGCACTCGTAATATCTCTAGGGGGATGCATTCTTAGAAACATATGAAATTGAAGAAATAAGAGTGAAAATCCACAAATGATTATCATGATCTCCCCTTGATGAGAAATGAATTAAGGGGGAGATAAAATAAATGAGTACCCAGCCATCATTATAGCAAATTAATTCATACGGAAGTCAAGTCTCATCTACATATTTGCCTTATATATGACGTCTTTTGGTTCATTGTTGGAATTCATTTTACCACAATTTTGTAAGAGTTTAATTCCGGCACGAAACACATTAGGTGTTTTCCCATCCCTATGAGGAAAAATTCATTTCCTCTCAACTTTCTCCCTATAAGTCAATGAACTTACTAGTCAGTTTTCTCATCATCTAAACAGATTCTAAGAAGGAAGGTTTTTAATTTTTATTTTATTTTTCAATCTAGAGACTTCTTAAGTTGATAAAGAGTCACAATCCACTGCATGATGTATGCATGACCATGTATGAAATACTAGTGTTGGTTTGCTATAATAAAAGCACTTCATGTTGGTAACGCAACCAAGGGGGCTGGGACCCAAGAGAGGGGCTGTCACATTCCGGTCCCGAATCACCCTGGCTTAGGGTAATCTCCGAGGTGTGTCACACGTACTCCCGCGTGTTGTGCCTGTTTCGAGCCAAGTACAACATACGAATGAGAGAAAAATAACTTTCCATATACGTGAGTTAGAACTCACTAAAACACATCAAAGGCAATTAAATATAGCAGAAGCTGTAATTCCTTTATGTGAGGTATCAATTCCCATTCAGTCTATATAATGTTTCCAGTTTAATACAAAAGAATTATATATTTATGTACATTGTTCTATAAAAGGGGATGTATAAAAGAATCCTACACAAATAATACCAAAAGTATAAACAAAATAATAACTAAACCTAAGTGTGGCTCACACAAAAAGGAGCTAACCACACACACATCTGTAATGACTCCAAAACATCATTAAGCGCTCCGAAGAAGACGAATCTATGCGGTCTTTAGCTCGGGCCACTCCTCTACCCCGGAAGGTACCTTTTGGGTAGCCTTCTCTCCCTCCTCGGCCTTCTTAGGGCTGGGAGCTGCACCTGCGACTGTGACACCAATAGTAGTACTGTCAATACAACGATTGAGTAAGTATAAGCAATAATAAGGAAATACATAATGTATCAAATTGAATTTAAGATGGATAAATTAACAGATGTCAGTGAAAAGTATCAACTAAGCAAGTTGTGCTAAAATGAATAATTTATGCATTGTGAATCAAGTAAAATGAAAACATACAAATTAGCTACTACCTTAAGCTCTTCCTCTCAAAGAGAGCAAATTTAGTTGGGATGTCACTAGCAGCTCGGCCAAAGGCTAACTGGCTACCCGAGTCTAGAGTTCCGATGCTCTAGATGACTTACTGCAGTAGTCTCGAATAATTAAACCAAGTTCAACCTCGTCGGGTATCATAGGATCGAAGCTAAGTAGTGCTGACTCGATCGAATCAAATGATATTCAATTAAAATCGGATTTGAGTAAATTTGCATTCATTTAATCATAACCGAATCGAACAATATTCACATATATTCAATTACTTACTAAATCCTCATTTCTAACGATTGTCAAATCGGATACACAATATGAAGTTACGAACTGAAAATAAGAAGATCAAACCTCAATGATTACTAATAATGCTATCAATCTATTGAGTAGGATTTGAGATCCAAAATGAATTCGTACTCCAATATGAAATGCAATAGTTTGGGGAAATCAAGATATTTTTACTATCTAACTCTAGATTATTATGTTCTTAGTCTTCCACCGTCCAATACAAAATAGGCTGGAAAAGTCAACGCAATACTACCTTATTAGGTGTCACTAGTTATAAGAATACTTTGAATTTCCCAGCGAACTTTCATGGCATAATGTCAGACTACAGAATATCCATTGGCCCAATTTATAAGGTTCAAAGTTCCATTTTTAAAGTCGTAGGGTCTCGGAATTTCCCAATTTCCAATGGAGGTAAGGGTGAGTACCAAAATCCACTAAATGGATGATTAAGGAGGGTTAATGTATGCTAGGAGTGTCAATACCAATTGGGTTCAGGTCCGCTCGAGCGGCCCTGTGTGCACTCGAGCGGAGGTGTCCAGAGTTGGTGGGCGCTCGAGCGCCCATTACACACTTCCATTCCGGAATTCCCAGTGAGTAGGTCCGCTCAAGCGGCCATATGCGCGCTCGAGCGCCCGCTCCATAATTTCATTTTCAGGACTCTGATGGGTTCTTCCTCCCATTTCTTCTCTCCCTTCTTCCACCACACCACTTGCATAATCAAGCTTCCTTGCTCCCATTCACATAGTATAATTTTTCCATTCAATCTCCATCATTTAAACTCATAAATCAAACCACATTCATTCATTTATTAAAAACTAATGCATTAAATAAGAGTTTCATTGAGTCAATGAATTTAACATATATGTAAATCCAAATCATGCTTATACTTGCCTCTAATAGAGCTTTCCAAAGCTTTACTTCACACTTGACCTCAATAAACCCAAAAACCCTAAATCACCAAACCCTAATCACAATAAACACGTGGAAACTATATGAATATGCATGTTTGTCTATCCAAGAGTTCATTGACTCTTTTCCAACTCAAAAGCTAACTAACAAGGTTTTGAAACATCCCTCTAGTAATGGTTTCAACTATTGGAGAAGGTAGGAGATGGTGAAAATGGTCTCTGGCCAATCACTTGAGGAAGAAGATGAAGATGATGGAGATGAAGGGTTTCTCTAGCTCCCAAGATGTAAGTCTTTACTCTTGTAGTGATTGAGGAAGAAAAGAAGAAGAGGAGAGGAAGAGTGGAGAGAAAGAGATGGAAAGGAATGAAAGAGGAAAGGATAAGGTTTTATATAAGGGATAAAATTGACATTTTTGCAGGAAGGTCCACTAAATTTGTTTATTCTCATTTTGAGTCAAATGGGGGTTCATTTATTCAACGGTTGATCAAATGAAGAAGAGTCTAATACGAAAATCGATGTACTCGTCAAAATACACGCAATGATGTCATAATGACATGCAAATGATGCAAAATGAGAAAATCGATAATTACAAAAAAGCCCTTGACTCTACTCAATTGAGTCAACTCTATTCCAACTCACCTATTCGAGGTTCAAGACTCAACTAACTCAGTTTATAGGGGTCAATCAACCCCAAACACCACAATTAGCAACTAAGTACGATTAATTAAACTAAATCCTCATAATTAACACTAATTAAGTTTAAATCGGGTCGGGGTGTAACAGGGGCGCACACACGGAAAGACATGAAAAGAGGTAACGTATGCAGGATTCAAATCCTCGACAGCCAGATGAGAAGTGCCGCCACTTACAAGTGAGGTAAGTGGCTGTTCTCAAAAGCACTTCATGTTTATAAAAAATGAAAATAACCAGAACAAAAAGACAGAAAGAGAAGCCATTGAAAAATAATTAGGACATCTATACCCTCTGAAATTTGAGACAGTAATATTAGGATCCATTTATGTTTAGAATTTTGAATTTTACAGTGTCGCCACGATCTGTTTCTTTGCATGGAATTGTATTCCGCGTAACTCTTGAGCCTATTGTTTCATTTAATTGAATTTCTATAAATTTTAATAATTGTATTCCTAAAAGTGGCTAAAATTAGAGAAACAAATGTGAATATTAAAAAATGACCGACAATAATCACTCTTTAATGGAAAATGAATTAAGAAAATATGAGAATTAAATACTCAACCATCACTCTAGTAATTCAAATCCTAGAAATACTAAGGTTGCATCCTTCACATTATTTAATTCGCACTTAACCATGAGTTCTTAAGTAGTTAATTACATGCAGACGCTCCTTAGAAGTTTATTTCTACAAGCTATTAAAATTAAAGAAACAAAGATGAGAATCCATAAACGGGAGTTGCTGGTGTGGCATACGGTGTGGGTTTGCTCCCCATGTCATGTGTTGAAATTGCCCCAAATTAACTCAATGTGCATTTGTGTGGATTTAGGGGGCGTCACCTGGGAGATTAGTCATGTTGGGTCAAAGACCTCAGGGA
This sequence comes from Umbellularia californica, assembly GCA_028538565.1. NCBI lineage: Eukaryota > Viridiplantae > Streptophyta > Magnoliopsida > Laurales > Lauraceae > Umbellularia > Umbellularia californica. The sequence continues at coordinate 33,462,901 of JAPQWN010000003.1, forward strand.
TACTTACATCATAAAAAAAAACCATAAACAACTATCAAATATTATAGAAAAAAGAATTAATGAGATATGGAAAATCAATACCCAATCATTACCTTAATAAACCAAATCCTGAGGTCTTCTGGGATATGGAAAATCAATACCCAATCATTACCATAAAGTCGGGGTCTTCTGGATACCACATGTCCTTATCCTTCACCCTTTTAATAATAGTTTGTTGGAACCCATTTTATCCTAAAATTCTAGGAATTCAAAATTCTATGCAAACAAAAGGGCCTAGTTCATTTCTCTACTTCCAAGACTGAAAAAAAATAAATTTGATAATATTCTTCCCCTTATTACAAAGTTCTTTGCAAATGTGGTGTACTTAATAGAAGGCCAAACATATTGAAGCTTCATGCTCCATATAGGGAACCTGAATTCTCCTCTTTTTTTTCTTTTTTTTATTTTATTTTAAAGAAGAATTTTCATTAAGCAATTAAAGTAAAAAAAAATTAAAAAAAAAACAGAGGCATTCCCTTTTTCGAGGACAAGTTATCACATTTAAATCATGTGTCAGATGTACTAATTCCCCACCCCATCCATATGGAAATCTTGGTTCAAACCGTTCACTATTGGATACAAGATACTCCTTCGTTGCATTTATTGTTATTCTCTCTCTACGAGTATTGGAATTCAAACCGTCTCATTACTCCAAAAAATTCCATTTCCCTTTTTTCAAAAGAGAATCTCGGAAAAAAAAAAACCCTTGATTCAAAGTATAGCTTAGCTTTGCTAGAAAACAAGGAGCAGTATACCCTTGACATTCCTTTTTTCATAAAACATTTCTATACTTTAATAGCAAGTTTTACATGTAACCAATTGAATAGTGAATTCGATCCTCATTGAAGTTAAATGTGGTCAAGTGGGACAGTAAAGGGCGAACCTTTCTTTGGTGCTCCTTTTCATTTAAGTTTGAGGTTCATTCTATCTATATTTTGAGCCTCCAGTAACATTGATAAGGAATAAAAATATGTGTCTAAAATATTATAGTTAATGATTTAGGGCTTGTTTCTTTACTAGAATTCCTAGAATTCATGTATGGAGGTTGTTTGGGAATTCCAAATGCTGGAATTCTAAAATGCCACTGAATTCTGTCATTTCTGAATTCTATGTTTTGTTTCCATCTAATTTCTTACCAGAGAATTTCTAAAATTTTTAATTTCATAAAATTATTGTTTCATTGCTACATAAATTTTAGACTGAAATTACACATTTTATGCATTGTAGTATGTGGAACTCACCTTTTGTGGTTGTGAACTTGGGACCAAACTATGTGAATTATAATGTGGACCCACCTCACGTCTATGGTACATGGGCCCATCTTTTATAAACGAAAGTGAGGGACCCAATTTTAGAATTTTTAACACGGACCCATCTTGGTAGGAATTGCATGAGCCCATTTTTTAAATTGTGAATGTGGGGCCTACTTTATTATTGGTAGGAGGGTTTACAGTTGAATGTCGGAGTTCCAACCAAACTTCTAGAAGTTCCAGAATTTTGAAATTCTCTTGAAACCAAGTGCTCTCGTAGATTTCTCACGAGTCTGGACCTTAAAAAAAAAACCTACAAGTCTTTAAAAAATAAGAGGATGATGATTGGGACAATACGACCCCTTATGAATGATTGGAATATGTCACATCCTAGTTCCGAATCACCCTAGCCTAGGTTAATCTCCGAGGTGTAACATGCGTACTCCCGTGATATAATACCTGTCTCGAGTCAAGTACGACATCACGAAGGAGAAAAACAACTTTCCTCGTGTGAGTCTAGCTCACTAACACCTGTTAACAACATTTAATAGCGGAAGCATTTCAACAATACACAATGAGGTACCATATCATAATCAGTTCTATATATTGACAATTTATACAAAAGTTATACAAAGTGCATGTACATTTCACTCCAAAGCTGGGATTACAAAAATCACCCCACCATTCTATAACGTAAACCAAAGTATCTAATTAGTGTGATTTACACAAAAAGAAGTAATCACGCTTCAGTCTAGCTCTCAAAAGATTCCATGACGTCTCAAAAGGTGCAACTACATAGGCCCATTGCCAGGCCACTCTTATAGTCTTGGAGGAACCTCTTCGGTCTCATCCGGCTCGGGAGCTGCACCTGCGTCTGTGACACCAAAGATAGTATTTTAAATACGACTATTTAGCAAGTAGAGGCATTAACATTGTAACACATGCTATATCAATTTGAATTTTAAGACAAGAGATTAATGATGTCAAGGTTAAGTAGACTAGGCAACTTGTGCAATTCCAATGATTTATGCTTTATGAATCAGAAGGAAATCAACATACAATCTGGTTACTACATTGTTTATCCTCTCAATAGAGAGCAAATCTAGTTGGGATGTCACCAGCGTCCCGGCCAAAGGCTGACTATCTACTCGATTTTGGAGTTTTGGTACTCCAATATGACTTATTGCAGTAGTCTCAATTTAACAAACCTAGTGTAACCCCGTCGGGTATCACATGGTTGAAGCTAAGTAGTGCCGACTTTATCGAATCAAATAATAATAGAATGTGAATAATTTGCAATATATAAAATTCCATAATCTCAAATCGAGTCAAATCAAATCAAATGACAAATGTTCATATTCTTATTATTCCAAGGAATCAACTTGAATATAGCAATCGAATTAGAAGTACAACAATATATTATGCATTGATAACCACTTGAAGTCAAAGATAGTAATAGTTCTCAATATGAAATGCAAGGGGGTTCCAAGAATCAAGGTAATGTACTAACCAACTCGAATCTATTTACTTCATTGTCTCTCACCGTCCATTTCAAGATAGTTCTAGAAGGTCAATGTATTACTATCATGGATTTGGTGCCACAATTATAAGAAAATACATTGAATTCTTGAACCCACCCTCACGGCATAATTTAAGACCAATGAGTAAAAATCTATGAGTGTTTCCAACCTCAATAACCATTCATAGCATTATAGCTCCATTTAGACAATTAAAAGTTTAATGTTCCATTCTAAAGTCATAGAAATCATTTCAATTCCTAAACCCCTATTGGTTGATGGTATACACCATAATTCTCTATTCAGGGAGGATTATGGAGGGTTAATAAGGCTAGGGGAAAGGTAATACACCATTTAATTGGGTCAAAAGGACCCCAGTTATACGCCCTAGGTTTGCTCGAGTGGACGTCTTTCAGAGAGGTGGTCGCTTGAGCGGTATCATTTAGAGAGGGGGTCGCTCGAGCGGACCCTTGCTCGCTCAAGCGCCACTCCAGGGTTCTAGAATTCGGGTTTCTCATGTTTTCTTCTTCCACTACAACTTTCAGTCATTCATCCTGAATAAACTGAAGCCCTCAAAGTCTCTAATCTTTCTAACAACTTCCATTCATTTGATACCCTTTTATTCCCAACTCTCCATATAATCATTATAATCAAAGGCCTTCTAAAACATCAAGGATTACAAATAAAGGGCTAAACATTCTTACATATAAGAATTGGAGTAATAGGATCAGTTAAGAAACAACATGCATGTCAATTTGGAGCTTATACTTGCCTCAATTAAAGCTTCCTAACTTTCTTTCACCACTTCTTGCTCAAATAGAACCAAAAGTCCCCAAATAACAACCCTAAGTAAGGAAAACCATGGAAAGATGCCAATGAATATGCATGTATGGTTAATTAGGAGTCTCTTGACCCCTTTTTCGGCTCGTTCTTTGCCAAACAAGGGTATGCAAGTGAAGAGGAAGTGATGAAGAGGTCCAACCTTGCCTTCAATCCCACATGCAACGGATCCTTTAGATCATTTGAGGAGAAGAGAAATAGAGGAGAATGGTAAGAAGAAGAAGCTTCTCTTTCTCAACCCCCCAGGTTCGTTTGGAAAAGAAGAAGAAATAGTTGAGTTTGGTTGATTTAAGTGGAAAAGATTCCCATATTGCAAGGAAGTCCCACTGTTTTTTAATATATTCCATAATGAGTCAATTGGTGGCCCACTTATTCAAGGAGTGATCAAATGAAGTCAAGTTCTATATGAAATTCGACGTGTCCGATGAGATACACGCGATGATGCCAAGAAGGCGTGCGTATGAGGTAAAATGAGAAAAATCATAATTTACATAAAAGTCCTTGACTCTACCCAATCTAACCAACTTAAGGTCAAACCACCTAACCAAGACTCAAGATCTACCCAAAGACTAACATAAGACTAATTAACCATAAAATAACTTAATTAGCTACTAAGCGTACTAAATTAAATAAAAAAAATTACTTAGTACTAAACATGATTAAATTGGTATCGGAGTGTAACAGAATATCCATTGAAACCAAGTGCCAACTGCATAAAGAGTACTCGTATTTGATAACATAGTACTAGATCCTTACTAGTAAAAAGAATATTCGTATTTGATAACATAGTAAAAAGATCCTCACTAGTACTAGTTTGTTTTTAGGTGACTCTTTATGGCATCCTACTCACATGGCTGGGACTTGCCTATGGTAATAATGGGGGGCATACACGAGAATGTCATCTTACCCTAGCAGTAAGATGCGTCACTTCTCACACAGACATGCCACCTTCCCTCATTAGAAGGCTCTTTGTCTCATTGGAGGGCCCCTTACCTCGTCTAAGGTCTACCTACCTCACCCGAGGGCTAGATGGGAGGCATACGTGTACCATTTTGGATATTGAATTCCAATGATGCTGATCACTCTCAAGTGAAGGCTAAACAAAAATTAAGCATCCAAAAATTCAACTGTGTAGAGATCAGATGGTTAGATCACTCGACAAGAGCTTGGATTTCCAACTATTGTCTTTCCTAAGAAGTTATGAAATCGACTACAATAGAGAGAGTGTGCAGTTGAAATGGTTTATTTGAGAAATACGCAGTAAAGCTGGGGGCGCCCCCGCAAAGCTGGGGGAGCCCCCGCATTGTGGCTAGGCCCACCAACTTACCAACACATAAGCAGCTTGGGACTCATTCTATTGTCATTTAACTACTTGCTTTAACTTACGTAGGGGTCATCCTTGTTTGATCTAAGCAGCACATATCTTTAGCCCTATCTGTACATGAATTGGCCATGCAAACTTTTACTCCAATAAAAAAGATCAAGCCAATGGTTTATCTCGCTTCGGTTGCAGTAATATTTGGGCTAGCTATATATGATGTGCAAGCTTGTGATATGAGGAGCCTAGGTCAAGTATATGTTGGCCCAAAGGATGCGGCAACCTCAATTTCCTAACACAATAATAGAGGTGACACAGGATTTAATAAAATATACCTTTCAAACATGGCATACTATCGATCCGTGAGATCTCATAGTGATCATATACATTATTTTTAAAAAGACATCCTCCATAGTGCCATCTTTTTTTGTCTCTTTGTCAAATAGAAAACTCACTTATGATCGTTCAAATCCTCTTGTATACACCTTCGTGCTTGTCCTGACCTTGGTCCCAATTTGACATTAATTTTGACATGAATCGGTACATTGATCACCATTGGATTTTTTCACTATCAAAGATACGCTGATAAGGTTTAAGCTTGATTGTTTACCCAACTCCAAGTGAACCCCAAGGAGTTGGCCGAGTAGTCAGGATCACGGTTCCTCCCTCTTTCGGAGCTACAGGTCTTGATATTGACCTCCAGTTCCACTTTCTTCAGGAATCGAAGATTGAGTCCACTATTGCTACCACCTTGGGGTCATAGGGGTGATTACACGGCTTTCCTCTCTACCAAGAGGGATTAGTCCAGTCCAAAATATTGGAAACCTACGATAACGGAGAGAAAAAAAAAATTCAACTCCAAGTGACTCACCAAAAGTACTCTTGCCGGGTGGAAGACTCACAGTAGAGGCTCACCCTCTCCAAAGGAGAAAATTGAAAGGAGGAGCAAACGCACTCGTAAAAAAAATGCACACCGGATGCGTACGGGAGACAGACTGCGACACCAACCTCCTGCTTGAAAAGTTGCAGCCTTCCAACGTAAATTGCTGACTTTTGGTCCAAATCGTACACCTGTTTGAACCCCACCACAATGACCGCACATGCAGAAAAAAGAAATTCGTACATAGCTCCAATTTTTTTTATTCACTAAAAGGCCCCTTACTTTTTGCACAACCTTTGAAAATAGCCTTTATATTTCATGTTTTTACTAAAGTCATATAAAAGTTGAATAGAACTGTCTTTTTGGCTACGAATGGATGCAACCCCATAGCCATGGGTTATTTCCAACTCTATAATTTAAGCTCATTTTTAAGTCTTAAAAAATAAGCACTCTAGAACGCATTAACTCGCAAAATATAAATATTTCCTCAATTTTCTTATATCTTAGGATTTCTGAGCAATTCCATATTCTGCCTTTTAAGTGTAGTTTTGTGGTAGAGATGGACATTGTATTATGGGGATGGACTTTCCGTGAAAACCACCTGCATGTGGAAAATTTATTGTTTTAAGAAATCATCGTGAGGAATTTATCCAAAAAAGGACTTTAGATGGCCACTAAACGAAAAAGATTCCCGTAGTTTATATGATACGAAACTAGTCTTCCCGCCAAACTTTTCTCTATTTTTGAGGAATACCTCCACATGATATGATACTTCAATCTAAAACAGGTTGAAAAACAACCTCTGAAACCATGTTGAAAATTGTTAAGGAAGAAGGAGTCAACAAAACCACCAGACGAGGGAAAACGATGGGGAGAAAGAAATAAAAATTGGATTTCAGGGGTTCTGCAAGGTTTAAATTAGTGACGACGTTGTCACTAAATAAAAACTTCAATAAAAAAATGAAAGTGATCTCAGGGGACCACTTTCGTATCATATAAACTACTGGATGCTTTTTCGTTTTGTGGCCATCTAAGGTTATTTTTCGCGTAAATTCCTCAAGTATCTTTAAGTTGTTTGCTTTTTTTACCCAAAAAAATGGTGTGCCTTACCTCACTTTTATTTCTTAATCATTTATTTTAAATACCTATTTATCTTTCAAATAGCCTATTCTTCCTGAGGGCCTATTTAATTGCATTAGAATACATGGGGTGGTTTAAAATGAAGGTTAAAGCTGAAATTACAAAAATAAACATCAAATAATATTTTTTGGGAGGAAAAAAAAAACAAAAAACAGATGACATTTGATGCTCATTTTAGGAGATTCACCTCTGATCTTCATTTTTAACTATCTCATATATTCCAATGCAAATAACCAAGGCCTCAGAACTTCCCAACATTTAATTTAGTGAAGAAGTTTGTTTTGTAAAACACAAAATATAAAAGCCCTTTTGAGATTGAAAAAGAAAATAGGAGCCCCACTGTGAACCATCAGGCACCCATCCACATTAAATGTATGCAAGGACTTTAGTTCAATCCAAACTGTTTGTACCACCCCATTATTTCTTATGTAACCATCAATTGGACGGTCAAAATGGAAAAGGTACAATGCACCCACTCACGGTCCAGATTTAAACATGAAAATGAACATTTACATTCAGGTCCAAGACATAGATTACAAGAAGGACTCATTAAAGTAAACTGTCGATGCTGTTAACGACAAAGATCTCAAGTACAAAAAGAAGATAAAGAGAAAGTAGATCTCCTCACTGTGTGTAACGTTTGGATGAGGAGGGTTTTTTGAGATCAGATCAACTGATTTGGCCAAATGTTCTCTTGAGGGAAGAAGATTTCCGTAGCTTGTGCAGTTTGCAAGCAAGATCCTGCAATCTCTCTTTCAGCAAAGCCGGTGATCGATCCAATCCATCTCTTATCTGAAATCAAACAATACCAACATCACTCAAACAAATGCCTTATATTATAGGATTGTTAAGCTGGTAATCAGTATTAAATAAAGAAAATTTGTGACACCACTGGACTACCCAAAATTGTCCTGTCCTTGAAGACAACTTTGGGTCTTATGCACAATTTGTGTAGGAGGAGGAGCTGACAGACTTTATTATATGGACCCAAAAAACATCAGATCAATCTGAGTGGATATTAATTTTCAAACCTCATCAATTCAATGCAATGTTACAGCCTGTGTAGATGTATGGTGAATTGAAGTACGGTGAGGTAAAGCATCAAATCAAGAGATAATAAAATATAATGTGTTATGAAATTATTTTGTTTTTAGTTGTTTGGTATTGAATTTTTTTTTTTTATAGAAAAGTGAAGTTTTTTTTGTCTTTTAGTGAATAAAGGAGGTTGCTTTTTTTACTTTTTTTAAAAAAATTCAGAGGGAATTTTGAAATTGTGTAAGTTTTATGTGACTCTTTATTATTTCTTATCTTGATTCACTTTACTTTATTTTAACTAATTACACTTTATTTTATTTTACTTTAACTTATTAATTGCCCTGGAGTTTGTAAAGATGGATATATATTAATCCCTTGTATACAAGAGAATTTAGAATCTGACAATATAAAACACAAACAATGTTTAAAAGCTCGGGCCAAATGGATGAATCAAACTAAAGACATCATTTACTAAACAGTTGTTCATGATTTAAGATTAGACAATCGACAACATGACTTGAAAATCTCTTTTTATTTGGGTAGATTCCAAACATGATTTGACATTTATGTCAAATGCACATTCCTCTGAATGAGGAGCACCATTTGGAGTACTCCCGTATACCACAGGTAACAGACATACAGACAGACAGAGAGATGAAAGATCTAACCTTGCTTTCGGAATGATGGAGTAGCTTGGCTCCATCACGACAGTGAGTGGACCGAACCAGCTCGAGTTGGTGCGTGTCCAACTCGTCCAACACGGCAGAAAGCAACACCGCTTGCGAAGTCGCCTTGGTGTCCGTCAGAGACACATTGACTCGGTCCCCACGCACCCGGATTGACACGGACGAGGTAGGCTCTGGAGCGACCCGGATATCGCAGTCGCCCGAGTTGGACGAGTCCGAGTTGGGCTCCGACACGTGCACAGCGGGAGCACCTTCGCTCGGGTGGCGCTGCTTCTGAGCTGGCAGGTCACGGCGGCTCTGGAGCGATCGCAGGCGAGCCACGGCCAATGGGATGTATTTGACGATCTCGTCTAAGATGGCAGACTGCTCCTTGCGCACGGTGCTCGCGTGTGGGAGGAGCGCGTGCAGGTTGAGAAATAGCTCGCGCATCGACTTCCGTCGCTCGCGCTCTGCGAGCTTGTGGCGCTCGCGGGCGTCAGTTTCGGATGCTGATTTGGAATCGCCGGGTCTAGCCGAGTCCCACTCGCTTGGCCACTCGATCGTCATGTGTTGTGTTTTTTTTTTTTTTTGCTTGATATTGGTTTCTCTTGGCGTCGGTCGTTTATTGAAATGAGGCAATTCCAGACATTTATAGAGAAGAAGACACAGTTTCTCTCTCTCTCTTCTCTCTATCTCTCTCTGTCTCTTCTCTTTCTTTCTGCACACTGTTTCCGTGAAAATGTGGCACAAACGACAAGTGATGGTGGACGGCTTATTATGGAGCATCGGGACCCACTTGAGGAACACGTTTTTCCTTAGTTTTGAGAGTGGGGCCACCTGTGCCTTATTTAAGATACAAATGTCCGCTGGAATGAGGCTGAAGTGGGCATTTTCCACGGTTAAATTCTACCAGGATTTAACAAAAAAATCCCACTTAAGATATGGTAACCACAGCCGACGACTCCAAATTCTTATAATTTCAGTGGAGGACCTCCGCCCAAAATTCTACTTTCATTTCTTATAATGCTCCTGAGTTCACTGATGTCAACAAAACCCTATAGGAAGAAACGCACGTTTGTGTCGATGTCGACGAATGTTTTGTCGATGTCAATGAAATTTTCATCGTTGATGACAAATTCTCTGTTCTAAAAAAATACACTGTAAATTCCTTTTAGTACGTTCATGTCGACGTCAACAAATTCTCTGTTATAAAAAAAATGCACTGCAAACTCCTTTCAGTAAGTGTTTTTTTTTTTTTTTTTGAAAGAGAACTTTATTGAAAGGAAGAGTTACATAAATTGATAAAAGGTTGGGCCTCCCCTAATAGTAGGAGTCTCAATTACAGTTGAGACTTGGGCCAGAACATTAACTATGATCCCATTATCCCCCCAAGTGACCCGGACATACCTTTCAGTAGGTTTATATTGATGTCAATGAACGTTTATCGACGTCGACAAATTATGTGTTTGATATAATGCACGGTAAACTCCTTTTGGTATGTTTATGTTGATGTCAACGAATTTCATATCTTTTTTTAATGTCTTGCAATTATATTGGCAATCCCTCTTCTCAAATTGTATACTTTTGAGAGTTACATTAACAACACCATTGAATTAACAATCACTATCAACTGAGGCACGAACAAACTCAAAGAAACATTATTCCATTATTACAAGAGAACTTGCAGTCATTAACAAAGAAAATAGAACATTAAATGAGACAATGATCAACACCACAAAAAATAGAACTGTCTTCAAAATCACAACATAAATCAAGATGCAAACTATCTTTTCCAACATCACAAGAAAGACTTGTTACCGAAGAACATTTGTGGTCACCATCACATAAATGAATATAGTACATAAATCAGTCAAAAAATGCAACCACCATAACAAGAAAAAGCATGGCTACAACATTTAATGTACACCAATACAGAAAGATATATATATATCGTTCTAATATTAAAAGAAGATATTACTCCACTATTGCAAAATTACATTATACGTTTCACGAGTCACAATTCACCTTTTACAAAAACACAAATATGGTTTCTCCTTTACAAAAAGACGTGGCTCCACCTTTACAAAGGATATAGTTCTATAATTACAAAAGGACATGGCTCCACCTCTGCTTTACCTCTAAACATAAATGAATAAATGACACTCTCTGTGAAAAAAAAGTTCAAGAAAGTATTACTTTGGCATTCCAACAGGCACATGGAAGGCAAGGCACTTCAACTCTAAATACCATTGAGAAAAAATGATACTATCTATATATCACTTAGGTATTCTAACAAATACATGGAAGGCAACACACTCGAATTTTAGACGTCAATGAAAAAGGACATTCTCTGCTAGCAGTTAGGTATTTTAACAAACACACCTTCACTATGAAGTAATTCGATTTCCAATTATGATATATTAGATTTCCTACTTTAGGATAATATCTTTAGTTAAACCTATAAATAGACATTGGCTATTCTCAATTAATACAACACAGTAAATTGTCTAGATGTAGTTTCTGAATTTCAATAAGGCTGATAGGAACCACCATACTGCTAATGTCCACAGGTATGACTAGGGTTAGGGTTTCACCTACTAAATCATATGATCTGATTCATCAGAATTTTTTGTAATCTCTTCTGATAATTTTTTAGGACATTTTTAAGGTGATTTAAGGGTTTTTTTTCCTCATCTCAAGGCTTTGTGAACAGCCATGCACCTGGTCCCTAAATTTTGACAAGGCCGATGTGAACAACCATACTGCTCATACCTGCAAGTTATATGAACAGAATCATCAAAACTTTTTGTAATCTTTTGTGACATTTTGAAGATATTTTTAAGATGATTTAAGGTTTTTTTTTCTCTCGTCTCCAGACAGCAAAACTGAGAATAACCTAGTTTGATTTTTCTGTTGGATAGGAACTCTATCTGGTTATTCTACGCCAACATAAGGACCCTGGACTTTTTGGAAGTTTTTGGTTCAAAGTTCAAAAGGGCTGGGCATCATTTAAGATTTCTTTGATCATCTCTTCTCTAGCACATTGCCGCCCCTTGTTTACTGTAATATATTTTGGGTGTTATGAGGTTCAAGCAAGATTTGAAAATTTCTAATGTGAGATATCTCAAAAACATCACCTTCTTATCCCTCTTTTTTCTCAAACAGTCAACCCAATCCTCTTTTCACCTTTCCTTATTAAAAAGAAGAAGAAAAAAAAAAAAAAGGGGCATTTGGGCGGAGGTCCCTCAACGGTGATTTTTATTGCAAACGGTTCACAATACTTTATCATACTGACAGCAGTCCTCTTATAACTAAAAAAGACAAAAACACCCTTACCTCCATTCCCAAACCTTCCTAGCTCTGCCATCTGGTAGGCCATAAGCCTTCCATTCCCATCAGGTTGAATGAGTGCATCTTGAAGAAGACTACAGTCATTGGAATTGGATCCCTGGTCCCTTAATTTCATATTCCCATAGTTTGGGTCGTCCAAGTTCACACCATTTTGGAACCCAGGTGTCGTCCCATCCATGTCTATGTCAGAAATGTGATCAAATTTCATATTTCCATCATATAAGATGGTCGGGCAATTTTCAACTGCAGATTTCATGCTTTGTAACTCTTCCCTATCCTCAGATGCCTTGGCTTCACTCCTTACTTTGGTGGCATTATCTGACGAAGAATTTGAATCCATGTCGGCATCACCGATCTCTTCTTCGTACATCTCTTCTACCATTGGCTTCCAAAGGCGTACACGTGCATTTATGAACCAGTTTGAAAATCAAAATCAGTGTTATCTAATGCTTAAACTTGATAATCTCTGCTTTATCACTTCCACAAAACCATGACATATTTAGTTTCTCCCATAGTTCCCTGCTCTTGCTCCTTTTTCTCCTTCTGTCAGCTGGCTAAGAAAGAAAACGCGAATTATGAATCACAACCACTGCAATAAGAAAGGAGAGATGGATGTGGGTCATCGGATGGCACCACTTCACATAGCTATTTGTTTGAAACTCAGAAAAGTTCTTCAAAACTCAGATAAATTTGTCTGAGTTTTGCCAAAAACTCAGATAAATTTATTTGAGTTGTGCCAGAAACTCAGATAAATTTTCCAAAAACTCAGATAAATTTATCTGAGTTTCTGGAACTCAGATAAATTTATTTGAGTTTCTGGCAGAACTTCGACAAATTTATCTGAGTTTCTGTCCAGTTTATCAGAGATTCTGGGAAATTTCTCTGAGCTCGGCGACACCAAAAGTCAGAATACGGAAAAGTCAGATTCTAATAAAAATCGAAATCCAAAACAAAAACACTCGATGACCACAATCCAATCGAGAAAAGAGAGGGGGGAAATAAGAAAAAGTGCAAAATGCTCTCTTTCAAATCAGTTGTAGAGAGAAAGAGAGATTTGGAAGAGACTTCAGATGAAAGAGTAAGATAAAGTAAACCTGTATCTATCTTTGAAGAAATGAAAGAGAGAGAGAATCGAAAGTCATGGTGGCGACGGAAGGTGCTCTGCAACGATACTCTGCAACTATGGAAATGAATGGAAAATGGAAAATGAGAGAAAAAGGAAGGAGTTTTCTGGCACAGTTGAACAGGGCAAATTAGTCATGAAAATACATGACGTGACATATTAGAGACCTCTCACTAAAGTATTTGCAGCTGTCTGGACTATAGACATTAGAGAAAAAGTAGTTGTCCTTGATGCCTTAAAAAACCGTGCTCAAGGACTTTTGGCTAATTTACCAAAAAAAAAAAAAAACCCTCAGGCTAAAAAGTCTCACAAAGGGAGAGAGACTCATACATCAATGTTGCAATGAGTGATGAGAAATTTATAAAAAAAATCTACTAGATGAAATCAATAAAAAAAAATGGAAAAAAAAAAGAGTTGTCTAATGAGTTACAAGTTGCAATAGGTTTACAGGCTGTGAAAATGAAAAAATGTAAGAAGCGATGAGAACCGAGAGAGATGGTGAAAACATGTTTGCAGTAGGTGAGTTGCAGAGGCTAGGAAAAATTTGATGGGTTTACTAGGCTCGGGTAGATGGTCTAAGTGGTGAAGACGGAAAAAAATAGAAAGTAAACCTTTACTATTTGATGAGGATGAGATCATTCTCAATAATGATGAAAGAGGTGGACGATGAAGAGGATGAGAAACGACGGGATGAAATAGATGAATAGCGAGAATCAGAGAAGAAAATGATAAGGAATAGAGCTAGTAGATCTCATTTGGATGGGAGGATAGGGACGATCTCCACGGATTTTCTTCTTCTCCATTTTTTTCCATCGATTTGGAGATTATGAGTTTTGTACTTTTGTTGACATCAACAAATGATGGGCAAAAATGGAAGAAAAAAATAAAGATGATCTTTTCGGTAAATGTCCTCAGTTGTGGTTATAAAAATTTAGAGACCTCAGTTGTGGTTTCCAATTTTAATATGATCTTTTCGGTAAATGTCCCATTAATTTTTCATGATTAGTGATAGTGACTAAAATGCTACAGGTCATGTAGAATTTCGTATCCTCATCTATCCAGCATTTGAAATACAAGAATTTTAAAAAAATTTAAAAGCAATTTATGATATTTTAGGTGGATTGGAATTTGAAGTTCTAACAAAATAAAGATGATATTTGGAATTCTGGAAGGATATTGATCGTGTTAATGTTAGAAGATCCGATAAGTAACTCTGCTAAAGAAACACATTTTAATTTGAATTTGTAATATTGGGAATTCAAAGACAATGACGTCCTGATTGTCATTTGAAATTTGTGGATGCAGTGCATTTTTGCTAGAATTTTAAATTTCAGCTAGTTGAAAGTCTAAATACAAGCTTTAGCTTGACAATGGTCCATGTCAGAGGATTCCCTGTTTTTTACTTTGTGTGTTTGAGGAAAATCCTTATTCGATGAACATTAGGAAATCTTTGGGTGCATTCCTTGCCATAATTTTTTTTTTTTTTTTAAAGATCCCATTATCCCTTCTGACTTACAAAATTAATGCATTCAAAGAGAGGCGTTGCTACAGTGAAATCGACATTACGTTCGAGGTTGCTGGTTTTTTATTTGGGAACTTATTTTATGGGTCCCACAATCACGATCCGAACTATTAATCATATCTAAAGGTACAAAATGGTTAGGAGTTAAAACCCAGTCATTGATTCCTCATATATTTTGAGATATTTGTAAACAAGCTCAAGCGATTACATCACGCTATTTGGATTTATGTGGATCCCTCTTGCATAATCCGAACCATTCAATCTCTTCAAAATGCCTAGAATAATTATAGGGTCAAATTTAGCAACATGATTCATCATAGGTCATGAGAAGATTGCAAAATGCTACAAACCGGTTATTTGCCACATCCCGTGATGAATTTTCAACACATCTTTTCCATTTTTTTTGCTTCCTATGGGCCTCACAATCATCATCCAAACCATGCATCATTTTTTGGAACGCCAAACATGGTTGGGGGTAAGGCTCGAATTGTGTATTCGTCTTGAATTTTGAAATTTTGCCAATAAGTCTAGATCCTAAAATCTGAATTTTTTGTTTATGTGGGCCCAGTTCACATGATCCGAACCCTTCAAATTTTCTTGATGGCTAAATAAGGCTTGAGGTAAAAGCTTAGGTCTTGCTTTTTCATTGATTAGGAGAAATTTGGAAAAAGCTTTTAATCGTTGAATCACTTGGTAAATATGATAGGAATCCTCTATGCTTATCAAACCTGAAACTCTCCACTAAATCTGAGACCCTTCTCAAGAATCTCTTTTAAAGATATCTTTGGTACGGCTAAACAAAAGAATCCTTTGTTTGCTAAAGGTGCCCTTACATATCTTTAAAGATGTCTAATCGCTCTAGTAGAGAGGAGGATTTAATAATTCCACCTAGGAATTTCGGAGAATTTAAAAGTCCTCTAGACATGAATTTTCTGGAATTCTGTTAAAGAAATAACCCCAAAGGGCCTATTGGGTATTTCTAAGGGGGATTATCCTTGTCGACTGCTATTGAGAATTTTGAATTCTCCCTCTGAATGAAATAAGAATTCACACTATTAGCTTATGAAATTCCATTTTTGGCCAATGGAATTCTCAGAACTTCAACATTTTGAATGTTAGATTGTACTTGAGCATTTTGGATTTTTACTTGAAGGACACTATTCAGAGATCTTCAATTGCACCAGAAAGGAAAACCCCAAATGCTTAAAAAAAAACAGTCAGTATCAAATGTGAACCCCTATCCCTGTGCACATAATCATAACCAGTTTTATTTATTTATTATTACCATCAGAGAAAGTTCTCCTGCCCAGACATATTTCCTAACCCTCTTCTTAAAAATGATTATATGCCCAACTTTTTCAAGCGGACTCATGTGGGGCCCTCCATTTGATCATACTCATCATTGTAGATAATCCAATTTTCAACCCAAGACCTAACCAATTCATCATCAATCTCCATTCATTGTCATACAGTCATATGCCTGTTAAAAACATGGGCACCTTCATTTTCCATGGAAAACTTCAACACGCGCTTGGAAGTGTTTTTCAGGTGAAACATATTTTTTTGGGAAACGATCCCATCTGAATGAACATTTCCTCAGCAAAGCTATCTGGGTGGTAAAATCCCAAACTATATAATCAACTGCTCTATTTGTAATTCAGCTGGATAGAGCCACCATAGGCCAATGACATGTGCAATCTAGTTCGTGATTTTAAGCTTGCGATCTGTAGCTCTAATACTATGTACCAATCTCACTTAGCCCCAGCCCCTTAGCTGGTTTTAAAAAAACCCAATGACTTAGAAAGAAATACATAAATCTGAGTCTTTGACTAAATTCATTTTTTCCTTTTGGTTTAAATAGCTTGGATCAAGTAAAAGTGGCCCCCACCTCCCCCTATATATATTCCTGCATGTGTATATGCGGGCTTTTTTCCTATTTCGGTGGGCTTCCTTTCTGGGTGTGCCGGGCTTTCTTCTTACCTCAGTGAGCTTCTTTTCCGAGTGCACCTGGCTCTATATAATAATAATAAAAAAATGGGTCCAAGCCCCTGAAGGTGGGGGTTAAAAAAAAAAAAAGGGTAAAAAAGTGGCCCCACTCTGAATTTTTTGAAAAGCTTAAGTACATTTACATTTGGCCCCGAAAATCTAGAGACAACCACCCCAAAGAATAAAATTTCTTCCACGTTCACACATAGATCTTTACCAATATATTATATATATTCTAGGAAACTCCATGACTAGACATTTCCCATGTGCCATTGTCTCGGATAATGTGATCCTCGTTTTATAACATAAGGTGGTTTGATGATGATGATGATAATAGTAATTAATGTCCTGTCAAATGATTGATGAATGGGATCCTTGTGCATTGATCAAAATTCAAAGTGCATATGTCCGGACTTCATTTGTATATAGGCCATTGCCCCTATATCTTGGGCAGAGTAGGTGCTTGCCAAAAGAACGATAAATGAGGCATTGTGATGAACACGGACCAAGTTGGATGATGATGGATCACATGGCTCTCTTGGCGATGGCAATAGATTATTGATTTCACATGCTATTTCAGTATGACATTTCTAAAAGATAATCTGAATATCCGACAGCCTCATACTTTCTTTCTCATTTTTAAAATGATATATATTTCTCTAAAAAGGTTAAAAAGAACCTCATAATAAATTTAAAATAGATAAAAGATAGAATGGTTAAAGTTCCTATGCAAACCATATGGTCCCATAGATCATAGGACATGGAGGATGGAAAGATCCACCAAGATGAACCCAGATATGAAAAATGGGGTTAATCACATGCTCCTAACCCTTTGATCCATAGCCTATAAGTTTAACAACTTTATTAATGAAAGACTAATTAACGTCCTTCAATCCAACGGTCCAATCCATTCAATAAGTGTAAATTTGAGAACTAGGAACTATGATCAAGGGAGTTCCCATGCGTGGGAATGATTTAGATGGGTTATAAAGTGAGCCTGCTGAAAGTTCTCAATACAAGTTCTCCAATAATTATACAATTAACTATCGAATTGAAGATGTAATATGTATAGGAAGTTGCAGACTTCAATCATATTGCCACGTGAACATACAGCAATTAATGAAGCAGCAAGACAAAAAAAAAAAACTGTGCCTGATTTAACACTAATGATGGGATTAGTAATAATATCATGTTGCTGATTTGTTTATCACACACATCATTAGTAAAGAAAAACAAAAAGCTTTTAATTCGACTTAAGAAATGATACTATGGTGCAGCCAGTCTGTGTAGTTTTAACAACAGGTAACATCTGATTTAATGGGTGGGATCAATTTTTCTATTCTAACTTTCTTGCATGTAAAATCTCACTTCAATTACAATAATATACACAGATCGAATTGTAACGTGTGAAACCTATATCTATATTTTCTTCAATGAACTCATTGGTGGTTGGAGCTCCATTGGGTGTGAACTTAGGCCAGTTCACATTTAGAAGTATCCATAAGAAAGAGGCTGGTTTGACCATTCAAAGTGTGTCCCACACAGGTTAAATGAAGGTAGATGTCTGCATATTGGCACAGTTTCTCTGCAATTTATAGATGGAGGCAGTTTGGAATCATTTCTCCACATATATTGGCCTCTTCTCAGGAACAACTGCATGCTGTACTTTTGCGGACTAGCGCTTTATTTATTTATTTATTTATTATTTTTTTTGGGGGGGGGGGGGGTGTTTCTGCGTAGATAGCAGTCATGCTAAAAATTAGCTCCATCAAACTATCTTAACCTTTGATTTTGCGGCTTTAAATTGGGGGGGGGGGGGTGTTTCTGCATAGATAGCAGTCATGCTAAAAGTTAGCTCCATCAGACTATCTTAATCTTTGATTTTGCGGCTTTAAATTTGGGGGGGGGGGGGGGGGGGGGGGGTGTTCTCCTTATATATAGCAGTCATGCTAAAACTCAGCTCCATCAGACTATCTTAACCTTTGATTTTCTCCTTATAGATAGCAGTCATGCTAAAAGTCAGCTCCATCAGACTATCTTAACCTTTGATTTTCCGGCTTTAAATTTTAAATCTTTTTGTGAACCATAGAATTTTTTTTTTTTTTTTTTTTAAATCCAACCCAAAAGTGAGTAGAGGTTTGATCCATTGGGCATGGTGTCAGATTATATGAAAATAAGAGTGTGAGAGAAGTTGCACTAATCAAAGCGCGGCAAGTGGGCCTCATGGAGCAGGCGCCGTAGAAGAGAAAATCTCCTGTAATCAATGATAAGTATCATGTATGGTTGGGTAAGAGATAGAGCACAGTGAGTTTGCGTCTGAAACGGATAGCAACTTACAATTGCAGTTCACAAGAACTACGTGAGGAACGTGTCCATTCCTTCTAGAAAAACTCCTTTGAAAAAGGGCATCCATCATTGACACTTAAAATCTTTATATGTATGATAAAATCCTTTTATGTATGGTAGTGATCATAGATGCAGTCTTTTCTTTTGCAAGTGGTGTTGAAAGTGTTGGCATTTGTGATGGGGCCCACTTGTGTTTACATGTGGGTGGACCCCACTCACAAAGATACACCCCTCACAACTTGAATCTCATGGTGATATGGATAAGAATAGTTTGAGTTTTATCTAAACTCTCTATCCTTTTCATATCTCCATTTAAAATTCTAATTGAGAGAGTTTGATCCAACCTATTCTCCTTATTATCTCTCAATTTGAATTTGAATGGAAATCTTATCATCTATTAGCCAAAGGGCTATATATGGACATGAGAATAATGGTTGGGACCAACTTTTCAATGATACATCTTCCACTAGACCTACTATTCTCCATCATCATTTTCTACGTTCAGGGTGTCCATCCTTGTCCTTGGATCTTGAAGAGTGAATCACATGTAACTGATCTATTGTAGACAATCACAGATCTCCACAACTAGTGCCTGATTCAAGCCGACGCAGTCCTGATTGCGTTTGTAGCGGCCAGCTTATATAGATCTGTGCTTCCGCTACATCTACGCACTTCAGAAAGTAGGTGGACATCGTTGATAGGTTTTCAAAACTTTTTAACCCACTTGACTCAGGGATCAGGTACCCATAAGGCCATAAATCACTTCCAGGATCCAATCTCTCAAACTCATCAACCATGTACAGTAATAAACTCTATATAGAACATAGAAACCAGCGACACCATGCAACCAAAACTATCCACAATAAATAGAGAAGTAGATTATACCTTTAGAGCCCGGTAGTGAGACAAATTACTTGAACAAGAACTCTTTTTGAAGCAAATTAGGATCTCTAAGACCTTGTTGTGTGTTCCACGCTATGACCCGCTATCAAATCTCTTTTATCAAGAAGGTTGGTGGAAACTTCAAGAGAAAACCCAACTAGAAACTCCAAGGAACTAGAAGAGAACTAGAGAGAGAACACTGTGCAACTCTTGCACAAAGGGGATCTTGGGCGTGGACTCCTTGTATGGGACATCCAATGGGTGTGCTTCCCATATTTATAGCCTTTAGGCAACCCCTATTACTAATTAAAATAGAAGTCCAACTCCCATTATAAATTAGTAACTTTCTCATTTCTAATTATCATAGAAGTCTCACTTCCACAACAATTAGTAACTTTACTATTATTACCATTAGAAGTTCCACTTCAAATAGAAATAGTAACTTTCTAATTCATTCATTTTAGAGTTTAAGTATGATTAGTATCTTTCTAATAAATTGGGCAAACGTGGGGACTACTAGGGATTCCAAAGAAAGCTAGCTCCAACTGGGACACCGCGACCCCACATCTCATGTCCAAACCGAGCCCACAGTTAATTGCAAATAACACTACTATATAAATGCAATTGTATTACAGTCTTAGAAATAAATTACAAAGAAGACCCTAAACTTCCCAATTACCAAAAGTAGGCCCCTCTATCAATATGCATGAATCAATTGGATAAAATTTGTCCCTTCCAATCTTATATCCACATCTTAATATCCTTGAGTCCCAATTAATCACAGTGATCATCAGTACCATTCAATTAACTCTTAATCGAGATGGGTGTGCACTTACTAATGACAAATCCATTAATTGACACAAGGGGATAATATAGATAGATTTCATCTTAGCCATTGGATGCTCCCACAGTCCTACTACCATGTACCCAAGACACCGAGGTGTTGACTTACAGTTGGCCTCACTCATTGGTGACTCAAAGCAAATGAATAGACAGAAACTTGAGTTCATTAATGTCTTATGATTGAGAACTTATTGCTAGGGAATTATGAGAGCAGACCTTAAAATCGAGACAGTATTCCATAAGGTGCTTCTCATAGTCCTTCAATACATCCAATGTACCAGCACCGTGATTCAGAATCTTACACTCTGATGATCGAGACAAATCACACTATTTCATAGTGATCAAAGTGCTGCAACTTTATCAGATGAGATGCCCAGTCTCATCACTGGTTGTGAATATATTTAATTATAAGATTTGTGACACATGTTACCCGTATGTGGATCTCATCCATACACATATATCACATCTAATATACTTATGGGACCCGGTTCATCTCATAAACCATCATGTCATATGTATTGGTCATGTGCATTAAGTAATAAAACACCATTCATCTCATGAAAGGAAAGCATAATTTTATTGATGAATAAATGAATTAATCAATTTATTACATCATCTGATGGATTGAAACCACACAAACTAACAAGTGGGTCATCAAAGTGGATCCAGTTTTGGATGAATGGTCATCCCACATGTAGGGAAGGAACCTGTTTGTTTGGCATGGAAATTGAATACGTAAGGTGAAGGGTGAAGGATATAAAATACTAATATAAATGAGATCAAATCTCATTCTAGTGGTAAGACGTGATTACTTCACCGTTACCTGGTCACTCTCCCTCCCTTACATGTGTGAGTCCCTATCACCTCACATGTGCGGGTTAGTCTTCTTTGTATATGTGAGTTCCTATTACCTCACTCTTGCAAGTTGTCTGTCCCTTAGGGCCGGTTTGGAAACTCTACTAATAGAGTCAAGTGAAGTAAAGTTAATTTTGAAGAAAGAATAAAATATAAGTGAGTTATGATGGTATTTTACTTTTAGTTGTTTGTTATGGAATTATTTTTTTTTTTTACTTTTTGTATGGGAAAGTGAAGTTTTTTGCATTTTAGTGGATAAAGGTGAATGTTTTTTTTTTTTTTTTTTTTACTTTTTTTGAAAAAGATGGAGGGAGTTTTGAATTAAAGTTCTTTTGATGTGACATCTTGTTTGAAAAATGGAAGCTTTACTTAACTTTTACTATACTAGTCAAGTGCGAAACTAGCCCAGTGTGCATGTACAATTCCTATTACCTCACATCATGTGCAAGTCTCTCAGGACCCAACCCCTTTGTTGTAATACCAAAAAATAAATAAAAAGAATTACAAGGGTGTGGCTGGCTTGGCCTCGATTCATTTTCTATTGCAAGGGGCATTATTTGATGTTCATTTTTTCATATCCATTGTTTCTTCATTTTTAGCCTTCTTTAATATTAGTTTGATAGAAGGTGACCCATTCTTTCAAAATGTAACTTTGTCGGAAAGCTACAGTTTTTATTTTTTCTTCTTTCATGGATAAAGTTACAAAATTTCTTCGACAACGGCATGGGCCACGGCAGATAAATGAGATGCATGTGGCATTTCCCACAATTGCGCCACTCCCATGTGATGAGAGAGTGTGTCCACATAAATAAATGGCTTGTTTCTTTCAAAAGGAACAAATGCAATAACTGATAATTGTCTCAGTCTATGTTATCCTTGTCATGTGATAGAGCATGTTCCCACATAAATTTTGTTTTTTCTATTGGAGGGTGGCCTAATTCCTCCGAACATTGAGGGAAGTCACGTAAACTCTTCTGTAGTCCCAGTGTGGTAGTGTTGATAAATGGCAATATGAAAGAAAAGAAAAAATGCCATAATTATAATCGTTTGACTTTTGTTCAGCTTTTGAAACCATTATCTTCTATTTTATTATTCAAATTATATTTAAAGCTCTCAATCTTCTATTTTTATTTTTATATGGGTTTTTTACGAAACGCATCTTCAAATACCCCTATACCTCAAAAAGCATTCTCAAATATATGTCATGTCCCAAAGCATCTTATATCATATACTTTGATTTTTTTTCTTGGATCAAATTACCCTTCAACCCCTTTCACACGACATTGGGAATCGACCACATTCGCGTATTGAACTATTTCGAGAATTGTTATTTTTGTTTTAATTCTCGAGCTCACTAGTTTCTTCAGGACATTATAAGTAGTTAATATTTATTTTAAACCTATATTTTAAAGCAATAAACGTCGAGGAAATACATCTTCAATTTTGAAGGTAATTCTTTCCATATGACTGTAGTAAAAGAGTAGAGTTACGAATGGGAAATGTAGCGGAGAATACATTTTTGTATTTTTTTTTTTTGTAAAAATGAAAAAGTTAGATTCTTTTTTAGTCAAATCTCCATAAATTGTTGTAAGAGAATGCTCGTTGTGACTATATTCATTATTAAAGAAACTCATAATAAAATGGTTGAACTCATACATCTATAGAAATCAATCTTTTAGATTCAGAATTGTTAGTCAATCTAAATGCACCTCCATGTATCATTATTTTTTTTTTTTTGCTTAACTTTAACTATTGAACTGTCATGTCTCTTCTCGACATTGCAAATTGTTTTTCGACATCGCGACTTAATCTTATTAATGTTCAATTCATACTCGAGTTCACGAATGATGTTGGATGCATATATAGACACAAAATCCCGAGCTTGCGAATACTATGTCTCGAGCTCGCGAGTCATATCTTGAGCTCTCGATTGTCATGTCCCGCGAGAGGTAAAGTGAATGGCAATTTGGTTTAAAAAACATAAATCTTACTGTATAAGATGCTTTTGGACAATACATGTATTTGAATGATTTTGGAGATACGAGAACGTTTGAGGATACTTTTAGTAAAAATCTCAATTCTTTTTCAAAGAAAAAAAAATCCATTCGTGTCTTTAGCAATAATGCACAATATGACAAGACAATTAATGTTGGTGAAGGCGAGGATGACAGTTCTCATTTTCAGCGTTCCCTACCACACAATCAATCCTATCTTTTTTATAAAAAAATAAATCTCCTCATACCGAGAATCAAGAATATATTGGACAAGGCTTCACAAGCATTTGGGGTTTCTAAACGGTACAAGTTTCAATTGGCAATTCCCTTTGTCACACAGACCCAAAAGTTTGTACCACTGGATTTCTGTCCAGTCTCTGGTGCTCATGAGTCAGACCAGCCTGAGACTCAAAGTTGCCAAAATGAAGCTTGATAGGGGCTGTCATTTTAGTCTAGTGGGATGGACCCAAATCTAATCGCTGAAACAGGTCAGACTGGGCTTATATATGCCTAGATGCTCGTCCCTGTCCAACACTTTTCCCACAAACTGTGTGTTGGTTTTGCAAATGGGCTGGATGTAGGCCTGACTTTCTGGTCTTTGAGCTGAACCCAAACTTGAGTAATAGGCCTGACAGCTAAATGGAGCAGCCTTGCTGGCCCATGTACATCCCTAGCACTACTACAGACTGATGCATTTTGGATGTCAGGATCCCAACTCTTTGAAAACACTTGCGCCTGTTTGTTTCATGTTTTTGAATTCTTAGCATTCTAAGAACTTGTATTTCTATAAGTGGTTGAAAATGTAAAATCAAAGGTGAGTATCCAAAAATGACCATCGAATGCAAACAGGCCATTAGTAGGTAGGTGCATGCGACCCGATATCCCCATCTTATAAAAATGGTTCGAGAGCTTAACAATGTAAAAAAAAAAAAAATTCAAATTCATTGGATGCCTTTTTTTTTTTAGGTTTATTTTGCTAGAAGCGCCCTCGCCTCTTTTGGCAAGTATTCTCTTTTGGATTGTTCCAACATAGTCAATTCCTGGCTTTTCCATTACCCAATCCCTAGAGTCAAAAGGATAACCACAAAAGTCTAGAAAATGTTTTCCACCAGGCCATTTTGGCATCATTCCAATGCTGCTCTTAATTCTGTGTTTATATTTAGCTTGTACTGAGATGAGATTGGCTACGCCGAACTTGTTTGGCAACATTATATGTCAAATTATTCTGCTAAGAATAGGCTATATAATACAAAACTTATTTGGTAAAACCTTATCAATAATGTGCTAACGGACAAAATCAGCCACGTGTCTCGCAACACTGTTGAATTAAACCTACTATAAAATATTTATAAATACATCATATTCATAAAAAATATAAAAATTTAATTATCAAGAATATTCACTGTGTCAGAGAATAACTTTGCAATAACAAAAAATTAACAAATGTTTTCTTTATTATTATTATTTTTTTGTACACCATCCTAAGGGGTTGGGATCTAAGAAATCCACGTTGAGTGGAAAAACAAAGCCCACAAAGTGGGAATGATAGCCACGCATGTGGAAAAAATGGCATATCCAAAGCGTAGGAGCCGGAGTGATGTGGAATTGCCAACCAACTAATCAATCACTTTTATTCACAAAGGCACAAAGTCCATGCAAAGTCCATGCACAACATCATCAATACATATAAAAATCTTTAATGACTAATTCTTAATGATGTGGAGTCATGGGGTGTTTCTTTCATGTCGTGCATAGCCTTTGCACGGAACAAGTGGTAGCAATTTATGGACAAAGACTGTTTCTTTCTTTCTTATTTTGTTCCAATCAGGAATTGACTCGTTGCAGACCTCGCTGCACAGTAGGAGCCCAGCTTTGAATTGGTTACAGTTTCCACTTTAGATTGTATGGAGCTGGCTGTTGTCACGGAGTGACAGTGAGGGATCAATCAGGTGGGCATGCCCACATTGATACCAGAAGGTGGGGATAAAAGGAGAAAGATGAGTTTCCCAATAAGAGACTTCTTGGGAGAAATGAGAAAAGCTACATCCGCAGGACCGCAGCATATCCAAAAACCGACACGCAATAATGCAACACGCTATAAACGTGACCGCTCTCGTCCACTAAAATAACATATAAACAGAGTATTCTATACCAAGGTTTATAAAATTTATTTGTAAATAAAGTCCCATGTTTTTTTTTTAATACCTTCGGTGTCCCCAAAATTAATAATTCTACCGAAATGGGCGACTCGATTTATGTCTGTATTGAGTTTTTTATAAGAATAATAGCTTTGCCCTTACATCCTTCAAGTAAAAATGAGCAAATCATTTTAGTCCGTATGCATTAAACCCATTTATATATTTTAAAATTTTCATCGATCCAACAACGTGTCATGTATCAATTGGGTCAATTATAACCACTTGTAAGTACAAGTACAGGTTGTCATCATTATTTTGGATTTAAATGGGCCTGTATTGATTAAAATAAAATTATGTAGAGTCTTCCACCAAATGTTCCATAGTAATAATATAGTAATAACTGTTAAATGTTACAAGTGCATATAGGAATGGAGGGACAAAGGTGTTACTAAAGCCATATGTTGGTTGCATAGCCAACATATTTTTGAGACATGGAAGGTAATAAAATAAAATAAAATAAAGCAGGGATGTATTAATAAATATTGAAACCACAAGGGCCAAATAACAAAGCCTAGAAACCTTGGAGTTATACCAAAAAAAAGAAAAATATGAGTATGGATTTGTCAATCAAAATAACCAGTTGTGGGGGCCATTCATATTTCAACAAATAATAATAATAAAGAAGAAGATCAAACTAATCCAAGATCTGAAATCAGACCAAGCATGAAAGCATGTTGCCAGCTGCAGCAATTGAAATTCAAAAAAAAAAAAAAAAAATTGAAATACAATTAATAGGTAATTATGTAAAAAAATGAAGCAAATTTGTCACCATCTTTTATAAATTTTTTGGTAAAAAATTGACCTTTTCCAATCCTGCACAATCTAGTAAAGATGAAGAACAATGTTCTCCCTCTATATCTTTCTCCTTTACCAGACATTGAATAAGAGCCAGAAATCGCCAGTAAAACCGCTCACATGCTTATCCTTACATTTCACCCAATTCGAATTCCCTGAGGCTACAAAATTGTTTCAATGAATACTGTTACACCAAGTCTTATGCCGAAGTTGTCACCTTCTTTCTAACAATCCTCTTCCTCCGTGCTTTGGGAGCAGCTGCAGGATCCTCGTCGCCTTGCTTGATACCTAAGAGCCCGAGACCTGAGGTGATGGCACTCTTGGAGATGAACCAGCTTGAAGATTGTTTGTCAGCAGCCTCTGTCGGTCTACTGTAAGCCAGTTTATCAGACAGGACCAATGGATCTGCTTCCACCCCAAGCCAAGCATGCCTTGAAACTTCTCCAGCTTGAACATTCAGAATCCTATGCACCAAGATAAACCAGTTACAAACTAAATAGATATGCAGCCTTAACAAAGCCTCCAATTGATTAAGGTGTATATGTTGATTATTTGAATTCTCAAGAATTTGCATTAAAAAACCTGTCCTCTTGGGAGGATTGATATGGCAAACCCATCTGAATGATATCGCAAGAACTCTTTTCGTAATATAAAAACAAGATGCTACTTTTTTGATTTTCAGTTCAAAGGGTCTTGCCATACCATTTCAATTTTTAGTAGTATAGAAATTTGCTTTAACACATAGTATTCGCCGACATAAAAGAGGTGTTCAATAATACAGTGATTAACTGTCAAGAACCATAATCCGTGAAACAAAATTGTCAAGGTATATTATCATAAACATCAAATCGAGACCTCTCACTGCACCAAGAACACCATCAAGAAACCATACAAAAACACAGGTAATTAGCTACTCTATCTCGAACAAAGCTATAGCAATGACTATCACATATGCTGCAAATTATCTGTTGCAGTACAAGCTAAAACACTCTTTACGGCACATTAGAATGGAAGAAAAATCCATGATTTGTTTTTTCAAGATTCCCTACGAGCCAAGGATATTCCTACATATGAAGCAGGAAAAATACATGGAATTTCCAACATTGAAGTTTCTTTTACTTCAATTTTGAGAGAAATTTCAATCCCGTGAGGGATTAGACAATCGATGATGGCCTTTGACATCCTTTTTATTCTGGTTTTAAGTGTTCATTTTATCCCACTTTATTCTTTGCCTCATGTTGAGATCATTTCATACTAATATAAAAAGAAGGTGGGAGTGTGTTTGAATCACAGGTCCTCTTTTGTCAAAAATTACAGAAAATCCCCTGCCCCCAGGGGTTGATTCAATTTGATATTTTGTTTGAAAGAAATGAAAATGTACATTTGACTTGCACGAAATGTAACCTACACTAAGGACACATTTGGCAATGCCAAGAAAAACCGATTGCTATTCCCCCCCATATGAATGATTTTCTGCAGAGTTGAAAAACAGTTGAAATGTTTCCCTCTTTCCTAGAAAAATGTTACACCAAACAGTGAAAAAATGGCAAGCGCATAATATGTGAGGCTTTTTCCATGCCACCGAAGAATGCTCAGTGTTGCACAAACATGTCTTACAAGCATCTTACCGTGCAATATTACTTGCAATTGTATCATATCTCAAATACTTTATCTTCGATTTTTCTAGTCTTTTTCCCAGCCTGTTTCTTTCAGTTAGATAAAGCGATGTGAGTACAAGGTGTCAACAATTCAATTGGAGCAGGCTGATGTCACATGCAATGATAAAGAGGACTGCTAAGCATGAAAAATACAACTGGAGTGGGGGTTCCGAGTTAGTAAGGACCAGAATTAGAATCCGAATGGCCAGAAGGGCAAAAAATACAACTGTTTATATGGACAATAACTCTAGTTGTCAATCCGCTGATAGCCCAATGGTGAGGCATCTCCCTATCCACAGATAGGACTAGAGATCAATCCCTAGGTCTGTTGGATAGGGACTTGGTGCTGTGAGGGTGGGTGTGTGTATGTACCAAAGAAAAGAAAGATAAGAAAATGATTCTAGTTGAAGTTACCTCAATGTTGTGCTGAAAAATATGGCCACTCCAAGAACATCAAAATGGTTTAGCATTGCTCTATCAATTCCACATAAAGCCTGATAGCGAAGGTTTGCAAAAAGCCCCAAGAATGCCCCATAGCCCAGAGCACTGGTGGTCACAGTTGGGATTGTTACTGATGGCCTGTAATACAAAAATGCCATCCAGATGCGCAGATTAGCAACAGTGTTCTTTTTGGAAATGGATTAATAACAGATATTGGTGTAATGCAACAAACAAAATAGTTGCAGAAGTGACTATAATGAGTGGTTCCGGTTTACCTATCCTTCTTACTGGCAGAAACTTTTGATAAAGCGCCTTGAACTGCTCCCGCAATTAATCCAACCAGGCAAAACTCTGCCCCCTTGTAAAAGAAAGAGTGAGCTCTTTTCTGCAAATCAAATTCACGGAGGGGGTAGCTTTTCTCAAAGATATTGTTGGGAAGCTTCTGTAATGTATTTTGCAAGTCAAAACGGAATGTGTTCCCATACGAGCGACAAGGAGCCAGTGACCAAACAACAACACCATTGCAAGCTAATGCCGTCAGCACATTAATAAGTGCCAGATCCCATTCTTGCTTTATCCTGGAACACAGAATGAATGATGCAAACACTGAATGAGTAACAATAACAACACAACAACAGCAATAATAGCACTGCAGTGACAACAACAACAATTAGTACCTTCCTTTGCGATTCTTCAACTCCCACCAAACAGAACAACCAAGTGTAGCAGCCTGTTCTAGCAGTAATTTATATAAGAAAGATGGATCTGCGATCATCCTGTATGGCAATTGCAGATTATTAAGAAACCAAAGACAAGTCTCACATAAAATAGTAAAAAAAGTGAGTGAGAGCTTTGAGAGCTGTACAATCAACAAGAGTAAACACTCCTCAATCGAAAATACTTGGAAGAACAAATCAAGTATGTGCATATATCATGTTGATAAAAGTAATGAGATATTTCAAAATGTGTCTCTCACCCATTTATATCAATAACAATTTATAATGTTAAATCAGATATCTACAAGTACTTAGTGACGCAACTACTCCTGCCCCAGTTATATCATTGTCCGTGTTATCTTCATCTTAGAATGATCAACGTTGAAATATCTCCGTGACAAAGGCCCTAGGATTAGGGTTTGCTTGGAAAAGTGCCAAAGCACAAAATGAGCTCTCTGACTCTCTGTAGAGACTCTCAACAAGGACACACCCCTCAAGGATAAAATCCACCACGATAATTGAATTTTAATTATATTGAGTGGGTATTGTTACCTACTTATCTGTTGAGGTGCATCCTCATGAGACAGTCTCTGTGGAGACTTTTTATCGTGGTGCAACACTTTTAACGCAAACCCTAACCCTAAGGTTTCCATCACTCCATGTTTCATGTCACCAATAAGCTGGAGACTCAAGAGTATAGATCATAATACAGTTTGATCTTTTCTTTTGCATGAGAAGTGTTTCGATTGGGTAGTCTATCTCACCAAGGTGAGATTTTGGCCTTCTAAGAGCAAAACTCAGACAAATGCTGTATGGCATCATACGGGCTAAAAAACTTAACTGCATGTAGCAGAAGCAATTATAAAAGAGTGGATGTGAGTGTGACAGCTATGAAGGGGCTGTTGGGTCGAAGTTCCTACAACTTAAAAAAAAGGGGGGCTTGTGGCATTGATGCAACTCAAGAAAAGAAAACTTCCAAATTAAAATCTGTGAAGCAAAAGTTGTATGGGGCATAAAACCCAGAAGTAAATAAAGATCCAGCAAGTAAACCAAGCTAAAACATTCCGGAAATATGGGATGGACAGTCTCTTAAGACATCTATCTAATTTCCCAAACAAGTGCACAACCAAACAATTAGTTTTTGGCAATTTGACACATGTAATCCTCACACTTGAAAATCAGCTCTGTACACACGTGACCGCTCTCCAAACAGTTTGAAAAATCCACAAATTTGGGTGAAGCAGACCCCAGATTAATGGCATAAGGTTCTGTTGATGAAGATAGTGTATATTGCATACTCATGTAACATTGAATCGATGATAGTGTATATTGCATACTCATGTAACATTGAATCGAGTATGAAGATATGAATACTATATAAAATGATTTGGAGAAGGTGTACTAGAGATAAAAAAAAAAAAAAAAGAGGGTTTACAATATGTTTACCTTCCAATGAAAGCCCTAGATAATGTTTGAGGAAGAGCTCGAGAAATTAACCTAGAAGTCGTTGGTCTTGCATTGATTGCAAGGAATCTTACCATTTGAGCTGAGCTCACCAAACCCTACACGTCCAAAATTACAGTCAAATTTTTATTCATTCATGCTTCTTACTTGAAAAAAATTAGAGAAGGCCTCACCATTTCATAAGCTTGCAGGAGACCAGCAGGTAAGTCCACCATAGTTTTGTACCATTCTTGCAAGACTGCATCTACAAATTTTCGATCGAAAAGCTGGCAACAAGTTCACACACCATGACACACACATTCAATACAATGTGGGCAATGCTTGACTCTCATAAACACACTGCACTTTTATTGAATCAAAGCCAGATGAAAAGGCTAACCTCTTGAAGAACAAGCCGCCTACGAAATAATCCACCTTCTTCACCTTCATCTCCATCATCAAAATCATCAAAGTAGTTATCATCATCGCCGCCATCATCACCCCCATCACCACCACCATGAAAATTCTTTTTTCCGATATCTCCACCACCTCCACCAGTTGCTAACTGCAATATTTCAATATAAAACATAAAGCTTAGCCCATGCACTCTTAAGTAAACTACAGGGACACCAGTTAAGGCAACTTATTTCCAGTAGTGAAGTCCAATTACTCAAGGAGAAATCACAGGGCCCTGAAACTCGGGGAATGCAGCACAGTTTCATGATGCCAATGTAAGAAAAAAACACAGGCATCCATGTAAGCCATGCAAATAATTGGTAGTAGCCCTAAACAGGGATTGGTTGGAAGCATTAATTAAAGCAAACCCACATGGATGGGATAAGAATTTGACGATGATGATGAATGAATCAGTGTTAACAGGCCTCTTTTTTTTTTTTTTTTTGAATGGTGTGTTAACAGACCTCATTACCTAGACAACATCAGTTTACTTCTAAGTTCTAACAGCTGTCTTAAAAGCATATTATAGCAAACGTAAAAGGTATAAATAGAATATGCCTACAAGCTACAGTAAGATAAAATACATAATAAAAATATATAACTTCGGACCAAATATACAGCCAATGACTCAATATGTTTGTAGGAAAGTAGCTTTCTAGATGCAGGAACTATGATTGTGACAATTTGTTCCAACTTCATATGAGAATCTCTCTTCAGATGATTTTTAATGCTTCTTAGCAAATCCTTAATTTTAGGAATTCGCTAATAATTATTTAAGATTAGAAGAAAGCCAGAACTGGGCACAATTATATCTACATTAAATCTAGGAGTATATTTCTATTTCTTAAAAGTGGAATAAAATTATCTATTAATGAGCCCGGGCATAAATCTATTATAATATATTAAAGCTGAGCGTTCTTTATTCAATTCTGACCAGATTCCTTAAATTTGACTTTTTTGTGGAGCCTTGGTATAAAGCTAAAATGTGAGGTTTGAACTTATGACCTCCTGCCTTTTAAAGTACCTAATCTAACCACTACACCACACAACATTTTTACAAAAATCTTTTTATTAAAACAATGTCAAATGTAGCTAGGTGGAGTGAGGACACTAGCCACATGGGGTCTTATAACTTTTTTTTAATATATGCCAATTAGACTTTATTTACGATATATTCATAAAACTAATAATCTTTTTAGAATATTGACCCCTATTAATATTGTTGTTACTTTTCTTTTCTTTTATTTTTCATGCTTCTACATTGTTTTAGTAGTCATTTACTAATTGTGTTATAATATATGACAATTTATTAATTGTGTTTTAGTTTCCATTTACTTATAGTTTAATTATATAATTTTTTAGTCTTTTAATGTATGGAAACTTAATTTTAAATAATCTTTATTTATATTTTTTCTATTTTTTTGTACATACATTATTGGTAGGCATGCCCTTGCTTAGCATGGGTTATTGTGCTAGTATATTAATTAGCGAGTTAGTGAGATTAAACCTATCTATTAAAGTGGGGCTGATTTAGTGAGATAATCCCTCACGCTATTTATGCAAAACAAGAGATTCACGCAATGTAGACTCTTGTGATCTCTCTTTCCGCTATATTCCCTATGTCATTTGCTATAATAAAAGCCCATCCATTTTTTTTTAAAAAGACCTTATTAAATATGTCATTGCATTGTGATACGTTTTAAACTCTCCCCTGCAATCTCTCATACTCTATCAAAGATTTATGGTTTCCTGTTAGGCACGCAATTCCGGGTGGACTATTATCTTTGCATCCTCCTAAATCATTATGGAGTCTCAACAGTTATCAGTGCTATGAACCCTCCCAAAAAAATCGCATATGATATCAATATCTTTACTCAGTTGGTAAGTTCTGGTAGGCCTATTCAAATTAATTATTCAATGTAAGGCTGCCGAACGACTCGGACTCTAGGCCCTAGCAACTACCATCCACCATGACAAAAGCATAGCTATTCAATGTAAGGCTGCCGAACAACCTGGACTCTAGGCCCTAGCAACTACCATCCACCTTGACAATAGCATAGCTCTCTCTCTCTCTCTCTCTCTCTCTCTCTCTCTCTCTCTCTCTCACACACACACACACACACACACACACACTTCTTTTTCTTTTTTTTTGTTTTGGCTGTTTTAGATTGCATTCATTTTAGTCTAAGGCATGTTCAGTAAGTAGAGACCCTTTCCGATTAAGTTTCTTTTCCAGTATTTTGCATGTAGTATTGTGGAATGGATTATTAAGTAAATTTTCTTTTGATTACTGGAACACATGAAAATTGGCTTCTATAGTCTACTCTATAGATCAATGGACCTTTTTCAGTCTTCGTTGATACCCCTAATCTGATATGTATCAGTACTATGGCCCACAAATGCCACTCGCCCAAAGAAGTTCAAACCCAATAAGATGTGATTGGGTTGTTGCTATTATGAAGGAAGTAGTCAGTAGCGGGGACTTGGGAACAAGTCAATAACCGTTAGTAGTCTTTTCCTCTTTTAATGGTTGTTATTTTGCTATTTTGTTGGTTAGTTCCTATTTTAGTGGGAGTTAACTTTAAAGTGTGCTTAGTATATATGTAAGGTGTTGATTTCAGGAGAATGAATGAATTATTATTAATGGAGGCAGGTTTTCCTCGAATTAAACCTTAGGAGGTCTGTGTCCCCCTCAAAGTGGACTATTTCTTTCCCATTCTTATTTTGTATTTTATTTTTATTTCATTATGTAAAAGGGTAAGTATCAATTATGTTACGATCCTAAATGGTTATAAGACTTAATTTGACGCGTTCCATCAGTCCTGGGGCTTTTGGCGTATTGGTTAAGTCCACAACATAATCCATGAGTGACCTAGATCTTGTAAAGTGACAAGGATGTCATGGCTCAGAGCATTGTTGTCCAATCCTACGATTCGTATTGAATCCTAAGGAAAAAGATTTGAATCTATATAACGAATCCCATTTACTAGGGAATCTTAGGATTCAAGTGTGAATCTTATGATTCGATACTTGTTTTATTGAATCTTACGATTCAAGTGATTTGTTTGTGCGGGAATAGTCAAAGCTAAGAGGTTAATAATAGTATTTTTCTAATTTTCTCATTCTCTCTTTCTTTT
This sequence comes from Umbellularia californica, assembly GCA_028538565.1. Taxonomy (NCBI): domain Eukaryota; kingdom Viridiplantae; phylum Streptophyta; class Magnoliopsida; order Laurales; family Lauraceae; genus Umbellularia; species Umbellularia californica. Next base: position 33,497,331 of record JAPQWN010000003.1, read on the forward strand.
TTGTTAGCATTTATATATTTTTTTCTTTTTTCTTTTGGTGTCCCAGGTTAGTGGAGAAGGGGCCCTCGAGTGAGGGGAGTAAACCTCGGGTGAGGTGGGGGGCCCTCTGGTGAGGGAAGTATACCTCTGGCAAGGTATCACAGCCTCGGGTGAGGAACAGTGCTTGCTCGAGTTTGAACCCAGTACTGGCAGGTAAGAACCGGCACCTTTTACCCATTCTTTAGCATTTATATTTTCAAAAGGTTATATAGTGACTAGCAAAGCCTCAAAACAAGTATTGAATCGTAAAGCCTCAAAAGGTTATACAGTCACTTGCAAAGCCTCAAAAGAACTTTCGTGATTTTGGAAAAGTTAATAGAGATTGATAAGGAATGGACATTTGACTAGAGCATTCAATTGTATTTTATACTGCATTTATTTTTTAATTTTTCTTTGTTTTTATTTTTTTGTTCTTTTTAATGTTGATATCTTAAACATATTAACTATTCACACATTATTTAGTACATGTCAAGGATTTCTTCATATCATTGAATCCTAGTCTTACTTGTCACTATAATTATGCTAGTATGGATGGAGAATGGATAACTACTTTTTCTTTCATTTTTATTAGAAAAATAAAAAAGTCCTACAATTTGCGATACAATTCACGATATGATTCAATTCATCCCCTTAAGGGTGCCCTTGTGCATGACCTACGAACCTATAAGCTAGAGTTTTGATTTCCTCTCTAAGCACATAAAATGGGGCAAAAACGTAGTAGGCAGCTTTCCTCTACACCAAACAATCCACTGAGGAAGGCGCAGGAATTTTCCGCTGTATTTCAGCAGCAACGCTGCTGCACACATGCATCCTAAATGATTTAGGATACGGTTTCGATTTTCAGAACAATGGTTCAGAGTCGTCGGAGGTATTTAACGTTTTTTTTTCAGTTCCTTTCATAATCATATACGTGTTGAACTGATCATTAGTCCTCCCTTCCATTTGTGCATGCTCAAAATGGGAAAATGATGTTTAGCCCAAAAAAAATTTAAAAAAAAAAAAGGAAAGAGAAAAAGGATAGGATGGAAGAAACTAGGAAAATAATTTTAAAAGCCGGTTTATGGGTTGAGTGGACCCCATAGTGTGGCCCACTTGATTTTGATTGGATCCACTTGAATCTAGAATTAGCGATCCACTTTTTCTTTGTGTATTTATTGTGGGGGTCCAGTTTTATCAACTTTTGTTTTTTTAACATTGTTAAAAATCATAGAGATTTATGTGATCTTCATTTTTTTTATGTTGAAGCTTGTTCTTTAGATCACCAATTTAATGGCTGAGTGGTTTTTTCATTTGTTTTTTAGATCACCTCTTTCTTTTTACCTTTTGTTTTTCAGTGATGTTGATATTCTTTAAAATTTATTTGAGTTTCTCTTTGTTCCGGAATACAGTTGGACATATGGAGTTTATTGGGCTTTACAATTTGCTTTGTTGTTTTTATTTTTTTTAGAATTCATTTAAAGGGCTTCCATTTTAAAATGTAATTATTATTTTTAGTAGGGCCCGGACTGGGCACGGGGCTTCTCGGCTATTATAAACTGCATAACAACATAAAAAAATTGCAACATATATGTGAGAATGAACATAAAAGGAAGTTAACTTATAGTTCCATTAATAGATTGAAGGTGACCGGTGATGCTCTATGGAACTCTCTCTGTAATAAATTTGCATCAACATAACAAGAGAGAGAAACATAAACATTGCAGAGAGAGAAGTCTGTGACATTACCAACTTGCTATTAGTTGACGCGAATACTAGAATAAGAAGGTAACACAATATATTGTATCAAATATAAAATGAGGTAGAATAAACTAAACTAGCACCTAGTGAAGATGGGTTCAGAATAAAAAATGACAAGTACTTTGGCAAAGATAATATTTTGGATGACCACAAAACAACAATGGCAAACTGCTACTTGGTACTTTGGAGAAACATGGATCGACACTTGTCTAAATGGAAATATACAAAGACTTTTTGGCTTTCCAATGTGTTATCCCACCTAGCAGTGTATATCGATGTTCTGTCCACATTGAAAGGCCTTCTTTTATCCAAGACCTAGCTGTCTCACTTGAACTCGAAAAAAGTAAGAGTGCTAGAGCCCAACTGAAGGAAAACCAGGTCATGTTTGATCGATCCCAGGGGCTCTAACAAATGGTCATAGTTTCCTAGGCCGCCATTCCAAAGGAATGGAGGGCAGGAAGCCTCATCTTCCGTGGTGTTTCTAATTTCCATTTGTGCAATTGCTAAGTTTAGAGAAATGCAATCCATTGGGCATGAATTCTTACTTTTTGCAAATGATGCTCTGAGTCAGCATTGTCAAACAAAATCATTCCCATTGGATAGAACTTTTTCCTAACCATGTGGGGTAGTCCTCAGTGCCACTCGGCCCACTGAGTATCTGATGCCAATCCTCTTCACTGAGGCTTGGGATCAACGTACGTGCTGAAAAGGAGCAAAATGGGGAATCCTCATCCGAACCATGACACTTAACCATGACAAACTATCAAGCAAGATCTTATAACTAAACCAACCGCAATCCAAATCTTCCTTTATACTTCAAATTCAATAAATAATAACAAAATCACCAACCAGAAGGAAAAAAAAAATATGTAAGGTACGATGTTCGCGCGGAATTGAAATCCTAAGGAATTCTAAGCGAAGTGTTGCTAAAATTGGCTAAAATGAAAGGAATAAAGGGGAAGATCCATAAATGGCCATCAAATAATCTTCCCTCTAATGGAAACTAGTTAAGCGGAAATGGAAAATAAATACCCATCCATCAAAATCAAATCCTAGGAAAGTCATTGTCTAATATTCCTTCTCTAAAACCCATTTCACGATGAATTCCTGCATATACAAATCATGCAAACAAACAAGCTCTAAGCATATCAACCAAATACGCACATTTCCAAACAATCAACCCAAACAAAACCCTAGAAATCCCCAACGCAAACATCTAACTTGATGAACGAACGGACAATTAACAAGCCCCCCCAAAAAAAAAATCGAGGAATAAAAAACCCAACCTCAGGGCTCATCTTGGACATCTTCTGCGTGAGATCGAGCTTCGATTTCTCGAGCGTGACGGCTCCCAAAGCCCCGAACTTGCCTCCTTTCATAACGGGCGAAATCGAAGCAAAGACCGGCAGTGATGGCGGCGACGAAACCGAGTCGGGAGACGTTTGGAAGCATCGTTCTAGGGCATCTCTGGGATCCGCTTCTACAAGACCAGAAGAGGCCTTGATCGTTTGGATCTTCGAGAACTTTCGAGGAAGAGGCTTTGGATTAGGGTTTTGGAGGGGAGGGAAGAGGGAGGGAGCGATTTGAAAGGATTGAAAGATGGTGTGAGGAGACAACTTCATCATCTTTTTCTTCTTCCTCCTCCTCCTCGTTTGTTTGTGGAGAAGAGATGGAAAGTTGGGAGCTTTATATCAGCTCAGCTGGCGATTGGGATTTGGTTTCTTCGTGGCTTTTGATGTTGTTGCTGGATTTCACCTCGGCCTCAAAACGAAGATATCTGAGCCCGTCTGTGCTGCGCCAGAGCTGGTAGCTCTGCCATATAAGGAGACTTATTTTTATGTTTTTCAATTTATTGGGTTTTTTTTTTTTCTCTTAATTTTTTGTTTTTTATTTTTTTTTTATTTTATGAATTAGGGAGAATGGTAAACTAGCCTAATATATAGGCCTAAGGCCATCCCTGGGTCCTCACAAAGTTACTTCTTGTTGAGTCGCCAATTCAGGCTTTTATTATCATAGTCGGCCTGCCAAAACGCGCTTTAAGCTGTCTGCACTGCATACCGAAGGTTTGATCTGTTGTATCAGTGGTTCCTATTAAAACTACAAACCACCGAGTGAACATTTAGGGTACCCAAACGACCCACCTCAGTGGGCCTAGGATCACGGTTTGCACCCGGAGGTTGTGGGTTCGAAACTGCACTACCACACTGGGGCTACAGGGGAATTTACCCAGCTTCCCTCTGGGCCCGGAGGGATTAGTCCAACCCAAAAGGTTGGGAACCCTCCGATGGCAAAAAAAAAAAAGGAAATTAATGTAAATATGGTTAATCTTAGGAGGGGAATGAAGCGTAATGGGTAGTGTGCCATTAATTAGATGATTGGTCTAATTGGATAATTATATGGGGGATTCGGTGAGAGGTCCCTCAAAGTGTGACTTTGTTGCAAACAGTCCACAAAAAAAAAGTCATGCAGCCAAAAGTCCCTTACACACATTTCCTTACATAAAATGTCTAATTTACCCTTTCTTTAAATCATATCCCATGATTGGTGGGATATCCCATTAATAATGACCAAATACCATTTAATTGCCCACGATTAATGGAATCACATTAATGAAATTTTTAAATAAATTATAAAAATACACAAGTAAATTTCAAAGTAACGCAAATAAATTTTAAAAAATACAATAATTATTTTTAAAAAAGCAATAAGTTTCAAAATAACGAAGATAAATTTAAAAATATGCAAATAATTTTCAAAAGGATTGAAATAAATTTCAGAAAATGTAAATAAATTACAAAAGACTCAAATAAATCTCAAAAGATCCCAAGAAAATTCAAAAAATGCAAATAAATTTCAAAATAAAGCAAATAAATTTCAAAAGACGCAAGTAAAATTTAAAAACGCAAACACATTTGCCAAACTCAAATAAATCATTTTCCAAATTTCTGAAAAATTTGCCAAAAACTCAAGTATTTTTGTCAAAACTTAGATAATTTATTTAAAAAAACGCAAATAAATTTGAAAAGACACAAATAAATTTCAAAAGACGTAAACAAAATTAAAAAACGCAAATAGACTTCAAAAAACATAAATAAATGTGCTAAATAACTTAGATAAATTTTGACAAAAGATCAAATAAATTTGCCAAAAACAAGTAGAAATATGATAGAAGACCGATAAATTTAACAAAAACTCAGATAAATTTGACAAAACTCATATAAATTTGACAAAAACACAGGGAAATATGACAGAAGACAGATAAATTTCACAAAAGCTCAGATAAATTTGACAAAACTAAGATAAATTTGATAGTAGGTCTGCGCTCTGAACTGGGCTTCCGTAGCAGGGCCAAAAACGTTGCAGCACGCTGGTCTTCTCTGGAGACGACCAATTGCAAATCGAACCACTTCTCTGCCCTGAAACGTTCCAGCTCTTCAATCACTCTCTACAAATCAATGGAGCTGGTTAAAACAGAAAACTGCCGCTCTTCAAGATCGGATTCGAAAATCGAAAAACCTCTATTCCAGCTCTTCAATCGGTCTGTACAGTGTTTAAACACCGTATGAAATCAAATCAAATCAATGGCACTAGCAGGAGAAAGAGAAAACCACCCTTCAAGATCGGAAACCACTTTCATGAAACCAGAACGGATTTCTGGTTTTCTAATCGTGCTCTCTATCAGGTTTAAATACCGGATGAAATGAAATCGATGGCAAGTGGAATCGAATTGAAGAAATCGAGACGGTTCGATTGCGCGTAACGGTTTCAAGATCGGGAGACGGACCAATGCGTTTTTTTTTTCTTCTGTTATGAAACGTCTAATTTCTAGTCCGAAATCCGGTTTTCGGTGTGTTTGTGAGAGCCGGAGGAAGCAAAGGAAGAAGGTGTTGCTTGTTTCCTTTTCGCTCTCCTGTCGCTGTGGAAAACCAGACTGGACTCCTGCTCTTTTCTGCAACGATGACGAAGTGCAGAAATCCAGATCAATCTTTGATCCGATCTATCGAGTTGTTTGAGAGGGTTTAGGAAGGATGGAGGAGAGAAGATTTGAAAATTTAAATTTCAAGATTTATGCCTAAAACGGTTGAAGGGAAAATTAGTCTTGAAAAATGAAACCGTGTGGATCTAGGGACCTTTGGCTGCAAATAGTCTAACTGAGTGGACCAGAGCCCTTAAAAAGAATTTGCCTGGACTAGAGGCTTGATAGATTCGATTCTAGGGACCTTTCGCTAATTATCTCTAATTATATTAGGTGCATTTGAGGTTGATTTACTTAAAAAGAAAACCTACTTGATTAAGGATATGCATCTAGAAATTTGTAGGGAGAGAAGAGTCGTTTATCTTCTCCTTATAAAGAAAACCTCCCTAATTAGGGTTACTTAATGGAAAGAAACTTTTTTTTTTTTTTTCAGTTTTTTCCTATATCGAACCATCTACCAATTAGAAATGTATACAGCTTGTGTTCCTCGTTTGGGTAATTCACTTGTAAAGTGAATTGAAGTAAAAATTCAGATTAAGAGACATGAAATGAGGAGGGGGGTCAAATCAAAAAGTTCAAATTTCAAAATTTATCGAGAAGATGCTTTTTAAAAAAATGGATAAAAAAGTGAAGGTTTCTTGTCATTTAGTAGAATAAGCAAATAACTTATTGACAATTTTTTCTTCTTTTAAAATAAAATGTGACTTTTTAACCTTGGTACTTTTTGAAATGACCTTCTTTTTTTCTTCTCTCAAAGTTACCCTATGTCACTTTTAATTCATTTTACAAGTGAATTACTCAAATAGGTTTCAATTCATATAAATTAAATGACTCTGCATTTCTATAAAAAATTAATAATGATGAATCAAAGGGAAATATCCAAAAAATACTATAAGTAAACTTTCCTTTAATGAAAATTAAATATAGGGAATGTGAAAAATGAATACCCCATTATCCAGCCACCACTCCGTTAATTCAAATCATAGCAAAGTCAATGTCCTGTCTACATGGCCAGGTACCTCATATCCTTCATGTCTCACCAATATGATAAGTGAAAAACTTGTATTCGGAGCTTTTCCACCTCGACGAGCGGCGGAAAACTTGTATTCGCAACTTTTTCACCAATATGAATAGCAAAAAACCTGTATTGGATACGGAGAAATAGGAAGGAGATGAGGAAGAAGACACGAGGGTCGCCCAAAATCTTATAGGCAACGTTGTCGCTAAAAAAAAAGTACAAAAACTTTTAAAAAAATGGTGAGAAGACGCTGTTTGTGCTGCACAATCTGCGGTAACCCTTTGCGAAGAATGGCCAAATTCCTAGATTCTTGCCATAAAATCCTCTTTGCTTTTTTAGGGGTTATTATGTCTTCTGTTGTGGGTAGGGTGTTATTTGTACAGCGATAGAGTCCTGATTGGAGATTTGATGTTTTGTTGATGCTCTTTTTCTTAAGAAAAAAAGAGAAGAAGAGTTTACGCAAGGAGAGCATAGTTATTAATTTCGTTTCGTTTCGGCCGAAATGGCCGAAATTTTTCGTTTCGGTCAAGTGGCCGAAATGAAAAGAATTTTCGGCCTAAACTTTTCGGTTTGAATTTCGGTCGATCTCGGCCGAAATTCAAGATTTCGGCCAAAATGAAATTTTATATAATTAAATATTTTTTACTTTTTTACCATGTATATTTTGTATTTCTTATATTTTTTCACAAAATATAATTCCAAAAAGTTACCATAATGGATTAAATCTATATTTATTACTTTTTCTATTTTTTTACTTATATATGTATATATATTATATTATATTTTTCATGAAATGTAATTCCAAAAAATTTCGCCGAAATTTTGAATCGACCGAAACCTTTTATTTTGTAGGTTAAAGCGAAATGAGGTCCAAAATGATATTAACAACTACAAAGGAGAGTGGCTGAAGAAAACAAAAAAATGGGGAAAGATGTGCCACCACAACCAAAGTCCAAACAAGCTCGTCTCGTTATCTCTGATACCCGTTTCCCTCCTAAGTTCGGACAAGTGAGCACACGTTAACACGTCCGTTGTGAATCACGTGTGGCTGGTATGCAGCTTTGAAAATCCGTGACTCAAGTGAGCACACGTTAACACGTCCGTTATGAATCACGGTGGCTGGTATGCAGCTTTGAAAAGCCGTTACTTAATTCCCCCTATCCCCCCCACCTCACCCTTTCCACATCCCAGTGATGTTGAAATGTGGGATCCAGTGAACCTCTTTCCACACTCACAGACAAATTGCACAAACCTAGTTCTCTCTCTATCTCTCTCTCTCTCCAAAAGCCCTAAACCTCCTTTTTCTTCTTCCTTTCAATGGCTCTTTCAGCTTTCTCTGTTCCTTCTTCTCTCATCACCTCCTCTGTTCTCCTTCACCGCCCTCCGCTTCGAAACCGCACTCCTCCTTTTCTCACAGTCTCTTCTCTCAGCTCCTCCCCCAACCCCTCTTCCAAGCAAACCGTCGAGGCCGCCTCCTCGTCCCATCAAATCCCTTCTCCATCCGAACCCTACCGAGATCGCGCCCCGCCTTCTGATGCTGCCTTCAACTATGCGCTGGCAGATTCGGGTCCTGGCCCCGTCGGCCGGATTGCGCGCTCCACCGAATCCATGGTCGAGAGGGTGGGCTGATTCTTCCTATTTAACATGGCCTTGTCGAATATCGATAGATAGATTTGCACTGATTCGATGATAAGGATGTAGGACTAAGTTGTATTGATAACTAGTCCTATGCAGATTGAGTTTTGCTGGTCTCTTAAGATGTTTGATTAGATGAAGATTCTTATTTCTTGCATTTGTAAATATGTTGCTTAATTTTTATTAGGAGATGTTTCGCTTTTATGGAAGATCTCTGATTAGTAATGCCTTGGATGTCCAAGGAGAATCAAGTGGCCTGCGAATGGATGTGGGAGAGAATATTGGTGAGAATTCCACTGACCAAGCTGCTAGGGTTATCCCATTCATCTGATTTTTGGACTGCAACAGGCCCATTGTAAGGGTTGTTATACCATTATAATATATTAAGCTAGGAGCTTTTACATCCAATTTTGACTGTCAGTTATAATTTTGGCCAGAAGTTACCTCAATTATAATATATTAAGCTAGGAGCTTTTACATCCAAATATATTAAGCTAGGAGCTTTTACATCCAATTTTGACTGTCAGTTATAATTTTGACCAGAAGTTACCTCAATTATAATAATATATTAAGCTAGGAGCTTTTACATCCAATTTTGACTGTCGGTTATAATTTTGACCGGAAGTTACATCAACTACCTTTTTTTTATCTCTTTATCATAACCACTCACAACCGCTCTCCACTTTTTTTTCTATTATTTTATTTCTCAAATACTTTGTTTCAATCGAAACTCTATCATTCCCTTTCTACTCTAATTGTCATTTTTTCATTCTATGATATACCAATTCTTCGATTATATATGTACATACTCAAATTTTTTTTACTTCTTCTGCTTTCTTTCTAAAAAAATTATGAATTTTTTATACATAAATGTTTAAATTACAATGTTTGCCATATCCGTGCTGAGCACGGGTAATTTTGCTAGCGTGTCCAATTATTTGTTTCCCATGATACATGGATACCTCAACATGGCCAATATATTATATTGCATCGTATCCAATACTTCACTTTTTATATGTAAAATCCGTATCCCTACCATGTCCATTGTGTGTCCCTCCCATATCCATGCCGAATATGGGCATCATAGTTTGTTTCTGCTCAAACTTGTCAACCTATACTACCTGCAGTGAATTGAAATGAAAGACCTAGATTGTCAGACATTCTCAACAATTCAATATTGTGACCTTAAAATACACTATAAGAAGGAACATCTGGGAAGAATTTGATTTGACCAATCGGAGTGCTAGGATAGTCTGATTAATGTGAATTTTGAACCACAGTGAAACCCTTGTAATGCTTGTCACACAATGTCCAATTTCTTGCAACTGTGCTGAACTATTTATTTTCATGGGTATTTTCTTGAATAAGTTGTGGTTCAACTGGTGCCACTGGAGTGCCATCTCCTCAACTTGAAGTTGTTGCTGTGTGAGAGCTTCCTGTGAATGTATTTGTCTCCCAATATCATTTTGTTTCTCATTTTGTCATTAATGGGACTGTTTTATGCCCATTTTCCTACTTGCCTCTTTCATTCAGGTACCTTTCAACACAGTGATTTTATGTGTAGCATGAAAAGGCACAATTAAGAGGAAAGGGAGTTGGGGAGGGGAGGTTGCGGCTTAGTACTTAAAATGTTGATATCTGATCTCAGATACACACTAAAGATGTACATATACAGAAATGTGGATGGGATCTTGAAGTTTCAAAATAGTAGTAGCAGGGTCTTCTTTGGCATGTATATGTGTGTGAGAGAAAGAGCGACAGAGAGCAACTGGTTTTTTCATGTTGTACTGTATTAATATATTTTACAAGTATATTTACAACATATGTACTAAATATCCAGAAAGAGGCCTGGTTCCTCATTGTCATTTCATGAAGATGGATTACATTATCATGCACATTAGAACTTGCAAATCCTAGTCCTGATTCCATTAATATTATAGGGCAGTGTCTAACAGGCCAAACTGTCATTGCTGGTTGTTTTATTAATCAGGTGATTTTTGACTTCCGCTTCTTGGCACTTCTAGCTGTTGGAGGTTCATTGGCGGGTTCGGTGCTGTGCTTTCTGAATGTATGTTATGCTATAGCCTTGCTTTCCATTTCATCAAAGACATCTTGAATTTGACCATCTTAGCAGCATTTTTCTTTGAAACATGACCACAAGCCACTGAGGGTAGGCTTTATTCCTATCTGCGTCGGTTCTTACTTCTAGTAAATTGTGTTCTATATGATTAATATCTTGCATCAATTTTCTATTTATACGAAATATTTCATATAAAAAAATCTTGAATTCTGGTACATGGTTTATATCCAATATTCCAATATTTTTTTATTTAGTTTGTTTTTAAATGGTACCATGTCAATTTATTTTCTCTTAAGAACTTGTATTGTTAAAATTTTAAATCAAGTTTACTGAGAGAGAGAGAGAGAGAGAGAGAGAGAGAGAGAGAGAGTTTGACTTGTGAAGGATTTTCCTGGGAACTCCTACAACCTAGAAAAGAATTTTAATCATATCAGTACCATGTCAATTTATTTTCTCTTAAGAACTTGTATTGTTATAATTTTTAAATCAAGTTAACTTGAAGAGAGAGATAGATAGATAGATAGAGAGAGAGAGAGAGAGAGAGAGTTTGGCTTGTGAATTATTTTCCTTGGAACTCCTATAACCTAGAAAAAGAAGTTTAATCATATCATTATAGTAAGCATGTGGTGTATAATAACTATCCCAATCATAAAGTGTACCAACATGGAAGTAGCATTTTTCTCTTCTTGCTCTTAGCTCGTCGTCATTTTTTCATGAGCCTTATAATCTTCTCATCCCACTAGAATGAGCACAACTTGAGGAGCTATCTTTCTTGAGGGGTATTATATATATATAGGGAAATGCTTTTGTGAGAGTAACTCTCGCACTACTATGAGAGTAAGGGGGAGACCCTCGTATCTATATCCCCCATATATATATCTTGAGCTGCATTCCACTCTACTTCTACATATTAGCTTGGTTGTCCATATTATTCATGGTTTAAAAAATTGGCCGAGTCCGAGTTGACTTGGACTCGGCACATACCGAGTCGGGTTGCATGGGACTCGGACTTGAATCATGCGACTCGGCCGAGTCCCATGCGACTCAGCGAGTCGACTCGGACTCGGCCATGAACGAGTTGGGTCCCAAGTCCGGTTTTTTAAACCTTGATATTATTACACTCACCAATGCAGGCCAGCAACGATGTCAGTGAGGAAAAGTTTTTCTATGCAGGTTGATGATCCCTTAAGGAAAATGGGAGGATAAAGAGGACATGGGAGGAAGTAGTAAGGATAGATCTGTAGAAGTGCAACCTATCCAAGGGTTTGGCCCAAGATAAACTGTAATGGAGAAACATAATTTGAGTAGCTGACTCTAACATAGTTGCGACGAGGCTTTGATGATTATGATGACGATTTGATTGAAAGGTTTAATTCGCCAACTTGGTTTGAAAAAGGACAATGAACATATTCAACGTGCCAGCCAAAGTGCCTTCCATTTGACAAGGACCACATTTTATATAAGCTCAAAAGACATTGATGTTCAACATCATTATTTTTGGAAAGTTATCTTTGATGATGCAGTCTCCTTGGTGAAGGTTCACATAGACAACAAATCACCACCCTACATGATTACAATGCCAGGCCCTGTTGGGAAGTTCTGTTCAAGTATTGCTTGTACTTGATCAATTTTCATCCAAACTCCTAGTACACATTATGGGTGTTCTGGAGAACTGGCAGCTTAAGTAATTCTATGGAGATAATATGGCATCTTCAGTAAGGACTAAGGAGAAGATTGTTGTAGTCATTGTCTCAGTCCTATAGGGATCCTATTAAATGCGCCTTCGCTGCTTTTTGGGAAGTCCTTGTAGTCCTCTCCCTCTCTCTCTGGGCAATTACTCAATGGGTGTGTTTCTTTTAGTGGTTAACAACTTCAAATTTCAGCTTCCCTCTTGTGGTTATGATTGTTTTTATTTCTTTATTTGCACATTCTTTACGTCCAACAACTTTCTCAGCCGCCTTTAGGCCAATTATTAAATTTCATTTTACAATCTCAACCAACTTTCATCCATACTATTTAACACATGACCAAATTTCCGTCTACCTCAAAACGCCCTTCCATCACAAATGTGGTGTTTTCTAGTGAGTCACATGTGTTTTGCCCTTTTATATACATTGTTACATCGTTCTCTATCGGCTTAAGCTTTTAGAGAAAGTGGTTGTCAAGTGGGAGGTTGAGTGTTCGAGTCCTGAGTGTTGTGTTGTGCCTTGGTGCCTTCTATTCTCCCATAGAGGGTTTTATGTGGAGCCCCCACGTGCTAGCGTGTTGTGCCCTTTGATATACATTGTTATGTCGTTCTCTATTAGCTCAAGCTTTTGAAGTAAGTGGTAGTCAACAACATGTAAAGAAGATGCAATGTAGACTTGATTGAGTTATAATTTAATAATATGATGCAAGTAGAACTTCTATGGTTGAGAATGGATTCATGCACCTTGGTTTTGTGAAACTCCCAAGGTATTGAATATACAACTATACTTTGAGAATTGCTCATATGCAATCAGCTATCTGTGTCGAACATGCTTGACAAATTCAGTATTAAAGCTGAATATAATCAATGTGACCACGATCTGTATCTTGGCAGGGCTGTGTTTACATTGCTGATGCATACAAGATTTATTGGACAGGCTGTCTCAAAGGCATTCACACAGGGCAGATGGTTTTGCGGTTAGTAGAAGCTATTGGTGAGAACTTTTGCCGTCTCACTTTCAGTGAAGATTCAAATTAAGTTCATAAAAGAAATATGTTGGTCATCTCAATATTATTAGGTTGATCTCATTCAGTGATTTGGAAGATCTTCTCGAAGCCCAGATTTTTTTAATTTGACACTTAAGCTTAAAGCAAATATACTCTCTTTTCAAGTCATTGAAGTTAACTTTTTATTTCTTCGTTAATAAGACCCGACCTCATTTATGAAGATTGACAGTTATTTGAATGGGGGTTTTCATGTAGAGCATTTAAAGATTATATAACCTACCATGAAATTCCGTACCTATCTTATGAGTTGTGTTATTTTTCTTCAATTTTCTTTTAACAATTAGTGAAAATGATGCTTTTATTCAACAATCAGTTTACAGTCACACTACATTTTCTTTACCCAGTTTTAATCTCTTTTCCATTAACATTAAAGTAGTGCAATCTCAATTAGTGTTTCACAATATATCACATCCCGCTCCCGAAATGGGTGTAACACAATATGCCCTTCTATTGGCTACTTGGCCACTATCTTATTTCTTTGTATGTACTATATCACATTCCCAGCTTTATTATGAAACCTTTCATTATAGAAAGTCCTTATCTGCCATTGACACTCTTTGATAATGGATGCTATTGATATATAGTTGCTACTTAAGTGATTGCCACTCTTTTGCCAAAAAAACATGTGGCTGCCACCCATTTTTCTATTCTTTTTGGTGAAACCAAATTTGGTCATTTTTCGTTGTTTTGGCCCACTTTTTTTTACAATTTTACACCTTCTAAACAATCCTTCATATGTCCAATTCTCAAACCTCTTATTTCACTTTCCTCGCCCAGCTTCTCAAAAATGTTGTCCTGGCTACACTAGAATCTGCAATCAAACACATGCAAGTAATTTGGTTTCAGCTGTTTCAGTTGAATATGTATTTTTTAATTGCATTTCTTCTTTCATGTTTCATTTAGAGGTAAATTAGTGTGCAAACTGGATTTATTTCACTGTTCATAATGGCATGTCTATGTAACTTAGTGGTAGGTTTCTTCCAACCAAGGTGTCCCTCCAAATCTTGCTCCCCTGTTGCTTCTACATTGACACCTGGCATCTGCCATCTGAAGAATCTCAAGGAAAACAAGAAAGTATAAATATTAAATAGAGTTTGAACAAGAAGACAGGACAAAAAGAAGAGAATATTTAGGAACAAGTATAGAATTAGTCATGACTGACACATCTCTATTAAAACCACAAATAAGCTCCTATACACTGGAATGCAATGCATAACTGCATTTGAAAGATGAAATACATTTTATTTTTAATCTCAATATCATCATTACCACGATTCCCTTGGTGCAAATCTGTTCGAACATATTAAAAAGTGCTTCTCTTTTAGCACTGTGTTTGGGTATTACTTCTATTTTTTTACTTTTCCATTTCACTTGTTTTTTATGTTGTTAATAGTTGAGTAGTTTGTAAGTTTTTGTGATTAAGCAGGTATAGTTTGTCATTCTATTATTTCGGTCAATATAGTCACTCCAATTTCACATCTCCAAGCATTATCTACCATTGCATTCTGTTGTTCTATGTAGTTCATGGCACCATCTGATCCACTGGATGCTTCTATTTGAAGTTTGGATCTCCTCATTTTTATTTTTTATAGAATTTATTTTATTTAATTTAAATATTTTGCCAACCTACTATTGGAGTAGCGTTAAGGCACTATCCTTCTAACGGGGAAGACCAGGTTTGAAGTTTTGATCCCTAATGTTTCCATTAAAGGAAAAAAAAACTTGCCAGAGGGGCAAGCCTAGCAAATAAATAAATAAATAAAATCTTGATATTTTTTATTACACAGACAATTGGTTTCTTACACCCCTTCATCAAGGATGAAAAAAGCGGCCGATATGTAGCGTATCGGCTGATAAATCGGGCGTAGCGGCCTTCTTTGAAATTATCGGGTATCGCAATCGTATCGGCCTGTAGCGGCCGATACATTACCGTAGCGGCCGGTACTACCGATACATTGCCGTAGCAGCCGCTACATTGCGGTCTGCCCCCCTTCTCCACTGAATCACTCATTGAACAAATGACTGAAAAAGAAAAAAAAAGGAAATAGAGGAAGAAAGAGAAAAAAAAAAAAAAAGGAAACAAAGGAAGAAAGGAAAAAAGAAAAAAAAAAGAAGAAATACCTGATGCTGGAGGAGGCAGCAGCGTCGTCGCAGCAGCAGCCACCAGCAGCGTCGCAGCAGCAGCGGCAACAACTGGGTCGTAGTGCAGCAGCGGCATTGGCGGCAGCTGCTTCTCCTCCTCCTCCTTCTCTTTCCCTCCTTTCTCTTTCGTTTCCCTGTTTCTATTTCAGATGAAGCTAGGGCAACAAATGCCCATATGGCAGCCCACATCGTCCTCTTCTTTTTAATAGTTGGGTAATTCATGGGCCCACCTAATGAAGGGCACAAATGAAATGAAAATTACATGGGCCATTCAAAAACCATTAAAATCCATCCACCAAAAAATAATACATTCAAAAAATTAAATGTAAAATCCATTCACTAAAAAAAAAATTCAAAAAATTAAATGTGGGCATCCAAAGCAAAAAAAATTGAAGAACCTGATATATCCATTAGTGGGCTCCACAATGAAGCATCAACTTTAAAATAAAAAAATCATATCGTAGCTAAATATTACTTACTTAATTGAAATTGACACCTTAGTCAAATTTCACTTTAATTGGGAATAGTGCTATAGCCAACTTTCAAACCTATTTAAAATAAAGCGCAGCCAAATTTCATACTAATTAAACATAGGCTACAGTAATAGGACATAGGCCCAACCAAAGTTCACTCTAATTAATAGGAAATAGGGCCCTAACCAAATAACAGAATGGGTCATTTACCACCAAAGTTCATTCTTATTGTTTGCTATTGAATTCCTATGACCTAACTCTTATTGAGTTATTGTTCACTCTATTTATTCAGTGTCAGCGATACATGACCTCATACAATGAAGGGACCGCTACGCCCCCTTATCTTAGTTACTTTTGCAAAAAGAACACATTTTCTATCATTTTCCAATATTCTGGATTTTCTAGAATTTTTTCAGATTTTTTTTATGCTTTTTTCAAAACGCGCCACTACACCGCTACGTATTGCCGCTACGCTACGTAGCGCCCGCTTCGTAGCGTTTTGGCGGCGGGCGTCCGCTATTTTCATCCTTGCTTCATCCTGCTTACACAAGACCATTTTGCTCTATGCAGATTGCAGAATTCTCTTTGCGGAGAATACATTCCCAAGTATATATATCTACAGCTTACCTAGATCTTAGGTTCCACTGGGTTCAGACCATAGTTAACTTTATATAGTTAACTTTATACAGCATGGTTACTTTCCATAAAATGTACAGGTGGTTAATATCTTCTCTTCTGCAGATGTGTATCTTGCTGGAACTGTCATGTTAATATTTGCTATGGGCTTATATGGACTATTTATCAGTAATACACCTCCTGGAGTACCTGCCAATGTTGATCGTGCTCTCAAGGGGTCTTCCTTGTTTGGAATGTTCGCTCTGAAGGTTGTTACTATACCTCTTGAAGTGACTATCATATATAAATTTTTAGATGTACCAAAGGTCTTTTCACTTCTTGTTTATTGTTATTTACTGAATTTTGTTTATCACCAATGAGAGAAAAAAACTTAGTCTTTTATCTACTCCATTTTTTTACTTGGTGCTGCATGTTCCAAGCAATTACTCAGCTTTGTATCCTTGAATTGGAGATTTTAATTCTTGTTGAAAGCCTCAATTTGTAACTGCATGCTTTTCATACTTCTTATTTTCAATGCATTAGGTTGATACTGCAGTTCATGAAATGACTAAGGTCTTGTTTGTTTGTGATTGTGCTATGAAATAGTTAGACATATATTCCTTTGTCATGGTGTGAGGTCATTTAGCAGTTGGGACACAAAACATAATTCACCTGTAACATCACATCAGGTATGCTTTGCCTGAATATGAGGCAAATTGCTTTCTTAGTTGACCTAATAACATGAAGAGATTGGAAAGAAAATTTTTTAACTACAGAGCATGATGTCTTCATCGTCAATTCCATATTTGTAAGCATGGGTTTTTTTCTCCACCAGTTATATCATTGACAGTTTTCCTAGGTTTTGTAGATCTGTCATTCAAAAAGTAGTGGTAGTAGTAGAAGAAGAAGGAAGCAGCAAATCCAGCCTATAGCATCTATCTGCTCCGGCGAACAAGATATGGTTGAAGACCCCATCAAGAGATAGAATTGATGTAGGAGCATCAACAGAAAAAATATGAAGAAAACCGAGCAACCTTTTGCACCATTCTTGATGAGCATGTTGGATACATGATAATTGACTGCATGCCAAATATATTATATACATTCTTAGGTGATTTGGACTCTGCATATGGGGATGATGATATTTCATTTTGATCAAGTTTGGAATTCTCAATCAGCAGACCAACTTGAGAGAGAGAGAGAGAGAGAGAGAGAGAGAGAGAGAGAGTCTAGAACTATCAATTATTCAACACATTGTGAATTAGTACTCTCTCTCTCTCTAGTTCTATACTCTCTCTCTCTTCTTTTTTCTTTTTTTGGTGAACTAACTGGTAACTTCTATTAAATGAGAAACCAAAATACAACCACCCTTCAAGGGAAATTGGGTATTAGAGACTTTACCATACAACACAATAAAGCCAAAGATACACCTCCAAAGGAGAAATCCTAGTAGCCCCTAGTTTAGCTAAGGCATCCACTAACCCATTGACCGACCTTACTTCAAGAAAAAAGACCGCATCAAAATCGGATGCCAAAGCCTTGATCTCGTTAAAGAAAAACTGAAGCGTCCACAGATTACTTTTGTCAAGATGAAGTGATGAACCCACAAAATAGTATTGAAATAGTCACTCTCCACAATCATACTCCCTTGAAAAGACACTGAAAAGATTCTCAAGGCCTCTAAAATTGCCAGGACCTCAGTTTCATTAGAATCTCTAACCCCCACACCGTTTGAGAACTAACACACAACCTACTCCTTGTCATCATGCAAAACCCCATCGATACCTGCCAGGCCCGCTTTACCCCTCGCCGTTCTATCTGCATTAAACTTCAAAACAGTGGGTGGAGGGGAGGACCAAGAAATAATATTCTTCTTCTTAATTGGGCCACAAACCATGGAAGCTTCTTATTTAAACAAGAGGTCATTCACAGTGAAGTTGATACTCTTCTCGCCATCACCCACTTGGGAATCCTAAGATGAACAACCAAAAGAAGATGTGTCATAGAAATCCACTCAATTAAATGTCCCTCTGGGATGTCTTTGAGTGACACACTGACTCTCCTATCATAGCGAGCTCCCTCAATTTAATTTTCTGATGTTCTGTGAGAGATTTGTTCGTGGTACATATTAATTTCCTCTTCTTAATGTTTTTATGGATCATTGATGAAAAGTACCAGAAGCAATTGCACATCAGTGCTGTTCACATTCTTTGCATTGTCTAATTGTGGGGTTCCACCAATGTTGATCCTCCATGGCACTAGATACAGACCCATTCCATGATCCTAACCTTCTTGTGTATGCCTGCAAATCACTTCAGATGATTCACACAGTCCAATTCACCAGGAAATGATCCATTGCTCGGGATTCTCATCATGTGATTTTCTATCCATAGGCCCACACTTTATATGGTTTCTAGCATCATAAATGTGTGCCACCATGATATTCCACCCCGAGCACACAATTCCAGCTGATCCACTTTTAAGTATGTTTTTGATCTGACCAAAATGAGATGACTGTGTTGATCTCTTGCAGGAGAGGCCTAAATGGATGAAAATCAGTTCACTCGATGAATTAAAGACAAAGGTGGGGCATGTTATTGTCATGATCCTTCTGGTTAAGATGTTTGAGAGGAGCAAGATGGTGAAAATAACAACTGGTATGGATCTTTTAACTTATGCCGTATGCATATTCTTGTCGTCTGCGTCTTTGTACATTCTTAATAATCTTCAGAAGACAGACGAGTAGTAAAAAATTAGGCTGTGCTTGGAATTTTGCTTGTACCACATATTGCTGGCAGATCCTAGTATATAACCATATATGCATGAGTGCTGGCACAGGAAATTGGAATCAAGCAGGTTGTGATGATTGCCAAACATGCTATTATGTAACTACTGTAACCAATGAATGTAAGATACAAAGTTTTACTAGCACATTAAGAAAGTGCCTGTGTAATTTACTTATCCAAGTAATTCGGTTTGTGGAGATCAATTCATGGAAGGAAGACTGCAGTAGTTGTTAGCAGCTCAAGTTGTTAGTAAGCAAATAAGTGCACAATGACGATGTAAGGTTGGTGGCACTGCAGTGATGGCTATCTAGTAACTATTGCTAAAAAAAGGGTTCAACTTGGGCGGGCCAGTGTTGTGTTATTGACATGAATTGGGTGTAGATAAACCCAAAGCTAACCTGGCCTGAATGATACCCAAATACATGCTAGGTGGTCCCGACCCCAATTGTAAATTCTCTAATGGAGTGCACACTGGGTTGAGTCAGGTTGTTTTGGGTTGGGAAGGTTACCCAAATTTCTGGGTTGTTTCCTAAATAGCATAATTAAATATACTTTGTATTGTACAATGTAATATATATGTTTTAAATATAAGTCAGGTACATCGGCCAAATTTGGGTACCTAGGGGCGGAGCCAGAAAATTTGCCTTGGGGAGGTAAAAGAGAATTTTTGGAGGGACCAACATTAGAAAAAACACTAATTTTTTTTTTTTTTTTTTGTCACATTGGTTTTTTTTTTTTTTTTTTTTTCCTGAAACCTTTTGGGGGTGGCAATGTAAAATAATTAAAATTTTCATTAAGAATGGGGGGTTCTTTTCCAAATTTCTGGGGGCCATGGCCACCCCCAGCCCCCCTCTAGTTCCACCCTTGTGGGTACCTGAAGCCCAATCTGAATCTGACTGAATTCCTTGTGGGGTTTAGAATTCAGGCATGAGCAACTTAAACAAGGTCAACTAAAATTTACTTTTGGTCAGGTTGGGTCATGCAGTTTTTGCTTTGGCTGGACTCAAGTTGCTACTGCACGGGTTCTTTTATCGCGAAAAATTCTCATAGCATTACAGATGCAAAGTAGCAAGTGGTAAAAATAAATTCTGAACCCAAGATGTAAAGGAAGTTGTTAAGAGAAACTTTACCACTTAGCTAGCTAACAGTTACTAGTATAGTTTTACATAGAACAATAGATAGAAATCTATTATTAATTACTTTTTTCGAAAGTATTTTCTTATCCTGGTGGTACTTCATTTTTTTTTTTTTACTTTCCCTCAATATTCATCATTTGAAATAGAAGATTTTCATGTGTTTTATTTTTAATCTAGTAGTTATTCTTTAAATATATTTTCCATAATATTTCGGTGGAAACATAATCCACCCATTATTTTATATGAAAGAGGATTTTATGGGAAAAAACCCCTTGGATATTGGGCGAACGAAAAAGGCCCCAATAGATATGTGTGAATGGTAGTGGCCATGTGGGTCAATTTTGTATTTTTTTTAAGCTTGTGGAAGCCTAGTGTCGATGTCTACACTTTTTTTTTTTTTAAGCGAACGTCGACCTCAGTGAGATCTCCTTCACCAGGTGCATCTCCACCACATCCAGGTACTACAAAAGCTTCTCCTGCAACACTGCATTCCCGACAGAAATTGAGACGACGACGGAAGAAGGCAAAGTAGAGGTTGGAGAACATGATGACATGTTTGCAAGAGAAGATGCAATGATGGTGTGAAGGTTCTAGTGAAGATGATGTGCTCATGTTTTGTGATGGAGGCTGGTTTTGATGGGATTCTTTAGATCATGTCAAGAAAGATGGAATGACAATAGAGATGGTGAAGATGGATTATGGTGTTGGAGGAAGAAGATGTAGGTGCTTGTTTGAGTTGAATAAAGATATGGGATGAAATGAGAGAGATGAAAATTGATGTTTGGCAGTGTTGAGGATGATGAATTGGGTGAGAAACGGAGTGAGATGGAAAAAAGAGGAAAGAGAAGAGGAAAAAGAAAACTCGACGCTCAACTAAGCTACATACCTGAAACCTGTATTGAGAGTCGATATCAACGATGAGAATAACACTGTAATAAGTGTCGAGAATAATATTGTAATGAATGTACATTTTGGCGTCGATACGATATTAGCGCTCAAGCTGGAAGGAAAAAAAAAAAAAAGAAGTGACGGGATGGGCTTTACTGTCTTGAAGATCTTTAGGGGCTTTTTTCGTGCACAGGACATCTAAGAGGTTTTTTTCCGTAAAATCTTCTATATGAAAATTGTTGATTTTGACAGATCCAATTTAAATTTTGTCCCTCCTAATTTTGATTTGGACTATATCAATCATTTTGGACCTCTCAATTTTGGTTTTTGAACTTTTTTTTTTTGTATGTGGGGCCGGCTCTTTAGAGTAAGAAGCAATGAAAGGTGCCCCCTACATAAGGTGGGTTCTTATCTCATGGATGACTTGGTTGATGATTGATGGCAAATATGATATCACCAGTACATATATTGCAAACATCTTCCTCGGGGTATTTTGTGACCTCTCTCAGTATCCTATATTAATTTTGATTGTCATTAGTGTAAAGAGTTGAACCTGAGCCTTTATGATGACTTGTGCCTAAGCTGCACCACTTGGTGATGAATCTTTGTCCACTTTCTGCTAGGGCTTATGCTCTTAGGATATTTAGCTAATCACTAAGAATTAGGCATTTATCTTTCCGGCCATTTGGTGAGGGGGCCTAGTTGGTTGTCAGCGTCAGTTCTTACTTGAGTGTCCGGCATTCGAACTCCGGGTACGTCACCTCTTCCCACTTGTGCGGGCTAAAATATCTTATACTTGTTGGCTTACAACGGGGCGGAAACGGAATGTCTATGAATGAGGTGTAAGAAAAGCAAAATGCACTTCTTTTACTTTATCGTAAAGAAACCCAACTTTCATGCCTGCATCCTTGGAACCCCAGCTTCCATATCTAAAAGAGAGATCAAATACTCTTCTTCTTCTAGAAATAAATCTCCCTAATATGATTTACTTATAATTCCTATAAAGGCGGGCCCAAATTGTAATTCATGTAAGGGTAGGCACTCTATTCTAATTTCTAATGAGTCCATGTAATTTCTAAAGATGGGTCTCATGTACAACAATTTCCACGTGAGTCCTTATTTTAATTTATAAAAATGGGTCCACATTGCAATAATTCCTAAAAGTGGATTTTCTTGGCCACAGTCACATAAGGTGAGCTCGTGAGGTCATGTTTCAATTCCGATAAAAATGGGCACCGTGTTCCAATTCCTATAAAGGTGGTCTCACATATTGTATTTTAGGAGGTGGTCACATGTTGTATTTCTAAAGGTGGGACCTTTAATTTTATAGATGCAGTGGTTTTCTGGGTTTCAACTATTGCGAATACTATAAAAAATAAATTTAAATTTGTGTTGCACTTTCTAATTTATTAGAGATGATAAGGTTTTTGAAACATCATTAATCGACAAGATCTTGAAAAGCTAGGAAGCCTGAATTTTTGGAGTGTCCCATGGATTAGCAATTGAGATATACTGACTCCATACTAGTGTCGCCTACTACTAATGAAAGTAACCTTAGGGGTAGCTCAGTTGGCTTGGGAGCATGGTTTGCACATGGATGTTGTGGTTTCGAAACTGTACTACTACACTGGAGCCACAGGTAAATTTTACCCGGTTTTCTCTCCTGGGCCTATAGGGGTTATTTTGGCCCAAAGGACCAGGAACCCTGCGTTATTAAAAAAAAAAAAAACTACTAATGAAAGTAGATAATTGATGGAGATAGGCAAGAGATCGAGAGATTTCAGTCAAAATTAAAACTGAAATCAAACATTAATTGCACAATTGAGCATCGATTTTGCAATGGCGCGCTTTCATAGATAATTATCGTTTTGGACTCTAATCTAATAAACTTACTCAACAGAGCCCACATTGTTTTTCAGTCTAATCTTACTGAGAGTCCATTTTTTTTTTAAACTCCATTCTTAATAATCTAAATGCCACTTATCTTTTGTAATGTTTGATGTATGAATCATTTTAGCTTCGGGTCTCTTTCCCTGTAGTACATGAACTGGTCCATCAGTGATTTAGGAATTCTATTAAGGTGGAGTGTTGGACTAATGATTTATGGCATAGCGCGAAGGCACTCTATTTTGAGTCAAAATTTTATATTTGCACAATTTTTTATACGTATTTATAATATTTCTACAAAATATTTGTGGGCGGACATGCCCGTTTAGCACGGATTATTTTGATAGTTATATATGAAAGCGATTAAACTATCAAATCTCAATTTTA
Organism: Umbellularia californica; assembly: GCA_028538565.1. Lineage (NCBI taxonomy): Eukaryota > Viridiplantae > Streptophyta > Magnoliopsida > Laurales > Lauraceae > Umbellularia > Umbellularia californica. The sequence continues at coordinate 33,520,884 of JAPQWN010000003.1, forward strand.
ACCATCCCAGTTGCAATTTTAACATCTAAGTTTTTAATCAAATTCAACCTCTCAGGTTTCTTAATCTTTTTCTTAAATCGTTAGAATCACACGCATACAAGATAAACAAGGCATGCAATCATATAATTAAAGTTTTGAAAAAGCTTTTATTAAACCATTCCTCCTTTATAATCAAAGTGTAAAAAAAAAAAAACACCTTAAAAGTGCACGTGAATAATTTCAAGGTGTCCACTCATGATCAAAGTAAAATTTGACTTATGATATAAAATGCTCTCAATTCTAATTAAAACAGGACTCAACCACTTCTATTTTAGTCTTTGTATTGGCATACTATATTACACTAAAATTGGAATTGGACCCATGTTACATTAACCAATGCTTAAACTACTGGACAAAGAAGGCCAACCAAACCAACCAATATTTATATGAGGAAGGTAAATCACCAAATCTAATCCCTTTTTGCTTGGCGGTCCATCTATGGTGGGACCTACCTGAGGATCGGTGGACACTACAACCTAACAATCTTCATGTTTGATAATCCATGCCATGAGCCATCGTTTCATGTTAGGACTTCCTTTTCTCAATCTGGCAAGATGAACCCTACCCTTTTTTCAAGGAAGTAGCAGAATTTGCATTTGTAGGTTGAGAGCTTGAAAGAAGGCTCCTAATCAATAAGATACGGTTCCTCTCCCTGGCCTCATCTATATCCATTTGCGCTTTCCGGCATGCTTTGCTACAAAAAGGAGTGTCACTGCAATATCATAAAAATATCCAATCACTATCAATCCAACTATAGATATTTGTTGGGGTCAGCTACACGAATTCAGTTTATCCAATCCGATACTATCAAAATTATAATGAACTCTCATAAAAATATGGAAAAAAAAAAAAGATTACCTGTACATATAGATGTCCGCGTTCTGGCGAAGAGGGTCCTTGCACAGCCCGCAAGTGTCAGGGAGATCAAACCTTGGAGGAGGAGGAGGAGGAGGAGGAAAGCACTTCATGCATCCATCTCTGTTATTCCCAAGAAACCCAACTTTCATGTCTGCATTCATTCTAAGCAACTCAGGTTCCATCTCTACAGTTGAGAGCAGATCCTTATCTGCTGCAAGGGAAGAAAGAAAGAGAGAGGACAAAGGTGACTGCAATTTATTTGTTTGGTTTTGGAAACGAGTAAGTGTGAAGCCAAAGAACTCTGCTGCATCTTCCTCTAAATTAAATATCAATCCTGATGACTCCGTATCTTAGATGGATTGGGATTCTTAGAAGTAATTCCAAACTCTAGTTGGACATGGATTAGGACTACGAATGAGAGAGAGAGAGATCTCAGGCTTTTGCTTAATCTGATTTCGGGAACTTAATGGTATGATGTGCCACACAAATTTTGACTATTTGGATGGAGCCCCCATCCAACCCTACATATATTTTTACTCTAACGTCCTTAATAAGAGCCCAACTCATTTTCACTCTAATCTTAATAAGTCTTTAATCAACAGAAAGCTTACATTGTTTTCTACTATAGATAGATAATCTTAACGAGAGTCCATGTTGTTATCTGCTTTTAATGTTGAAAAAGTTTGACTACCTTGCTTGAAGCATAGGCATGTATATGTATGTATAAAAATGAAATCAAAATAGTCACATCTTTAATATATAATAATATTTGATTTTTTTTTTTTAATGTTCAGGTGACTCTTGCTGTAGCATATGGACTGGCACATCAATGATTTGGGAATCCATAAAAGGGGAGTGGTGGACCCATTCGTGGCATTGTGCAAAGGGCACTCTATTTTGAGTCAATTTTTTATTTACATAATTTTATTTATTTATTTATAGTTGTAGCAGACAAAGTTTTCATAAAGAAATGTAAAGGTGAAAAATGTAGACATGTTGCTTGAGTTGTCCCCCACCCAAAGAAAATAGGAGCCTCCTTGGCTGACATGGCCTCCCTTTAGTCCCTTTGTCTAGCAAAGGTCACATGAGTGGGCCCTTCGGGTGTTAATAATGAAGTTGAGTGAAGTAAATATTATTTTGAAGAAAGAATAAAATATAAGTGAATTATGATGGTATTTTATCTTTAGTTTTTTATTATAAAATTTTTAAGACTTCTTGTATAGAAAAGCGAAGGGTTTTCTTTTTTTTTTTTTTTTTTGGAGAAAGGAGATACTTTTTGACTTTTTTTTTGAAAAATATAGCGAGAAATTTAAATTAAAGTGCTTTTGATGTGACTTTTTTTTACTTATAGAAATGGAGGCTTTGCTTTACTTGACTCTATTAGTAAAGGTTCCAAATAAGGAGTTGCCTTCGATCCAAATTGCCTTAATGTGCTATTGGTGTTTGACTTTGCAAGGGGACATCTGCGGTTGTATAAATTTACATGAGTCTAGTATCTTTGAGCTTACGCGCCTCTGTAAATCCCAAAGAGAATCAATTTAGGATATAGGAGAAGAGACCCTTTGCCTGAGATACTTTGTTTCCAAGATAATTCATATTACAAATATTTACCTTTTAAAATCTATTTCGCTTGCAATATTGTTTCTACAAAAATTGTGGGTGAACATGCCCACTTAGCACACGTTATTTTGCTAGTTCTATGTGAAAGCGATTAAACCATCCAATTTCAATTTTGACCATCCCAATTGCAATTTTAACCTCTAAGTTTTTTTAATCAATCTTGACCTTTCAACTTTCTTAGTCCTTTTTTAAAGCTGTTAGAATCAAAAGCATGTAAGATAAACAATGAATACAATCAGTCAATCATATAAAGTTTTGAAAGCTTTCAATGGAGCTAATCCTCCTTTAATTAAACAAACCTTAAAAAACAAACTACTTGAAGTGCATGTGAGTAATTTCAGGGAGGGGTCATGTAATCTCTTCCACATGTCCTATTGTCATAGAGTTTTTTACTATTTTGGATCCAATGGCCAAGTGACGTTTTGGGTCACACAATCTCTTCCACATATCCTGTTCCCGTGAAGTTTGAGTCATCTACAAGTTCCAACTCACAAGAAGAGATTTTTATGGTGGTGCCCATTTTGAAATCCAATCTTCTGACAATAAATGTGCTCTTTTGTACTTGGCTTTGCCAAATTATTTCGAATAAAATTTAGACCCACCATCAAACTCTTTAAAATAAAACACTTATATATATATTTTTTAACATTTTTATACATTCCTTCAGCAGAAAATTCTCTCACCTCACTCGAGGTCCAATTCTCTCACTAGAGGCTCGGTTCCCAGCCCACTAAGCTATGTACAAAAAAAAAAAAACAAAAAGAAGTTATCTAAGTCCAGAGCTGGCCTTAGCTCCTGTCCCTATGAAATTTATCTAGGGTTCATTCAGCAGGGAGTGAGTGATATAAGGAACATCTGAACAACCCTCAAGTTAGAGATGTCAAATGGGCTGGGTCGGCCTGGTTCGGCAAGGCATAGCCCGGTCAACAGCACGGCCCACCAGGCATGGCCCGTGCTGGGCCGAGGGTACCGGGCACGGCAGGCACGTGGGCCGACCCTTATGCCAGGTACGACAGGCTTGGCCAGCCCAAAAATGACTATTTTTTAAAAAAATTATCCATTTTAATCCTCCAAGAGCCATAAAATGGTCATATAAGGGTATTTTGTGTATTTTCAATTTTTACAAAGTCTATAATACTCTAACCCTCCCATTATTCTCAGTGGAGTAGGTTGAGTTTGGCCGAACCACTCAAATATTTTTATCATTCTCCGTGCTTGTGTTCTAATTTTTAATTTTAATACCAAAATTCAGAAAAAATTAATCAAAAAAAAAATTAAAAGAGGCACGCTGAGCACGGCACGGACCGTATGTCTAATGAAACGGGTTGTGCTGGCCCGGCCCGGCCCGTTTGACATGCCTCCATGTAGTGAATGAGGCAGCAAATAAAAGGGCACGAGGGGATTCACTTTCTCTCACCCATTCAATTTGCGCCGAGCAGGGAAAGAGAAAATGAAAAGGGCAGGAGTTGTCGGCAGCAGCAGCAACAGTGAAGAAGAGAATGCAAAGGGTTTGGATGGAACTCGATTAAACCTGCCCGTCAATCGCCACGGAAACTTAAAAAGCGCTTCAACTGATCAGAATCTCATCGATCATCTGCACAACATTAAATCCTCCAAAGCTCCTGTAAGCGACCCCCTTTTCATTTTCTCTTGCAAAACCATCTCTTCAATCATTTCTCTCATCAAGTGAAGAATGGAAACAAGAACTAGAAGAAAAGTAGCAGTCATCATCAAGAGTGAAAACAAAAAAAAATTAAGTCCAAGAACATAGGATGATTCTAATTCTATTATCTTCTACAAATTGCTTGACTGGTTTTGACATATTCCTTTTTCTTGATTTTGTATTTCAACAGGCAGTTATCAACTATGGAGCATCTTGGTATGTCATAGTTTCTTTGTTTTCTTTCTGATATTCATTTACATTTCTTATATGACACTAGGTGTTCGATGCATGGTCTACAAGAAACCTGTTCATGCAAAAAAAAAATTGCTTTCTAGTTCAGAATTTCCAAAACCTATGTAAAATTGGTTTGAATCATGCTTAAGATTTATGTCTTCACTTGGAATTTCATCTTTTGTTGATGTTTTTTTTTCCTTGTGGTTTTCAAGTTTACTTCATATCATAGAAATTGGAATAGGACAGTAATGAAACCTCCATAACTTGGAGAGATGTTATGAGTGAGTTACAAGTACTTGAATTGCATTCACTTGTGTCACAAGTGAGAAGCAAATTGACAAGAAGCCTGTGGCAGTGTCTAAGGTGCTCACAATTGCAACCTTGAGGTTGTGGGTTTGAGTAATGTTGCCAATAAAAAAGTGAGGGGCAAAGAAGGAATGCGACATTGGTGGAACTTATATATAGTAGCATAACTAACTTCTCTAATTGTGTTGAAGCCTAAACATTTATTCAACATATATATACATACATATATATCAATTCGAATGGACTATTGACCATCTGGACCGTTGGATCGACTATGTATCGATCCGAATGGACTATTGACCATTAAACTGTTGGACCCATATGGAGATGATAGAAATCAAGGTTGGGGTTGACTTTTTACAGAGAGGTAGATCCCAGGGTGTCCTTGAAATCCCCCCCACCCACATCCCCACGTGAGTCCCTAGGTGGGCTCCACCACACACTTGAGCTTACCTTATCCTAAGCTTGAGCTCATGAGAGCCTATATATATGGGAGATGCTCCTATGAGAGCATCTCTCACCTTACTGTGAGGGATAAAGGTGGGAGCCCTCATATTTAAGTTGTTGGCATTGGATATGGATGTGAAGGCCCCCACCTTATCTCTCATAGTAAGGTGAGAGATGCTCTCATAGGAGCACCTCCCTATATATATTTTCAATTTCTTAAGCTACTTTTCTAGTCCACGTCACCTGATATGCATGGTCCTTCTACTTGCTCTTGATGGGCTTGATCTACCAATCATTAGGCATTGATGCCACTCTAGGCACTATGCAGACATGAAAAGCAGGCACCTTAAGACAAATGTTTTTGGAAGATCATCATGTGGACAAGGAGCACCATTCAGGCTGTTCTTTAAGATTGGTGAGGACCATTGGATCTGCTGTTTGTATCTTCTTCATGGTTTTCAAAATGTTGTTTCTTACCCTCATTCTAGAACTTTCATGAGGCATTCAATCCTCTTTAAAAGGTTCTCCAATCTCTCACAAACAAAGATATTTGATTAATCCTGTTAGTGGTCAATGAACTGATCTCAGCAATGACTCCCGTTCTAGTGGTCATTCTGAGTCTTCATAGAAAACTCAAGCTAGGCACTGTTTGATGGAACAATAAAAAAAAAGTGTAACTTAATGGAACTTAAATAAAAAAGGACTAAATGAGGACTGAGTGCAGTACTGGATGGTGATTTAAGTGACACTGCTATTTGATGCTTTATGGATGGGTATAGGTTTTGCTGTGGTTCAAATACTGTTTCGGGTCTGTTAGAAGGCTAATTTTGTATGTTAAGACTATGGATGGGTCAAGGTGCTGTAATAAGTACAAGTAATTGTTTGGAAAGGTCAAGGGAAGGTTTGGGGACTGTTTTGATCAAGTAACAACAGCCAGGGGGCTGCTGTTTGGATTTAGAACAGCTAAGTAGGCCTTAGAATAAATTAGTTTTAGATAGGTTGAAAGGGTCAAGTGATGTGAGGCTTCAGTTGAAACTGAGTGCGACTGGAGAGGGTGGTTTTGTGCCTCATTTCTGTTCAGTTTATGACTGAGTTTGTATCCAGAATGTTGGGTTTCGGGTTCTATTTAGGACCTGGCCGGGTGCTTTCCTCGAGAGAAATTCTGCATGCTTTGCAGAATGCAGATGGGCATTCTGGGGCCAATTTGGATGTGATAGAGGCTAGTTTGTGTAAGGAAAATTGAGGGCTTTCATGAGTTTTTACCTTGGGTTGGATTTAGGATTTCATATCAGAACTGGTTCGGTGATTTTTGGTGCCCCTGCAAAGAAGGATTGCTGCAAAGTTGTTTAGAATCCAAACACTCTAGGTGATCTTTGGGTGTAACGGGCTGGTGGGCTTTTAGGAATGGTAAAACTGAGGCTTTTGGAATCATAAGAACAACAGTAATAAGAAAAAATACGCAAACAGTAACTATGGACTTGATGTAGGAAACAAGAGGTCAAAGGGATGTACAACTAACTAGATTGCAGAAATTAAATTCCAACCACTTTTTTTTTTTAAAAAACCTCAGACTGAATTTTTTGGGATTTTTTCTTCTTTTGGTAAAATTCAATAGAATAAAGGAAATCTTAACTTATGATAGTGGAGTTAAAACACGACAAATCATGGGACCTTGTTTTCATATCAAAATAATAAAGGGTAGATTTATGTGGAGTCATCACACCATAGTTGATAATTTCGTTTTGGACCCTTTTTCGGTTTTGGCCACCAAACTAAAACATTTTGGCTGATTTGGAATTTCGGCAAAAAATTTCAGAGTTATGTTTCGAAAAAATTTACTATATATATATATATATATATATATATATAGGGGGACCTTCAAGTGTATCCTTCCCTCACCACTTTTTGGTGAGGGACACCCCTTTTGGGTAATATTCAAGTACAAAGTGTACTTTTGTACTTTGCTTTTTCCCCACTTTTGTACTTGCTTTTTCCCCAAAAGGGGTGTCCCTTACCAAAAATGGTGAGGGATAGATGCATATGAAGACCCCCCATATATATATGAAAAATATAAGATCAACATTAAAATTTTAAGATAATATATTATTTTATTTCAAATTAGGACTGAAATGGACTGAAAAATTGGATGAAGTTTTTTGACGGGCGTTTTCATTTCTGTTTAATGGCTGAAATGAAAAGTCTCGGGAATTTCATCTGAAACAAAATGAAATTCTCAACTATGCTTCATACTCATCTTGATCTCATGCCAGTGGAATGGAGTCTTCACACATTGGAGATGCTAAGAGTTTGCACTCAAGGCTAAGGGATTTTTTTTTTTTTTTTTAAATTTTTTTCAACTCAAGATAGGAAGAGAGAATATGTTTGTTGGTTTCAGTGGGAACCTTTACAATCCTTATATTGACCAGTAGCCAACCATCTTGGTTCATAGTTAGAAGTCACACCTTTTAATTATGGCCTCATGGGATTTATTTATTTATTTATTTTTTATAAATGATAAAATTTTATTCCACCAGAAACCAGACGAAAAAAAGACAATGAAATCTACAACGAACAAGAGGAAAACACCAGAAATTATATATCAAAAGAAATAGAAGTGCGAAGAACTCCTTCATTGGCCAGACCATCTGCCATAGAATTAGCCTCTCTTAAAATATGATGGAAAGAAGCACCCAACAGACTTGAAATATCTTGCACCTCCTCTACCCAATCCGCTTGCCTCCAGGGATGAATAGCTCTTCCAAAACCCCATTGGATAGAAGAAAGAGAATCACCTTCAAGGATCGGAATAAGACGTCCAAATCTACGCAGCTCACGACACCCAATTAGAAAAGCAAACAACTCTGCTTCGTTAGCATGAGAAGAATCCACTTGCCTCATGAGATTTTGACCAACAAACCTTGCCAAACTTGAAGATATTACAATAAAATGGATTCTCTAGGATTACACCTCCTAAAAATACGTTTACTCTAAATTGCTTGAAATATTACCATAAAGCCTTTATTCAACCTGTAATTAATTAAATACTGTAGTTAATGACTCTTTGGGTAGACTAAGCCTATGCTAGTCATCTGGGCCCTCTTTTGATGAGTTCTCAAGGGCTCCTTTGGTCCATGGCTTGCATCAAATTCTGTGCCACATCAAAAACCCATCTTAGAACTCCCTTCCCTAATTATATCCAAATCAACTGGTCTCTTGGACAACTTTCTGAACCTCTACACTTTACCACCATGTTTCTTTATCATACTGTCTTTTCCCTTTAGACTTTCCAAGCACCTTTTTTGTAACTATCTTGATACATTTAGCCATTTGATTCCACATCACCACCGTTTCTCCCTCCAAATTCCATTCTCCCCTCTCTATCACTTTATCCTTAAATAATGTTGTTCTTTCTCCTTTCAGACCCCTCCATCTTGTTTTAGGGTATGTTTTATTTATAACTCCTTTTCTTTCTACTTCTAATGCAAATATCTAAAACTACTATCCTATGTTGTGTGGCCAAACTTTCTCTTGGAATAACCTTACAGCTTTACAAGCAAGTCGGTCATGCTTTCTAAATAGAAAAAAATCTATTTGGCTCCAGTTAGTTCTATTCTTATATGTAATTAAATGTCAAATATCGCTCCTTCTACTTTTTTATTTGGTAAAACACAGTGTTATTTTAGGATCAAAAGAAATTATAAAGTTGATAATAACTTCCATCAGCACAATCTTTTCTCCAAAACCATGTACTTTATGTATTCTCTTATATCACTTTCTATTTTCGAATCAACAACTATATGATATCTATGTACCTTTATATAAAAGCAAACAAATACCCCTCCTTTCATCTGCTTGCAAATGAAATCTCCACTCCTCTGTGGGGCCCACTAAAGATGCATGTTTGCCCTGTCATGCTTGAACAAATCCACCACTCTACACCTGTGCTTGTGGGGCCCACTTACATGCTACCAAAATGTTGACTCTTTCCCCCCCCCCCTCTCTCTGGATTGTTCATCTCTCCATGACAACTAAGGAGTTTTTTTTTTTCTCTTTTAAAGAGGATGAATACTCTGTCTCTTTGGATCTTCTCCAAGTCACCCCAACTTGTAAGACGATTTTCCCTTTCTCACATCTACAAAGTGCTTCCATCTAATGGAATCGGCAGTTTGGGTTTTTGGTTTTTTTTTTTCCTATGTGCTATGGGAAAGAAAAGGGTTTTTGGTGATTCTTTGATAATATGGTCGAAATGTTACATAGATGATTGCAAAACCCAAATCTGATTGCAATTGGTTTTCTTTTATGGAATGGTTACCATGAGGGTGAGTGGGTTCCGTTTCATGCTATAAAAGGGACCCAACACAAGTGGTATAAAAGCACCATGCCAAAAAGAGGCTACAAGCAACCAGGGAGAAAGAAAAACCAAAAACTGAAAGCAAACCATGGACAAGGAACAAATACACCTATGGACCGATACACTACACATTTCTGCCTATTCCTTGTTTAGCTAGCAGGTCAGCCACCTTGTTAGCTCCTGTTAACCATTGTCTGAGACCCACTTGTAAAGAATTGGTGATATCCTTAATTTCATTGATAATGAACTGAAGCCTCCAAGAACCATCACCTTTATCTGAAGCCCATATAACTGCATTGGAAAAATCTCTTTCCACAACAAGATTTGTAGAGAGACTTTAAATAGGTGAAGAGCTTTTCTAATGGCTAATTCCTCAGCTTTGTTAAACTCCTTGATACCGATCGGACTAGAAAATGTGAACAGTTTCTCCCCACTAGCGTTGCAAATAACTCCATGAATCACTATTGGAATCAACTCAGCCCGAGCCATCTTCATTCACATTAAATTTAAGCTAGTCCATAGCTGGCGGGCACCAGAGAGCCTTCTCAATCTCCTTTTCTTTTTCCACAAGATAGGCAAGCCTCCCCAATCAAACACAATATCAACAATCATGACTCTCCAATTCCTTCCTCAAACTGGCCGACTTTCCCACCTTAAACTTCATCATGGTGATGATGTCATTAACTGGCTTTTCAACAATGTCAGAAATTCTGTCATTTCTTTCCTCTCTGATGGTCTACAGAATGGCATACGGTTGTGACCTCTAAAAGGAATCCCACAACCTGCTAAAGAGACCCTGACCCAAGCTTTTGCCGCCTCCCTATACAGCTCAAACAACACCAAGAAATGCCAAAATACTGAGAAAATAATCAAATGTAGAAATAGGTGATCTATGGATTCCTTCTGAATGCTAATAAATGTGGAGAAGCATGAATGGCTGCATGTGATCATTCCTCCAACCTTATGAGCTTGTAAATCAGTAGAAAGCGTGTCAGAAAGCTGGCTTCTGGAGAAAATGCTGGCTGGCATTAGCACTAGCTAGCTGCCAGTCAGCGCACTCTTATTTGTTTATTGGTTCGTAGCAAATCTCTTTATTTATCATGATCACTGTCATCTTAGCCTTACCCATCGAATTGGGGTTGTCTCAATGAGTTCTACAAGAATGATCTCTCTCTCTCTCTCTCTCTCTCTCACACACACACACACACACACAAGTTCAGATGTGTGCTTGTAGTTTCTTTTTTTAATAGGCAAAATGACTCTACTTCTGCTACTACTATTATTCTCATTCTTTCATTATGATTCTTTCTGATACACCAGATGTGTTTCTGTAGCATTTTTTTTCCCTTCTCTTTCCTCGGTTTCTTTTGATCACATTTAAGATGTATCCATGTTCAGGTGCAGTGTTTGCAGCCAAATCCTTCCTTCTTTCTGCCAATTAAGTAATGAATTCCCAAAGCTGTCATTTGTATATGCTGATATTGATGAGTGTCCTGAAACTACTCTGAGCATACGTTACACCCCTACCTTTCATTTCTTCCGAGATGGCGAAAAGGTTGATGAAATGTTTGGTGCCGGAGAAGAAAGGTTGCGTGATCGATTATGGTTGCATTCTTAACCTGTGTGCTATATCTTCCGACCCAAAGGTGCTGGAGAAGAAATGTTGCCATATATATGTTTCAGGTGTGTTCTTTTATGAAGTACAACTTTAAGATATTTAACTTGGCAGAGTGATCTAGGATGCAAAGCTCGCAGTATGAAATGGTAGGCTGCATAGGGGGTCCATGTAGGTATACAGTAGTTGCTCGAACTTGTGGATAGGTGGGATCAAACATGAATTCTTGTTGCTGAAGATCTACATCAATTGGATAATTCAACCTATTGAACCATAAAAAGACATCAACCTATTGATGATAGGCCTGAAAATGGATGGTTAGAGAAGCTTCACTATTTATTTCACCGGGCCTTAAATTGATGGCTGTGAACATCCAACAATGGTGATTTGTTTCCCAATGGGGTCCCATTTGTGCTGAAGTTTCAGTCACTATGAATGGTTTGTGTGGCCTGGGACCAATTGTTGAATGATGGCTTGCTAATGGGCTACCTTTTTTTTTTTTTGTTGTAAAAAGGAAATATATTAATCACAAAACAAAAACCAACAGAAGGGCCCAATTACCCAACTTCAATCAGATCAACCAACCAAATTGCATCGTTTGACACCCATTCAAAATCAGCTGAAAAAGTATAACTAGTTTTAGCTAGACGATGTACTCCCTCGTTGAAAATCTTGGGAATATGTTTATCAAAATGGGCTGTGACTGTGATTCTCGCAACATAAAAAATCATTGGGCTGAACGACTATCCTTCACGCCCATTTAAAACTTGAACCACTTCCTTGCAGTCCGACAAAATTTGAGCCTTGGAATAGCCCTTTTCTTTGTCTTTTCTCATTGCAATGAGAGCCACCGTCGATTCAGTCTCTTTTGTGAAGATCTTTGTGCCTTCAACTCCACTTGCACAAACAGTATGACCATAATTAATCCATGACACATAAGACATAACTGGAGGTAGCTTTTCCGCCCGAAGCCTTAAAAGCTGATCTTGAAACCGGCAACATGGTTTCTCTTTCTAATTTTATACTAGATTAGGTCCCGATCCTTGTCTTGATTTCCTTTAACCACAGTGACCTTGCACATCATATTTATAAATCATTTGCTTTGGTGAATGTTTATGTGGGTTTATTTTCACACTTCTAAATACCATGTCATTTCTAGATCCAAATAGCCCACCATAAGGCTGGGCCCTTGGCTTTAGCATTGTTCTCATCAGACGAGAAAGTTGATTGGCATGACTTAAAACAATCCTTCCACCATTCCCTCAATACTAATATTTGGAACATTATGAAATTGCACTACAAAGATATCGTTCTTACCAGATGAGAAAGTGATTGGCATGACTCAAAACAATCATTCCACCCTTCTGTAATACTAATATTAGGAACATTATGCAATGACATGCCAAAGTGGGATCTAAACCATACAGCTCTAGCATGGTCGCAGTGGAAGATTGCACCGACTGCCCTCCTTGATCACATATTGAACATATTGGATTTTCACTACTCATCTTAGAATGGAGTGAGAACCCGAAATAACTTCCTCGAAACATTTCCATCTAGATAGTAGGACTCTGGGGAGAGTTGGAGGCCATTACTAGTTTCACAATCAAATTTAACAATAGTATTATAGGCAGTAGTTTGTGTACATACTCTCTTGTCCTCCTCCTTATCGGATGGAATATACATTTTAAGTATGTTTTCAACAACTTTGATATTATTGAATTGATGTGGATGGAAATTTCATGCCAGTCTCCATTTATATTTTGTAATTTCTTAACTATGAGGTTCAGTTCAGTCACATCCAACAGGGATTTCTTCGGACCCTCCTCATGAGGATCCAGCTATATTTCCAAACTGATATACTTTCTGTTTATGATTTATAAAGTGTAGGACTTCTACAAAGCTCTTTCAAAATCATGAGTTGCCTTTTTTAAATCTGCCTTCCCATAATGACCTTTTTGGACGGTATTTAGTTTTGAGAATCTTAGACCAAAAGTAAATTATTATTATTTAGGCATCTTGAAAATGTTTTGGTTAACTACATTAGATTTTTATTTTTGTTTCTCTAATTCCTAATCCTCCCTCAGTGATTTTGCTTACATCTCTCTCTCCACTTAACAGTGTGGAACCTTTTCTTCCCCTCCTGATCCCCCATATCTCTCTCCACACTTGATAGTATGGAACGTTTTATTTCCATGATTTGTGCCGAACCGGATTTAATTGAATTGACGGTCTCTTTTTTGTTGTTCATCATCATGTGTCCTGTGTTTTGACATTTGGGTCTTGGGCCTTCCTGTATCAGTAGTACTCCAAATCTGAAGGTGGCAGACCTGTATTATAGGCCTAAAACTTCACTGATGCTTGTGGGTTCAACTGCAAAAATATAATGACTTTATTGTGTATCTATCATGTGTGCAGTGATGGAGTGGCAATGGATACCCATTACCTGGGTCCGATCGATAAAGTGGGGCATGGGCCGTTATTTTGGTCCCATTTAATTTTCGGTTATGGATCTTGGGTCTACGTCCAGTCTGGGTCCATTTAGTTTCAGGCCCGTAGACCTTGATCCTCATCCAAAACAGAGGTGTACACGAAAAAGAGAGAAGGTAGGGAGAATAGAAAAATGATGTGTAGGAACAAGAAAAACCCAAATTTATAGTGTAATGTTTATATATGCGCATGTATTAACTTCGGACCTATAACTCTGTGTGTGTGGACTTGGACCTGATCCTGTTCTGCCATGGTGCACTTCTTGAACGTGCGTTTTGTGCAGTGTGTTGGGTGTGGCTCCAACCTGGTTAATAACCAGGTTAAAAATCCAATTCAAACAAAACCTGGAAATTATGAAAGGTAAACCAAACCTTGAACTGCCAGTGCCAGATCTGGTTCAAGTAGTGTTTTCGCTGCAGTGTGCAGCAAGTCTAGTTGGGTTTCTATCAGGTCAAAATAAGCATTGATTCATTGCTAATTTGATCCATTTATCACGTTGGGTTTATAATGTCATCCTGGAAACAAAAAGGGTCAACCTGAACACAAAATTACCTGGTTCTTTTCTGATTGGGTTGGGGTGTTGGTGAGCAATGGCCACTGTTAGTTACTGTCTTGAGTGCACTTACCTTTCAAAGCAGAGAGAATACCTGATGTTCAGTGTTTAGTAGTGAGCGGTCTGAATGTGAACCCTGCTCCAATTGGACTGAAATATGAGCAATGCCATTGCACAGAAGATAGTTTTGAAGGGTGGTTAGCATCCAAGGGAGTTGAGTCACTGTAATATGTTTGAGAGGGGTTTTGTACAATGCTCGGTAGAATATGATGTTGCACTAAGAGTGATCTTAAAAAAGGTGTGTCTTGAAAGATTCCAGTTCTTTTCCTTCTCCTCTCGTATGCTTAAGTACAGAGGATTGAAGTGAAGCGTTGACTTCCAGATAGTGGAGAACATTTGCGAGTAAAAGGAGAAGCTAGACTCGTCTCGAAAACAACGATCAATATATCGATACACAAAACCAATTAAAAATGAGTTTTGGATGCAGACCCTGTTCCCTTTTAGCCAACTTGGCAGCTAGGTCCACCCGAGTTGCACCCCCATCAACCAACAGCCAACTTGGCAGAATGGGTTGAGTGTTTTGTCGGATTAGATCAGTCCAAGGTCTGCCTGCTTCCATGTAGGTGCAAATTCCTTGCTCGAGTCTCATCTGTGGTCCTGAGTGTCTATGATATGGAGTTAACCAATACGCCAAAAGCCTCAAAACTGATGGACTGTGTTAAATCAAGTGTTATAACTATTTATAAGAAAAAATAGACCATCACTCTACAACAACCGACGTCCTTGGTGGCTATGGCTTTGACAACTTTTTTTTTTTCTTACTTGGGATGGCTCACATTTTGCTCCAAATAGCCCTTCGTATGGCGACTCTTACTGTGGTAATAGGCAACTTTCTTTTCTCAATCTTTTTAGATGACTCACTCTAATCCAAATAGCTCTATTTTGTGATTTGAAACTGAGATGTTGACGTCTGCATTGATACCAAATGTTATTAATCTAATCAATACGTTGGAAGCCCCAAGATTGATGGAATGTGACAAATCAAGTCTTATAACTATTCAGGACCGTAACTGTCTCGTTTACATCCGAGTTTGAAAAGTGCGGGGGCATGCATTGCAGCACATTTATCCCCTGCTGAGTATCATAAAGACAGAATCCATAAATCATTAGGAAAAAAAAGTGAAAATCGACTAGGCCAGACTTCAGACTTGGCTGAATCCGTCTCGATAAAAGAATTGAAGCTTTTTTCACGGAATGGCTAACACGTTCTGATAATTCTCTCTTAATAATATAAACCTCAGTTTCTCAAAGTGGGTTGGTAGTGCCATATCTCTGCAAATACACAACCCATCAAAACACATTTGACAGACTTGAACTGACTTGCTTAATTGAATAGGCACGTAACTCAGTGAGTTGTGCAGTCAAATGAGTCGTTTGAGTGCGGGTTCCATCTCATGCGGGCCTTTTTTTAAACCGAGTCTGGTCCAGGTCTAACGGGTCCAGTCTAACATACACGGATTACAACAATCGTGACTAGGCCTTATGGCCAGGGATGCAGACCACTGCAGCCATAAACCCATGTGAGGCTTGGCCTATAAAAACCTTTGCAGTTTGCCGTTAGGACCACCTTTTCTTCCGAAAAATCCCAGCCCTTCAATGTAATCTACCACACATTATACTATATTAAGCTAGAATGTTTTGGCTTCAATTTTGAAATTTTGACTGTCGGTTATTATTTTGACTAATGGTTATCTACTTTAGTCATGCAGCTACCCACTAAGTTTTGCATCAAACCACTAGAAACTATATCATTTTTGCTCTAATTTCTTTATTTCTATTTTATCCAACATATCCTATGGAAAGAGTTAAATTTTTTTAATATGTAATTATTTAAAACCCTCTTTGGATTTGCCCAAGATTTTTGGAATTCTCATTTATTTCTCTCTTGGCGCATTTCATGTAACAGGGCTGTATGGTCCTGAAATATGGGTATCCGATCCTTATGGCCTAACCGGAAAAGTACAATATGTAAATCCAACATGGGTTGCGGAAGGTTATAATCCCTTTGTTCCGGGAGGAATAGCCTCTCATCATATTGCAGCAGATACATTGGGTATATTAGCGGGTCTATTCCATCTTAGTGTCCGCCCACCCCAACGTCTATACAAAGGATTACGTATGAGAAATATTGAAGCCGTCCTTAAATTACCATGCTTAGCACGGGTTATTGAGATAGTATTAGTTACTGGCTGCAAAATATCATCTGTCCAAATTGTATAGACCTGTTTTCCCATTTGAGAGAGAGATCTAGAGGAGATTAAAGAGATGATAAATATTCTATTTTAACTTTAGTACAGAGATTAAAAAAGAGATTACATTAGTTTGAGGAGAGAGAGAGGGGTGTTTTTAGGAAAGAAAGAGACAAAACTAACGGCCGCAAGCCGTGGGGCAGACGGCCGTTTCCTTGGAAGGGCTGGGCGGGAGGCTCTTCCCGGCAGCAACGAGGCGTTGCACCAACTTCTCCATCCTCTCGCCGTTAGTCTCCGTCAACAACCGCTTCCCGCCAAAAGGCAGCGACTCCACCCCCTTCTCTTCCAGCATCCTCTTCCCTGCCGACACGTCATCCATCCACCCCTCCTTTTCCTCCGTCACGAACCCGTTTGCCTGCAATTTTTTCAACAAAGAAACAAACCTCCGTCATTATCGCCGTTTGTTCGTAATCATTGGGCCCACATAACCTTAAAACTGTGCCTTTTCAACCACTTGTAAACAAGTGATGTAAACAAAATAAGAAAACTGCAAGATACCCACATGCTTCTACAGATAGATGGAAGGAGGCAAATTTTGTTTTACCTATTTTACCCTCCTCCATGTAAGTCGGTCCCGACATCGGGACTGATGTCGGGACGTGAAAGACTTTTTCAACTCTAAAATGCTACTCCTAGGACTTGTTCCCGTACCTACTAAAACCAACTTCCTGGCCCTGGCCCACATATGGAGGACCAGCTTTGGCATTTTCTCGCGGGAATCCAATGCCGTGATTTTCCCGGGAAACTCTGTTTCAATTGTTTGCACTTCACAAATCACAACCCTGTTTCCGTGGGCCCCACACAACGGAGAAAGTGAGGGATTGAAAAAACAAAGAAGAGGATTGATACCTGAATCCGCACGTAGTCCGCACGATTCCAACAAAATGCATTTCCGAGCATCTGATCAACGGTCTCCGATACGCCATCTAGAACGATCTCCACCACTGCAGCGGTGGATCTTCCTCCGTGAACGCTCCGTCTAGACGATGCCCTGGTGCTAGACGGGCCGTTACCCAGCGACAGGACCAACAAGTCCTCCACGCCGTTAACTAACGGGAAGTCCCGCTTGTTGTGGAGGACGTGCGTAACTGCCGCCGCCGAGGGATTGTTCATCACCAAACCGCCATCAACCGCCAGGCAAGACGTCTTTCCGTCGACGGACGTTAACTCGAACGGCTTGAAGTGGCTCGGCGTAGCCGACGTGGCGCGGCAAACCCTCCAGAGCTCGAAATCGAAGCTCGGACAGTCGGACGCGTCGGCTCGGGAGAAGACGAACGGCGCGGAGCTGTTGAGATCGTAGCAAGGGACGAGGAGAGGCTTACACGTGTCCTTCAACGTCAAGATCCGGCCGTCCGAAGCCTTCAGCGCCTCTTTCAGAACCTTCTCCAAGCTCTTCCCGGAGAATCTCCACTTCCGGCGGAAAACACCGGCAGGTTTGAATAACTCGGACAGCTTCTCCGTCAGGAATCTGACGGCATCCTCTGCCGTGAAAAGAGGCCGGCCATTCCCTCCGTCGGCCGTCAGCATTGCGGCGAGAATGCCGCCAATGCCAGTGCCGGCGACAACGTCGAAGTAGTCGGCGATCCGAGCATCAGGATCGCCGGTCTTGGACCTGATCTGGTCTTCGAGGTGGATCAAAGCCTGGCCGGAAACGAGGCCTTTGATGCCGCCGCCGCCGCCGCCACCGTCAATGCTGAGAATTCGAGTCTTTTTCCAGAGATTGGGGTTTCCACAGTCGGAAAGCCATTTCTTCTCCAGATTTGTGAAGATCTCTAGCGTTAGTTTGCTCAGTTCCATTTCTCCTCTGTCTTTTTTTCTCTGGGTGCAACGTGTCCTGTTTCAAATATCTTCTGTTTTTGGATGTTTTAAGGGGACAGATTTGGTATGAATGAAGAACGAAGAAACGAAGAATCAATGGGAACTACTGATTTGGTAGGCTGTTATTGCAGTTTGGGCCATGGAAAATCCGTGAAAATCGATGAATAGAACAGAGAAGGGAAAGAAGAAAAACGGAAATCACTACTTCTTGGAAAGATGCATTAAACACACACAAAGGCAGAGACAGCTCTCTCTCTCTCTCTCTCTCTCGCAGTCAGTCTGTTTCTTTCTCACTCTATTGCAACCGCGGATGGATTTTGGAATCGAGGATTCTTTTTATAAGTGATTCCTTTGTCCTGTTACGATTTTCTCTTTTTTTATGTTTTCAGGTGTTTGGTTTTTCAGTAGTCCATGGGCGTAAAGTTTTATGTACACATGCAGAGGCCATTGCACGTTATCATATCCATATCCATACGTAGTTTATAGGGCCCAAGGGTGGACCCAAAAAATTCAAGTTGTGGGGGGCGGGGAGCCCCAAGGGCGGACCCAAAAAATTCAAGTTGGGGGGGGGGTCTCCATGTACCTTCCAATTTAAAGCATCCCTCCTTAAACCAACTTGGCGAAAAAACACAAAGGAAAAAACAAAACCTGGAAATTGGGATAGGGGACACAGACACTGATACTGGTACTTGAGTTAAACATAGTCATGGGATCCTATGAAGTTTTTTTTACCTGAGTCTAGACATCTATCTATCTATCTTTGCACAGCAAGAATATATATATTTTTTTTAACCCTAGAAGACTAGATAACACCTACTAGACATTTTGTCACAGGAATCAGGATACAGTTGGAGGATAATGGGGTTGGAAGATGCCTTGCTCTTTCCTTCATTTTTTTTAAACCATATATTAACAGTGTTTTGCGTTGCGTTGGCAATGGCATTATTTTTCTTTCACCAAAGATAGAAGCAAACCTGCATGCAGTTTACCAGTTTCTTAACTACCCTGACACGTGTCAGAATCGTCTTTGTTTGCGCACGTGTATCTCGGTCGGTATTGCATATCGGGCGTTTTGGGGCCCTGGAGTGGAGAGACACTGCACTGGTGTTGGGTTGGGGAATCGACTCGGTGCTTAGTCCGCCGCCTCATATGGATTTCATTCCATATTATAATTTAGAGCTTGCAAAATGTGGCCCGATTCAATAACCCGACCCTAATCCGACCCGGTTTTGGCCAGCCAAACCCAACCCGCCACATATATGGGTCGGCCACGGGTTAGGATTTCCTAACCCATATAGAAACGGGTTGGGTTAGGATTGGTATGCCTAATCCAGTTGACCCGTTTAACTTAACTCTTACCGGTTTGAGAAATATGTGGAGCTTTTCCATTTCAAATCTTAATGACTTTCCTTGATTTTAGCGAAGAAGAAATCAAGAAAGGTATGCAATCTTGACGTTTTAGTTTCCTACTTTTTCGATAATTAGCAATTTCATTATTAGCATTTAGCAAATCTTAACTTCTAAAGAATCCTTCCAGCTACAAATATATTCTTCTTTACACGTCTGTTGTAGAGGTTACAGTTTTGTATTTTCAAACTCAACTCACGGTCTTCAAGTTTCCCTGCAACTACAGGTTTTAATAGGTAGCCATCAGCATCATTTCTTCTTCTATTTATAAGCTTTTAGATTAAACAATATACATAGTAGTGGATTGGTGAAGTGGTTAAGTTGTCATTTGAAACATAATGGATCTTGTGTTTGATTCTCATGAATCTTACTTCTTTACAAGACTCAAAATTTGCTAAAAGATGAGCGACGTGGGTCAGACCAGACTAGGCCAGGCTGACTTGACCTAACCTATATTTATTGCAAGTTAGGCAGGTTAGTCCGATTCAAAGTATCATGGGTGCGGGCTGCAAACCTGCAACCAGTTTAGAAAATGGGTCGGTCGCAGGTTAGGGGTCCAAAGAGCAGATCCAGCTATGGCCCGACCCGGCCCGTTTGCCAGCCCTTGATATTATATTGTGCTGGAAAATGACCGAGACACTCACTCATCACCGTAAAAATTGTGTTTTTACTCCGGTGTTTCACTTTTAGTGGTGTTCTTTTATCGCCACTAAAAGTTTATTTAGACATAAACTTACTTTATGGGGAGAAAAAATTTTTTTTGTCACAAAAAGTTAATTTTGGCGGCAAAAAAGAACTGCAACCACCGCTAAAGGTTTCATTTTTTGTAGGGCATTTTCCGTGCTTTCAAGTTATATATATATATATATAGAGAGAGAGAGAGAGAGAGAGAGAGAGAGACTTTTAGATCTTCATTTTTAACCACTTATGGCATATTTTTCCTTTTGTTCTATGCAACACAAACAAGATCTTAATGTTTAGCTCGTATTAGTTAATTTAGTTAGCATTTGATTAGTACTACAGGTATTTGACTAGGCTTAGGCGACCTAGGCCATGAGCACCCTTTATTGGTTCACATGAAGATGTCATTATAAGTATTATATGCTTAAATTGGTCACCTGTCAAAACTATTGGCACATGATAATACCGTCTTCAAGCGAGTACTATTTCTTTATCCTTGACTAAAATTTAGGATGTTACGATTTTTTTGGACAAAACGTGATGGGTTGTCCCCTTTTATTTAAAATGCCCTGTTTATCTCATCAATATTTTAAATTACAGCTACCTATAAAATCTCAAATGAGCTTTTGGAATTTTTGAAATTCCATTATCTTTGCTTTTAATTGGGATTATAAATGCTCGCTATTGAGAAGAGCGATTTGGAATTCCACTTCAAAGTGACAACTTTTGGAGAACTTAAAATTTTAGAGATTTAGTAGTTCCAAGCTCAAAACCGGTATAGTTAGCAACGTACTTCAAAATACATTGAGGTCGCTTCATTAGATCACCTCCGAGTCAAGGAACTATCTTAAGAGTTTTGACAGATGAAAACTCAAACCATGGTTGTTTTGCCAATCGGCTATTGTCCTTGAGCAGTGGTAAGAGACAAGAAGAAAAAGCTTGGCAGCACATTAATGGAAAAAACAGGTTATAGTTGGCATTACAGGACCCCTTGTAAAGGCAGGTTTGCTATTTACAACAAAGCCAAAGCTAGTGCCAACAGTAGCTTTGGATTTTAACCCCTGATTGGAATTGTAATGTCCATTTACATACTATTTCTTCCTTTTGTCTTTACACTGGATTTTACTTTTAAAGTATGGGGAAGTTGAATGGTCATTTTGCAATGTTTAATTATCAGTTATAGATAAGATCCCAGATGTTTCGCTGTAATGTGAATGGTGATAGACATTTTTAATTTCAAGGATTTGCTTTATAGACTCTGACTCTGTCCCATCAAATAAGAGCAAAATCAATGCATGTAATAAACAACAACAAGAACATCAAATGACTAATAACTAGACCGTTGAATTTTGAGAATTTACAGCCAAACATTTGGGTTGGTTAGCATGCATTATTGTCATAAAATAGGTCATGAAAAATTATTGTCATAGGAAAATGTCAATATATTTAGATTTTACATATTTCTTTTTCTCTCTTGGTACATTCTGAAAATGTTGCAGAAAATTAATAAAAAAAATGTGATTGAAAGATATTGTAATAAAGTTCTCCCAATTTCTTGCTCTCATTATGATAATATCGGGATTTTATGAAGGAAAAGTACATCAGTGAGTTTAAAAAAAAAAAAATCATAGGATGAGAGACACTTACATGGCTTTCCATCTTTATACATGAACATTCATCTTCTACAAATAACCTTACATAACTTTTTCTGTTTTGCTTAAGAATATTTTTAATTATGTATGTGTCCCTCGCTCTATGGCAAGGGATCGATGGATGCATATTAACCTTCGTCGTGATGATATTTTCAAAATATCGCGAATATTTATAACACTGGGATGCCTAATGATGCTGCCCCTGGTTTTTAATTGCTGATTAATGGTTTCTTAATCGACCATTGTCCCTCATCATATTGAATTAGAATTAAATACATGATGGCTTGTCCTTGTGTTGTAATAACTTTCAAGAGGACATAATAATTAAATGCCATTTGCTTCTTCCATTTATTGTTTCTTTTATATTTATGTACCACAAATCTCTTAGTCTGGTAGGTTCATTAGTTTCTCTGATGAAAATGTTCATCTGATCCTGACCTTTGAGTAAATTCCTTACCCATTTTCATACGTGTGGACCCCCACCACCTGTATGGACATGGTTATATCTACCATTGAGTAGTGGAGAATACTGAGAAGTGCACTGTATTTTGTACATGTGTAAATAGATAACAAAAGCCAACCTGGTCGTATTTTGACTTATGATGAAGGTATTCTTGTTTTACTTGTAAATTTGCCCTGACAGAATCATGTGAAATCCTCTATTTGAGCTTGTCCTGTGCTGATATACTCATTAACTCACCTGGTTAGAGCCTTGGAGGCATCAAAATCTGCAATTGGGGAAATGGGAGTTGACCCTTTTGGAAGTGATGATGAGGACATTAGTCATTTATACTTTATCAGGGGGTCAAAATAATTTAAAACAAGAACATGACTCGTCAAAGAATCGGTCGTTTTCAAATCGACTCGACCCAGGTGAACTTCTGAGCCGAGCCTTCTGCTTTTTGTTAGTGCTAACCGAGTCAGTGACCGTAAAACAAGAAGCTCCAAGTACACCACGTGGTGAAAAAGGGCAGACAAGGTATCAAATCCAAGATGGATCATGGTGGGCCACACACTGTTAAAAACAGTAGGTAAATTGGACCCATGTCTCGATGCCTTTCCCACTTGTAATATAATAAGAACACACAAATAGATGCCCCCCTACCATATGGATGGGGAATGCCTAGAAGCCCTTCTCAAGCTAGTCCATGTTTCAGACAGAGAAAGTAAAAAACCCACATGCATGAATAGACCTGGCTGTGGAGCTGGTGCTAATCTAACTCAATCAGTCCAATTAATCCAAACATTTGTCATACTCATAGATGTAAACCCCATTTTTGTCCTGTGGTTATACATTCTAATTTTTGAGATGGAGCATATCTATGCAAGGGAAGCAGAGATCCACAAGTCAAAGGGTCTAGATCCTATGCCAAAAAGGCACTAATCAAAGGGTTTCTAGGGGTGATGGCCCTTTACAAATTTGTAAAGTAGGTGCAACTAGCTAGGAGGATAATTCAAGGTATAGTCTACTAACAATGGAATCTTATAAAATGACTATCCTCATAGTCACTGTTGTTGCAGCTTTATTTCACCTATTTAGGATCATCGACTCAAATGACTTGTTGTCTAATGTTTTGTACTAAATAACTATCTATGACTAGACATAGCTCTTGGATAGTTTTGGTTCACCAATATGTGCGCCATATTCAGTGGAGTAGAACCACTTTGGTGCTCCAATGGTGCACAATCTTATTATGATCTTATTGGTATGAGATCATGGAAGCAATGACTCATTTCTGCTTTCACTAAACTTAAAGCAACGAGCAATGTGTCAATGGAGATTAATATGAGTTAATTATTATATAACTACTTTTTCAAGCAGCAGACAGAGTCACAAACTTTTTATGGTTAAGAGGATAATAGAATGGTTCTTTAACAAAGTAAGTGGAGGATGCTATGCATACGTTAGCATGCCTTTAATTCTTAAAGTAAGTGATATCTAATCAGGGAGAAGCTAATTGGATCCAATGATTACTGGATGAATTTGAGGCCTCTACTCCTGCAGTTGGGCCCACCATGTGATGATGAGCTACGAGGAAGAGATACACTAATTGTAGATATCATTATCAGAAAAATAATGGTAGGACTTAATTTCAGGTTAATTTCAAGTTTGCTGTTTTCCTATAGACAACATTGGAAAAACATGATCGAAAATAAAATTTTTATACCTAAGAAACTAGAAAACTATTTTTTTTTATTTAAACTTTCTAATGTATTTTGTTTGCAGTAAATCTTACAATTAAATCATTTTTGACACCATTAAGAAGTTGCTGTGATAGTTGTGCATGAATGCAGCAGATACATTGTTTGAGAATGTTCTCTTATGTTCATTGGACTGAATGTATAGTACAACTTGATGGTGACCATTTGGGCCTACCTTTGATCAGTATAGTTCCTTTCACACTCTCATCTCCTCATGATCCGACAACATATCCATTTTTATGCTCATTGAATCTTACTCATGGTTGGAATTAGTCTAAAAGAAATCTATATTTAGAGGCGACAATGCTGTTGAATCAAGGTTTAGAAAAATACGATGGGAGGGAATTTTTGAATGACCCTAGTCCATAAAGAGAATGGAACCAAGTTGGCCTGAGGCGCAGGACTGTATAAGCACAGTGTTCAGGTGAAAATCTTCATACAATGTTCATGGGCTGTGTCTCAAGAGAGGGGAATGCTTGTTTGACATAGGGACCTCTTAAACCATGTCTAAAGGTCCATTTGATTAAGACCCACGTCAATGATTAGTTCAACATTTCAAATAGAGAGTTGGCTACCTAAAACCATTTTATTGATCGTGGATAAACCCCACTTCTTTTGGTCATCATGTCTATTGTAACACTTGGAAATGCTCTAACACCAGGCATCATGATTTCGTATGCTTTCAGGAAACAAAACGCACTCAAATTAAGAAAAGCAGGAAAAGAGCATTTGGTTTTTAAGTGCATGTTTGGTGATGTCTAACAGAAATGCATATTTAACTATATATAACGGAAAGTACAGTTCGAGGAAACATATG
The DNA here is from genome assembly GCA_028538565.1 of Umbellularia californica. Classification (NCBI taxonomy): domain Eukaryota; kingdom Viridiplantae; phylum Streptophyta; class Magnoliopsida; order Laurales; family Lauraceae; genus Umbellularia; species Umbellularia californica. The sequence goes on from JAPQWN010000003.1 coordinate 33,545,946, forward strand.
TAATTAGCTTTGTTGAATGCTTTAGTTGTTATCTAATGTGTAAGGAAGGATATATGATATGTAATGTTGGGTAGTGAGATAAGGATTGTGTGAGCTAATCACTTGATAGGGGGTTTAATATTTTCAAAATATCTCTATGGATGAAAAATATTTCAATAAAAATATGAAATAATCAAATTAGCGATGGTGATCAAATTGAAGAATCTATAAGATTATTTTCTAAGGAGTTATATATTTATTTTGTAATATTTCAAAAAATCTATAAGATGAAACAATATTCCGAAATCTAATCGTCACCAAAATAAAACGCTTAATAAATTTTCCCAGCTATCCAAATAATAGTTTAAACAGCCATTGTTATAATGCTCTTTAGATGAAACGATTATCAACATCTATTAAAACTTTTTAACAAAAAAAAATCTATTAAAACCCATTATTCACCTGCATAGAAAGCCATCTATATTTAGTACGGCCAATCATGGGCGGACCTAGGTAATGAGTACTGGGGCAGTCCCCATGTTGGACTTGGGTTGGCATGGTTACACATTACCAATTTCCTACTATCTGACCAAATTTAATTCCAATACCCTTTTCGGAGATAAACATCCCGTCTCTTAAAAAAAATAGAGAGAATTTAAAAAAAAGTCCTTAAGTTTCGGCCTTATTTTAATAAGGACACAAGTTTCAAAACTTTTCAAATTATTCCCTAAGTTTTTCAGGAAGTTTTCAATTAAAGACATTCATTTATTTAAAGTTATTTTTTGGCTTTTTCCTTTTTTTAAATACCCAAATTACTCTTCATTATAATAAAACTCTTCTTCACTTCTTCTATATTCTCTTCGTTTCCCTCGCTGATGTCCTCACGGTGATCAACACCCAGTATTCTTACAGCGATTGGCTACATGTAGTGGCTGTCAAAACAATGTCATAGCTTTAAATGAAGGGTAATTTGAGTATTTTTAAAATACCGAGGGAAGAAATAACTAGAAAATACCTTTAAATGACCAGATGTTCTTAATTTAAAATTTACTGGAAAGTTTAGGGACTAATTTGAAAAGTTTCAAAACTTTTCCTTTTTTTAAAATAAGGCAAAAACTTGAAGTCATATTTGAAAATTTCCCAAAAAAAAAAAAATGAAGAAGAAAGTAACATTATGGCCATTGTCCGCCCCCATCAAACAAAAATCTTAGGCCCAGCAATGGATCTAAAAAAAACTGACCCATTAGCTAGGTGATCGATCCATTTGGGTGCAGATATATTTGTTAATAGAGAGTATCATGTCTTTGATTTCTATCGATGTCTGAAGTATGTGCATTTTCTAAGGCCACTTCTTCAAAATATTGCTTGGCCTGCTTAAATAAATGGTTGTGATCAAGAAATTTATCACCGTCCACACTGAGTAAGGTTACAATTACAATGCACTTGTAGTAACACACCTTCCTTGTGCCTTTCCCCTTGGGATTTTGACTACTCACTGTCCTCATCTGAGTCTGCAAGTTGCAGGAAAACAAAGTCTCATAGACTTCACCCCAGAGCGAGAGAGAGAGAGAGAGGGAGAGAGAGAGAGAGAGTAGTGATCTTGGCTTCAGATCACAGCAACTTTGGCTGGCCATTTATTAATGACAGCTGAGTGTGGTCGAGCAGAAGAATCCAAGATCTGGAGTTGAGAATCGTGTTTGTGTTCTTATATATTTTTAATAAGACACTCACCTGGATCTCTTAGTACTACTAAATCACACGTATATCCTAATTAATAATAAAACATAGACACCAATGTATCGATGAGTTGACATTGTACTACGTCTCGTAGTGCGACTCAATGTGGACTACTTCCATTAGTTTTATTGTGTTTTGGCCCAGTAACATCTTATACTATTAGTAAACGAATAGTACATGAAAGTCATGTGTTTGTTTGCAGAGATTAATGGAAGGCAGAAGCACACGCTCTTGCATGATATTATTGCTTTGTGATGGGGATGGCAATTGCGTTGCGCAGTTCATTGTTGGGCCCCCCTTCTTTAATGTCTGGATGCAGACGTTCAGGTCTGACTTCTGAGTCGAGCAATATTTTGCCATAACTAAGCGAGGCTCGTTGAGTACGAATCAATTGTGGCTAAGCCTAGAGATGTCAAATGCACCGGGTCGGGCCAGGCCATTTCGGCAAAGCAAGGCCTGCAGCATGGCCCGGCCTGTGCCATGGGCAGCGTTGGGCCGAGGGTGCAGGGCACGGCTGGCACGTGGGTTGACCCATCCATAAGGGTCGGCCCGCCAGGCACTAGCCCGCCCAAAAATAATTATTTTTTTGAAAATTATCCATTTTACCTTCCAACTGTCGTAAAACGGTCATATAAAGGATATTTTGTGTCATTTTCAATTTTACAAAATCTATAAATACTCTAATCCTTCCATTTTTTCAGTGGAGTAGGTCGGGTTTGACCGAACCACTTAAATATCTTTGTTATTCTCCGTGCTTGTGTTCTAACTTTCAATTTTAATACCGAAAAGGGGAATTTTTTTTTGAAAGAGGTATGCCGAGCACAGCAGGCACAGCATGGCCCGTTTATCTCGTGGGCAGGGCCAGGCCTGGCCGTTTCATCTAGCGGGCAGTGCCGGCCCTGCCCATGGCCCGTTTGGGCTTGGATTCGGGCCAGCATGGCCTATTTGACATGCCTAGCTAAGCTTAGTCCCTGAAGAGGGCCACCCTCTCCAACTCATTATGGTAAGGGAATCTCCCAATCTCTTGATCAATGGCCGATAAAATTTTAGATTTCAAATTGAGTGCTACATATATCCAACGGTCCAATTTATTTAGAGGAGTGCTGATATATTTGACCAATGACTATTGGGGCAGGAGAGGCACCATTTATCCAACGGTCCAGTTTATTTAGAGGAGTACTGATGTATATGACCAATGACTATCGGGGCGGGGGCGGGGGCGGGGGCGGGGACTCTATGTTTCTGTCCACTCAAATGAATCTTTGGTCGAGCCCACCGTTTATTATTATTATTTTTTTGTTAACGTAACTATGAAGATGTGAGCACATCTGAGGATCTGCAGACATGGAGCTCATGCATTGCAGCTCCTGTTTCCTATGTGTTGTGGGTGTCATCAATCCTGATAAGATCTTGTCACCGTATCATATCAATCATATCCACTGCCATTTCTAAAGTGGTGTCCTCATCGGCTGCATCCCCACACCAAGGTAAGGATGTAGGACACCATATGTCGGATCCGGATCTCCTGTTTGGACCCTGTTTGATCGGGGGGTGCCATATGGGAAAAGAAATTTTTTTTTAAGGAGATAAAATTATTTTTAAGGAGAAGGGATGTGACATCTCTCCCATGTGGCATTTATAGATTGGTCCAAATGTTACTGATTGGTTCAAATAGGATTTTCCTGTTTGGACCAAACATGCGATCCATTTCCCTATATGTCTCATTCCTCCCTTGGTACTAAATTTATATGAAATGCACCGCCACACAAAAACCTTGATTTCAAAATCATCCAATATCCAGAGGTCCCAGAGTTAGTATTTTGAGGTTGTAAAGGTGTCTTAAGACTAATTATGTTTGTCTGTTTAACCGTTTATTCCTACTCTTTTTTTCTTTTCTCTATTTTAATACCTCCCATGTCTCCCATCTTTGGAGTTCTTATGAAAATGGAAAATCCCCATGAGGTTTATATTGAATTTTTATAAATGTATTAACTTTGCCTTTACATCCATTAGATAAAAACGAGTATGCCACTATTTAGAATAACAACATTATTTTAATCCGTCGCAATGGCATCTCTTTGAATAATTCCCTCAAGCATACGAAGCTTAGTAATCTACTTTGGAATTTCTATCAATCCGGCAGTGGATCATGTATATATGGATTGGAGCATTTACAACCCATTAAAAGTATAAGTTTTGAATGTCATTGTGATTGATCTATATTTAATGAAATCAGCCCCAATTTAGAAAAACGGATTTACCTAAAAGGGTTGTGTAACACTTTTCCACGGAAAAGTGGATGGTTTTCCAAGGAAAATTCATTTTTTAGGCTTTTGGTGCGGAACAATTTCACGAAAATGCTTTTTTGCCTCTTCAGCGTTTTCCTTAATAATTGTGGGAATGGATTTCGTATGGGGGGTATGGGAAATGGGTTTCCTCAAAAAACTTCTCACTCTTTTCCTCACTTTTGTCCATTTCAACCCAAAACCTTAATAACTCTTTCATTTTTTATTTCTTTAAATAAATTATTATTTGATGTTGAATAAATAATATACATATCATGTTATTTTTCTTTAAATAATTATTTTCACCCAATAAAAAAGATTTGATTTTCTATAAGGAACCCACAGCCGCACAAAAAAATATTAGCACCAATTCAACGAGGAAAAAAATTTGCACCAAACATAAATTTCTAAATTCGACGGAAATTCTTTTTCGAGATTTTCATTTATATGACAACTTCTCCTTTCGTGAAAAGGGTGTGTATACAAACATGCCCTGTCTAAGATTAATCTCTCCACACTAAGAGCACATTTGCTGATGTGGTCAGTTTGCTAGGGTGCTTGTGGGAACTGATTGACCGAAACAGTTGAAACAGGACATCCGGATTTTGACAACTCAAAAAAAGAAAAGAAAAAAAAAAGGGAGAAAGAAAAATAAAGAAGCAAGTATATTGTTCACTACTCAATCACAAGATTCTCTCGGCCTACATGTAGTTTTCTTCATGTACGGCAAAACAAAGACTGGTACATACAACACACATCACGTGACTCCATTTTTTTTCCTTTTCACTCTCCCTCCTTCCCAAATACAACATAAATGGGCTTAAACCCATTCACTCTCCCTCCTGAATAAAATCCTTTCTTCCGGGGTCAAGCCGCGTCAAAGGACTTCACGAAAATTGACAGAGACGAGTGAAGATATAAATGTAAGGAGCCATTCTCGTGACTAGAGAGGGTTGGGTCAACAATAGTGCACTCTCTTGATTTCCTCCCACTCAATGCAATGGACACAAGTATTAAGATTTTTAAGATGAAGAGGGTGGTACCAATTCTTGCACCCTGGACGGACACAAGTATTAACTACAGCAGTTTTTTAACAAACACGATGGCTTTGGTACAATTTAAGATCAGGAGAGTGCTCGGAGCAATAAATCTCAAATGAAAATTTAATAGAGCAATAACAGGATAAATACCTTTGTGAAATTTACGGGAGAGGGCTGCTGTGAAATGGTGGTCCTATTATATAATGCAATTTGACTCTATCATATTTGTTTATTTCAAATAGGGAGAATTCAAATAAGGCCTTAAGTCTTTACCGTATTTCAAAAAAGGAAACAAGTTTTAAACGTTCTAAAATTAGTCCCTAAGTTTTTTGGTAAGCTTTCAATTAAGAACATCCGGCCATTTAAAGGTATTTTATGCATGTAACATATCGCGTGGGGATTTGGGTTGCAAATGGGTACTCGCTTCTCCGATTACTCGAAAGTCCCGACCTGCAAAAAGCTGGGATCTGGAACCTATTTTAGGTTCTGAATCATAAACGGGTTCGGAACTTAATTTTGGTTCCGATTGATGAGCGAGTTAGGTTTTGGTGCATATAGGTTCCGACCTATAGACCCGACATCCGAGTCTTTGATATTGCAAATCTTACCTCAAAATTAACTTTTTTTTTCTTTTTTCACATTTTTTTGTACAATACTGGAAGTAGTAGACTTGATGCATCGTTATAAGTGTAATGATATGTTATTTTATAAAAAAATAATATTTTATAAAAAAATAAAATAAAAAAGAAGAGAAATTGAATTGATTTTAGAACTAGATTCCAATCTTAGAAATGGGTTTGGGTCTAGTATGGCTCCGACCTGGAACTGTTCTGTTTGCAATCTTAGTAGAGACGCTGATTGTCCTTGATCACAGTGAGGATGTCGGTGAAGAAAATGAGAAGAATTTGAAAAAAGTGGAGGGTTTTATCTTAATGAGTGGTAATTTGAGTATTTTAAAAAGATCTTTGAGAAAAAATTGCCCAAAAATAGCTTTAAATGGACGGATGTCCTTAATTGAAACGTTTGAGAAAACTTAGGAACTAATTCGAAAAGTTTTAAAAATTATGTCATTTTTTGAAATAAGAAAAAAACTTAAGGCCTTATTTAAAAATATCCAAAAAAAGAAAGCAAGTGAGGAACATCAAATATAAGATATTTTGACCAGAGATTTGATCGAGTGATACTTGGACTACAACATCTTCTTGGGCCACCTAAACCATGCATGATGATTGGCCTGATAGGATTGATTGGTACAACGTAAATGACATGTCATTAAATCTCAAATTGGTTTGATTGATCATCCGAATTTCAGTGCTAGGGGGCCACAGTGGGGATTTGTCATGCGTAAAAATCTCATATTTACCATTCAATTGTCTCCACAAGTAATCTAAACATAGAAATTTCAGGAAGATGGGCTGCAGTGGAGATTCGCAATGAACCAGTGGTGTATCAAATTACAAGGAAAGAAAATGAAGAATCAAAGAGGATAGTCTTCAATGGATGGTATTGCAGTTTGGGACATCCAATTGCAGACGGCCGTTCCCTTGGAGGGGCTGGGCGGGAGACTCTTCCCTGCAGCAACAAGCCGTTGCACCAACTTCTCCATCCTCTCGCCGTTAGTCTCCGTCAACAACCGCTTCCCACCAAAAGGCAGCGATTCCACCCCCTTCTCTTCCAGCATCCTCTTCCCCGCAGCCGCAACGTCATCCATCCACCTCTTTTCTCCTTTCGTCACCAATCCGTTTACCTGAAGTTTTTCAATTAAAAAAAAGTCCAAAGCTCCGTCAATATTGCCCTTACATTTGTAATATATGATGTAACATGATCTTCTAATCTCACAAATAGAAGCATTTTGGGCCTTGACTTCCGGTGAAATATCCCAAAAAATATAATATGTCGGATTTTTCTTCCATGCATTTGCAAATGTCATATTCCCTTGCAACAATCACAATATCCATCACCTAAAAGGTTTTCATGTGAATTCAGCCGCTTTCATTTTCAGTGGGATTTATAGATAGTGAAGTAAGGAAAGAAGGATTCAAGAATTTCACTAAATTAATAAAAAAAAGCACTTAATCTTAACTTTAACTTGTTTGACAATTAACCAGTTAAAATAAAATAAAGTGAATCCAGATAAGAAATGACAAAGGTTCATATCAAAAGTACACAATTTCAAAAATTTCTTTGAATTTTTCAAAAAAAAGCAACTTCTTTTCTTTACTAAAAGACAAGAAAAATCTACTCTTCTATACAGAAAGTCAAAAAAATTTAATACCAAACAACTAAAAACAAAACAATATAATAACATTTTATATTTTATTCACTTTTAATTTGATGCTTCATCTGACCGCACTTTAATTCACTATGCATCCAAATAGGCCCAAATAACGGTTATATATATATTTTTATGTGGTGGGTAAATAACAAAAGATTGGAAGGTCCCACTTCACTTGTGGCTACGCCTAACCTCACTGACATGTACAGTAGGGGAAAATTCAAGTGTTGGGATGTCTTTGATTATCTTGGCCTATCTGCACAAAGAATTGGCCATTCAGACAATCCTAACCGCTCAATACGGCAACGAGGACTATGTTGACCAAATTTTCCTCTGAAATGGTGGTGAGATCCGGTGTTCCCCCAACAGCGTCACTCTTCACTCATGTTAAAAAAGGCCATGGATCCACGTCACCTACTTCTCTCACTAACACTGTTCTAGCACTACAAGCCATTGTTTACACCTAACTAACTTTCGTGTTTAAGAGGTCTAATACATTGGGTCCCGCTTTCTGATTTTCACGCGGGAATCCAATGGCGTGGGCTTTCCCGGGAAAAATCTGTTTCTCTTGTCTGTACTGGTCAAAAACAGTAACCTATATCATTATATGAAAAATAATTAAATACTCAAAGTGAGATCAGAAGAATTCAGATCTATATCTAAAGTGATCATCACCATGTTTTGTTGGGCCCCACATAATTGATTAATTGAGAGATTAGAGAGGGAGTGAGAAAAAAAAAAAACCTGAATCCGCACGTAGTCCGCACGGTTCCAACAAAATGCATTTCCCAGCATCTGATCAACCGTCTCCGATACGCCATCCAGTACGATCTCCACCACTGCAGCGGTGGAGCTTCCTCCGCGAGCTCCGTGAATGCTCCGTCCAGACGATGCCCTGCTGCTAGACGGGCCGTTACCCAGCGAGAGGACCATCAAGTCCTCCACGCCGTTAACTGACGGGAAGTCCCGCTTGTTGTGGAGGACGTGCGTAACTGCCGCCGCCGAGGGATTGTTCATCACCAAACCGCCATCAACCGCCAGGCATGACGTCTTTCCGTCGACAGACGTTAACTCGAACGGCTTGAAGTGGCTCGGAGTAGCCGACGTGGCGCGGCAAACCTTCCAGAGCTCGAAATCGAAGCTCGGACAGTCGGACGCGTCGGCTCGGGAGAAGACGAACGGCGCGGAGCTGTTGAGATCGTAGCAAGGGACGAGGAGAGGCTTACACGTGTCCTTCAACGTCAAGATCCGGCCGTCCGAAGCCTTCAGCGCCTCTTTCAGAGCCTTCTCCAGGCTCTTCCCGGAGAGTCTCCACTTCCGGCGGAAAACACCGGCAGGTTTGAATAACTCGGACAGCTTCTCCGTCAGGAATCTGACGGCATCCTCGGCCGTGAAAAGAGGCCGGCCATTCCCTCCGTCGGCCGTAAGCATTGCGGCGAGAATGCCGCCAATGCCAGTTCCGGCGACAACGTCGAAGTAGTCTGCGATCCGAGCATCAGGATCGCCGGTCTTGGATCTGATCTGGTCTTCGAGGTGGATCAAAGCCTGTCCGGAGACGAGGCCTTTGATGCCGCCGCCACCGCCACCGTCAATGCTGAGAATTCGTGTCTTTTTCCAGAGATTGGGGTTTCCACAGTCGGAAAGCCATTTCTTCTCCAGATTTGTGAAGATCTCTAGCGTTAGTTTGCTCAGGTCCATAACGAAGAGAATCAAAGATGACAGGTTTCAAAAATCTGTGAAAAGAGATGAATAGTAGAGAGAACTGGGAAGAGAAAGGAAAATCACTATTTGTTGGGAAGATGCATTAAACATACAACACAAGGCAGAGCCAGCTCTGGTTCTCTCTCTCAGTCAAGTCTCTTTATCTCACTCTCTTGCAACCGCGAATGGATTTTAGTCTCGGAGGATTCTTTTTTTATAACGGATTCCTTCTGCCCTGCTGTTATTTTCTTCTTTTTCAAAGTCTTCAAGCGTATCTTAAAGTTCACATGCAGCGGCCCGTGCACACGTGGCATATCAAGACGTAGTGGGCCCTGCATGGAGCACTGGCCTGATAAATTAGGAAGAAAAGCTAGGATTGTGGGGCTCACATGAAAAGTGCTCTAGAATAGGGTTGGAGGACACAGGGTGTTGGTAGATGGCCTATTTTTGTCACCAGTGATTTTTTTACCATCTTGTCTGTTACTCTGTCTTCTTTACCATTATATTCACCAAAGGAAGAAGCAATCGGTTTACCAGTTTCCTAACTAACCTGACACGTGTCAGGGTCGTCCTGGGTTGCGCACGTGTTTCTGAGTCGGGATTGCATCGGGCGACGGCATTAGGGCCCTGCACCGGTGTCGGCACGGGAATCGACTCGGCGCCAGGTCCGGCGCAGGATACGGATTTCATATTATATTGCGCCGGAATATGAGGACACTTTCTCATCTCATCACATCACTGGTGATCTGTTCGTTGCTGTCAAAGAGATGTATGATCTTGACCATTGATGAGTGGAGCCCTTAAGGGAAGCAATTGATGGTACACGTTGGACAGATCGGGGCATATTGATTGATGAATGCATCGTTTGATCAGTTGCAATTTGTTTCTATGTAGTGATCATTAGCTTGTGTTGATAGGGCAATTGGATCCATAGTGCTAAATCTAATCATCTGTCGATCATTGGTTGATGATAAGCCACTAAAGGCATGAGTTACTTTGATTTGGGTTCCTATGCATTCTATGCAAACAACAAACCCACCCTCAGTTCATCTAGTTAGCTTTAATTTGATTACTAATAGGGATGTTTGTGCGCTAGGCCGGCCACCGGTGTCCAATCCATAAGTCCAAAAACACAGTCCAAATTTGGCAATGGAAGTAAAGATGTAAATTGATTTTCCATTCTTTAATTATATTTAGAGGTTCAAACCTGTTAAAAACCGGATTTGAGCCCTTATTTAGGCCCCGAAAAATAAATGAGCCCAGTCCAATATTTTTCTCGAACCCTTGTCGAGTCCGGATTCGACTCCACCTTGGTTTTGACCCGTAAATCCAGAACTCGACATATTACCTTAATTTTTGTTAACTTCCTAAAACCTAGGTTTCTTTTCATATCATTCTCTACCTAGATTTATACCTTGGACCGGACTGGACCCGTCCGATATACAAAACCAGTTAAATCTTCTCATTAACAATTCCCGTTCTGAAATCAAGAATCTAGTTCTGGTTCTATCTTCTTATAAACGGTTGCGATTCCGCGTCCACCATGGACCCAGACTTGAATCGGCCCGTTTATATCCCTAAACAGTAACCACGCTTGAGGTATGCTTGGGCTGACCCGGCCATGACCCCCCTAATGGGCGCACATGGAGGGTTCCAGGTAAAACGTTATGGGTCTAAATTGGTCACCTGTCAAAGCTGTTAGTACATGATAATGTGGTCTCCAGGTGAGCACATCTAGAGTTCAAATCCGGTGAAGTGAGCTATGTAATTCAAAATTCATTGAGTTCGCTTCACTAGATGGCCTACCAGCCAAGTAACTATCAAGTGCTAGATGAGAAAGAATGAGTCTTCAAGCCATGGGAGTTCTGCCAATCTACTGGTTTTTTTCTTTCTTTCTTTCTATACTTGAAAGGATTTTTTTTTCCTGTTAGAATAGGACACAAGAAGAAAAAGCTTCAGCAGCACACTAATGGAAAGGAAAAGAAATGGTACAGTTAGTATTACAGGACCCCTTCAATGAAGGAGTTGCCAATTTTGTAGCAACCAAAGTCTTTACCCTCATTTTATCTACCTTAAAAAAAAAAACACCACCACTAGCTTTAGATTTTAGGCCTTGATTGGAATTGTAAATACCAATGCCCCATTTATATACTATTTCCACCTTTTGTCTTTACACTGGATTTAAATTTTAAAGCTTGGGTTAGTTCAATAGTGATTTTGGATTGTTTGATCATCAATTATGGTAAAAATCCTAGATGTTTCACTGAAAAAGCCCATTTAAGATTCATAAGATAGATATTTTTAAAATTCAAACTCATTATTTCGTTTCTTGCGTCTCTTTTATTAAATAAGTGCAAAATCAATGCATGCAGTAGTAAACCACAACAAATGCACCAAACTACTAATAACTAAGTCTTTCAATTTGAAAATTTAGAGCCAAACACATTGATTGGTCGACATGCATGAATGTCATAAACATCGATATGCATTATTGTCATAAACATTTGCCCGTAGAATTCCCGTGTCATAGGGCCATGTCAGTATGTTTTTGAAATTTTTTTTCAGATTTGGCCTTAAGTTTGTCTTATTTCAAAAAAGAACATAAGTTTTGAAAATTTTCAAATTAGTACCTAAGCTTTTCAGTAGATTTTTAATTAAGGACTTTTGGTCATTTAAACGTATTTTCTGGTGACTTTTTCCTTCAATATTTTAAAAATACCCAAATTACCCTTCATTTAAAGCCACGACATAGTTTCGGCAGCCACTACTTACAGTCAATCGCTGTTGGAATACCGGGTGTACTTAATTATCGTAGGGACACCGGTGAGGGAAATGAGAAAAATCTAGAGGAAGTGAAAGAGAGTTTTATGACAATAATTTGGGTATTTTTTAAAAGGGAAAAAAGCACTATACCTACCTGGACTTTGGCAGTTTTGCAGAGTACCCCCTATACTTTGGTATTTCGGACTAAACCTACCTGTAGTTTTAGTTGATTTGCAAAATGAATGGAAATTGTTAGTAGTAACGGTGTAAGCCGTATAAAACGCCTCTGGTGCATACTGGCGCCAAATTGGATTTCCAAAAAGACATATTTGCCCCTAAACAAGGCTATAAAACATAGAAAGCATAAGAGCAGGTCTTTCATTCCTTTTCCAGCCATATCAAATGGCTTCCTCTCAAAACTCCCAGAACTCGCCAAACCTCCTCTTTCAGCCTATACATGTCTTTCACTCCTTTTCCAGCCTATGTCTTCTTCCTAGCCTCCTCTCCAAACCTCCTCGACCTCGCCTCCATTGGAGACCTCTTCAACCTCAGCAAGCTCTCCATCTCCAAACCCAGCAACATCTCCTCCCCTTCCTCCCCTCTCTCCCCAAACCAATCCCTCTTCAACCCAATCTCCTGCTCCTGTAACACCAACATGTCCGCTGCCAACATCACCCACCAAATCGAAGGCGGTGACACCTTCTACGAACTCTCCACCACCCGATTCCAGAACCTCACCACCTACCAAGCTGTCGAAGTCGTCAACCCTTCTCTAGTCCCCACCAACCTCACAATAGGCGTTGAAGCTGTTTTTCCTATATTTTGCAGCTGCCCCAATAAAACCCAGGTGGGGAATCAGACGAATTTCCTCATTACATACGTTTTCCAGCCTTCAGACACTATTTCTTCTGTAGCTGGGATGTTTGGGACCGATAACAGTTCTATAATCGCTTTGAATGGGGCAAATATCCGTCCTTTTTCTACTGTTTTAGTCCCTGTTTCCCGAATTCCTCAGCTGCAGCAGCCTACTGCATCTCCAGCTTCTTCTTCGTGTGAGCGAAAAGGGGTTACCAAAGGAGCTGTAGTTGGGTTGGGGGTTTTGGGTGCTTTGCTGTTTGTTTCGATCGCTTCGATTGCTTGGCTTTGGTGGGTTTTGTTAAGAAGAGGGAAAAAGCGAGGAGAGGAAGAAGAAAAGGCGATTACGACGAAGATGATGGTGGAGAAGCAGGTTGTGGTGGAGAAGTGGTAAGATGATGGGCTGAGGGAGATGGGTTGCAGGAGGTGGAGATGAAAATCGCCCAAAATGGAGAGGGGATGATCAAATGGAGAGGGGATGATGTAATCGCCCAAAATCGCCAGACAAGTAAACCCTAACAGCAAAATGAAAATGGGAAAATGAACAAAACACGCGAATAGAGACCTTATATATGGAAGGGTAAATTCGTCATTTCCTATATTCCGTCACGGCCGTTTGTATTTGCAAGTCAACTAAAACTACAGATAGGTTTAGTCCGAAATACCAAAGTACAGGGTGTACTCTGCAAAAATACCAAAGTACAGGTAAGTATAGCGCTTTTTTCCCTTTTTAAAAAAAGGAAAAAAGTTGCATAAAAATAACTCTAAATAGATGGATATCCTTAATTGAAAACTTTCTAAGAAACTTATGGACTAATTTGAAAAGTTTTAAACCTTGTGTCCTTTTTTGAAATAAGGCTGAAACTTAAGGTCTTTTTTGAGATTCTCCCTATTTTTAAATGTAGTATTTTTCTTTCTATTGATGTATAGTGAATGATGTTGCGACTAATAAATTATAAAATATTGTTGGAAATCAAAGTAGTGAAATTCCCCGAAACTTTTTATGATATTATTTTGTTTTCAATTCGGAAATCATCAAGGATAAAATTATAGTACTTAAGTACTTTTATATTAGAGGAAATCATAGAAAAATAACCTTAAATGTTCAGTGCACCAAAAAGACCGTCATAGTTTCATCGTAATAGCAGAGCCCTTTATTAATTTTACTTTTTCTTGTGTCGATATCGTTGCGCGTTTTGGTTGAGCGACTATGTTGTTCCTTGTGGTTTCACTTCATTTCTTTTTTCTTCCCTTTTCTCTCTGCTCTTTCTCTATCTCTCCACTTCATTTCTCTTCCAACTTCTTTCTACTAGGTCAGATAGCCCATTTCTTACTTGGTTGCAGAATCCAAATACATAAACTACATGTGAAGAGAATGTGTCATAGCTTCTAAGTCATGGAAAAAACCAGCTTCTTCTTGCTTAGTTGAAGAAGAAACCATCGACTACCAGCAAGAACAGCCACATAGGTGATCTCTTTATGATAGAGCAATTGGGTTATGCATCTTCAATCTCTAAGTATTTGCATGTCACACAATGAGTTTTCAGCATTAAAACAACCAACACCGAATAGATAATCTCCCACTATTGAGACCGGTGGTCGGTCGATTGGTTCCATATCTGGGCTATCGGCATAGTACATTGGGCTATCACCAATTGAGATTGGGATGGGCTGAATGCATCAAGCACGCCCAAAATTGCCTCCTAACTCTTTTTTCTCCTCTGGCGACAGTGTCAAGCCTTCCATCTCAGATGGTAGAAGCATTTAATTGTTATCCGCGAACTTTTTTTTCTCCTCAGGTGACAGGGTCATCTCTTCCCTCGGAGAAGGTGAGAAATTGCAATCCATCTCTTCCATCAGAGATAGAGTGGGAAGATAGAGAATGAGGAATCAGGAGAGGAGGAAGATGACATGAGCAACGATATCATCGCTCAAACATAAGTGAGAAATTGGCGAGAGAGCGCGCCTTAGTGTTACGGACGAAATATAAGAGCATTTTTGTGCACCGGATATCTAGGGTAATTTTTCCAGTGACTTTTTATGTATGATATTTTTGGAATATCACAATTTTTTTTCACAGTGGCATGCCTATTAATGCTGCTTTTTTTTTTTTGTGCAATGCTCTTGGTTTCTTAATAGCAGAGTAATTGAGGATCGTCTGAGGATCGTCTCTGCCATATTAAAGTAGAAGTAAACACATGATGGCTTGTCCTTGTATTGTAATTGTGTGGGGGTATTCCCCAAGGCGACCGACCTCAGGTCCCGGCCTCGACAAAAGCATGAATACCGACCTCAGCCCTCGGCCAGGCGCTCCATTTCGGTAACATGCCCCTTGGCTTCGGCCTCGGTACAAGCATGAGGCCAGGAGTTCAGCCTCGGTCATGCTCCATCTCGGTCTCGGTCAGACTGCTGATCGGGATGACCATGGACAGCTGTCGTGCCACGGCAACAGGATAAGGGCACCGCCCAAATCCCTGACACAGCTGCACCGCCCATCCATCAAGGTATGGCCCGATGGGACAGAGTGGGCTACGATGGGACAGAGTGGGCTACGATGGGACAGAGTGAGCTACGATGGGACAACCTCTCAAGTGCTTACCCCAAAGTCCACTCTCCTTCTCTATAAATACAAAAGCCTTCAACAGGTAAACGGGGGGGCTATCCACATGCTGCTGGTACGCCGTCTCCTCCCACACTTCATCTCCTACCTCTGTTCTAGTCCTGCACCTGCAGCTAACAAAGGCATCGGAGAGCCCTGCGCTGCCCAAGCCAGGGTCCTCTGACCTTCTCCTTTTTCCCATTTCAGGCTCGAGGCATCGGTTTTTCTATCATCTACAAGGAGCTCCAGCCTCCGTCCTCTTCCAGTGGGCCGGAAAATCACCCCCCCCCGGGTCTGTGATTTTTTGTGCACATACAATTGGCGCCGTCTGTGGGGATTCAGATCAAAAAGCCATCTTTCCCAAACACCATGCCTCGAAGAGCCAGAGAGGAACGATTTCAGTAGCAGCTTCATCGACCCCAGCTCGGCATCGTCTTCCACGACGCGTGGAAGGTTGTCGACGCCCTGGAGATCCTGATCAAGCGGCTCATGGCGAAGCAGATGAAGAACGGCGACGCCCTGGGTGACGCCCATCTCTCGGCGACGCCCATCTCGAGGCCAACCCAAGCTCGGCGACGCCCGAGGGAACTCCCACAGCGGCGACGCCCGAGGGCACTCCCAACTCGGCGTCGCCCGACGCCCCTCTTAGGCTCGGCGACGCCCGACGCCCTTCCAGGCGCGGCGACGCCCGACGCCCTCCTAGGCGCAGCGACGCCGACGCGCGACGCCCTCCTAGGCACGGCGACGCCCGACGGCCGCGACGCCCATCTCGGCGCGCGACGCCCAAAGTCCGCGACGCCCGACGCCCTCCTAGGCGCGGCGACGGCCGCGACGCCCATCTCGGCGCGCGACGCCCAAAGTCCGCGACGCCCGACGCCCTCCTAGGCGCGGCGACGCCCGACGGCTGCGACGCCCATCTCGGCGCGCGACGCCCAAAGTCCGCGACGCTCGACTCAGCGACGCCCTCAGCGGCAATGCTACTCTCCAGTTCGGCAGAAGTAACTCTCCAGTTCGGCAGCAGTGCATCGAGGCCACCAGCTTTGGTAATAGTACCAGCTGGGCGAGCATGACTCGGTCCTCTCCAGCTCGGCAGCAGTGCCTTCTCCTGCTCGGCAGCAGTAACATTCGCCCTTTCAGAAGAAATCGAAAAAAGCAGGCTCGGTGATGCCACCAGCCTCGAGAAACAAAATTACACTGGCCCCGGTAAAAGTACCAGCCAGTTACGTCCCGATTTCGGAAAAAATCAAGCTCGGTGATGGCACCAGCTTCGAAAAAACAGGCTCGGTGATGCCACCAGCCTCGAGAAAAAGATTACACTGGCCCCGGTAAGAGTACCAGCCAGTTAAGTCCCAATCTCGGCATACAGCATCTCGGTCCTGTACCAGATCGCTGCTCGAAAGCTTACACTGGCCCCGGTAAGAGTACTAGCCAGTTAAGAATAATCAAGCTCGGTACCTGCACCAGCTTTGATAGACTGTCAGGCTATTTAGCTTTCAACTTCCTAGAGGAACGTGCACTCTAGAAAGTTAAAAGCTGGGGGCTTTGTGTGAGGGTATTCCCCAAGGCGACCGACCTCAGGTCCCGGCCTCGACAAAAGCATGAATACCGACCTCAGCCCTCGGCCAGGCGCTCCATTTCGGTAACACGCCCCTTGGCTTCGGCCTCGGTACAAGCATGAGGCCAGGAGTTCAGCCTCGGCCATGCTCCATCTCGGTCTCGGTCAGACTGCTGATCGGGATGACCATGGACAGCTGTCGTGCCACGGCAACAGGATAAGGGCACCGCCCAAATCCCTGACACAGCTGCACCGCCCATCCATCAGGGTATGGCCCGATGGGACAGAGTGGGCTACGATGGGACAGAGTGGGCTACGATGGGACAGAGTGAGCTACGATGGGACAACCTCTCAAGTGCTTACCCCAAAGTCCACTCTCCTTCTCTATAAATACAAAAGCCTTCAACAGGTAAACAGAGGGGGCTATCCACATGCTGCTGGTACGCCGTCTCCTCCCACACTTCATCTCCTACCTCTGTTCTAGTCCTGCACCTGCAGCTAACAAAGGCATCGGAGAGCCCTGCGCTGCCCAAGCCAGGGTCCTCTGACCTTCTCCTTTTTCCCATTTCAGGCTCGAGGCATCGGTTTTTCTATCATCTACAAGGAGCTCCAGCCTCCGTCCTCTTCCAGTGGGCCGGAAAATCACCCCCCCCCCCCCCCCCCCCGGGTCTGTGATTTTTTGTGCACTTACAGTAATAACATTCAAGAGGACAAAATAATTAAATGCCATTTGATTCTGTAATGACTTGTTTCTGTTATGTATATGTGTACAGCAGATCTTTTACTCATTGGTTTTTCTGATGAGAAAGTTCATCATTTCCTTACCCTTCTTTTGTATATGTGGACCTCCACCTATAGGGAAATATCTACCACTGAGTACTGGAGAGAATACAGAAAAGTGCCATGTATTTTGCCATTAGAATACAAAATGTAAATAGACAACAAAAGCCACCCTACTGTTGGAACAGTGCCAACGGTAATAGAATAAGAACATCAGTTGGGAGTGAGGCAAATAGCACCTAGTAATATGTAATATGAGAACTTAAATGACTGACATTGGCTGGCATGCTTTGGCACAGCAAGGGATGTGAATATAATTTATGATGAAGTTAGGTTTTTTTTGTTGGGAGGTGCTGTTGTGAGAGACATGCTCACCTTACTATAAGAGATCAAGTGGAGGCCTTCACATTTAAGTTGTTGAGATTGGAAATGGATGCGAGTGGCCCAACCTTATCTCTTATAGTAAGATGAGAGTGTTTTTCACAAGAGCACTTCCCTTTCTTGTTTAACTAGTAAGTTGGCCTTACCCAATGTTCACTTGGTTAAAGATATCAATGTCTTTCCTTGAAAGGTGACCCTTGTGTGAGTAACAAGAGAATTGGCTAATTGTTCTTTATTAGAAGGTGGGAGTAAATTCTGTGCCAACTGCTTGTTTGGTTCTACTATATTCCATCTTGATCTTACTCGTGTAAATCTTCATCTTTTCTTTCGTAGCCAACAAGCACATGAAGGGAGATGGATTGTTACATGAAGGTAGATGATGTGAAAAAACAGAGTAGGGGTGATGTAATTGTTGGCATTGTGAGATAGCTCAATACTCTTTTTTTGTGCAATATTCACAAACGGCGAAGTTGGTAGATGTGAAAAACATTTTTCAGGGAAAGTATGAATTCTCTCTAATCGTCTCAATGGCTAATGGCCAAAATTGTATAGTTTCGCGAAAAATTCATTTTTGTAGAATTAGATATAGAATTATTTCTGTACAATCTTGCAGTAAGCTACTGGGTAACTTTAGTGTTATTAGAAACATATTGCGATATTGGCATGCAGCAGGTAACAAAAGTGCATTCAAGAATATAATTTTACCTTTAAATCCTTCATGCTGCAGTGGAGGGAAAACTACATTTCTGGGATAATTCGCACTTTTCCTGAAAGAAGAATTTCACTAATGACACTTGCCTGATGTGAAAAGCATTCTTTCAGAGAAAGTGAGAATTCCTCTTGATTTACTCAATGACTGATGTAAGGAGCTAAATATTTTTTTTTTTTTTTTGTGAAAAAATCATTTTAAAGAATTAAATATAAATGAGACTTTATGTTATGTCTTGCAGTAAACTATAAAACTTATCTGCAGCATTTGAGGATATTAAAGCATGTGGCAGATAACCCATAGTTACTACATTACATAATGTGTTTTTTACTTTAAAATTCTTCATGCTACAATATTTTGGAGGGAAGAACATAATTTCTAGACACGAGTCATTTCAGCCTAATTAGGAAATAAGACAGGTCAATAAAAAATGACAGTAGTAGGCAGAAGACAGATGGTAGACAGTTCTTTGGAAAACCGAGACCAAGTAAAGGGAGAGGAAGTTTTATACGCACCCATATTTTTGTTGAGCACACTCATTTTTAGAAGAAAAAAAAATTACACATGAAGAAGGAATGTAGGTGTGCTCTGCAATAGGTGGTTATATATAGAATTTCCAAAGAGAGAGAATCTTGCATGGCAGGGAGGGTTTCATACTTGCCATTAAGAGGTATGTGGTTGATGGAAAAACAAGGACAAAAATCGACCAAACCATACACACAAGGTTACATGGCCTGCCAAATTCAAGATGGATCACGGATGGGCCACACGCTGTTAAAAACACTAGGTAATTCTACACATGTCTCGATAACTTTTCCACTAGTAATATAATAAGAATTATAAGAACGTGCAGAGATCTACCGAACGAAAAAAACGTTCTGAAAAAAACAACACAGAATGATACTCCTACAATAGGGATGGGGAATGCCAAGTAGCCCTTCTCAAGCTAGCCCATGGTTCAGGGCTAGAAAGTGAAACCCCACATGCCTAAACTGACATGGGTATGGAGCCGACGCCTGAAAAACACATAAAAATTGACATGCGAACCCCATTTTCAATCCTGTGGTTATGTATTCTAATACTTGTGGGACTGCTTATCTAAAGCCGGGGATGTAGGGATCCACAAGTCATAGGGTCTAGACCCAATGCCGACCGAGGCACCAATCAAGCTGTACTTCCTGTACCTGAAAATCGAATCGGGCTGGTTATCCCTTGATTGGATAACCATAGGAACACAAACTGATTAGAAGTTGGTCCATATTGCAATTTGATGTTGTTGGCTATCAAGAAGAAACCCAATAAAACGGAACTAGCTCACTTGGGGTATTTTTTTTGTCTTTTCAATTAGAATACATAGTAATTGAATATATAGGGTGTATGGTTAAAAACGAAGATTAAGGGTGAATTTCCAAAACTGAAAGATCAATTAACAAATCAGAAGATACTATTTGATGCATACTTTTAGAAATTCACCATTGATTTTCATTTTCAAATACCTATTTATCTAATTCCTAAGTATTTTAGTGAAAACAAACAATCCTTAGCTTTTGATTTTTGAGTTTGTTGACTCCATATTATACAACTTTATTGTAAAGAAAATCATATAGTGAACAATATCCAAATCAACATCAAACTAAGATGAATCCCAATTCATGTGAGAGAGTTTGTATGATTGAACTCATTAACATTCCTTAGCTGATGAAATCTACCAAAACCTCGAGGCATTAGTAGAGGCAACATAAATACCTCTCAATATTCCCCCTCCGGTGGAGCTCACTCCTCAGTATTCCCCTCAAGTGGAATTCAGTTGGTGCACTTTCGGTAACACATAATCTTTTTTCGTGCCAAGTTGTTCTTCTTGGAATTAAAAATCGCGACCAGTTAGTTCTAATACTATGTTAAGTTTTCTTAGCTATCTAATTCAACTAAAAAACTTGAGGCATTAGTAGATGCGGCAAAAATACTTTTCAATAGAATCGAGTTGATCATATTATGAAAACCTAATATGAATACAAAATAAAAAGGAAGAAGAAAACGCCAACGAAAAAAAGGCTTTATGGAGAATTTCCTAGAAAGGATAGTTTGTTTGCATCCATTCACATATATTATAAATTAAGTGTATGTGTGACATCTACACATGCTCATGTTTCTTTGCATTCTTTTATTTCTTTTATTTATTGATTGTGTTAATGAGGTGCAAATATGGTGTGCAAATGAGGTCATTTTAATATTCTGATAAAAAATGAAGATATTCCACATCTAATGTGAACTTTTTAATATTTGCTCAATTTGAAAATGGTGTTTCCAAACAAACATTGTATTATTTTTTAACACATATACCTATGTAAATCTCATTTTTATATCCCATGTGCAGAAGACATGAGATGACCCATAAAGATTTCCTATATCAATCAATTGATGGCACCAAAATCAATCAACATTTAATAGTTCAAGCTCGGTTCATCATGTTGGTTGGGCATACTACCCACCTATCATCACATGCAAATTCACCACTCAAGCTTAAGGTGTTCATAGATAAATAAATCGGAAAAGGAAAGAACTTCCTCATGTTATAGTCTACTAAGAATATATAGAATCTGATAAAATGCCTGCAGTTATACGTAGGTATCATTGTTTGAAGCTCTATCCCTATACAGTGGAGTAGAACCGCTTAGGTGCACATATGTCTTATTATGAACATATGTCTTATTGTGATTTTGGTGGGTATGAGATCATGCAAGCGACGACTTATTTCTGTTTAATTTTGCTTAAAGCAATGTGCAAAGTGTCAGTGGAGATCAAGTAAGTTAATTACTTTATTATACTGTTTGAAGCATCATACAAATTCACAAGCTTTATATGATTAAGACAACAATAGATTGATTATATTAGAAAGTAAGTGAAGGATGACCCACACACGTTGGCATTACTTTAATTTTTAGAGTCAGTGATATCTAATCAGGGAGAAGCTCATTGCATCAAATGATTACTCAATTTGGGGCCTCTACTCCTGCACTTAGGCCCACCACATGATGATGAGCTAGGAGGAAGAGAGACTCTAATAGTAATGGCAAGAGGTGTTTCTTAAAAAAAACAAGATTTATAGACCTTAAACTAGAAACCATTTTTTTTTTTTCTCAAGAACATTACAATAAACTCAATTTTAATGCCATTAAGAACTTGTTGTGAGAAATTTTGTTTAATGGATCCAGCATATACATTGTTCATGGGCTGTCTCTCAAGAGAGGGGAATGCTTGTTGATGAGGGCCTACCTACTCTAGTGTCTCAATGTCCATTTGATTAAGACCCACGTCAATCTCACATTTTCTTGATTGTGTTGGTGATCAATTCAAAATTTCAAATGGAGGGTTGGCTGCCTGAGACAATTTTCATTAATCAGAGGTAAGACCCACTGATTTTAGTTACCATAGCTTTTGTAACACTCACAAATGTTTTTCTCAGGCATCATGATTTCTTCTGCTTTCAGGTAACAAAAAGGCACATCAATTAAGACAAGCACAAAATGGGCACTTGGTTTCTCCATTTAAGTGTTTGGTGATGTCTTACGAAAATGAATATTTATAATTATAGCAGATGGAAAGTTCAATTTGAAGGAACATATGTAAGCTTTCTTGAACGCTTGTTAACTGTGGTTTAATGTCCAAGAAGGGAAATCTAAGGCATGTTGTGTACTAGGCAGTGAGATAAGAGCATAATGGGCAGTGGGATAAGGAGTGTTAAGGGCTATTCACCATATTTGGAATTTAACTTGGGAAAGACATATCACCATATTTGTCACGTAGAGGCCTTTAGCTCAGGTGGGACTAGGTTCTTTGACTGCCCCCTAACCTTTTTGACAGTCATGGGAACAACCTGCACTAAACAAACCTCACCACTAAATGATATCTGGTGTATAATCTAATGACAGAGAGTAGATTTGAGTAATTGTCAATACGTAATATATGATTTTTTCTTCTTCTAACTATACAATTAATAGCCTTAAATTAAATTATTATTAGTCCCTAACCGTCTACTCAGCTGGTTAGGGACATGTATGGTGTACGTGGTTGCATGAATTTCAATTGCGTGTAAATAAATTAATAAAGGCGATCTGACATATTGATCCTCTTTAAACTTTATTTCCTCAATTTCATTATTGAAGTTCATATAATGTTACTAGAGTCACTTGACTCTAGTCCACATTCTTTTCCCTCTTTTGCCCTTGAACCCATGATATCATGGAATCCCAATGTAAAAGAGTCGGTCACATTCCCTTTTCACCTCTATTTACTTTTTCACTTGCAAATTCACTTTTTACAAAACACAAAAATCGACATTTAGTGAAAAGTGAATACACTTGTGACCACTATTTCTCAAATTATATCATTTGGGAAATCCTCACCTTAAAATGTTGCATAAAAGCCATGATATCATGGGATTTGTCAATTTCTATAACATACACTTTCTTCAACCAACAAGAAAATTCGTTTTTTTTACAGAATATGAAAGATGACGTTTGTGAAAAGCAAATGCACATGCGACACCAGTTTCTAATGATCTATCATTCAAAAGAAAAATTACCTTAAGATGCTGTATAAATTCAAGGGGATTTTGGCCGTAGATCCCTCGTCATTTGGTTTTAAAGGCTAAGGTCCATGACATCTTTCCGTAACGGTGGCAGTCCTCCCATGAAAATGACGCAGCAACAAAGACCAAAATGCCCCTATACACGTCGGCCCCTGTACACGTTGGCAAAAATGCTCATCTTCTTCTTCTTCCATTCCTAAAAAGAAGATGTACAATACAACTTCTTCTGAACAAAACTAAAAGCCCAATTTCTTTTCGTCCTTATTTGATTTTATCTATTCTTTATGTTCAAATCTATGTAGACAATGGCTAGAACAAAGTCCTCACTTACCTCAAGCCAAAGGAAAAAAGCAATCGACAATACAACCAAAGTAATAACAAGGTCAATCAAGAAACAGATAGGGTTTTCTCAGTTTTAAATCATTTTATCTCACTTTCAAATCTATCAAATAAAAAAGGACTTCAAATCAGTTTACTTCTTTCAAACTCGGTCCAGACTCAGATAAATTTGTTTTACAACTCAAAGAAGTTCTTCAAAACTCAGATAAATTTATCTGAGCTTTGCAAGATGTTAAGATAAGTTTTCAGAAAACTCAGATAAATTTGATATTTCTCTGAGTTTGCTGTTAATTTATCTGCCTGGATAAAATTGCTTTGGTCCAGACTCAGATAAATTTGTTCGCAACAAAGAGAGGTTCTTCAAAACTCAGATAAATTTGTCTGAGTTTTCTGAGAGGTTAAGATAAGTTTCAGAAAACTCAGATAAATTCTGAGTTTGCTGTTATTTTATCTGCTCAGTCAAATTTGTGTTCGTCCAGACTCAGATAAATTTATTCGCAACTCAAAGAAGTTCTTCAAAACTCAGATAAATTTATCTGAGTTTTGCAAGAGGTTAAGATAAGTTTTCAGAAAACTCAGATAAATTTGATCTTTCTCTGAGTTTGTTGTTAATTTATCTGACCGGACAAATTTGCTTTGGTCTAGACTCAGATAAATTTGTTTACAACTCAGAAAGGTTGTTCAAAACTCAGATAAATTTGTCTGAGTTTTCTGAGAGGTTAAGATAAGTTTCAGAAAACTCAGATAGATTTGCTGTTTTTCTGAGTTTGCTGTCATTTTATCTGAGTTTTTGTATATGTTATCTAATTTTGGCATGAAATTATCTGACTTTAAAATAAAGTTATCTCTATATTTATATGAATTTATCTGTCTTTTTGTGTTTATCTGTACTTTTTAGCAACGTCAGAACAAGAAGAAGAGGAAGAAGAAGAAGACGACGATGAGCTGGAGCTATAAACAAGGAGAAGATTGTATGACAACTATACAAATAGCTATAAGGGCAGATCAGTCATAACAAAGTATGACGTGTCACGCAAGTGACCACCGCCCAAATTAATCCCATGCGGAGGGGACCTTAGGCATTAAACAATTGTGCTATGTACTGGAGACTTTATAGCCCAGTAATCAGGGATGTATCGCTAATTTACCCTAAATTCAACCCATGAAATTTATCAGTTCCCATGACATATACTGTTCCTATAATCTTTCTAGGCCGGACATTTAAAGTCGGTGCATGTTATTTTGTGCCTAAAACTGTGCTGCGTCCGATCACAATTAAAGAAATGGTTCCGATCAAGAAATTTGTCCCTGTCCAAACCGAGTCTGGTCTCAATTACGAAGCACTTGTAGCAAGACACCTTCCTTGTGCCTTTCCCTTGGCCTTTTGACTACTCACTGTCCTCGTCTGAGCGTGCAAGTTTGCATGAAAAACAAAGAGGATAGCCATGCCCGTGATCTTGGCTTCAGATCACAGCAACTTTGGCTGGCCATTTATTAATGACAGCTGAGTGTGGTCGAGCAGAAGAATCCAAGATCTGGAGTTGAGAATCGTGTTTGTGTTCTCATTTTAATAAAACACTCACCTGGATCACTTTTAGTACTAAATCACACGTATATCTTAATTAATAAGAAAACAGAGACACCAATGTTTTGAGGAGTTGACATTGTTTGTCTCCTCAGGTGGACTGCTTCCACTAGTTTTATGATGTTTGACCGAGATCTTCAACTTTTCTTATCTTGGTAAACGATTTGTTGATAGTCGTGTGCTCGTTTGCCCTAATAAATGAAGGGAAATGCACACGCTTGCAAGATTTTATTGCTAGGGAATGACAATGGGCCTTGGATTATCCGGATATATATATGCAAAGGAATCGACCTTAAAAAACTTAATGTGGATCTTTCTTTGGGAACGTCCGCAGGAGAAAATTTTTCGTAAAAAATATTAACACATAAGAAGATGGGGGGAACTATAATGGAGAGTTGCTGCTAGGGCTGTCAAAAGGCTATGCTGGGGTAAACCCTTATCCTACGCTTATATATGCAGGTCAGGCCTAAATTGAGTAGGATTGAGCAAGAGTTATTGGTGCACTGAGCAGGCCTATAATAATTAGGCTCTTATATTACCCTCTAAGGCTAGGGTAAGTAGAGCACAATATAACATCACTTCTGTTCATTAAAAGCAAATTTACATATAAATTATGTAATTGCCTAAAAATAACGGACTTGGTTTAGATGGTAATGAAGCTTGTGATGATACTGTTTGGCTGGTTAAGAATGTCGCTGGAAGTCCTGAACCTGAAAAGGAAACAAAAGTCAGGGCCCCGGGCTGCTGTCAGCCGAAGGCACTTCAACGCCTAAGTTAGTGCGGTCACTTAACTATGGTGAAGTGAGGAAGAAGAGGGTTCAGGAAAATAATGTAATGTATTGCACAGTGTATGTGTTTAGCATGTACCTCTCATGGACTTACCATGCACGTATATATAAGCAAATGGAAGCCTCCTGAGTGGAGGTAAGTGAGGGAGCTTGTCCCATCAGCTCATACCTAGGACTCTGAGTGGGGGTAGGTGAGGGTACTGTCCCATCGGATCTCTCCTCAATCCCACACATAAATGTGGATGTGATCAGCTGATAGGAAAAAGCCCTTATCGATAGCCGGCAGCCACCCTATCTGCCAATACGTTCTGCAACGTAGTCGTCCCATCATATAATGAGGATTGGACGCTCAGTGTTCACCTCTGTCAAAGGACCGAGCTAGAGAAGACACTGAGGTCGGACGGGCCCGAAGTCGGGCACTGCTGCCGGGATGCCCGAGGCCGAAACCGGGAGAGCGCGGTTGGTACCCTTACCGAGACCGACTCCGTCTCGGTGCAAGCTGGTGCATCGCTAAGCTGGATGAATGAGATCGAGGCAGTCCCTGATTGGTACTTTTACCTAAGTCACGAATAACTTCGATTTCGGAAAAACACCCCACACAAATTACAAATTTTATGTTAATATATAATATAAATACTATTAGATATATCAATAGACAAAGACTGGAGCTGGACCAAGCCCTAGCCTTACCCTCAAAATTAGAGGCTTTTCAAAATTGGTCCCTTACGTACTTGTGGGCTTTCTCGCAATAAGAAAAGCCCTCACTTTTATGGGCCGAATCTCGTCCTCATTAAAGGACTGGAATCACAGCCCTAGTTGCTACCTTGAGCTACACTGCAGAACCTGGCCTGTTTTACAGGTATCCTAACCCTGATCAATATTCTCCTAACACCCATGATACTTACTGACGGTCTCTAAATACTAAAATCAACTTCAACAGTTTGATTCATCAGTGATTTCACACATGATGGCCCCCATTCATTGAGAGAGAGAGAGAGAGAGTTGATCTTGTGAACAAGATTTGGGCAATCCATTAAAAACAAAGATTTAGATAATCCAATGGTTATCATGTGTTCAATTGAAGATATTTTATGTTACAGCTTTTTTTTTTATCAGTGGATGTGGCGAGGGCATATCATACTACCATCACTTCCACGGGGCAAATCAAACTCTCTGCTGAAATCGATTTTGTCTTGCAAGATCCAGATAAGATCCGGCACACGTGGGGCTCATGCATCAGAGGCAGAGCTTCTGTATCCTATGTCTTGTGGGCTGTCATCAATCCAGCTAGATAAGATCCTGCCTCCTCCATCAGATCCTTATTTCTGTACAATGTGGTGTCTTCACCTCCACATCGAGGTTAGAACGTACTATGGTTACAGTGTCCCATTCCTCATTTCTCCGAAGGTGTTAGAAATGTAGAGGAATGCACCGGCATCCTCAATGTACCTTGATTTCTGACCACCAGCCTATGGGTCCCACCTGGATTTTGGAATACGGCAAAGGCATCCTTTATTTTTAACACTTTAATATAAGGAATTCCAAGTATTCCCTATATCAAAAATGACTTTTTTCGCATGTACAAAATCATAATGAAATTTTCATATCCAAGATCCATTTTCTCAATATGGGAAAAGCTTGAAAAGCTATGTTTTGCTCAAGATACTGCAATCAAGTAGCAGATCAATTGGCAAAACTAAACCCTACTTAATTAGTTATTTTTCGAGACACATTCCCACTTAACATCCAATATTTGTATCTGCAGCACTTGAAGCTTTCCGAGAACACTTTTGTTATTTTGAGAGATACAAATATGTTTCTAAAATCACCTTCTTTTGCCCTACACATGCCTGACTCTACAAATGTTGCGGACAGTGTTGCATTGCATGGGATGAATGAAGATGCTATTGTCCACGATTTTGATCGTGGGTCTTTTGGCTTCTCAGCTAATGTTTTCAAATTGTACAGGGAACTATGCCATGTATATCCTTTTTGGCTTTATGTCTCTTGCCTGGGCTTATATTATATTTTATTATGTTTATAATATATCCTTTTTTAGAATAAAAAAAAAAGAGAAAAGGCTCTTTTGTTCGAGTAATATAAACAAGTCTCTCTGCATATCATTGGGCACAAAAAAAATGAGCATGGATGTAGAAGGATCTTTACCGCAACTATCTTGAGTTGATCAATCATTGCACGCGATATTACCATGGGCAAAAGGGGTTTAAAAAAAAAATTCAAAAAACCGTCAAACTAGCCGAACCAAACCGAAAGTTAATAATCATGTTTTACAATTTCATTTATGGTTAGGTTATTAAAATAAAAAAACCGTGCGTCACAGTTATATTTCAGTTTTCAATCTCGACTCATGGTTATTAACCGAACTGAACCGTAAAATACGATTCGATTAATATTTTTTCCAAAACATACTGTTCACTGAACAGTTACACCCCAATTTAAAAGAAAAAAAAAGAAAAAGAAAAAATAGGATATTATGTGGTTTTATAACTTAAATAACCACTTTTAACTTTTGAGTCCTAATCGTTGGAACAAAAAACGAAAGTAGAAAAATAGAAGAAGAAGAAGAAAGGAAGCTTACAGGTACGGGTTTTTTAACGATTTTGACTTTTAAACACGTATTTTGCATTTTGATAAAAGAATATGTATTTTAAGTAATAATTAATTGTAATTGAACCGTTTAATACAATTAACATCATTTTAATTTTTTTAATAATTTTTTAAGATACATCTGTAGTTATGATTTTTAAAAATTAAAAAATACAAAATACAATTTGATTAACAAGTTTTTCGGTACACATGACTAATCAAACCATTACACTCAAGCGGGCAGCTTGTCATGACATATTCCAAAGAGTAATGCTAGGGACAGACGGCCCAAGACAGTCGGCGGACAAACGCTTGAAGCACATACGCTTCTCGAGATACCAAAAACACATGCGTATGTCCGCCGCTTGTCCCTGACGACTTTCTCTGAAATTTCTCTATTCCAAATAGTTATTTAGTAGACATCCCAAGTTGCACCAGTTTGCCAGCTGGCCCGAAGATGCACTCCCACACCCTACAAAAACCAGAGCCAACTGATCAGTCCCATGATTCTCTCGGTCCGTACATTGTCCTCTTCGTCAAATACGGTTGAGAAAAGTCCCGACCCATCACGTGAGTCCTTTCTTTCTTAAATGGGTATGAGCCACACTTGTCTGTCAAGTGTCAACCTCACCCCCTCTTTCTCCCTCTCTTCCTGCGGAATCCAAGGGAAGTGAACTTGCTGTGTATTTCTTGGGTGGGTCAAGCCAAGTCAAAACTCAAAAGACTTCACGAGATTTACCCAGGAAGCTGAGTGAGAGGAAATAAATGCACATGGTAACAGATAGCAAGATAAGGTGACACAAATGGATCATATAATTATACTAGAAAGTTTTGGTTGGTGTTGTCTGCCTTTTGTGGATTAAGGCATCAGAAGAAGAGGATCGATACATGACCATCACGAATAGGGGTCTTGTTTTTTTGGGGTTTTTTAATTATAAATTTTGTCATCTCATGATTGTAGCATCTGAGGTGGTGTGCATGTGGGGGAATGAAAAGAGGTGGAGGAGGAGCTGATGGCCGTTTGGTTGTGGGGTCTAAGCAGACTAGACTTGCTTAAAGAGTAATAAAATTTTCCTGTTCGTAGGCAGGATAAATACTTTTTAATATTTATTTTTTAATGGAGTTCGCTCCTCAGTACTCCATTTTGTTAGACTCTAATATCACATTAAATTTCCTTATCAAACTAATCCTACAGAAACGTTGAAGTCTTATTCGAAGAAGAATAAATAATTTTTTACTCTCCTTTGGGTGAAGCTCACTCCTTAATGAAGAGGCCTTCCAGGTAAGGAGGGTTGGTATACTTTAACAAATAAATGGGTCTACCGTCTACCCTTTTGGGGGGCCATTTGGTAATTTTACATGTAAAATAAAGTGTAATAAAGCATCAAATGAAGAGAGAATAAAATATAAATAGGTTATAATGATATTTTATTTTTAATTGTTTGGTATGTAATCCTTTTGACTTTTTTTTTTTTTTTTTTGTTCTTTTAGTAGAGAAATGAGGTTGTTTTTTTACTTATTTTAAGAAAGATTGAGGGAATTTTGAATTAAAGTGATATTGACGTGACTCTTTGTCTGAAAAAGGAGGCTTTACTTGAGTTTCACTAATTTTTTAGTCTCTTTCCAGAGTAGGGTGGACTTGGTTCCTCCAACCCTAATTTATTACTTACCTGAAAAGATCGATTCAAAACCAAGTCACGGTTTAAAAAGGGTTGGAGAACTCTTAATCAACAGGTTACTATTGCATTGGGGTTGGTTGGTTGTGGTGAAATTGGTGGGCTTGGGTGAGATTCTGGATGATTTTGGTGGGTCGATTAGTAAGAATGTACTTAACCCAATTCCAACCCATTTGCTAATCTGGTTCGAAATGCCAACCCTACCTCAACTTGAAATGTCAATTAGCAAGAATGGACCTAACCCAATGTGAACTCATTTATTTATCGAGTTGAATGTCAACCATAAGTCAACTGAAAGATATAAGGAGCAAAACCATATTATAAATTATCAGGTTGGGTTCAGGTTGAGCTGGTCAACAAAAATGGCAACCTCTGTCTGGAGTTACACTTCCAGGCTAAACTGAAATCACAACAACTATGCTTTAGACGGCTCTTTGAATTTTATTGGGCGAGTGTTGGACTTGGGCTTGGAACTTTCCAGCTTGAGAAAATTCCGTCTCAGATTGGGCTCCATTTTGGTTAAAGGTAGATCAAGTTCATTTTAGAGTTAGATATTCCAAAATTGAGTTGACTCAAAAGTCAGCCCAGCCCACTCAAGTTTCAGTCATCCCCATTGATGGAGATGAAACGGACGGTAGAAATGACCTCAATGAATAGCTCATAATAACTGTCATTGATATAGTGACTAGTCAAAATCAATGCCTAGCTAGAACTGTTCTTCCATAGATGCTGGAAATGACTCAACATTTATGCCCGACCCAAAAGGAACCTCATGTTTGTGGGTCAAGTGCACCACACCAGTTCATGCCCAAAGGTGCCCCTCTTAATTACTGCTTTTGAAGGCCATCAGGGGGTTAGTTCAACATGGTGTATGTCTTTTCTCCCTCTCAATGCAGTGGACAGTAGTATTTATTGCATTATGCTTAATTAAAAAGATGGATTTGGTACTATTAAAATCGGGAGAGTACTTAGATACTCTGATAAGTGAGCATCTGTTTTGTGAATAATCACTGGGTTCTTTTCTTGTTAAAACAAATCAAATCATGACCTTTGTTGTCATTACAAGGTAGAAGTACACTAATTAGCTAACCATTCATACCAATACCTCTGGACTTTAATAGAGGCGGCACAAATACTTTTTAATATTGCCTCTTGGGTGGAGCTCACTCCTCAACGGTTATTATAACTCTTACAAAGCCAAAAGACAATTTTTTTTTTTTTTTTTAGAATCCAAAATTTTGTCCAAACGGTTTGAATAGCCAAACGGTTCTTTTCATGTATTATTCTTTTTTTAAAGAAGATTTTCTTTAAAACATACATTGAAGGAGATCAAAGAAAGAAAATAAGAAAACAATAACTTAGCACATAACAAAAAGATACATTAAGCCCTTTCCCAACCTACATCCTGCCTAAGAGAAAAGCAAAACTTTGCAAGTCTATGAACTTGCCCATTCAGG
Source organism: Umbellularia californica (assembly GCA_028538565.1). Taxonomy (NCBI): domain Eukaryota; kingdom Viridiplantae; phylum Streptophyta; class Magnoliopsida; order Laurales; family Lauraceae; genus Umbellularia; species Umbellularia californica. The sequence goes on from JAPQWN010000003.1 coordinate 33,577,645, forward strand.
GCTTTGAAGATATAATCAAAGTCTACAGAACAAAACGAAGAAGCTAGAGATTTCATGCATAAAATAATTTCATTTAGGGCCGAATCAAACTCCCCCTTCAACGATTGCACCACATCTTCAGCATCCAACAAGACATGAGCGTGACAAACCCTTCGTCAATGCCTTCTCCATCATGGCTAAGACCAACCTCCTTTCGGCCTCATCTTAAAAGAGATGACTTTGGACCCTTGGATAGCACCTGCATTTACAATAATACTATTTAATATCATCACAAAATCAACGGAGGCAAACCCCTCTTTAGCTTTCTAGGCAACAGCTGATAAGACTATAATATTTTATTTTTATTTTTTTGCTGAAGATCATTGTAGAGAGACTATAGTATGATTCCTATCTTTTCACGAAGGAAGGTCTCTTCAAGTGCTCTCCAGTTCTTAGTTGTACCAAATCCATCGTTTTAATTAACTTCATGCAATAGATACTACTGTCCACTGCATGCATTGAGTGAAAGAAAATATAAAGATGTACACTAACCCCTGGCTGCCCATAAAAAGCAGTAATTAAAGGGAACCTTGGGCATGAAATGGTATGGTCCACTTGACCCACCACATGAGGTTCCCTTTGGGTTATGGATATATGTTCAATCACTTCCAGCATCTAGGGAAGAACAGTCCTAGACATTGCTAGACACTATATATCAATGACAGTTATTAAGAGCTGTTCATTGAGCAGATTCGATGGACTTCTGGTCCAACTCAAATCTGGAAGGTGTAATGTAAACAGAACCAGTTATAACCCAAAAGGAGCCCAACCTGAGATGGCACTTTCTCAAGCGGGTAAATCCCAGGCCCAAGTCCAATACAAGCTTGATCAATTCCAAGAGCCATCAAAAGCTGAGGTTGGGCCCGAAACTCTTTATTTGAGTTGGTAATTATTGACCATCCCAACCCAAGCCCAACCTGATAATCTAGGGTTCCATTTTGTCCTTTATTGTTTTTTAAAGGGTTTAAGAGTTTACAATGATTAAATCCTTTCTTGCTGATCGATCCTCCAAATCAAATATAAATCCCACTCAACGCCACGTATTGCATCATGACCCGAAAGTACATTGTGAGTTAAATTTCTTGTTGGCCCTTTTAATAATAATGAGCCTAGAGTGTGACATCTAAACTACTCAAAACCATCATTCTATTATACATGATAAGAAAAAAAAAGATTAATCTATTAAATAAAAATTATGCTATACATTTTAAATGAATAATGAAAAGATTAAATAAAAAAAATGTTACCCATTTTAAACAAATATTAGGCAATTAATGATAAAAATAATTACACATTGGAGTATAATAATCAAGCAATTAAATATTAGAAATGTGGCACGGGCTCAAGCATTATTTGATCTACTTAGAATTCTCATATAATCTAACAGTGGGCGACAAATCATTACTCTCTTCAATGGGACCCACTTATAAAAATTATTGATAATGACATTTACCGTTTGTTTTAATTAATTCATAATATTAATATTATGTTCATTATTGAGAATTAGTGTTTTTTCCAACCTTTTTTAATTTCATGTACTACTATTAATATTAAAATTAATATTACTTCAGTATTACATATACAAATTAATTAGACTTTTTTGTTTTCTATAGAAATTGAGTTTTTTAGTTTGTCATAGACCTTTATCACTAAGCCCGTGAGAGGAGAGGGTGGACATACCACACATTGTGGCAGGTCCATCTTTAAGTTATTGAATCCAAATTCTCCACACTGGGCCTAACCCACCTATTATAATCCAAACCATTCAAAATAAACTCCCTACGAATATATAAGATATCATCAAATTTTATCTCAATCCGAGCTTTCCTACTGTTGAATTGGCCATTTAAAAAAAAAAAATAGTACATCAATGCATGTGCTATTATTCCTACCACGGCCAAATACTATTTCAATTAAAGAGTTGTATCATCCATAAGAGGCATACCATTTGATTAAATTCAATTATTTATTTATTCTTTGTAATCTTAATCAAGCTTATAGATAATCCATTTAGAGGTGGGTCTCACTTCAATTCAAGGTCCTATGATTATATAAGAAAAACTTTAATTTGATAGTCGCTATTAAAGATGTGAGAAACCTAGGGGAGCAGTTTTGTAAGCATAAGCATGAGATACGTGGGTCTCATTTTTATATTTACGTGGGAAAAAGGTTGAGGTGGGCTCTTATATTTTTCATCAAAAGTTATAAAGACATTGCAAATGACTCTTTAATTGAAAAGGTTAAAGTGAAAAGAAAATGCATTTATTATATCCAAGGAAGTTATGCAAGCTCTAAATACAGTTTGAAAATCCCCAAGTGCGTGTGGTAACATTTAATTGGATAAAGCTACAGCGTCGTCGCAGTATGGAAGCCTGCCCACATTACATGATGCATTTATATTTGTCTTGCTCTCTGTTAGCATGTTCCTTTATTTCCTCACTTGTTTCCTCGCAATTTCCCGTGATGTCCTTTGACGCGTCTTTAGTCTTGTCCGAGAGAGAGAGAGAGAGACATGAGGCTGGCAGACAAGTGTGATTGAGAGAGAGAGAGATATGAGGCTGGCAGACAAGTGTGATTTTATACCCATTTAAGAACCAGAGGAGGCACGTGATGGTGTTAATGGTGTGTGTTGGGCCACTGCCAGGACTCTTTCTGACCGTATGTGATGAAACACTACAAGGTACGAACCGAGAGAAACATGGGATTGATCGGTTGACTATTATCTTCTTTTGCCTCGTTACCGACGTGTGGGGGTCAGCCTGCATCTTGGAACCCTGTTTGAACCAAACATGGGTGCCACACATGGAAGAAATGTCAAATGACATCTCTTCTTCTCCACATACAAAAAATTTTCTTTCCCATATGGCACCCCCTCTTTAGTCCAAACAGGGTTTCCCTACGTGGTCACTTTCAAGCAGGACCAACAACCAACAATATTGTTCTAGAAAATGTGGCTGGAAATTTTAAATCTTGGAGTTTTTTTTACTTGGAATGTTATTTGGAAAATGTCAGAAAAATAAATTAAAAGTTAAATAATCCATATCAAACTGCAATAAATTCTTTTGGACTAAATTCCTTATACTCTTCTCGCAAAACTTCTATTTTTTTTTCAAAATCTTGATAATAGTTTAAAATTCATTGAAAAGAAATATGGTTTTCGCTGAGCCCCTTATGCTCAACCTACTTATGATCAACATGAGCCCCTCACACTTGTTATACCAAGGAATTAGCACTCACCCACATTATCAATCGTCCATATATAATGTACTCTTAGATTGATTATGCAGATTTGACACGCATATAACTGTGTTTACTAAATTACTAGTTAGAATTCAATTCAGGGCAACTAACATACTTTCCTTAATCAAACCATCACCATTAACATCATTAGTAATGATAACAACTTTTTTATCCGAATAATCTTGGTCCAAATAAAATAGTTTATCCCACTCAAAAAGATAAAAATAAAATAAATTAGATAAAAGAATCCTGCAAAAGTAAGTGCACAAGACTCGAAAATAACCCACCTAAATATTAACAAGTAGAAATTAAGTGCTCAATCTCTCTCTTTTTAGGTTTGCAAGTCCCCAAACATAAAATCTCTCAACCTAAAATATAATATTGGTTTGAAAAATAAACATGCATCCTCTGACTAGAACAAGATATGGCTACACATATCCACTCCATTGCAAAATCCATCTTTTTTTTTTTTTTTTTCATGCTTTGGATGTATTGTATGAGAAAATGACAAACCTCCCTACACATCATCCATGTCTTATTGGGATTTTTTCAAAGATGCCAGATGAGTAATTACCCTCTTCTTCTTTTCTTTCCTGCCTTTTTTTTTTTAAGATGGAGACAGAGAGCGCAGAGAATCCTATAAATTCGACAGGCATCAACAAGTAACACCAAAAGATCCAACTCCATTGAGAAAGAAAAATGTCTAAAACATCCAACTCCAATGAAAAATTTAAAAATGTCCATAGGGGTTCAAGTTAGGGTGGTAACAGGGCCGGACTTAGGAGTTAGGAATGTCTATGCCCGAACCAGACTCGGGCCAGACACCTGCCAACTTGCCTATTATTGATTGGGACCCAAACCTAGCACTGATGAAACCAACTCAAACTTAAGAGTAAAATATTTTTTATAATAATATTACTCTAATATTTTTCTAATATATTTATATATTTCATCATGTATATATTATTATACATTAAATACATTATACATTGTGATTTTTGGATGTTTGGGTCAGGGCCCCATCTACATCCAGACCGAAAATGTGGACCTGGACCTTGACCCAATTTCGATGTTGTTTAAAAAATAGGGTCATAACTGACTTTTTTGAGTTGGGTCTATGGGGTTTGTTAAATTGTAACAACACCACCACCACCACCACTTCTTGGAGGGTCTGAAATCAAGGTACATGGATGCCGGTGCATTTCCTATAAATTTTAGTACCTTGGGATAAAAGGGTCTGAATTGGACACTCGGCCCCACTTGCGTCCTTACCTCGATGTGGGGATGAGGACACCACGTTGTAAATGGCTAAGGATCTGAAGGAGGAGACAAGATCTTGTCAGGATTTATGACAGCCAAAAGACGGGTAGGGTAGTAAACAGAAGCTCTAATTGCATGAGCCCCACGTGTGCATATCCTCGAAAACACCCACATCTTGGATTTGGTGTTTTGCTCTGAGTCCCGCGAATTGCAAAACAGGAACAATTTCTTTCTAACATAATCGGATTTCCCTCGCGGGAGAGGGATGGTATTCCATGAAAGTGTCTCTCCCTCCTACCTCTTTAAAAGACATGTTCGATAAGAGCGAGGCTCTTCTACGCTTATGTTTAGGAGAAAATTTTCATAAGCTCATATTTATGGCGCCTATTTTTTGTCCATCTAAATGAATCAAACATATGATCCTCATAGATTGCATATGTCTACCAACTTTCTGTCAAATCCGAATTTACTAGATCGTTGAATCGACTATGTATTGATTCGAATGAACTATTGATCATTAAACTTTTTTGCCCATATGGAGATGGTAGAAATTACGATTGAGGTTGATTTTTTTTAAAGAGGATGATCCCAGGAAATCCTTGAAATCCCCCCATCTCCATTCCCATGCGGGTCTCCAAGTGGGCCCCACCACACACTTAAGCTTACCTTATCCTAAGCTCTAGCTTAGGAGAGCTGGCTCCCTTTTGAAATATGTATGATTGAATATTTAGAATGGAAAGATCTCATCATAAATTAAGTGTTGATTAACTTTTCAATGTCATATAAGTTGTACTACTTACTCCATGATATATATAATAGTCTCAATCTAATATTCTTTTCTCTATTTTCTTTTATCTTACTTTATGTTTTTGGAAAAGTGGAGTGGGTTTAAGGAGATTAGGTGGTACAGTCCTGAGGGTTTCAAAGTTGGCTAAACCTTATTTATTAGATAAAATGGGATAAAAGTCAGATTTATCACAATTGATAGGTGGACCTATAAAAATTTGAATGAGGATAAAATTAGGTGTCATCACAATAAAGTTGGATGTACAATGTTGGTATAAATTGTTACGCATTTTACTAACAACTCGAGTTTTTGGTGTTAGTGTTTATTCACATTGTATGAGAGTCAGATGTCTATATGTTCCTTTTGTTGGTTGGATTTCGAATTGAACGTTTTTGCGGGCTTGAAAATGGGGCCAAAGAAAGGATCATATATATATTTACATCTTCTGTGTCGAGTCCTTCACATATCCAGCTTATCAAAAGCCTATTGATATACCCCTCTCAATAATATCATGCATTAGTTTATTAGGGCAAACTAACCCGACTCTCAAGGGCTAGTTTGCTAGGAAAGTGGACAATCTTGGGCTCGGTCAAACATAGTAAAAGCTAATATAAGCTGTCCACATGAGTCACACCACGAAACGAACAATATCAACTCCTTTAGATATTGGGGCTTTCTTTATAACTGAGATACAGGTGTTTTATGAAAGCCAAGACCAGGAATACTCTTTCTCTCTGGGAAAGGATAAGCTTCCTTCTTAGTTTTCTTACAAGTTGAAGACTCGAGAGTTGAGGAATGTGACAAGTAAAAAAGCCCACACCGAGGAGACACTTTAAGTTCCAATTTACAATCAGTGTGTTTGATAAAATCATTTTAAAAAAGGTCTTATTCCTTGGGTAACTAGGGCCCACCTTTTAAAACTTATAATTAGAAAGGCCATTTGTATTATTTTGGAGATCTTATGAATATATTTTTATTAAAAATACTTGTAGATTTTACATTATATTGCCTAGGATCATAGTTTGCATACGGAGGTTGTAGGTCCGAAACTGAACTACCACACTAGAGCTATAGAGGAGTTTACCTGGCTTCCTTCTGGGCCGGAGGGATTAGTAAAACCCTAAGGGTTGGGAACCCTCTGTAGCACACACAGAAAAAAAAAAAAGTTTTAGCTACTTTAAAAAAAAAAAAGGCTTTAAAAGGGTCTTTAATTTATATATAAGCTAGCTCTAAATAAAAGAAAGAGCTCATTTTCAAAGTTACCAAACAATTGAGACTCTGAAATAGACAATCAAAACATAAATTTTACTTGTTATTAATATAACTTAAGTCTGTTTTTATAAAATTAAATTAGATAGTTGATAAGATCTATTGAACCTAATTGTTTTGCAAATGATTAGATGTGAAAGTATTATCGTAGCCGGCAGAGATAATTTTCCCCAACAAACTTTCGGACTGATATGTAAGTAGGTGTGAGGCGCTCAAATCATTATATATATATATATATATATGTATACCTCACTTTTGTACTTGAAACTTAACCAAAAGGTATGTCCCTCACCACAAATGGTGAGGGATAGATGCACTTGAATATTATCCATATATATATGGGGCCAACTCTTCTAAGCTGCATTTTAGCTTATCCTAAGCTGAAACATGGCTTGTCCCACAAATCAAAGTCGATTATGTTATTTTTTGCATGATGATCGTTTTCAAAATCAAGATAAATTCAATCAGAATTGGATTTTTCAATTCTATCATGTAAAAAATAGATATATTCAACTTTAATTTGTGGGACAAACCCTATTCCAGCTGCAGCTTAGGAGAGCCCTGCTTTTTTATATATATACATATACATATATACATATATACATATATGGACATGCACACAAAACTTGTAATAAGCATGTCAGTTTTGTCAGTGATCCGTATGGGATCCTATGTTCAGCCAATGGAAGACAAGATGTCAGTGGATGGACACTGCCGCACACTTGGGAGGTTTCTTTACCCAAATTGATTGGATTTATTTCTCTATGGATTCATGGGATTTATTTCTCTACGGATAGTTTTGAAATTTTTTATTTGGGAATTCTTCTTAAGAAATATAGCATTTGCATATGTCAGGGGATAAAATGTCACATCATGTTAAAAAAAACCAAAAACCCAATATGACAAATTCTTTTCACAAGTTCTAACAAAAAATCTGGCCAAGGGGACAATTTGCACAGCAAGGTTACATAGATAAAGCGAGTTACATTTGCAGTATTGCACCATGAAATGAACATTTTCACTTATTCAAATAGAATACACACAAAAAAATTATATCCCACGTGGTTCAAATGAAAATAACGGTGAATATAAAAAAAAAAAAGAGCATTAAATAACCTTTTCTTTTATGTAATAAGAGATCAGAAGATGAAAAATGAATACCTAGACATCATCCCAGTATTTCAAATCCTAGAAAAGCGAGGTCCCAATCTACCTCAGTACTTGTGTCTTTCAGTGATCATCTCATTCAAATCCTTTACTCCTCACCTCTTTAATAAATTTAAAGATAAAGCTCATTTAACCATGAATTCCTATCTATTCTGTGTAAACAAACGCGCCCTGATCGAGGTCAAACTCACTTAGAAGTCATTTCCAATTCTTATACATCAAATCCTTACCCTAAATTTATTCAAATTTATCTTATGTCTTCCTTCTATTCTATTCCAGTAACTAGCTAAGTTTTTTATGAATGGGCGGCTTGTGGAGGCATAATCCCACTCTATATGGTGTTTATTTTGAAACAAGACAAATAATAATAATAATAATTATTATTATTATTATTATGTGTAAGCTTCCATTGATAGCTTGCATCAAACATAGTTTTCCTTAGACACAGTTTAAAGGTGAAACCTCTGTATCTGCTTCATTCTCACAAATATAATTTCTGATAACTGCCTTTTCCGAAAAAAAAATTTCTTTTTTTTATATTGGAATAATTAAGAATAATGTATAAATAAAAAAAATAGTCATCATGGTCCAAAGAATTTTTGCAGATTTTCCTGGTTATCCATTTTATTTTGATTATCTCATGATTCTATACAAATATATATATATATATATATATATATGTTCATTTTGCTGATATTTTGAAAAACGCCGCAATATTACCAGGAAAATACCGTTTCATATATTTTTAAAAGATGGCCCTTAATTTTACCAAGTGATCTTCCTTATTCCAAGTTTAATTCATCACCCAAAGATGGTGAATAACTCACAGCCTCCTTCCTTAGACATGTGATAAAAACTAACAAGCATTCAAAAAACTAGTTTTCATATGTTCCTTTGAATTGAGTTTTCCATCTTCTATAGTTTTTATTTTTATTTTTTATGCTAAAATCCATCATCTATAGTTGATTATGCATTTCCGTAAGACATCACCAAGCACATAATGGAATGACCATATGCTATTTTCTTGCTCATTTTAATTGGTGTGCTTTTTGTTACCTGAAAGCACAAGAAATCATCATGTCTGGGGTTAGAGCATTTGTGAGTGTTACAAAAGACATGATAACCAAAATAAGTGGGTCTTCTAAATGATTAATAAAATGGTTTTAGGTAGCCGACACTTACTTGAAAATCTGAACAGATCAACAACACAATCACAAAAAAAGGTTAGAATTGACGTGGGTCTTATAATCGAATGGATCTTGAGATGAGGATTAGGTCCGTCCTCATCATAATAAATTCATAATGGTGTGAAAACCAAATTTATTGAGGGGTAGCACAATTGGCTAGGACGACGGCTTAGGCGCCGGAGGTTGTGGACGCACACTCTCTCTCTGGGTCACTTGCCTAGGCAAAAGCCGGATTTACCTTGCACATGAGAGAGGCAAAGACTTCACGTATCCAGAGAAATAGTCGGTTCTCGAAGAGGCCGGACACCCTCATCAAACAAAAAGAATATTGAATTTATTGTAATGTCTTTGCAAGGGATATAAATTTTGAGGGATTTTTACGAAAAATTAGTCTTAAACTCTAATTATACAAATTTATTAAGAAAAATTATAAAACATCCAATTATGGTGTTGTACGTAGCCAAAAGACCAATTTGCCTCAAAACGATATCATTGGAGCTCATTTAAAAAAAATATTTACTAGAATTTTCTTCCCCATACGATATCATTGGGGGATCATTAATAAAAGCTTTTCCTATATTCTTCTTCGAACGATATCGTTTTCCCTACTTTCATTTACTGCCCAGAAAAAAGAAACTCATCGTCTTCTTTCGCATATCCTCTTTTGCTCTTTGCGACTCAAAACTGCTCTTTTTGACATTTTTTTTCCATTTCTTTTCCAAAATTCCTGATCTCTTTGAATATAACAAATACATTATCGCTCTCAAGGTAATGTTCAAGCAACAGTTGAAAAGGTACTAGTTTTAAGTTTGAGCATCAATTGCAAAGAGAGATACAGATTAAGTGTGCTCTCACAATGGCAAAGAACTTACTGCTGGGACTGAGTCCAGAAGCTCTCTTTACCATTGTACATCAAACACCGAACTGGAAACTTCGAAGAATGGGGTAAAACAGAAAGAAGGAAGAGAGGGAAAACATCGCAGTTTGGGGATTCTTTTTCTTTTTTTCTTTTTCTTTTTCTTATTTTTGAACGAGCTCTAATGATATTGTTCTCGGGAAAAAGAATTGAGAAATGGGAAAGAGAATTTTTCTAAACAAGTTGTAACAATATTGTTGCGTTGCAAAATGGTCTTTTGGCTTCGTATGACATTCTAATTCGATATTGTAACATCGTTATTAATCAATTTGTGTAATTACGGCTTAAGACTAAAATTTTATTTAGCATAGTGTTGTTCCGGTAGTCTTTATAAAAACACCAAATTTGAGATTAGCCCAAAATCACCTCCTGCAATTATTGTTCGGATAATGATATCCCCATATGCAGTAATCATTGGATGCAATCAGCTTCTCCCTGATTAGATAGCACTTACTCTAAAATTAAAGGCATGCTAACATGTTTATAGCAACCTCCACCTACTTTGTACAAGAATCATTTTATGATTGTCAATAACCCCATAAAGCTTGTAAGTTGGAACTGATTCATCTTTATCTCCACCGACATATTGCACAGTGCAGTCGGTCTTCATGAGTCCAACCTAGTTTTTTGAAATATGATGTAAATTCCCAAGCAATTTTCTCAAGAACCCACTATCAAGGTGCGGCACATATTGATCGACCCAAATAACTGAAGCATTGGTAATACTAAAATAGCTTCTTTTTTTCCTTTTTAGTAACCCAGCCAAGAAACCTAGGACACAAGAAAGAGCCCGCAGAAGTGGAAAGAATGCCCCCAGAAGTGGAAGAGGAGCATGCACAAGCGAGGAGAAGGCCGACATAAGTGGGAAGAAGTGGCATGCCCAGAGTTTAAACCCGGGGCAGCCAGTGAGGACTGCTGCCACTTACTGGTGAGGTAAGTGGCCGTTCTCAGCAATACTAAAACAGATGCGTATTGGTAAATGCAACGGGATGTACAGTTGCCCTAAAATCCAACTTTTGCTTCTCAATGGTTGAAATTCAAATGATCCTACGAAAATTATGATCTTGCCTAGAAAGATTGTAGGATATCACATTAAGAGATAGTACTACGTCCACAGGATATCACATATATTCACCTTCTGATTCGAATCAGAAACCCACATATACCACTTTTCTCCTAAATTTGAAAACTCTCTTCTTTGCATCATGCTCGCTTGTTGTAGAAATCCTAATATAAAGCTCCTAAAATAATATCTCATATTATGCAGTTCATCCATCTCACACATCACAAAAGGTCTGCAGATACTATATCATCCTTTGAAGACATACAAAAAAGTGTTTTATGTAGTATAAAAAAAAAAAAAAACTTTCTTTTATTTTTTGATAGATGGAAAATGTAAAACTATATAATAAGAACTAGGTCGTTACACACCTTGTGAGATCTGATAGGAGAATGTGTAAAAGAAGAAAAGTGAGAAGGAGAAACGAGAAAGATGGGTTAAAGTAAAACTCTCTCTCCTGCTGTCGTAGGATATCGAGCAGCATATCGCATATTTTAAGGGCAAGCTTGTAATTCTTGCAGCATCCTTTGTTGTATTATCCATTCTGCACGTTTTTTTTTTTTTAAAATTTCCGCTGTTGAAAGCCAAAAGTCAAGTCTTATGCATGCAATCTTTTTGCATTTGGATCATAAGGCATCAAGAAAATTGCTTTTTTTTTTTTGGGGACAATGACCTTTAGCCATGGATAACTCCACCTTGTGACAAAAACTGAGATAATTTTATATATGTACTTGTGCATCATTTGCCCTTTTGACACTATACTAGTTTAGTAAAAGTCAAGTAAAGTCTCTATTTTCCAGATAAGGAGTCACATCAAAAGTATCCGTTTTCAGAGCTCCCTCATTTAAAAAAAAAGTCAAAAAGCAACTTTCTCTCCCCACTAAAAGACTAAAAAACTCTACTTCTCTATACAAAAGTCAAAGAAATTCCATACCAAACAACTAAAAACAAAATACAATCATAACGCACTTATATTTTTTATGCTATTGATTTGATTCTTTACTTTATCTTTATTTTACAGTAAAATTATCAAACGGGCCCATGGCTTGTTTGGCAACTCTGCTAATAGAGTCAAGTAAAATAACGTCTCCATTTCTCAAAAAAAAAAGTCACGTTAAAAGCACTTTAATTCAAATTCCCATCAAATTTTTCAAAAAAAAGTCAAAAAGCAACCCCCTTTTTTTTACTAAAAGACAAAAAACTACACTTCCCAAAACGAAAGATCAAAAAGACTTCATCACAAGCAACTAAAAATAAAATATCATCATAATCCACTTATATTTTATTCTCTATTGATTTGATTATTTACTTTATCTTTATTGTAGGATAAAATTATCAAACGGGCCCAGGGAGTAAAATGTCCGGGACTATGCACTATCGGATACCATATTTTTGAGAGTCTGTAAATTTTTTATTTTTATGATATCACACATGAAATCCCCTCTTGTTAGGTTAAAAAAATAATATATCTATGAGATAACACAATCTATAATTTTATGTGATATCACATAGTTAAATTTATTATAGTCCATAAAAATTATGAGTACGTATAAGAAACTATCTCAACTTTCGTGACCAAGCAAGTTATTAATTGCTAAAGATTAGCGTAGGATTAATACCCAACTTTTTTCTTTTGGAAGTTAAAATATTTTTTTTTTATAATTACCTAGTGCTTTAATTTTAACAGCGGGTGGCCCATTGTGTTCCCTCTTGGATTTGAATTTTGATATATTGTCAAACTTTTAATGCCACGTGGTCTACTCTTGAGACAACAGCCGCAGTGTTTAGCCTGAATGAGTTCCGATCAGTCGCAAGTTCACCAAGTCCACCCAATTTGAAGACAACTGCTTAGAAAATGATGAAGGCATAAATGGCTTTTTTTTTTTAGCTATTGGAGTAGAGTTTCCAACTCTTTGGGCTGAACTAATTCCTCTGGACCCAAAGGAAAGCCGGTAAACTCCTCTATACCCTAATGCAGTTTGAAACCTACAACCTCCGGTTGCAAACCGTGGTCCTAGGTCAACTGAGGTACCCCACAAGGTTTGTGGCTAATTTTTCTGTTACTTCTACAAGAATCACCCTTTTAGGGGGAAGACTTTGATATTTCTAACCAGGTGAGTAGCTCGGTACAAAGATCATATCAGCTCTATTGGCCATCCCTTCAAATTAGGTAAATGAGATGGGGAATCTACAAATTTGGATTACATAGAATACAACCAGCCATTCTCTTGCTCTATAGGTGGGATGGGCAAAAAACACGAATGGTGTTGAGTCTTTGTAAGACGCGGCATCCATAATCCATCTTGTTAGGTCAATGAATCCCACTTAGACATAAAGGTCAGCCCAAATCCTTACCTAACAGGTTGAGTTTGGTTAGGTTGGCCTCAGGTTATGGTGTAAGTAGGTAGTTGGGTCGTGATTGGGTCGGTTGGCAAGTTAAATAGTAAAAACGGATTCAATCCAAACCAAATCCATTTACAATCGCTTCCACAATGAGCAATTGACAACCTAACCAATCTCAATAACAAAAAGGGCGAACCAGAACTCTGAATTACCAGGTCCTTTTAGAGTTGGGCTGGCTAGTTGGGTCAGGAATTGACACCCAGCACTTACACCTCTCCAAGCAGCACTATGTTCTACTAATGATATATGAGCCATCCTTGGGTTGATACTATACGGTGGTTTTACTTTTAGCCTTAGAATAGGCCTTAACCGACTTTTCGGCCCCATAGTTAAATGGCCCAGGCCTGTGCCTTTGTATGCTTAAAGACCATTTCCACTTGAAACACAGAGCACAAGGGCATGTAAATATTTGTTTCACAAATGATCTGAGGCTGGGCCTAACCTTTTAGGACCTTAGTCTGGATGAGTATTTGGGTCAGTAACTTAAAGGGCTGAAGCTGGAAAAGCTTTGAATACTTGCACAACATTAGGTGTGCACTCCAAGGATTATGTCAATATTCCAAATAAGAAAAATCCTTAAGTGCTGATTTAGAAGATGGTTATAGGAAGTGGACTACTTTCTTACTCTTTGAACATCTACAAAGAAGTTCCACATCCCCTTGAACAATTATTAGATTTCAAAATCACAAAATCAAGGTCACGGTCATGTGTATATTTGTATGCAGGATTCAAGCGTTTCACCAACAATTCCAGGGTTTAAAATGGTTGTTGGATCTATGTTTGCATGCTGCATTTGCTTCTACTTGCATACTTTCGGCCTTTTCGAATCACTAAAATCTGATGAACCATGAGAGAGAAAGAGAGAGAGATTATTTTGGGGTTTTTCCAATACCGTCGCCATTAGCCATTGATTTTCACGTTGATGACTATAGTCGAGATATTTCCCTAGACGTCTCCATACTGCTCAATTTTTTTTTTCTATCGTCAAGACTTTATTACATTATTGAAAATGGGCATTGAAATACAAGGAAAACTGTGTAGTTTTATGCGACATACAACAATTCAATTAAAGTTTTGAGATATCGCAAAAATGGAGCACGAAGCATCTCTACTTTGGTCACTATGTGTGAAAGGAAAAACCTCTATTATTTTTTGGGTGGCCAAAAACTCACTATACACCCACTGGCGTTCAGACAGACAGACAGGGGGCTTTCTTTCCAATCAATCATATCCTTCCTTGCTGCTTCTCCAGGAGAGAGCAGCTTTCTCGTGAAAAAGGAATTTTTATATGTGATGTGACTCAATTTCATCTTCTACTTCTTCTTTTGCAAGTAGGGAAGAAGAGAAGGGTGCTGGTAATAGACTACACACTACACAGATGGGTCAGTGGTGGCTAGTCGTTTCATTTGATGGCCTGTTGTTGTTGGATGATGGAGAGCTTGCCCCTGAAGTAGAGCTGGCGTGCGGAGTCCCATTTCTGGAGCCTCGAGACTGCTCCTTGTTGGGTCAGCGTCTCCGTTAATGCCAGCAATGGCTCCAATAGGAATGGCCTTTCTAAGCCCCTCCTTTCTTTCATTGAACCCTCTTTTTCTTCTTCCTCTTCTTCATCTTCATCTTCTTCATTCTCATCCTCCTCTCCCATCATCATAGCTTCTAGCAGTGCCTTGCTTGTGTCAATGCCTGCTTTGTGCAAGCAGAACTAGAATTAGCAATAAAAAATGCAACAGAAAAGGCCCAGGCCCAGTTAAAGTGCAATGCTCAATTCTATCTAGGGTTGTAAATAATTCGGTTCCGGTCCGGGTCCAGGGTGGAACCGGAACCAAAACCGTTTTCTAAGAGGGGGAACTGGAACTGGAACCAACCCCGATTCGGAACAAAAAAACTGGTTCCGGAACCGGAACCGATAATATTAATGGGAACTAGAACCAGAACCGGAACCATTTGTGAGGCGGGTCTAATTCCGGTTCTGGGTATGGTTCCGAGTCTGGACTAATACCTATGGTTTTTTTTTTTTTTTAAATTATGCTTTAGTAAAGCAAAGAGATGTATTAATTCAATCAAGTATTTTGAGTCAACAATGATGTATTTTTTAGAAAAGCACGGTGATATTTATGTATTAATTCAACTTGTATCAGCATTTTTTATTTGATTCTTCAATAGAGCATTATATTTTGAATTTCTCTTTTATGAAAAGTTATTGGTAGACCTAAATATTTAATGGTGGATGATGACCGGATGAATTTTATGGTTGAATATCAGTAGATTGATTTTTTAATTCTAAATAAATGGGGCCAACAATGACTTTATGAATTAAACCACCACTCGGGTCGTCAGAAGTGGAGGCTACACTAATCGAAGGTAACTTTAGTATGTGAAAACAGAATGGGTCGGGTCCCGGGTCCACGGGTTTGAGCCACTGTGGATCCGAAACCGGAACCGTTTAAGTATCGGTTCCAAAAAAAGGATCCAGAACCGGAACCATTTGCTTATCGGTACCAAAATAAAAACCCAGACCCGGAACCTAACGGGTCGGAACCTTCGGGTAATCGGAGAATGAGAAAACCCTAATTCTACCCCATTACAATGCAAGCCCATGAGAAAACCATTAATAGCCTGGGCCTATGACACCAAATTCCTTATATCCAACTTTAGATATGTGTGGGTGCGCTCATGGCCAGAGTTAGGCTGAGATTTTTTATTCGGCCTCACATTTAGACCCAGATCTAACCCACTAGAAAGAGATTAGGCACAAGCCCACCACTTGTGTAATTAATTTACACTTTTTTGGGCAGATCTTGAAACCCATTTAACCGTGGTCTGAACCCATTTACAACCCTAATTCTACCCCATTACAATGCAAGCCCATGAGAAAACATCAATAGCCTGGGCCTATGACACCAAATTCCTTATATCCAACTTTAGATATGTGTGGGTGCGCTCATGGCCAGAGTTAGGCTGAGATTTTTTCATCGGCCTCACATTTAGAACCAGATCTAACCCACTAGAAAGAGATTAGGCACAAGCCCACCACTTGTGTAATTAATTTACACTTTTTTGGGCAGATCTTGAACCAAGCTCAACCGATTTAACCGTGGGAGTGAAAATCAGACCCATACTAGTCCACTTTCCAAAATGGCCCAACCCTGCACAAAAAGGGCTGTGTTCTATTATGGCTAAGACTGGTTTGGCCTATAAGCACCCTTGGGTATGTGGTACCAAAGATGCCAACGCGTCCAGATTCAATGTGTAAAAATATTTCACATACGTATATGTATGTAAACTGGATATAAATGGGTCAAAAAATTCAAGGCCTACACCAACCCAGCTTGGGTCAAACACAAGTCCATTAAATGAGCTCTATAACTATTAACTATTGCAGGACTCTGGCCATGGACCCAAGATTCAGAATTTAGTATGGGTCCATCCCAACCCGGCCCACTTATAAACCACAAGTGTTTGTATGATCCATCCAACTGCACAAAGTACAGAAAAAGGCAAAAAAAAGGCGACTCACCAGATAGGTAACCGCCGTGGACGTAACCATTGAATCTCTCGTGAGTATGCTCCCCGGTGAAGAAGATGGGTCCCACATGCGCCTAACAGCATCACATCAACATATCAGCACTAGAAATGACCAAAACACAAGGGTTAGGAAAAATCAGGGGATATGATCCAGCAGCGCACTAGGATCTTCATCCGATGGGGACGGACCCAAATAGGTAGTTAGGTTTTCTGGCAGGATTTTCATATAGATATTGGGGGCGGACCCATGATTTTAAGTAGGAATCCATAGTAAAATCGGTATTAAAGAAAGAATATTATGGAAGGCAAGAGGTTAAGCATTTAAGAGGGAGTTATTGACAAGAGCTCGGCTTTCCTGGGATTTAATTTACTAACGTTAATACCATTATCGTGTAAAAAAAAACATGTGATATTAATTTGGGATTAGGTTAACTCTAATTGGAGTGAAATCTAGCCCATGTTGATTCATGTGGTAGGGACTTTTAAGTGATTAGAATTTAAAAGGCAAGCCAAAATGAGATGAATAATAAGAAACATATAGTAGGAGCACCTTGACATCTCTGAAGTCCAGTTGGGAGGCCAACATGGGGTAGTTGCTGTAGCTGCAGCGCTGGAACCGGTTGTTCCACCACTTGGGCACCAAAATGTCACATGCATCTGGCACCTGCGGCCCAAACATGTCCCTCAAAGCTCCCATGGCCTCTCTCAACGTTTCCTCCTCACTTTGCGATTCCACACGCTTCGACTCCTCATTCGTCAGAGTCACCACCAGAATATTTGACCCTGGGTATGCATTCTCCATATGCTGCTCATATATCAAGTCCACAAACATGTACACCCACTTACTATTAAGTCTCACTAATGCTTTAAGTACTAAGAGGCATTCATTTTCAAAACAGAAAAAAATGATGACAATTTTATGTGTTGGGGACTTCTTACAACAATATCCACACGATCTGTGGAATTCGTCAGTAGAATTCCACAGATTCAACCTTTTGAAATATCACTTTAGGCCATGTGTGGTAGTGCTAGGGTGGATGAGAAAAATCTACAGCAGAGTGATATTTGGAGAATTTCTGACTTTTCCCGATAAGAATTCTCTAGCAACAAACACCCCTT
Organism: Umbellularia californica; assembly: GCA_028538565.1. NCBI lineage: Eukaryota > Viridiplantae > Streptophyta > Magnoliopsida > Laurales > Lauraceae > Umbellularia > Umbellularia californica. The sequence goes on from JAPQWN010000003.1 coordinate 33,595,614, forward strand.
TAGAGCAAAAGTTGGCAAATCAAATACATTTAAACAAGACATCACCTCCAATATTGATTGATTCATCATTTCTTATCTTTGTCTAACTCTATATCTAAAAGGTAAGATTGCCAAATCATTCAAACATAACACTAATAATAATAAAACAATATCTCTGTCACTTCTTCCCTCTCTCTATAATATAAAAACAATGTATTAATCTCTGTCAAGGATATGAGTGGCGTCTGGAAACGGCTAAGGTCCCTGGGATCTTGTCTTTTTTTTAATTTTTGCACGAGGGGTTGCTCACAAGAGAAAGGAGAAAGACAGAGAAAAATTATTGGAAAGAATCCAAAGACTTAGAAGAAAGGAGTAGTAGTCATCTTTTCGCTCTGCGAAAGTGATGTTAGAAGACAAACAAACAGCTATCAACATCGTTGTATAAAAACTATATAGGTAGTAGTAGTCTATGAATAGAGACATCCAACACATGCACGCATCCAACCTTTTATCATGTGATACGTCTCTATGCCAGCTACACTTTTGGGTTGGTTGATTCTGAATGTCTAGATTCCCTGATGATTAGGACCATCTTCTGACCATTGACGATGGCCATCTTTCGGATAATCAGGTCCTCATGGTCTTCTTGTGATTTGCTTCGTCAAGGTCATGTTTGTTTCATGGAATTGAATTCCTGGGATTCTAAGACATGCATTCCTAAAAGAAGTCGTTAAAATTGAAGAAAGAAAGGTGAAACTCTAGAAATGGACATCAAATAATCTCCCCTTATCCCATGGAAAATGAAGAAAGAAGATAAGGAAAATGAATACAAAGCCATCACCTAATAAATCATATCCCATGGATGTAAGGGTTTATATACATCTCCCCCTTATATTCTCATTCTTCACCCCTCACGCCTCTAATAATCCCGTTTGAAACCCTATGAATTCCTAGATATTCAAGTCCACCTAAACAAACAGGCCCCAAGTCTGCGGCGAGCTAGAGGTCCTATCCTTGTTTGTCAAATATTATATATGTACTACACACTAAGAGAAATCATATAATACAGCCAATGTATGTGATGATGCTAAAGCTTTATGCAACAGAACAACATGGGTGGGCCACGGGACAAAAATCCTACTACCATAGGTCTCTTTTGGATGAGTAGCTCACAACCAAATAGTGGGGCACAACCACCAGATGAAGTGTCCTAATCATTTACACATGGCCTGCATGAGCCGCCACAAATACGGTGGGCGGCCAGCTCATATGCCTCACCAGTCCCTACCTACTAAGCTGGTGGCCCGGATCATTAGTGAATGCCTTGTCTTGTATATACTATTAAAACCATGAAATGAAAAGCAGTGAAAGCTCAGCACCCATTGAAAAGGCTTAAAATACAATTAACTTACATAAGTTGAGATGCAAAGACAAACCTGCCAAAACGTGTAGTATCCTCTCTTCTCGTGGGCGTAGAGGAAGAACTCCGTTCCAGGACCACAAGGCCAAAACTTGTAGGGAAACTTGAGAAATATTTTTGTATAGACGATGACATCCAGCTTCGATATGGCTTCCTTTTTCCATTTCTGCCATTTCAATCTTGTCAATCAATTCATTGATGTAGGTCCCAGATTCACTTCACTATAGTAATTACATGATAATTTTGTGGAGCATGGTAGACAACATTGCACAGTTTATTTTCAGAGTTACTATCCACAGCTCCCATGCTTCTATGGAGCAATTAATGGATCCCCCCTTTAGGGCCCCCATTGAAAGCATGCTAGCCATGTGAAACAGGGTTGACAAAAAGACTAATGTATGAGCCCAGAAACACCGAGGTTCGAACTTGTAGGAAATTCATAGGTCCCCTCGGTGGAGCCCACTTATCAATAATCTAAATCAAGAGATAAATAAATCTTCTCATGTTGCATTTTGTACTGAGCCAAACTTCAGTACTCTAATAAGAGTTCGACCCACCTTATATTAATAGTGTATAAAACACATGAATCCTAACATTGATAGTGAAATTTGTCCAAGTCCATATCCATATGAGATAGATAATCTTTTTTTCAGTTTAGAACATTGATAAGTGGACCCACTGAAGATCCTTTTTAAATTTATCATGAGTGAGATCCTCTTAAGAAGATAGGACCCTCTACATATGGCCGAAAGGTATAAAAAGAGACCATTGATATCTCAACATTCGGATTTAAAAGGCTTTGAAGCTTGACAAATTTTGTCACTAGATGAGTGTCAAATTAGAGTATTCAATTCGATGGAGTAGTTTGTGATGGGTTCACCACAGGCCATTCTATTAATCAGGAAATAGCCACTAACAACCAAATCATTTGTCCCTGTAGTTGCCACGTCAGATATGCCCAACACCCATTGATAGGTTGGACTGATATAGACTACAACTGGCCAAGTAGCCATCAACAAATGGGATTTTATAAGTGTGTGTGGAGAGAGAGAGAGAGAGAGAGAGAGAGAGAGACTTAACAGGTAATGGGGGTGAGAAGGTAATAAGGTCGCTTTGGAGAACGCCCACGCTAACGGATAGGATTACGTATTTTGCATGGTAAAAGCAGTTGTCTTCCGTTTTCAACGAAACGCCGTTCCTCGAGTAGTGTACTTCCCGAACAACCTGCCATGATATGACCACAGAATCACAACAATCCATTGAAAGCCAGAGGAATGAGAAAGTGGTAAAGATAAAACAGCAAGTAAAATCGAAATGACCTGAAGATTCCGAGCGGTCAAACCATAAACTCGGGTAAATACATTCAAATAAACTCTCTCTCTCTCTCTCTCTCTCTCTCTCTCTCTCTCATTCATGTATCCAAAGAACATTAAATCACTGAGATTCACAGCTGCCCAATACATTCAAATAATCTCTCTCTCTCTCTCTCTCTCTCTCATTTATGTATCCAAAGAACATTGAAATCACTGAGATTCACAGCTGCCCAATTGCCAAAATATACTTGGGTCCATCCAAGATAAGAAAATGAAGGAAAAGAGGAAGACCCAATTCGAGATTTGAAAGGACAAGTGATTTAAGACATACTAAATTGCAGTTGTTCAAGAAACCAACCACCTTAAATGAGAAAGAACGGACACATGGTCGACACACCCACCCAGGCCCCAGCAAAATCTCTCTCCAAGTGACTGACCTTCACATTTGACTCTTTTCAAAAAAACAAGTATGTTCAGGACACAGTTTTCAAAGCATCGTGATGCTAACCTCGTGCACGCATGTACACAAATCATCCTGTGGGCAAAACCATGGGTGGATCTAAAACCATCTGTAGAAGCTTCACCGGCCCTCCATAACTTTGGGCGAAAGTCTTAACCATCTACATTCATTGAAAGAGGGGAAAAAGAACGAATGGTTCTGATTTTTTTCAGTGGCACATCAGGGGCTGTTTGGTTCGAGTAGGGGTGTAAACAAGCTGAGCTTGCCTAACCTTGTTTACACCAAATAGACACTACTCAAACCTTAGATTAGAATTAAAGAGGCTACTCAAAATTTAGTTCATTTGAGTGGTCGAGCAGGGAAGATCAAAGAAAAAACTTATGGGATTTTTTATGACAAAGTTGACAGGCATCAACCCCTAATCTCCATTAAACTCTACTTTCTCTAAAGAAAGAAATGGACCAGCTTCATGAACAAGGTTCTATTGAAACTAGTTAGATAAAATACAAAATTGGACAATTGTTCAAAAGAATTAGAACCCAATAGAAACGAATCAAAACTGGTGAAGATCAGCAGTTGAACGGAATCGACTCGGCATTATTTATTTTAAAAATATTTTTTAATTCTTTACATCACACTTGAACCCTGTTAAACAAGTGGTTAGATTGAATTAAGACCAAACAAACGACTCCACCGTTCACCTTCCCGACCAGCTTTACACCACTCTATGAAGGAATGTGTATCTTCTTAAAAAAAATTATTTTTTTAAAGCAGATTAAGGGCCTCTTCATTTACTAGAATTCCAAGAATTCTTGTTTGGGGAATTCTTGAATTCCTAAACAATGTGGAATTCTTAAATCCTCTAAAGGGCATGAGCATTTTGAAATTCCACCAAAATGCAAATGTGGAATTCCTTAATTTCTAAAGGCCAATTGGGACTTATTATGTGCTGGAATTCATAAATTCTTATAAAAAAATAAAGGATATGAAAATGCCAAGGGGACGTGATATCACATCATGTCTCAAAAATCTCAACCACCAAAATTCTACTCAGGAATTTTAAGTAAACAAATTGGGCCTGAGATATCTTTCCTAAAGAAGTAATTATTTAATACACCTAACCTTATAAATCATATAATATTGGCTCCACACTGAGGAGGAAGAACCAAAACCATGATAATGGTCCTCACTCCTTTACTAGTCGAATGGGACATGCATACGTCCCCATTAATCACTCAACCAATAATAGACTGCCGTCCACCAGTCCAACAACTACTAGTGAAAAATCTCACTTTTTTCCTGTTTGAAAACTAAAATAAGAGAAAGATATGCCATAAGGAATTCTTTATTAATAAAAACCTCAGCTTTCCAAGTAGAAAATAATAAAAATAACAGGCACATGATTGCTGTTTTACTTGGGTTCCATGTAGGAAGAGATAAGGAAGCACTTTAGTAAAGTTTTATAGTCCCTATGTGTAATGATGCAGAAATCATTGAATCCAACTTTTTCTTCCCACTCCAAAATGGGCTCAAACCTTAAAAGATAGGATTTCTGGGTCCCCCTCTAAACGTGCCCTACTTGAGGAGAGTTTCTGAAAATTCCATCAAATAAAATGATGGCTATGCTCAGGTGACCGTGGGAGGCGCCGAAAAATCCGGTGCCTTATCCCCGTGGAAAGGCTCTCGACAAAGGAAGATCCTTTGAAAAAGGGAGACAGACAGGCATATGAAGTGGAGCCCTCTCGTCTTCGTCTGGTTTGCAGATACGTTGTTCGACGTATACCCAAGATTAGATGCGGAAAGATTTGTTAAAGATCGAACACAAGGAAAGACAAGATTGGTTGATATGTACACCCCAGCTGTTATGTCTGCTTTGCTCTAAAATTTAAGGCTCTCTTTCATTTTAGTCTGAGCTCCTTGTAGAAATGTTGAAGTACAAAGAACTCCCAAGAAAGAAAATAGGATATAACTTTTCTACCAACTCAGTAATTACTCTAACCAACCTGTGGGACGGAATGAGTATAATTGATAATGGAAGCAAAAGGTTCCAAAGGTCATTTGAAACATTTTAAATGGCTAGAATTTTAAAGCATTTGTAAAATGACAAGAACCATGGATGTCATATCATATAAAAAAAAATCATGTTAAATTTTTGTCAGAAATTTTAGAAAATAAAAAAATTCTAAATCTAACATCAACCAACTAATACTTTTATATCCCAAATTAAAGAAAAATGCATGATTAATCTGATAATTGATCCAGCTAATATATTGAAATTTGACCCAAACCAATAAACTAGGCCCAAACCGGATTTATAAATATGTAGTAGTGTATAATTTTAAAAGCAAAGTACTGAGTTTTACTATTCTAGACAGAAGACATCATCAACAACATCATCATTATCCAAAAGAGAAGGGATGACTGATAAAACAAACAAACAGGAATAAGAAACATGAAAGACACACCTTATTGACTTTGAGGCGACTGTCGACAATCTCTCCTTGGCTACTGCGAAGGAAGCTCTCTGCCATCTTATACAGCAAATGCTCGTATCCTCTCTCATCAGCAACCAGAAATTCCCGCTCTCCAAGATCAGTATAAGTAGCAATTGGCTCCACCTCTTCATTTATACAAAAAAAAAAACCCAAATTCTCAGAAACCCATGAAAATTCAGACACCCAGGAGAAAGCCAAACAAACAGAAGATTCCCATGAAGAAGAAGAGAGAGAGAGGGAGAAATCCACCTGCCATTTCGAAATCATGGAGAATGAAGTCGATGGCGAGCTCAATCGGCGTCTTGGGTACCCTGAAAAATCATCAGTATTCAAGGAATTCAATCTGGATTTCATGATTTGAAGTGAGGATTTTGAAAAGGGGGAAAGATGGATTATCAAGTTACATAGGCGGCTCCAGAATTGAGGAGATGCCGTCGAGATTCGCCTCCTGATTTCTCAGCTCCCGAATCGCGGATTCCACAGCTCTTTTGTAGGAATCCGCTGCCACTGCGCTTGGAAAGATCTTTCCACTGAAAAGCAAAAAAACAAATCGAAGAAAACGGATTAGTTTACTTGATGAAAGAAAGAACCATACCTAAACCATCCCCTTTTGCGCACGTTAGCACGTGCTGGTAGATCGTGCTAAACTACGCCGGCTGAAGAAGCTCGAATAAAAAAAAAAAAAAAATCCCGATCTTCTGCAACCTCCGTATCAAGAATCAAGATTTTTGTAAGTCTTTTCAAAACAGCGATTTGTGCCCGGCGTTACCAAAATTTCAAATGTAGCAGCCATATATGCAAAAGTGTTTTTTTATTCATCTGATTTTGATTGCCTAATTTTTTAAGATGTTAAATCAGACAGCCCTCTCCATCAAACTGCCTGCCCCCCAGATTTCACGTTGATGGATCATGAACACAACACGTGTAATTCAACGGTGGATGAGCATCCACTCACGAACATAAAAAAAAAAAAAAATCACTTGATTGAATCACATATAGGTGGACCCCACCAAAGTTAAAAATCACCATAACAGAAAAAAATCACTTGTACACAGTTTCCCGCGCGAAACTGCCGGGTGACCCACGGGTCAAGTCCAATCGACCTCGGCGTAAGTTAGATCAAAACCAGAGAAAGAGAGAGAGAGAGAGAGACACCTCTGGTCGTAGATGTTGAATCGGGCATTGCTGTAATCCGAATAGCAGGTTCTGAGACCCGATTTAGACGCGAGGTCCCAAACCGGGTTGGGCTCTTTCCCGCCAACGCCCTGAATCCAACCCGCACCAGTTTCCACATTCAAGCCTGCAAATTCCTCCCTCCTGATGCGACCGCCAATCCGATCCGTTGCTTCTAAAATCAGCAGGTCCTCCACCCCATTCTCCGCCAACGCCTTCGCCGCTGAAATCCCTTCAAAAACAGGAAAATAGCAAAGGATCAGGTCACCGGTGCCGGGAATACAGATCGGAAACTGACCGCAATCTAAGTAGAATTACCAACCAGAAATCCCAGCTCCAACGATAATAACCAAAGAAGAAGATGTAGATTCCATTGAGAGAGAGAGAGAGAGAGAAAGATTAGTTTTTTTTTTTTTTTGTAATGTTGGAGACTTGGGAGTACAGAGGGGAAAGAATAGCGGGAAGGGGGGATTTATAGATTTGCTGATGGAGGTAACTTTTTTTGAGTTGACGGAAATGCCCTTCTTTTGGGGTGGAAAGGAGGTGGGGGTGTTTTGGTCATTTGGGAGGGGGGCCGTTTGGGGTCAACGTCTAACGTGAAAAGGCATTGAAATGAATTTAGTTGAGACTCCAGATCCTCTGAGTTTCTCACTCAGCACTTGCCGTGAGCGAAACGAATTGATCTCTAACGTAAATGGGTATGTGATACTCTCGGTAATCAGAGGTTTCGACTTATTAAAAATCGAGTCTGGATTTTTATTTAGGCCCTGATAAGTAAATGGACCCGGGTCTAGTTCCACCTTGGTTCAGATCCGTGGACCCGAGACCCGACATATTACCTCAATTTTTGAAAATCTCTCCTAAAAATCATGCTTTTTTTAATATCATTTTTTACTTAAACCCAGACCTAGATATAGACCCATCACATATATGGTTCTGGTTCTGATTCCGGTTCTAGAGCCAAGAAACCGGTTCTGAAATGGTTCCGGGTCCAGATCCGGTTCCACCTTCTCCTTAATTGTTCCGGTTTCTGGGTCCACCATGGACCCGGACCGGAACCAACCCGTTTACAACCCTATCCAAATTGAGGCCCATTTTAAGTGAAATCTTAACTGATCAAGATGAACGCCTTCTTCCACAATGGGATTTCCAAAAAATCTTGCTTCAATATCATTCATAATGTGATTAATAATGTGACCAACTCGTATAAAAGTAAAATTTTTCAAAACTTCATCATAATGGAGAAGGGCATTTGATTTGAACGGTTCGAACTTTAGATTAGATGGGTTTTTGTGTGGAGTTTCCTCTCTTTTGCGCACAGGAAGAGTGAGTGAGAAACTTAGAGGATTCGGCACAAAATGGTGATAGGTGGACCACATAAGGATAGAAATGCTGGGATCGTATTCTCCCACATAAGGCAGTCAATGATCCAGGCTAGCTTGTCAATAAATATCTTTCCTCCTATAATTTAATGAAAGGAAGTGGGCCCCAGGCTAGCTTGTTTCCCTAATAAATATCTTCCCAATTTTAATTTAATGAAAGAAAGTGGGCCACACTAATGCTCTAAGGATCCGAATTGAATGAACTAGGTTTTTGTGTCCAATATCTGATCCCATTAAGATATTGGACGGGCCTAAAGATCCATTTAAGTAAAGGCGATTTGATTGTAAAATTGACTCTTAGTTTTGCAATCGAATTTACCTAAGTCTTATTAATTTTGACCAAGTTAGGCAATTGAGTATTAACTTGTTCAAACTAGTACTTACCCATTTCATTGTCTAAAATTACCCCAATACCTAAAGTAAAAAATTCTTCAATTTATGCTAATTTTCGGTTGAGAGAGATTTTAGGAACTTTAGCTAGTTCACTTACATTTTACTCTCGAATTCATAAATAGTATAATCTCCTTATAATCTCGATCAAACATTACATATTCATCATCTTAATCCCTTATAATTCACTTAAATCTTGCAAATGTTTCCTAACAAGCTTGTATATCTTTGTACTTTTCCTCGTATATCCTTGTTTGTATTTTAATGTAAGTATTTTTCTTACCTAGCTAAATAAGAAGGCTGAGACACATTATAGCACCCGCACATGCAGTCCACAGAAGTAGATAGGGCGTAGGCACCTGAGTAGGATACGGGTTATTTACCAACTAAGCAACCCCTCGGCGAGTTATAGCATGTTGATGGTTTCCTTTTCAAGAGAAACTCTTTGTAAGAAAGAGGCTTAAATGTGCACTTGAATAATTTTGAGGAGTGGCCCACTCAAATTAGAGTGAGATTTAACCTATAATATAAAATGAGGGTACACTCATATTGCAATCTTGACGTCCAATTGTAAACGAGCCCATGCCACTAACATATCAAAGGTCGCTTTCATTGGAATGAGATCCAAGATACAATTTGGAATGGGTTTGGCTGGATTCTTTTAGCACATGGGGCCCCACTCCTATCTTTCGTAGGAAAGTGAGAAATGCTCTCACAAGAGCACCACCCTATCTTTTATATATATATATATATATATATCCTATTATTCTGTATTTTGTGACTGCTACACTGAGATCTGTATTTTGTGACTGCTACACTGAGGTCCTTCCCATTGGTGGCTATAACTTGAGCTTACATTATTTTCCTTTTTGGGAAAGAATGCTATTTTGAAATTCTGGTGATCCAAACATAAAATGTCTAAATTGCTCAAAATATACAATTATGATAAATATCAAGATTTGAAATAAAATTCAGATTATAATATTTTTTTTTCATGTGAGTTATATTACTTGTGCTAGTAGTACTTGATATATTTTTGTTTTAAGTATGTTGGCCTCAAATAGGCTGATGCCTTTTTTTGGGAAATGGATCTCTTGTTTAGTTCCTGAGCTTATTAAGTTTAAAAATCAGTAGTATCTTTAAAAGCCAGTATTATCTTTTAAGTACAAAACAAGTACAAAGCTCATGTGTCACCCCATTTGATCCAAACAGGGATCCGGTTCCTTTTTTTTTTTTTATGATATGGATTTGGCTGAGGCAATTGATATAAGTACGGATATGGTTACGACTTACATGTCCTAGAACATAGACCTAGCCAGGTACAAGTTCTAGTACAAGAAATTAAAAGACTTGTGTATCCACCCACGAAGCTTAACATGGTGGCTCACGATCTAGAGAAATTGAGTCTGGCTGGGTTAAACTTTCTGTAGACATTAGACTGTTAAATTTCTATTTGTTTTTACTTTGTTGTGGGCTGTGTGGGTTGTGGATCTCTGTGTTGTTATGCACTATGTCGGTTTGCTGCCTATTTTGTGTGGTTGTTTCCCCATCTCTAATTATAGCTCTTGCCTTAGTTTAAATTTAAAAAAAAAAAAAAAGAAGCTTCTCGAAATTCATGCAATCATGAGCATGTAGCTTTATTCCCTATAACATATGAAGGGAATTCTGGAAAATTCTATATGCACCCTCCCATTTGCTGAGTACACCCACATTCCTTATGAACAGTGATTTTTTTTTTTTCTAGAATGTGGGTGCGCTCAGTAAATGGAAGGGTGCATATAGAATTTCCCTTTCATTCTTCCTGTTTTTCTTTTTAATGGTATGAAGGGGATTCTTCTCTTTACTTTAATGCAAGATAGATTTGTGCTTTTACTAACTTTTTATGTCATTTTTTTTCCATTGAAGATTGTATTTCTTTCATTGCCTCTCTCAACCTTACATCCTCTTGTCTCTCTCAACACCCTCCAAAAAGTGAGGCAAGCTCATTTCAAAAAATTAAGAAATAAAATATGAAACCACCTTAAAAAAACCTTCTCTCATAGCATTTAATCAATGTAAGAGCTCCTGTTAAAAGAAAACAGAAGATGACTAATTTTCAATCCATTAGACTAATAAAGCCCATTTCAAGAAATCAAGAAAAGAAAATGAAGAACAGTGTGTTGAAACCCATCTCCTATAGCAATTTCCTAGAGTCAAGTCAATATAAGTGATATCCTCTCTAGAAGAAAAAAAGTGCAAATTAATCAGTCTTTTCTTAAGACAAGTCAACACAGGTGGGGTCCTCTTTTCATCTCTTAAAGACAGGTATTTCACCTCAAGAGTCACGAGTCGCGATGATGATTAGTCCACTCATGCTCACCATGGGTCAAAAGCCCTAGTGGATCCTGATTCTTCACCTCAATGGCAATTGAAAAAAAAAAAACTATGATGTATAAAATTATTTACTAGTTTGACTTTATTTTTCTGTTTATATGTTTTAAACACTAGGTTTGATTATGGCATTCAAGAGTTGAAATCAAAATATATGTGTGTGTGTGTGTGTGTGTTTGTGTCTTGTTTAGAGTTAGGTGATTTTTTTGTTTAAACAATTTTGATAATCGCAGCTTTTTTTATTTCTCTCAAGGAGTTTTTTTTCATCAATGCTTTAATAATTATTGGTTATGGAATTGGGTGCAGTCATGGACGGAACTAGAGGGGGGCTCGCAGGAGCCATGGCCCCCCAAAATTTCAAAAAGCGCTTTTTATTATTTTAAGATTTTTGTATTTTCTTCCGTATGGCCTCCCCAAGATTTTCAAAAAAGCCCCTATGTATTTTGAAAACGGCATTCATCTTTTATATGTGGCCCGCACAAAATATTTATTCTATATAGTGGCCCCCCAAATGAAGAATTTCTGGTCCGCCCCCTGGGTGCAGTCTTTGTGAATTTCACGTCCTCATCTAGAGAATCCAATTTTCATATATGTTTTAAAATGACAACGCAACATTTCCATTTCTTCTTACTACATTTGTAATTAAACATCTATGCCCCAGAGAATAATCCATTTCAAATAGATCCCACCTAATAAAATCTTCGGCTTCATTATCACCCCAAATGCATTGCATGACAAATAACTAGCCGTACAGCCAAATATACAAATATTTGGGTTTCACTCGGTCATATTCTTGCTTATACCTGAATATATAGTAGCCAAACATGCCCATGCTATGCGAAAGCTATGAAAAAAATAACTAATTAACAAGAGTTTATGATGAAAGTTAATGATTTTGGATTTTTTAAATATATTACTTGAATGCATTAACCAGGACATCGTGGAAATGGAAAGTTTTCTTCAAGCAAAAAAAAAAAAAATGCAAAGTTTGCTGATTTAATTACAAGATCGGTTGGGCTGGGAATCATGATAATCCTAGGAAAAAACCCTACCCTTGGTCTACAACAATCGCCATTTCTTCAAGGATGGGGAAGCGAAGAATTCAAACCTTTTAATCTTATGCAGAAGAAGACAAGCAAGTTCTCAAATGCAGATTGAAAAGTTACATGTAGTTATATGAGTAGTCACATAAGATAAAGGATAAAATGGAAGTGCATGAAAAGATAAAAGTGGGTGGAGTGAAATAAGAATGAAAGAGTTGGGAAGTGGGGAGAGAAAATAAAAAAATTCAAAATAAAGTAATATAACCTATGGTCAAAATAATAACATTTAAAACCAAAATCCTTGTCTTTAATATATTATAATAGGTTAAGAATTACCTAATAAGATGTGCCCAATTTTAAGAAACATCTTAGATGTTTTGCTACAAAATTGAAGAAGAGTCATACCACAAATTACCTCCCCGTTCAGTAATTTACTATTAAAGTGAAGGTGATGTAAAGTCTCCATTTGCCAAATATGAAAGATTAGGAGGTCATATCAAAAGTAACCAAATTCAAAATTCTCCCCTCCTTTTTTTCAAAAAAAAAAAAGGTCAAAAAGCAACATCTCCAATCCACTAAATAACGAATAAACATATCTTTTTATACATAAAACATAAAAAGATTCATTATCAAGCCACTAAAGACAAAAGACCATTATAACCCTCTTATATTTTATTCTCTTGTTTTGAGGCTTCACCTCTCTTCAAATGCCTCTCGCTTCCAAGGAAGACAATGGATGGATCCATGATTCCTTTTAGGTTAGGTGATACCTTTTAGGTTAGGACACATGGTACTGCGCCACTCATCCAATGTAATAATGAAAAAAGGGTTAAGATGATAAGAATCCATGGTATACCAACATGAAAATAAAGAGGTCAATCCTTTCAATGAAAAGAATGATTGAAGGGATAAAAACTTATGTAATGATCTTTTCTAAAAATAACTATTTTTGTACTTTTCAATAAATCAATTTATTTATGGTTTCCCAATAACATCTAAAGAAAACACTAATTTTCAAAAAAAAAAAAAAAACCAAACCCAAAAACCAAGAAGATAATTTGGTGATAAAAATGTCGGTGGGATTGATGATGATGATTGAGTGGAAGCATCATAGTTTATTCCTTCAGCTGGATTGGGTTGCCTTGCTAATTGAGGAATGATAAGTCGTGGCATCTGATGACATTCTCTACCTTTCTCAGTTTGAAGAACAATTCAGTTCTCCTTTTCAGAAGTTATAATCAAACATAGTCCCCCTTCTAATGACAAACAAATCAGGAGCCCTCAACTTAATGCATTGCAGTCAAGGATCTCAATCAGATTATATGAATTGAAGGAGAATTAAAGGAGAGCGAACTATTAGTACTGCAATCTAATGAGGACCATCACCATCTATTTAAGGGTTTCAAAAGTTTAATTTTGTTATAAGATTCTGCGTGTAAACCATTGAACTATAGGGCCTTTAAGAGAGGGTCATAATCATCTAATTATGATGATTTTATACATCCATCAATGTGGGTCCCACAAAAAGCTTGTTGCTGGCCGAATGTTCCTCCATAATCCTTTTATGCCAACTTAAAGTGGAAAAGGAGTCTGTGAGAGGACCCCAATCTTTTTAGCAGTTATGCCTTCAATTTGTCACAACTTGGAGGGTAGAAGAGGTGGGGCTCCACAACAACTCTGTAATGGATTCAATTTGTCACAACTTGGAGAGTGGCAGAGGTGGGCCACAAAAACACTTCCACCAGGCCACGTGTATGGTAAGTTTTTTATATTTTTTATGAGCATCCATAATACTATAATAACACCTCTACTTTTTTTTTTTTTTTTTATAATTTAAAACAATCGCTACCTTCTGCATTTTCATAAAATACCACCTCTGGCGTTTTGACAATCTGGGATGGACAGCTTGACCGGCAAGCAGCTGGTCTTCCATGACCTCTTGGCCATTCTATTAAAAGAAGAAATTTAAATAGACCATAACATCCTTAAATTAATCCCAGATAACTCCACTGACTTGTCTCTACTTCTTCTTCTTTTTTTTTGACCCAATGAAAGGGTTAGAATCCAAAAAGAAGAAGTCCACGTTGTGTAAAGGACAGTCCATACAAGTAGAAAAAAAAAAAAAAAAAAAAAAAACCATTAAAATAAGAAGAGTGGCGTACCCAGGAATCGATTATGGGCAATTGTGCAATGTATAGAGTTACCAACAAACTGAGTAACCATTTGTCTCCACCATACTTAGATACCATTGTAAAAGCCCATTTTCCACTAGACATCTACGGTGATTTTACCGGTAATTTTCTCTTTTATTTATCATCTTTCTTAGTTGTTTCATTGAGTAAGAGATTTTCATATTAATAGTTCTTTTAAATTGTTTTCCACTTATTTTTTTTCTTAATTTCAAAAAATTATTGGCTTTTAGTTTTTTATTTGAGGATTTTTCCAAAAAAAATCACCTTAGACTTTGTGAAGACCAAAAAGGTCCTCAAACTTCAATATGAACCAAAAAGTCCCTAAACGGAGATATCCCTCCGCGTGATTAAGTAGAAGAAATGAGCAACAATATCCCCACTCACACAGTTGAGTTGTGATATCGCCGCTCAGCAAAATAATAAGAGACAAAAAAGAAGAAGAAGAAGAAACAAACGAGAATATCCTTGTTTAGGGTCTTTTTTATCGATATTGAAATTTGAGGAGTTTTTTTGTTTTCACAAGTCTTTGGGGATTTCTTTAGTAAAATCCTCCTTTAGCTTTTTTTAGAGGGTTTTACTGGAAAAAATCCCCTTAGATTCATTGTATACCAAAAATATCCAAAACTTATGTATCCACCATAGTGGTCCCAGAGGGTCCTTTTGGTTTTTTCCTTTTTCTTTTTTTTTTTTTTTTTTTGCTAGAAGTACTATCCCTGCTCACCCGCATACACAAGCGGGGATATCCCCATTGCTTCTTCTTCTTCTTCACATTAAGGAGCGATAACACTATCCAAATCAGATGTAAGAATTCTGCCTAGTGATGGAGGTTGGATGGTGATAGAGGGTGAAGTTGAAGATGATGGTGAAAGAGAGATGTGAGAGATGGGTCTTGATTTCAGGCATGAGGTTGGTTTAGGTGTAGTGAGTTGGATTGGTGGGGAAGGGGAAGCATAGAGAATGAGATGAGATGATGATGGGGCAAAGGTATTTTGGAGGGGGGCAGTGTTTGTGAAGGGGGATAAGAAAAAGACGTTGAGAAAGGTGGGTTTGATAGGACAAGAATGGAAGGAGAATAAAGAAAAAAAAATGAAGGAATGAAAACTAAAAAAGGATTTTACCGGTAAAATCCCGAAATACACTCATATATCCCAATGGGTCCTCGCCACATTTGCAGCACCAATGGGGTCCTTTAGTACTAATTTGGTATTTTTTTAAAATAAATGTGGTCAGTGACGCTAGCGTCACTGAGCCTGCCTCCAATGACGCTAGCGTCATTGTTCGCAAACGGTAAAGTCAAAACCTCAACAATCTGAACTCTTCTCCAAGGCATTGGATCCTATATAAACATCCTACAGCTAACATTTAAGAGAGAAACAACTTTTCGTCGTTCGTTGTTCCAAAGTCAGATGTGAGTCGTATAACTATTCCATTCCGTACATGCAAATGCTGCAATTTCTCCCTAACAGTAACATACATACAATGCAAGTAATCTCATCAGTCATCGATCCATACAATACAGAGCGGAAAGAAGAAAGAAGATGGCAATCAAGCACTGGAGACTGAAACCCTTCTCATCATTTCCTTGAACTCGTAGGAATCGACTTGCCCATCCCGATTCCAGTCCACTGAGCAAATCATCTGCCTCACCGAGTCAATCTCTCTTCCCTCCTTCAATCCCAGCTTCCCAAGAACCGACTGCAACTCCACAGCCGAAATAAAACCATCTCCATCTTCATCAAACACCTTAAACGCATCCTCCAGATCCCTCTCATCAACGCCAGAGTACAATTTTTGGGAAAGATTGGATAGAAAAGGAATGGAAACCAGGAGATGATGGGTAGTTATAAAGGGCGCGCAGGGTGACGATAGCGTCACTCAGTATTACTTTGAGTGACGCTATCGTCACTCGAAATAAAAAATGAAAAAAAATAAAATAAAGAAGTGGCGGGAAGACCACATTGGTGCTGCAAATGTGGCGAGGACCCATTGGGATATATGGGTGTATTTCGGGATTTTACCGGTAAAATCCTCAAACTATAAAAAGAGAAGAGAAAAGATGAAAGAAAGAGAGGTAAGTCGTGTGAGACGGAGTTAAGTTTCATTTGTTCGGTTGAAAGACAATAAATGGGTTTGTTTAGGTTGTGGGAGAAAAAAGGATGAGTAAAATGATGTGTTGAGGTGATACATGAGAATGGGGTGCTTCGGTGGCAAGCTGCCACCTGCATCAAAGTTTGAGACAATTGAGATCAACATATCATGAAGAAAAAAGTTGTGCAAGGGTTGTACAGGTTGAAGGAGTTGAAGAAAGAAGGAAGAGGATGAAGAAAAAGAAAAGAAAAAACGAGCGTGCATGCTGGTAAGGGCTATATAAGAATTGATCATGCAAAAATGTTGAAGGGATCAATTCTCTATGAACAAATATTTTGCATTCACACGTTCATGTCCCTAACCAGCTAGGGTTCAGCAAAAGTCGGAGGATCATAAATGGAGCTCGAACTCATATGCCAGCCTCGTTGGGACCACTATTAATGACCACAACTTGAATATTAAACAAAATCCACTTCCAGCTCCGACTGGAATTAAAGCACGGGTCTGAGGGTCATAAATGGAGCTCGAGGCTCATGTTTGATGCAAGATCAAACCCAGCTATATATGCAAAACTTGAGTTTTCTGTTCATTACCGCACCCGTGAGAATTTTCAACTCGAGAGCATTTTGGAATTCTTCAAATGTTGTCTGAGTGTAGAATTACAAAATGCTTGGGCCGTGGGCATTTGGAATGCTGCATGGCATAAGTGTCATTTAGAAAGTTGCTTTTATGAATTCATCTGGATCAAACAAGAAATTTGGATTTCTAGTGAGAGAGGACTTGCAGGCTGCAGCAATTAGAAATGCTCACAACCAAACAGGCTGATACGACCGGTCAGAATTTCACCTCAAACACAAGTCTCCCTCTTGAGGAAATAGAAAAATTTTCTCCATAGAAAGGTTAATGAGGCAGGGGCTCCCTCAACAAAAACGAGACCCCTGCGAGTGTCCTGCAAGAGAAACAACTATACTTAGGGCTTGTTTGGTATCTGTTGTGATATAGGACCTACAAGAAGAGATCAAGCACGCACAAGAAGAACACAGAAGTTTACGTGGTTTGGCTTTTGGCCTACGTCCACGGGGAATACGGGAGAAATCGCTCTGCAATCAGAACAGAGGTGTACATCATAGAGACTCTTAGTCTCTATTTATAATATCAGCTCCAAAACCCTATTACACCCAAACACTACTTCTTAATCACAGTAGATCTATAACTTGCCTACTTCTAATCTCAATACAAGTTGGGCAATCCAAGGGCCCGGTTAACCAAGATTAATTAACTTCTATTGAGCCATACAAATTAACAAATCTCTACCAATTTCCATTTTTAAAAACTCTTTTCCACTTTAGAGATTTAGAGAAGTAGAGTCTAAAAATAGAGATACCGGGCTTCACCCAAAATGATTCAACCATCTATTTCCAAATGTAATTGTCCCTATTTTGTGCATGTTTCCCCATTTCTACTTTCGTTCTAACAAAAGAAACAAAAGGGGCAACAAGAACTACTTTTCCCAAATGCTTACAAAGAAAATCCCCTCAAATATATAGCGTATGGGCATTTTTTTTTAAAAAAGTACTCCTAGTTGGGCCCATTGAGATGCATGATGATCATGAAAGCTCGTTGGATGGAAAGATCTATATGGGACATGTCTATGTGAAAAAATTTTACTCCATAAGATCATCATAACCCTTTGATCCATGGCCCTAAAATTTAATGGTGTTCGAGACATCATTTTCTTATGATATTAATCGAATTGTAAAGAAAAATTGAATGAATATCAAATTTGGACTTGTGACTCTTCAGAGCAATAGTGTGCATAAAAAGATTAGATTGACTCAAATTGGGCTCCATGATAAAAGAAAAAAAAAAAGGCAGCGGAAAAAGAGGCACTATTAAAGTTAAGTATTTTAGAGAATTAGCTATATATATTTCAATGGTTTCAGGAAGGTAGTGTGCATGAAAAGATTAAATTGACTCGAAGTGGATCCCATGATAGATAAAAAAAAAAAGGGGGCACAGAAAAAGAAGCCCTATTAAAGTGGAGTGTTATAGAGAATTAGCTATATATATTTCAAAGGTGATCTTTTGTATCAGATTTGGATGCAATCAAGCCAACCGATGATGGTGGTGGCAACGGCTACGATGATGATGAGAAGAAACATACTTCTACAGCCAGATATTTGTGTGCGCGCGTGTTTGGGTGGGTGGGGGGCGTTGATACTCTACAGCCAGAGTTGGGGAGAAAAATAACTCAGCCACAGAACAGGCAACCTAAAACTGTAACTCCAACTAATGTTAGATTTATCATCTGCAACTTTAATGCCACTCAGTCGTTAACATGATTATGCTAAAAGGGTGACCAACAAAAAATAACTGATCAAAACTGAGGTCCTAAAACACAATACAGATACCAACTGGGCCTGTTCGTTGCCTCCAAAACAAAACACACCGAAACAACACAAAAAACATGCATGCAGAATGATTTTTAACGGTGTTTTGTTTCCCTTTCTCGGAACTGGTGTAGCATCAACACTTTACAGTTGGGAATCGATTTTGTTCTTCCTAATCAACTACACTTCAACCAATTGTTGCCATTATAACGAACCACATAGAAGTACAACTTGTGCCAGACCCCATCAAGCTAACCACAACCAAAATTCATGTTGAGCATCTTCAGGTTCAAATGAATCTTAAGCTTGAAAATGTAACTGATTCAGAACTGGATTGAGTTCAAGTTGGAAGAATCATTCGTCGAGCCGGGCCAAGGCAGGCTCAAGTTGGCCCTCACATAATTTGGGTTTAATCTGAGCTGCCTCCCTCCCTCCCTCTCTCGCACACATCGCACCAAACAGTCGCAAATTCCACAGCTTGAAGAATCCAAGACCAAGATGCCCACAGAAAAAAGTACACCGTGAATTCCACAAGCTATGGAATCCACAGCTGTTTCCAAACATAGCTTAAACCTCATTAGCATCACAGACTCCCATAAATATAGACGTCAGAAACAATAATAAACGCCCATACAAGGCAATGTAGCAAACAGAAGCACGCTACTTCCAACACAATGAATCTCTATTATGGTGAATGGCTGCTATTTGTCTGTACTATGAAATACCGTATTCGAGCACTAAACAGCATATAACAATCATAAGCGGGTATCACATTCTACTACAGTCGAACAAACGATACAGGTATCATCAGAACTAAACACCCTCAATTCAAATTAAATTATATGATCCCTATGCCACATTTTACATTCATGTTATCGGTTCCTTAAAACCATAAACTAGGTATTACACTCACAAATATTGTATGATGGAGGTAAGCCTATGATTGTGTCCCCTAGAGAAGTTCCATCAGCTGTTGTACGACATCTGCAATCCAAATTAATCCACATGCTTGTTAGATAAAAACTTGAGAGCACAGAAATGTAGGATTGAACACAGAAATGTGTGCTCAAACACACAACACAAAATACCTTGTACAATAGCTGGTGTGGTTTTGAACTCCTGCCACATACATTGTATGGAAGTATGATCAAGATTAAGGAGTTTAGCAGCGAGAAATGCAGCTCCAGCAGCAATATGCTGAGGCTTAAACTGAAGCCAAAGTGAGCTCCGAAGCCTGCAAAATAGGTACATCAGTTGATCCCCCAACAGAGATCGCACACAAAAACAGTATGCATGACATCAATAAATTCAAGTTCCAGAACAGAGGGATAGCCAAACCAACCATCTGCAGCAGCACTAAATATGATGGAAAAATTTCCCGAACACGATATTTCACATCAAACAATCCAGATCAGTAATAATATAAACACACAGGACTTCTGAATAGTAAGGCAAAAAAGCAGGTCCTAAAAAATACCATTTTTTCCTTACCAACTAGCAAAGCAGTCGCCCAGGTAGAATATTTTCCAAGAATCCTCTCGAGTAACTGTGGCCGAACCCTAGGTTTATGGTAGTATGTGCCCTTTGGAACAACGCATCCACTCCCAGACCCAATTACACCACTCCAGCAATCCACAACAATCCAAACAGAGAATGTAACTAGTTGCAATTTGTAGGAAGAACATGAACTCCAGAACATGCCTCTATCTTCCGGCTCAATATTGCATTCTCACAATATTAACACTAAAATAATTCCTGCAGATGCAAAGCATGCCTCTTTGCATGCTTATGGAAAGCTATCTGTGCATGCATGCAAAACAAATGACTAGGTAAAGGATTTGTCAAAATTAGTGATGCAACAGGTTAAAAGATTCCACATACATGTGGGTCATAAGAGTAAGATAAGGACATACATGGACACCAGGGTTGTCATTCCACATCAATTAGAAACCCAGACCACAGCGACTTGGCTGAACCATGAACACTTAAATATACTTACAATACCTTTCACTATTACAGTGGGCTGAATTACATTTATTTGAAGAATGGAAACATATACAAAGCCAAATGACAAGATCGACTAAACGAGGAAGAAGAAGAAGAAGAAGAAGAAGCAGCCACAGCCCAATGACAAGATCAATTAAACGAAGAAGAAGACGAAGAAGAAGAAGGAAAGAAGAAGAAGAAGAAGAAGAAGAATAACAAGAAGAAGAAATAAAACGAAGAAGTATTACTCCCCTAATTTCCTCAACATATCTTCTTACCTCTCAACAGATAATTGTGCATGAACCCAGCCAGCACATAGTGTTGGCTAGTACAGTCCAATCACCACTGGGACACAGTTTGGCACAGGTACAGGCATACAGCCAACACAGGTGAGGAAAGTTAAGAGATGTGCTCTACTTCTTTGACCTCAAAAAAAAATAGAATTCTACTAAGATAAATCAAGATACAGGAAAAAGATTTATTATGCAGAGAATAAAAAATAAATAAATACATTTTCTTTTATACATAAAAAATTGGAAAATCTATTGAGGTAAATCAAGTTATAGGAAAAACAACCAAAGGCATCATTTACAACACAAAAATATATGCACAGGTGAGAGAGAGAGAGAGAGAGAGAGAGATTCTTCATACGGAAATCTGCCTCTGAATTACATCACACAAGACACTGGATGATAGGTGACAGGTCACAAATGCAAAGAGAGATGCTTCATATAGAAATCTGCCTCTGAATTACATCACACAAGACACTGGATGATAGGTGACAGGCCACAAATACAGTACAGTGGGCTACTAAAAACAGGACTCCAGGCCAACAATATACATCCTTGCGAAGCATCTGAAACTCTGATACGCGTCAAGTGTGACTGACTGTATGAGCATGCGTCCTCAAGTATGGCCCCCAGTTAAGACTACCATCAATCACAACTCAGGTGGGAAGGAACTACTTGCCTTTGGATAAGATTTCAGAAAAAATATTCATACATCTATATTATATAATATGGCTATATTCTACTAAGAGGTTCTCACAGATTTGCATCGTAGGTAACATTCTTACCACTACGCGGGACAGCCCCAAGGATCAAAATAGCGGTTGCGGTGGGCGTAACGGCCAATGACAAAAATGCTACGGCAGGCGACACGTAGCGGCAGAGTGGTGTGAATTTTTTAAGTGGTCAAAAAAAATTCAAATCATGTGTAGCAGCCAATCTTTTTTTTTTTTTTTTCAGTGATTTAGTACCATAAAATGGTAGAAAAAAACTCGAGAAAATGAAATTAAGGAGAAGAAATAGGAAAAACAATGTCTTAAAATAAAATTGCTAGGCTATACTAGGTTTTTGGCCGTAGCGCCACTATTTTCAAAATAGCGTAGCGGCCTCAACTGCCACGGCCGATAATGCAGCCACTATATTGTTATTCTGAACCATTGACATCCCTAACAAATCCAACCCTCTCACACTCGCTAAGCCCCAATAAATTAGCATTCACCCTAATTTCTCTCTAATCATTGTTGGATTAGTGCCAAATCAGGTTGGGTGTTAATTCATTGAGGCTTAGTGAGTGTGAGAGGGTTGGATTTTTCATGGGGTGTCCCACGCGTAGGTAAAAAAGTTACTTCTCACACAAATCCAAGGGGGATACCTCTTAGCATAATATAGCCATAATATAATATAATATAATATAATATAGGGATTCAAAATAGCATAAAACTTTGAGCTCATTCCCAAAAAACTACATGAAGATTTGAATATTTCAAAAGAGTATAAAAAATTTTCATATTTCTTTCAATCAAGTCCTCACCAAAAAAAATGAAGATGAAAATAATACCCCTGTAACTTTTTCAAATTTTCCCTATAATAAATCATTCAAGAGAAATGGTCAAGTCCAACCCAAATGAACAAGTGGGGCCCACTTCAGCTACATTTATGCATATATGTTTAAAAAAGAAGGGTTTCCAAATGACTCAAAAAATAGCTTCATTAAATGGATATGATCATCAAAATCAAGTTGAAACTTGAGCCATATGAGAATCAGGAGAGAACAAAGAACCAAGACCAATTATGGCATTCTCCTAGGTGACTGAACCATCAAAAGAAGGGAACCCACCATCAACATTTGATCAGTGAGGCCCATAAAATGATTTTTGGGAAGGAAAGAAGGTTAAAAAGATGATAACTGTCATAAGGGTATTTTTGTAATTTTTCAAATTTCTTATGGAGTGGACTTGAAAGAAATATGGAGAACTTCTATAGTTTTTTTGAAATATTCAAATTTGCATGTACTTTTTTGAAAATGGGCAAGAAATTTTATACTTTTTCTGAAATTTTCATATCATTGTCAAAAATGATGAAATAAATTAATCTAACTCATAACAACCTGAAAATCTCAGGACTGACATAGTTGGGGTGATTCAACCAACAGTAAATATATCTGTGAGTAGGATAAAATTTGGGACAATGGCAATGCACAGGGAGTAGATGAGTGAAGGGCTCAAGTTGACAGCCCTGGTAAAAAAAAGACTAATTATAATGATTCAGCCAACAGTAAATATATCTGTCAGCAGGATGCAATTTGGGCCAATGGCAATGCACAGGGGCTAGGTAAGTGAAGGGCTCAGGTTGACAGCCCAGAAAAAAAAAAGATAGCATTTTCCCTGACAAAGATGCAAACAGAATAACAGATATACAAAGACACAGTTTCCAGCATGCTGCAAGCAAGACTGCTAACAAGGTTAGCTAGTTCGGTAGACAACTTGGCTAGGCTTGATCTGTCTTTTCAGCTTAATTTGCTGTCTGACAAGCCAAGCCCAAGCAAGGTTCATCATGCAGCAGCTAAAATTTGTCATACAGTTCAAGTTCAAGCCAAGTCCTGCTTGGCAGAGCAGGATTTGATCCCAGCTTATTATCTTGGTTAGTGCATGTCCCAGCATGTATGTACCATAAGTAGATATATGATAGGCTGTATTAAAAAAAAAGGGGGGGGGTGGCGCGCGGGGGGTGGGCCTGGTATGAAATAAATTTAATACATCTTGCGCTTGTGCTGCCAGTCAGCTCATTAGGAACATGTGAAGCATGCATGGATGCATGAGTTCAAACCCCTTGTAAAGAAAATATATATGTATATAATAAATTTAATACATAATATATTTAATTCAGTTTATTTAGAACTTTTTAAAAAAAAAATAGGTACAGTAACAGGAGAATAATCATATTCTCATGACAGAGACACAGTAACTTTGCTACCTAGTTTGACCTGT
Organism: Umbellularia californica; assembly: GCA_028538565.1. Classification (NCBI taxonomy): domain Eukaryota; kingdom Viridiplantae; phylum Streptophyta; class Magnoliopsida; order Laurales; family Lauraceae; genus Umbellularia; species Umbellularia californica. The sequence continues at coordinate 33,619,569 of JAPQWN010000003.1, forward strand.
GGGACCTACACCCCTCTAAAATCCAAACTTTCCATATCACAACATCCTCCTATATCATATATTTAATATATGCCATATATAATAAGTATAAACTCTACATCTATGGATTGGAGTCAGGCTTTCTCTCTCTCTCTCTCTCTCTCTCTCTCTCTCTCTCTTTTTTGTTTTTTTGGGAGAAATAACAAAATTTCATTAAAAGAGACTACATACAAACAAAAACCCCTGAAGAGGACAAAAGTACAAAATATCTATAGCAGTATGAGATAAAGACATTAAGAAATCAAACCATTTACAGTCACAGTACTCTTCCTGTCTGCCCCCGCTTTTGTAAGGCACCTCCATTCAGCTCTCTAAGAATATGGCAACTTGGAGCATTTATGTCCTTTGCTAGATCTTTGACATCCGTAAGAATCTAGAATAGCCGCCAATGCACTAAAGCTCCTCCAATAGCACACACATTGCCATTTTTGGAGTCATTCACGAGTACAGGTCCATGCAATTGGGATGAAATGAGAATGAGAAAGCCCTCCTTCATCACCAGCTTTATTTGAATCTCCAAAGGACAGCCCAGGAAAGGATAGCAAAACAGATACTACTGAGTCATTTATAAAACAGCACCTGGCTTCCCCTTTGGAGCTAGCTACCATGAAACTCAACATATCCACCCGCTGACAGTAATTTAACACAATACCTACCACTGGCCTCCAATGGGGGCCCACTGCAAACTTCCTTGAACTTTAACCATATATTTGATGCAGATATCCTTTTAAAACCCGTAGCTTGAAAAGCCCATGCAATGACTAAAGACTTGATCCTTTCCACAACCGTCAGCCAAGCGGGACCTTTGCCCAAAAAATAAATAAATTCTTTTCTTATACTCCTTCCACACAAACCAAGCAATTGTGAGGTACACCATTTCCCAGATCATTTTTCCTCTTTTCCTCCTGATATGATGCAGCCCAATTCTTTCGATAGAGCCCAGAACAATCAAAGTGTCACCTATTCTATATCAAATAGCTTCACAAAGACAAACTAAATATAAAAAACAAATGGGTGATGGATCATTTCACACAAACACATGAAGCACATATTAGGAATGGCAAAGCAAAGTGATAAGATAGGATTGATTATCAAGACTTGGTTGGATCCAGCTGTCCAACAAAAAGTTCTCCCTTGGAGGAGCTAAGGACTTCCAGACTCTTCTTTGAGGGGCACGAGCATTCAACTTTGGCCTTGTTTTATGAAACAGCTTCGGTAAAGAAGGATCTCCATGGGTCTCTCTACCACTCACATTATCAATCCACTGATATCAATACATTCCATTTCATTTTATTTAGAAGAGCTCAAAGATTTGTTGCTCCAGAAAACAAGGTTCCACACCCACTTTCCTCCCATATCTCCATTGCATGTTTAAGTCAAAACTTTGTATGGCCTATTTGAGAGATGGCTCTCCCACCCATACAGTCCCAGAAGTTTACCCTTTCTCCATCACCCAATCAAGAAGCAAACACCTTTCCTCAAAAGTTTCAAAAGGATTATCTAAGTTTTGGTATATCATTCCATATCCAAGCCCCTCTCCTATCCACTAATTTGGTTCATTACCCTACATTTCTCTCCATAGTCCGAACTCTGCTTTTATGACTTTACCTCCACAATGCCTCCCCTCTCCTCCCTGAAATCTGAATCATCTCCACCACCGCCTAGCAAGAAAAGCCCAATTTTTATCTAATGTTCCCATGTCTAGGCTCCCATTCTCCATGGGGAATTGAACTTACCCAGTTCATCAAATGAATTTTGTTCATCTCCCTTCCCACCCCACAAGAAGTTTCTTTAAAGTCTCTCCAGCATGCTGTCCCTTTCACTGGTATTTTAGAAAGGGACAAAACAATATATTGGTAAATTAGCTAGGGTGCCATTAATGAGAGTGAGCCAACCGCCAAACTACAAATCACTTAAATCAGGCTAAACTTGAGCTAAAAATTCATATGCATCGTCAAGCCACGCTTAAAGCTGGCTTAGAGCTCAACTTGACTTCTAATCAACCCTATGTAAGCTCAAGCACAATCTCAAATTGGTGCTGTTGATCAGAACTCAAGCATGGCTGTTTACTGTCAAAGCCGAGCTCAAGCCACACTCAAGTCTGGCTTAGCGCAACTTAGTTTATTATCAAGACTACATAAGCTGAAGGACAATATCAGACGGATGATGTCAAGCAGAGCTCAAGTATGGTCGTTTACTGTAAAAAAGCCAAGCTCAAGCTGGGTAAAGCTGGGCTTATTATTATGTCCCTAGCTGCAAGAATCATTTTTCGGAATAACAATTTGTATCTACATACATGAAATGAATTTAAAAAAGTACAGTCACTATAAAAATCAAAGGGTTAATCCAAATTAAATGCAAACTCAGTAAATATATTTACAAAGAATGAAGAAATATGAAACTAATTAGCAGCTTAGAGGTCCCTTTTTCAGTAAAAAGATTTGGGATATTGCTTCGACTAATGAGCACAACTATGAGTTTTGTTTTTCAGGGAAAACAATTTTTGGTTCTTGAGCTAAAGAACATTTAGAAGTTTGTATGCTATTTTTATTTTCATTTACTTAAGAAATAAAAGACAACAGGTTCATGAAGAAAACTTAATTTTCTTTCCTTCTTTAACAAAATGGAAGTAACTTGTTGTCACCCACCAAAGCTTAAAAGTTTAGTCATGAAATTCAGACCAGGGCTGATTGTCTAGAATTTTAGGTTGTCTTATGCATTCTTTGCACTATAAAGGGTTGTCATTGATGCTTTCCTACTTTAGGAACAGACTTACTTCAGGCTTCTCTTCTAGATACTTGAATGTCGAAAGTAGGCGAAGGCAAACTGTCTTGAAATTAGTTTCAACTATTTTTAAATTTACTACAGGCTTGTTACTGATACCTTCTGCTCTTGAAGCATAAACAGCTTCAGGCTCCTTCAAAAAAGGGCAGTTCCGGAGAGTAGAGTTTACTTCCAGTCACTTAATGCAGAAGGCAGTACCTAAGCTCAATATGCATGTATGTATATGTATGCATAAATGTACTTATATGAATTATATATAGAATAAAAACGAAAGTAGTAGCCTTTCTTTGTCAGAAATAGCACTGTCTTTTATATGGAGGGAGAGAGAGAGAGAGAGAGAGAGAGAGAGAGAGAGAGAGAGAGAGAGAGAGAGAGAGAGAGAGAGAAGGAGAAGGAGAAGGAGAAGTTCAGAGAACTTTTCAACATCAAAATAGAAGAAGTTCAGAGAACTTTTCAACATCAAAATATCTTTTAACTATCATGGTGTGACTCAGTCACCCTAGAGACAAGTCATATCAGCTGAGTCCTAAATAAATGTGTATCTAGTGGTGGTGTGGTGTGGACAGACTCAACTCGTTAGTGGGTGAGTCTAAATCAACACATACTTGGCCTATTTTTTCAGCCATCACTGTAAGTACAATAAAAAAATTGAATGGCATAAGTACAATAAAAATAACTGGATGTTCTTTTTTCTGAATTAAATAGCAAAGAAAAGGCCAAAAAAGAACAAGAACTTTCAAGGCCAAGTAAAATTTTAAGAATAATAAGAACTAAAAAGGGTGAGCAATGTGGTCAGGAATCTCTTTTTTTTATAACAAATGTGGTCAGGAATCTCATGGTATGGGCATCAATAACTGGGACATTCATGGCATCAGCATCAATAACAAATTAGTGATACGACTCCAGTGTTAACAGTTCCATAAAACAGATCAAAATACCCAAATACAAAATGACAATACCCAAAGAAAAATGGGTGATGCATACAGGATTCAACCCAGGCTCAAAAAATTGGAGTCAGTGGGCAACTCAGTCACCCACAAATCAACTCAACTCAGCCGAGTCACACCCTAGAGCCCAAAAGCCTTCAAAAATATAGAAACATGATTAAAAAAATCCAAGTCAATTGAAAATGATGTCCTATTTAAATCTTAAAACTCATTTAGTTATTCTAAATGAATTTAGATATAAATAGGTTTTCTAATTTGTTTTTCACGAAATCAGACAAATAATGCATTTGATGGTTGAATGCATAGATCATTTTCTTGAACAGTAACCAATTTTATGAAAAGAAACTTAAATGGCACAAGAAAAATATACTGACAAGCTTTGGATGCATAGATCTTCCACAGAATATGGTTTTAATCTTCCAAAATCCGCGGAAAGGGTCCCCAAAAGCCTATTGAAGCTTCTTCCACCAATAAATAGGTGGTAAAGATGTGTTTTAGCTTTATTATCTATGACTCCATTAAAAAGGAGAGTCAGCAGTGACAATCAATTAACCAGATGCATAATTCCGAATCAACTCTGACTCAGCCAACTTTTAAAATCACGTTTGCACCCATTTTAAATTCTGGTCAGGCTCCAGGTTCAGCCCCTTGACAAGGACCTGAGCAAGATTCAATTTCGGGTTCACGTCCATGGGATGCATGCTTCTCAACTAAACATCCGAGGAGCATCATATACAACTATATTTATATTAAGGGTTTTAACCCCATTGGAGATCAAGTTTGGGTTTATCATGCACCTACCCTGGACCCAACCCATTTTCATCCCTAAAGCAACTGATAGGAGTTTTAGAGGGCTAAGTTAACTGCTTCTCCAGCAACTTTAAGACAGATATGTTATGGTATAGGCATCAATTATAAGTTAGAAAACTTCAGTTAAGACACTTCCATGGACAGCATATCAATCCGCCAGCTAAGAATATCATACAGATGAGCACGTAATTCTTGTGAAGACCCTGCAATTAATACGTCATACCAAAAAATCAATATGCCACACAATAAAAAATCAGTCTGAATATGTAGTTTTGAGGGGAAATTTTTGAAACATTGATAAAAGTGAAAACACTCCCAATAGCGACTGTATAGCATTTGAGTTGGCATCAATTAAATATCTACTGCACCAAAAAAATAACTATCCAATATTTAATAAAAAAAAACCACCCAAAATTTAAAATATATATAATACTCAATACAATAAACTCCAGACATCCAAAGATTTAGACATTAAGATTAGAACAACAATCACAAAACACTAAAGAATCTAAGTCATGGTTTTAAAAATTGGCGACAAGCAAGTAAAATTGTCCAGTACGTCCTGGTTTTGGCCCCAATAAATCCTACACCATGTTCAAAGAAATTCAAGAAAGAATAATAAAGAAAAAGTAATTGAATTTAGAAATAACTGCAAAAAAGGACGAGAATCACACAATAATAGGGGAAAAAGAAAAAGGGGGGTATGTAGCCTTGCTTGATTCTTCAAATATCTTTCTCCATCTAACTCCATCCCTCGTCTAAGAAGCTTTTTGAAGTTGTTTAAATGAAAGTACTATTTGAAACGATTAAAAAGTGCGCCTTCAGTAAATAAGAATGAAATAAAAGGACATGGAAATATGGAATCCATAGGATTCCTACAAGTTAAATATTGTGGTCATTTGATGGGTTTAGGGAGCCTAGAACTGGAAGACTTAAGTTGTTTCTTCCTTTAAAAGTAATGGAAATAATACAAATAGATTGAGAACCGGAGAACGACCTTAATCAGCCACCTACAAACTTGAGTGGCTGTCTAATGTTTGTTGGAGCGAAAAAAAAAATTAAAAAACACTACTTGGAGGGACATGAGTACACATGCCTTAAAAGATCACCTCAATTATATGCATGCATGTTGATTTTTCTCTCCCTTCCTCTCATTTTTTTCATTTTCTTGCATTTTTTATTCATTTTCATCGTATTTCCCAATAAGCATGTGTGGCTTCATCCCCCCTTTAGCTAAAACAATACACATGCCAATCAACATACCAACCAAATGACAACGGACTGAAAGCTACCAATGGATATAGTTAGACCATATAACTGTTTGTCCCAATTTTCAAGAAACTCAACCTTCATTCAGGTAAAGAAACATGAAAATAAAGACACAGTCCTACTACACCCAGCCCCTTAAAAAGGTCTCTAGAATAAAACAGAACCACGGAGAAGAATGATGTCAAAAGCATCAATTCAATCAACTTACCCTTCATTAACCAGGTTCCATGCTAAATGCACCAATACAGGCTGTGAAAGTCCTAATTTATTTAGGGCAGATGTGAGGGGAGTATATGGATGCTGCACATTAAGCTCAAAGTCCAGAGTTGTCAGTATCATTTGCTCAGCTTCAATGACTCGCTCTCGATATTGCTCAAACCAGTCCTGTGCAAAACAAAGTAATTAAATAGAAGTTAGAAATAATATGTAAGTTTGCAATGAAAAAACACAGAAAGATATGCAACCAAAGGTAACTGTAAAAAAAAAACCAAAAAAAAAAAAAAAAATGCAACAATTGTAATTGGAAAGGAAATTATACTTATTGCACAAACAAACACACACACTCATGCATGTTCATGTTAGACATACAACAAACAATGGCACTCTGGACAGGCCACAAATTTTCTACAATGCTATAAATCTAAAATGCAATGCACAGACCTGTATTTTTTAAAGTCTTGTAATGCCTATGCAATCATGGTTTTCTATAGTTTAAGGACAATGGGAAGTTATGACCTTATTTTATCAGCATTGGAGACTCCTGTCCTTGCCACACAGCAAATTTTTAAACAGTTGTGCTACTTGTCCCGAATTCGGTCCCGAATTTGGGACCGAACATAACACTCATCCTTTTTCTCTCTCCCACTCCCCCAAAAATCAAATGCCCTCACTCTCTCTACATGTACCACATGGTGATTCGGTCCCGAATTCAGGACTGAATTCAGGACATTTAGACTTTTTGATTTTTAAAAGTGGTTGAAAAAGTTCTCAGATTCTTGTGCATTGTAATTATAGGCACAAAAGCATAAAAGATACTCACTACAGGAAGATAATAGGGAAAGCAAGCAAGATTATGCTTGTGGCTGATTTCATAGGATGTCTTGAGTACAGTGTTCAATGGACGTGGTGTCTCCTCAGACTTTGCTGCGAGGAACAGAGTAGCTGTTGCAATCAACTGCATATACAAGCAACAAGTCAAAAAATCTAGAATTAAAAAATATTGCTGAGTTAGAGAGTCAACAATGACAATTTTAGAAACAAAGAAGGCATAAGAAACACAAAGCAGTAAAAAGAACATGACAACTTAGTAAAAACTGTACTATCTAATATATCCACTATGTGTCCGTGGACTTTTTTTAAATAAAAATTGTACTGTGTCACATGCATCTGCGGTTATAGGCAAGTTCCCTCTTTGCATATGGACTTTGGAAGGATATGAAGTAAATGTTGGGAGAATAGTTCATTGACTGCTTTTCAGAAGAGGGCTGAACAACATGGAAATCAAAAGGCTAAATTTCTTCATAGGTCCACCACAACAACTCTGAGAGGATGTGAAGTAAATGATGCAAGAATCATTCATGAATTGTATTTCAGAAGAGGACTGGATGACATGGAAATCAAAAGATAACTTTCTCCATAGGTTCCTCATAAGTGTTACCTGGAAACCATGGCAAAAACAAAAATATAGGACATGCAGTATGTGATAAAGAAAAGTACTCAAAATATTAACTCCCCCACCAACCCCTATTCAACTCCATCGCCCACCTAGAAGAATCACAAGACTCTTGCTGCTCTTAAGAGTTATTACATTCTATTGAACTCTTGTTGATAAGATTTTTATTGTTAGTAATTGTAATGAAGATAAGTGGTTTGGGTTCAAAACTGGTGCACGATCATCTTTCTAGATGAAGGTCCTGGATTCAAAATTGGTGCATACCATACAGAAGTGTATTACCAAAACATGCCTAGTGTCAAAAGTGCTTCCAGCGCCAACTCCAATAATACCATCTCTCATAGAGAAATAGAAATGGTTGTTAATAAATTTGAAAGAAAACTCCAATAATATCATCCCTCGGAGAGAAATAGAACTTGTTTCTAATTAATTTGAAAGAAAATATAAAATCAATTATAATAAAATTTCGCACAAATTATAAAATAAACAGAGTTAAATATGACCAATTAACAGAAGAATAAAAAGCATCCCATGATTATTTCAAGCAATAGTACCTGAGCAATAAGACCTTGCACAAACATTTTATTTTAAAATAAACGGTGACCTTCCAGTTTCCACAACTTGTATGATGAAGGTCTATCACTCAGTTGAAAAAGTTAATAGCTTTAAGAAAATTTTATTAAAAAAAAAAAAAATGAATTGACTAGAATAGCAGTTCTTCGATGCGGGCCAAAGAGCCTAAAACCTGAAGAAACAAAAAAACCATGAAACCAACAACAAAATAGGCTACAGTGATAGTTTTGGGAACCTGGTCCATGATCAATTCTATCTAAGATGCTTTGGAAATAAATAGAGGGAGATTTGTTAGATAGATGCATATGTTCGCTGCCAGCCATTTTTTCGGGCCCTACGAACCTCAACAGAAAATATTTCATAAACAAACAATAATTAACAAAAAAAACTAGACAAATATGTGATATCTTTCCATTAACAAGAAAGCAGCTTCTTAGAGGACGCCAATAGAAATGTTTTGCAGTCACATTGATGAATTCAAAATATAAGAACACGTTTCCAAATCTAAGTTAGCTGAACCAAGTAACTGAACCAGTACTAGTCAGTGAACACGTATAGTTCAGCATTCAAAAGGAAAGAAAACTTTGCAAGTCACCAACGACAGAACAACTGCTGCATTATACAACAGAACATAATGATTTCAACAGAAAACCCTTTGGAGCCAAACATGTAACATGTGAAGCAAACATGGATAATGTTCTTCAACATGAGATGATAGCATATGCCAAGAACCAAGAGTTAGGAACTTACAAATCTATCATGACAAGCATGAGACCGCCGAACAAAAAAACGGTGGCAAAGAACCATAGCAGTGGCAATGGTAGTTTGTGGCCTGCAAGTTACAAAGACACCTCATGTTATATAAACCACAAAATGTTGAGAAGCAAGCGGTAACCAGAAAGCCAACATGAAGTTTTCAAATAGGACGAACAAGAGAAAATAAACACCAAAAATTACATATATAAGAAATGCACTAACTTATCTTTACAAAAAACTAAACTTTAATAACCCCAAGATAAAGGACTTGAAACATATTAGGAAAGAAAACAAGCACAAGCTTTTTCTGAGGAAAGTGGAGCATTTCACTTCATCAGTAATATCAAATATGACCACGTTTGGCAGGAACTGCTTCAATCATGCTTTGCATACTTCAAACAAATGTCAGACCTACTCTTTCAACTTTCAAGTGTTAAAAGACCAAAAAAGTTAATATGGTACACACAAGATGTATGGTCAAACCTGGATCCTTTTTTTTTTCCTTTTTCAGCTATGGGTGGGTTCTACCCCTTGTAGATTTTCATGTTCTTTTCCCTTTCAAAATGTTCCCATTATTTATGGAAGAAATAATAACATTACCAATGTAAAAATGACTTCTTTTGTCCACAGAAATGTATAAATACATTTGATTTCCTCTTCGATAGCATCAGAATGACCACTATATAAATACATTTGCATAAAAATTCACTTACAATTCAAGCCGCATTCCAAGATTTTGAAGGAATGTGCAATATGTGTATCGCAGATGCGTTTCACGGAGCACATCTATACCGTCCTTTCTCGACGGGGAGCACCTCTCAATCTCATCTCTAGACATGAAGACCACATCATCCTCCAATTTCGGCTGTTCATGTTTGTAGCTCGGAAACATACAGGCATTCTCCTCAGGCATTGTTGGCATAGAGTACAAAGAACTGCTGGTTGATGGGGCATTACCAATCCTGCTTTGTTGCCGATAGTGCACTATCCCTCTATCATCCTCCCACACACAAGCAGAGGATTTTCTCCTCTTGGAAGAAGGTTCCATATCGACATCCACAGAATTGATATTATAACGCCGGTCATTAAACTTCCTTCTAAAATCATAACTGCTGTTGTTGTTGATGTTGTTGGTGTTGCTGTTGTTGTTACTGTGTCTATTGAAAGAGGAAGATCTAAAATCACGGTGGTAATTTCCACCCTGTACGGGAAGACGATGGGTCCGAGAGATCGACATGGCCATAATTTATTCACAAAATCAAGGTCTCGATTACGATCATATACAACAACGATCTCCTAATCAGGATACAGATTTCTTTTTTCCTCTCAAACAAACATGAAATCTCAAGAACACAAATCCAGAGAAGAAAAGGGGCAGACCCAAACACACAATAAGATCAGAATTCAACGGGAAAGAACACGGAAGAGACAGAGATCAAGCCAAAAAAACCCGATCTTTGAATCAAACTATATGATGTTAAGAGTCCAGAAATTCCAATCGCAGAAAGATCAGACGAAAAGAAATAGATCGCCTTTGATATAACCCGATCGAACTGGAATCAAAAGGAAACCTTAGATCCAAGACAAGAAGCCCTAGATCTCGTCTCGGTGGTAATCGAAACCTCCAATTCGACAAATCAAGCCCTAAAATTAAAGGCCGATCGCGATCGCTTACCTTGATGAACCTTTGGTGAAGAACAGGTAAGGGAGATGAAGCAGATCTTGATCGTCGGAGGAATTGTCGAAACCCTTGCGAGAGATGAAGAAGAAAAGAATAAGAGACGATCTATTTGAATTAGGGTTGAATTAGATGAGATAGAAGGTGAATTTGGGGTGAATTGGATGTGAATTAGGGTTAGGTGCGAAGAGGGAGAGAAGAAGGGTTGGAGAAGCTGGCAAGCGCCCTTTGTGTGCGGATTAGGTCAGAATATGCGCGCGGGTATGTATATGTATATGTATATATACACGCACCAACGACTGTGATACAGACATGTCGTGTATCATGTGTGCTTTATTTTATTTTATTTTATTTTATTTTTTGCTTACATGTAGCGTTGCAAATGTGTTTAATTCTTCAATTATCCGGAATTTCGAACCCGCAGAATATTTAGACTGGAACTTATTTTTAGTTCCGATTCATAAAGAGTCATGTTCTTCGTCCGAAACTCAATTTGGGGTCTGATCGATATACGAGTCTTGATTCTGGATCCATATAGGTTACGATGTTAGACCTGACATTTTAGTCTTTGATATTGTAAATTGTACCTTAAAATTAAATTTTTTGGACATTTTTTATGTATAATACTCGAGAAAATAGACTTGATATACTGTTATAAGTTGAATAATGTGCTTATTTTAAGAAAAAATTGATGAAAAATTAGAACTGATTTTGAAACTAAATTATAATCCACTAAGTGGATCTAGTTGGGCTTTCGATCAAAACCAGGCCTAGAACCAGCAAAATAGGTACCAAGTCAAAACTAGACTCGAACATGGAACCGTTATTTAGAAAAAGGTCTAGGTCCACGTCCTGTATGGTTCCAACCCAAAACCATTCTGTGCAAGCGAATGGTAAACTATCATAATCTTAAAACAAAAAGTCTACTTGTCCCGATTCCCCATTGGGGGGGGGGGGCAAATGACGTTTTTGCCCCTCCCATGTGGAGTCGGGATAAGTCCCGGGACAAGTAGCATGTCCCATCTTAAAATGACCTAATCTATCAACAAAAGGCATCTCTCGGTCTTTCATGCACATGATCCATGCGTGAGTATTCTTTTTTTAGTGTATTCCTTCTGCCCACGTATGCCGCCTCCACTTTCTCTATCGGAGAACACTCAGGCTACTAATTGGCCTGAGTGTTGTTGGAGATTGTTTCATGGTATCAGAGCCATCTTTGTCTATCTGTTTGTCTAATCCAAGAGATTGGATTCTGTTCGCGAGTTATTTTTCTCAAATTAGTCGACCATGTGCATGCTAGCAGCAGGTCGACAAGCTTGTTAGGCCCACACCAGATCTCTAATCATCGGGAGGATTTCAACCTGAACCTGGTATAGAGGATTCTTCCTCTAAAATCTCAGCTATATTCATTGAGATTTGAGCAAGTGTCCCACCTGATTCATTCCTAGCTAGGTCGTCCCTTTACATAGAAGCATTCGATTATAAAGTTTCAGCCCATTCCATCATCGTTCGCAGGGGTTTTGGACAGATCCTCATTTTCGTCAATTTTGGGATCAGTTTGTGATTGCAATGGTTGACATTTTCTGGATATCCATTGGCTTTTATTCAAATTTGGAGAAGAAGTGTGCCACTCATGTACAAAGATAACTTGGAACTCTGATTGAAGAATCAAAATTTTTTTGGAGATCCTATACCTATTAGTGGACTGAAATGGACATGGACGAGGACGACCTACACATGCATGTCATTTTGAATGTTTTGCCTCATTTTATTTTATGGGATTTCACTAGAAAAATGATTTTAAGTGGCCATTGCACCAAACAGGGAACTTTAGCCAATAGTGCACCAAACGGGGAATCCATACAGAAATAGTAACTTTTTTTCACCATTTTTTTTGTCGCATTCGACCTTCTTTTATGTGTTAAGGGTCGACTGCGACTCTCACTATAACAGATAAGGGTCGCATTCGACCCTGAACATGCATAACCTTTTCATCTTCTTCCTTTTTCCTCGTGTATTCGAGTTTTCGCTTAATCCCATTTAACTGAGCGACGACGTAAACACTCGTTGAAAAGGGGCAAAAAAAGAGAAAAGATTGGCAAAAAGACCAATTTTATTTCATAAAAAACACTGGGGCCCTTTTTTGTTAGTGGCAATTTAAAGTGATTTTTCGGGTAAATTCTCTTTGAACTTTTACCAAAAACTAAAGAATGAGTTTTTCTTTACCTAGAACAAAAATGCCACATTGCTTAAGCACGAGCATGTGCTTGTTGTACTATGCCCTTTGATGATTTTTTTTGAAAATTTTGCCCATATATCACATGGAGTTTGCTTTTATAATGAGTTTTGAGTTTGATTTTAAAAAGCCCCATTGTGACTTGGCTGAATCCCTGTGACTTGGCTGAATTTGAGTCTGAGCCTTCTAAGTTTGATATTTATGTTTTATGTTTTTTATTTGGTAATGTAAGTTCTAGTTCTTTTGGCCGGAATAATCCCTACGAGCCTAGGAGAGAAAGCTGGATAAAATTTCCATATGGTCCCAATGTTGTAGTGTAGTTTTGAACCCACAATCTCCGAGTGCAAATCATGATCCTAGACCAACTGAGATACCATTGGGGTTTTCTAAGTTTGAGATTGAGACAGAATAGTCCGAGTTGAGTCTAAGTCCGAGTCTTTTAAAGGTTCATAGGGCTCGAGGAAGGCTTGGCCGACTTAACCATACTCAATGGAACTGGATCATCTCTCCTAGGGCCTGTTTGGATGTATGGTGAATTGAAGTATGGTGAGTTGAAGCATCAAATCAAGAGAGAATAAAATATAAGGTGTTTTGATGGTATTTTATTTTAGTTGTCTGGTATGGAATCTTTTTACTTATAGTTTTTTTTTTTTTTTTTGTCTTTTATTGGAGAAGAGAGGTTGTTTTTTAACTTTTTTTTTTTTTTAAATTTAGAGAAAATTTTAAAATTGTATACTTTTGTTACCACTCTTGTCATTTTCATTTTACTTCACCTTTTTAACAAGTTAATTGCCCAACACGCCATAATCCATTCTCGGGAATCTTGGCATAGACAAGAGTCAAGATAAGCCAGTTCGCCCTCGACAACTCCGCTGGAGTTCAGGCGATATCAAGCAGAGCTCCAGTCGGTCAAAAGCCGTCTCAAGCTCTGTAGAGTACGACACTCAAAGCCGTAGTTTCATGGATGAGAGCAAAATGGCTAACCACTCTCTCCCTTTCTCTTCCCTCTTCCATCTCTCTCACCAAACCCATATTGAGAAATTCCAATTCTACCCTCACCAAGGTCGTCCTCAGCACCATTCTCTCCCTATGCGGAAGAGAAGGGCATTTTCATCATGGGTCTTCCCTCCACGCCTCCATCCTCAAAAACCCCAACTTCCACATATTGGAGGTCTGTAGCAATCACCGACATGCACTTGTTGTTTGGAATTCTCTCATACACATGTATGTCAAATGGGGGAAATTGTATGATGCCCATAAGGTGTTTGATGAAATGCCGATTAAAGACACCGTCTCTTGGAACTCATTGATTTCAGGTTATCTACAACTTCAAGAATTTGGAAATGGGTTCTTTTTGTTCAAGAAAATGTGGGGTTCGATGTTTTTCCGATTTGATCAGGCTACACTTACTACTATTTTATCCGCTTGCGACAGACCGGACCGCCTTTATGTGGTCAAGATGATCCATTCTATAGCGTTTGTAAGCGGTTTTGAGGAGGGAATTACAGTTGGTAATGCTCTAGTAACTGGGTATTTCAAATGTGGGTCATCTGGATTTGCACGCCAAACGTTCGATGAAATGCCTAAAAGGAATGTTGTTTCATGGACAGCAGTGATTTCGGGGCTTGTCCAGAGTCAGTTTTGTGAGGAGAGTCTGCGGTTGTTTGTAGATATGCGTCGTTCGGATGTTGATGCTAATTCTTTAACTTACTCAAGCTCTCTCACAGCTTGCTCTGGTATGCAGGCAATTGTAGAAGGGAGACAGATTCATGCATTAGTTCTGAAGTCTGGGGTTGATTCGGATTTATGCATTGAAAGTTCTTTAATGGATATGTATTCTAAGTGCAATAGCATGGAAGATGCTTGTCGGGTTTTTGAATCTGCAGAGGAATTTGATGAGGTTTCCATGACAGTGATGCTTGTGGGTTTTGCGCAAAATGGGTTGGAAGAAAAAGCTCTAGAACTTTTTGTTACGATGATGACAGCAGGGATTGAGATCGATGCAAACATGGTTTCCGCGATTCTGGGGGTATTTGGTGTTATAACATCGTTGTCTTTGGGGAAGCAAATTCATTCATTGGTGATCAAGAAGTGCTTCGGTTTTAATGCATTTGTGGCCAATGGGCTCATCAACATGTATTCCAAGTGTGGTGAGTTTGGGGAATCTATCAAAGTCTTTAACCAGACAAATTATAGGAATTCAGTTTCATGGAACTGTATGATTGCAGGCTTCGCTCGTCATGGTCATGGCCTAGAGGCACTTCAGTTCTATGAAAACATGAAACTAGAAGGTGTGGAGCCAACAGATATCACATTCTTGTCACTGCTTCATGCTTGTAGCCATGTGGGCTCAATCAAAAAGGGTATGGAGTTGTTCGATTCCATGTCTGAGGTTCATGGTATCAGCCCTAGGATGGAGCATTACGCTTGTGTGGTTGACATGCTGGGTCGAGCAGGTCATCTGGAAGAAGCAAAACGCTTCATAGAGGGGATGCCTATAGAACCCAGTGTCCTTGTCTGGCAGGCATTGCTCGGTGCTTGTAGCATGCATGGTAATTTAGAGGTGGGACAATATGCATCAGACCACTTGCTTCGAGTAGCACCAGAATGCTCTGCGGCTTATGTTTTGATGGCCAACATATATTCTTCTCAAGGTAGATGGAAAGAGAGAGCTAGAATAATTAAGAGGATGAAGGAGATGGGAGTGAAGAAGGAAACTGGGATGAGTTGGATTGAAGTTGAGAAGGAGGTTCATAGTTTTGTAGTTGAGGATTTGTCTCATCCACAAGCTAATTATATTTATGAGGTGTTGGATGAGCTGATCGCATTCATGATAGAGGATGGGTATGTCCCTGACAAGAGGTTTGTGCTCTATGATTTAGGTCTAGGATGATTAGCTTGTGAAGTTTTAGTTTAAGGCCAAAGTTGGAGTGGGAATGTCATGGGAGATTCTTCTGATATGTGCATATGATTGCATTGCCTTCTCAGTAAGTTTTATCTCATTCCCTTACTGAGAATGAATAAATTTGTGACTTTGAACCTTCTTTATCCAAGGCTACAACTGTTTCATATTCAATTTAATCTAATATCTGTGTGAGGCCATGCACAGTTCTTTAAAATCTTTTTTCTCGTCCATTGTCTATTAAAGAAGATCGGTGCGCTTTGATAGAAGTGAAGGATTAAAGGTGAAGATTCGCAAGGTGCCATCAAATAACCTCCTCAATCAAGTAAATTAAATCCTGAGAAAGTGATGCTTCCATCTGCGCACACTTTACTGCTTACCTCCTCAATACTCCTTTGATGAAACCCCCTTTTCATGAATTCCTAAAAGAATTAAACCAAGCAGGCACTTGGTAAAAGGGCCCTTAGCAGGTGCAGTGAGTAAAGTTTGCAGCTATTTTTGTTCTTAAAACAAATGAGATCGGTCTGACTCTTAACTAAATTATAAGGGAATAAAATTCAGGAGGTGGGAAAGGAATACCAATGGTGGAATGCATGTTTCTATAGTTTTTACTTTATTCATCCACATTAAACTTTGCAACCTATTCATCTCCATTAAATTTTGTATTTGATTCATACCCATTAAACCTTATAAGTACTTCTCAAATAAAAGAGGTTGATTAAAATTATAATACAAAGACAAGGAAACAGTTTTATTAGGAAGTGAAACTATAAGTGACACAGAAATACAATATTATCCCAGGACATTAGGGGAAAGGAGGCAGTTATAAGGAAAATATCTGCTAATTCCTGACAAGCCATGGTGTCAGCCATGTCATTAGCATTGAAACCAACATGGTTGGCAGTGGGTAAACTTGAAAGATTCTATGCCCCAGATCTCATCAAAGATAAAAGTTTAGCATCTGAAGTTCCAACATCATGGTTTTTGGACAGCATGGGAGTCCCTGTTGCAGTAAAACCTCTGGAGTCGGCACCTGGGCTTTCTCTTGGAGAATAGGGTGAGTCAGCGCCTGCACAGCTTTGGAGTCATCACCAAACCATAGACAAAACAAAGCTCTTTGTTGGATTGCCAGTGCATAGAATGATCAAAAGAAGCTGCGGTTTTTACAAGTATAACTTCTGGGATTATGAGCACAAGACTAGGATTAGGAAATCAATTAGCTGCATTAACATTTAATCAATCTCCTTATTGCTATTTCTAAAATTTGCAGTGAATCATGGATAGTGTAGAAGAAGAAGAACAACAACATCATCATCATCATCATCAAAGTCTTATTCTAACTATGTCGGGTCAGCTACGTGAATTCTATGCCAGTTTATAGTTTATCCCGGGCCAAGTCCTCGGATAAGTTGTGCCTTATCAGATCTATCTTTACTACTTCCATCATTATCCTCTTCCGCTTACCCTTTTACTTTGAGGAGGCATCAACTATTCAACTTACATTGCTCCTCACCATTGTCATTGTTGTTCTGTTTGGACACATCCAAATCATCTTAAACAAGTGTCTTCTAATTTATCACCTATCGATGCCCCCTCAATGCTATAGTCGCCCATTTTATTTCGGATGTTGTTTTAATTTGACTTTGGATTGAAACATTTTAGCTGATTCGGCGTTTTGGTTTCATTTCAGTTGTTTTATTTAATATAAAAAATATTTAAAAATTAAACAAACTATAGAGTTAATGAAACAATGGGTTAGTAAATTGACTCCCAGACATATAAATTATATAAATCTGTGTTTTTTGGGGGGGAGCTAAAATCTCTTCTCTATTCACAATAAATCAAGAAAAAAGCCTCAACCTTTTGACCTGAGGGAGAGATCTTTTGTCAATAAAATTAGAATTGGATTTAAAAAATGACTTTTGTATTGAATTTGGCTGAAATTGGGAATTTTGGCATTTTTTGGATTGATGAGTTCAAAACTAGAATGAAAATTATGGTTGAACACCAAATTCTAGACCTAATATTTTGTGGTAGGTTATTCAATTTAATATTGTAACAGAATGAGATAATTTTGGTGGATTCCACCTTAACAAACTGAAGTTGACTACCATGTTAAATGCTCCCAAATTTGCTTATTTATGACTGTATCAACTTCTTTTTATAGACACATCCATCTCAACATTCTCGTCTCTAACACACTTATTTTTTGTATGTGTTGTTTTCTAGTTAACCAATATTTTGCTTCATAGGTCATAGTTGATATAATCGTTATTTTGTATAACTTTTCTTTCAATCTTATTGATATGCTCCGAACATGGCATTTTAGAAGTCTATTTCCTCCACCGGTTCTTATCTTATGTTTAACATCCCCCTCAATCTCTCCATTCTTACTAATTACAAGGCAAGGCATCAGAAGAAACTATCCTTGTGGTATC
Source organism: Umbellularia californica (assembly GCA_028538565.1). Taxonomy (NCBI): domain Eukaryota; kingdom Viridiplantae; phylum Streptophyta; class Magnoliopsida; order Laurales; family Lauraceae; genus Umbellularia; species Umbellularia californica. The sequence continues at coordinate 33,637,673 of JAPQWN010000003.1, forward strand.
TCCCAAGCTTCAATTCTCACATCGCATCTCTTTGTATATCCCTAGAGTTACAAATCGGTATCCAATTATCCAAGTATCTAAAGTTTTTTTGTTCTAAATAAAGCGGGTATGAAACCTACTTTTGGATCTAGGAGGAATTTGGTAGCGAAACTAATTCTTATATCTTTGAACCCAATGATTAGAATATGATGATTACATTTACATATTCAAATATATGTAGATTTTAAGGTCCTATATGGCTTGAGTTATATTCATATTTGAGAGTCTACTTAATTTTATCATATACCATTTAATAGCCCCACCTTTATATTGAAAAAACTTATTTTGAGAGTTTTTTTTTTAAATCAATTTATACTAATGCAACAATTATCTTATTTAACGAAGCTGATGGTGTCGGTCAACCCGAGAAACCCATTTGGAGGACCAAACATTTACTTCGATTTATTTTCTAGAGAGCATCTCTTTTAGGTTCGTAGGGTATCGGTGGACCAAACTGTCCCCCGATCAACCGAAGTGGAACAGAATCTAAGTCAAACTAGCCATTGTGTGTGATTTGTGTTTCCTGTTTTAGCACTTCGGGCGACTGAAGCTTATACCCCAATCGACCAAAGCTCAAGATCTATAAATATATGGTTCCAGGTTTAGATCTGCAGACGTGGCCACTAGAAGGCTTTTCAGAGAGAACCTTTGCAGAGCAGTAAAATCTTCCTTTCAGCCAATAATCCTTCTTCCACCCTCTCTAGTTCTTTATAATAATATCACATTGAGCATTCCAGTTCATTAAATAGAGTCCTTGTGAAATAGATATAGATATAGGTTGTTCAAACCTTACAATCATCTTCCTTTACCCTAGATCTAGAAGCTCTAGATCTACTTGGTTGTGCCACATTGGGAGATCATTTTCACTAAGGATCATCTGCTATGAAGGCTAAAGCTCGAGTCTGAATTACAAATCTCGGCATCAAACACGATCTTCAAGTAATATTTACATTTATTAGCGTTTAACTTTATTCTATTATTTGTTATAAATGTAAAGAGGAGTAGACCTTCGTAATTGAACCTCTATAATAAATTAGAATGGTGGAGTAATCCTGTTACCAAACCACTACATCAAAAAATCTAGGCGCTACATGTTTGAGATGTACTTTTTGAAAAACCTCGAATAGTGAATGCTAAGAGACTGTGGGTAGGTGTTCCTGGGAGTGGACGTAAGTCGGAGGACTGAACTATTATATAATTGTTGCATCTATCTCTTTATTGCTTTTATGTTCTTTATTCATTCTTTGAGATGTGTGAACAAAATGAATGTTTAGTGTGAAACCAACACTCGTGCTATTAAATAGTTAGAATTAAATTAAATTTCACTGTTGTTCATTTAATCACTGGATTTGCTCTTTTGGTCATTTAATTGCTTCCACAACTTACTTCATCTTGATTAATTGATTGTTGTGTGTTTGCAATCTTGATAAGTCTGAAATTGGTATATTTGGTATACAATTCTATTCACCCCCTCTAAAGACTTGGTGGACATACTCTATTGAGCCCACTTTCAGATGACCCCCAATCCATGGCATGTTCTCGGTGCTTATGCCAGAGAGTTTGCCATCCACCCAGGCGACCCCATGAAAAGCAAACTTCGGTTTAAAAAATAGGCTTCTTTAAAAGTGAACTTAGGTTTTTTTTAGCATTTTTTGTTTGAAATCTTATATGTATAGTTGGGACAAGGCTCTCATAATGACGCTGATGATGATATTTTTTATATCAAAATGAGATACATTCTCTATTGCGGAAGTTTTCCTTTCATTTCCTTCAACTTCAACCAAATGGTTGATAGTGTCCAATTGGAAGGACTTAATCCTTTGTCTAAGATTGGGGCCATGATTATGGTTGGATGACATTGGATGTGCAAAGAATATCTTACCCATCTTATTATTCTGCATTTCATAATGACATCTCTTGAATGGAAATCGAACTTTTAGGGTTTTTTATGAAAAAATTAAATTTGAACTCTTAAAAAATGTGGCACTTACAGAAATTTTAGCAATCATTAACAAAGTGCTTCGTACAGGTGTCGCTTTTCTTTTTTGACAAATGTGTTTAGTCGTGAGATAGGGAGTGTAGTTGCTTTATTTGAAAACCTACAACTCCATTGTTTTTTTTTTTTTTTAAATGGAAGCATCAAGTATCATTTGTCAAAAGTTGGACCCATGACTATTCGAGTGGCCTCTTATAAGTTATAAGATAGGTGCCAAGTCAAATAGAGGAGAGAATCAGTTTATATGAGAATATATTGTAGAGACAGCCTTTTCAATTCTATGCTTTCTTCTTATTAGTTTTTTTTTTTTTTAATATTTAAATTTGTTAATTTGGATTAATTATATGGATACATGTAATAACTATATATCTAAGCATTTGTTATATTCCCCGTTCGAGTTTGGTGAGTCAAGTCGGAGTTTCAAGTATTCTTTGGATTGTAGAGTAATTATAGTTTAAAAGGTATTTTTGTCATTTTAGATGGCTCTTAATAAAAAAATATTATAATGGTCATCTAGGGTTGTAAACGGGTCGGTTTCAAACTGAGCGGACCTAAAATCGGATCCGTTAAGGAGAAGGTGCAACCGGATCTGGACCTGAAACCGTTTCGGAACCGGTTTCTTGGCTCCGAAACCGGAACCAGAACCATATATGGGACATGTCTGCATCCGGGTCCAGGTTTATGTAGAGAATGCTATTAAAAGAACATATTTTTAGGAGAGAATTTTAAAAATTGAGGTAATAAGTCGGGTCTTGGGTCCACGGGTCCGAACCAAGGTGGAATCCGACCCGGACCCATTTACTTATCGGGGCCTAAATAAGGACATAAATCCTAAATCCTGTTTTTAACGGGTCAGAACGTCCGGATAGTCCGAGAATCAGAACCCATTTACATCCCTAGCGGTGGTGTTACACAAAAACCAAGAACGGAGGTTGTTGTTTGTAAATAATTTGAAAGAGACGTAGACTCACGTAGTCATGTGTAAAATTTCCTAAAAACCGAACCCTATCCGTTGGATCAGCGTACCTTGCCATCTGACCGTTCCTCTCTTTCTCCCTTGCAATTCAAAAATCAAATTCCAACCCACAAAAAAGTGACCGTTAAAGACACTCAACTCTCTCTCTCTCTCTCTCTCTCCAAGAGCTCTGAATCTGAAATTCATTTGCTATCAAAGATCGAAGAGCAATGGAAGCTTCTTCTCCGCAAATGCACGAGAAAGAAGAAGCAATCACACTTCAAGGTCTGGAAACTCCAAGACCCATGATTTTTTTTTCTGCTGTCTTCTCTTGCTTCTGCTGACATATCTGGGTTTTTTCTTCTTGTGTTGGTCTGTTTATTTATTTTGTTGATTAATGGATTGATCTGAAACTTCTGTGATTGATTTAGGTGAAACCCTAGAAACCCTCTTGGAGAAGGTCGATGGGATTCAAGATCATGGTATCCAACCGTTCAATACCGATTCATGTGGTGTGTTGTGTTTCAGCGTTTCTCCTGATTTTTCTTCCACTTCTTCATGAACGGATTGATTTGAAGCATTGGGTTTGTTTGTTTCAGGTCATACCCAAGAAACCCATATGGAGAAGGCGGCCGATCCGATTCAAGATAATGGTAAGCAGCACCTGTCAAACCAAATAATTTCCTTGTCCTTCTGCATGACTTGGGGTTTTATATCTTCAAATTTATTTATCTTATGTACAAACAGATAGATCTAAGATATTTGGGTTCTATTCCAACTCTTGAAACCCTCTAGATTTAGCCTTGTGTGAGGGTTTTTTTTTTTTTATCATATTTTTTCCCCTTTTGGATGAATGGTTTGGGGTATTGTTTTAGGCCAAACCCAAGAAGATACCCATTTAGATAAGAAGCAGAACATGTCCATTCCTCAAAGAATTGATGACTTGAGCACAAAAATTCAGGTATATGTTTGGGATCTTGCATACCCTTTTTTCTAAACAAAATGAAATCAGTAAACAGAGAGAAGCCATTTTTCCTTTTTTTTTTTCAGGTTTTAAGGAAAGAGCATGTAATTCTATCGGAAGAAGTAAAAGGTCTCATTGCAGGGTCCTTTCCTGGGATTGATATGGCTGAAGCCATTGAGAATCTCGGTATTGCTCACTCCATTCTTCTCTCTAAAAATCTTTGATTTTTAGATACATGAGATTCTGTTGAGGCCTAATACGACGACGACGGTCTTCATGATATGCAATTTTTTTGTCCATTGATTTGCTTGATTTTCAGGGACTAAATATGAAACGCTGAGGAAAAAATACCTTGAAGAGAGTACTGAAAGGAAACGCCTGTACAACAAAGTCATCGAGCTTAAAGGAAACATCAGGGTGTTCTGCAGATGTAGGCCTTTAAGCTCGGATGAAATCGAAAAAGGCTCATCTTCTGTCTTGGATTTTGACCCTTCCCATGAAACTGAGTTACAAATAATTTGCTCAGACTCTACCAGAAAGCAGTTTAAATTCGATCATGTTTTCGGTCCTCGAGATAATCAAGGTATTTTTTGAAGACCCCATGACCCAATGATCGATTTTCGATGCTGTCAAGATAAAAATTCACTTTAGCCTATCTCCCTCTCTCCTAATTTGTTGACTTTTCTGTTTTTGCAGAGGCTGTATTTCGACAGACATCACCCATTGTAACATCAGTATTGGATGGGTTTAATGTCTGTATCTTTGCATATGGACAGACAGGAACAGGGAAGACTTTTACAATGGAAGGAACCCCAGAGAACAGAGGTGTCAACTACAGGACATTGGAAGAGTTATTTAGGATATCTAGGGAGAGGACTTCTACCATGAAATATGAGCTGTTTGTTAGCATGTTGGAAGTTTACAATGAGAAAATCAGAGATCTTCTTGCAGAGAATTCACTTCAGGAAGCAAAGAAGTCAGTTATCTTGCACCTTTATTGCACAGTTTTACAAAATGCCTTGCTAGAATCTTATTCCTAGACATTCTCCATATGTGGTGTGGCCCTAATACGAGGTCCAATCATCTGATGGATATTCATATGTTCTAGAAATCGTTGGCAACGAGAGATACTGATCAACAGTCCACTTTCAGCTTACAAATGTGGCCTGTGTATTGATGAGCTGACCAGAGTTTTTTTAGTCTAGAGAACTCAACACAGTGAGCCACCTGACTGACTGACCTAGATTGCAAACTCATCTGTCACACTAGCACATTTATTTCTAATTAATTTTAATTATAGAAGTTTGAGCTTTCACCTTTTTTTTTTTTTTTTTTTTTATAAAAGAAGTTTTAGTTGATATCTGTTTTGATGTAGAAATGAAAAGATTAATGGTTTGGTTTTTTTATCTGTCACTAGAGAATTCTTTGAATCTAAACTTAAGATGTTTTTGTGTTTTTACACTATGAAGGTTGGAGATAAAGCAAGTGGCAGAGGGGACACTGGAGGTACCAGGACTTGTTGACACTGAGGTTCACAGCACAGATGAAGTATGGGAGCTGCTTAAAGCTGGAGGCAGAAACAGAGCTGTTGGATCGACTAATGCCAACCTACTCAGCAGCCGATCTCATTGGTACCAAATGATACTGTGTTTTTTTTTTCCTTCCATCTCGTATTACTCATTTGTTAGCTTATTTGATCAAAGAAATCAAAATTTGAAATATTTACAGTACTTTATGCTACAGAAAATTGTGAATACTCCGTTCATTTTAAGAGCTTTTTATTTTCATAACCTGTCTCCGTCTTTACGAAATTTGGGGTTTCTTGATTTTTCATATTCCTTATCCTTTCTGAGTTTAACAAAGTTGTAATTATGGTTAAAGAGGGATTCCTAAATTGCCCCTTTCCTGGAATAATAATTGTCAAAACTTCAGTGCTACTCCTATTAGTTTTCTTGTAATATTTGAAGCTTGTTTTGTAAATCTCATCAAATGGTGATGTGATGAAGGGCTCTACTGCCGGGTTAATTCCACCATCATTTCATTAGACTATTGGATCAAATGACCAAAGTCACATGCAATACATGCACATACATCGCGGAAATTTTATGACCACATGATAATCTGTTCTCCTTAACAATGAAACTAATTTTGGGTGCAGTTTGTTGCGTGTGACTGTGAGGGGTGAGAGTCTGGTAAATGGTCACAGAAGCAGGAGCCACCTCTGGCTAGTAGATCTGGCGGGAAGTGAGCGAGTGGGGAAGATTGAAGTTGAGGGTGAAAGGCTCAAGGAGTCACAGTGCATCAACAAGTCCCTCTCAGCACTTGGGGATGTCATCTCAGCACTTGCATCCAAAAACTCGCATATACCATACAGGCAAGACTGTGGCTAACATCATCATCTCATTCTTGACAGAGTAATGCAGTACTCATTTGTTTGTCCTCTCTGTTGTCCAAAAATCAGGAACTCGAAGCTCACTCATTTGTTGCAGAGCTCACTAGGTAAAACTTATCCTTTCTTGCTTTGAGGCCTATGAGGGTGTTCACATGTATTACAAATAGCAATCAGTGGATTGAATTTTACGCCATGTGTTCTGACAATGGATGAAAATCGGGAAGAAAGTTAATGTGATACTGCGTTACTGCGTTTCTGCCTTTTCTTCTTCAAACCATTCACCTATGCCAACTGCAAAATATAGATTTTGGGTGGAAAAGTTAGTTGTGATTATTGATGATCTCAATGAGTGGAAACATTTTTGAACTAATGGCAATTCAAGATTTACCTGGATCCTCAGAAGTACTTCCATGATCTTATCTACCATAGCCTGTTTTGAGATGGGCTCAAAATCACTTGCCAACCATCTGAGTTGTTTCCTTTCCGCTATTTTCTTTTTCTGTTTACTCGAAGATGGTTGATAGCTATATTTGCCATGGAACTTTTAGGATCAACTAATAAAATATTCATGCAAATCCTGCCCAATTTGAGCTGTTTGCTTTCTGCTGAGTCTCACTCCTCTTCAAAGATGGTTGTTATCTATAACCCCATGTATACTTTTAGATTATTCATTAATTGATTGTTTAAATTCAGGAGGAGATTGCAAAACTTTGATGATTGTTCAAATCAGTCCAAGTGACTGTGATCTGGGGGAGACTCTCTGCTCACTTAATTTTGCCAGTCGAGTTCGGGGCATTGAGCATGGGCCTGCTCGTAAACAGTCCGACCCTCTTGAGATTTTCAAGTGCAAACAAATGGTAATGTCATCTCATTCTATATTGATTCAAATAAGAAAACAAAATAAGAGAAGAGGGGTGCAAGAGGACTGAGTTCCTCTTCATGGGGTTACTCTTCATTTGGTTTTTACAGGCAGAGAAGCTGAAGCAGGATGAGAAGGAATCAAAGAAAATGCAGGAAAGCTTGCAGGTGCTGCAATTGAAATTTGCTGCCCGAGAGCAATTGTGCAGAAACCTTCAAGAAAAGGTACAAAGAATGAAATCATCACCCCAGTACTTTTTTTTTTCTTGGAAGAGAAAGCAGTTAGACAAATAACCGTGTTTTTTTTAGAGGTTTTGTTTATTTCTTGTCAATATATCATCTGCTTTTTTATAAAAGAAATAGTGCATGGATTGTAGACAAAGGAAATCTTTCACTGATGAATTATAAGCAACCAATTATTGCATATTATAGTAGAAGGTTTTTAATTTAATTTTGACTGCTGCCTTTCAATTTTCACTCTCACTGAATCCCATGTCAACCTAATATTATATATTATAACAGTAGGATTTCATTTAAATATGGAATCCACCAAACCATATCAAGAGATAAACTTGAGAATATCTAAAACTGAAAGTGTTCCCCACTGAATGATTTTCATGATTTAAAAAAATGAAAAAATGAAAGTGAAAATTGTAACTGATTTTAAACAATTTACATTCCTTTTCCAAACCAACTGAAAGGGATCTCATTTTGAAATCAATGATTTAATGCAATTACTTTTTTTGAAGCATTAAGTAATCCAATGATGTACATCAAACTGTTGAAACTTGGGAATGGTAACTACTCAATTGGAGGTATTATTGTATCAATCAAAAGTGGGTGACATATCAGTGAAAATCGTCTATATGAAAACTCTCATGCATCTCATGTGATCAATTCTCCTTCAAATTTAATTCAGCTTCAATCGCACCTGCTTGTCTAGTACATTTATCTTTAAAAAACCTACACTAGGACTTAACGATTTACATTAATTCTGCCAAATATTTCAAGATCTTATCAAATATGCTTTTAGACAATTCCATTTCCAACATGATATTTTCCTCATTTCCAGCTGAATTTGCAGCTTACTTATTATGCATTAATTCTAAATATATTTGTGCATTAATTCCAACAGGTCAGAGAACTTGAGAGCCAGCTGGCCGATGAGAGGAAAACAAGACTTCAACAGGAAAATAGAGCTGCTTCTAGAGATCAGAAGGGCCCAACATCTGAAAAAAAGCCACCCTTGTTTCCATCCAAGCCAAGGCCACCACTGAGCAGAATCACGAATGTCTTACCTCCTTTAGGTCGCCAAATGAGCAGCATTGTTCCAACAGCAGTGATGGATAAAGAGAACACAATGACAACAACTGCTGCGACAACAAACCCAGCTCCTATGAAAGCACGGCGAATTTCCATGGCTTCTTCAATCCGACCTGTGAAAATGCAGCCCAAGAGGCGGGTTTCTATTGCAGTTATGCAACCTGAAACACGCACATTTCCCACGACACTTGGCAGTTCCACTCAGTACTCATATCAGAACAATGATGCCATGAGACGACGATCGCTTGTAAGGGACCCACGTAGGATATCACGGATCTTTACACCACTGCCTGAGGCAGTGATGGTAGCTACTACTCCAGATAACAAAAGAAATGCCAGCAGCAACACCTCCAGTAGCAAGTTTTCTAGCCCCCCAACCCAGGCTTCCTGGAGGCCAAAACTTCCCACTGTTGCTTCTCCACGACGAAGGCGACTTGTCTCAAGCCCACTCAACTTGAGAGGCCTGAAGAATGCACAAGCACTCAATAAATTCTGTTCAAGCGTTCAGAGCAAAGTCTGCATCTCGCCATCCCAACAAAACCATCTGGTCTCAAGAAAATTGGGTTCTGCTCAGAGAGTTTTGTGTAGCAATAACAGAAGAAGAGCAAGCATTCAGTCATTTATGTAGAAGAACAAAATTTAGAGAGAATGTATTCTTTACATTGTGTGAATGAACGTTGTTTTGATTTTGATTACTTGTGTGAGAGGGAAGGATAAAAAGTAAACTACTCTTTACAGGGTCATCTAAAAGTATCTCAATAGAACATGTGTGTAACTTCAATTTATGCATGTTGTGGAATCGTAGTTCCATTTGCTCAGTTATCTTCCCACATTTACCCTTCTAAAAATACATAGTGAAACATGCACTGTTGATAATTGATTCTTAATTGGCTGCTTATTGTCTGTCAATGCGTCATATGGGTTAGGCTTGTGCATGCACATATTCAAGGCCCAGATGTAGCTTCTTTTTACCTTGATACCCACAAACCTGCAGTGTATCCATGAGAACACCATTGTGGGACTCACTTCTTGGAAACACAAAACATCACTAAACAACCCTATCATTTTGGGGATATTCCACAATGCCTCCAACTGACTTACCCTGCATCATCTGCAGTGTTTCAGTTCAATGCCGAAAACGTAGCGTGTGAATAATTCCAAAATGAATATAACATGATCTTGTGAAAGCAATTTCAGACAAGCAACTCTGGTTGTGTGAACTTCTCAAGAAATTCACAAACAGAATGATAAATCATTGTATTTCTCAAGACACAGCATTAACATTTTGCATTTGCTTATCCTTTTTATGTACCATCTATTACACTGGAGAGGAAAATCTTTTCTATGCAGGTTGATGGCCCACCAAGAGGAAGGCATAGGCGAAGAGAATATGGATGGAAGTGGTAATAAAAGAGGAATGGGAAAACATAGTTCATGCAGCAGATCCCAACTTAGTCGTGACAAGGCCTTGATGATGATGACAATCTATTTTATAATTTGTATAAAAGTATCTTTGGTGTAGCATGTTTCTCTTTGAGCTTTGAACCCATTTATATTTTATTTTGAACCCCTTTTTTCTATTGTCACCGTGGAAGGACTTTTTATTGCAGTTTAGCATGATGGGATTTTGAACGGCAGCTAATCACATCAAGGGTTAATAAGAAGGCGAGAGCCCAAACCCACATTGTCACGACCCGGTTCGGGCCGCGCCAACCAAGGTCCTAATTCGGGACCGTGGCGTGGCAGGTGAGAAAATTTTGCCCGCACATTCTATTTCCCACAGGTTTCCGCGGTGAGGATTCCACAAACCCAATGCCTCACAAATAAACACAAATAATAATTTGTGGAAGCATGTAACAAACACAACATGTAACTCAAAACAAAATATAGAAATATGAAGACTTATGTTAGAGTGAAAAAATATATCTAAGCATACCCGATGTAAGCGCACAAAAACTCACAGACCCGGGGGGAGTGATTTTTGCGGCCCACTGGAGGAAGACGAAGGTCGTAGCTCCTCGAAGATGATAGAAGAACCGTTGCCTCGAGCCTGAAAGGGGAAAGAGAAGAAGGTCAGAGGACCCTGGCTTGGGCAGCGCAGGGCTCTCCGATGCCTTTGTTAGCTGCAGGTGCAGGGCTAGAACAGAGGTAGGAGATGTAGTTTGAGAGGAAATGGCATACCAGTGAGTGTGGTGTTTGTTGGCCCTCATCTTCTGGAGCTGTTGCTGTGTATACATAGGGGAAGAGAGGAGACAAGAGGGAGGCTCTGTCAGAGTCTGATTCCATCACAGCCCACTCTGCAGTCCCATCGGGCCTGACTTCTGGGCCCAGTCCCATCAGGCCATTTTGAGCCATGCACTTGGCAGGGGTGGATAAGAGAGAAGAAATATCCCCACACAAGGCCCCCCAGCTTTTAACTTCTTAGGGTACTCCAACCCCTTGGAAGTTTGAAAGCTAAATAGCCTGATGGTTTATCCGAGCTTGAACAACACGACCTGCTGGCTCGTCACCAGAGGTGCATCCTTCGCCGTGTAGGCGGAAACTGGCACGTAGCCGAGATGAGGGACGTAACTGGCTGGTACTGTTACCGGAGCCAGTGTAGTCTGTCGCCGTGTAGGCGGAATCTGACGCGTAGCCGAGATGAGGGACGTAACTGGTTGGTACTATTATCGGAGCCAGTGTAATCTTTTCCTTGAGGCTGGTGGTATCACCGAGCCTGCTTTTTTCGAAGCTGGTCGCACCAGAGCTTTATTTTTCCGAAGCTGGTGCCATCACCTTGCTTGATTTTTCCGAAGCTGGTGCCATCACCGAGCTTGATTTTTTCGAAATCGGGATGTAAATGGCTGGTACTTTTACTGAGGCCAGTTTGATTTTTTCGAAGCTGGTGCCATCACCGAGCTTGATTTATTTCAACACTGGTGCCATCACCGAGCGTGATTTTTCCGAAGCTGGTGCTATCACCGAGCTTGAGTTTTTCGAAAGGGCGAATGTTACTACTGCCGAGCGGGGGAAAGCACTGCTGCCGAGCTGGAGAGGACCGAGTCGTGCTTGCCCAGCTGGTACTGTTACCGAAGCTGGTGGCCTCGGTGCACTGCTGCCGAACTGGAGAGTTTACTTCTACCGAGCTGGAGAGTAGCGTTGCGCAGCCGAGATATATGTTTGGGATAAGGTTGTGGCCGATGTGGATTTTTTTGGGTGCATGTGTGACTAGTGTAAAACATTGGAACTTAATGATGGTCATGGGGGGTGGATAGCAGGATCACCAATTTTGGTGGTAAGTAGGATTACCAAACCCATGATGTGATGTTAGAAAACTTATGAACCAAATCCCAACGCCCCCCAATTGCATCAATCTCAAAGCTCAAACCTGTCTTCAACACCTATCCATATCCCCTTCCAGCAATCCACTTGGACCAATAAAAAACGGCGAGAATCCTGAAAGATCCATTTGTTTATGACGGTGACATTTGAAACCCCACCATTGAAAGATTGAGAGAATGGCTCGGATGACACTTCGTTGTCAAAGTAAGCTCTCCTCCATTTCTTTTTCAAAACTGCCTCCTATGGCTCCTCATCGTCGATCGGAAGGAATAGCGATTGCTCATCGTCGTCGTCGGAATCAGAGTCGGAGGAGGTGGTGGTGCAGAGCTCGTACAAGTGCAAGGGCCCGGGCCCTTTGGATACGATGGATTCGTTGCCTATCAATAGCGGTATCAGGGATACCTACTGTGTGGGGGGCTTCCAAAAAATCTGCATTTCCTACTCCACCTGGGGCTATGCAGTCTATGCTGCAGATTTGCTGGGCCACGGACGATCGAACGGCCTCCGTCGCTACATGGGTCCGTCTCCCCGGCTATCTTTGAAAGATACTCCTCAAAATACTCGTCACAAGCTTGCTTTGAAAGACCCTCTGGGAAGATTGGGACGTTCACATCGTTTTGAAGATTTTCTCTCTTGGGCTGTCCTCGTCTTCTTTCTTCTGAATCTATTTCCATGGCAAGCAGCAGTAGAGACGACGATCCTCTTTCCTTCTCGAATCTTCCTCCTCCTATCCTACTTTCTGATGGAGAGGGGTCCCTTCCCGATCCCAATTCTCAAATCGGCAGCGCTTCCGGAAGCCTACAGAACGACGGGCTGTCCTTCAGTGCTATTAGCGACAGCAGAACGCACCCGAGCGAGTTCTCCTATGGGGCTATGGATGGCGGCAGCATCGAAGCAGACTTTGGCTTCCGACGCCCTGGATTTGGCGAGATCCCTCTTCTTGGCACCGTCAAGATGCACGACCGTCACGTCTTCCTCTGCTACAAGAACCCGCAGGTGTGGCCACCGCGTGTTTGAGGCTGCTGAGTTCGATCGGCTTCCGCGGCTGCTTTCTGCCGCTCTGGCGGCCAGGAAGGGAGCTAGCCCGAACTGGGCTGTTTGCCGAACTGGGGAGTTTGCCGTGCTGAGAATCTGCCGGACAGGGGGTCTGCCGAGATGGGTATCTCTCCCGAGCTGGCTGTAGCTGCCGAACAGGGGGCTGAGACGAGATGATCGTGCTGATTGCTAGTGACGTCTGCCGAGATCATCCTGCTAAGCTGGGACCGAGCGAGGGGGGCCTGCTGCGATGATCGTCTGCGCTGGGAGCACCGACCGAGCAGGGATGGTGACCAGCCGGGGTGTCTGCAACCGAGCTGGGGTTGCTGACTGACCGGCTGATGAAATGGAACTGCCGAGCTGCAAGTGCCGAAATGGACGGACCTGCCGATCTGCAGTAACCTGCTGAGATCGGCAGAAGTGGGTGCCTGTGTGGGTGGGCAGCTTCATCTCGGAGTTGTTGGCGAGGGACCCGTTTTTCATGCTCTTGGGGAGCCAGAGGAATTGGCCAACGCCCTCGTCAGACTCCCATGCGGGCATGTCTTCTCTGTACAAGTGGGCGATGTCAAGGATTCTTCCACCATCGTACTCCTCCCTCCTCAATGGCTTCAACTCCCCATCCAAACCACAAGACCCAGATGCAGCACTTGGGCCTGATGGATAGGCTGAGGAAGATGTGGCCAAGGTCAACGATGGCACCTCGAAGAGTACTGCAAGTAGTAGAACGATCCAGATCGTCTTTGCCATATTAATCTGATCTCCAGCTGCTGCTGCTCCTGCTACTTCTGCTCTCTGTATCACTCTCTTTGGAGTCGGTTTCTTGTAGTAGCGGTTTTTCTCTATATTCGAGAAGAGAAGGTTTGCGGGAGTTTCGATGTCTGCCGACCGAAAATGCGTGCTGCCGAGATGAGACGAGATGGGGGGCTTTTTGGCCGAAATGGGATGCTGCCGAGATCCTTCTGCCGAGCTGGGATCACCAGGGTCACCGTGCCGAGCTGGAGATCGTCGTGCTGAGCTGGCTGCCGAGATGGCAAGTCTGCCAGCCAGAGACAGGCCGAACTGGGAGAGTTCTGCTGGGATGCAGTTTTTTGCCGAGGTGGGCCTGCCGAACTGGGCCACGGACTGTCTGCCGAACTGGAGTCTGCCCAGCTAGAGATAAGCCGAACTGGGAGGTCCGCCGAGCTGGAGATATCAGTCGAACTGGAGTGTCTGCTTCAGTCTCTCGGCTCTTCTGCCCCTTGAAAAGGCCATGGATGATATAGAGAAAGACATGGAAATGGCTTCACAGCCACAGACTTCTCCAGCTGAAGAAGAGAAAGAGAGAGAAAGAACTGCTGCCGAAATCAACTCGTCCCACTTTGGCTCTTCGAGGCATGGTGTTTGGGAAGATGACTTTTCCATCGTCCCTACAAACGGCGCCATTTGTAAGCGCACAAAAACTCACAGACCCGGGGGGAGTGATTTTTGCGGCCCACTGGATGAGGACGAAGGTCGTAGCTCCTCGAAGATGATAGAAGAACCGCTGCCTCGAGCCTGAAAGGGGAAAGAGAAGAAGGTCAGAGGACCCTGACTTGGGCAGCGCAGGGCTCTCCGATGCCTTTGTTAGCTGCAGGTGCAGGACTAGAACAGAGGTAGGAGATGTAGTTTGAGAGGAAATGGTATACCAGTGAGTGTGGTGTTTGTTGGCCCTCATCTTCTGGAGCTGTTGCTGTGTATACATAGGGGAAGAGAGGAGACAAGAGGGAGGCTCTGTCAGAGCCTGATCCCATCACAGCCCACTCTGCAGTCCCATCGGGCTTGACTTCTGGGCCCAGTCCCATCAGGCCATTTTGAGCCATGCACTTGGCAGGGGTGGATAAGAGGGAAGAAATATCCCCACACACCCGACATTAAAGTTTAATATTTACACCACAAAGAAAGTAATTTTAATATTTTCAATCCCAAAAGAAAAGCCAACAAAGGCCGATGTAAACAAAATCCCAAAATGAGGTAGACACTCTGAAAACATGTGATACATAGCTCATGGCCCAACCCGATATCTAGATGACATCGTCGGGCTGCTTGATCGACACTTATATGTGCAACGCTTAACCGCAAGTCTACGGTATCGTCAAGTAATAAAGGACTAAAGAGTCCGGATTATCGATCCCATGGAGAGAGGATAGAAGAAGCAATGAATTCAACTTAAGTAGAATTAAATTAAGATAGCGTTTGGTTCGCGTGAATGGAGGTCGTGGAATGACCATTCCAGCGTTTGGTTCGCCAAAAAGGGGCGGAATGGCCTTTACCTCCGGAATCCCATTCCTTTATGTGAGGGAATCACCATTCCATCCAAGAACGGAAGGAATCATCATTTCATTCCTTTCTAACTTTTTGTTGAGACCAAAATACCCTTGCTTGTAATATTATTATTATTATATAATAATAATATAATATCTTTTTCACCCAACCATTGTGGGGCCCACCCAAAATATTATAATAAAATATAATAATACATTATTATATTATAATAATAATAATATAATATCTTTTTCACCCAACCATTGTGGGGCCCACCCATAATATTATATCTATCAATCTATCTATCTATCTACTATTATAAATGAGGCTATGTTGCATGGTTTTTTCAACCAACCGTTGTGGGGCCTACCCCTAAATATTATAATATAATATAAGAATATATTATTTTGAGAAATTGCAAAATTTTTCACTACACCTTTGTGGGGCCCACCCCAAAATATTATAATGCAAACTTTTTCACTACACATTGTGGGGCCCACCCCCAAATAGTATAATATAATATAATAATATATTATTATGAGAAATTACAAACTTTTTCACTACGCCTTTATGGGCCCCACCCCCAAATCATCCACCACAAACAATGCAAATGTGACAGTAGAATCTAAGAAGGGTATTTTGGTCAATCTTATGTAAATTTGATTCCATTTCAGGCAGCATTCCAGCGTACCAAATGCAGGAATATGAATCAGAATTCCATTACTTGGTTGATTCCTCAACGTACCAAACACTGGAATGGAATTGACTATTCCTGCCTCATTCCATTCCATTGTCATTCCGGTCTCCATTCCATTCCTGCCTACAACCATTCCAGCGAACCAAACGCTACCTAAGATATAGCTTATATAAACAATTGAAGTGAATAATTAAAACTAATAAACTATGTAATGTAAACAACTAATTAACATTCTAAAATATGAAATTAATAGGATCTAACAAACTATACTAAACTAGTGGATGAGTGGTGGTAAAAATGGAAGATTTAAGGTGAAGATGTGATGTGAAATTTGTATGATTTTAAAAACAAGTGGTGTAAAATGTGTATCTAACAATCTAGAAGTGAAAATAAGAAATAAAATTAACAACAATCAAAATAAGAGATTAGGCAATCCAAAATCCACTAAGTTTGTAATTAATCCGATCAATGCATGTTCTAATTCAACTCCCAAATCTACAATCTAATTAGCAATCTCTTGCCTAATTGGATTGGATGATATAGCAATGAAGATTAAAGTAAAGAAAATCAAAAGCCAAGATCATAGATCATCATCTAACTACCATAACAATAATTCATCAAAATCAAGCTACAAAAGATCAAAGATAAGGGCTCTAGAGCATGCTATGTGAGAGAACTTAATCCAACTATAAAGCATCAATTGAGATTATCCAAGCATCAAGTGTAGAGATAGAGCATGAGAAATGAAAGAGATTAGTACAATTAGATCTAAAATCTACTAATCCATTAAAGGCATAAGTATAGAATTTAAACTAAAATATGCATGGTATTGAACTAATTACATTACTTGCTTCAAAAGGAAACCCTGATCTAAGAGCTATAGCCACTAAGCATCAAGAAAGAGCTCCAAATCTTCATTAATGATATTCAATTACACACTCTCTTTAGATTAGTTACAAAGAAGCTTCTAATTACAATCTAAAAGTAAAGATAAAATTGCAAAAGGACTAACTTGCTAAAAGATCTCTCTTTCAATCTACAAATACATTCAAATTTATAAGAACATTGAAGACATTTGATTGGCTCATTTCATTTCACAAGGACTGCTTCCATTTGATTGGTTGCAACTTGAAGGCTTTTGATTGGCTTATTTGCTTACACATAGATTGCTTGAATTTGATTTGGAGGCTTTTCGTTGGCTCTTTTGATTTCACATGGATAGCTTCAATTTGATTGGTTACAACAAACTTTCCTTCTAAAAGCATATGTGCCTTTTGCCTTTTGCCTTTTGCTTTATGTGGTCCTTCATTTTGGAGGCTTTTGATTGGCTCATATCCAGCCCACGCTCTAACCAATACACCAACGAATCCTTTGTGTTAGAAAATAACTTCTTTTATCATTAAAGTGTTTTCCTCTTATTTTGGAATTCTTCAACTCTTCATAAGATTTCTTCACAAAGATTTCTTTATGTAACTTCTTTATTGAAATATGTTCTTAATGCCTTGAGACACTAGCTGGAAGGTTGGGGTAGTCGTGGTCCACCTACAGAAGAGAAATTGTATAAAAATACGCTATAAATAATCGGATTTATGCATAATAATATGATAATCCATTAATGTGGTAGAAGGATAAAATCTCCGTGTAAAACAAATGATATGCATATGAGATGCCGATAAAATTCGGACTAATGGGGGGTAAAATATGCAATATTTAACACTCATCACAGCTACTCTCTAGAGCTGCCACCTCCTCATGCTCATCCTCAAGGGCAAAGAAACATACACTTAGGCACCAAATTATGATGGGTCAGACACAACGAGGCAGGTGATTGAAAAAGGTAACAAACATGCCACAATATAGATAAGTTTCGCAAATAACAAAACATAACTTAAATCATAAATCACAAGTAAAACAAATGCATTCTTGGCATACTCATTTCATATAAAATAGGATGTAAATCAATGGAAAGAATCAAAATTAACACATTAGCAACCACACAAAGTTATACTCTCCATCACCGAAGTGAAGGGAGCACACACGATAATTAACCTCCGTCACACGAAGTGAAAGGAGCACACAAGTATATAATTATAGTAACCCAGTATAGCTGGGCATCACATGAAAGTCTCGCTGTGGAACGGGCAAAATCACGCACACGAATTCCAAACTACAATTGGCACAAAGTATTTAAGGACCCAGGTCAGATGATCAAACCAACAAGATCGTCCAAGCTAATAGTGCCAACATAAAAATCCATGCAAGATTTCAAACAAAACTTCGTACTTTTATCAACGGGACCTACCCACACTACTACGACAAACACACATGAGAAAATCACAAAAATGTAGTCCTGACATGGTGCATACTGAATTCACAGTTCACAATTAAATCCCACACTAGTCACTCAAGTAAAACCTTTGAAATTCACTGCTTTAGAAATGAGACGGTCAAAATAAGAAAGGGTTTGGTTAACAAATACTACATAAAGACACACATTCCCATTAGCACACTGAGACAATGTCAGTCGGATTGATATACACTTAGAGTCCAAATGTCGAATATTCATAGTAATTGGTGCCCAAAGTTCTAAGACATTCCAGACATCTAAGTGTACAACACCCACGTGATAAGGGCCTGTTTGGATGCACAAGAAAATAATATTTTGTAGAATATAATCTTTCATTTTCTAAAAAAGAGAATCTTGTGCGTTTGGTAATTCAAGAAAAATTTAAAGAAAAGAATCTTTTCTTTCAAAAAGCTCAATATTTTCTCCTACCGCTCCCTCTTGTAGAAAATATTCTACAAGATAAGAATCTTTCAAAATAACAATTAAAAAGTGGTAGAGTAAAGTAAAGAATTTAGTTCACCAAATCCATCATGATGTGTTTATTTACATATATGATAAAGTAAACTAAAAGTAAATGTTACGGCACGGTAAAGTTGGGGTAAAGTAAAGGTGGGATAAAATATTTGGTAAAGTAAAGTAGGAAGGAATGGTAAAGTAGTTTCTTTCTATTTGACTTTACTTTATCACATTTTATCATAGTTTTATATGGTAAATAAAAAGTGATTAATTTATTTATAGGTGTGGTAAAGTAAAATAAATATTGATGTCATATCATAGTAAATGTGAGGCAAAGTAAGGTGAGATGAAGTATGTGGTAAAACAAAGTGGGAGAGAGTTGTAAAGTAGTTGTTTTTTGTATTGACTTGATTTTACTATACTTTACCATGGTTTTATGTGATAAAAGAAAAGTAACTTAAGGTAAAAACATTGCAGTTGAACTTTAGTTTACCACACTACTTTTTTTATCCAGATTTGGTAAATTAAATAGAAATTAAAATATTTAATAAAAAATTATTCTAATAATGTAATTTAATTTAATCATAGCACCTTCCAAACAACTCAATTTAAAATCTGTGAAATTCTTCAAAAATCGCCAAACAGCCAAAATATTGTAATATTATAATATTACATTATTCTATTCTATACTATCTTATTCTTGCAATATTTAAATCTGTAAATATTTTATTCTGTAAACATCCAAACAGGCCCTAAGGTCCAAGTTTCTATGGATAAAAATCCATGCAATTCCCAAATTCAGGAGGCTCAATTAGCACCCGGTTAAATGTCGGTTAAGAGACAGGTGACCGAATGTCAACTTGACAGAAATTTTAGCCTTTTGATGTACGAACCGACAAATTTCAGGTAGGTGCCGGTCAGGTGTCAGTTAACCAACCATGGTTTCTATCGTTTTTTCGTAAACTGATTCTAAATCGAACTTTGGTTCGGTGAATCAACCCTTGACTGAACTTTACGAAAATTTGAGTTTAGAACTCCCAAAGCTTGACCCTTCTTCCCAAACCACCATACTTCTTCTACAAGTGACTTTTCATGCAAAGACAAAGCCTCCACCGCTCCAAATTCAACCATTCATCACACATCCTCCATCAAAACACCCAATTCACTATTCAAACCTCCACCAACATCCATCAAAAAACATAATTTATTATCCAAACCTCCATCAACATCCAACAAGCATAAAAATCATATAATGAACTGCGACTCAAATAGACTAAAACTGAAACAAAGAAAATTGAAGTAATCCAAAGCATGTATACATTAAGAAGAGTACTATAGCAAAACATGAATTCAAATCAAGGTAAAATAAATATTACAACGTTCAAAGATATGAAGTTTAGGCTAGAAGTTCACAAAATACTTGCATTCACATCAACAACTCATTCAATCACTTGCCTTAGCACCAATTGGGTTCTAAAACACTCTCCAAAGACTCCTCTCCATAATATTCTTCAAATATTGCCAAACGGTAAAAATATTATACTATTATAATATTTCATTATTGCACTTTATACTATTTTATTCTTGCAATATTTTTATCTGTAAATATTTTATTCTGTAAACATCCTAAAAGAGGGCGTTTTCTTGTGAAAAATGCCCGGGGAGTCATGTAGCCTTCCCCACACACACACATATAAGGAATACTGATGCTTTCCTTTTTTGCATATGGGATATTCCTCTTTTGCAAATAATCATATATGACTTTTCATCTTTTGCATATCTCTAATCCCAAACCTCAAAAAATCTGGACCATAGATTTTGAGGGCAACATCACCCCTTGGTTTGTCAATAAATAGGAGACAGTACTCAATGCTTGTAATCTTCATTTTATAAAGAGGATGGAGTTGGTGATGGAGATATTGACAGGAAAGCTTTTCCACGTGCAGATAGACCAAAGTGCTACAGTTAAGGAGCTGAAGAAGAAGATTGCAATGCAAGAGGCCTTACCCGAATATCGCCTGATTCTTCTTCAGAGAAATGGCCCACTGATAAAGGAAGATCAATCCTCATTAGCTGATTATGGGGTTAAAGAAGGGTCACACATTTATGTCTTTTTCTCATAAAATGGTGGAATGCTGGACTCCATCACCCCCTGTGGCAGTTGATAAACAAACAGTGGAATGATTTGTATTTGTTTTTTTTTTTTTAATTAAAAAAGGTCTTTATCATTTATCATTTTCTTAATATTTATCTAATGTGGCTTCTTAGAAATATAATCTTTCCAAACATATATTTTATTTTCGACCAATGTTCGATGCGCTTTCATATAATTCCTCCATTATAGATTATGTCTCAAACATGTGTAAGACTCAAGCTAGAAAAAAGTCAATTAGCAAAAAACATTGAGGGGTCATTTGTTTAATGTTGTTGAATTGCTAAGAATTATAAGACTAGTATCACTGAAATCGATTGAAAATAAAAAAAATAAAAGGTGAATATTAAAAAATAACCTCACATTTGAAAAGCGAATCAAGAGAATAAGCTATTAACCTAACAAATCAAATCCTTGGAAATTCATTCTCTCATCTATTCATTCGCTTTATATTTTTACTTGTTGACTCTACGATAATACGTTGTTGGAGCTCATTTGACCATTAGTTGCTATGTTCTCAATTCCAAGCAAACAAATAGGCCCAACAAACCAAATTTTTGTTTGCACTTCTGAAATAAAACTAGCAACCATAACCTTCAATGGAGAAAAGGGTATAGCCAATGACAATAACGCTTCTCGCATCTTGATAGAGTGGGAAGATTTGGTTTGGGGCATTAAATTAGATAGAGCCTAAAGCATTTTACCTATGTCATGCCATATTCGTCTTTGGTTGATATATTGGTTTCTTTTAGCCCTTTATCAAAGAGAAATCTTGAAAAAAGAAAAACGATCAATATGTGATTTCAATTTATTTTTAAGATTTTCTGATGTAAATAAGTAATAAAGTATAATATAAATATGGTGAAACAATCAAAATTATTATCTACAATTTTTTGAAAACTATTTTCTCAAAGTGGAAATATTATAATGTTAATCATATAAGGATGTATGTGAACTTTGGGATCCATTCATATGCCGAAAATAAAGTATGTTAAAAGTTGACAATCACCTAATTTAAAAGTCACAGAATCATCACTCGTCACTAGGTGTAAAAATTTCAACCTTTTACCTACACCATTAATGTCTAGTCCTCAATCAACACCTGGCTACATTTGATTGCAATGTTGAGAGTATAGTGCGTGTAAAATTCTCACGGGCAATGGCAGCTACTAGAAAAAATTTTCGACGATTTGGTCGAAGAAACGTATCCACATGGATACTGCTTAGATTTTTCACAATCACATTAGATATTTGAGAATCCTACTATATTCAAAAGAGATTTTCTCTGAATCTTTCGAATTTCTATTTTTAGCCATCATTAAATATATTGCTGAGACCTTCCTTATTGATATATTTTTACCCATTATTAGATATACCCAAGAAAAGCTACATGAATTCTTTTAGTTATTCAAAAGATCCACTTGTAAAATTTAAACCCCTCATGACGATCCCCTATTTCAACGAAATAGGGAAATATTGTTTCTGCCTATCCCCGAGCGCTATCTTTATAAAATGCCATCTTTGTTTCTTTTTTTTTTTTTTTCCAATATAGCAATTGAGAGTATGTAATTAGCCAACATTTTATTTTATATAGGTGACGCTCGAGGATAGGCCGAAACAGTATTTCCTTGTTTTAAGGTAAAATTTAAACCCCTCATAACGATTCCCAGTTTCAACGAAATAGGAAAATATTGTTTCGGCCTATCCCCGAGTGCTATCTTTATAAAATGCCATCTTTTTTTTTTGTTCCAATGAACCAATTGAGAGTGTGCAAGTAGCAGACATTATATATTTTATATACGTGACGCAGGTGACGCTCGATGATAGGCCGAAACGGTATTTCCCTGTTTCGTTAAAATAGGGGATCTGGACTCAAAGGAATCATATTCTCTTCTAGAGCTTCTAAGAATAACTACATCTACTCATATGGGTTTTGCTCAAACTTTGCTAAAAATATTGGAGTTGGCATGCTGTGAGGTTTATAAGTTTTACTCATAAACACATGATTATAATTTGAAAAAGACAAAAATGAGTCAAATTATGTGTTTTATAAGTAATCGACTGGTTATCCAACTTTAATTGGAGTGAAACTTTGGCCACATCTAATAAAATTGGTGGTGGTTTCTACTGCTTGGTTTTGTATGTTGCCTTCAATTTGTGGGGCTGACATAGGAAATTCGCATATTTGTGCAATAAAATCAAAGATGTTCCTCGGTAAGGCTTTATTATATTACTAGCAGAAAGGGTTTGTCCTGATGAACTATGACAGCATGGGATTTTGGTTTCATAGTAACTATAGAAAGCATGAAATGCCTATACATTTCCGATCCAAACTATTAACCCTAGAGCCATCTTTCTACTTTGCCCTAAATCTAAATCACCAATATAACGCCCTAAAATAGTTGAAGCACTAAACAATTGGATTCCAACTCTTGTGGCTTGGACCAAGCTTAATTATGAGAAACCATGCAGGAATAATGATAGTAACCTATTCTAGCCATACCAACCACAGCACGTCAACCTTTAGAATCCTCATTGGTGGGTTTTGAAATGGCTAACACCTTGAATATCAATTATAATATATTAAGCTGAAAGATTTTGGATTTAATTTTGAATATCATTTACAATTTTGATGGGAGATTATCCCCATTTCATTTTTTAAGTATCCACATTTTGCTCTCCACTACCTATGTTATTCAACTGCATATTTTTTACGGGCATTCGGCGAGAGGTCCCTCAAAGTATGACTTTCTTACAAATAGTCTACAAAAAAAAGTCATACAGCCAAAAACACATTCCCATACCTGATATGTCTAATTTACTATTTCTTTAAATCATATCCCATGATTGGTGGGATATCCCATTAATAATAGTCAACTACCACTTAATGGGCCACGATTAATGGAATCTCATTAATGAGATTTTCAAATAAATTCTAAAAACACACAAATAAATTTCAAAATAACCCAAATAAATTTCAAAAAGCACAAATAAATTTAAAAAAAGAACAAATTTCAAAAGAACGCAAATAAATTTAAAAAGACACAAATAAATTTCAAAAAATATAAATAAATTTCAAAAGATGAAAATCGATTTCAAAAGATCCAAATAAATTTCAAAAAAATATAAATAAATTTCAAAAGTCGTAAAATAAAATTAAAAAAAGCAAATAAATTTAAAAAAACGTAAATACATTTGCCAAAACTAAGATAACCCAATTTTCCAAATTAGGGAACAATGTGGCAAAAAACTCAAGTCTTTTTGTCAAAAACTCATTTAAATTTATTTAAAAAAATAAAAATTAATTTCAAAAGACACAAATAAAATTCAAAAACACAAATGGATCTAAGAAAATACAAATAAATTTGCCAAAAACACAGAAAGATTCATTAAAAAACTCAGTTAAAATTTTTTAAAATGGAGATAAATTTGTCAGAAACTAACCTATATTTTTCAAAAACTCAAATAAATTTGTCAAAAACTCAGATAGATTTGTTTATAATTCAAATAGATTTGTTCCAAAACTAAGATAAATAGCCAAAAACTCGGATAGATTTGTCCAAAACTCAGATAAATTTGTCCAGAACTCAGATAAATTTGTTCTAGAAGTCAGATAAATAGCCAAAAACTCAGATAGATTTGTCCAAAACTCAGATAAATTTGTCCAGAACTCAGATAAATTTATTCCAGAAGTCAGATAAATAGCCAAAAAATTAGATAGATTTTGTCCAAAACTCAAATCAATTTGACAAAAAATACAAAACTCAGATAAAATTGACTTTGACTGGAATGGGGATGGACTTCTGGAACGGGTCAGGTTGAACTTGACTTGGAACCAACTCGGAACTACTGCAGAGCCCATGCCCACTTTCTTCTTCTTCTTCTTCTTCTTCGTTCTAGAATCAAAAACACAAAAGCCATCTTCCTCAATTCTGGCGATGGCATGGCATGGTGTCCGGTGGCGATCCCCCTTCTCCGGCAACACGCAGGAAATTCGGCGATGGAGCAGAAGATCGTCTTCTTCTTCGTTTCGTGTTCTGCAAGTCTGCAACAGAATCTGCGTAAGGTTGCAGTGGTCTTCTTCTTCCTCTCCGGCAACGGAGTGTGAGCTAAGGAAGCAGTAACGTTTGGCGATGCAACTTCTCTAAAAAACCTCAATCTCGTTCTCTGAAAAAAAAATAGAGATCGATCTCAACTGTTGAGATCCAATCCATCAATGTCCATGTCTAGATTGAAGAAGAAGAAGAGGGAGAATGGAAGATTTAAAATTTCAAAATTTAAAATTTTATACCTAATCAGTTGAAACGGCAAATCAGTCATGAAAATATATGAGGTGGCATGTCTAGAGACCTCTCTCCATGAGCTGACATGTCTAGGAACCTCTCACCAAAATATGTCCAAGCTGCATGAACTACAGGCCTTAGAGGAAAAGTTGATGTACTGGATGCCTTACAAGTCCTATATGAGGGACCTTTCGCTTATTATCTCTATTTTTTATCTCATGACACGTCACATCCACTCTCACTTTCGAAGGTTCGGCCTCTTCTTTTATAATAACTCTCTTTCTACCCCACCCATTCTATTATCTTTCTTTCCCAATTCTCATTCTATACCACTTGACTCTTCTAGCATGCATAAAATTATTTTTAACCTTTTATTTTCTTTTGTTTTCATTCTAAGATTTAGGAATGAGATTAACAAATGATGATTATTTTGAGATTCTAGGGAGAAGGTAGGGATCTATGAGTTAATTTTCTTTTATTTTTATGTCTCCTTTTATTTTAATTTGATTTTTTTTGTAATTATTTAGTCTTTTTATATATGAATATTTAGTTTGCAATATTCGGATCTACCCGTGCTCGGTACGGGTTATTGTGCTAGTGACATTATTATATAAGGAGACCTGATGATAATATATAATTGAATCATGTCCTTGAATCTTATACTTCAATGGAGGAAATTTCTCCCTCCTCTTCATATCTCTTCATATTCTTCTCTCTCACAAAATACATACCGAACAAGTTTTTTTTTTTTTTTGAATTTATTATTAGCATGGAACATTCCCACAATGATGCCTGACGGGCATTAAAACTCCAATTATAAAAGATCACATCTTGGCAATAACTGTCTTCAAAAGCTTTCTTCCTATTCATATGTTTTCAATATATATATATATATAGGGAGGTGCTCCTGTGAGAGTATCTCTCACCTTACTATGAGAGATAGGGGGTGGAGGTCCTTATATTTAAGTTATTGGCATTGGATATAGATGTAAGGGCCTCCACCTTATCTCTCATAATAAGGTGAGAGTATCTCTCATAGAAGCATCTCCTATATATATATATATATATATATATATATATATATATATAGGGAATAGGTCCAGTGAGGACGGTTCTTACCATTTCATGTAAGGACCACTGTGGGCCGTCCGATTCAATGCCTCATCCAACGACTGTCATCCACCTTATATAACTAAATGGGGGGAAAACGAAACATGGATGTTATTCTCACCCGCCCAAATGGGAAAAAGCCCCAAATCAGACTATTCTGTCTTCCTCTTCCATCCCAGCACGATCTGCACGGCATCGAAGCAGGAAAGGGGTTGCTCGATCTCTCTCTCCCGGTATTCCCTCTTGTCGACTTCTCTCTCTCTCTCTCTCTCTCGTCTCCATCACTTCCATCGTGCAGTCATCCCAGACCTAGGGCTCGATTTGATTCTCACCAAAGCAGAACATCGGTCATCGCCTCTACCCTGTCATCTCCGTCACAGTCATCCCAGCCCGAACCAGGTCATCTCATCTCACCTCTCTCGTCACGCCACAAATTGGGGGTTTTCTTTTGGCCCTTCTCCTCTCTCGTCACGCCACACATTTTTGTTTTTTTTTCTACGCATGTCATTAGCATCAATCTGATTAGTCTGTTTTTTGTTCATCAAATGAACACATCTCCATTTTCATTTCCATTTCCTATATGATGCCCCAGATCCTGTGGTAAGTGGGTTTTTTTTTTTTTCCTTCTGTTTTTATTGGCTGAAGACTCTAACATTTCATCATCTGGAGCAATATTAACGGAGGAAATATTGTAAGAAACCCAGTTCGTATCTATCTGTTTGTGCTAAATCTTAGTGTATATTCATGTTCATGCCCAAAACTATTTGCTGGTTTTAAACTTGTCAAAAGATCTAGTGACTGTATTATCGCAGCAGGCTGTTCTCTTTCTTGCTTGTACTAGTGGGGCATAAAATGTATTTTGGTCTCTCTTCTGCTCCTGAATTTCCTTGTTTTGTGGTCTTTCTGGTTTGCTATATTGTTATCACACACTGGTGTAAGTCAATAATTTTTATTTTAGGTTATTTTCTCACTAACATTCTATTGGTCTGTTACTCTGTTAAGACTTAAGACCAATATTCCTATTTGAGTTATTACGTTTGGACTGCATCCTACGTTAGAATTTCTTCTGAGATATTATAAATGCCCAGTCCAAGAGCCCTGTGAGGGAGCTCAGGTGAGCATTACATATAGATTGGGTTCATCTTTCAATGATCAAAGATTAATCGTCTGGTTGGGCCTATCCAATATGGATAGGCAATGGAAAACAAGCCCTGTTTGAACAAGCTCAATTCCCAACATTTTGACTTATGGACGCCCTTGTGGTCGATTATGGTCTGTTTCCTATGTTTTTTTTATTTATAATTTTTTTTTTTATGAATGTCATGCTGCCTCTCTCATCTAGCATATGGAACGACATCATCACTAAAATGGGTTTTAGGTTTTGTTACAGAAATAGAATGGTGGGGGTGATGACTCAGAATGTACAGTATTTTGCATGCCATTTTCAATCCAATTTTTGGTTTTGCTCTCTAATTTTATGTCTTTTGTAAAGAATGTCATTTTCCATACTGTTTATTCTGAATATGCCGAAATTGGAATGTAAGGCAATAACAATTTTTTTTGTTGGACGAAAATTTATTCAGAAGTAAAGGGGTTGCAACAAAGCAGATCCAGAGGACCGCCACTCACGAGAGACGATCCACCATTCTCTTCCCTGTCTAATGCAAGAACATCTATTTTATATCCATGGATGACCATATCTCTTTTCACCTAGCCCTGTTCTCTCAGACCTTGCTCGCTGGTAATGAGGCAGAAGAGTTCTCCAACTCCGACGATGCAGAAATCCCAAACCACCATGGAAACACTCAGGTATTTCTCAAGTAATATATTTTGGAGTTACTTTATTTTTATTTTATCTATTGAATTTTGTGTTGAGAATATATGATGGGCAACTATTCTATGTTATTTACCTAATAATGTCTTTCTTCATGAGTGATCCCTGAAAATATTTTTTTTTCCTTCATGTATAATCTGGGTCTATTGTTCATATTTTTTCAATGGATGAGAAGTTGGAATCAGCTGCATCTTCCATGAGTAGAATCTTTATGCCTGAAGTCGATGAGGATAAAACCCCACGTGTCGGAATGTATTTTCATGACTTGGAAGAAGCTTACGAATTTTATAATACTTATGCGAGGGCTGCTGGTTTTGGTATTAGACGTGGTTCAGATAAAAAAGAGAGGGGTGAATATATTGGAAGCAGTTTGTGTGCGCTAAACAAGGTCAAAGAATAGAAAAGGAAGGTCGTCGTTTTGTGGCACAGAAGCGTGTTCCATATACTAGAGAAAATTGTGGAGCGGAGATTGTTCTGAAAAAAATTACAATCGGACATTGGGTTGTTAACAAATTTATTGTAGAACATACTCATATCTTATCTACCCCACGTAAGACCCATATATTTCGTTCACACCGTAAGATTACTCCAGCTCATAAGAACTTAATAAATGCATTTGAAGAGAATAACATACCACCTGCAAATCAAATGAGACTCTTAAGCACACAAGCTGGGGGTTCAAGAGCAGTTGGTTTCAATGAGCAAGACATGCGAAATCTCCATCGAGACAAGTAAAAAGCAAAAAAGGGGCGAGATGGTAAGATGTTGTATGAGTATTTTGAATACATGAAAGAAATGAATCCGGGTTTTTATTATTCTATAGAGGCAGATGAGAACAATCAAATCAAGCATGTATTTTGGGCAGATCACCTTTGTCGTCTTTCATACATCGTTTTTGGTGATGTTGTTACTTTTGACACAACATATCAAACCAATAAATATGATCTTATTTTCGGTGCATTTATGGGAGTAAATCACCATGATCAAACGGTCATCTTTGGAAGTGGTTTTTTATTCAGTGAGAATTTTGATTCATTTCTGTGGCTATTTAAACGTTGGCTATAAGCTATGCCTGCAGGTCCACCAGAAGCGATTGTAACAGACCAAGATCCCGTGATGAGGAAAGCTACTAAGCACGTTATGCCTGCCACTCGACATCGATTTTGTCTCTGGTACATTATGCAAAAGTTGCCATCCAAGTTAGGCGGAATTGCAATTCATGCTGACGGGCTTATGGATGCAATAAATAAAATTGTTTACAATGCTGTTTCAACGGATCATTTTGAGATGGAATGGGCCTGGATACGAAATCAATATAAATTGAAAGAAGACAGTTGGCTAGAAGACATGTACACACTTCGTGAGATGTGGGTACCAAAGATCCTCATAGATTTGGAAATGGAGGAACAAATGGCTGGAATATATTCGAGAAAAACTTTCCAGGAGTTTCAGGTACAATTCATGGCAATGGTATCATCCATTCCAAAACTTGTAAAGGAAGACACGGCAGAGAGCATTTATGATGTTTGGTCTATGAAAAATAATTGCAAAACTTTGGAAAGGGTCATTTTCAAGAAAGATACTAAATGTGCAAACTGCTCTTGCAAACTATTTGAGTTTCGAGGAATTCCTTGCAGTCATATCATTGCTGCATTGAAACATGAGATGATTTTCACCTTGCCTGAGCATTTTATATTAAAGAGATGGACTCGTCACGCGAGAGATGGTACGGAATATAGCAAATGTGTGATAGTGGGGAATACTACTGGTGCTAACTCGTTAATTGTCCGGCATGGTGATTTGTCTTATTGGGGCAACATGGTTTCTAATGAGGCAAGTATGTGTTCAAAGACGTACGAATATGCAATGAATGTGCTAACTGATCTTCATAAAATGTGTCGTAAAATGAATCAACTTCAACTTGGAGGTGAACGTACATCCAATGGAAAAAACGGAGTTGTTAGTGATGCAGTTAGTGATGCAGTGCAATTGATTGAACCACCTCATGCTACAACAAAGGGCCGTCCAAAAAGACTAAAGTCATCAAAGGAGAAAGCTCAAAAGAAAGAACGACTTTGTCGTGGGTGCAACCAGCGTGGTGTTTCACATGACAAACGGAATTGTCTAGTTCTTTTGAATAGGTATTTTTTTCCTCAGTTTTTGTTCATTTTTGTTCTTCTCATTTTTTGTTCAGTTTTGTTTTTCTTAGTTTATGTTGCCTGTGTTTATATTTCAGGGGGACTGATGATCTACATGTGGACATTCCAAGAATTTCAGAAGCCGCATCTGATACATCTGTTGAAGGAAGCTCTTCGGATGCATCCGGTTTTGAACTTTGAAAGCGTGATGGTTAAGGCATGTTGATGTTGAATTTTTAACTTGATGGTGAAGCCAACTTGATGTTGATGTTGATCTTATAATGGGATAATTGATTTTAAATATTCAGTTCGTGTTGAATATGGGTTAATGTTGTATTTAGATATGAATTGGATTGATGTAATTTTATTTGCTTGGACTCGCTGTATTCAGTTATGTATTGAATTAATGCAATTTGATTTCTTCAAGTTGCTCTAATTGGATTGTGTATTCAGTTATCAAAAGGTGATGCAAATATCTTTGGTTTTGATGTGAGAATAAGGGATTCTGTGAGTACATTATCATGTGAGAATGAGGGTTTATGTGAGAATGCAGAGAAGTTGGAAGTGGAAAATTTGAGCAGAATAGTTTGTAAAAAGGCTAGTAGTGCTGATGGTAAGCCAGCATCAGTTACAAGTTCAGACCACCAGGTAATGACTTCTTTTTATGTGGCCACAGGTAAAAGAACCAATTCATTCCAGTTCAGACCACCAGGTGTTGAGTAAAATGTTCACAGTGGTTTGAAATCTCCTGGATGGATGGATGCTGGTTTAAAATGTTCAATCAAAATCTTAGAATGCCATTATGTTGTGTCAACATTGCATGGGGTTTTTAAAATGATTAACATCTATGTGCCAATGTATGGTGTCAGATTCCAGTGCATGAATTGGTAGTCATGTAACTTTATGTCGTGTGAACAATTCAAGACCTTTTCTTCTCATTCCTCTCTTCTTCCTTGTTTTGATCTTTGTATCTTCAATTCCATTCTCATCAGAAGAAGATAATGGATTCTGTGCCTTCTCAAGGATGGGATCCTGCTATTGAAGATGGCCCAGAGATTGATGGTTATCTTTTGATGGCACTGCTTGATGAGTCACAAGTGTAGGAGGCTGAGGATGAACGGCTGGGATGCGTCATCCAGTCCCTCGAAGCGGAGATCAATCACAATTCAGTCGGCGGTAGTGGCGGTCTAGCTGAGCCAGAGTATGAAGATCATGAACATTGGATGGATCATGTATTGGGTTGATATGGATATGGTTACCCACTCTCACTGTGATGAAATGGGCAATTGGTTTGTGGAAACTTGTGGGGATGAAGTGGAGATGGGTGGATTTGTATATGGAGGAGACTACATTACCTTTTGCTCTGGAGATTATTCATCCATTGAGCATGGGTATATTATAGTCCCTTGTGGCAAGAGACGTTTGAGTCAAGGATGATGTAATCAAAGCCGTTGGATTATGTGATTAGTTGATTACCTGGTATAATTTGTAAGGTGTGATAAAAGTTAAAATAGATGCTTCCAGCAAAGCTGGAAGTGAGATGGTTGTAGTTTCATTTATCAATGGAAATTATTAGGTTTGATTCAAGATTTCTTGATTGCTATTGTTCAAAGTTACTGGCCTATCTCACTCAGAATCCAGAAACCCCAATCTCAGGCTCCTGTTGGCTGTAGCTTGTGACACATTTGCAATATCAAAGTTCAAAACGATGGTTAGGTGTGGTCCACCGTTGGGGCTTTTCTATTTTTCACTTTTTACCTGAAAAGCAAAATGGGCCCAGTTCCAACTCTACATCTACTAAATCAACAAAAAATAATATCAAGTTCCTAGAAAACATATGCCCATCACATTCATAATGCCCATTCATAACTTCTATTTTCCAACATACGCAAGACATGTTTTTAAACCTTCAGAAAAAGCATATCCCCAGAGCATGTATTTCATGCATGGCTAAACAAGAAAACTAAGATCATTATACAGCATGCAACTATAATAGCATGATAAATTTTTCGCAGATACGCATTTCGAAATTTCTCTACTTCAATAAAAACACACATTGAACTTTCTAACTTTTCAACAACCGCTATCAAATTGCTCTTTTCTTCTCTCCAGTTTTGTCTTTCACACATCGTTGAATTAGTTTCAGCAAGCTGCTAATTTTCTACTTCATCTTTCCAAAGAAACGTACCACAACCATTTTCATTCTGCATAAAGTTTCACACATAAAAAAATAGTTAATGCTAGATTTGAAACCTTAACAACATATAGTGACAGGTTTATGAGGTAGCCTAAAAACGCTTACCTTCCAATTTGGGCATTTCCAAAATTTTCTATTTGAATTCAATTGCGTACGAGAAGTATATAATTTCATGTCTCCAGCTCCACATCGGCATTTTGGAGTACGTTCAGAATGGATTGTATTAGAAGATGACATTCTGTGCAAAAGATATTGTGAGTCTAAATAAAACCAGCAACAAAAACAAAAAACAAAGTGAAGGTTTTATAAGTTTCATAAAGGTGAGGAAATATGCAGATTTGAGAATTTTTATTGTCCTTAAACTAGAAATTTCACATTCAAAATTTCTTGGCACTGTATATAAATTCTAAGAAAATGGGTAAGACCTAAAATCCACATTCACACACCTCACCAGCAGCAGAGCCAAATCCACAACTACTGTAAGTATGGTAGTTTCACCATTCTAAAAACCAGATTGGTGAAATTGAATTCCTAGGAATTCATGGTAAAGTGGGGTCCAAGGATTATCAAAGGGTGAATGGTAAAGGGTATAAGGTGGAGATGTAGACATAACCCTGACTTGCCTAGGATTTGATTTACTTGGGTGATGATTCACAGGGCTCTTGGACTGGGCATTTATAATATCTCTGAAGAAATTTTAACCTAGTCCAAACGTAATAACTCAAATAGGAATATTGGTCTTAAGTCTTAACAGAGTAACAAACCAATAGAATGTTAGTGAGAAAATAACCTAAAATAAAAATTGTTTACTTACACCAGTGTGTGATAACAATATAGCAAACTAGAAAGACCACAAAACAAGGAAATTCAGGAGCAGAAGAGAGACCAAAATACATTTTATGCCCCACTAGTACAAGCAAGAAAGAGAATAGCCTGTTGCGATAATACAGTCACTAGATCTTGTGACAAGTTTAAAACCAGCAAATAGTTTTGGGCGTGAACATGAATATACACTAAGATTTAGCAAAAACAGATAGATACGAACTGGGGTTTCTTACAATATTCCCTCCATTAATATTGCTCCAGATGATGAAATGTTAGATTCTTCAGCCAATAAAAACAGAAGGAAAAAAAAAAAAAAAAAAAACCACTTACCACAGGATCTGGGGCATCATATAGGAAATGGAAATGAAAATGGAGATGTGTTCATTTGATAAACAAAAAACAGACTAATCAAATTGATGCTGATGACATGTATAGAAAAAAAAAACAAAAAAGAGCCCCCAATTTGTGGCGTGACGAGAGAGGAGAAGGGCCAAAAGAAAACCCCCAATTTGTGGCGTGACGAGAGAGGTGAGATGAGATGACCTGGTTTGGGCTAGGATGACTGCGACGGAGATGACAAGGTAGAGGCGATGACCGATGTTCTGCTTTGGTGCGAATCAAATCGAGCCCTAGGTCCGGGATGACTGCACGATGGAAGTGATGGAGACGAGAGAGAGAGAGAAGTCGACGAGAGGGAAGACCGGGAGAGAGAGATCGAGTAACCCCTTTCCTACTTCGATGCCGTGCAGATCGTGCTGGGATGGAAGAGGAAGACAGTATCGTCTGATTTGGGGCTTTTTCCCGTTTGGGCGGGCGAGAATAACATCCATGTTTCGTTTTCCCCCCCATTTAGTTATATAAGGTGGATGACAGTCGTTGGATGAGGCATTGAATCGGACGGCCCACAATGGTCCTTACATGAAATGGTAAGGACCGTCCTCACTGGACCTATTCCCTATATTATATATATATATATATATATATATATATATATATATATATATATATATATATATATGGGAGGCGGTCCTGTAAGGACCGTCCTTACGGTTTACAGTGGGATCGCCTATTGGGACCCATTGTGAGACTCCACGGTCATGGGACAAAGGGGGATTGAAAGATCCAAGTGGGGTCAACTTATATATCAAATTTGAAGTCAATCTAATACCTCTAACCCCTTCATCCATGGCTCACAAGTTTAACATCTTTATATCAAGGACGAAAAATTGACCCTCAATCCAACGGTCAAGTTCATCCGAATCCATGGAAATTCATGGCAGTCAGTGCTTATAAGGGGGTTATGAATGAATAGTCACTTTGGATGGTTCATAAGATGGGCTGTAATGGGCGTTCTGAACGGTGCGGACCGTAAGGGCAGTCCTTACGGGACCGCCTCCCTATATGTAAGTAGAACTCACCATGATCGAGACCAAAAGTTGAAAGGGATGTTTGGAAAAGCATTTTTACATTGGGATTATTCTTGTTGGCCAAAAGCATGGAGGCCTTTCATTATTCACTCTAGAAAGTCGATCGAATGTTTTGATGTGAGCATCGACGACTCCAAAGATATTTATGAAAAAAAACATCTTCGAAGTTGAAAAAAATAACGGAAGATGACACAAATACTTTACAACTATGGTAGAACATTACGTAAAAGAGAAAAAAATCATTTTATATGAAAAGGTTAAAAAATTACTCACTAGTGGCACATACCTCTGCTATTTTTTTAGCTATTGGAGGGTTCCCAACCCTTTGGGTTGGACGAATCCCTCCAGGCCCAGAGGGAAGTCGAGTAAACTTTTATTTAGTCCTAGTATGATATGGTAGTGTAGTTTCGAACCCACCATTTCTAAATGCAAACTGTGGTCGTAGGCCAATTGAACTACCGTGCATTTCAGCGGCAGGGACCTGAGCATGCAAAATCCGAGCGTTGCCCAACTGGACCCAAGTGACCCAAAATGATCCGAGCGTCATGGATCGAAGTCGAACAAACTATAATTCTCTCGGGCCGTGCACCGTGTGCTCCAACTCTCTCTCTTTCGAGATATCATTTTGAGATTGAGATTGAGATTGAGAGATCTCGTATTTCCCTCCATTTCCTTTTCTGATCTTTCCGTTTTTTCTTTTTCATCCTCACACTTTCTTCTTCTTCGATTCAGGTATTTCCTCTTCTACGCCCCCGCCCTCTCATATGCATCATCATATTCATGTATATATATATATATATATATATCTGATATCTGATTAATCAATAACTAGGGTTTTCTTCTCGAACTTACAGAACTAGGGTTCCCCATTGCATGTTTTTTTTTTTTTTTTTTTAAATGGCCAATCCAAATGCTCCTCATCAAATCTTGATTGCCCCATTCTCACTCTGGACATGGTTTGGATTTCTTTTTTTCTGGTCGAGATTGGGTTGGATGCATCCCCATGTTTATTAGCAGCAGTTGTAATCCTTTGATTTGGGTGCTGAATGAGATATCATGGGTTTTAACCAAAGTAGGAGATGAGAAGTCTCTCTACCCAGTTCTTTGGTTTCAATTTCCCTTTTTTGGGATTGGTTCTGTATTTATTCTTCGATTCTTTGGTGTCAGAGATTATTTGTATGAAACAGTGATCGGGTGGATTAGTCAGGAATTGTTTGGTTACCATTGGGCTGTTGTCTTGTTTTCCCCTTGTTATTTTTAGAGTTGTATGTTTAGTGGAGGCTATTTGCTGTAAGGAAAGAATTGGATCTAGAATGTAATTTGAAACTTATATTTGATCTTTTACATTCGATATTTTGACAAACAAATTATGCTATATGCAATATTTTTTTCTTTTATTTTCCTTATTATAATATTTTTCTTGCGCACATAAATTTATTAATTTGAATTGATTATCATGAATGCATGTAAATAAGTGTATATTTATATTTTATAAGCATTGATTATTTTTTTTAATTTTTTTTTTGAAATAATTAAAAAACATGACTCTTTCAAGTCTCCGTGTTGACTCTATCTCAGTCAATTCAGTTGCATTGGATGAGTTGAGTCTAAGTCATTAGTTTTCCAACCTAGTTTTCACCATTAAATGAACAAACTCCTTGTTATTAAATATTTTTTCATAAGGCGTGGGGCTTGCCTGATGTGTGCCAATTCATGGGGGTGGTTGGATGAAGGGGCCCATGTGGATATGGGCGTGGGGCTTTGGAGGCTTGATTTCACCTTGACTGGAATATATATATATATATATATATATGTATGTATAAATATAGGGAGGTGCTCTTGTGAGAGATGCTCTCACCTTATTATGAGAGATAAAGGTGGGGGCCCCTCACATTTAAGTTGTTGACATTGGATATGGATGTGACTTGTGAGGGCTCCCACCTTATCTCTAATAGTAAGGTGAGAGTGTCTCTCACAAGAGCACCTCCCATATATATATATAAATAGATGGAGAGAGAGAGTTATTGTTTGGCTGCAATCTTTATCTTTGTCATGCTAAGCATGTTGGCTTTTTTAAAATCTTTTTTTTTTTTTTTGGGGCCACGCCTATTTTTGGGGCTAAGCCCCTCCATGTTTTCCTTGTTCTTTTCCTTTTCAAAATAATAAAATAAAGTCAATTTAAAAAAAGATAATATTTTGTAGATAGGGGCAGCAGGAGGGTAAAATGAATCGTTAGAACTTGTACGCTGAAGTATGAACTACATTAGCTATAGCTCAATATTCAGCTTCAGAGCTTGATTTGCAACTGCCACCTGTTTCTTGCTTTTTCACGAGACTAAGTTTCCACCTACCATAGTGCAAATACCCCATAGTGGACCTTCTATTTGTTTTGGATTTTATGCTTTTGCTTTCACTTGCCCATGAGATGTATATAAGATGCCTTGCCTTGGTGCACCTTTTAAGTATTTGAGAATTTTATGATCTGGGGTGTGTGTAAATTGGCTTACTAAACTTACAACATATGAGATATTAGGCATTGTGATTGTTAGATAAATTAACCTTCCTACTAGTCTTTAATATGATCTTAGATCATGACGTAGTTCACTAGTGTAGACCATGATTTTGTTCATAGTGTGTCAACTTATTTGGCCCCTAATCTATGAGAAAATCCAATGTATACTTACATTGCAAGATGAAATTTGGCGACTTCAATTCCAATAAAATACTTCAAAGTTCCAAGGTCCTTGGTTTCAAGCTTACTTCCTAGATAGGTCTTTATGTTCTTAATTTCTTCG
Source organism: Umbellularia californica (assembly GCA_028538565.1). Lineage (NCBI taxonomy): Eukaryota > Viridiplantae > Streptophyta > Magnoliopsida > Laurales > Lauraceae > Umbellularia > Umbellularia californica. The sequence goes on from JAPQWN010000003.1 coordinate 33,675,097, forward strand.
TTATCATTGCCGCTGGATACAATATCATCTGACATACGCAATCAACATTACTAATTTAACAGCTTTTCTTTTCACAAATAGCAAATACAGTATGATTGGCGTGACATCTCCTGTATTATCTAAATAACTACTTTACCAAACCTGTCAAACCAAGCTCGAGGCGATTGGTCAACCTATACAAAGACCTTTTGAGTCAATATACCTTTCCTTCTTGTCCTCTTTTACTATAAAGCTTGGTGGTGGATCCATATATACTTCTTTCTACAAGTTTCCATGAAGAAATGCATTTCTTAACCATGAGAAATTTACTGCTAAAGATAGTATCATAGTATCACTTTTGCACAGTTTAACTTAGCAGATGGAGAGAAGTTCTCATAGCAGTCAATACCATAAGCTTGTGTAAATACTTTTGGTACAAACTTGGTTTTGTATTTCTGAATTGTGATTCAATATAAACACCCACTTGCATCCCATGGTTTACCTTAAGGCAATATTGTCAATTCCCATGCTTCATTTTTTTCTCAAGTGCCTACTTTTCGTTGGTTATGACATCTTTCCACTTTGGATGAGATAAAGCCTTAGACACATGTGTAGTTATATGTTCTGATGACAACTGAGTGACGTAAGCATGTAAGGTAGGCGACAGCAGATGATAAGAAATAAAATTATGAATTGGATGGCGAGTAACACATGACCTTGTACTTTTATGCAATACAATAGGGAGAGTAAAAGGGAAATATCTTCATGGAATGTCACAGTTGGTAGTAACAAATCCTCTTACATTTTTTTTCCAAGAAGATGGCACTTGTGTCCCTTTTGAGAGTTTGGAGAACCTACGAACATGCACTTTGTTGCCTTTGGGTCTAATTTATCTTGTTGTTGCCTAGGAAAATGTAAGAAAGCATGTATTTCCAAACACTATAGGTAGAACTGGGAACAATAGAGCGCTTGGATGGATTTTTCTTTTTTATACTTTCCGTGACATTCAATTTATCAAGAAAGCTGTTGTCAACATCCCCTTTGATTAGTATGATTTTGAGACATTCATCTTGATCATAACAGCTCTTGTTACATTTCAACAAATGTTTGTTTTTGCATTCAACAATTATATTCTGTTTTGGCTTATGTGTGCATTAATCTATGATTCAATTCCATTGCCAGACAAATCAGTTTGGAATTCTTTATGGATATATTCTCCACCATTACCAGAATGCAACACTTATATTTTCCTGTCAAGTTTTGTTTCAACCATTTTATGATAGGTTTTAACAAATGTAGCCTCTCATCTTTTGATTTCTTGAGATACGCCCATGTATGCCTAGTGGAGTCATCAATGAAGGTTACAAAGTACCGATGTCAATAGACTCAGTACATAGAAGTAAGAGGAGCATACCACACATTGGTATGTATTAAATCAAAAGCAATATTACTCCTTATTAATACTAACCAGATAATCATTCCCATGGATCTTAGCAAACTGAGAAGTGTCACATTATTTTTGACGTCTAGAAAAGAATTGCTCTTAAGACTTTGAAGAGGTGCTTGTTTGAGTCGATTCCTTAACAAGATTCTATCCATATTTGCTATAGATTGCCAAGTTCTTGGCTCATTACTTCTGGATTCCAGAATATAAAATCATTGTTCTCACGGCCAACATCAATTTTTTGCCTCTCCTTAGATCCTGAAACACAATGAGAGGGGAAAATGTAATACAATAGATATTGGTTTTTGTTAAAGAATTCTTAGATACAAGGTTGGACGGAAATTGTGGGACATGCAACAGTGATGGTGAAGAACAAATAAGCCATTGACAGATTTGTCTTTTGCTACTTTTGGAAGGTACTATTAATAATTTTGATTTGCTATTAATAATTTTGACACTCCCACGAGTAAATGGTGTATAGGATTGAAACAGGGAGTGCATACCTGTAACGTGATCTATGACACCTGAACCCATAACTCAGGTGGAATCAATAACTTTCCTCATTTTGCAAGCTTCAGAATATCTCTCTTATTCTCTTGTTCCCACCTTATTTTATTGGTCGTTATTTACTGTGGATTTTGCGTCACTTACTACTTCACTTTTTTTCTTTGCCTTATGTGTTTTATAATTTTCCATATTCCTAGCCTCTTGCCAAACTTTGTAGCAGTGTCTATTCCCTTAAACAAGTTCCTTGACCCCTACACTTCACTATCAGTTTTCTTTATTAAAGTGCTTTTTTCCTTTTAAGTCCCCAACATTTCTAATGCAATTGTTCTGGTATATGTAGCCATTTGGTTCCACATCACCGTAGTTTCTCCCTTTGAACTTCATTCTTCCCATCGATCACTTCATTCTTGATCTATGATGCCCAGATACGGCATGGATACAGTAAGGACACGCCATAGACACGGCAGGGACACGGATTTTATACATAAAAACTGAAGTATCGGATACGATACGACACGATACGTTTCCCATTTTGAAGTATCCGTGCATCATAGTTCTTGATGTTGTTGTCCTTTCCCCTATTAAATCCCTCCACCTCATTTTAGTGCACCTTTTATTTACTACCCCAATTTTGTCTACTTCTAATACAATCATCTAAAATTACTATCCTATGTTGTGTGTCCAATACCTCTTCAGGATTAACCTTATAGTTTTTACAAGCTAGTCAGTCATGTTTTATAAGTAGGAAAAAGTCTATTTAGCTCTTATTAATTCCACTCTTATGGATAATTAAATGTTTCTTTCTCTTTTTAAAGTAAGTGTTTGCTATCATAAGGTCAAATGTCAACCCAAATTCTAAGATATTGTCACGTAACTCATGCCCTCTACTACCTTTCCCACATTGCCCATTTAAGTCCCCTCTTAGGAAAATCTTTTCATTCGTTGGAATATCTTATATTAAATTATCCATCTCCTCCCAAAATAGTCCCTTAGCACTTTCATTTGATCCTGCTTGTGTGCATACAAGGGCACAGTCAGGTAGGGTCTCAACTTTTGAGTTCTCATCTATAAGCTAAGATAAGAAAAGTGGAACTCCATGGTGGGGCCTACCTGAATGAAGGCTCACCAATTCAATGGATTGTCTCAAAATTTTACTCCAATAGAATGTGGTCCCACCATAGGATTGAGCATATAATATTCTTAATCACATGCTCAATCATAAGGTGCGACTAACTCTTATAGGTGAAAATTTTAAGAAAATTCGACCGCAAGTAATGGAGTTTGTCATGTTCCATAGGCAGGCTCTATTGTGGAGTTTCACACCCCTCACTAGAAGCTTGAGTGAGACATTCCGGGATCCAGATTCCTAACTTTTCATTAATTTTCTCCTTCATGACTGTGAATGATTTTAAGTGCTGCTTTCTAAACCATCCATGCCTACCAAAGTATTGTGACCCACTGAATGATCATAACTAACCAATGAAAGGATTTTTGTAGATTAATTATAGTGGATTAGTTTACATGTTAACAATCAGGCATACGTCCTATTTTGGACTGATTGGAGAGAGGCACCATCCTTAGCATTAAAAAAGGAGGAAGAGATTACTTTGAGTGGCTATGATGAGCCATATTATTTTTTGTATTTTAAGGCCTACAAAGTTTTAAAAAACATATATTGTATATTGATAGGGCTATATAATTAAGGATTTTTCTTTGGATATTATTTTAAAAAATTACAAAAAAAGTTGTTAAATGATTAGTAATTAATAACTATATATAAAATATTATAGCCATCATCGCATGCTGCCCTATAAGAAATTCCTGGCTCTGCCACTGTGTGCATATGCATTAATGATATGAATAATGCCTTCCTCTGACATCAGTTTATTTGCTATAGGTCTATCACCCAACCTCTTTACCCTCACAAATTTTCCTTTCAAATCCTTATCTACTGTTATACCTACTCCATTTATGGTACTGAGTTTGTAGCTATCGGTGAACTCTTTAGTGCCTTTGTCCCTGTTCAACTTTGTTTCCTATAGACAAGCTGCATTAACTCCTTTTCTTTTCATTTATCGATCAACTCCATGCTCTTTCAAAGTTCTTATACTCCAAGTAGCAAGCTGAACTCTCATCTTCTTTTGGGCTAACTTTTTTACCTATACTTGTCTAGATTGGCGCAGGAACCCTTGCCTACTTTCTATTATAACCAAGGCTACAGTTTGTCACTTATAGTGGGGATGCCCTAGCATGATCATGGGAATATTGTTATCTCAGAATTCATGTTTGAGTTCTGACAAAAGTTTGACGCTGGCTGTCAACCTATCTAACCCAAGCCTCCTTTGTTATCCGGGCTTTGGCGTGGCAGTAAAAACTGGTGAAGTTGAAAAACATTACTCATTCACAGCTCTGAATCGATTCCCTGTCCCTGGCCTACTATCATTAGAAGGATGAGAGGTGCCAGACATTTTCTAAGAGAATTTTTCTTGTTTGTAGACAACATTGAGTCTTTGTTGTAGTAGAAACTAGAAAGTGAATAGCATTTGTAGTATGATAGCATATGCAGAGGAAGCTGAATACTTTGGATAATATGAGATCATGAAATACTATATGAAAGGAAGCACCATAATCAAGAATTTAGTAAGAATATGAGACAGGCTAACATGCATGGAAGATGCATCTATTGTTGACATGCCTATGTAAGATTGAAGTACCTGTTAAAAGTTAAAACTGTTCTCTAGTGGAGATAAAGATTATGGATTATAGAGTTGAATAAGGAGGGGGAGAACCATCTTTCTGAGGAGAAGAGATGACTGCTGTTGTGGTGGGTTGAGGACTTTTCACTTTAGGTTGAACATTTTGTCTCTGTTGGTGTTGTCATTTCTATGGTCTGGAGTTGATTTTGGACAGTTCCAGTTTCTCTGTTCCATCTTGACAGTAATATAATTAAGTATGGTCAATAGAAACGTCCTTGTCAATGTTGCATTGATGAGTAAGAGTTCTCAGAAATGTGAACAGAGATGAACTCCGGAGTGATAGAACCATTGAGTGTTTTCAGTCTTTTTTTATTTTGCATTTAATTCTGCAAGAACAATGTCAACAGAGTGCTATGTTGGATCAGTCCCCTCTAGGTTTCTTGTTTAATAACCTCAATTCTTTCTCTAAGTGCTAACTTATAGAAAAGTTTCTCTGAACATGCATACCCTCTAAATGATCCCACATTCTTTAGCAGCCCCAAGTTAAAGTAATGTGTATGTGATCGGCAGAATTTACAATCCAAGCTAGGGTCTTGGCATTGCTGATTTAGTTGATTTTTACCAGCTGCTGGTTTCGTGGTTCTTCTGGTAACAAGCTTTCACATACCCCTTCCTAGTAGGAAGTTTCTCACCATGTACAACCAATATGTATAATTAATGCTATTCAGATTTTTTGCCAATAGGTTGAGTGTGTTTGAGGGCACTGAGATCCCCCCCCACCAACCGACCAACCCACCCACCCACCCACAGCCTTAAGTCCAAGAAAAAATTCACCAACTATTTAGAAAGCCTTCCGTAAAACAGATTCACTTATGTTAAAGATTCAGTCCAACTAATGTGGAAAAAAGAAAATCGTGCAGAAATACACACACACATTCGGAAATCCTGTAGCCAACTGTCTGTTTTGAGTTTGATGTCTGACGTCACTTTTGATGCTCGAAAGTGTATCGCTTTCCAACAATAACAGAAGTGTTTATTTTATTTTATTTTTATAAGTTTAATCACGGGGGCAATGTGTTGGGTCGGGTTGAGCACTGTGGCAACATGTATAGAGTCGACCCTACTTGATGCATTTATTAACCAAATTTTAAAATTCCAACCCGAACCTAGCCTCGAAGTTGAAAGGGCTGACCCAAACCTGCTGATAATGGGCAAGATCTGATTGGGTTTGCGGGTCAGAGTGCGTTTAGATTGGGTTGGCTGCTTGAGTAACAACAATGGAGTCAATCCGAGCCCAATACATTAATTAATTGGGTCGACTGCAATCCTGGCCTGAACCAAAAAGGGTCAACCTGAACTTGAACTACTGGGTTGGATGTGGGTTGGTTTGGCAGGTTGGTCAATAATTGTCATGACACCCTTAAGTATGACCCATGATCCACGGATACTTCTACGTGCCCATCGTATCCGTGTCGGATTGATACGACACTCATACTGGTACTCAATACTGCACTGATACTTCCAAAGCTTTAATATATCCTACTCACTGGATCCTTTATTTTAGTTTTCTTACTTCTCAAAAAAAAAAAAAAAAGAAACTGTCAAAGAGAAACACTAACGATGATAATTTCATCCATTCAGATATGTTCTAAAGAAAAAAAAAAAATTTGCGTATGGTTGGACAATGGACATTCTGTCTGATACTGCTGGTTGAAATTGAGTTGCTCATCCTTTGTCTTTACTGACCATTTTATGGCCATGGTGACTGCATTGTCTTCTGGCCACCTTAGTTTTTGTGCTGTATTCTGGGCCATGATTTGGTTTGTTGAAGACTAACACGGCCGTCAAGAACTTGTAACGAACTAGTGGCTGCTTCTGGCTGAAAATCCTGGCCATGCATGATTTTCAACTTTCAAAATGCACAAATTTGATTTAATGTTATCATTTAGGATGAAGTTTATTTAGGATAATAGCATAGTCAGTTAACAATTGCGTATGCACATTTAATAAACTATAACATTTTAATGTAATCTGGAATAATTAATCTGATTTGCTGATACAGGATTTGTCTTGGCATGGAAACGACAACAAAATCATTTCAAAACCGGGCATTCTCGATCAAATTATGGCCCCCTAGTCAGGATACACGGGAGATGCTTGTGGAGAAAATGACAAGGAACCTCTCATCTCCTTCGCTCTTTTCCAGGAAGTACGGTCTCCTGAGCAAAGAAGAGGCGGAAGAGTATGCTAGACAAATAGAAGATTCTGCTTTTGCTGTCGCAAATGAGCACCATCATAAAGTGCCTGACGGCGATGGAAGTTCTGCAGTGCAGTTGTATGCCAAGGAATCCAGTAAGCTTATGCTGGAAGCTCTTAAAAGAGGCTCACGACCAAAGGAGGATGGAGAAGTGCCTGTACGTCACACAGCTGTTTTTGATATTTCTAAAGGTCAACGAGGTTTTATTGAGGCGGAGGATGCTGAGGAGCTTCTAAGGCCTCTGTTAGAGCCAGGGAATTCATACACTAAAATATGCTTTAGCAATAGAAGTTTTGGTGTGGATGCAGCTCGTGTTGCAGAACCTATCCTGGCATCCCTCAGGGATCAGTTGATTGAAGTAGATCTTTCTGATATTGTTGCAGGAAGGCCAGAGGAAGAAGCTCTTGAAGTGATGATGATATTCTCATCGGCCCTGGAAGGCTGTGTATTGAGTTCTCTCAACCTCTCGGACAATGCCTTGGGTGAGAAAGGCATCAGAGCATTTGAGGCACTTCTGAAATCTCAAAAATGCTTAGAGGAGCTTTATTTGTTGAATGATGGGATCTCAGAGGAAGCTGCACAAGCTGTATTTGAATTGATACCGTCTACTGAGAAGCTTCGGATCCTTCATTTTCACAATAACATGACTGGAGATGATGGGGCTATTGCAATTTCAGATGCCGTGAAGAATTCCCCTTTGTTGGAGGACTTCAGATGCTCCTCCACAAGGATAGGTTCTGAGGGAGGAGTTGCATTGGCTGAGGCATTAGGGATGGCTGTTAATCTTAAGAAGCTTGATTTACGGGACAATATATTTGGAGTGGATGCTGGAATAGCTTTAAGTAAAGTACTTCCCCAGCTCACAAGTCTTACAGAAGCATACCTTAGCTACTTAAATTTAGAAGATAAGGGTACTATAGCTCTTGCAAATGCCCTCCAGGAATCTGCTCCGTTGCTCGAAGTTTTGGATATGGCTGGAAATGAAATATCAGTTAAAGCTGCCCCTGCACTGGCTGAGTGCCTAGAGATGAAACAATTTCTCACCAAGTTGAACTTGTCTGAGAATGAGCTGAAGGATGAGGGTGTGGTTTTAATCAGCAAGTCATTGCAAGAGGGTCATGCACAGTTGAAGGAAGTTGATCTTAGTACGAACATGATCAGAGGGCTTGGTGCAAGACTCCTGGCACAGGCTGTTGTGAATAAACCTGACTTTGTTATGCTAAACATTAATGGTAATTGGATGACTGAAGAAGGGATTGATGAAGTGAAGGAGATACTGAAAGTGGGCAAGACTGTTGATGTGCTGGGGCCCTTGGATGATAATGATCCCGATGGAGAAGAGGATGATGATGGGTCCAATGCCGATGAAGAGGGCAATGAAGATGAGAATGATTTGGAGTTGAAGCTTCAACATCTTAATGTTGAACAGGAGTAGGAGGGCTGTGGCATGTACTTCCTTACTGGTTATGTAGTTCACTTGTTTTAAACTGGTTTTTCCTTTTCTTTTCTTTTTCCTGGCACTCTCTAACAAGAAAAGCTAAAGCTATGGGATCATAACTTATTTGACAGGATCTCTTAGCTTGTTTTATAGTATGTTACACGGCCAGTGGCCGTGTCTTGGAGATGGTATGTTCAATGTAGCTCAGGTATCTCTGTGACAATGTTTTTGTTAGGAATTGCAGTAGTTTAGTTAATTTTTGTGTGTCTGCAATATTGGAGATGTTATGTATTGAGGATATTGACTGGAATCATCCCTGCAATGAGGATTCTTATGTCTTGTTGGGTCTCATCATCCACCATGTCATAAGCAAGAGTTGTTGGATGGTTTAGATGCCTTATATTTTGATTGAATTTAGGGCATATCTGAAAACTCTGGAACTGTTTGAAACAGAGCTGATTCGATTAGATCAGTTTATAAATGGAGCTATTTCAATTAAAGGATTTTACTAATGGACTGTTTCGTAAGATGCCTAGTATGTGTGTATTCATATGAAAAAGCAAAGATAAAAAAATTCAACAAGTTGTTTGATTGCTGTTGTGTGTTTTGAATTTTCTTCCTTTTTGTAAGGCAAAATGTCTTAATGCTGATTGACTTGGAGAGGGAAATTGATTTTCCCACAGAACCTAAAGTACTCTAATTATCTGTTTGGTGTCCCCCAATTGTAGTGCAGCACAGACTTGGGTGAATCTTCTTCTTCTTCTTCTTCTTTTTTTTTTTTTCTTTTTTTTTTTTTGTACTTATATATTGTCTCTGCTGCAAAGTGGAACATTAAATACTTAACAGGCTTATTGATTTTATTTTTAAAGTAGAAAGGCTTCTGGGTAGGGTTGATGTTGATTGCATTTTGTGTTGGTAGGTTCTTTCTGTTTGATTCTTGTATTCCTGGGATGAAGTGTTATTGGATCAGATGGTTGATCAGATGGCTGCCCTGGGTCATTTTCTGACAAGCATTTCAGTCTTACAAAGGGGGAGATGCTCTCACCTTATTATGAAAGATAAGGTGGGGGCACTCACATCCATTGGAGATGCTCTCACCTTACTATGAGAGATAAGGTGGGGGCCCTCACATCCATATCCAATGCCAACAACTTATATATGAGGGTCCTCACCTTACCTCTCATAGTAAGGTTAGCATCTCTCATAGGAGCATCTCTCCTTACAAAGGATATATGTAGAGCTGCCAACACGCTCTTGGTTGAGTGGTGTTGGCATCTCAATGTCACACACGTCCGGTGTCATTCCCTGGGTAGTGGGCTGTGTGGCCGTGCCCACCTATGGATATTTCTAATGGGGACCCTTCGTGCTGGCATTTGAATATCTAGAGTGGTCTCCCACAAGCTCCCCATGAGTGGGATGTGTGAAACTCTACTGTGGGGCTCACCTATTGACAATTTGGACCATTAAAAATGAATGGCATCCCCTCACATGATATGTCCTCATATTTTACTTCAGAAGGAGTTGGTCCCGCCGAGAGAATGAGTACATGATTGATAAAATAATTAATGCATATAATTAAAAATGCATAAAGTTGTGCTGATCCCATTATCAATTATCTGCTTAATCTTACAGTGAGATCAACTCCTTTTGAAGTAAAACTAGCAACAAAGGCCCATTGGTACAGAGGTGAAGGAAATACAGCAAGAACAGGACATAAACTTAGCTAAAATTGGGCTAGATTGGAGATGGAACGTAAGTCAGATGCTAAGGTTTCGAAAAGAACCTCTGCAACAGATTTTTTTTAATTCATAAAAGGACCTATTCCAGACCAGGGCAAGGTAGCTTTTTACACGACCTTAGAAGATTTTAGAAACATTTATGATAGTTCATAAAAAACTAGCACACATTGACTCATTTATGATAGGGAACAGAAAACTAAAACACATTTAACTCATCTATGACTTCTAGAATAGCATAGGAAATCACATAAATCTAGAAACTTCATTATCATCGAACTTGGACAGTGCATGCTCTTGCATCAATCCCCCCGGGTAGGAGAAGAACTCTTGTCTGATGAGTAGACTTTAAGGAATTCAGCATAAATCTCTGGATCAACTTTCTTTAGCTCCTCTTCAGCATTCCAAGTACTTTCACTAGCCGGTTTACCCAACCATTTCACTAAGAAACGCCTATATGAGTTACCCTTTCTTGACCTCACTTCTCTAACATCCAGGACATCCTCTATAATGTCCCTGGTCACAGTTGAAAGCTGCTGAATCTGATCTGCAATCGCACTTATATCCCCATCTGACCCTTCAAAAGGATACAAATCGCGAACATTAAAGATTGGACTAATCTGTAAATCAGGTGGCAGCTCAATTATATAGGCATTAGAGCTGATTTTCTTCATCACCTTACATGATCCAATTCCTCGCCTTAAGTTTGTGGTAAGTTCCCTTAGGGAACCTTTCCCGTTTTAAATGCACTAACACCATATCACCCTCTCTGACTTCTTGCACCCTTCGATGTCGATTAGTTGCTGCCGTATAGTATTCATTACTAACCTTAATTGCTGCTCGCACTTCTTCATGAATTGCTCGGATATGTTCAGCAAAAGTCTCCCCTTCATCACTCACTTTGGCATCTTGAGGCAGTGGGACTAGATCAAAAACAATTTGAGGTTTAAGGCCATAAGCAGCCTCAAATGGAGTCTTCTTGATGCTTTTGTTCACAGAATTATTATAAGCAAATTCAGCTTGTGGAAGAACTGAATCCCAAGTCTTCATATACTTCCCAACAAGGCACCTAAGCAGATTTCCTAAGCTCCTATTAACTACTTCACTTTGGCCATCAGTTTGTGGATGACAAGTGATGGAATATTTCAATTCAGTTCCCATTTTCCGCCATAAAGTTCTCCAAAAATGCCCCATGAACTTCACATCTCTATTGAACACAATAGATCTTGGCAACCCATGAAGCCTAACTACTTCCCTAAAGAATAACTCAGCAATATGCGAAGCATCTACAGCTTTTGAACAAGGAATGAAATGCACCATTTTCGAGAATTTGTCCACTACGACAAAGATCGAGTCAAATCCCTTTGCTGTTTTCGGAAGGCCCAACACAAAATCCATACTAAGATGAACCCAAGGAATCTCTGGAATTGGTAATGGAGTGTACAAACCAGTATTTTGCGCACTGCCCTTACCAAGCTGACATTTTTGGCAATGTTTGACAATCCTTTCCACATCTTTATACATGTGAGGCCAATAATAACGATCTGCCACCATTGCCATAGTCTTATCTCTGCCAAAATATCCTCCTAATCCATTTCCATGAAGCTCTCTTATGATTTGCTCGCGTAGAGAACCTCTGGGAATGCAAAGTTGGTTTCCCTTGAATAAATATCCTTCCTACAACTATATGGCAGATTGTTACAAACTGTTGATCCCTGCAATTCAGTGATAATTGAGCTGAAGTCTGGGTCGTCAACATACTAACTTTTCAACTCTTCAAAGCCTATAACTTGTGTACTCATCACAGTTAATAATAGAGATCGTCTGCTTAAAGCATCTACTACTTTATTGGACTCACCAGCTTTATAACAAAGCGAAAATGTGAATTCTTGAAGAAAAGAACTCCATTTTGCATGACGTGGACTCAGCTTGCTTTGAGAATTTAAGTACCTTAGAGCTTGGTGATTTGAATACACCACAAACTCTCGATATGCTAAATAATGCTCCTAATGTCATATTGCCCGTACCGATGCATAGAATTCTAGATCATAAGTCGAATAATGCCGCTTCGCATCGGTCAACTTTTCACTAAAAAACTCCACTGGTTTTCCCTCTTGGCTGAAAACCGCTCCAATCCCCATGTGTGAGGCATCACACTCTACAACGAACAACTTCTCAAAATCTGGTAAGACAAGTACTGGAGCTTCTGTTAGCAGCTGTTTTATTACTTCAAAGGCCTTGTGTGCTGCCTTTGACAACTCAAAAACTGCTCCTTTCAAGCACTCTGTGATCGGACCCATGATTGAGCTAAAGTTTCGTATAAATCTCTTGTAAAAAGAAGCCAATCCATGAAAACTTCGAACATCTCCCATGGACTTTGGAGTTCGCCACTCTTTAATTACTTGAACTTTTGCTGGATCCAGTTGCATTCCTTTAGCTGAAATAATAAAGTCAAGAAACACAACTTTGTCACACAAGAACGAGCACTTCTTCAAGTTGACATAGAGTTTCTCCTTGCAAAGTACACTCATGACTTGTCGTAAATGCATCAAATGCTCTTCCCGGGTTTTACTATATATTAAGATGTCGTCAAAATAAACAACTACAAATGAACCCAAGAAAGGTTTGAGTACTTTTGTCATAACATGCATGAACATGCTTGGCGCATTTGAAAGCCCAAACAGCATCACCAACCACTCGTACAATCCGTTGGGAGTTTTAAAAGCAGTTTTCCACTCATCACCACTCCGCATCCTAATTTGGTGATAGCCACTCCTCAAGTCAATTTTAGAAAATATTTTAGAACCCACGAGCATATCACACATCTCTTCTGAACGAGGAATCAGAAATCGATACTTTACCGTAATTTTGTTGATCGCACGACTGTCGATGCACATTCTCCATGAGCCATCTTTTTTTGGTGTTAATAAAGCTGGAACAGCACATGGACTTTTGCTTTCTTGCACTAAGCCCTTAGAAATCAGCTCTTCGACTAGTTGTTGCATCTCTTTTCAGCAGGCAGGAGGCATTCTATATGCTGACAGATTTGGTAAAGGAGCTCTAGGCACAAGATCAATGGCATGTTGAATGCTTCTCATTGGAGGAAGCTCCTTAGGCAACTCGTCACAGATTATCTTTTTAAAATCCTTCAATAGCTGCTGAATTTCATACGGATAATTGTGAATTTCCTGCAAATGCTCCTCCATTTTATCCTTTCCGACCAGCGCATAAATGATGCCCATTTCCTTGCTTTTTACTTCGAATTGATGGACAATTAAGAACCTAGCAACCTTACTCCTTTTGTTAACAACAACTTGTTCTTCCTTCAGAGGCTGTAAAATCAGCATTTTAGTACCCTTTTTGAAAGCATACGTGTTGGCTCTTGTGTAATGAACCATGTCTTTATCATACAACCAAGGTTTCCTAGTAGAATGTGGCATGCATACATGGGTACAACATTACACCACGCCTCCTCTTCAAGGTCTTTGCCCATGTTAAATTTAACTAGGCAACGAGAAGTGACAGGTATCTCGTTTTCCTTCAGAAACCAAGCAACTTTGTAAGGTGTTGGGTGCTCCACCACCGACAGCTTCAACTTTTCCACCGCTTCCTTTGATACTATATTTTCACTACTACCTCCATCTAGTATAACATTGCAAACCTTCCTATTGCAAAATACACGAGTTCTTAAGATATTGTGCCTCCGCCAATCTTCATTATCTTCAACTTTTGGTGCTGTCATTACTCTCCTCACCACCAAGGACTCTCCTTCGATCGGTAAAACATCCACCTCTTGATCATCTTCTCCCAAATCATCAAATACCGGTTGAGCAAACTCCTTTTCTTCATCCTCTACTTCAATCAAATTCACTCTTTTTTTTTTGGACATGCATAGGAGGTGTGGCCTCTCTCCCTACAAGTAAAGCAGCGAATTAGCGAGCTACTGCCAGAATTTGTATACCTCGAACCAGCAATATTTTTCCCTTCAAGCCCATCAATTTCTTTCCCCTTTCCACTATTGCTGTTTTTGCCAGCTATGACAACTCCTCGATCGAATTTTTGGGCTGTTTTCTCGCCTCGAACACCCAAATCAGCAGCTGCACGCTTCTGGATAGAATTATCAACTCGTCCTGAGATAGGCCTTCGTGCTCCATAACGCGATATCCTTGTTTCTGCCATCAAGGCATATTGTCTAGCATCTTCGAGATTGAACAGACGAACAACTCCCAATTCATCTCTTACGGTTTGATTTAAACCAAAGAGATAACGAGCTATCAACTGCTCATTACTCTCATTCAACCCCACTCGATTTAACAAGTTATTGAACTCCGAAGTGTACTCCTCCACGGTCATTCCTCTTTGCTTCAGAGAATGAAACCTTTCATACAATTCCATGGCATAATCAGCCGGTAAGAATTGCTTTCGCAACTTCGCCTTCATATGTTCCCATGTATTAATTTTCGGCTTTCCTTATCGAGCATGCTGCTCTTCAACTTGTTTCCACCATTGAAGTGCAAGCCTTTTCAATTTTAGCTTAACAAACAGCACCTTCCTCTAGGTTGACATAGGCTTTCACTCAAAATAATTCTCCAAAGTAGCTTCCCAATCTCAATAATCTTCAACATGCATCTTCCCAAAAAAATCAGCAACTTCAATTCTAACCCTTCCACCATTTAAGTCAAGAGCAAGTATTAACCGATCTTCCAACCTGCCTCCTACCTCATTGTTTGCGCATCCAGCATCATAGAAGGGATTTGTGTTTTCGTCAAAATCAATTCCATCTTCTAGATCGCCTTCCGGTATGTCTAGAAATCTATGGTCACCTTCCGGATTCTCCATATGGGTTCCCACACGTTCCCGGCGTTGCAAAGCTTGCAAAGCCCGTGACAAATCTTCAATCATTTGCCTGAACTTAGCCACCTCTACTTGCTGGTTTTGATTCCCCCTTACACTGCGACCCCTTCCTCGTCCAGCCATGGCTCTGATAACAATTTGGTATAGAGGTAAAGGAAATACAACAAGAACATGACGTAAACTTGGCTAAAATTGGGCTAGATTGGAGATAGAATGTAAGTCAGATGCTAAGGTTTCAAAAAGAACCTCTGTAATAGATTTTTTTTATTCATAAAAGGACCTATTCCAGACCAGGGCAAGGTAGCCTTTTAAACTACCTTAGAAGACTCTAGAAACATTTATGATAGTTCATAGAAAACTAGCACACATTGACTCATTTATGATAGGACACATTGACTCATTTATGATAGGGAACAGAAAACTAAAACACATTAACTCATCTATGACTTCTAGAATAGCATAGGAAATCACATAAATCTAGAAACTTCATTATCATCGAACTTGGACAGTGTATGCTCCTGCATCACCCGTGCTATGAAATTATGTTAAAATTTAAGAATTCTTTTGAAATATTGTTAAGATAAAATAAATATAAAATAACTTTTCTTATTATCTTTGAATATTAAAAAATCTTCTGTGTATGAAAATAAATATAAAATAAAGTAAATTTACATAACACGACGACCCCTTGAATTTAATGGCATTGACCATTACAGCTATCTCATTTATGGATAAATTATACCATTGATGATTGAAAATATAAGAAAAAGAAAATAAACCGGATGGATCTACGTCTACTAAAAAGAACAAAAAGAAAGGGATAAAAAAATTAACGTGTTTGATCCATCAGTGGGGGCACCCTTGAAATGTTTTTAACGTGTGGAACCCACTGATGGCTCTGCATCCAAAGAAGAAAAAAGGGAAGATAAGAAGAAAGGAAATGGAAATCAAATGATTTCATCCTCAATGGGCCACACACCACATCTGGATTTATGGTGATGGAACAATTGGCCGCCACAGATGATTGATAGCATAAGAAAAAAAATTGAAAGAGGGGAGTGAAAAAGTGTAAGTGAAGAAAAAAATATAAAAGATGTACATTGCATGGGATGAGTGTACGTGAATATAGATATGAGTCATCATAGTATGTTTCTAATAGTGTTAACTCATATACACACAAATCACACCTCAATAATTATCAAAGAAATTAAGCTTGTGTATGATACCAACCCATTTTGATTGCCCACTATGGATACATATTGACTTAGAAAACTAATATCTATGCATAATCTATGAGTGGGTCCCAATGCAGAAATAAGTTAAATGTGCGGGGCTCACTAATTGATTTGCATCTATTAAGAAACCAGACAATGGCCAACAGACTTGCCTCCCTCCATCAGTGGGGCCCACTTTTAGAAAAAATAGGTTAAGAGAAGGCCATTGGAATTTCAACCAATACTGGAGTCCAATCTTGAAATATATTTAATACGAAATGGTGCCCACTACTAGATCCATCCATTTGGGGAAAAAACTGAAAGGAGAGTAAATGAGCAATAGTTTGGATTTCATTAATCGGTAGGGCCCACAAAACATATTTAACATGGGACCCATTGATGATTGAAGATCTAAGAAAAAGAAAACAAACCGACTGTAAAGATTTGTTTATAATTTGGATAATGGCAAGAAATAAGACTCAAATTCAAATGTTCATAAATATCTCTTATGAGAGATGTTTTAGGAGAGAAAGAGTAGCTTAAAGTGAGGTTGCACCTTAAAACAATGTGGGTTTTTTGTGCATATTTCTTTGAAAGGAGAGAACTTTTTGGGATGAGGTGGCACCCCTCACAGCCCACCTCCCCCTTTGCTTTAATATATATAATAATTTGAAGATATGTGACTGCATGGGATGCTATTTATTTTGAACAGTTTGGATTGTCAATAGATGGGCGCCGCAATAGAGTTCCACACATTTCACTCATTGGAAGCATGTGGGAGACTGCTTAGTGGATCCAGACTATATAGACTCCCTTGTGGGGCCCACTTGCTGCCACACCAATCATGGGAGAGGTGCCGGTTTGCACGTACATCTGAGCAAAATTTGAAGTTCGCTAAAACATTCAAACCCTTGATTCATGGCGTTCAAGTTTGTGGTTTTAGAAGATATTATTTTTCTAGGATTTTAATCAATAGTTGGATGAGTGTCAAATTTGGACTTACGTAAATTCTGAGTACAAGGGGTTTGAATTGATGATATATGGCTTTAAAAAGGGAATATGCATAGTTGTTCAAATGGAAAGAGCTCCTAGGTGAGCCTAAGTCTTAAAAGTAGTTACTTGCAGCAAGGAAGGGTTTTTTTACAAATTACAAGTATAGAACAGTAACCAGCCATGGTAAATTGAATAAGTTGAAGATAAAAAAAAAAGGCACAAGGGATCCAAAATAAGATAACTTTTCTTGGAGCCCATGATAAATTGAATAAGTTGAAAATAAAAGGAAGGCACAAGGGATCCAAAAATAAGAGAACAACTTTTGGAGCCCACTTGGGGCTATGTCAATCATGTGAAAACAGGGAAGTAAAGATCTCAATGAGATTTGGTAGTGTGCAAAATATCACAACCCCAATTTCATCCCTGCCCCTAACAGATAAATTTTTTCCTTTTTTCTTAAGATTTCAGTCCAAAGGTGGGTAATGGTTGAATGTTCATCAAATTTCGGGTCCCTCCCAATTCTAAGCAAGTGTGGTAGAGTTGGATTGATCACTAGGGGTTTCATTCCCCTAAGAAAGGGGGATCCCTGGAATCCGGATATCATAATTCTCCTTATCAAATTATGTTCCATACAAGGTCAATGGACAGGGAGATCATGATTTTGAACGGTTTGGATCTCATTGGATGGGCCCCACTGATGGGTCCATACTCAATAGGATCCGGATTCCACGTGGTAAACGTTCAACTGAAATATAAATAATAACTGAAAAGGCACCCTCACTCAGATCTCTGAAACAGACTGTTTTGGACCAATCAAGAACGGATAGAAAGCGAGCGAAAGGGAGAAGAAGAGAATCTGCAACCGATAACGTTTCCAACTCTTTCCTTCTCCACATCTTCTTCCTCTTCCCCAAAACCCTAGCCCTAATCCTAGCCCTAGCCCTAACCCTAACCCTAACCCTAGCCCTAGCCATTTCCATGGTCTCCCTCCTATGCAACCCAACGGCAATTCGCCTCCCAAGATCCCTTTTCTCCCCCAAGCCCGACCATGCCCCGCGACCCACGCCGAGATTCTGCAGCCGCAGAGCTCGCCATCCGCCGTCGATCACAGCCGCCGCCTCCGGCACCGGCGCCTCCTCCAATGCAGAGCCTCCCAAGCGACCGTTGCCGTCGCAGCAGCAGATGAGAACCCTGTTTCCGGGCGGATTCAAGCGGCCGGAGATCAAGGTGCCGACCCTCGTGCTCCAGTTGAATTCCGACGAGGTACTGAGGAGCGAAGACGCTTTGGATGCCGTCGATGTTGCGGTGTCGAAGTGGGCGGGGATTGTCATGCTTGATGCTGGGGAGGGGAGTGGTGGGCGGCTGTATGAGGCGGCGCGTGCTTTGAAGTCGGTGATTGGAGAAAGGGCTTATCTTTTGATCACGGAGCGTGTAGATGTTGCTGCTGCTGTTGGGGCTAGTGGAGTAGTTCTGTCTGATCAAGGTTGGTGAATTGGATTTTGGGATCTTTTGTTATTAGCCTTTTCGATGCTTATATTGAATGGGTTATTGAAAAATTCACTTGTAGTTAGTTCTTGTCCTTCTGTTTTATTGTGGAGATTAAGATAGGTTTTAGATCATTGATCATTGGTGGTTTTTTTTAAATACAATTCATCTATTTGTTAAACCCCTAGATCAATGTTAGAGATCATTGCAGAATTGCCACATGTGCAATTTGGATGTGAGAGAGCAGGCACTCAGAATCTTGGTTAAGGGGGCAAGAGTTATGGTTTGAGACTGTAGGGTGGTTGGAAGGTGCTCAGTGTTTGATCATGAGGCTGCAGGTTGGAACCATCTTACTTTGATAGATAAATGGTGGCAATAGATATTAGCAGTCTTCGCATTTATTTGGGATAGCCATCCTCTGCTTTTCTTCAGGAAATGGCCAGACCATCTTGGGACGGTCTGGATTGGGGGCCCACTTCAAAGCATGGCAATTATGTGAAAGGTTTTCCAATGACCTACTATGTGCAAAAATTGGGGACCATCTGATCAATGGAGGTACTGATATTAGGGCCTTGTAGTGGTCTGCATCCTTGCCATTAGATAAAGTTGGATGGCGTGCCAAAATTCATGTTATTAATTAAAGGTCCAACAGAATTCAAAAAGATGAGTGACAATATTCAACGACAAAAAGAGAGAAGAGATAGAACAGAGGAGGGAGGGGGAGGGGGAGGGGGAGGGGGAGGGGTTGGGCCCCACAGATCAGATAGTTCCTAGCTTAGGAACTCTTTGGCTGTTCCTGATAGTTTTGTGGAATCCTCACTTTTGTTTGGGCAGTCCCTCTGGTTGATGTCCCTCTGAAGAGCTACCTGTGGTGGTGTTGTCTTGGGAAAGTATTTACTATCTATTCAGTAACATTTGGTATTTAGTGCTTGTTTTTGGGTTTGAAGAGGTATCCGGAGTGCAGTTTCCTAAGATTTGCACTTGTGATCGACTTGGATTTCTCCAAAGAGTCATCCTCTCTCTCTCTCTCTCTCATATGGTGACTGTCACATTGTCTTAGATGTCATACACAACTTTTCTCTGCCACATTGCAAACACGTTTCTGTACCCACAAGTTGGCCATAATTATTTATATAAGAATCTCAAAATTAAGCCCAGTACAATTCGTTACTTGATAATATCTTTTGCGCTTTAACCTTGGAAAAAGCCTATGGCGTTATTTAACTCCTTTGTAAAAGTTTATTTTTCAATACCAAATGGGATTTCTTTGAACTGTTTTTGTTGAACAGCAACCTAGACCTAAAGAATTTGCATCATTTATGTATGAGGAAAGTTTCGATGCTATTTTGTAATTTCAGTTATCACGTTCTTCGGCGCAGGTCTTCCTGCTATTGTTGCTAGGAATATGATGATGGAATCAAAAACTGAGTCTGTAGTACTACCTCTAGTTGGAAGAACTGTTCAGACTGCGAACTCTGCACTTGTTGCATCTGATTCTGAAGGTGCTGATTTTCTAATATTAGTTATGAATAGAGACAGATATGCTGAGGTCTTGGATAACTCTGCATATCAGCATGTCAAGGTACCGATTTTTACCATGATTGCCTCTCTTGGTGAGGGTCCACTTTTTGCTGCAGCAGCAAAATTTCTCCAATCAGGTGCAAGTGGGCTTGTTATACCATTGGAAGATATAAAGCTGTTCAGTGATGAAGCTCTGGACCAGTTGTTGACGGGATACAAAATGAGTAGATTGATGCAGAGTGAACTCCAAATCTCTAACAAACATGAAATGAACTTGAAAGATGGATTTAATGGGAGAAATGGAGTCTCTGGATTTACTAAAATTGAGGATAAAGAAAAACAGTTCATAGAAGTTGAAAAGCTGGTTTTACTTGAAGCAATTTCTGTTATTCGCAAAGCTGCACCACTGGTAATCTTCTATAGCATTTAGCACTTAGCAGTCAAATGCACTCTTCTGAAGATGTTGATGATTTTTAAAAAAACTTGAATTATCTCTTTCTCTTCTGGACTAAATATATAAATGTTGGTCTTTAACTGCAGATGGAAGAGGTTTCACTTCTTGTGGATGCAGTTTCTCGACTCGATGACCCATTCTTGCTGGTTATAGTGGTAATTGTGTGTTGAACTTCAGCAAACCCTGGTTACACTACTCGGATTATACATTGGTATTAGTTCCAAATTTCATATTAGTTCTTTGTGAAACTCCTATTCATTTCTTTCCACTAGTCTCATTCATTTGTTTCATTGTTTACCTGAAACCTCTCAAGTAACAAGTATTTAAGAAATTCATATAGGTCGCTATGAGTCAAGCTTTGATAGCTTCTGGGGAGCAAACATTCTCATATGAAATTCTGCAATGCAAAAACCATATCAAAGTAGACTGCAATCAGAAATTACATGTTGCGAGTGATACATATAACTCATAACTGATTAAAAAAGAAGATTGAAAAAGATGCATGCATATATACGAAATCAAAGAATGGATACTACTAGAAATGGCAGAAGTCAGGTCTAAATCTAGTTAGTTTCCCTCTATTTCTTCGTTGAAAATAGAGCCAAGTGGACATGGTTTTTGTGTTTTCTAGCCTCCCAAGGGATAGTAATTCTGAAATCCTTTTGCTGATCATTCTGAAATACATAAAAAGGCTACTGTCCAATTCTTTTTTTGAGTGCATTGGCTGTACTTGGTAGATTCCACCCAACCTCCTTTTTGGAGTGCAGTGCCCAGGTTGGCCCCACATGGCTGTCTGCATGGAAGTCCCCATGCGGATTGTCCTGAGGAGAGTTTTCTCACATATTATATATGCACTTGGTTATATGGTTTTCTGGTTATGGACCCACTTGGACCTAGACCCGAACCCAATTATTAACCAAACCCTAATTGTTACCAGCACCTTTGGTGTTGCTGTTTCTGACTTTATGCTGTAATATTTATTTAAATGTCTGAGGTTTTTGGTTTAAATTTCTTGTAAATTAGCCTTTCTGGCATGCAGAGAGGAACGACTTTCCTAACACAGTGATATTAGCCTGTAGCCCTTGGCCATTGTGGACTGAAATAATTATTATAGAAACTTTTGCCCCCCTAAAACTGATTGATGGCCTTGACATAACATGTTTGTCCGCTAGAATAATCATCCCATTGTTGGAAGAGTGTGCTCACTTTATCAACCTTCCATTTGTAAATTGGTGACGATATTTTGAAATTTGAATTGTACAGCCCAGCTGGACAGGAACCACCTGTATGCCACTCTTTTTTTACTTTGAAAAAAGCTGTTAAAAGTATTTTAACATTGACCATCGAGATGAGTATATACCGCTTGACTATGATACATGATGATCCCCATCCTCCATGCCTTATCTTATTTGACTGTGACATATGTTTTTGGTAATGAAAAGTTATGAAAAATGAAAAATAGAAATTTGGTTGTGTCGTGCTTGTTGGCCAGAGTCGACCTGTCAAAAGGACAGACCTCTGTCCACCAAAACAGGTAGAGTCTTGATACAGGTTTTATGTCGTTGCTTTTGATGCAGTCATGGGTATCAAGGAAAACCTAAAAGATTAGCACAGCTGCTATTAGACTGTTCTAACAGCAGATTGGTGGAGTGATTTCCCCTTTATTGCAACGAAACGAGGATACTAACAGTTGATTCACTCTGGATATTCAGTTCAAATGTAAAACACAGCATTTCAATGGCGAAGAATGATAAAGGGAGAAAATAATGGTGAAGAACGATAAAACACTGCTTTCAAAAGGCTTTATTCATAACTGCCAAAAACTGCAAATGTCCAGCCAAACACAACATAACCTATATAAAAGGCTTAAACCCACATAAAACCCTACTTCTAATCATGACCACACATTAAAATCGTAGTATAGCTAGTCCTCTAGGCAATAGGAGTCCTAATTATAAATAAAATTCTAAAAAAATGAAGAAAGAATTCTGCACTATGCAGAACTGTCCCAGCCAAAACATGTGCCTGCCACTGCAGGGCCCACACGACACACTCTTTATTGATGAGCAGACTGATGCATGATAGACCTTAGGCCACATGTGTAGGGCTCAAGTTGATTTACATTTTTATTTCACAAATTACGTACCATTAGTTTTCTAATTTTATGTAAGAGTTGCAATTAGTATAGGTTTTCAATTTTTTTATTTTCCTAGTTTAATTAGTTTTCTTAGGGCCTAAGTTTTCTTTTTCCTATTTATATGGCATTGTAGAGAAGACTTTCTCAGAGTTGATTAATAGAATTGGGTTTTCCCTTTTGAGGTGTGTCCTCATTTATGGTTCGTGTGTAGACGTGTAGTGTCTGGCTGTCTGCGGACATGTGCTTTTGCACCGGTATTGTGCTTTGGCACTTCCCCGCAAGCTCTAACCCTAGGGCCTGCATCACGAGCACCCCTTTGAAGGGGGCCCTTGGATGAGCCATGGGGCTAAGTTTGGGTTCACTTTAGGTATGAAAACCCAGCCCGAGTAAACTTCAGGCTTGTTGCTTTTTTCTTAACAGAATTGCAGTAAACTGCAAATAACCTGCTGCATTATTCTGTTTTAGCAAACCAGCCCCTGTTCTCGTATATTTTTAGCATATTTGGGCTGTTTGCATCCAAGCAGATCTAAAAGGTTCACACATTGGTTTGGATCACATGTGCTCGATCATGAGCCTTCATGTAAGCTATTGCTTGCCCATTTATGCAATCTCCTTGTGCATCATTGCCAACTGCATCACTTTTGGTGCATAATACTTTATCATATTTACCATTTCAAAAAAATACTTTATCATATTTACCTCATATTGTCTGTCATGATAGATGTTGATTGGAGCTGTTCATGACCTTGTCTTTAGTCTTCACATGCGTCCAGAGCATGTGACCATTCTTAATTTTCTTTGTTCATTATTTTGGTGATTCTGAGTTGTCCTTGAATATTTTTTTAACATCATTTTCCATATAATATTAGGGTGAATTCAACTCTGGTAAGTCTACCGTTATCAATGCCCTCCTTGGAAGAAGGTACCTCAAAGAAGGAGTTATTCCTACAACTAATGAGATCACTTTGTTGTGCTATTCTGAGATGGATTATAGCGGGCAACAGCGCTGTGAAAGACATCCTGATGGCCAATATATATGCTACCTTCCGGCGCCAATTCTTAAAGAAGTTAGTTCATTAGAACTTTAAAGTGTGCATATATTTGTGTCTGGTACTCTTCTTAATTTATGAAACCATCTGTCACATCTGATAATTTGTCATGAAGTTGGGGTAATTATTCTAATTAATCCACTTTATTTAATCAAAGGGCTGATAATATGCATCTTTCCACAATTTGGCTGTGTAAAACTTAACCTAAAAGCCTCTTACGAATAACTGGTATAAAAACTACCTTGTTTTTTGCAATTTATGATAACTTCTTTATGTTAAGATAAATTAATGTTATTTATGCCATGTTTGCGTGCAACCATTTTCAGCAGTATCTGTTTCGATATTGATTTCATTTTCTGCTGAAAATGGAAACTGAAGACTTCTCTATGTTTCAGTTTCTGCTGTTTGGTACGACGAAACATTTTCCATGTTGAATAGTGTTTCTACCTTGTGTAAGACTGCAGAAATTGGTTCTCTATGTCTTTGACCTGAAAATGCTTTCGGCAAAAAATTACAGAAATTGCTTTTACCTCAAACAATGAAAATTGCAGAAAAGGTTAACAGGAAATTATGGAAAATCGTTCCCTCTCAGAACTCAATTTTAATTTCCACGAAAACTGTGCCAAGACAAACATGCCAATTGGGTGATCAGACTTGATTTCATTACAGCTCTTAGGTTAGAAGTGAGAAGATTCCTAACACTAAAATGGAACAGGAATCGAAAGAGAGATGAAATTAAGGAGATGGTGGTGGCTGGAAATAGTGCATCTTATCTTTGAAGGGGCCAGGCTTTTATGAAATTGATGATTTGTGAAAAATTGAAAATTTACATAAATGCCCCTTTAAAACTCCTAATAAGGTGTGTGATGCACTGGTGGAAAATGAAGCAAAACGAATATAGTACTATAGCACAAGCGCAAAAATTGTACATTACAGTAGTTTATGAATCACACAATAACTAAATATGTATTTAATATGGTAGTCCGCAGGTGCACTATGTTTCTCCTTCGCTCAAACGACATCACCTTTCAAAACCAAATAATTGTTTCAAATTTGTTTTTTGCTGAAGATGTCTGCTAGTTGAAGATGACAGAACACATGAGGAAGCATGATCATTTTTCCTTTTTAAGTGCTCTATGATGGAATGAGAATCTGGCTCTTTTTTCTTCTTCTTTTTTTTTTTTTTTTTTTAATATTTGTGGAACACAGGATAGAGGTGATTTGGCTAGTGCTATCATCTTTTGCAATTTAGCATAGAGGGAGTTGATTTATGAAGCTGATTAAGGTCACTTCAAAGGAAGCTATATAATGAACTCGAAGATGATACAGATTGATGCTCGACCTCAATTGACAACTTAGAAACCTGACCTTGCCTTTTCCATTTCAAGGGTATGAAAAAAGTCTCTCCTAACAACTAATAACTGCCATCCTGTGGTTGACCGTCAAATGTCTGAACTCTGGACCCACCTAATCAGTATTGGCAAAGCTAGAAAGT
Organism: Umbellularia californica; assembly: GCA_028538565.1. Lineage (NCBI taxonomy): Eukaryota > Viridiplantae > Streptophyta > Magnoliopsida > Laurales > Lauraceae > Umbellularia > Umbellularia californica. Next base: position 33,700,356 of record JAPQWN010000003.1, read on the forward strand.
CACAACTCAAAACTCTGTGGGAATGAAAAGATTCAATAGTGCCTCTTAAATTGTGTATTAGATGAAGTTCTGCTGTCATGAAGAAGTTGTGGGTTCAACGTTTAGTAGCTTTCAGTGTGGAATGTATTAAAGTATTTGGTTGGGTCATCGTGAGATAGATGAGGTAGCCTGCATGTTGTTGATAGAAAATGTGACCGAGATAAATGTCCATCGTCATCATAACTGTTTTGACATTAAGTTCAATTGAAGTGTCTAGAGGAGGCAAGTCAAGCGATTCTTGGGACGACTAGGCCTGATCCATCAGGCTTGGTCCTAAACTTGTTTGAAGCAAAGGCTGCCCGATCCACCCAGTTGCTATCCTGAGTCAACTCACCCGAGTTCCTGGTTAACCTGTTTGTTAGAAAAATATGGGCTGCCCCCTTCATCTAAAATATATGAATTGCCAATGTATTTGATATGTTCTTTTGAATTATATTTGTTGGTCTAATATTTGATCAGGACCCTGCTTTGGCGGGACCTGCACTTCGTAATGAAAAACAAAATTCTCTAATATTTTATATTGGCTTCCTTTTTTTTTTTTATTGATGGAAGAAAGTCGTTTGCAATATTTTGGTGAAGCAGATGAACCTCGTTGACACACCAGGAACAAATGTGATCCTGCAAAGGCAGCAACGACTTACTGAAGAGTTTGTGCCCCGTGCAGATTTACTTTTTTTTGTTATTTCTGCAGACCGACCTTTAACTGAAAGTGAGGTATATGAACTTAATCTCTCACTCATCAACATTGATGTCTTTATCCATAGTACTGCTGAACTCATGAAGAATCGATAAAATAAGCCACTCGTGTCTTTATCCATAGCACTCTGGCAAAAGAAACAATGGGGGTGTTCCTAAAGCCTTAATAGTTCTTAAGATCTTAATGGAAGTCCTGGATTTGATTTGATAACCATAGTTCAGAGAATTATTCTTGTTGAATGTTTGTTTATCTGTTTCCAACGTGTTTAGTTTATTTGAGTAGATCTGACTCATTTCATGTAGGAAAGTGTGCTAAAGGCTCTCTGGAAGGCCCTATCTTTTGTTTTATCAAGTTGAATTTGCAATTTAGCTTATTCTGTTTGAATATCTAGTTTGGCTTTAGTTTATTATTTCATATGAAGGCATTTACTTAGCAGTTGTGCCATGTCCATGCTCTAGGTATTGTTTTTTTTGTTTTGGTGGGTTTTTTTTTTTTTTTAATTCAGTGCTCTAGGGTCTTATTGTAGTCCTTCAGATGGGGAGAGTAAGTTTTATTTTACTCTGATTCATTTCTTCTCATGTTGTTATGTAGAGGGAATCATTTGGCACTTTAGTTTTGTGGATGCAAAGCCTTGTGTGCGCAGTTTACCTATTGTGGACACAGTTTTTAATCTATGATCTAATTTAAGATGGGGCACGAGTGTTCACTGAACTGTTTGCAGAAGTACATAATCAGTGGAAGGTCAAGGATGTTTGGTATATCTTCTCATGGTTACCTTGTGACATTCTTGCTCTGTTAATAGCAGAAGTACATAATCAGTGGAAGGTCAAGGATGTTTGGTATATCTTCTCATGGTTACCTTGTGACATTCTTGCTCTGTTAATATGAGAAACATTAGTGAATGCCTAAACAATGCTATAAGAGATTTAAAATAGTAGATTGAATAATGATGGATAACTTGAGTGCTGATCTGATGCAAACCCAAAGAAGGGTTTGGATCGAAAAGTGCTGAAGCATGTAAACCAATGTCTCCAACGAGACTCACAAAGAGGACAGACCTCAGATGGATGATAAACCCATGTAAGAAATTAAGTTGACTTCAGAACTGCCGATAACCTATACAATGCTCATATAAATGAGAAAGCAAAGCTTCTAATCTAAGATTCCTACTCAAATTAGAATACCAAACAATCACCAGACTTGGAAACTAAATAAGAACCCTACAGAAATTGGAAAGCTATCCCTAATTATTACTCATTAAGGAAAATAAAATAAGAAACAAAAAATCTTAAAACGTTCTTAGTTCCCACATGTAGGCCATGAGTCTTGTTGCAACAATTTAAAAGCTTTGTAGCATTCTCCCTGGGTTGCAAAAGAGTTTGACTTCAAACTCGATTTCTATCTGCCTTGCCTGTATAGGCATGGTGTACTTGAAGCGCTTCTTTTGTAATACGTGATGTTGATCCATTCTTTGGTGGTTTTGGCTTCATAGGATGGAGTGTGACGGCCTTTCCATCGTGAATAAACATGTATGCATTGTCCTGCATTCCATGAGTTCATTCTTGTTGTCCTTCCACGGTCTTCCAAGTAAAAGATCTCCACTATCCATGGTATGCTGCACCACACTGTATCCTTGTAGTCTTTTTACTAATAGCAGAAATAACTTGACAAGGGTATGTTGTACTTCGACTTCATTGACTGTCATTAATCAATGGACAAAATAAGGGGTGATAGTGCTTGCATACCTTTAGTTGTAGGTGATCAATAAGGGGTGGGGTGAGGTGGGGTGGGGTTTGGAAGGAAGAAGCCTGTGGATGGGGGTTGACTAAGTTCGGCCGTTTGGGGTTTAGGCTGGTGTGTCATTATTAGGGTTTTAGAGGGACTTGGTTGTGTTTGGTAAGGGGGTAAGGTGTGGGTTTGAGATGGAGTTAGTGAGGGTTTTTGGGTTGGGTCCTGGATATATATTTCTTTTGGGAAACTTAGGGTTTTAGGATTTATGATGTTTTGGGAAATTGGGGGATTTTACTTATGGTAGCGAGGCTTTGGGATTTGGTTGTAGAGTCAATATCACGCGGCATTTTCTCTCCTCAACTTTGACACAATAGAATACCTAAAAAATATCAGAAAGTAATATGTTAAAATTAAAAATAAAAAATAAACAAGAAAATGTGGGATTGATCTATGGGAAACATGGGTCTAACATTTAGGGATCATTTTTAAGTCATTTGATGGCTTTTCCATTAGTAAATTTTTTTTCTCAAAAAATAAAAAATAAAAAAGCACAAAAATATGTGGGATTGATCTATGGGAAACATGGGTCTATGTTAGCTAATGAATGATAGAGTATCAGAGTACATAAAACTGGGTTGATTCGAGGTAACCCTGCCTCCTAATCTTTATTGAAATTGGACTCAAAAGCTTATCCTTTATTGAAGAAAGTGGAGCTGTTTTATACAACTCGAACACAACTAACTAGCTACAGATCTGGAAGCAAATCAATTAGCTATTCTGCAGCTTACAACTTGAATTCAAAAGCTAACTAACTACTTGAATTCAAAAGCTAACTAACTACCAAGATTTATTTAGAACTGACTAACAACTCTAAAGACTTTTTCAAAGCTGACTCAGATTGCCACATGTTTCTGATGTGTAACAACTCGCTCTTCCTCAAGTGGCAGCCTTGTCCGCAAGGCTGAAGTTTGGAAATTCCTGCTGGATGTGAGAAGAGTCTTCCCAAGTGGCATCCTCCTCTGAACTATGAGCCCATTGAATTAACACCTGTGGAATTAACTTCTTGCGCTGAGTTTTAGTCCGATAAGCCAAGATCTTGTATGGTGTAGGTAGCAAAATACCCTCTACGGGAAGGTCCGTTGAGTGTATGTTACGGCTGCCCAAGCATTTTTTTAGCAGTGAGACATGAAAAACAGGATGTATGCGGCAATGCCCAGGTAACTTCAACTTGTAAGCCACGGAACCAATTCGTTCCAGAACTTCATAAGGACCAAAAAAACAATGTGAAAGCTTCATGTGGTGATGAATTCTTGCAGAAGTCTGTCTATAAGGACGCAATTTGAGGAACACCAAATCCCCAACATTAAACTCTACTTCAGTGCGGCGTAGATCAGCATATTGCTTCATCCTGGTTTGGGCTCGATTCAGATTTTCCTTGAGCAGGGCAAGTATCTCATCCCTGGTTCGCAATGTATCATCAACTGCAGCAATAGAACTCGCCCCTTTGACATATGTGACTAGAGAAGGTGGTTTACACCCATACACAGCTTCAAAAGGGGACATTCTCGTAGCTGAATGCCAAGTCGAATTATAACACCATTCAGCCAAAGCCAGCCAGTGTGACCAACTCTTCGGCTTTTCCCCTGCAAAACAACGTAAGTAAGTTTCCAAAGTTCTATTCAGGACTTCCGTTTGGCCATCGGATTGCGGGTGATAGGATGAAGACATGTGCAACCTTGTCCCTTGCAGTTTGAATAACTCTTGCCAGAATTTGCTAGTAAAAGCAGTGTCCCGATCACTCACAATAGAGGTTGGCAACCAATGAAGTCTAAAAATATTATTGAAAAACAATTTTGCTACCTTTACTGCAGTATACGGATGCGACAAAGGCAAGAAATGCCTATACTTTGACAAGCGATCTACCACGACCAAGATAACTGTGTAGCTGTGAGAAGGTGGCAATCCATCAATGAAGTCCAAAGCTATATCTGTCCATATTTGTGAAGGGATGGGGAGCGGCTGCAGCAGCCCATTAGGTGATTTTGTGGAGTATTTCACCCGTTGACATGTATCACATTCACGAATATAGGACTTCACAAAGCTGCGCAGTCCTTGCCAATAGAAATCTCTACGAACCCGATGCAGGGTCTTATCATAACCAGGATGTCCCGAGCTGGCCGAATCATGGAGTTCATGTAGGATTTTGGGTCGTAAAGGGGAGGTGGGTGAGAGGTACAACCTACCTTTGTAAAAGAGCAAATTATTATAAGTGGTATAGCATACGGGATCAAGATGACCTGATTGAAGTTGAGATAATTTAGAGGCATAATCAGGGTCAGTAACATACTCTTGTTTCAATTCCTCAAGCCAGGTTGGCAGTGGGCTAGAGATGGTTAGCAAAATAGGCAAGGACTTTGGGGTGGAAGAATTGTCAGGCTCAACATATGTTGGGTTGCTGTAAATGGTGTAAGGAAGGCGAGAAAAAGCATCAGCAGCTGCATTAGAAACTCCTGTGCGATACTGAATCTCAAAATTGTAACCCATAAGCTTAGCAATCCATTTTTCCTGGTGAGGAGAGCTAGTGCGCTGGTGAAGAAGATGTTTCAAGCTCTCATGATCAGTGCGAATAATGAACTTGTTGCACAAGAGGTAAGATCGCCATTTTGTGATGGCAAGAACCAAGGCTAATAGCTCTTTGTCATATGTTGGTAGCAACAATGTTTTCCCTTTGAAAGCTTGACTGAAATAAGCAATGGGGCCTTGATCCTGTGATAGAACTGCTCCAACCCCTGCACCGGAGGCGTCCGTCTCAACCACAAATGGTTTGGAAAAGTCTGGCAAGGATAGCACTGGAGGACTAGATAGAGCGGTTTTCAGGGCATTAAAAGCGTCGGCCGCTTCAACAGTCCAATGGAAAGCATCTTTTTTTAGCAATTGTGTCAATGGGGCAGCAATAAGGCCGTAGTTTTTGATGAACTTACGGTAATAACCCGTCAAACCAAGGAAACTTCGCAGCTCCTTCAACTTTGTCGGTTGTGGCCAATCTTGCACGGCTGATATTTTAGAGGAATCAGCTGATACTCCTTTAGCAGATACATAATGTCCCAAGTACTCCACTTGGCTTTGACCGAAAACGCACTTTGATAACTTAGCATATAAATTTTGAGATCGTAGCGTGGACAGAACTAACCCCAAATGCTGCACATGAGAATCCAAAGATGGGCTATAAACAAGAATATCATCTAAAAACACAAGGACAAACTTACGAAGGAAAGGCCGAAAGATTTCATTCATTAACTGTTGAAAAGTGGCTGGAGCATTCGTTAATCCAAACGGCATTACTCTAAATTCATAGTGGCCCTCATGAGTTTGGAAAGCTGTTTTGCATGTATCTTCCGAATGGACCCGAATTTGATGGTAACCTGATTGGAGATCCAGCTTTGAAAAGATGGTGGCACCATGAAGTTCATCAAGCAGCTTGTCAATCACTGGAAGAGGATATTTTGCTTTGATGGTAATACGGTTCAAGGCTCTATAATCCACACAAAATCGCCAACTACCATCGTGTTTCCGAACCAGCAAAACTGGGCTAGAGAAGGGGCTCGAGCTATGTTGAATCATACCACTAGATAACATCTCCTTGACCATGGACTCAATGGCATCCTTCTGAACTGGTGGATAGCGGTATGGTTTGATGGTAATGGGTTTAGCATTATCTTCAAGTGGAATGTGATGGTCTTGGCTGCGGGAAGGTGGAAGACCAGGAATAGATTCAAAGACATCACAAAACTGGTCTAGAATTTTTTGAATATGGGCTTCAGGTGGTGGTGGTGGATTTTGATCAGTCAGAGAGTGAAATTGAACAAGGAAGCATTCAATATTGGCACTGCAAACCCCCACATCAGGTGTACATTGCATCGATGCCGGAGAGTTTCCGATCAACGTAACCATAGTATCCTCAGTGACAAAGGACATTGTGAGCTTAGAGAAATCCCATGTAATAGGGCCTAACGTATGCAGCCAATTAGCACCCAACACCATATCAAAACCATGTAATGAAAAAACAAAAAAATCAGTTTTGAGTTGAAAGGCTTGCACCTTAACATTTGAACCCGGAACTCTACCTAACCAAGAGATCTTTTCACCATTAGCAATTGAAACTTTGGGACTGCAAGGTAACACTCGTAGCTTGGCTCGTTTAACCAATTCGGGTGTGATGAAGCTGTGAGATGACCCGGAATCCATGAGTATTAGTACAGGTTGGTGGTGGAAGACACCAAATACCTTCATTGTTTGAGGTGATGTGGTTCCCTGGATTGTATTAATTGAAAGAGTGGGACTGGAATCTGTGGGACTGGGATTTGCATCAGGAAGTACCATGGAGTGGACTTCTGGTTCATCAGAAATTGGTTCCTCCATATCAGGCGACGATTGAGCATCAAGGAGAAATATTTTCTGTGTCTTACATTTATGGCCAGGAGAGTACTTCTCATCACAGTTGTAGCATAAACCCTTCTCTCGGCGTTCCCGCATTTCAGCTGGAGAAAGACGCTTGATGGGTAGAGCCGTAGAAGATGGGGTAGGAATACCTGATCTGACAGTCTCAAACCGACTCTTGCGACAAACTTGGTGTCTCTGTTCTAAAAGGCGAGCCAAACCGGTAGCCGCAGGAAACGAAGCTGGTTTGAAGAGCTGGACATCATAGCGAAGCTCATCTTTTAAGCCACTAATGAATTGAGCAGTACGCAACTTTTTTGATAATCCCTCCACCTTGGTTGCAAGAATTTCGAAGTGCTTTTGATAAGTGGATACAGTGATTTGTTGACGAACCTTGGAGAATGCAATGGCGGGATAATCATATTCGGTCGGACCGAACCGAAGAGTGAGGGCTTGGGAAAAAGCCTTCCAACTAGTTATAGCTTGATCTGTCTCAAGGAGCTTATACCATTGGAGTGCAGGTCCTTTCAGATGAAAGGATACAATGAGGAGGCGTTGTGCCGGAGAAGTATTATGATAAATGAAAAATTGTTCGGCTCTGAACAACCACTCTAAAGGGTCATCCTCTCCATCATATGTAGGAAAATCAATCCTCACAGAACGGGATTGAATACCCCCTTGATCAGAGTGGTTAGATGTAGTGGTTCTATCAGCCGAACTGATAGCACCAAAAGATGAAACCAACATATTGATTTGTTGTTGTATGTCAGCATTGGACTTGTCGGAGACGGTAGTTCGTTCCTCAAGGCGAATCATAGCACTCCTGAGCTGGTTGATGGAGTCTTGCAAATCCTTTAGCCTCGTTCCGTCTGCCATGAGGTCTCGGTGGAACCTCCAAATTGTTAGCTAACGAATGCTAGAGAAACATAGTAAATAAAACTGGGTTGATTCGAGGTAACCCTGCCTCCTAATCTTTACTGAAATTGGACTCAAAAGCTTATCCTTTATTGAAGAAAGTGGAGCTGTTTTATACAACTCGAACACAACTAACTAGCTACAGATCTGGAAGCAAATCAATTAGCTATTCTGTAGCTTACAACTTGAATTCAAAAGCTAACTAACTACTTGAATTCAAAAGCTAACTAACTACCAAGATTTATTTAGAACTGACTAACAACTCTAAAGACTTTTTCAAAGCTGACTCAGATTGCCACATGTTTCTGATGTGTAACAGTCTAACATTTAGGAACCATTTTCAAGTCATTTGATGGGTTTTCCATTAGTCAAAAATATATTTTTTTAAAAGAAATAAAAAATAAAAAGCAAAAAAATTCAAAAATTCAAAAAACGCAAAAAATATGTGGGATTGATCTATGGGAAGCATAGATCTAACATTTATGGGCCATTTTCAAGTTGTTTGATGGGTTTTCAATGAGTAAAAACAATTTTTTTCAAAAAAATAAAAAAATAAAAAGAAATTAAAAAAATAAAAATATGTGTGCCTGATCAAAGGGAAACACGGATCTAACAATAACAAGTCATTATCATGTGATTCATGGAAGAAAAGAGAGAAATAAACTCAAAAATAACAAAAAATCCAAAAACAAAACGTTCCTAGAATAGAAGCTTTTGAGTTGGAAACTTAGAATGGTTGATTCTTGTGTGTTAATGCTTAGATTTGATGATTCTAGAGTTATTCTAGGAAGACTTGAGCAACGGAGGCAGTAGGAAGAACTTACAACAGTGAAAAGTGAAAAAAGTGGAGAAGGTGGTTGACTGCCCCCACGTGCTATGAAGCGGAAGCTCATGGCCGCTACAGATGTGAACGCCGATAAATGCTAACACCGCTATGCCCACCATGATGGAAGCTATAGAATTCGTGTCTCCGACCCCAACATGGTTGGGATAAGGCTTTGATGGTGGTGATGATGATGATGGGGCCCACTTGATCATCCTAACCCCTTCATCAATGGCCATAATTTTCACCCCTTAAAAAAAAGGACTGTTGATTCAACACTGTAGTCCATTAGCGTGGGTATAAACAATGGGATTGGTGCAATTCGGGAGGGGGGGGGGGTGGGGGTTGCGCATGTGTGTGGTCCATTCAGATGGGTGATTAGGTGGGCCTCACTATGGGATGTGCACCGTTACTCCAAAAAAGAAAAAAAAAAGATGCACATGGGAGAATATATTGCTCCCATGCATATGTCTCGCATGGTCTTACCATGCGAGATACCCATTGGGCCCACTATATGATCAATCTGAATGGGCCACTATATGTCATGGATCCCATAGAGTTTGGACCGACCCAAATGGACTGGAGCGTTGGATCTAGTGTGACAAGTAAAAACGGTCATCATCCAGTGCGGTCTTGCCGAAGCAAGGTCCTAGGAGGGTCTAGACTGGAGACATACCTAACCTTTGGCAATTTCGCACAAAGTGGCTGCTTGCAGGTTTCGAACCTGCGTTGTCATGCATGGCACCCGAGACTTTTCCCATTGCACCAAAGCAATGACCCTCTAGTGTGACGAGTGTTTAACAAGAACATTAAACTTGTGGGCCATCAATTAAAGGTTTGGATCATTGGATTGACTTGAAATTTCATATTCAGGTGGTCTCTCTTGGATCATTTGATTTGTTCCTCTATCATGATTTGTGCGGCTCCAGGTGGACCCAAGTAGTTCTCTTGCATGAGAACACATCCTATATATGTATATATCTGTCTCTTATTGATCTTCCTCTTTTTCACGTGTTCAAATTGAAAATAGGTTGGTGACTTGATACTTTTTAAGTAAATAATTATATTACTTGGCACGATTTTGCAGTGTATGATCTTTTTTCTTAAAGCTAATTCCAGACTCGTCTGCAAATTCCTTCCAGGTTTCTTTCCTTCGTTACGTTCAGCAGTGGAAGAAGAGGGTCGTGTTTGTTTTGAATAAATCTGATCTCTATCAGAATACCAGTGAGGTTCATTTCTGCATTTATGAGTGCCATGCCTACTGAATAACTGATACCTTTATGGGGATGTTTGACATATTCATATCATTTACATAGGAAAGTGGAGGGGTTGGAGAGGGGTGAAAGGCAGATGGTAAGGGGCAAGGAGCAGGGCCAACAGTTAAGATCATTAAAATTTTCCACGTGGTGGGATTTACTCATAGGAGAGAGGATGAGAAACTATAAACATCAAAGGTGGGAAAATTGGTGGTCACTTCCACATATTTTTCACTGACCCTTCACTCTTCACCCCTCAAATCAATTCCATTTTTGTATGAAATGACTGTTCTCAGACTGAAACATCCTTAATCTTTATTTCTTTTATTAATCTATTATTTCATGTGGTGCACACTGCTATTGCTGATTCTGAACCATTTTCTTGACCTTGGTGTAGCTTGAAGAGGCCACTGCATTCATTAAAGAGAATGCACAGAAGCTGTTGAACACTGAACATGTAATATTGTTCCCTGTATCTTCACGTTCTGCACTCAAGGCAAAACTTTCTGCTTCATTAAACGTTGAAAAAAGTTATGAAGAGTTGTTGTCTAATGATCCTCGTTGGAAGACCAGCGGCTTTCGTGAACTTGAAACATTCCTTTACAGCTTTCTGGATGGATCCACAGAAACAGGAATTGAAAGAATGAGACTTAAACTTGAAACACCAATTGGAATTGCAGACAGATTACTGTCTGCTTGCGACACACTCGTGAGGCAAGAATGTGAATATGCAAGACAGGATTTAATTTCAGTTAAGGAAATAATTAGCAGCGTGAAGGAGTATGCAATGAAGATAGAAAGAGAGAGCCATTTATGGAGGAAACAGACCGTCTCCCTGGTATCTTTCTCTTCAAACTATCCCTTCTAGGTCTTGAATTTTCAGTCATTGTTATGGATCACAAATAAATCATGTTGTCTATGCTCATGTATGTTGATATAAATTCTTGTGCAATTCACTAATAGGTGTTACTGGTTATCATGATTGTATCAGAGCTAGAGGCCACAAGTTCAAACCCCTTGGGAGTCATGTTATTGTTAATAACCTATATCACCAAGAGCTCGAGCTGGTAGTGAATGGCACAACAATTTATATCAACCCAACAAACCCCCCCCCCCCCCCCCGAGCGTGAGGAGGAGCCCGTTCGAAATCGAAACCTAACAAACAGAGACGGAACAGAACAAAACAAATCAGACAGACAAATGGAGGTAACATGCCTCCCAGAGGTTTCAAACTTGTAACCTCTAGCTTTGATACCATGTTAATAACAAAAAACACCTAAAGCTTGAGTTGTTAGCGAATGGCATAACAATTTATATCAACACCCCCTCTTGAACGGGAAGCTATTCTAAAAGCTTAAGCTTTTAGAGTAAATGGTCATCAACATGGTATTAGAGGGGAGGTCGAGTGTTCAAAGCCCCAAGGCTGTTATGCCTTGTATTCTCCCACGAAAGGTGTGATTCCTGTGCAGAGCCCCTATATTCTCCTATGAAGGGTGTTAAGTGTATGTTCCCGTGTGGAGCCAAAGTTTTAAGAGTAAGTGGCTGTCAATAGTTACCTCTTATCTGTTTGGCTGGTTAGTCTATTTGTTGGGTTCCAAATTTGAACACCTTCCCATTTGAGGGGGTGGTGTGTTTGATATCAAATCTTGTGCCATTTACTAATAGGTTAGCCTTTTGGTTCTGGTGTTATTGGTTATCAAGAAAAAACCCTATAGAACACTTCACCGAAAGTGTGTTTAAAAAAAGGTCGTCACCCAGTGCTGTACTGCTGAAGCAAGGTCCTAGGAGGGTCCAGACTAAAGACAGACCTAACCTTTGACAAGTTTGCACTAAGTGGCTGCTTGTAGGTCTCAAACCTGCATTATCACCTATGGCACCCAAGACTTTTACCATTGCACCAAAGGCCAAGGCAATGACCCTACCTAACCTGCGTTTATTGACCATAAAAAAGAAGATAAGAACCTTGAACATGTGAGTGATAAGAATTTGTATAATAACTTGCAGATTAAGACAGCACAGGCGCGTGCAGTGAAGCTTACAGAATCTACTCTTCAACTGTCAAATATTGATCTTGTTGCCTCATACTTCTTCAAAGGGGAGAACTCTGGTTCAATGCCTGCCACTTTAAGTATTCAAAATGAAATTATCAGTCCTGCACTTTCTGGTGTACAAGTAAGCATATTTTCAACTTGATAGGGACCATTTAACTTAATATGTGAAATTTGCATTCCAGCCATCCTGGACGTCTTTTTGCAAGTCAGTCCAATGAATACCACTTTGGTCTAATTCTCTTGGATTGAATCACAAAAATACACGCAGGGCGAATGGAATGCAATTCCTATGCTTTACTGGGATTCTTCTGTTGCTGCATTTCTTTTTCTAAAATAAAGTTTATGTTACCTTTTAAGAAAAAATGAATATAAGTTGGCATGCCTTTCAATTTAGAGTAAGCTAGGTCTGTGAAGGTTTGGATTGCTCATATAGGTGGATTTTAGTCTGAAAACTTTCACTTGTTGAATGTCATTACACAACTCACCTTCATAAAAAGGATTTATGGCTCAATGAGTTCATTTTTGTCCTATAAATGTGGTTACAATGTATCGACTGCCATTTGTAGTTGCACGTGTTGTAGTGATGATGTTTGACCACACCATTTCTTTCTTCTCAATTTCTGTTGTTTATATTGGTTAGTTATATTGTAACTTAGCTCATTGCATGTTGTATGGAGGGCCAAACTTTTCCATACAACTGCACACCATCATGGGGTACTTGTTCTCATTGTCCCTAAATTTTTACATGTAGTGAATATGATAATGGTTTGGCATTGTTGTACAGAAAATAGTTTTAATCTTGTTTGGGTCCTTGCAAATCGCTGTGTGTAGTAGAGCTGTAGTACATTTCACTTTAAACACTTAAAATATTTGCACCAATCAACATCTGGGATATCCTTTCTAGATTCTTTTTTTCCTTTTAAAACTTATTGACCTTTACTTACATGCATCTTTCATTAAATGAACTTTGACATTTCAGAGACTACTTGGGGAATATTTGACATGGTTACATTCTAGTAATGCTTGTGAAGGGAAACGCATAAAGGAAACCTTCGAAAAAAGATGGCCCACATTTGTAAACTCACGCCACCAGGTGCATTCAGAAGCCTATGAATTAATGGGAAGAGGTGATGAAGTCAGCTTGCAAGTGGTAACGAACTTCAGTCCTAGTGCTGCTGCAAAACTTTTTGAACAGGAAGTCCGTGAAGTGGTGAGTTCACTACTTATTAAATAAGGTGGATGTATTTTTCTTAACTGTTGAGATCCTTAATGCCATTACACGTTTGTTTGTTGTTTACTTACAAGTTTTTCTCTTTTTTCTTGCTTTTGTGTTTGATGTTGATAAGAATGTGGAAACTATATTTCTTTAATAGCTGCCATTATAAGACTTTAAATGGTATTTACTATATTTTTCTAACCAATGCAAATCTTTAAATGGTTTTTATTGTTAATGTTTGTTTCATTGTATGGTGCATTTGTTATTCAATATATATACGAGTGTTTACTTCATCTAACATTCACACATCGTCATCGTCACAACTTTATCCCATCTACACGGGATCAGTCTAGAGGTGTCAAATGGGCCGTTCCACACAAGCCTCACACATCGTCATCGTCATAACTTTATCCCATCTACACGGGATCAATCTAGAGGTGTCAAATGGGCCGTTCCACACAAGCCTCACACATCGTCGTCGTCCTAACTTTATCCCATCTACACGGGATCAGTCTAGGGGTGTCAAATGGGCCGTTCCACACAAGCCCAGCCTGGCACGACCCCCCCACCCACCCCCCCAACAACAATAACAACCACCATAAAATGGTCATATTTTGGGCATTAGAGGTCATTTTGATATTTTAAAGGTTTATAAATATCACCTCCCATTTTCATTTCTCACCACCAAACTCAACAACTCATTTTCATTTTTCACTTTCTCAACACTCTCTAACTCTCTCAAGCATCCAAATCTCTCTCTAATCATATTTCTAAGAAGTTTTTGGTGGGGCCAAAGATCAAGTCATCAAGAGACAAGATTAAGGGGCCTTCAAATTTTTTGAGGTATTTATTTCATTTAAATTTATTTCAGATTTCATATTTCTATATAGTCTATAATATATTATATTATGATGCAGGCCAGACAATAGGTCGGCCAACCCATTGGGTCTAGTCCATAGACCCAACGGGACATCCATTTAGTTAGGCGGTATTATTAAATAGTTTGATTTGATTAGGATTAATATTAGTGAGTTTCCTATTTTAATTTTAGGCAATATTCAAATATTAGAACGTATTGTTGTTTAGGGAATTATTTCTTGTTTTGATCAGAATTGGTAGCTTTCTTGTTTGGAACTCCTAATACACTATATATAGAGGAGCCCTTCATTGTAGTAGACATGCCTACTTCAGTTAATAATACAAGTGCTTGAGTTCATCGTGAGTTTCATGGATGGTTTCAAGGTTATGCTTTTGCCCTTGTGGCAAGAATCCATCTTTGGATTCGATCAATCCTTCGGGAGATTGATCTATTTGTCAATCGTGGATCCGGGCTGCGCCATATTAACTCTCATATTCTCCCCTTATATTTGTTATCACAAAAATCTCTATTACTATAATTATATTTCTTTCTTTTAAATTTAATTTATTGAATATGGCTAGACAACCTTCAAGAAATCTTCCCCAAGAGTTTTCTTCTCTTAATTTAGGGGAATAAGACGATAATGTACGAGTAGAAGAAGAAGAGGAGGAAAAAGTCCAAGTAGAAGCTAGTAGTTCCCGTACAACATCTAAGAGACCCAGAACTCTAAAGCTTGGGAATCATATGTTGATTTTAAGGTTAAAGATAAAAATGAAAAAGAGATTGATAAGGCAAAATGTAAATATTGTGGTAATATTTATGTTGCCGGTTCAGGTGGCAGCTATGATGCCTAAATACGGATATGGAGACGGACACTGATCCGGGAATCGGGGATACGACTCCTTATGATTGAAAATCTAGGACACGGATATAGATACGGGTGTCTTAATTTTTTTTCTTTAGATCACTTTTGAATCAATGAAATTATCATTGCTTTCATCCCTTTCTAGCAATTTTTATGGTGAGAAGTAAAAATATTAAAAAAAACTATATGAAATAAAGGACTTTATAAGTAGGATATGTTAAACAAGTTCCCTAAAAGTATTGGTGTAGTATCAGGTATCAATACAAGTGTCGTATTGGTTCGATACAAATACGTTGGGCTTGTACAATTATCCAGATATCATAGGGTGGCGGTACCGGCCATTTGAATAGTCATATGGATGTTTATGAACCCAAACGTATTGTGAGGACCCAATGGGAAGTGGGGTTAGGGGTACAGACCCAATTTCAACTAGTGGTAGTGGTTTAGGAGTTTTTTCTTATAATGTTGTTAATGATAGACATTACGTGTAAAAATGATTGTACTAGTCGAATCACCTTTTGCTTTTGCTGAAAATGACTATTTTGAAGAATTTATCCAAAATGCCCTATGTCCACAATTTAAAAAGATTTCTAGAAATACTGTTAGAAATGATACTATTAGACTATGGCAAAGTGAAAAAGGAAAATATAAAAAAAAAATCTTAACAAATAGTCCTGGTAGAATAGCTATAACTATAGATGTATGGCAAGCTAGAAGTGGCGATGGGTTTCTTTGTATAACTGCCCATAACATAGATGGAAAATGGGTTATTAATAAACGAATTATAACTTTTTCTAAACTTGAATGGCACACACTGGCCAAAGAATAGGGTCCCTTATTTTGGAAAAAACTTCAAGAATATAATATTTTTGAAAAAGTTTTAGCTATAACTTTAGATAATGCAACAAATAATATAGTGGCTATTGACCTGTTGAAAACTATGATGCGACTTTGAGATTTGATCGATGGATCTATTTTTCAAAATAGATGTATATGTCACATCTTAAATCTCATTGCCCAAGTTGGTTTAAAAAATATTTCAATTATAATAGAACAAATTAAAAATATTGTTAGATATATTTTCTCCTCCACACCTAGAAGACAATTATATTCCTCAATATGTGCGAGGCATGGCGTATCAGCCATAAAAATAAATCCGAATGTTGAACATAGATGGAATTCTATGTATGAATTGTTAAATAAGGCTATTTCTAGAAAAGAAGTTTTTAATGAATTTTGTGCTTTTCATGCACAAGGCTACTTGATGACTAATGTACATTGGGATTTGTGTCGAGAAATAAGAGATTTATTATGATTTTTTTATAATGCAATATTATTTTTCTCTGGAGTGTATTATCCCACCTCTAACAAATCTCTAAACTTTCTTCTTGAAATTAGTTTACATTTTAAAAATATAGAAATCATGATCTACTTAAGAACATTTGTAAAAAAATGGAAGTAAATTTTAATAAATATCAGAGAAAAGCTCCAATGACTTTGGCTGCTACATTAGATTCTAGGTTAAAATTAGGTGGTGTACAATTATTTCTTGAAAAAGTAAATAATAATATGGAAAGTGAAAACTTAAATACTTTTGAAAATTTAAGATCATATTTACGATCACTTTTCCAATTTGATTGTACCCAAATGGGTACATTAGGGGCTACTATGCCCCCCTAACAAGTCCAGCAATTAGGTGGAGTTTCCTTTATCGCAAAATGGGTAGATCCTCCACCTCAAGTCATATTGTGATGGAGTTATCCTCATATCTTGACTCAGGTGTATTGGAGATGCAGGATGCATCTAGTTTTGACATTTTAGCCAAGTGGAAAGCTTATGAAAGCAAATTTCCAGTGTTATCCGCCATGGCTCATGATCTACTGACAATTCCAATGTCTTAATGTAGCATCGGAAGTCGGAACGGGCTTTTAGTGCAGGTGGATGTGTGGTGGATGACAGGAGGATGAAATTAACGGAAGAAACTATGGAGTGTTGTGTTTGCCTATGAGACTAGTATTTGGCTGACAAGAGAAAGCAGGAGATGGCAGAAATTGAAGATTATGATCCGAGTGAACACAATAGCGAACTGCAAATATAATTTTTTTCCATTTCTTTAGTGTAAATATAAAAATATTTTTTTATTTTTATTTTTTTTTATTATCCACAAAAATTGTGTAGGTTTCGAAGGTAATCAACCTTCAGGTAGAAAAAATCCAAATGGCTCTCTTCTCTGTGGAGTAGGTTGAGTTTGACCACTTAAATCTATGTTATGCTCTTCTTTGTGTGTAGCTTTTAATTTGTCTTTAGTGTAAGACCTTTATTTTTTTAGCCCAAAACACTAAGAATGACACGAAACCCAGCCGTGCCAAATTTTATCCATGCCGTGCACGATTGACACCCTTAGATCAGACCTGTGAATTCTGTTTTATAACTAAAAAAATAAGGGGATTTTACAACAAAAAAAAAGAACACATTAGGTGACCACTGGACCGAAAAGGTCATTTTAATTGACCTTGCACCAAATCAGTCATTTTGCCCGAAAACGTAATTTTTTTAACATTTTCTACTGGTGTCCCTATCGACCTTTGTTTTTCAATGTTAAGGGTCCCTAGTGACCCTGCGGTCCATCGTAACCTTCACATAACTCCCATCTCGGCCAGATCCATAAAATCTACAACTGTCCCTCTCTCCGGCCAGATCCAAAAAATCTCCACCCTGCGCTCTCATCTCCAGCTATCGATCCGCTCATAACAAATCGTGTAAACCACCCCACAGACCCAGAGACGTTTTCCCCATATCGTGCTCGCCGTGCGAAAGACTTTTCCTTGTGTCTCCTGCCGACCTCTCAGTACTTTTCTCTTTCCCATTCTCTCACCTCTTTCCTATTCTCTCTCACTGTCCCTGCTCTTTCTCTAGCTCTCAATCTCTCCACCGGAACCAAAGTCCCTCTATTGTCTTGCATTCTCTCCAGCTCACTCTCTCTCCACCTGAATGTTAGGGATTTTGACGATTTTGGATTTGAAATTGGGGTAAGGAAAAAGGGTGAATTTGGTCTATATCCACCTTTAACTTTCATCAGTTTCCTCATGTAACCATCGTAGAATTTTTTTCTACAGCTTATGATAATCTATGACCTGCTTATTTAAACATGCCCTAAAAGAAAACGAAGAATCACAGGTTGGTCTTGGCAAACTCTTTTTTTTTTTTTAATCCCTGTTAGGGAGGTCTGCCTAGAGGGGAAGCAAGTCGAGCATGGTCGTTTTTTTCCAAGAATAGGGAATGAGGGATGAGTTTCGTGCATTTATAAGCATACACCGCAAGGTCGATAGAGGCCCATAACATTATAAATAAAGGTCGACTGAGACCCTACAAACAAAGTAAATAAGAGTTCTGTAAAGGTTACGATAGACTGCAACGTTGATAGGGACCCTTAACATTGAAAAACAAAGGTCGATAGGGACACTAGTAGAAAATGTAAAAAAAAAAACATTTTTGGGCAAAATGACTGATTTGGGGCAAGGTCACTTAAACTGACCTTTTCGGTCCAGTGGTCACCTAATGTTTTTATTATTTTTTTATTTTGCAAAATCCCCAAAAAATAAGCTATGGATGGCTGTATTCCTTCATTTTTGCATGATAGTGGTCTCTCTCTCTCTCTCTCTCTCTCTCTCTCTCTCTCTCTCTTTATTTGCCTTTTGATGAGCATGAGAACATGATTTTCAGGTTCTGGGAACTTTTGGAGGACTTGGGGCTGCAGGGCTTTCTGCTTCTCTTCTAACATCTGTGCTACCAACCACTTTGGAAGATCTTCTTGCTCTTGGGCTGTGTTCTGCTGGCGGGTAAAGACTGATTTCTCTTTGTGAGGTTTCATATCTTCATTTATTTATATTTATAGTTCACTGAGGTCCAAGTATCTCGCTCAGCTATATGAATGTTATGTCCTCAATTTTACTAATTATCATATTATTTTGTTGTAATCAAGTTGAATTCAAGTACTTAAGATGATTTATTTATAATATATCTCGCCTTATTTGTATTATGCACAAAAGGTTAAGGGCTGTTTGTTTGGATGTATTTGAGAATGATGATGGGGTGATACATGAACCATTTCAACCTCATTTTGGGCAAGTGGGATTTTTGAACGTCTTACAGGATGCAGATGGAAAGATTTGCCATCTACTGCCTTCCAGAAAACTGCAGTCCTATCTGTATACATAGAAACTCCTCTCTGTATAGAACCCTTTTGCTTTTATAACGCTCTGTAATCTGTATAGTTTAAAACCCTCACCCTTTTGCTTTTATACATAGAAAGTCCTCTCCGTATGATGTCTGATGAACTTGAGGTTAGTCATGTTAGATTATTGTTGCAAAATGTGCTTGTACCAAATAAGTCCTTTGTGTACCTCAGGAAACTTTGAACAAGAGTTTAAGACTCGTTTATTGTTGTAAAGTGATGCGTGGAATGCTCATTCCAAACGTGTGCAAAGTGGTATCCTGGGTCAACACGCTTTCACTGACTTTGAAGTTAGAATATAACAAATCTGATCATGTGTTATCACTGCTGGTATTCTCTTTTTCTACCATCACATCATTGACTCCGCATTTTGTGAACTTTTTAGAGTTATCTTTCTTTGGATTGTCATGGACTAGTTAGCTGTCACAGAAGTAGATCTGTTTCTTAAATTCGTTTTGCAGTCCTAAATACCTATCAATGCACCAACCCTGACCATCGTCACAGATAAAGACACCCATGTGCACCTGTAGTTTTTCAATTTTACTTTTTGGCCGTCTTTTTTCTATTCGGTGAATATTTTTTTTATTTTTTTTACTGTTATAAAAATAATATCAATTGTTTAGAGAACTGACACCCCTATTTTTGAATAGATTGCTGGCAATTTCAAATTTCCCAACCCGCCGGAAGGAAGTGGCTGACAAGGTGAAAAGGGCAGCACTTGCCTTGGAAAGTGAACTCGAAGAAGCCATGGAGAAGGATCTCCTGAATACAATAGAGAATCTAGAACGCTTAGTCGAACTCATGGGAAGGCCTTACCAGGATGCAGCTCAAGATAGACTTAACAGGATGCTGGAGATTCAAGATGAGTTATCGAATGTTGGGAAAAAGCTGAGAACGTTGCTAGTCGAAATCCAAAACCTTCACATTGCTTGAAACTGCTCCATTCATCTTCAAGATATTAAGTAATTTTTAGTATCTGCCTACTTTTTTGTTGAATTTGTATGTATCAGGTTACAGTCCATTCTTTTTCCTTTTCTCTTCTTTTTTTTTTTTTTGTTACGCGCTTCTAGATTTTCGACGGCATAGGCAGCAAAAGCCAAATAAAGGGCAAATGCTCTCTGGCATTTAATTGTACCAACAATATATTATAATGTACAATATGATTGCGCCTGATTTGTATTTGAATACTGTCATTGCTGGCTGATATAGAACTTGGAACAACACCCATATTCCACTCTGCATTTTCTAAAAGTCTTTGTGAATCAATGGCATGTGCACCACTGTCATTCGATATCAGCATCAGTGCCTGCATATGAAGTTTTCTATTCTAGGTGCCAGTATAAATCTACAAATTTCATATGAGTAAACGTGTTTTAGTACCAGATCAAGCTGTCATACTGTTCGCCGCAACAAAAAGCAAGTACCTACTAGTAGTATAAAAAAGAATACTGAAATCATAGCAGCAAGTACCTAATTGATGTATAAAAACATCTCCACCTGAAATGTAAAACCATACTGATGGACATGTATGAAAGAGATAAAATATTAGGGGAATGCTTCCACCTCAGCCCACATGAGCAGTGGTGATGACTATCTTGATATTTGCTTTGTGCTAAAACCTTGCAATTAGCTGAAAGGAAAATAGCCAGTAGCTGCATGACATGTCTGCATGGTTTACGTAGGCACTCCTTTTCTCTTTCAAGTAAACAATCAAAATGGAGGGCAAAGGTGAGCATAACGTGGTCAAAAAGTGGAAAGAGGAGGCACTCATTTACATGCTTGTGTAAGCTAAAAAGGAGGATTCCTCACCAATCTCAACAAAACCCTTAAAGAACAAGAAAAGAGAAAAATCATAGGGTTGGCTTTCATGGCATGGAGACAATGGGGGCACAACAATCTCTCCTTTTTGCCTAGTTAAGAAACTGCACTTTTCTTTGCTTATGCAGGGCTCAATTAAAAAAGGGATTGTGAATTGAAGGTTGATGATTTGAAAAGGTAAGGGCACTTATTCTCGTCATCCCACTATGAAAAAGCTTTCTTTTTTATTTCTTTTAATAAATTATGCATTAAATAAAATTTTCAGGTATCTGTACTTGTATGAATGAGGTGTACCAGAAAGCAGGTGTTTTTACCATCACCAACGATTATGCACTTCTTCTCCTCTTTCAGGGTATATGCTTTTGGACCACCTATCTATTACCTTTCCACTTTCCAGGATACCTTATTATTATTGTTTTTCCTTTAATCAATCATAGTTTAAATTTTAGGGCTGGGAATATCATAGGCCCCTCCTCATGGGAGTGTCCAATGCCCAAAACTATGGTTTGATTGGCCGTTCTTGTGTACACCATTCAAAATTTAGGAAATATTGTGGTTAATAGATTATTTTGAAAGATACAGAACTCAGGCCACACTAAAATGTCTCCTTATCCGATTGTTGGCCTGAAAATGGATAGCTGGAAGAGTACATTCTTTGGGTCGCATTCTATGGGAAGAGCTCATCAGTTCAATTGGTTCAAGATTATCTAATCTAGTAGAGTCTTGGGATGTAACACATCACATCAAGTGGTGACTGGTGACCCCACATTTAGGATCATGAAGCTACCAAGCTATTTTGCTTGAGCTTGAGCTATTTTATAATGACCTCTAGGCTAATATGTTCTTGGAGACCAGTTAATCATCAAGAAACTTGTGTCACCTCTCAAATACTTGAGCTTCTTTCCTTACTATTTCTCATTAAAATACAGCATTTCGCGCATTCTATTTGTGCATCCCTTAAGCCTTCAAATGGGTCACAACAATACTCTCTCTCTCTCTCTCTCTCTCTCTCTCTCTCTCTCTCATATTAGTATATAGTTTAAAAGAATAGGAATGACTCATTCACTCAATGGTCACATGGGTTTGCCATTTTTAACCAATTTGGTTCAGGGGTTTCTACAATGGAGCTGGGTTTACAATAGGAGTACGCAACCTTTGGCTTTTATGATGTTAGCAGGGGTGAACATGGGTGGATTGCATGTTGTCAACCTGAAATTGTCTTCTTTTGGAAGAAGCATATTCACTTACACCTCATACATACGATACGAATATCACTTACCTTCCCGCTCCACTCTCTTGCTCTGGAGGGCCTCACCTCAAGACCATGCAGAATTGTTCTCCTTGAGAAGTTGGGCCTTCCAGAAGGGTAAGCCCAGCAACAGAGTGACCCAACCTGCCTTGGGCTAGATTTGGGCTGCATTTTTGTGCCTTTTGCTAGATTGAAATTACTATCCACCCTATAAAACAAGGGGTCAGTCTTGAGCCTAAGCTCGTCCAAGTTCCAAGATTACGTAAAAACAAACATGCCTGCGGCTATTCATAGGGGAACCCAAATTGGATCTAGACTTAATCTAAGGCCTGATAAGTATGATTTGACAAATTTCGGTTTAGCATGAACCAGACAAGTTTTAACTCTATGTGCCATGGATTTAACATCATCATCAGCATCAGCATCTTTTCAGAGCAATGTTGTCTGTAACTTAACAATCAAATTGGCTACTAGTACAACTTTCAAACCTGTAACCCTTACATGATCAGAGTGTGAAATTCTGGGTGCTCTCTAAGTGTACCTGCACTCTCTTCATTAAGAAGTGGTTAGGTGCCTAGGCCTCTTTGTCTAGGTGCAATTGGCAAGTAATTTTGACGCCAATGGAAGGTCAGGACCAAAAGATTCATTGCTTCCATCATAGTGTCCTCCTTGGGATTTAAAAAACACTTTGAATGAAAAAGGAAGCCTCTCATGTCATGGGAAAAAATCAAGGGGTCGGCGGTCCTTTTATAAAATTGATGTTGCATTTGGTCGGCCGACTTGCTTTCTTCAAGAGTGTTTGTATCATGTTTACCTTAAAATAATTGCTTAACCCATGCTTATGAAATTCTTCATGGCCCTAGTAGACATAAAGAATATTGTTGTTTTCTATTATAATGAAGATTATCATAGAATTGCGGTCCAGGATGTCTCTGGGTGGGACCCAAGTCGAAACCCCAGATCACGACCTGACACGTGTCCAATTTCTAGGACCCTGTTCCCATCTTGGACCCACTAAAAACCTGGTTATGTTATGATGTGATATTCTTAAATCTAGTGTATATATATATATATTTATTTATTTATTTATTAGCTGCATCGGGGATTGGAACTCACTCACCCTACTAACACACCAATGTCCCTAATCGGATGACGCACATATTATTGATTGTTAATTGATATAATATCTTCTATGAAAGGACCGACCTGTCTATTTTCATCTTTTTGTTTAATATTTCAATCTTCTTGAAGTGCCAAGTCAGCTTTCCAATAAATTTATGATGTATTAGTAGCACTACTCTTCTTTAATTAAATTGATTAAGGGGACTGCTAATTAAATTCATGCCCATTACAGTTCCACCTTTTTATTTTTTCAACCCTCATTTTCTTCTCGTTTTTCTCATTCAAAGGAGGCGTTAAGGAGTTTTGACCAAAAACAAGGTGCATGTAGACAGTGGGAGAAAACAAACTTCACATTCTAATTATACTAATCATACTAGGGAATGTTTGTATCTGTAGATTCTCTAATCCCAGTTTGACTCTCCATAGATATTTTATAGTTATCCAAACAAAAAAAAAATGCTTCCAATTGGGAATTAGAGAAATCTGTCAAACTAAAAATCCAAAGTTCAATCAAAACCATATTGTCAATCCTTGTATGGTGGCTTCTTCCATGTTAGTAAGCACCCTTAGAACAGCCATTTAGTAAGCACCTTTCGATCCTCAACATGGAATTCACCATATCTGAACAAACTGATGTTTTCCATAATAAGTGTAACTCTGATATCTACTGCAGAATTTTTTTACGACACATTTGTGTAGCAATGTTTCTATAGAAAAACTGAAGTTTTCCATCATAAGTGTTACTCTGATATCTACCGCATAATTTTTTTTTAAAAGATAGCAAAAATCTATTATTTTAAGGATTTTGAAGTCCGAAGGTAGGAGTCAGTACTGACCATTTTCGTGGAATCTCACTCCTTTCTCCATTGATGCACCCAACAAGAATTGCAGATTCCACGGCATGGAATATACACCTGGGGATGTAGGATGAATGAGTACGCCTTGAATTCTACAAGCTATAAAATCTATGACTGTTTTTTGTATAGTTGAGTGGAAAATTAGAACCCGCAGAGCCAACTTTAGCTAGTGAGGTTAAGTTTTCGATGGTGATGGTCATGATGATTGATGATGCCGAATTTCTTCACCTATGACGAAAAACTAAGGAGATTAACAGTAAACCACAGAAGAAGTGAGGCTAAAGTCAAGATTTACAGAGGATACATGCTTGTCTACATGCATGTTATTTCTTCCATTGGTTTAGACCTAAGCAGAAAAAAAGTGACAGTGCTGTCGTGGGTTTTGAAAGTCCTCTTCAGTACCCCACATGCATCCATTCATTCAATTGTTGAATTTCATGACTTGCCGTTTCAGATTTAAAGTGATACTTGTAGGCCAGCAGTCTTCATGCCCCCTCGTGGCTCACCTGGGCCCTTAAGTCACACACCCAAGTTTTGACACCCATCTGAATGGGACCAATTGGACTGAAATCCTAAAAATCAATGTCTTCTAAAATTGTTGAACTTAAGGCCATGGATCATGGGGTTACCATATTTTGGACTCAAAGTTCCACCAAAATCGGATTTTCGATCCCCCATTTTCTCCATAATTGTTGTGGCCTCCCATGGCCCCCATAAGGGAGGCTATATGGGGATCGCACAATGAAAATGCAGGAGAGTGTGACCCATATATGTGTATGCGCATGCGTGTGGGGCGTGTGTGCAGAGTAGATATCTACTGCACACCTCTTTTTTTCCGACCATGTACACCTCATAGTGGGGCATTATCCAGTACACCCATTTTTTTCTTTTTATGCACACCATACACACATCATAGTGGGGTCCACTTGATGACCTCATTCGAATGGACAACATACATGAGACATCCTTGAATTACACCGATCCTATTTTTCACACCCATCTGAATGGTTTGTATTGTTGGTTGATAAGTCAATTATTAAACGGATGAAGTTGTTGGTCATTGATGAAGGGGTTAGGATAATTAGATGGGGTTCATATTTTATACACAAGCTGACCCCAGCCACCCATCCCCACATCGAGTTGTGTATTTAAGCTTAAATACACGCCATATATATTAGATAACTAATGTGTGCGTGTGTGTATATATATATATATATATATATGTATATGTCTTCTTTTTTTTTTATTAGACAACTTCCAATAAAAAAAGGTGGGGGAACGAGGGAGGGCAATCGCTTTCGAGAAATATTTGATAGAATCCTTGGTTTTATGTTAGTTTGTTGGTTTTCTTTTGGAAAGGTAGCATAATAGAATAGGGTGGTAGCTGCCCACCTTTTGTTTATTTTTTTCTTCTCATCATCTCCTTTCTTCTCCTTCTCTGAGAGTGACAGATCCCATGAAATGGGTCTCAAATTCTCTTCAGTTGAGAAATTGATGGCAGAAATTCTTATCCTTGTTGGCCGAAAAAGAAATAAATTTCTTCTTCTTCTTGTTTGTTTTAATGCTATCTCCTAGAAAAAGAATGGAAGGTGTCATGCAGGAGTTCCCCAATTTGTAGTCTTTTCGTAGATGTTTGCTCTTATGGTTAGATCATACAGTGCAAAAGTCCAGTTCAGTTGGGTCCTGCTAGAACAAAGGAGTGAAATCATTAATAAACCCGAAGGCTAAAATTTTCCAATGAGCTAGCCAGATTTATCAGTAAGATAGATGTTGAAGATTGCTGAACTGACAGAGCCCTGTTTTATTAAGGCAAGAACAATGCATGGTGGAGGAAGAAGTAGGCCTAGTTAGTTGGATCCGTTCATGATTCTTAAACCATGGTGGTGGTCATTGGAGGAATGGTCTTGACATGAAGGTCCTGAGTTAATTTAGTGTCCCACTGACTACTATACTCACACTCTAAAATATTCACTATTTCTTTGGCTTGTGAAATATGTTTCTCTGTTTTGCTCATGTTTTTTAACGTGTGGCAGAACAGGTTTTATCATTCTAGTGGCCTCAAAAAGGGCCCCTCTCTGCACCCATAGTCTCTACAGAGGCACTTTTGGACACTACAAATTCCCTGCCTCCCCCCACCAATCTCCCATGCTTTTGAGCTCTCCACCCATCTCTCTCCCTCTCTCTCTCTCTCAAAATCCACTTCACTGATCCCTCTCTCTCTCTCTCTGTCTCTCTCTCAAAATCCACTTCTCACTGATCCCTTTCATCTCCTTCACTGCCCCTTAATTCTCACACCTTCTCATCTCCATCACTGGCCCTTAATGCATACCAAACTTGGACATGGGCTATCAACAAAATTTTCTTCTCTTGACTAACAAACCGAGTTGTCTTGCGTTTTCTCTTTGCTAATGAAAAACCCAATTCCTCTGCCAAACTTCCTTCTCATTCTTACATCCTACTACTGGATTTTTTCTTCATTTTCCTTCCTCTTCTTCATCAAGACCATGTCCTCCATAGTCTATCAAGGGCTCCAATCATGTTTTGAGACGCGGCTTGTCGAGCAAAAGTCACTTTGCCTCAGGTTGGTCTCACCCAAGAAACAAGAAAATCCAACCGAAGATCCTGACATGGAGCCACCCCCAAGAAAATGCAGTGACAACCACACTGGCCCCGAAGAGTTAGGCTCCTTCAGCTCAATTACATCACTGACCGACACCCAGCAAGAGAAGAGCAACTACATCCACGCTCCTCTTCCTCTCAGGCGCTCTTCCTCATTACTAAGTGAGAAGAGCTTGGAACTGTGCACTGAGAATTTGGGTTGTGAGACAGGCAGCGACATTACTGAAAACAACTACTTTCCTTCGCCTCTGCCTCTGCCTCTGCCTCCGCCATCGGCCTCTTCTCATCAGTCAGAGGTTAATAAGAGTTGGGAAGGAAGAAGAAAAGCAAAGTCCAACATGAACAGAAGGGACAAGTGTGGAACATTTCCACCTCCCCTGACTTCAATTGCCGGTGGGTCTTGCATTCATGTAAAGCCCCACCGCGAAGAAGGGAGGTTAGTCCTTAAGGCCATCACCTCTCCCTCTCCTCGCGCTTACTTTCAAGCTGAAAGAAGTGAAGGCCGGCTACGCCTTCGCTTATTAAATAGAAGTTCTTCTTTGACTGCTCATTCCGAAGCAGACGAAGAAGAGGAAAAAGAACACCACGAGGATCAAGACTCAAAAGAAGTAGTTGAGAAAGAAGAAATGGGTGACATGGGCCACTTGGATAGGAGTAGAAATGTGGAGGCTGTAAAAGAAGAAGAAATGGGTGACATGGGCTACTTGGATAGGAGTAGAAATGTGGAGGTTGTGAAAGGGGTTGAAAGTTGTGGAGGTGAAATTGGGATTGGAAAGATTCAAAGGCCAATCAACATTAGGTGCAATGAAGGGGAGCATGGAAACAAGGGGATGTTGAGTTGGGAACCCTTTTGGGTGGCTAGTTCCTAAAACATTGTCCCTTACTAAGCATTCTTTTGGAATGTATCCACGCAATCCTACCATTTTAGTGTGTTCTTCTTCTCTTGTTTTGTGTTCCAGGAACTTTTGCTTTTTTAGATTTTTGTCAACTTTGGGTCTTGCGAAGAAATATGCTAATGTTAGTTATTATGGTTGTTGGTCATGAGTACAGGCATCTCTGCTGTGGTTGTATGACTTATCTTTGCACTGTTCCCAACAAACCTTCAAATAATTAACAGAAATCTGGACATATTTCCTCAAATTTAGCCCCCTTAATTAGTCAATAAATGATGCTAGCTACCAATGACCAGTTTAATTAGAATACTAATCACAACAGCTTACCCAATAAAAATTGTTTGAACCGGCACAGTCAAGCTGATCTACCGCCGGTTTTGACTCATTTGAACTGATTCTTAAAAACATTGCATCTAAACTAGACTTGTTACACCAAAGAGGGGGCAATATGGGTGAAAATTGGCTTCTAATGAGTAGGGTTTAAGAAATAAACAGATAAGAAAACAACACAAGACCTGCTCAGGAAAAGAAAGCAAGAGAGCACTCACAAAAAGCTAAGTGAGGACCCTATAAACATTTTTCTTGTGGAAAAATCGAATGGATTCGCGGTCTTATCCATAAGCCAAGAAAGTGAAAGAAGGATAAATTTTACAATACAAGTGAGGGCATGTTCACATAATAAGTTTCTGTCTGATGGGACAGATGCAATTTCAAAAAAATGGATAAACCTTTATTCTAAAACTCAAGACTATCACAATTCACAAGTGACTTGGGTGAGTTTGACAGAGTCCATGGTAGACTCACCTACACTCATCCGGCTTGGTGAAGCCAAGCCTTGGAGCTATGGTACCCGATGCATAATGACTTTCTAAGCCTTGATGGGTGAGGTTAATTTTGGTAGTTAATAGTGAAAATAGTTTCATGGGTGTCGTGGAAATAAGCTGATGAGCTAAAAATGAGAAAGCATGCACTAGAGAGGGCATCTTTGCCAGCAGATGTATGGATGACTAGAAAGATTGTTGTTCAACAAAGGTGGTGTGGGACAAAATGATTCGAATCTAAATTCAAGGATTCTCCTACCAAAGTCTATGAAGAAAATAATATTCAAAGATTAAGACTTCTCTTTTAATTCCATGCAAAGCACGGACAAGGTTGAAAGTTGCATCGGAGAATTCTGGAAATAATGAGACAAGAAGAAGGAATTGAGTAGCAATGGCTTTGCTTTGGTGGCAATCAAATCCTCATTAGACTCTTCTCTTTTGTGTCTTTGAAAATTGAAGAATGACCAAAATGCCATCCTATCTATATGCACTTCTGGGGGAGAGATTTATGGCCTTAGGAAAACACACAATATCAGAAACAGAGCATTTAGGTCACGTGTTTGTGTCACCTTTTTTCTGTTGGAGAAAAATCCTGCCTCAATTGAGGAATGGGTATGGCAAAGACAAATGGGGTGTCTGGCCATTTCTCACTCTATCCACCCAAGTGGGCTGCTCTTCTTTATTTAGCACACCCTTATGGATATTGTGGTTTTCATTTATTTTTGTATGTGTTTACTGTTTATACATGTGAGGAATTATGTAGAGCCCTTACCCCTTAAGGCCAATGGAATGGATAATGAACTTTTAGTCAAGTGGGCTTGGGTGGGGCCTACTTCTAGTCGGGCTCCTGTGCTTTGCCCAAGGCTAAAGGCGCCGCGACCCGGGGTGGGCCCGACTTCAACCTAACTGACCCGATTGGACCGAAACCTAAATTTGGGTGGGGCGTTTTTAAGGTTCGGGTCGGGCTCAATCCTGATGACCAAAGCACTTAGTTTGAGCTTAATTTTTCCAGTTGGCCTCTTTCAATTTTCTCCCCCAGGATACGACCCAACCTGCCCAAGCTGTACCTTTCCAGGCCAGCCTGTTTTCAGCTGACCTTTCAACCAATTGGACTAGTAGAATCAGGCCGATTTTCTGGTTGAATATGTACTACTCATATTTTCGTGTATTTCATGGTCTCTTTTCCTCCTTAGAAGCATATAATTTGTACTGATCATTCAATAATAAAAAAAAAGAAAAAAAATATGGTAAGATAAGTCCCATTGAATTGCCAACCCTCAAACAAACTGGCTTTACAATTACTAATGGATTGATTGATCCTGGGCCTGACTCTTTAGAAAGAATTTGGATTTGGGGCGCCTACATCTTCGGCCCGAAAACTAAATGGAATGAATGTATAATCCATTAGAAGCTTCAGCCCAGCCCAAGCAGGTGTATTCTTAATCCTACTTTATTAGACAGAAAGAAATCATGCAGATTGCTATACTTACATTGATCTGGACTGTCAAAATAATGCATCCTACCAAATTGATGGATGGTACATCAAAAGATTATCCTTTCCTTCTGATCAATGGCTGATAAGTATGAATCATAGGAAAAGTGATTGTGGTGACAAATAAATGGCTTTAGGACCAATACATTGTGAATGGTAGAGATGTGCCCAAGTTCTCCATTTGACTTCTAATTTGTGCCATGAGGTCCTTGTGTGTGTGTGTGTGTTTGTGTGTGTGTGTGTGTGTGTGTGTCAGAGAGAGAGAGAGAGAGATCCT
The DNA here is from genome assembly GCA_028538565.1 of Umbellularia californica. Lineage (NCBI taxonomy): Eukaryota > Viridiplantae > Streptophyta > Magnoliopsida > Laurales > Lauraceae > Umbellularia > Umbellularia californica. The sequence goes on from JAPQWN010000003.1 coordinate 33,730,627, forward strand.
ACCGTTTCAAAGGGCATATACAAATACAGTATTTCCTTAGAATATATAAATAGCATTTCTGATGGAGGGGGCAACTCTGAAATTTGATGTGGATGGGAGGGCAACAAATTGCAGGGGGACAAGTGTACGGGTGTACGACTTGAGGGATGTAGCTATCACGGGTGGGTCCCATGCTGCCCAACATGCACTGGCCTTAGCCTGTGACCCACCTTGCTCTCCATGTGACTGCTCTTTTTTCTCTTCCTTTCCCTTTAATTATCCAAATTCACAAACAGCATCCTCCCTGGTTGCAAAATATTACAGAAGGGTGCCAATCCTTTTATAGTTCGAGGAATATGCTTTGACTCATCCGAGTTAGGACGAGTTGACTCAACTTACTAGACCATCAGGTCATGCAAACAGTTGGACTCACCCAAGTTGCTCAGACTCAGTGGCTATCCAAGTCAAGCTTACTGAGCTTTTAATGAGTTGTGAAATGGCCAAGTATCTACATACATGGCCCATGATTTGGTCATAAATCAGATGGAATGATAGAATCCTCCTATTAGGAAGATATTTTGGGCCCTCATTTTCATCTATAAGAGGCTTGGGCCAACAGTCTAACCCCAAGGGGTTAGCCGAGTGGTCAGGACCACTGTTCCTCCCTCTTCCAGAACTAGAGGTCTTGGTATCGACCCCCGGTTTCCCCCTCTTCAGGAACCGAAGGTTGAGTCCACTTGTGCTACTACCTAGGAGCCACAAGGGTTTTATCTGCCTTCTCTCTGGGCCCGGAGGGAATAGTCCAACCCAAAGGGTTGGGAACCCTCCGTTAGGTCAACAGTCTAGATAATGAGCTTCACATCATACCCTGTGCAGATTTTAGATATGGCCCTCCAGGATTTCTCTTTTTACATAGTGGCCCCTCCAAGAAAAATTTCCTAGGTCCACCCCAGATTCACATCCACTTAATTTGGTCCCCTAGCCCACTCTGTCTCATAGGCATCCTATCAAGATGCCAAAATGAGGCAGGGAAGGGCGCAGGCTGTCGGCTGTCCAAGTCTGTTCTATCTCATATGGAGTAGAATTAACTTACTACAAACCTTTCACTAGGAATGATTCGTTAGTTTTTTTAATATAGATTCTAGATGCTTTTATTGTGAGTTGCCTCCAAGTGACTCAGTTTCAAATATGTTTGACAACTATTCATGTACTCAAGGGAATATAGAAGAAAGTGAAATAAATTCAACCCCATAAAATCAAGTTGGCTGACTCAGTGAAAAACTCGTTTACTGTTATTACTTGGACAATAAGCAGTTGACTCAGTTAGAATTCGATAGATTCATCAAGACCCAATGGTGTTTTTTATATTAGGAGTTTCCATTTAAGGTTTCCTAGTTGGTTAGCTACTCCAACTTTTCTTCTCTTCCTGCCGGGTCTGCAGGCTTCTTCTCATGGTTGTTGCTGCCCCACTTCTCATCTCTTCTTGTGGGGGTCAAACTTCTTCCCCATAGCTAAGATTCTTTTTATATGGGAGCAGACTTCTTTCCTTATGGCTAGGGTCTCGCAGATCCCAACTCAGGAAAAAAAGAAAGCAACTTGCTCGGCTTGGGGAGTATCCAAGCTATAATGATTTGTTGACCTTTTGAATAAAAGTTCACTCGGAATTTCCTGGCTGAGTCAATTCAGATTCAGACCTAATGAGTTGCCAATCAATGGGTTGTTGATCTTATTATTAATGACTATTTGAAGGCAAGATTTTTTTCACCAACTCAGAATACTTCAAGGGTTGTTTTGGTAAATTTTATCAGGAAGGCAAAGGGCTGGTTTGGGCCTCATCAGTTTTAACATTCCATGGAAGAGGAGAGCAACAGCTGATCGTGGAATGAGGGTAACCATTCATAGGGTTTCATGGGATTTGTCCATTTGCTATCATTGTGTCTCTCCTCCAACCTCTTCAAAACCATAATCCGTTAAACCCCTTCTTTGGCCTAATGATTTGGGTCCTTTTTTTTTTTAAAGAAAAGAGATAAAACCCAACACTGTTGAATAAATTTTTGAGCCAGGCTAACTGATGACTTATACTTGTCCAATGAGCCAATGAAGGGAACATGTTAGTTTTCTATTAAGTTGGGATCAAGTTACGCCTAACTCAGCTCAGTTCAGCTTAAATAGTATGTGATTATAATGTCATCTAAATCTTTGTTTTCAGTCTCATAAAAAATTATTATTGCATCTAATGGTACATGATATTATAACTTAATAGAACTAAAACAAAGATTCCCCGGTTAGTCTTTTTCATATATGTAAGATAGGAGACAGGGAGGACAGTCTTTTGACACCAAAACATGGAGAGATTCCAATTGTTCTCTTATTGTTGGATTTGACATATGAGGAATTTATAAGCACCCTCCAATTGTAATATTCCAAGTCCATTTTGTTAAACAATGCAACTCCATCATGATTGTCTCATTGTAGTAGCAACTTCCAATGAAAATTGAGAAACCAATCCATTTTATCATCTCTTTAAGTTTACTAAATCTTAAACGACACAATGCAATCTCCATGAGAACATAGAAATTCCACCAAAAACAGTCTTTGAAGTTGACAAGGAGCAAGTTTCCAGTACAAAGTATTAACTTATAAGAAAAGATGTTATTTTATTAAGTAGAGAAAATAAATATCAAAGTATGGACAATGGTGATGACAATATTCATGATGATGAAATTAACTAGCGCGTTGTGTGATAACTTCAACCACTATATATGAGAAGCAAGTTCTTGAGACCCCTCTCAAAACAATGAGTCCATGGCAAAGGTAGGTGGATGGAGCACCAGTTAATTAAAAAGAATCAGGGACACAGTCCAAGGTGCTTACTCAATTTAAAGGTTTTGGGTTCAAGTCATATTACCGATAAAATAAAAATGGAGCATCACAATGGACTGTCCTTTAAATTTGTTTGGTAATCCATGAGCTAGAAATTTGTTGTTGTTATTTTCTTTTTCATTTTTTTTTCTCATCATGTAGTTAAAAATGAAGGTCAAAAAGTGAATATTAAAAAAGCATCAAGTAACATTTTCATATAATCAAGGGAAGATGGGAAATGATACTTAGCCATCACCTAGTAATTCAAATCTTAAAAAAGCAAAGGTCTATCTACATCGCTACATTATATCATTCACCACTCACCTCTTTAATAATTTCAAAGAAGAAACTCATTTAATCATAATGAGCAATGTCTTCTCTTCTTGATAGTTCCCACTGTCTGTCTAGACTTAGGTTAGGATTTGTACAGCAAAGTTGAAAAGCCACCTACAAGGGTGATTCTAAATGCACCCACTATTTTTGCTGAACACACCCACTCTCCTCTGTGAACAGTGATTTTAAAATCACTGTTTACAGAGGAGCGTGGGTGTGTTCTGCACTTTAGGTGGGTGCCTTTAGAATCACCCCCACCTACAAACGCCGTACTCAGTGCTAAATTTGGGAATAAAATGGAAGAAGCCAAATAGCTGACAAAAAAAGCCTGTCTATGTTGAGTCTACGTATTCAAGCCAAACCCATGTATCGAAACAAACTCCATCTTTCTCTCATCCAAATCCAATCCCTCCCCCATTCTCTCATGAGGCCCACCACACTCACTCATCCTCACAATCCTCCAAACAAAAGGCCAATAAATTTGGAAATTTGACGTAGACCCCTCTTCCTCTTTGGTTTAGATGACATGGATAGATGGATGCTTACACAGCGAGCCCCTATTCCATGGTTGAGTGGAGGATATCAACCCACCCTTTGGTCATTTGCGCGAAAAACAGTGGTGCAGTTGAATGAATAAATTAACTGTTAGGACTCCCGCCTCTTAAAAAGAAGATTATAGTAATAATACGATCTTACTGATATTTGGCTCACCTATTGTCCACGTTAAAGCTTTCTGTCCAAGTAATTGGCATTCATCTAGGTGGGCCGATAATGTCACCAAAATTGAATTTTGGAGCCACTTCATAATTGGATTTTCCTCTAAATAAAAAGAGGATTTTGGCGGCGGGTTCCTCAACATTTCACTTTATGGCAAAAGATCCACTATTTTAAGTCATAAAGGTAGAGGTCCTTTTTTCAAATTTAAGCACTTAAAAAGTCCAAAACGCCCTTCCCTATATATATATATTTATATTTTTTTTTTTTACGCACCCAAATTAAAAAGGCTCCAATTGACCAACTGTCTCTAGAAAAACATTTCATTTTCCCAAATCAACGAATTCAAGGAGAAGATAAGGAAGAGAGAGTGAAAACTGGTTGAACGAAGGAGAAATCTTCGGCGAAAATTACAACATATTCTTGAAATCAAATCAATTTTCAGTCTTCTCATTGGCATATTCAGTATCTTCACCTGTAATTCATCACTTTACATCTCTAACAAAGAGGCAATACTTCGATTGAAGCTGCCAACAAGGACAAACTCAACAAGTTTGAGTCGCTGCCCATCATGCACTTTTAGTGCCTAGGCAATGCATAGGTCAAACACACTGTGTTCAGTGACAAGTTCTTCCACTTGATGCAAAGTTGCTTAGAAATGGGCATGAACTAAGAAGAAAACAATAATGATAAAAGAGCTAATAAATGGAATTGAGCTAAACACTAGGAATGAAAGGTGTGACACAGCTTGAGACAGTTACAAGGGTAAATCAATCATGAAAAAAGATGAGTTGTCAATCAATTTTCATTCCCTCTTATTTGAATTGCGAATTTTGCTTTGAAATGAGCATGAACTAAGGAGAAAACACTAATGATAAATGAGCTAATAAATGGATTTGAGCTAAAAATTAGGAGCAAAAGGCGTGACATAACTTCAGGTGGTTAGAAGGGCAAATCAGTCATGAAAAAAGATAAGCCAGCCTCATTAAGGACCTCCGCTTCGAATAAGTACAGGCACAGGGGACTACAGGCCTTAGACAAAGAAGTTGTGGACTGCAAATTCAGTTTTGGTCATACTAAGGACCTCTGGCAAATTTTTCCAAATAAAAATCATGTTCATCCATCTTCGTATACTTCATGTGATCTGAAAAATCAAGCATGTACAAATTTAATTGATAATGAAGCTTCGTATACCTACATAATTATCATTTATGCATTACGCTATATTGGACTGGATAGTTCTCATATGCAAGCTAGTTCATGGCTATCCTAGATGTACAACGAGGGTAAGAAATCAAAAGAACTCATCATGGATAAGCATTAGGTGAAACATCAGCTCATTAGATTGTTTTATATCTTGATTTAACAGCCTTAAAGTCTAGCAGTCTTTGATTCTGAATTTACCTCAGTTCAATTCATTGATCAGGTAAAATGAGTGACAAATTAGGCGTGGTGTCAAATCACAAAAACAATGAGTGTAAATGAGATGCACTGATCAAAAGCGAGCCCAAACAAGTCTCATACAGTTGGACTGCACTAAACATCATTTTTTCCTACTTTCATTGCATCACTCTTAATTTCAATCTGTCTGGTCATAAGAATAAAAAGGTACGCATCCCCTTTTGACAATGGGGTCTCCTTTTGTATATATTAATAACCTTGCTTACCCCAAAAGAAATGGATTTCTTTAATAAGGGTTATGTCTTGTTTTTTATTTTTTTCCAAAGAAAGGTAGAACCAGAAGATGGCGATAATAAATGGAAGGTGCCCAATGTTTTGGTCATTGTTTTCTTTAACAATGGCCAAAAGCATGTGGGCCCACTATCTTTTCATGTTGTCCATGTTAAACTAAAGCAATGGCGATCATTGTACTACATGAAAGTGATGCCTATCATTTGGGGATATTTTTTCTACTAAGTACAAAATAAGAATGGTGGTTGGAATGGGTTTGCTTGATCTGGTTTAGGAATGTCCTTGATGGTGGGAAGGTGGTGTGTTGTGCTTGGATGTCATAACTTCTTGTGGTATTATTTGGAATGGAAGGTATCCCACACAATGAAACTAATGTACAATAAAAGAAAGTGTTGTGTTAGCAACTTTGATGGATGACCCCACACATCACAATCCATATATTTTAACTAAGTAGCATAATTTAAGAAATATAAGTGGAACAGGATTAGCTCAACCTTGACTATATTTGTTTTCTTTTGTAGGATATTTATGGGGATCTAGATTCGAAATTAACATGATCAAAGTCCAAACTCTCAATTGTCTTAATTTATTCATCTTATTAATATGCTTTACCTAGTTTGATGAGTTAAAGCATTTCTCAAGTCCAACTACCTAACAATCGAGCAATTTCAAATTTTAAAAATTGTTTGTCCGGCGAGAATGGAAAGATCTACAAGTGAACTAAGAGTGGGTCATATTTCAATCCAATAACGGTCAAAATATTTCTAGTGTGGAGCTGGTCCAAATTAAGGGGCTCACTTGCATACCCGACTCCAATGATCAATCTAAGCCTTTCACACCCATTACCTTAAATTTTAACCAACTAAAATTTGACACTCCGTTCAATTGTACATGCTCTTCTATTAATCATTGTGAATTTCATGCACTTATTTCACAAACGATTCTCTCCCGCAAACCTATAAACTTAAAAGTAGTGTCATTCGTCACTCAATACCTAATGAAATTCAGGGAAATGGGGCATTTTTTGTGACGGCCTGAGGGTCTGTTTGTATAGGCGGTATTTGATTCTATGCTAGGAGGTGAGAAAATCCAGTGAAGAAAATGATGCTTCAAAGGCATGCTGTAAAATCAGGAAGAGAAGAATCCTCTCTGCACCGAACGTAACGGAAAAGAAGCCTAAAAAACCGGCGCCATGTCGCCACCCATTTTCCCGATTTTCATTACTGCACAAACAGGACCTGAATGTGTAATAATTTTCCCCCATCTAACTTTATCTAACAACTAAAATCTGACAATTTTGAAACCCTAAATTCACTGCCTCTTTTCTTTTCTTTTTTTTTCTTTTCTTCTTCTTGTTAATGTCAATGTCAAGTAGACCAGATAGCCGTCGTGGTGGCCCCCAAAGAATTGACCTTTCTCCAGTTAGCACCTGCAACGTGGGAACAGAAATTAGAATGGTCCTTCGACAAGAAGGGTAGGTACTTTATGGTCTTTCCCTTTTATACAGTTGTGACCAACGAGAAAAGATTCTCAGGACTCAGTCCGTAAATATATGGTTGAGGTTGAGGAGTGAGAGGATCTAGGCTGATATCCAAGTGGGGCCCACCTCCCCTCCATCTTCGCCGACTGCCGAATCCTTGCCTATGGGTATTATGAGATTCTTGTCCACTTGCAATAATTTCTCTCATTTTACAGTTATCGTACATCTATGGAAGCAAAAACTTGTGATCTAGGAAATCTAGGTAAGGTCCTGGTTAATAATAATATGGATTCTCCAAAATCTTGTTTGTTTATTCTCATCGGATTTGTAAGAATTCCAAGAAATGTATTTCTAAAATTAAAAGAATCGAAAGTGAATATATCAAAATTTTATTTTCTTTGATAAAAACAAATTAAGAGGAGATGAAGAAGATTTGCTACGGTGATAGCTAAATATTCATTTGCTTATCTTCCTTAGTTCATTTTCTATTAAAGGAGATAGTTTTTTTTATAAGGAGATAGTTTTTTTTATATAATTGTGCATAAGTGTTCACCTTACATCCTTTAAGATAAAACAATTCTTAGAATTCGTAAAAGGATTCAGTTTCATTTAAATAAAAAAATTCAATTCTACAAGCTCTAAATTATCTTTGTCGAGGACAGGTAGTCTCGCTTATACTTTCCTTGAGTAAATGGAGTTGAGCTCCCTAGTGAATCTACTTACAAAAAATCTAAAACTCTTAAAATGAATGTCATTTCCTTCAAAAAAAAAAAAAAAAAAAAAAAAACTATTAAAGACAAACAACAAGAAGGGATACCATAAAACCATACCCACAAGGAAGCAAAACATCGACCGCAAAAACGACACCTACTACCCAAGATCCCTATCCCAAATAATTTCCAAATTTAAAGTAGTGGTCAATTTCGCTGTGTTCAAAAACCTAGGAATGAAAATAAAATTTACATTATCAAAAGAAGAGACTAAGGCTTTAATATCCAAGTAATGGGGTTAATGGCCAAATCAAAGCCTCCATTTATAACATGAACCACCTCCTTTGCAGCAAATATTGTTTCTTTCAAAAGAGTGCCTGCTTTCTTAGCCAAAAAAAAAAAGTGTCCCCTTTGTTTATCTTTTAAAAAGCTATGAAGATCGCCCTTGTTACGGCCTCCTTTGACAAGATGACCTTTGGTCCTTGAATTGTACATACATCAATAATAACTCCTTTGAGATTTTTTCTCTTTTTTTTTCTTTTTTAATCAAGGGTCTGAGGTTTTGACCCAATAGTACTAATGCCCCGGGTAATGTCCGCTAAACCCTCGTAAACACACACTGGGTATATTTGGGGCAAGTTTCCATCCCCTCAATATGATTTCTAACTAATTGAATAATCTTAAAATGCTATAGATGGTAACCCTTCAATATGTTATTTTCATATTTTATTCAAAAAAGAGTAGGTCCCAGATTTAGTAATAATTTAACCACATGATCAGTCTTATGGTGGGGCCAACTACTATTATAGTAAAATTTGGTGCCAAGTCACTAAAGTAAGGGATGTTTATTTTGAGCAACTCAGATTATTAGTAGGTGGGTCCCACTATGGAGTTTCACTCTATTCAATCGCGGGAAGCAATTAATTTTATGCTCAATCTTACAGTTGAACCAACTCCTAAATGGAGTGAAGTTTGGGGGCAGTCCACTAAAGGGGGGATGTTCCTTTTCAACAGCTTAGATTTTTTTGTAACATGTGGGCCCTATTGCGCAAATGTTTCTTCCAAGCAAATACGGTGTTGTGTTTAAAATGTGTTAACATACATAAATCTCATTTACATATATCATGCGTAAAAAAATGACTCCTTGTATGATCAATGATCTTAGGGCTACAATAGCTACATCATACGACATCCAATCACCATGGTTTTGGACCACCCTCATTATGGGCAGAACTAGAGGCCAACAAAATTTTTGATAAACTCCCCAAGGCAAAATTCTTAGTTCCACCCCTGTGCCTTATCGCGTATGTGTTAAGATAAAAGAAACAATACTGTATCTAACATGTATCTATATCTTGATTGATCAAGCCCTAATACATGTCAATAACCCATGTCAATTCAAGAGACGATGGAGATAATAGAATGCGGAAGCGTACCTGAATCCATTGTCGGAAGTTGATGGATGAGTTATTGTCTTCCAAATTATTACGATCCTTCTTGAACCCTAAGGTTTTCTCTCTTGTTCTGTTGATGGGGATACAGACAAGCCAAAGTAGTATATCGTATAATTTGGGGACCATAACCCTAATATATAACTATGAGATTATCATAGGTTTGCTATTTCTAATTTGGCCCCTCATCAAATTAGATATTGCATTCTGGTATCTACACATTAATTCCATGACAATTATACCCTTAAGCCTTAAAACTTTAAGTCTTAATTAGATCACTATAATTTAGGCTTAACCAAAGATAGCATAACACATTTAATATTTACATGTGTGGCCTCACATGATGGAATTTTCCAACAATCTCCCACTGGGCCATATATGTAACTTTACAAATGTGTATGACTGTATGAGCTCCAAAATTTTGCTATCATAGTTTTAGGGCATATCCAAACAATCTCGTCCATTGAGTATGCCGTTATAGGATCAAAGCGGTTTTCGTCACATTTAATATGACTAAACCCATCAATGGTCACATACAACAACATAACCAAATGACATAAATCAATCATGGATGCGTAGCACGGAAATTGGATGCAGTGTAATCTATACATGTCTATTTCCAACTGGTCCTACTTTATTCCTTAGTGAGATCAATCTTTTAATACAATGTAACAAAGTAAAAAGGAACTGAATACGTTATTTCTGATCAGAAAAATATCTAAATACATAAATGCATAAGTACATCCAAAAATTAAACATAAAGCAATAAAATATAAAATGATACAAACTCCCACTATAATGTGATATCCTCACACAAAATAACACCCATATGAGCAGTGTGCTCATGAAAGACCTTGGGTGGTAATCCCTTTGTAAGTGGATCTGCTATCATGGAGTTTGTCCCAATGTGCTCTATGGATATCTGTCCATCCTGTATTCTCTCATTCACAACTAGGAACTTAATGGCAATATGTTTTGACTTAAATGAGCTCATGTTGTTGTTGGAATATAGCACTGCTGACTTATTGTCACAATATGTGTTGAGTGGTCTTTCAATACCCTCCAAAACTCGCAGACCAGTGTCAAAATTCCACAACCATATTCCATGGTTGGATGCCTCATAATATGCTACAAACTATGCTGCCATGGTGGAATCAGTGACGAGTGTCTGTTTGGCACTCCTCCAAGAAATAGCTCCATCAGCTAACAGGTATATGTAACCTAATGTGGGTTTCATATTGTCTTGGCATCCAGCATAATCGGAGTCGGAATACCCTATGATCTCCAACTGATCCGATCTCCTATATGTGAGCATGTGATTTTTTGTTCTCTGTAAATATCTCATAACCTGCTTGGCTGCTTTCCAATGATCCATCCCAAGGTTACTTAAATATCTGCCTAACATACCAATAATGTACGCAATATCTGGACGTGTACACACCATAGCATACATTAGACTCCCTACAGCTGATGCATAGGGAATCTTTTGCATTTCCTTAACTTCAAGGTTAGTTTTAGGGCACTGATTGAGACTGAACTTGTCTCCCTTAGAGACAGGGGTGTCACCTGGTTTACTGTCCGGCATGCCAAACCTTTTGTCACCAAGGTCTTTCATGTTAAAATTCTTTGATAGAAATCTCTTGGTTGCATGCAACATGCCTATATCATTTGTGGCAAGCAGTATGTCATCGACATACAAAACCAGGAATATGTGCTTACTACCACTGATTTTGTGATACACACAGTTATCAAGAGCGTTTCTCTCAAAACCAAACGAGATAATCACTTGATGAAACTTGTGATACCACTGACGAGAAGCTTGCTTGAGTCCATAGATAGACTTTGTCAATTTACAGACCATATTCTTTGGGTCTCTCAATTCAAAGTTTTCTGGCTGCACCATATAAATTGTTTCGTTAATGTCACCATTGAGAAACGCTGTCTTGACATCCATGTGATGAAGCTCAAGATCAAAATGTGCAACAAGTGCCATGATTGTCATAAAAGAGTCTTTCGATGAAACCGGAGAGAAAGTCTCTTGAAAGTCAATCCCTTCCTTTTGGGTAAAGCCTTTAGCTACAAGACAAGCCTTATACCTCTCCACATTACCATGTGAATCCCTTTTGGTTTTAAAAACCCATTTACAACCAATGGGCTACGCACCTTCTGGTAATGGGACAAGTTCCCAAACCTTATTGTCTTGCATAGACTTATACTCATCATTCATGGCATCAATCCACTTTTGAGAGTTGGAACCTTGCATGGCTTGATGGAGGTTGATTGGATCATTTTCCACCATTCCACATTCTTCCTCATGTTCGTGGAGAAATATGAAAAATTCGTCCGGAATAGCATTTCTCCTTTCTCTAGTGGATCGCCTTAATGGCACTGGTTCTTAAGGTTGTTGAGTTTGTTCCTCAGGAACAATTACCTCATCTTGAATGGGGTTTTGATCAACATTGTCTAGTTGAGGATCCGGATTCGCTTCTTGATCAATGACAGGTATAGAAACCTGCACATTGTCAATAACGATAGTGGGAATCGAAACCGATTCTTCCTCAAAGACAATGTCTCTAACCTTATTTCTCATCCCAAACTCAATATCCTCAAAAAATGTGGCAGTTCCCGTCTCAAAAATTAACCTAAGTGTGGGATCATAAAACTTATAGCCCCTAGATCGTTCAGAGTAGCCAATGAAGTAGCGGCTCACAGTTTTGGAATCCAATTTCTTTTCATGTGGCCTGTAAGGCCTTGCCTCAGCTGGACACCCCCAAATGTAAAAATGTTTTAGACTAGGCTTTCTGCCTGTCCAAAGCTCATAAGGTGTTTTTGCAGCTGCTTTAGTTGGCACTCTATTCAGAATATAAGCTGTTGTTTTAAGTGATTCTCCCCAGAGTGACTCTGGTAGAGAGGAATGACTAATCATACTCCTTACCATATCCTTAAGAGTCCGGTTTCGTCTTTCAGCCACACCATTCATACTAGGTGACCCTGGCATGGTGTACTGTGGGATGATACCACATTCCTCTAGAAATTTAGCAAATGGTCCTGGACGTTGTTCACCTGAACCGTCATATCTGCCGTAGTATTCACCACCACGGTCAGACCTGACACGCTTTATTCTTTTGTTGAGTTGGTTCTCAACTTCAGCTTTAAATGTTTTGAACACGTCCAAAGATTGTGATTTCTCATAAAAGAGAAATAGGTACCCATAACGAGAGTAATCGTCTATGAATGATATGACATACTATTGACCATTCCAGGAAGCCGTAGGGAATGGTCCACAGATATCTGTGTGTATCAATTCCAAGACGTCTGTAGTTCTGTTGGCACCTAATTTCTTCAGTTTGGTCTGTTTTCCCTTGATGCAATCAATGCAAACATCAAAGTCTGTAAAGTCAAGGGAATCTAAAATCCCATCACACACAAGTCGCTCAACTCTAGTCTTAGAGATGTGACCTAAGCGTTTGTGCCATAATGTGGCCAAACTTTCGTTATTTAGTTTGCGTTTAGTACCTCGTGATGCCACATGCAAGGATTCATTATAAGAAACGACTGAATCAAACAAATATAAGTTGTCAAATACACATAGAGAACCAGTTCCAACAACATTTGAATTTAGAGATAAACTGAATTCATTGTTACCAAATGAACAAAAATAACCAAACTTGTCCAATAGAGAAATTGAAACCGAATTCCGTCTAAAAGACGGTACAATAAAAGTATCTGATAAATCCAAATAATAACCAGTTTTTAATAACAACCTAAAATGCCCAATTGCATCTACTTCTCCCGATTTGCCATCGCCCATAAAGATGTATCTTTCAGCATTACTTGGCTTTCGGTAACTCAGGCAACCCTGCATAGAAACACTGATGTGAGTAGTAGTACCAGAATCTAACCACCACTTGTTTCTATGTACTGAAGCTAAATTTACCTCAGAACAGACCAAAGTAAGAAATGTACCTTTCTTTGCACTCCAAGCGTGATACTTGGTACAGTCCTTTTTCACATGTCCAGGCTTATTGCAAAAGAAACAACCATCTTTGTCTTGTTGTTGTTTCTTTTGAGCTGGACCCTTAGCAGCTTCATTTTTCTTTCTCTTTTTGCCCTTATCCTTAGAGGTACTAGTCAAATGAGCACTTTCTGCCCTGTCTTGCTTCAATCTCTCTTCCTCTTGCACACAGTAAGATATGAGCTCTTTAAGAGTCTATTTCTCCTTTTGACAGTTGTAACTTACCTTAAATTGACTGTATTGTGCATGAAGTGATATTAATACCAAATGCACGAGCAAGTCGTCAGACAGCTCGAGCTTCAGTGCCTGAAGCTTAGAAGCAATATGAGACATTTCAATAATGTACTCCCGTATGTTCCCCTTGCCATTATACTTCATAGAAATCAAGCTTTGCAAAAGCGTGCTTGTTTCTGCCTTATCGTTTTTCACAAAACGCTTTTCAATTTCGGCTAGGAACTCTTTGGCTTTTGTTAGCTTGTCAGATACCGCACCCCTAAATGCCTCCGGAATGCCGCGCTTGATGATCATAAGACTCATGCGATTTGAGCGATCCCACTTCTCGAAGTTCTTCTTCTCATCAGGAGAACCTGCATCCGTAAGAGAAGCGGGCTTCTCAATCCGTAGTGCAAGGTCTAGATCCATGCAGCCGAGAACAATTTCTATGTTCTCTTTCCAATCTTTAAAGTTGGTCCCATTAAGCACAGGTATAGAGTTGATATTAGCAAAAATAGTAGAAACACTAGCTGTAAAGAGAGCAAAACAAACAAACAAACCTGCTCACATTAATGACCAAATACAATAATCAACAAATTCAAATAATGGTAAGTCTCATCTCAAAGTACCTAGCACAACATTAATATCTAGTCTTTGGACGGTAATACTAATTGTAAATGGTACTCTTGTTGTAGTGATCAAACATTGACAATAATTCATGTCAAATAATAAATCTATCTTTGGATCGAATTATTATTCACATTTAAAACCTTATAATCGTCACATGTTTACCATCACAGGTGTGTATGCAATTCGGCCAAGTATTAACCTTCCTTTGGGCCGACTAAGACCCGCATGAATTTACACACACACAAACACACCCAATGTTCCTCATGAACGATCTACACAAGAGAGGTCACTTTGGTGACATCTTGTTTCAATTATCCCATTTAGAATGATGGACTGAATCTTTAACTATAAAAGATATTACCATAAAATTTTGAATCTGAATCGAATAAAAAGAATATATTGAATGAAAATTCAGATCTAAATCCATTTGTCAAATAAAAAACCCATCGACCCAGACCTGAATCCATTGTTGAAACACATATGTGATAATGAAAACTCAGAACTGTTGTCAAACACATATGTAAAGACAAAACCCATAATGTACAGAACATATATGATAGTAACATTAAAAAAAAATAAACCCATCATGTACAGAACATGTATGACAATAACATTAAAAAAATAAACCCATCATGTACAAAACATGTATGACAGTAACATTAAAAAATAAACCAATCATGTACTGTACATGTATGACAGTAACATAAAAAAAAAAAAAAAAATCCATCGATGGGACAAAACCCATATATGTACAGAACATATGTGACAATAACATATATGACAGTAAAGACAAAATTCGATGGGACAAAACCCATCGTGTACCGACGAAATCCAACCCATCGATGTACCGACGGATGCATGTACCGACGGAATCCACACCATCGATGTACCGACGGAATCCAAATAACGGTAACATATATCTCCAAAAAAAAACATTAAAAACAAAATTCTCAAGAAGCGATCATGGGTGGCTCTGATACCACTTGTTAAGATAAAAGAAACAATATTGTATCTAACATGTATCTATATCTTGATTGATCAAGCCCTAATACATGTCAATAACCCATGTCAATTCAAGAGACAATGGAGATAATAGAATGCGAAAGCGTACCTGAATCCATTGTCGGAAGTTGATGGACGAGTTATTGTCTTCTAAATTATTACGATCCTTCTTAAACCCTAAGGTTTTCTCTCTTGTTCTGTTGATGGGGATGCAGACAAGCCAAAGTGGTATATCGTATAATTTGGGGACCATAACCCTAATATATAACTATGAGATTATCATAGGTTTGCTATTTCTAATTTGGCCCCTCATCAAATTAGATATTGCAGTCTGGTATCTACACATTAATTCCATGACAATTATACCCTTAAGCCTTAAAACTTTAAGTCTTAATTAGATCACTTTAATTTAGGCTTAACCAAAGATAGCATAATACATTTAATATTTACATGTGTGGCCCCACATGATGGAATTTTCCAACAGTATGACCTTGCGGTCCTCTCTTCTTTTATTTATTTTTGGTGCCTTGTCTCAAACCCATGACCTAATGATCCAAATATTTGGTTTAAACCATTGGGCCAAAATAGAGATAGGCGACCTTGCAGTCCTTGATCCATGACCTTGGGGCTTATGTATCTATTATAAAATGTACAACATATTATTTATAATAATCAATTTATTAGTATAACAAGTGCTTTGTATCTAGGTTCAATAGAGTCCAGCGGGTCTGGTTCCAAGTCAGCATGCCAATTAACAATCAGGTTAGGATCCAGGTGGTGCACCATGAGCCAGCCTGGACCACGACCATTTACTGACAAAAGTGAAAAAAGTGCAAAAACATCAGCCTCCTTTCTTTTCAAAATATCTCAAACTTCCCACAACATCTTGATTTCCAAATTCTCTTCAGGTGTGTGTTTGGTATTTCTTTTTTATCATCATCATCATCTTATTATTATTATTATTATTATTATTATTATTATTATTTTAATTGGTCTTTTATTCTTTTATGTTCTTGAAGGGAAAATTCGAGTACTTGTCATTTTCTTCCTACCGTCCTGTCTCAACAAAAATCTTGCAACGCGGATTTTGTTGACCAAAAATGTATAATGTGGGGCCCATTTATATTTCCATCCTAATCTAAAACATATGTACTGAGGACACTTCAGGAAATATATATATATATATATATATATATATGCCCTTATAAAAGAGAGAAAGATATAGTACTTTTTTCACTATATACATGTCCAATAAAATGCAAGTCGTGGCGCCCATCCTTATTATATAATAAATCTATATACCCTCAAAAAAGAGAGAAAGATGTAGTCAAGTTGTCTACCCTTATAAAAGAGAAAAATATGTAGTAATTTTTTCACTACACACATGCCCAATAAAATGCAAGTTGTGGGGCCCACCCTTATTATATAATCAATCTATATACCCTTATAAAAAAAAAGAAAGATGTAGTCAAGTTGTGGAGCCCACCCTTAATTTATATATTAAATCTATATCTATCTCTATCTACTCTTATAAAAGAGAACAAATTGACATTTGGTTTCACTACACACCTGGGCCCACTTTTATATCGGGCCCCACTTAGTAGTATATTATATTATATTATATTATAATCTCCCTTATATAAAAGAAAGAAAAGTGTAGTAGTTTACCTGCCCAAATAAAAGAGAACAAAATGACATTTGGTTTCTCTACACACTTGGGCCGACTTTTATATTTACTACCCTTATATATATATATATATATATATATATATATATCTATATCTATATCTATATCTACTCTTATAAAAGAGGCAAAGTTGCAACTTGTTTTCAACCAACCATTGTGGGGCCCACCCAAAATATTATAATAAAATATAATAATATATTATAATAAAATATAATAATATATTATATAATAATAATAATAATAATAATATAATATCTTTTTCACCCAACCATTATGGGGCCCACCCAAAATATTATATCTATCTATCTATCTATATCTATAATTATAAAAGAGGCTATGTTGCATGGTTCTTTCACCACACTACTGTAGGGCCCACCCAAAATATTATAATAAAATATAATCATATATTATTATTATATTATAATAATAATAATAATATAATATCTATACACTTATTATCTATCTATTTCATACAAACTTTTTCACTACACCATTGTGGGGCCCACTCCCAAATATTATAATATAATATAAGAAAATATTATTTTGAGAAATTGCAAAATTTTTTACTACACCTTTGTGGGGCCCACCCCAAAATATTATAATGCAAACTTTTTCACTACACCATTGTGGGGACCAATTCCAAATAACTGTTATCTAGTATCTACTATCTACTACTATTATAAAATAGGGAAAGTTGCAAACTTTTGTCACTACACTATCGTGGGGCCCACCCCCAAATATTATAATATAATATCATAATATATTATTATGAAAAATTGCTAACTTTTTCACCACACCTTTGTTGGGCCCAACCCCAAATATTATAATGCAAACTTTTTCACTACACCATTGTGGGGCCCATCCCCAAATAGTATCATATAATATAATAATATATTATTATGAGAAATTGCAAATTTTTTCACTATACCATTGTGGGGCCCACCCCCAAATATTATAATATAATATAGTAATATATTATTTTGAGAAATTGCAAACTTTTTCATTACACTTTTGTAAGGCCCACCCTAAAATATTATAATGCAAACTTTTTCACTACACCATTGTGAGGCCCACCTCCAAATATTTACTATCTACTATCTACTATCTACTACTATTATAAAAGAGGGAAAATTGCAAACTGTTTTTCATTACACCATTGTGGGGCCCACCCCCAAATATAATAATATATTATTATGAGAAATTGCAAACTTTTTCACTATACCTTTGTGGGGCCCAACCCCAAATATTATAATGAAAACTTTTTCACTTCACCATTGTGGGGCCCACCCCAAAATAGTATAATATTATATAATAATATATTATTATGAGAAATTATAAACTTTTTCACTACACATTTATGGGGCCCACCCCCAAATATTATAATCTATCTACAATTTTATTTTATCTTATATCTTATATATGTCTTATATACTATTATAAAAGAAGAGAAATTACAAACTTTTTTACTACACCTTTGTGGGGCTCACCCCCAAATCTTATAATATAATATAATAATATATTATTATTATATAATATAAAATCTATATCTATACCCTTATTATAAAAGAGAAGAGAAGTTGCATATTTTTTCACTACACCCCTGTGGCCCCTCCCAAATATTATAATATAATATAATATAATAATATATTCTTATTATATTATAACAATAATCATATAATATCTTTTCCCTTATTATAAAAGAGAAAAAAAGTGTTATGCTTTTTCTCTATACATCTGTGGCCCCCACTTAGTATTATGATATTATATATATATATAATAAAAGAGAACTACACATATGTGGGCCCCAATAAAAGAGAAGAACTTGTCATGCTTTTTCTTTACAAATCTGTAGGCCTCACTTAGTATTATTATATTATATTATATATATAATAAAAGAGAACTACACGTCAGTGGGCCCCACTTAGTAGAAGACCTTGTCATGCTTTTTCTCTACATCTAGACATCTGTGGGCCCCACTTAGTATTATTATATTATATATATAGAATACAAGAGAACTACACATATGTGGGCCCCACTTCGTATTATTATATTATATATGTATAAAATAAAAGAGAACTACACATCTGTGGGCCCCACTTCGTAGAAAAACTTGTCAAGTTTTTTCTCTACATCTACACATCTGTAGGCCTCACTTAGTATTATTATAATATCTGTATGCCCCACTTAGTATTATTATATTATATATATATATATAATAAAACAAGAACTACACATCTATGGGCCCCACTTAGTAGAAAAACTTGTCATGCTTTTACTCTACATCTACACATCTGTAGGCCCCACTTAGTATTATTATATTATATATATAATAAAAGAGAACTACACATTTGTGGGCCCCACTTAATATAAGAACTTGTCATGCTTTTTCTCTACACATATTTGGGCACTACTTAGTATTATTATATGTATATAATCAAAGAGAACTACACATCTGTGGGCCCACTTAGTATTATTATATTTCGATGAAATGCTTAGCTCAAATGATCATGAAAAAGGTTGTGTTTGAAGAATTTGTTCATTCACTATAAGAACTTAAATGAAAAATTTCAGTTGAGATTTTCATGTGTAGAAAATTTCAACTTCAATCCCAATGCCTGTAAAGACACAATTTGCTTGTCAGAGGAAGGGATGAGAATGCCAAAGATTGCTTGGAATCCTTGTGATTTGTTGTTATTCGTTTAAAGTTATGAGTTGGGTATTATTTTATTGGTTAGTATTTTGTTTCATTGAATTTGGTATGTATTTAGCGCTAAGTTTTAGACAAATTTTAATGGAAAATAGGCCAGATTATTGATCTATATTGAAATTAGTGAGTGTTTTGCCTAATCATGTATGGCCAGAAAATGTTTGTTTTCAATTTTTTTTTATAATTAGTTTCCTTCCATATATCTTGTTATTCAATCTTCTTCTTACTTTTTTCTATTGAAGCTTTTACTAAATTTCATAAGAATAATGAGTGATTGTAAATTACTTAATTTGTTACATGGTCATTCTCCATTGGGATAGTTAATATTGAATTTTTCAATGACTTTATTTTTTTTTCAGATTATCATACTGAAAGAGTATGTTCCTTGCACGGGCATTGCACATGCAGGGCTCCACTAGTATAAAATAAAAGAGAACAAAATGACATCTAGTTTCACTACACACCTGGGCCCATTTTTATAATACATATATCTATCTACTACGCTTATAAAAGAGAACAAGTGACATGTTTAAAATTTTCTCTACACCACTATGGAGCCCACTCCTACTAAAATACTCTTTACTACCCTTATAAAAGAGAACAAGTGACATGTTTAAAATTCTCTCTACACCACTATGGGGCCCACTCCTACTAAAATACTCTTTGGGTTATGAAGGAAAGATAAGCTGAAAGTGGTAAAGGGGACACCTATTAATTTTACATGACAGGTGTGTAAGGAAAATGTTACCTTTGTTGATAGGAAGAGGACGATTATTTGAGGGACCCACCAATTTGGGTTGTACTTTTGTATTTTGCAGCATATCTCATGGTATTTGGAGCCACGACTCAAAATCACAATTGATTTATGTGTGACAATCATGGGTATGGGACTTAATAGGAGGAATATCTATCTATCTATACTACCCTTATAAAATGGAACAAGTGACCTACTTAAATTTTTCTCTGCACCACTATGGGGCCCACTCCTACTGAAATATTCCAATTTGATTCCCAACTAAACCATGTAAAAACTATGGTAAAAAGAGGTCACTATCTTTCCCAGTTGAAGTAGGAAATAACACAACCCAAAAGAAAAAACTTACATGTCTACACTGGGTCCTTTCATACTGATAGTTGTATCATAACATTCATCAGATATAGTGTTAATTTAACAAGGGCATTGCAAAAAATAACAATGGCCTTGTTTAGATATGAGCTTCTGCCTCGTCCTTGCACAAACATCTCAGCTCTCCAAGTTTAGGATGGGGAGAATTATAGAAATACCAATGAAACCAATATGAGCAATGAAGGTAAGCAATTTTTCCCACATCAAATGATGTATAGAATTTTTGGTAATACTTCAGCTGAATGAACAGTTCAGTTTGATATGCGGTGTGTGCCTCCCTTGGATCCTCATGTAGTACTGCAACATTGTCAAGTTAAAATGCACCCCTGATTATTTTATTAAAACTCTGATTAGCGTCTAACAGAGGTGGGTTACAATGTATCAAGTCACCTAAAAGTACTCAAGGCAACGGTGGCAATGGTGACCGCATGCAACTCACATGTGAACCGACTTAATAAACATGTACTCTTTTAAAAAAAAAAACACACAATAAGATGCCAAACAAGTTAACATCTTTTTTTTTTCCTGGGTTTTAGTTTCATTACACTGAAATGTGAGTTTTTTTTCCTCTATATAGCAAGATGCCAAACAGGTTAACATCCCTTCTTTCCTGGGTTCTAATTTCATCATACTGAAATGTTTGTTCAATGTAATTCTTAGCCTTTAGATGATTGACAACATGACTCACAACTTGAATGGTTGGATGACTCAAATATGGCCCACATGTTTGAAAATCGAAGAGCATGAAATATTAGGTTACATCCTGTATTCAAGTTAATTGAACTGGTTCATCTGTGGATTGAAGGTTGAGAATACGAATGTATTTTGGTCCTTTGTACTAAAAATTTTTAGAATTTTTTTTTGCACCCCAAACAAGAGGGCTAGGACTCTGAGATAGCCCACGTTGAAAGAGAGCTTACACACATGAGGATGGTTGGCAACATCTGAATCATTTATAGTTAAATAACAAATACAACGACAACAATAACTTCTACCTCATGCTATAATGGAGAAATCTGAAAATGTGATTTAAAATATAGTGTGGATTGAGATTGGAGAATGAAGGAAATTTGAAAGAGGTATAAGCATCAAAGAAAATATGCAAATTGCATGTGCCGGGCTTCACTAGTATATATATGTGTGTATGTGTGTGTGTGTGTGTAGGAAGATGCTCTTATGAGAGCACCTCTCACCTTACTACAAGAGATAATGTGGGGGCCCTCACATTCATATCCAATGCCAACAACTTAAATGTGAGAGCCCCCACCTTTATATCTCTCATAGTAAGGTGAGGTGTTCTCATAGGAGCATCTCTCATATATATATATATATATATATATATATATATAATATATGTGTCTTGACTCTTGTGGATGGAAATTTGTACAAGGTGACAGTTCCATATATGTGTGGGGCAAAATCCTACTCGACCCGTGAATGTGACTCATGTATGTCGACCTGTATTCAATCTGCAAGTTTTTGTTCTATGACTCGAATTTTCACTTTCTTTCATGCAACAGGGTGGTTGGTCCATGAGAGACTCGCACGGAGGAGGAGAGAAATCGTACATGCAAGTAGTGATAACTCACAAGATGCAAGAAGTTTGGGAGGCCCAGGTTCCTATTTAAATCCTCGACCTCCTAATAAGAACTGTTGTGTCTTACTCCTAGGGCAAGATGCTGTTGTGTGGATAAACAAATCCTTATCAGCACTTATGTAGTTAAGATTAGAATGCATCAGATATGGATTGGGCCTCCACCCTCAAATCCCTTCTCAATTCAACCCATTTGCCACTAAGGTGGCAAAACTTAAACTGGCATGTGCTTAGTAACTAGGGCTATCAAAGGGAAGGGCCGAGGCTTGCCTCCACCTTACCTTCACATATGTAGGCTAGGACAAAGTCCTCAATGGGCCTAGACAAGTTAAGCACTTACCCTACCTTTAAGGCTCAATTCAACCCATTTGCCACTAGGGTGTCAAAACTTAAACCGGCATGTGCTTAGTAACTAGGGCTATCAAAGGGAAGGGTCGTGGCTTGCCCTCACCTTACCTTCACATATGTAGGCTAGGACAAAGTCCTCAATGGGCCTACACAGGTTAAGCATTTACCCTACCTTTAAGGGACAAGCTTGGGTCACGGCCAGAAGAAAATAATTTTTAAAAGAAAAATATGTTTAACATCGCCATCAACTATCAACTTGATGGTAACCAATTCAAGTGTATCTCCACAATAAGCGATATGAGTCGATAAAAGAAATATTTTTATTTTGAAAGTAATGATATGGGGTTGGTTGTTTGTGCCTATTTACATATGTAAATGTTACAAATATGTAACACTTAAGCATGTACATGTATGTTGAATAATTTCAATGTGAGGATTTTGGTGTATAAATGACCCACATAGCTACAAAGTCGCGGTGATTGAGGATTAAAGCATAAGTGAGTTAGATTCAAAGTAGTCAAAGGAAGTGACATGTCGTGTACTTTGACTTGATCATCATAAAAATGATTTACATGTGCAAGGGATCGATGCAAATTTCATTGCACATTCCTATTGGTGTCAAAGCTGCATAGTGCAAGTTCATCTCCCATGTAGGCATTGCAACAGTGTATTTCTCCCTCTTTTTTGTATTTAAATGCCCTTGCCAAATGGGGTCATTTATTTGTATGAAATTGGGATTTATGTGTTCAAATGGGCGCATTCATATGCATGGAATTGGATACAAGAGAATCATTGTCAGATGGGCTCTTTTTTTGCTTGGGTTTAGAATATCGAGGAGTTCATTGTCAAATGGGCTTGTCCGTCTGCATGTAAATTATCGACCTATTTGATCACATGAAAGTAATGGATTGAGATGGGCCTTTTTTTGCGTGGAATTAGAATGTACAAGAATTTATTGTCAAATAACCTGTTTGTTTATATGGAATTTAAATACATAGGAATTTCTTTGATGGAATAGGTATGTTTTCTTGTATGAAATTGGAAACATAGGAATTAATTAATTCAAATGAGCCTATTTGTCCAAATGAAATTGGAATACATAGGTAGTCATTGATTATATGTAAATGAAAAATGTTCATATCTATTTAATATAATTATTAAAATCAGTCTCCTACATTTGTACACAAACATATACATATATTATAAACATAATAGACAAAGGGCATTTACATATATTATTATAATATTAATACATATATTATATTAACGGACAAAGGGCCGGCTCGGGCTATGGCTTGTGGTGAGCTTTACAAAATCAGGCCGTACCTTACTGACTTTAGGACAAGAAAAAAAGCCCTACAGACAGCCCCATGTTACAAGGCCGGATTGACAAGCCTACCCATAACTTATGGTTAGGGTACACGTAAGAAGATCCTGACCTACTTATATGCAAATCAAATCGGGTTTGGCCTGTCTAAAAAAGGGTAGACTCGAACTCAACATCCTCATCAGCTATTTGTGGGCATCATTGTCCTTAATCAGCTGTGATGTAGCTAATTGGAGTATAATACGTTTTAATGCATGAATGAATCATCACCATTGTCAATTATCACTGGCATTGAAGTCTTATGCCATCATTATACTTTTTCATTCAACCTTATTAAGGTTCATATTTTCATAACTCTACATTGATCATGTCCTTACCACTTTATTAAAGAATCTAATTGGTCTTTCATATATATGAATTTTCTAAAAAACAATACACCTGTGCTATTCTTTCAGAAGGCATAAGTTTTTGAAAACATCTTGTGATACAAACACTCATACCAATGACATAAGTCTAATATGTCTCTTTCCAAAAACATTTCATATAATTTAAGAAAAAAGAAAAATAAAACTCCACATACATAATCTTTTGAATTTCAAATTCTTTTAGGAAATCATATATAAGAAACCGCGTAAACTATATTTTATTTGAAAGGAAAAAAAAAAACTTCCTTTCCCTTTTCCAGCAAGACCTTATTATTCTTTTAACTGTTTTTGTATTTCACTGTATTTCTAACTCTATAAAAACATGCCCCTATGGACAAGGGCTAGGGACCATGAGCCACTTGGTTGGGGTCCTTCCATCAGACTATTTCCCTGCAAAACTCATTCTCCACAAGACCAGGGAACCGCCCAGCCCCTTTAATAATTTCATCCACAATGCCCCCATGTGACCATGCAATTGGGCAGTAGCAGTCCCAACTCCAAGTCCCAAATTGCTCCAAAGGTGGGGTGGGTGTGGCCTCATCTTTATAGATTTCAAGACAGAGCAAATCACCACTTTTCATGGCTTTGGATGGCCAACTACCCCCATATTCTTCTTATTAAGACAAGGCAAATCCTCCTTGTTTGCAAATCTTCAATGAAGATGTTTGTATGGTGTCCAAGAAAGGCAGGTCACCATGTCAGACATGTTGCACTCCTTTGTAGTGTTTTGAGCCTGGGTCTCATTACATTGAAAGAGGGGGGAGAGGGGGTTTGAATTTTGAAGATAGGGCAAAAGGAAGGCTTTTGTGTGGTTGGGATGCTGGAGGGTCTGATGGCATGATTCTCACTATCTTTTCTTTTTACTATGTTGATCTTCCACAATCTTGCCCTTTCACATCAACAAAATCTTTAACATGGAACTAAAGGGATTTGCCATCAGGGCTCTGTAGATCCTTGAGATCTAGTCGTCTGTAGATTGTCACCTGTGATGATGGTGCTGCCTGGACTCTCAATCATATTATTGGGCCCCTAGGATTTTGGAGTTTAGTGATTAACCTTTTGCAAGCATGTTGGGGTCGCACTGTGGTGATCCATACCAATAAAATGGACCCAATTATTATATATATTAAAGACGTATGAGTCGATTTCGAAATTGGAGTTTGATTTACAAATCGATTGATAAATTGACTTTTAATTAAAAATTGATTGAGAAATTGGTTTCCAATTTTAATTTAAATGAGAGATAAGCTCTACCAATTCAATTGAAATTGATTGTAGTTTTAGAGATCGATTAAATTACGAATTCTTCTATCTTATCAAATTAAATGAAGGAATACTTCAAAATCAATCTTAATCTTAATCTCCATATCCTAATTTCTAATGGAGACCGGATGGTGAAAGACCCCTAAAATTTTCACCTCTCATGTTGCTATATCAGTTGTAGATTCTAACATCTTTTTCTTTATTATTTACTTATTTTTTATTGTTTGAAGATAGGGATTCAAATATCTCAATAATCACCAATAAAACAAGTCAAAATCTGGAGCCCTCTTAATGGGGCCCTTTTTTCCTCAATCCAACCCGTTAGTAGAGGTTTCTTAATATGGGAAGATCTATCTAATCCCTACACAATATGCCTAAAATCTATCTATGAGATAAAATAGGAAAATCTATGAGATTTGGAGATTATTATTTTGTAAAACTATAATCTAATGCGTGTAAGCAGTCCTTCCATGGGATGGGAGAATACTCTGATTGGAGTGAAGTACTTATTTTCAGAAGTTCATTATATACACTTATATGTTGGTCTGGCTTTATTCACACATCTCCTTTTTTTCATCTGAAACTATGAATTTCTTTCTTTTATCTTTTTGCTATAAATTTATTATTATTTAGAGCATGAGAGTAAGGTGAAGGGATTCTGCTCTATAACTAGATTTATCTCATCACATGACATTTAAATTCAAACAGCTTTTCCATCTTTATCCTTTCTTAAACTCCACTCCATGTATAGTTTTTAGGTTTTTGTATATACCCCCAAAGGTTTGTAGGATTTGTATACAGGCCCCTGAGGTTTTAGTATTTGTAAATAGGCCCCTCATTTTCCTTTTTAATACCTTCTATGTCCCTAAAATCAATATTTCTAACAAGAATGGGTAGCCACCATGAGATTTGTATTAGATTGTTATATAAATGACAACTTAGCCCTTACTTCCATAAAACAAAAATGAGTACATTATTAACAAAAATACCATTATTTTATCTCAAGTTCCAATGGTTTCTCTCAATAACTCTCTCGTGCACATGATCAGGGGTGGACTCAGGTACAATCCACCCCCCAATTCTAAAAATTAACATATTTTTTTACATTTGCCCGTTCCCCAATATTTCTTTACACATGAAGTATAATCATGTATTTTGAAACTCTTATTAATCCAATGGTGAGCTATATATGGATTGGATAAATCATAACCGGTTACAAGTGTTGATTGTTGTCATGATCGATTTGGATATAATGAAATGAGTCCTGTTTTGGTAAGAAAAGAATGAATTTATGTATGGTTATTCTCTTTTGCTAAATCCGAAGATTTGGCTGAAGATAGATTGGAATGGAGAAACAAATTTCGTGTAGCCGACCCCAACATAGTTAAGACAAAGCTTTGATGATGATGATGATTCTCTCCCACCAAGTGCATTTGTTAATGTTACATGCTTTATAAAAAAATCGAGTCCAAGCTTTTGAAATTATACACGTAAGGATAAAAGAGATGGACAAAAGTATCATTTGCTCTAAAAACCTATGGTGGTTGGAAGAGTATTGATTTTAGAGACACAGAAGGTATTAAAATGATGGTGCAGGGGCCTATCTGCAAAAACTAAAATCTCAGGGGCCTATTTACAAATCATATAAACCTTAGGGGGGGTATATACAAAAAACTCTATAGTTTTCTAACTTTCATCTTTATCTAATATGTTGATCATCTTTATCCTTAAAATGTCTATTTTCTCTTTCTGTGATTTCTCTAAACAAAACAAGAGAGGACCCTCTTTCAACATCTCTAGCTCCAATAAATTACTAATCTCATATCCATTTATCATTTTTCCTTTCTGATCCCTTATCACGGACCCTCAATATCAAATTGCTTCTTATAGTTCTTTAAAATGAATAATTTAGGTTCCTTTGCCAGTGGGTCCCATGGCCAACTTATTTTTACATGTTAAGTTTGGTGGGTCACATTCAGTTTGGACCAGGGTCGATTTTTGCTGGTCGGATCACATTTTTCGATCTCTAGATAGGACTCTGAGCCTTTTTATAATAGACCAATGGTTTTTATTTATTTATTTATTTATTTGTTGAAATACAAGTTTGTACTGAAGAAAGAGGAAATGCATGAGCAGAATTATCCTCCAAAGGAATATTTCTGGAAGCAACTATATAAGTTCCACAAGAGAAAGATCTTTTTATTTGAATAAGATATTCAATTATCATCATAATTACTTTCTTTTTTTATATATAATTCTTTTATACTAATTCAAAAGTTAGATAGCATTAGAGTTACAATATAACTTTTATAAAAAAATTAATTTAGTTGTGAAACTGAGCTTGTGGTTTTCTTTTTTATAATAAATATTTATTTATTCTTAATTATTTTTATAATAACATTATAAAGAATATTAATATTAAATATATTTTGATTTCCTGGGCCTTTGTTGCTAGTTCTAATATATTAAGGTAGAAGGTTTTGGATCCAATTTTAACTGTAATTTCAATTTTGACTGAGAAGAGTTTTTACAACCGCTAACTTTCCCACTAATATATTTCCCCTGCTTATGGACTCATCTTCTCCGTTTTATAACATTCATAGAATCCTGCCTCTTCATGCATATCCGTGATTAGCACGGGTTTTTATGCTAGTTACGTGGTTATGCAAAGGAACCAATAAAAAAAAATAATAATAATAAGGTAAGGTCTATGAGCCCATTTTGAGCCCCCACATAATCAATTCTAGATCCTATAGGGTCCACACCCTATACACCATTGAGCGTATGCTGCGTTTGAGGGTTGACTTTAATTCAGAGGGTCCTAGCAATTTGATTGTTAGCTTGGTAATCCGGGATTAAATGAAAAACACTGAGTTATGAATTGTCAGGTTTAGTCTTTACATGTAAATTTGGGTCTATGCATATTGTGGCCCACTGGATATTGGTGGGTCGGAAGATTTCTTCCTCCATTTCACTTACATCTGCAAAGTTAGATGAGATGAGAATGGATTCGTTTCAGTCCAACCCATGGACTTCGACCACACCCAGTAATTACTATGCATGTCTTTTGATTGAGGTCTGGGACTTGAACCAGTTCTTATTATCAGGCCCAAACACTGAACCCAACAACCAAAATTTCATAAATTTACCATTTGATCAAAGTGGTCGTCGAGTTGGGCTTGTTTAAAGTAAGCTTGTTATTCAAGCTAATTAAAATCCATGACTCAAACAACCCACTAAATGTAGGAAATCGTATGGTCCGCATGCCACGAGTTCTACATTAGATCAAACAGGCATATGCCAACAGAGAATACAATCCCACTTAAGGTAAGATTTGATCTGGTCCCACTAATAAGACTCCCAATTGAATTAGTGGATGTGGGTTTCTTGGCCAAGAAGTCTCTAATAAGTGTGAATCTTTCGGACTTGTCTATATTAGATAAGGGAGCCCTAGGGTTCGGATAATTCCATTCCATAGGAAAGACAAGAGGCGAAGAGATCCGCGGAACTTTCCAATCGCCGGAAAGCACATAGATCTCCGGCTGCATGTCAGAGTCTCTGCATCCAAATCCATCACTAAAATGCAGTCCAAATTAAAATTACAGATGAACTAGGCCAGCCATTATATAGGCAAATTCAATCCATTGACCCATGCTTCCTTTGGCTCCACTCCACTGGAAATGGGAAAAAGTAGGGAATGATATAATGGAATTTCTGCTCCTGTTTCCTATGAAAATGGTTATTTCTTTTTAATTCTGAAAACTGTTTGGAATGTTGCCATTTTAGTGAGATGCCCTATTGGGCCTATTTAGATCAATGATTCAATGAAACTATTGCACTGGATTCCCTGAAATAAGCACCAGAAAAAACATGGAAGGAAGAAATCACCCACTAGTGGATCATGAGCTCCATTTATAATGGATAACCCCAGTGAGTTTGACCCAAAATTTGGCAGAGGTGTTGGAAAATTCCATCATGTGGGGCCACACATGTAAATATTAAATGTGTTATGCTATCTTTGGTTAAGCCTAAATTAAAGTGATCTAATTAAGACTTAAAGTTTTAAGGCTTAAGGGTATAATTGTCATGGAATTAATGTGTAGATACCAGACTGCAATATCTAATTTGATGAGGGGCCAAATTAGTAATAGCAACCTATGATAATCTCATAGTTATATATTAGGGTTATGGTCCCCAAATTATACGATATACCACTTTGGCTTGTCTGCATCCCCATCAACAGAACAAGAGAGAAAACTTTAGGGTTCAAGAAGGATCGTAATAATTTGGAAGACAATAACTCGTCCATCAACTTCCGACAATGGATTCAGGTACGCTTCCGCATTCTATTATCTCCATCGTCTCTTGAATTGACATGGGTTATTGACATGTATTAGGGCTTGATTAATCAAGATATAGATACATATTAGATACAGTATTGTTCATTTTATCTTAACAAGTGGTATCAGAGTCACCCATGATCGCTTCTTGAGATTTTGTTTTTAATGTTTTTTTTTTGTGGAGATATATGTTACCGTTATATGGATTTCGTCGGTACATCGATGGGTTGGATTCTGTCGGTACATCGATGGGTTTTGTCCCATCGAATTTTGTCTTTACTGTCATATATGTTATTGTCATGTATGTTCTGTACATATATGGGTTTTGTCCCATCGATGGGTTTATTTTTTTTTTTTTTTTTTAATGTTACTGTCATATATGTTCTGTACATTATGGGTTTTGTCTTTACATATGTGTTTGACAATAGATCTGAGTTTTCATTATTACATATGTGTTTCAACAATGGATTCAGATCTGAATTTTCATTCAATATATTCTTTTTATTCGATTCAGATTCAAATTTTTATGGTAATATCTTTTATGGTTAAATATTATAGTCCATCATTCTAAATGGGCTAATTGAAACAAGATGTCACCAAAGTGACCTCTCTTGTGTAGATCGTTCATGAGGAACATTGGATGTGTTTGTGCATGTGTAAATTCATGCGGGTCTTAGTCGGCCCAAAGGAAGGTTAATGCTTGGCCGAATTGCATACACACCTGTGATGGTAAACATGTGACGATTATAAGGTTTTAAATGTGAATAATAATTCGATCCAAAGATAGATTTATTATTTGACATGAATTATTGTCAATGTTTGATCACTACAACAAGAGTACCATTTACAATTAATATTACTGTCCAAAGACTTGATATTAATGTTGTGCTAGGTACTTTGAGATGAGACTTACCATTATTTGAATTTGTTGATTATTGTATTTGGTCATTAATGTGAGCAGGTTTGTTTGTTTGTTTGGTTCTCTTTACAGCTAGTGTTTCTACTATTTTTGCTAATATCAACTCTATACCTGTGCTTAATGGGACCAACTTTAAAGATTGGAAAGAGAACATAGAAATTGTTCTCGGCTGCATGGATCTAGACCTTGCACTACGGATTGAGCAGCCCGCTTCTCTTACGGATGCAAGTTCTCCTGATGAGAAGAAGAACTTCGAGAAGTGGGATCGCTCAAATCGCATGAGTCTTATGATCATCAAGCGCGGCATTCCGAAGGCATTTAGGGGTGCGGTATCTAACAAGCTAACCAAAGCCAAAGAGTTCCTAGCCGAAATTGAAAAGCGTTTTGTGAAAAACGATAAGGCAGAAACAAGCACGCTTTTGCAAAGCTTGATTTCTATGAAGTATAATGGCAAGGAGAGCATACGGGAGTACATTATTGAAATGTCTCATATTGCTTCTAAGCTTCAGGCACTGAAGCTTGAGCTGTTTGACGACTTGCTCGTGCATTTGGTATTAATATCACTTCCTGCACAATACAGTCAATTTAAGGTCAGTTACAACTGTCAAAAGGAAAAATGGACTCTTAATGAGCTCATATCTTACTGTGTACAAGAGGAAGAGAGATTGAAGCAAGACAGGACAGAAAGTGCTCATTTGACTAGCACCTCTAAGGATAAGGGCAAAAAGAGAAAGAATAATGAAGCTGCTAAGGGTCAAGCTCAAAAGAAACAACAACAAGACAAAGAGGGTTGTTTCTTTTGCAACAAGCCTGGACATGTGAAGAAGGACTGTACCAAGTATCACACTTGGCGTGCAAAGAAAGGTACATTTTTTACTTTGGTCTGTTCTGAGGTTAATTTAGCTTTAGTACATAGAAACACGTAGTGGTTAGATTCTGGTACTACTACTCACATCAGTGTTTCTATGCAGGGTTGCATGAGTTACTGAAAGACAAGTGATGCTGAAAGCTACATCTTTGTGGGCGATGGCAAGTCGGTAGAAGTAGAGGCAATAGGGAATTTTAGGTTGTTATTAAAAACTGGTTATTATTTGGATTTATCATATACTTTTATTGTACCGTCTTTTAGACGGAATTTGGTTTCAGTTTCTTTATTGGACAAGTTTGGTTATTTTTGTTCATTTGGTATCAATGAATTCAGTTTATCTATAAATTCAAATGTTGTTGGAACTGGTTCTCTATGTGTATATGACAACTTATATTTGTTTGATTCAGTCGTTTCTTATAATGAATCCTTGCATGTGGCATCACGAGGTACTAAACGCAAACTAAGTAACGAAAGTTCGGCCACATTATGGCACAAACGCTTAGGTCACATCTCTAAGACTAGAGTTGAGCGACTTGTGTCTGATGGGATTTTAGATTCCCTTGACTTTACAGACTTTGATGTTTGCATTGATTGCATCAAGGGAAAACAGACCAAACTGAAGAAATTAGGTGCCAACAGAACTACAGACGTCTTGGAATTGATACACACAGATATCTGTGGACCATTCCCTACGGCTTCCTGGAATGGTCAACAGTATTTCATATCATTGATAGACGATTACTCTCGCTATGGGTACCTATTTCTCATTCATGAGAAATCACAATCTTTGGACGTGTTCAAAACATTTAAAGCTGAAGTTGAGAACCAACTCAACAAAAGAATAAAGCATGTCAGGTCTGACCGTGGTGGTGAATACTACGGCAGATATGACGGTTCAGGTGAACAACGTCCAGGACCGTTTGCTAAATTCCTAGAGGAATGTGGTATCGTCCCACAGTACACCATGCCAGGGTCACCTAGCATGAATGGTGTCTCTGAAAGACGAAACCGGACTCTTAAGGATATGATAAGGAGTATGATTAGTCATTCCTCTCTACCAGAGTCACTCTGGGGAGAAGCACTCAAAACAGCAGCTTATATTCTGAATAGAGTGCCAACTAAAGCAGCTGCAAAAACACCTTACGAGCTTTGGACAGGCAGAAAGCCTAGTCTAAAACATTTTCACATTTGGGGGTGTCCAGCTGAGGCAAGGCCTTACGGGCCACATGAAAAGAAATTGGACTCCAAAACTGTGAGCTGCTACTTCATTGGCTACTCTGAACGATCTAGGGGCTATAAGTTTTATGATCCCACACTTAGGTCAATTTTTGAGACGGGAACTGCCACATTTTTTGAGGATAGAGTTTGGGGGGAGATATAAGGTTAGAGACATTGTCTTTGAGGAAGAATCGGTTTCGATTCCCACTATCGCTATTGACAATGTGCAAGTTTCTATACCTGTCATTGATCAAGAAGCGAATCCGGATCCTCAACCAGACAATGTTGATCCAAACCCCATTCAAGATGAGGTAATTGTTCCTGAGGAACAAACTCAACAACCTCAAAAACTAGTGCCATTAAGGCGATCCACTAGAGAAAGGAGAAATGCTATTCCGGACTATTTTTTTGTATTTCTCCACGAACATGAGGAAGAAAGTGGAATGGTGGAAAATGATCCAATCAACCTCCATCAAGTCATGCAAGGTTCCAACTCTCAAAAGTGGATTGATGCCATGAATGAGGAGTATAAGTCTATGCAAGACAATAATGTTTGGGAACTTGTCCCATTACCAGAAGGTGCGAAGCCCATTGGTTGTAAATGGATTTTTAAAACCAAAAGGGATTCACATGGTAATGTGGAGAGGTATAAGGCTCGTCTTGTAGCTAAAGGCTTTACCCAAAAGGAAGGGATTGACTTTCAAGAGACTTTCTCTCCGGTTTCATCGAAAGACTCTTTTAGGACAATCATGGCACTTGTTGCACATTTTGATCTTGAGCTTCATCAAATGGATGTCAAGACAGCGTTTCTCAATGGTGACATTGACGAAACAATTTATATGGTACAGCCAGAAAACTTTGAGTTGGGAGACCTAAAGAATATGGTCTGTAAATTGACAAAGTCCATCTATGGACTCAAGCAAGCTTCTCGTCAGTGGTATCAAAGTTTCATCAAGTGATTATCTCGTTTGGTTTTGAGACAAACGCTGTTGATAACTGTGTGTATCACAAATTCAGTGGGAGTAAGCACGTATTCCTGGTTTTGTATGTCGATGACATACTGCTTGCCACAAATGATATAGGCATGTTGCATGCAACCAAGAGATTTCTATCAAAGAATTTTGACATGAAAGACCTTGGTGACGCCTCCTTTGTATTAGGGATCATGATACAACGTGATCGCTCTCGGGGTATTCTTGGATTATCACAAAGAAACTATATCGATAAAGTACTCAAAATGTTTGGCATGCAGGACAGCAAACTAGGTGACACCCCTGTCTCTAAGGTAGATAAGTTCAGTCTCAATCAGTGCCCTAAAACTAACCTTGAAGTTAAGGAAATGCAAAAGATTCCCTATGCATCAGCTGTAGGGAGTCTAATGTATGCTATAGTGTGTACACGTCCAGATATTGCGTACATTGTTGGTATGTTAAGCAGATATTTAAGTAACCCTGGGATGGATCATTGGAAAGCTGCCAAGCGGGTTATGAGGTATTTACAGAGAACAAAAGATCACATGCTCACATATAGGAGATCGGATCAGTTGGAGATCATAGGGTATTCCGACTCCGATTATGCTGGATGCCAAGACAGTATGAAATCCACATCAGGCTACATATACCTGTTAGCTGATGGAGCTATTTCTTGGAGGAGTGCCAAACAGACACTCGTCACTGATTCCACCATGGCAGCAGAGTTTGTAGCATGCTATGAGGCATCCAACCATGGAATATGGCTGCGGAATTTTGCCACTGGGCTGCGAGTTCTGGAGGGTATTGAAAGACCACTCAAACTATATTGTGACAATAAGTCAGCAGTGCTATATTCCAATAACAACAAGAGCTCATTTAAGTCAAAACATATTGCCATTAAGTTCCTAGTTGTGAAGGAGAGAATACAGGATGGACAGATATCCATAGAGCACATTGGGACAAACTCCATGATAACAGATCCACTTACAAAGGGATTGCGACCCAAGGTCTTTCATGAGCACACTGCTCATATGGGTGTTATTTTGTGTGAGGATATCACATTATAGTGGGAGTTTGTATCATTTTATATTTTATTGCTTTATGTTTAATTTTTGGATATACTTATGCATTTATGTATTTCGATATTTTTTTGATCAGAAATAACGTATTCAGTTCCTTTTTACTCTATTACATTGTATTAAAAGATTGATCTCACTAAGGAATAAAGTAGGACCAGTTGGAAATAGACATGTATAGATCACATTGCATGCAATTTCCTTGCTAGCATCCATGATTGATCTACGTCATTTGGTTATGTTGTTGTATGTGACCATTGATGGGTTTAGTCATATTAAATGTGACGAAAACCGCTTTGATCCTATAACGGCATACTCAATGGACGAGATTGTTTGGATACACCCTAAAACTATGATAGCAAAATTTTGGAGCTCATACAGTCATACACATTTGTAAAGTTACATATATGGCCCAGTGGGAGATTGTTAAAAAATTCCATCATGTGGGGCCACACATGTAAATATTAAATGTGTTATGCTATCTTTGGTTAAGCCTAAATTAAAGTAATCTAATTAAGACTTAAAGTTTTAAGGCTTAAGGGTATAATTGTCATGGAATTAATGTGTAGATACCAGACTGCAATATCTAATTTGATGAGGGGCCAAATTAGAAATAGCAAACCTATGATAATCTCATAGTTATATATTAGAGTTATGGTCCCCAAATTATACGATATACCATTTTGGCTTGTCGCATCCCCATCAACAGAACAAGAGAGAAAAACTTAGGGTTCAAAAAGGATCGTAATAATTTGGAAGACAATAACTCGTCCATCAACTTCCGACAATGGATTCAGGTACGCTTCCGCATTCTATTATCTCCATCGTCTCTTGAATTGACATGGGTTATTGACATGTATTAGGGCTTGATCAATCAAGATATAGATACATGTTAGATACAGTATTGTTCATTTTATCTTAACAAGAGGTATCCCTTGAGCCTAGTCAATTTGGTCGAGTCAAGGAGAGTGGTCTAAAAAAAAAATTTTAACTAATTTGCTTAAGTATATCTATCTCTATTGTATTAACTGCTGTGCAATCTCCATTTTAACATTGCAAATAGGAATAAAAGGCAGATGATCATATAAAACACGTCGATGGGACCCACCATTTAATATGCAATGCAAGGGGCCATCTTGGTTGTAGAAGGGCCCCACTTTTCACCCATCAGATGGCATTAACCGTTGATCAAGAGCCAACAAAATGACTGTTCATAGCACAATCGATTTAACCTTGTAGTTAACATATGCTTAATAGTTAAGTTCATTGATCACCTTTTGCAGTGTGTTATCTGCTTCTATCTGATGGTTCTCATTTAGCATAGGTGGGACTCTTTGGTTCTAACTGTTGGACCATGAACTGGAGGGTACTGTAGTGTCATGTTGATCAAAGTGAATTCTATTGGACAATGAACACTTATATGAAAAGGGATGTAAATGGGTCCGCGATTCTCTGATTACACGGAGGTTCCGACCCGTTAAAAATCGGGTATGGGTCCTTATTTAGGCCCCGATAAGTAAATGGGTCTAGGTTCGGGTCCGGTTCCACCATGGTTCGGACCCGTGGACCCCAAACCCAACATATTACCTCAATTTTTGAAAATTTCTCATAAAAATCATATTTTTTTTTAATATCATTCTCTACCTATATCTGGACCCGGATCCAGACCCATCCCATATATAGTTCTAGTTCTGATTTCGATTCCAGAGCCAAGAAATCGGTTCCAAAACGGTTCCGAGTCCGGATTTGACTCTACCTTCTCCTTA
Source organism: Umbellularia californica (assembly GCA_028538565.1). Classification (NCBI taxonomy): domain Eukaryota; kingdom Viridiplantae; phylum Streptophyta; class Magnoliopsida; order Laurales; family Lauraceae; genus Umbellularia; species Umbellularia californica. Next base: position 33,767,343 of record JAPQWN010000003.1, read on the forward strand.
ATGGTGGACCCAGACCGGAACCGATCTGTTTACAATCCTATATATGAATGGAAAAACGATTTTATTCATAACCATTATATATGAATTCTGATAAATAGCACTTCTCGTATATATCCTTACAACTTGTATCCTTGTCCTCCTTTATCAAAATAAGATTAACGGCTAGATTTAAATAGAGCTCGATGATGTGATTAACTAGCTTTTCGTTGCACCATTCAATCGAAAGGTGATTATCAGGATCAAGTTGATACAAGTAAAGGGAGTATGAAGGTGTTTGAAGCAGGTACACCGTATCTTTTGTCTATTGTGAGACACTTTTACAAGGCTTGTTTGTGTAATAGTAGAATTCCACCTCATTTCAATCACTGCTCCCATACTCCCCAATGGGGATTGCATTCCCATGTTAGTTATGTTAGTTACTATCGAGAAAGTTTCGCATCCATGGAAAAGCAAATCCTTTTCTTCGAATTGGTGTCATACAAATATGCCATGGCCCGGCAATTTATTATTAAAGTAAAAATAGTTAGAGAGAAGGGATCACATCAAAAATATATATTTTTAAAATTCCCTCATTCTTTAAAAAAATAAAATAAAGGAAACAACCTCCTTTATTCACTAAATTATAAAAAAAAAAAATACTCACTTTTTACACAAAGTAAAAAAGGATTCCTTACCAATTTGCTAAAGACAAAATACCATGTAACCCCCTTATATATTATATTATCTTGATTTGATGCTTTACTTTACCTTTATTTTACGATAAAAAGGGTTGCATGCAACTAGTCCAAACGATTCCAAGGCTTGTATTATTGTAATTAATCTTGGCAATTTCTCGTCTCAGGTTAATATCAGATACTGTTTTTTTTTTTTTTTTTCATTTTTTTCTTGTTTGTCCGAATTAAACACATACCTATTGTTCTTTCAAAATATTTGGGGACCCATTTTCATCCCTACCAATATGACTCAAACCAGTGACCTTCTGAGTCAAGTTGAGTATGTACATCTTTAAAGTTGGATCAAAGCAGAAAATGTTGGTCCCCACATGTCATTCTGTTTGTGGATGATATTGTGCATCCAACTTCCAAACAGATATTCACAGTAATATAGCATAGTCAGGTACTCATGTCCTAAGTCACAGGCATGTGAGGAGGATCTGCAAATTATGGGCCTTGCATCTATTTCATGATGTGCACTTGCAAATTGCATGCATGCCAATGTACTGGGACTGCATTCCTAATTTTCTATGCACTTTTCCAAGTTCACATGTACACCAGCAAAGGGCCTGTGAGGGTGCAGATTTTAGGACATCAGACCTACAAGATATAGCCAGGAAAGTGCAGGGGGTTGTGACTAAGAGCCTCAACCAGGAAAGTACTGTAAAAGCTGTGTATGCGAGGACCATGTTGCACTGAACAGGGCAGCTGGGCTGGGATGCATCCATGGGCCTACTTAGTTTGGCACTTTACTAACATATATAGTAAAAGTCAAGTAAAGTCTCCATTTTTCCGACAATATATCCCATCAAAAGCACTTAAATTCAAAACTCCCTCCATCTTTTTTAAAAAAAAAAGTCAAAAAGCAATAACTTTTATCCACTGAAATACAAAAAAACTCCACTTTCTCATACAAAAAGTCAGAAAAATTCCATAACAAATAACTAAAAATAAAATCCCATCATAATACACTTATATTTTATTCTTTCTTCAAAATCAAATTTACTTCACTTGATTAGATTAGTAGAGTTGCCAAACTAGTCCAAGGACCTTACCGACGAAATCCGGTTTGGACTTTTCAGAGGCCTGATTGATTGACATGTCTTGGTATACCTAGCTCAGTTCATAATAATAAGGGTCTTTTTTTTTTTTTTTGGTAGATAGAATAATAATGGTCTTAGTAGAAGGATTTTGTAGCTCTCTCCTTTTTTTTTTTCTTACTTTTGTATTACTCTTGCAATCCTTTTTAATTTATACTAGCACAAAAACCTATGCTAATCATGGGATGCATGAAGAAACAGGATTCTATGTATGTTAGAAAGAGAGGAAATGGAAGTCCATAAGTAGGAAAAGTATATTAGTGAAAAGTGGAAAAATATTATGTAGCAGTTGTAGAAATCGAAAATAACTTGCTAGGAGTTGTAGTCTAATCAAAATTAAAAAGTAAAGTCAAAATTAAATCCAAAACCTTCCAGCGTAATATATTATAATTGTGTTGCTGATCGAAAAAAATATGCAATAGGCACCTTATTGATCAAGCAAGTCCGTGATGAGTGGCACGGGCTCTTTTTTCTTGAGTGTTGTTTTACTATGATGGGTTGGGCCCCAAGTCAGGTTTGTTAATCACAGTGAGGTCATATTCATTAATATTTAATACCCATGTTGGGCCCATGTGCAAGAACAAGAATCAGGTCCAGGTCCACCAAGAGTCCAACTCATTTACCTCATTATATGTTAACATGTAGAGTAGATGGAAGATTATCAAAACTTAGTAGTATTGAGGATCTGTGGTCATAGTCGATCATCTAGACACAGGCAATGTAATGCATAGAAACAGATAACACAAAACCAAAGTGGTATAAATTTGCCCGATCTGGTCATGGCAGATCATCTAGACACAGTCAATGTCATGTATGGAGACAGATTACAAACCAAAGTAGTATAAATTCTCTTGATGGTTGCTTCATATAACTTAGAGAACTTTAGTGGGTGATTAATCACAAGTATTTTTCTAGGGATTTTGAGAAATTTTTAACATTTTTATCGAAAGTTCTAGGAATAAAAACACATTTAATGGAGAATTTTTCAAAGAGACAAGGATCTAGCTACCTTGTTGACATCTAGAATTGTTTGACTTGTTGAACTTGGGATCTTGGTGGGAGGCTGACATTTGAGTAATTGCAATAGAATAGACCAATTGTTCCATGGAATTTAATTCTAGGAATTGCGAAAGGTTATATTCTAAAGCGGTTAAGATAGAAGAAATAAAGGTGAATATTTATAAATGGCTATCAAACTTTTTTTTAAGGAGAAATGAAGTAAAGATAATATGGTGCTAGTCCCAAATGGGGTTGATATTGGGTCTATTCCAAATATATTTGTGCATTCTCAAGATCACAATCACTACAACAAGTACCTCCAAATCTTAAGGAAAATTAGATAATCCGAACTCTAAACTCTCATAAGATCATAAATTAAGACCTTAGGCTAGAGTTTAACTTTTGTATCTACCAACCGCTTTATCTGATGTAGGCCTTGTCACTGGTGGAACTAGCATAACATTTTACACATGTCCCTCAAGATTTTCAAAAAAGCCCTGTATATTTTGAAAACTACGTGCATTCTTTCATATGCGACCTTCCCAAGAATTTCTTTGTGAATAGTGACCCCCCATGGAAGAGTTATTGGGTCTGCCCCTCGGCCTTGTCACAAGCAAGCCATGCAATTTCTTATGCATGGAAAAAGGTTTGCTAGGGTGATCCTAGATATTAATTTCCCATATGCCCTTTTAAGGGTTGTTTGGATATGTTGGAAAGTCCAAGAAAATAATAAGTTGGAAAATATTATATCCAATATTCTATCCCCATTCAAATGGCATTTTTGGAAAATAAAAGATTACTAGGTCGTTTGCACTCATTTACATATGTATTTGGCCACTATCAGTTGTGCACGTGATACTTTAATGAGGTGTGAAAGTGGTGTACGTAAGCTCATTTATGCACCAAAATTTTCACTCCTCATTAGGTGTGAAAATGATTAACACGCACACACCAAGAAGGCACTGATGCAATTTACTGTTGGGGAATTCACGTGATGGCATGAGAGTGGGGCCCCCATGCTTATAATCTAAACCATTCAAACCCCAATATGATCTGAAATATGATTGCCTTAAATTATTATAGATTATGAGCAATCCGTAAAAATTACACAAATCGATAAATCTAAAGTAGCTAAAACTTCAAAGAGAAAAAATCTTAATTCTCCATAGATTTTGAGAAGTTTTTGAAGACACCCAAAAAACTGTATAAACATTAGATATAGTCATTTACACATAAAAATGGTGATTTTTGACAAACATGGTAATATATTTAACATGTGTAACACTTGCATATGTAAGTATTACATATATAAATTCCATTTTTCTATCAGCATGTCACCATTGTGGCCCACTTGCATATGGTGGCCCCACATGGAGTTCCATGGTGGGGCCACCTTATTGAAAATTAAAGTCATTAGCATAGCTGTTGATGCTACCATAAGATTGACCATTCAATTAGTAATGAGATTGACACAATTTTATGCATCATTAAGCATATTTATTAGTTATATGATTTATAATACGGTCAATCTAATGGTGGGTCCAATACAATTCAGATTTTATCTCATGAATAAAACCCATCCATTCGAAGTTTTCCAAAAGTCATAATTAGCAGAGGTAGTTGAGGGTTTTGTAATACTCCATTTATTTTACCTTTTCTGTATATATATTTCTTTTTTCCTTTTCTTGAGGAAAACTTGCACTTGAACTTTCAACAATGCCATACATGCCCTAGCAATTCTTTACTATCAGCCCGTGGTGAGCTAGGTCTAGTTTTAATTTATTGCACCAGTGCTATGATTTACAGAAAAGGACTATGTCTTGGATACTGATTTAAATATTAAACCCCACAATTAAATGTGCTAAACTGAACAAGCTTCAACACAGATTCCCAGTTGCCCTATTTGGAGATGTAATACTAACTAGGGATGACAACCTCCTAATCCGAACTTCTAACCCAATCCGAACCTAGCCCACTAAATTTAAGTTCAGGCCAGCCACTTCCTCGGTTAGGATTGAGTCCTAGGTTTTGTAAACAGGTCGGTTCCGGTCCGGGTCCGTGGTGGACCCGGAACTGGAACCGTTAAGGAGAAGGTGGAACTAGATCCGGACCCAGAACCGTTTCGGAACCGGTTTCTTGGCTCCGGAAGCAAAATCAGAACCATATATGGGATGGGTCTAGATCCTGGTCCGGGTTTAAGTAAAGAATGATATTAAACAAAAATGGTTTTTAGGAGAATTTTTTGAAAATTAAGGTAATATGTCGGATCTCGGGTCCATGGGTCCGAACCAAGGTGGAATCGGACCCTGACACATTTACTTATCGGGGCCTAAATAAGGACCCATATCCGGTTTTTAACAGGTCGGAACCTCTGAGTAATTGGAGAATCGGGTACCCATTTACATCCCTAGGATTGACAGTTTCTACCTCAGTTAATAAATGGGCCACTGGCCCTAGTAAAGCCTTTAGGCTGTTTTGAGGTTGGGCTTTTAGGTGCAGACTTGGTCTAGATTGATTTTTGGGCCCGATGAGTAAATGGATTGAGCCTAAGCACATCTCCATTAAGGACCCAATAATTACCCCTGATATCAGGCTTACTGATCCTCACCATTCCAAATAAGCCCAGTAGGTGTATGGATTGAGGTTGGACAAGCTTCAGCCAAGCCCAACCCTATTGCCAACTTCCTTTTTTTGTTGGGGCTAATGCCAACTTCAATGCTGTGAATGCATAGAGTTTCTATGGAGCTGGATTCAGTAAGGGAAGGCATGTTAAAGCCCAACTGAATTAGCAATAGGCCAAATATTCAAGACTAGATTCAATACATGGGCCTAAAAATAAGGGGAGACCATAGAGAAATCCAGAGGAAAATTTGTCCTTTGATCAAAATATGCATGACACTAAAGGGAAGAAAAACACTCCAATTTATCAAGTACATCTTTGCTTGGGACTTTTTTGAACTATATCACAAGGTTTGAATAGTATATATGAATCACATTTCAAATATTTCTTGATCTATTTCATAGACAAACTTTCTCCTATGGGAGTATGCAGGAAACTCCGTGAACAAGAATACATCCATGCACTTAATGCAGCGTGTGCCCTATTGTATTAAAGACATGCAAGGTATTTTGCTTACAGAGACTCTTGTGTGGCCGTCAGTATGAGAAAATCTGTTGTTATTTCATATATTTTGTGCCCGAAACTTGGACAATGTAAAATCAATTCTATTATAATGGGCATTTTCAGTACTATCAATATGACCAATTATAATAAGTCCCATGCTCAGTTTTAGAAATGCAGAAACAATAGAGTTCCATGCATAGTTATTAATTTTGTTTCGTTTCGGCTGAAATGGCCGAAATTTTTCGTTTCGGTCAAGTGGCCGAAACAAAATTTCGACCAAAACTTGTTGGTTTGAATTTCGGTCAATATTGGCCGAAATTCAAGATTCGGCCAATTTCGGCCGGAATTCGGGATTTCAGCCGAAATGTAACTTCTCGGTCGAAATGAAATTTTACAAAATTAAATTTTTTTTTTTACTTTTTTTACACATATATTTTGTATTTCTAATATTTTCACAAAATATAATTCCAAAAAAAATTACTATAATGGATTAAATCTATATTTATTACTTTTTCTATTGAGGATTTTACCGGAAAATTCCCGATAAATAGCCGTTGCACGAAATGATTCCCCATAGTTGTGGCCATACGAAAGGGTTCCTTCATCCAATTTATTTTTTTTTAAACACTTTGAGAGGAGTGACGCTAGCGTCGCTCATCTCTAACTTTAGGTGACGCTAGCGTCACTCCCTATTTTCCACAAAGAGGATATGGAATTGTTTCAATTGAAAGAAGAGGAGAAGAGAAGAGAATGAGAGCTAACACATAAGCCTAGCTTCCAAATCCTTCTCTTCTTCTTCATCTTCATCATTATTTTCTTGGTTCCCTGCTGCTGAAGATGTTGATGCTAATTGTACTGTGAGTTCTCTAACCCTCTCCGCCTGCAACTCCCAATCCGTCCTCAACACAGTCCTCATCATCAATATCACACATGCTGCCTGCCCCGCCAGTAGCCCCAGCCCCAGCCCTTCAAACCCCACCCTCGTCCCAAACCCCAACCCCACAGGTAGAGATCCAGATCATGTTGAGTGGGCAAAAGCTTTGATGGAACTTTATTTGCCTTGTTTAACGGATTATGTTAAGAGTTTCTATCCCTTAGGTCCTGTATGGAGAACCACTGGCAGAACATTTGTTTCAACATCCAAGTCAGCCCAACCAAAAGGTCCTCCACCACCAACCACTTCACCTTCACTTCCTGCAACTGGCTCTCTTCATAGTTGTGATGCTGGCTCATCACGCCCTAAAGAAGGGATGTTTGCTGTATTTCAATAAATCAGTTTGGGCAAGTCTGTGACGGCAGGTAACCCCCAAATTAATCTTCACCCCAATCCCCGGCCTCGCACTCTCTGTCAGAACCCCCATACCCCGTCGTGAGTCCATATTGCGCGTGTGACTGGTTGCAGATTTTCCAAAGGCCCAAAAGGCCTTAATCCATGTTTGGCACCGGAATCATGTCTCTTGCCTTCTCCTTTCCTTTTGCACTCCCCATCAAGTTCTCCTGATTCTTTGGTGTTCTTGCATGACTGAAGATCATTTGTGCCTTCTTTTTTAAATGGGATTTGGGGGTTCTCATCGCAAGTGAACAAATGGGTATTTCCTCATCGAGGTCCTCTATCCTTTAATGGAGGATTGGGTTCTTCACTTTAACAGCTTGATCCGAAAAGGGAAGATACAAGGAGTGACGCTAGCGTCGTATCCATCAGCGACGAGTGACGCTAGCGTCGCTCGTCCAATTAAAAAAAAAAAAAACGCAATAGGGACTGACGGACCCCGTTTGTGCTGCTGGAACTACGAGGCACCTTTTCGTGCAACGTTCACATACGAGGAATTTTCCCGTAAAATCCTCTTTTCTATTTTTTCACTTATATATGTATATATATTTTGTTATATTTTCCTCGAAATGTAATTTCGAAAAGTTTCGCCGAAATCCCGAATTGGCCGAAACTTTTCATTTTGCAGGCCAGAGTGAAATAAGGTCCGAAACGATATTAACAACTATAGTTCCATGGTCCAAACCAATTGCCAGAATTGATAGTTCTTTCTATTAATTATATATACTCGTCTAGACACTAGACATTGGTAACTGTGACATAAGCGGCTCAGATTACATTAGAGTGGACCCTGTAGAATAAATCAGGTTTAGCTGCCATCGATTACAATAACCCTAGCGCAGGATAATTTAAATCTAAACATAGGTTTTGTGAAAATAAATCCGAGTTTAGAAAACAAACATGGTGGCTCGTCCTTTGGGCCCAAAAAAAAAAAAAAAAAAGGAGAATACTGAAATTTGTGGTAACTATGAAAGAATGAGTCCACATTTCGTCCATCACTTGCACTTCGGTCCACCATCACAATGCACATCAATTAGTTTCAATGGGAACCTAACCTCAGGGGTAGCTCAGTTGGCCTAGGATCACAGTTTACACCCGAAGGTTGTGGGTTCGAAATTGCACTACCACACTGGGGCTACAGGGGAGTTTACCCGGCTTCCCTCTGGGCCCAAAGGGATAAGTCCGGCAAAAAAAGTTGGAAACCCTTCAATAGCAAAAAAAAAAAAAAAAAAAAAAAATTCAATGGAATCTACCACTTGGGTACCATGACTCAAATCTTGACCATGGTAAAAGAGCTAGAAAAGAGTGAGGAGAAAGCTAAGAAAAAGTCCCACTTTTAGGGCACGTTTGTGTAGAGGCAACTTCCATGGAAAGATGAAATTGCTACATCAGCAAATTCTATGGTTTTTAAAATTCTCATAAATGGTTTTCTGAGGAATTTAGAAATTCATGTTTGGTGCAAAAAGGTTTTCCTCGATTAATTAGTGCTAATGTTGTTTGGTGCAGTTATGGATTTCTTTAGTGAAAACTACTTTTTAGTGAAAACTATTGGGTGGGTGGGTTGGTATGTGTGTGGGGTGGGTGGGGTGGGTGGGGTTGGGAGGGGAGGAGGAAGAAAGTGGGTGGCCGGGTGGAGTGAGGGGGAGAGAGAGGAAATTGGGGGGGTCAGTTTTCCGTGGAAATGGACTTCCCATACCCCCCATAGGAAGTCTATTTCCATGCCTAGGAAGGAAAAAGCTGACGTGGCGAAAAAGCATTTTCGCGGAAAACTGCCCCACCAAATACATAAAAAATAAGTTTTCCGCAAAAAACTATCACATTTTTCGCGGAAATGGGCTACACAAACATGCCCTTACATTTCTAGCCATCCCAAGTTTGAGTGGGACCCACCTGCATTCATCATGATCTAATGTGCAGGAGATGTGAGGGGCACAGTGTGGATTAAAGCCAGTTCAAGTTTTGTCATCCTCTTTGACGCTCACTTGAAAGCTATGTATAGTTCAATCGTTTGATGAATATGATGTTTATGGGACTGTAATCAATCGTGGACAATATGATTAGGAAGCCAAGGGCTGTTTCTTTGCATGAGAGGTGAAATGTAATAAAATTAAAGATCAAATTAAAAGTAAGATAAAAAGAAGGAGTTGAGAGTAAAATCAATACAATATAAATATAGTTCGGGGGTGTTTGGATAACCGTATAATATATCATCCACAAGTTTAAATATTACAAGTTTCCATTATTATAGAACAAAATAGTGTCATATTATTATATTATGACCCTTATGGTGTCCGACAATTTTCACAAATTTCAATATTCCTTTGAGTTGTTTGGCAAATTATAAAAAAACACACAAGACGATATACTGAATAAGAAATGGAATGAAAGTAATCAATTGACCCATTGCAGGACTCACTAATTTGTACTCACATAGTCACATGTGTTAATAATCATAGAGGACCCACTATTGTTAAAGAATCGCTTGATTAAATGTTAAAACCTTGAGATCCAAGCAGTGTTGTTTAATTAAGGTAAACCCACCATTTTTTTTTTTGTAAAATCTTATCCAATGTCAGACATCATTGATGAATCCAACTATGAGAAATTGTTGTGGGATCCATTCGATAATGGTAGTTATATTAATGCAAAGGGACTTATAAAATAGTGTGACCCATTTAATGATAGACAAACTGATAATTTCAATCACATAACTCAATCTTGGTAATTAATAAGAAACCCAGCTAACTTTAGTAGTATGTGACCCACCTAATGTTAGTAATCATGATGAAGGCTCCCTAGTGTGACGTTAGTAAGACCCACTTAATATTTATAATTAACAAGGGCTATTTTATTTATGATATAGTTAGAGGACCCCACATTAAATCTGTAAGCATTGTGGGTCAAATCAAATATTACGAGTCATAGTTGGACTCCTATAAGGATCATTGATGTTAAAACTTATATAATAGGCTACTATATTCAATGATGGCCTATGAACTCTTTCGTATATAAGAAAGATTTTGTAATAAAAGATTATTTTATGCAGCATATCTATGAATAATGTAATATGAAGATTTTTAGAAGAAAGTGGGATTGTAATATATTTTTTAAGTTATCCAAAAATCTCCTTTGTTGGTGTATATATTATATTCTAAGGTGATATTTGGAAACCATATATTTCTAAAGATTTTGCCAAATTATTTCCTACTTTAATATGACACTTTTTTTTTATTATGTGATAATGAAATCTTACAATATTCAAATTTAGTCATATTATGTCATGCCTAGTAGATAATGTAACAAAATCTTTTGAAATATCTTGTTTCCAAACACCCCCATAAGTTTTTTATATACTTTATAAGATTATAGGATTTATAAATAGGTCCATGTGGTTTTAGTATGAGCAAATAGGTCATTTCTTTCTTATTTTAATACCTTTTATATCTCCTGTATTAGTAGCCTTTTAACCACTACAAGTTTTTAAAGTGAAATTACACTTTTGCCTATCTCTTTATCCCAATTTGCATAATTTAAAAAGCTTTAGATTTATTTTCCTCTGAATTTATAACATTAACAATTAATATAGTACATTTGATAGAGAACAACCCTACAAAAATCCGTTTTTATAAATACGTAGCTCATTTCATTAAATCCAAATCTATCATAAGGGAAGTGCTTCTATGAGAGACACTCTTACCAACTTGGTGAGAGATGGGTGGAGGCCCTCACATTTAAGTTGGGGGTCCTTGCATTTAAGTTGGTGATAGTGGATATGTAAGTAAGAGCCCTCACTCATCTCTCATAAAGTTGGTGAGAGTGTCTCTCATAGGAGCATTTCCCCATTATGAAAATCACCTGTACTTATGACAATTAACGCTGGTACAAAAATGGATTGGTTATAATTGATCAAATTCATGTACGACCCCCCATTAGAATGATGAAAATTTTAGAACACATGATTGTACTTTATATGCACGAAGAGTTATTGAAAAGACAAAAGCACCCAAATTAGAAAAAAAAATAGTAATATTTTTTTTTTATAAATAATGACATACACATTATTGTTTGATGGATGTAAGGGAAAACCCTCAAGGTGGGTTCTCATTCTCATAATTACTGGGATATAGAATGTGATATAAAATGTATTAAAAATGAAAAGGAAGGGGTGTATTTACAAATACTAAAATTACGTGAGCCTATTAACAAACAACCATAAAAACCCTAGGGGGTGTATAAAAAAACCTCAAGAAAGTTTGATGCATTCCTGAGTAGACTGGCCCTCCCTTTCCCTTATTTTCCTCCTCTCCATATTTCTTCTCCTTGTTCTTCAAACAGCAACAGCAGCAGCCGCGCCCTCAAACCAGGGGCATCATCAACCGTCCAAAAAACACTACCACCTCTCTCTATCTTTCTCTCTCTCCCGTGCTCCTTTTCCCTATCGAAAAATCAAACTCTCTCTCTCTCTTCTTGTCTTCCTCACAAAACCTACACTTTATCTTCCCGTCTATACACTTCAAACCCTAACCCTAATCCGGACCTCTTCTCTTCCCTTGGCACTTCTGATGGCAGCTGCCGCGAGCTACGGTGGACGCACGAGCGTCCGCGTGGTGGTCGCTGGCGACCCCCGCACCGGAAAATCCAGCCTCATAGCCACAGTCGCCGCCGAGTCCTTTCCCTCCAATGTGCCGTCGGTGTTACCGCCTACACGCCTCCCCTCCGACTTCTATCCCGATCGCGTGCCCATCACGATCATCGACACCTCTGCAAGGTACACACATAGATAGATAGATAGATGGATGGATGGATAGAGAGAATTCCTGATTTCATGTCTCTGTTCGTTTTTAATTGCTGTATTTTATTCAATTGCTCGTTTTTTGAATGGTTAGTGTGGATTATTGGCAGGTGATTGAATAGATAGATAGATATTGAGATGATTTCTGATTTCATGTCTGTTTTGAGGTTCAACTTTTCAATTGCTATAGTTTTGTTTAGTTGATTTGAGTTGTTGGTAGTGCGGATTATCCATAGATGGGGGAATGTATTCCTGATTTGATGTCTCTGGTGGATTTCAATTGCTGAAGTTTTGTTTAATTGCCAATTTTATTTATCATTGATGTGGGTTATTGATAGATGTAGAGAGAGAAAGAGAGAGATTCCTTATTTATAGTTTTTATCAGGATGCAGCTGGTATAGTATTACTTAATTTAATTTCATTTATTGGCACTGTTGATTATTGAAAGATGGATGGATGAGGCATTGTTGTTGGAATCCAAACTATTCATACACCGAATCCTACTATTCGTATCGAATGTATCGAATCCTAAGGAAAAAGATTTGTATCTATGCAATGAATCCCTTTTCCAAGTGAATCTTTGGATTTGATACTTGTTTTTATCGAAACTGACGATTCAAGCGATTCGTCTAGGTGAGAATAGCCACAGCTGAATGGCTAATATCATAGGGCCTATTTTGATGCCTACCAATCAAGTAAAGTAATAGGTCAAACCGGTCCAAAGGGTAAAAATTTGAACTTTCCCGTGTTTGGATGGGTTTTAAGTGAGAAGAAGTAAAATCACAAACGGTCAAATATTTTATCATTACTTTCACCCAACGTCGGACCATAATCTCGTCATTTCTCCATGCCAAACCTGCTTGTGCTACCAAAGTACCTTTCAATATCCTCTTCCTCGTGGTGAAGACAAATGAACCAGCAAAAATCTCTTCCCCATGGCGAGGACGACAAGGAACCAGCAGAAAAGGGAAGCTTTTTCTCATATCATGTATATCTTCTCGTCTTCTCCATAAACCTTACCAGCTTCATCCTCTGCTTGTGGTGAAGCATCTTCTCATTAGTTACCCTAAGCATAGATCGACACTGCATATGTATTTTCTTCAGATTTCTGAACCCTAAGTGCAGATATCTGTTCATTACCGTAAGTTTTTTACTTCCTCTTGTTTTGTTCTTTTTTTTTTTTTTTTTTCTTTCTTTTTTGGCTTCACAGATCCCAACTGAGATTTTTCTTCAGATTTCTTCATGGCCTAAATGGTGTGAGCATCCATGTGACCTGAACCAAATCAAATCAATTTTGGGGATCTGATCGATATCTTATCAAATTTGGGGATATGATGACAAATTGTAGCAAATTTGGGGATCTAATTGATTTTCTCTGATTGCCGGTTCTTGCTGGATACATCCAAACACCTTTTTCATTTAACCAAAAAGTCAACTCCACTTTCAAACCACCTCTAATTTCCAATGATGTGATATTTAACATTCTCCTACCATACAAGTAAATTTACCGAAATAGCCCTTAAAGGGATGTTGTGCTACTTTTTTTTTTTAGCCATGCCCAATTGACTAAATGGACAGGCTTGGGCCTGATATTTATGGCCTAGCAGGCTTGGACTAGGTATGGACCTATGTTTCTAAGGTTGGGCCAGTCCTGGATATGCTTCAGCCTGGAACAGCCTGGCCCATGAACCCTACTCAGCATGTTGATAAATAATAAAAGATCGAAATGACATCAACAAAGTCATTCGTCTCAAACTATAGGCCTGTCGAACTAGGACCCAACCCATCCTTCATTTGGATGAAAACCAGTAAGCCGCTCTCATTGGGTGATGATGCAACCCATCTTTCCATTAATTTCCAATGATGTGACATTTAACTTCCTCCTACTATACAAGTAAATTTACCAAACAGCCCCCTAAGGGAAGTTGTGCTACTTTTTTTCTTCATATGAGCTTCTTTAATTTCAAGAATAATGTTGGCGATTTAGATTTTATTTTTATTTTAAAAATAAAATAAATGCAACTCATTTATTTTTTCTAGGAATATTAATATCTTTAACATATTTAGCTTCCAAACATATATTAATTTGTTATATATTAATGTATGTCTATGATGTTTTTCATATGCTTGTATTGGTCTTATTTAGCACTCTGATGTTATTACTATATATGGAACATGGATGGATCATGAATAGATAATTTTCTTACTTATTTTAAGTTTTTTTTTTTTTTTTTTTCAATTTTGTACAAGAAAACAGAAAGTCCTTATTTTTTCATTTTGTACAAGAAAATAAAAAATCCTCCGATTGGTGATATGATTCACGATATGATTCGATTCAACCCCTTGAATGATTTGCATTGCGATTTCGATTTTCAGAACAATTGATGAGTTATGGGTTGCTAATTTCATTTTTTTTATTGTAATTTCATTTACTCTAATGCAGTCTAACCATGGATGGATAGGTACAAATTGGGATTCCTGCTTTCATGCCTTAGTTGGATGTCAATTGTTGTAGTTTTAATTTAATTGTTAATTAATTTTATTTATTGGTAGCGTGTTGTTGTTAGAATCCTATGATTTGTATCCCAAATCCTATTATTTGTATTGAATCATACGGAATTGATTCATATCTATGCCATGAATCCCATTTCATGTTGAGTTTTAAGATTCCGGTGTGAGTGTGAATCTTAGGATTCGAGACATTCTACATTAATTCTTACGATTCAAGCAATTTGGTTGAGTGATAAATGAATAGCCACAGCCAAGAGGTTAATTTTAGTAATATTTTTCTTTTTATTATTTTTTTCCTTTCCTTTTTTAATTAGCATTTCTATTTTTAAATGGTTATTTACTGGTTAACAAAACCTCTTATTAAGGGATTTTTTTTTTGCGATTTTGGACCAATTAGAGATCAGTAGGGGCCAATTATTCAACTAAAGGGTTTGATTGTACATTTGGGGTTTTGTCCTATATTCTCTTGTTTTGGTCTTTTTTATTCATGGACACTTTTTTTAAGAGACATCCTAAACTGTAAGGTTGATTATTTGGGTTTATTTTTTATTTTTTATTTAAAGAGAACAAGTTGCCATAGTTCTTGTTCCTAATAAGATTGATATCTTAAACATATTTAACTGTTTACACATAACATTTATGAGATATTAATATATGTTAATGATGTTCTTCATATGATTGTGTTATAGTCTTGTTCTGTTGTTTGTCATTGTATTTATGTTTCCAAGGATGGAAAATGGATGGTTAGCGAATAACACTATTGTCTATTTTTCCTCATTTTTTCATAAGATTTTTAAATTTGTATTATTTTTATATGAGAAAGAAAAAACCTATTATTTTCTTATGAGAAATGAAAAACCCCTATGTCTTGCGATACGGTTCACAATATGATTTGATTCATCCCCTTGAATGGTTTGCAATATGATTTTGATTTTCTGAACAACGGTAGTGCGGATTATGGAGGGACAGATTCCTGATTTCATACCTTTATTGGGTACTATGGATTTATATATTGCTCTGCTTTTACTTAATTGAATTTCACAATTTGGTATTATGGGTTATTTATTTATTTATTTTTATTTTATTTAGATATATAGATGGATGGATAGAAGAGTGATGGATTCTTGATTTCATGTCTTAATTGGGTTTACCTTCAGTTATTGTTTTATACTTTTATTTAGTTTCTTTCCATTTGAGCATGGATAATTTCTGTAGATGGATGGATTTCATGATTCTTGATTTGATTTCATGATTCTTGATTTCACGTCTTTCTTGTTTTCCAATTGCTGCAGTTTTATTTAACTTAATTTTATTTATTGCCAGTTTGGATTATCGAAGTAGGCTGGCTACAGAATTGAAGCTGGCGGATGTTGTGGTGCTGACATATGCATGCGATCATCCGATGACACTCGATCGGCTGAGTACCTTCTGGTTGCCTGAGCTTCGGCGGCTTGAGGTTTGTGTGTTTGCCTTATTTTTTATTTCCTCCTTTTCTTGGAATGGTTTGTTTTATTTTATTCATGTGTTTGGATGGGCAGGTGAAGGTGCCAGTGATCGTGGTTGGTTGCAGGTTGGATTTGAGAGATGACCAGCAGGTGAGTCTGGATTTGGTGATGTCACCAATCATGCAGAAATTCCGGGAAATTGAAACTTGTATCGAGTGCTCGGCACTGAGGCAGATTCAGGTATTTCATGACATCTAGCTTCTTAGTTCTTGACATCCGTTTTTGGACTTTGAGTGTATCATATTGGTCACTAGCAGTTTTCGAGTGTTTTATGGATGAATTTGGTCTCTCTCTCTCTCTCTCAACATTCTATGTATCTCATTGATATAAAAGCTTATGTTATTGATTAGCGAAAGAGGCCCAAAATAAAGATATAAAGGAAATGTAGATTTTCTCAAGCATAGTATATTAGAGGGAAAACAAATATGATATCTAATAATACACAACTCTTACTGTTGTAGCAAAAGATATGGTCAAGAGCATCATGCCCATCTTATAGAGTGAATTGCATTTGTGGGTTATCTAAAACACCGAGACCTATCACCAGACATCCATAGAATTAATGGTCCAAATGGTGATCTAACAAAACCTAATTGAGATTTTAGTTGGTCCTAATATCTGCTGAATTGCAATTTTGTTTCAACATTGGCATTGTATAACACCTTCTATTAAAAATGGGGACAGTATCAAGAAGAAATACATGAAAGACTTGGAATTAGAGACATGCATGATCCGAAGAAGAAGAAGACGAAGAAGAAGAAGAAAAAAACCTTGTCACATTTGTGTACACAAATGCATGAAGGCATTGAAAACATATCACTCACAAAAAGTAAAGGGACCACAACCCCTCTACTCACTACTACATTAACAATTTGAAAAAGAAGAAGAAGAAGAGATCAGCTATTAATTAGTTTCAACTTTAATTTGAGTCCAACTATGATAGTGTTAATATTATTAATATAATAAGTAGTGCATAATACACTACATATATATTAACATTAACAAACATATATTAATAGTATGAATAGGGGTGGAACTAGATATGGGGGATGGCCATTGCCCCCCCACCCCCCCTACCAAACAAAAAAAAAGAAATTTGGAAAAACCCCTTGGTGTAATGAAAAACCTCTTTTTTCCATACAAAAAATTGGAAAACCCCCTTATGTCATAGAAAATTTTAGTTTTTCTTTTATAGTGCCCCTTTCAAGGTTTTTTTTTTTCCTGTACATAGTCCCCCCCACGCCCCACCATGCAGGATCAATCTCAAAGGCCACATGTGTACGGCCCAAGATTGTTTAGGGATATTCCTACTTTATTTAATTAATTGTTTTAATGAGTTGTAATTAGGATAGGATTTTAGTTTGATTAGTTTCCTAGTTTGTTTAGGCTTCTTAGCCCCTAAGATTTGTTTTCTTATTTATATAGCATTATACACATGAAATATTCAGAAAGTTGATTAATAGAAATGGGTTTTTCCTTTTGCGGTTCGTCCTTTTTTTTGTCTTTCCGGAGACATGTTGAAGTGTCTGTTGACACGTGATTCGACACCTCCACGCAAGCACTAATCAGTTTGGTATCTAAGTCAAAAATGGAAATTGAACTTCAAAGAGCCAAATGTGCACTGAAATATGGAAAATTCTATTAAGAGAACGAGGACTATTTTTGGCAATTTCTTGATTTGAAACAAGGAGAGTTGTCCGCTGTTGAATACTCTGACCAATTTTCAAAGCTCCAAGATAATTGTGGATTAGAGGATGACGAGGAACATGATTTAATTAGATTTCTTAGAGGTTTGAGATCGGATATAGTGGAGAGCATGAATGACTACAAGACCATTCATGAGGCATATTGGGAAGCAGTTCGTGTGGAACACATACCTAAACGGTCTCATTTGAGAAGAGTTATGCCTCAAGAAGGAAAGACATCGCGAATAATAACAGGCCATATTCTGGAACTAGTGACAGATGATATGTTGATTGAGAAACCAGAACAAGATATAGAAGTTTCCATGCCTACATGTGGGCTCGAATTTCATCTTCTGGATAATGGTGATTATATGCAACACGGAAAGACGAACAAGTTATTGAAGTTCCCCACATTGATTTTGTCCTCGGGGGATCAACAATGGAAACTTAGAAATTGCGATTTGATGGTGCAAATTCTATATACATGAAGTATTGAACTGTTCAATTGCACATCCACACAAAATCCAGTAGTCAAGAGAAGCAAAGTGTCAGGCCTAATTCAAATTGGAGGAAACAACCAAATACAATTTTGATGATGTGCACATAAACTAAAGTTCAACCGACGGATCAGAAGTTTATCCGATTGATCTTCGATCCAGGTGGACATTTACCGAGTCGAAGACATTTACCAAACTTGAGGTTGAGTTCTTTCCAAGCTGGGGATAATGATGTAGAATAGACCTCAAAGGCCACATGTGTAGGGCCCAAGATAGTTTAGAGATATTCCTATTTTATTTAATTAATTGTTTTAGTGAGTTGTAATTACGATAGTATTCTAGTTTGATTAGTTTCCTAGTTTGTTTAGGTTTCTCAGCCTTGGAGATTTGATTTCTTATTTATATGGCATCGTAGACATGAAATATTCAAAAAGTTGATTAATAGAATTGGGTTTTCACTTTTGAGGCGCGTCCTCGTTTATTGTCCCTGTAGAGATGTGTTGGAGTGTCTGCGGACACGCGCTTCGGCACCTTCATTGTGCACCGGCACTTCCACGCAAGCTCTAACCCTAGGCCCCCCACCCACCCACCCACCTACACGCACGCAAACACACAACATCCAAAAAAAAAAAAAAAAACAACAGTAGACACCCCAAAAAGGCAGATTTCCTGGTCTACCCTTGTTTATGAATAATATATTAGATAAATATATTAACATTTGTAATATTATTACTAGTAGTACAAAATATAATATTACATTAGATTGAAAGAGCCCACAAAAGAAAGGAAGATGTGCATTTTTGTTGTAGTCCAATCCAACTGATGCATAGTTCAAAAATAAATATATAGAACACTAATTATATCTTCGGGTTGCCGAAGATGACAAAATTCCTCGTGAAATAATTCGAAAAGATGTGAAGAACAATCAGGAAACCAGATTGCATGTATGGGAGGGGCCATACTTCACAATCCAATCACCATATCTACTTCCGGACTGTAGGAGGCACTGCTAAAAAAAATTGTGGCCGTCAATACTATTTAATGGACATTTATAGGTGAGATAATTTTATGGAAAATGTATGTTCTTTTCCAAGAGACTTTTAGGAGAGTTATGGTTTGGGTTTTCTATACACACTGCAAGATGTTTGAAGGTTTAAGATTTGTATAGTATACAATTGTAATCCTTATTGTTTGTTCTTCTTTTGGCACTGTGAATTAGTTAAGCTGTCTTGTTCCTCTTCTAGGACTGAAGAATGAAGTGGATTTGGGGTTTATTGTCTCGGATTTAAAATATGGGTCCCACATGGCCATGATGTTAAATGTTTGTCTTACGGCCTCTTACGGCCCAAGTTTAATGTATCTCCTTGTGATTGGCATGAACCAAAGTGGCCACACGGTCAGGAACAACAACTTTAAAAGATGTAACCTGACTCATGATATCATATAGGTAATTGAAGGCCCAAGTAATGAAAATCAAAGCTGCTCAACAAGGTTGCCTTTATTAGGAGGTGGTTTACAATTAGGAGAGAGATTTTAGGGGAGTGCATAGGTCGTTAGAGATCATCCCATGAAGCAAGAAAGTTTTAGGGGAATCTTATTGGGATAGGTAATTGGAGATAATTTCCTAGATTTATGGGCGATGTTAGATCACCCTCACCCCTACTGCTTTACTATATAATAAAAATAAAAATAAAAATAAAAAATAATAATAATTTTTAACAAAGGAGGCACATGCGGCTATGCCTAACTTAGGACTGAAAAAAAAAAAAAGAAGAGCATAAATAGAATATTAATATTAGTGGTACAATACTACAATGTATAATATATTATAATATAGGTTGGAAAGTTTTAGAAAAAAAAAGCAGTGCTGCTGATATATAATACGTACACATATACATATACATATGCATGTTTTATGAGTTAAGAATAAGACTTTTGTAAACTTCAAAGGAGTTTTTATGTAATTTGGGGAAATCACAGTCGCCCAACCCTAGAGAGTAGGACCATCTCTTCCCTTTTCTCTCTATTCCTTTCCTTCTCAATTTTCTTTTTTTAGTCTAGTTTTTTCTCCTGACACTTCTGGGAAAGAAACCTAGATTCCTGAGCAACAAGGAATCCAACCATATATATATATATATTTGTGAATGATAACTATATTAAAACCAGCCAAATGCTACTAATATTCTTCTTGAACTACTTTTGTTCTGTGCTGTCCTCAAGCTTAAGCTCTTTGCATCTATAATTGTAAGATCAGTGTCCTCAGAAATTGAAAGGCAATTATTTTTTCTTCTTTTTCAGGTCCCTGAAGTTTTCTATTATGCGCAAAAGGCTGTGCTTCATCCTACAGGCCCACTATTTGACCAAGAAACACAGACGCTAAAGAATAGATGCGTGAGGGCTTTGAAACGCATATTCATTCTGTGTGATCATGACCGGGATGGTGCTCTCAGTAATGCAGAATTGAATGATTTTCAGGTTTGCCTGTGACACTGTCTGTGTGGGAAATGATTGATCTTTTCCCCTCTTTAATTGTGATTTAGTTAGTTTTATTGAGTGAAAGTTTGACAAACTCATGTCTTCAAGTTTGCATGATAGCATTGGATTTGGTTGCATGCAGTAATTGCTCTTTTGGAATAACTTCAAAATTCATGTATGCAGGTTAAGTGCTTTAATGCTCCACTTCAGCCTTCGGAAATAGTGGGTGTTAAAAAGGTTGTTCAAGAGAAGCTTCCTGAGGGGGTTAATGAACTTGGTCTTACCTTGGCTGGGTTTCTTTTTCTACATGCACTTTTCATAGAAAAAGGGCGCCTTGAAACAACATGGACAGTCTTGAGGAAATTTGGATACGATAATGAAATTAAACTCAGGGATGATCTCATTCCAGTTGCGTTAAAACGAGCTCCTGATCAGGTATGCCTCTAATTGAGTAAGCTTGAAAACTCATTGGAAGATTACAGTGCTTTTAAAATGGCTCATATCTTCTGCTGATTGGAAGACAATGGAAGATTCTTTCAAAGCATGTGCTCTATTCTAAAAAAAATCTTTCTGATATTAGATTAGCTAAACATTCATGATTTGGCGCATAGAGGACTTTTTTGTTTCCCGTACATCTTTGTGATGGTAATGGCATGTCACATTGGTTGGCCCACTAGGGTGCTAATTATTCTGCTTTGTAGTATGAGGTCTGTTTTTGCTTCTTTTTTTTCTTCTTCCTATTAGTCATTTTCTTTGAATGATTTTCAGTTACCATCTAAAAAAATTATTTGATAATCCTTTTTATTTTGAACAGATATGGATTTGTATTTGTGAAACATTAGAGCATATATTGCATAGGTATATGGTCTAAACAATGTTAGACTCTTCTTTGATTGCTTTGATCATTCAGTCTGTTTCAACGTCATTAGACAATAGCAAATATGGAATACATTATTCAGTTCATTTCTGAGCTCTGACTTCTGACCCGAGATGGAGGAGATAATGCTTACCTAATGTTTGTCATGGTTCATTTGAACACATTATTCAGTTCATTTGAACACGTTCTTGCTTCGTATTTCTACTGTCTAATCTTTATATCTAACCCATGCTCATTTTTTCCCTTTCTAAACTTTAAGCCAGAAAAGGATTTAGTTCATTTGAGCAAGTACTTCATAGCGAGGGAGATAAAGAATTGTTATGATGAGATAACAGTATCATATGGGCATGTGTTTGTAGTATGAACAAAGAGAAAGGATGTATAGGGAAAACTAGGTGTAGATAGATGTGCTATGCTTGTACTTTAAATCCTTTAATTTGATTGGATTTATCTGTTTTTTGCATAATGGGGCTAATTGTTCTACAGTGACATACATTTTTCTTATTGAAAAAAAAAAAAATAAATAAAAAGAAAAAAAAGGAAAGAAAAGGAAAGGATAGATGATGAATGTGCTTGTATGTCTTTGTGGTTCTAAAATTTTTGTCTGAAGTTCTTAATGATAATCCTTTATTTCATATTGTAGACTGTGGAGCTGACAAATGATGTTGCGGAGTTCTTGAAAGGGATCTTCTTCATGTTTGACATTGATGGTGTATGTAATCCTTTTACCATTCTCAATGATGTCTCTGATAGCATTTATGTTAATGCAAATGGAGTCATATTGCATATTAGGAAAGAAAAGAATCATGTTTGTTCCATCTCTCTCTTGGTCTGCATTCATCTAGTTAACATTGTCTTGTTCTTTCCCGATCCTTTTTTATTACATGAAAAAAGTTTTTCTTCCTGTTTCGGGCTACTAATTGGTTTTGTGCAACCATGGTGGAACTAATCATCATTCATGAAGGACAACAACTTGTAGTCTTCTAGTATGGAATAATAAGCCCAACCCTCAAATCAGCAAAAGGAGATTAAGCAAAAATTTAGCCGGCTAATTTAATTTACGAAGATAGAGATTATTTGCTCATAATTAACTTGCTTATGGATTAGCACTGGTGGTGCAAGGGCCTAGGGTTAGTGCTTGCGTGGGCGCAGAAGCACATGTCCACGGACATTTCAAATGTCTCTAGAGAGACTTCAACACGAAGGACCCACCTCCGAGGAATAGAAACCCACAATTCTATTCAATAATCTAGTCTGAGAAAAAGAGTTATACACATTATAAATAGGAAAAACAAACTTAGGGCCTAGATAACCTAAACCAATAATTGAAACTATTCTAATTACAATTAGAAACTTGCTAACTAGTGATTAGGGAAAATAAAAGTAAATAAAAATATATTCCTAAACTATCTTGGGCAGGACTAGGGATGTAAATGGGTCCCCGATTCTCCGATTACCCGAAGGTTCCGACCTGTTAAAAACCGGGTATGGGTCCTTATTTAGGCCCCGATAAGTAAATGGGTCCAGTTCCACCTTGGTTTGGACCCGTGGACTCGAGACTCGACATATTACCTCAATTTTTGAAAATCTTTAATATCATTCTCTACCTAGACCCGGACCCGGATCTAGACCCGTCCCATATATGGTTTTGGTTTCGGTTCTGGAGCCAAGAAATCGGATCCGAAATGGTTCCGGGTCCGGATCCGATTCCACCTCCTTAATGGTTCCGGGTCCACCATGGACCTGGACCGGAACTAACCTGTTTACAACCCTAGGCAGGACCACTTGTGGGCCCGTTCTGCATCATTCCCCCCAGGTTGTAAGAAGAGTCCGCTTTCGAACTCGGTTCTGCATCATGTTGCCTCTATAGCATGGTGTATGCGAAGCACTTCCTTTGTGGCATGGGCCCTTGATCTCTTCTTTGAAGATTCTGGTTTCTTTGGAGGGTGTAACTTCCTTTCCACCGTGCATGAATGTGTACGTGTTGTCGCGCATACTATGAGTGCCATTTTTATCATACGTCCATGGTCAGCTTAACAAGATATCACCACCATCCATTGGAAGCACATCGCACCAAATTGTATCCGTATAGTCTTCACTAATGGCAAAAGTGACATGACATGTATGTCGCACTTGTACT
Organism: Umbellularia californica; assembly: GCA_028538565.1. Lineage (NCBI taxonomy): Eukaryota > Viridiplantae > Streptophyta > Magnoliopsida > Laurales > Lauraceae > Umbellularia > Umbellularia californica. The sequence continues at coordinate 33,791,091 of JAPQWN010000003.1, forward strand.
TTATGACCTGTCATTAGCCATTTGACAAAATAATGGCAATTATGCTTGATGAGTCAGGCCCAAGTGGCCCAGTCCGTGATGAGCCAAGGCTTAAATTTATGAAGATCTGTTTATTCCAATGAAGTCCAGGCCCAAATCCACGAGGCCTGGCCACGTCACAGCAACCCACGTCGCTTCGGAAATAGTCAATCTACATCCCGCTTTTACCAAGTCTTGCGGAGAATATTCAAACTGCCTCGCCCATCGAGTGCAGCTCGAAGGCTCCTCGTGAACGTTGCTGTAAAGTCGTCCTCATCTGTTAGGGGAAGACTATAAATAAAAGAGCCTCTCGGCACTTAAGAAAAAAGCAATATTCTCCCTTCTACACACTTCATCTCTCTTATTCTCCTAAGTTTGTAATCTCTGCACACTTGAGAAATAATATATCTGGCGACCTCTGCCCTTATGAAGTGGACGTAGGTCACACTGACCGAACCACTATAATCTCTCTCCTCTTAATTACTGCATTTATTACTCATATCTGACAGGTGGTGTGCAAATCCATTTTGTGCATCATCAGTTTGGCGCCGTCTGTGGGAAACGACTAAAGTCCTCACTTCAGAATCCTTCTTTTTTTAAAATTATGGTGATCACCACTAGATCTACAAGACGACCAGAGGATAATCCCTCGCGAGAAGGCGAAGGTGATCCTCCACCGACTAATCCTGCCCCAAATGCTCCTGCTCCCACTCTTCAACAAATGTTGGAGACCATGCAGCAACTGGTAACTCAAAACCAGCAGATCCTACAGCTCATCCTCGCAGCAAGGCAGGGAGGAGCGCAATTTGGAGGAGTACCACAAGGAGCATCGCGCCCGGGGCATCAAAGAGCTCCACGCTGAGGAGCTCCTCCCCTGGGCGCTCATCCCCAAGGCGCCCTTCATGGAGTTCCCCAGGGCGCCCCTCATGGAGTCTCCCTAGGCGCCCCTTTTGGAGTTACTCTGGAGTTGGTGGCCATCACGAAGGACCTCCACCTCCGGGTGGAGCACAGTTTGGAGGACCCCCACCTCCGGGGGGAGCAAATCATGGATGACTTCCACCTCCTCCCTCTCCTTCTAATGAGGAGGATCCTCATTTCCAAGAGGGGGAGAGTGAAAACCAAAGCATGGAGGATGGGAGTTATTTCCACGATTCGTCCAGAGAAGCCCCAATTGCTGGGACGAGAAGATCAAGGAAATGCAGAATCAGCTGGGTGATGTCTTCAACGCCATGAAGGCGCAGGCACCAGAAACAGTGGATTACCTAGTCAGGCGAACGGACACACCGTTCAAGCCCGATGTGGTGAACTACTCACTTCCTCGGAAGTTCAAAATGCCATCTATGGAGACCTTTGATGGAACGAAGGATCCATTGGACCACCTGGAGACTTACAAAACTATAATGCAGCTTCATAATATCCCTGATGAGGTTATGTGCAGGGCATTCCCAACCACACTGAAGAGTTCCGCCCGGCAGTGGTTTGCCAATCTCGCCCCAGCCTCCATCGCCACCTTTGGGGAGTTGAGCAAGTCCTTCGTGTCACACTTTATCGGAGGGCGCCGCCACCAGAAGCCTGCCACACACCTACTCAGCGTAAAGCAGGACAAAAATGAGAGCCTCAGGAGCTACCTCACTCGTTTTAACGAGGAGGTACTTCAGGTCGAAGAGCCCGATGACAAAGTGACCATGACAGCCTTCTTGGGAGGCCTCCGCTCGTTGAGCTTCCTCTTCTCAGTGATGAAGCGCCTGCCTAAGAGTATGCCGGAGCTACTAGCAAAAGCCCAGAAGTATATGAATGCTGAAGACATTACAAGGGCTAGGCGAGGTGAGTCCTCCACATCAGGGGACAAGGGGAAGGAGTGGGACAGAGACGAAAAGAAGGAGACAAGCAACAAGCGAAGCAGGACAGAGAGGGTACCTGTCAGAGACCGACTCGGCCCTGCTCCACAGAGAGACCGACTCGGCCCTGCTCCTTAGAGAGACCGACAAGCATTCACTCTTCTCAATGCCGCTGTTGAGCACATTTTGCTCCAGATACAGGATGACCCCGCCATAAAATGGCCTGGAAAGATGAAGTCCCCTCCGAACCGCAGGAACCCGGCCAAATACTGTCGCTTCCATCGCGACCATGGCCATGACACTGACGATTGCTATGACCTCAAGAGGCAGATTGAGGATCTCATTCAGCGTGGTCACCTGCGCCAGTACGTTGCTGGTAGGGGGCAAGCACCACCACCACCTCACAATCTGGAGGACCAGTAGCCCATTGGGGAGATCCGAACTATTTCGGGAGGACTAGCAGAGTCACTCTCTGCCATGAAGGCACATGCCAGAAAGGCAAGGCAGCCTGATGAAGCACGCCCATCCAAGGCGCCCAGGCACGGCGTCAGCGAAACCATATCCTTCTCAGATAAGGACTTGGAAGGGATCCAGCACCCCCATGACGACCCTCTGGTGCTCACCATGACCGTCACCAATTTCCAGGTGCATAGGATCTTGGTGGACAGCGGTAGCTCTGCGAATATCCTATTCGCAGAAGCTTATGACCAGCTGAAGCTGGGCCGGGAAAGACTGCAGCCTGTCAAATCTCCCCTTATTGGGTTCTCAGGGGAGGTGTATCCCCTTGGGGCAATCACATTGCCAGTCACAGCCGGAGCAGCACCCCGAAGCTCCAATATAATGGTTAATTTCTTAGTGATGGGCTACCCGTCCGCTTATAACATCATACTAGGACGACCTGCCCTTAACGCATTAAGGGCCGTCCTCTCCACCTATCATCTCATCCTCCGCTTTCCAACCCCGAATGGAGTCAGGGAGGTCAGAGGAGACCATGTAGCAGCAAGAGAGTGCTACGTCTCCTCAATGAAGGCCAAGAAGTCGCAGGAGGCGTTGCAAGTTGAAATCTTGGACCCGAGGGATGACGCCACTACAGAGAGAGGAGAACCAGTTGAAGAACTTACACCTCTGGTCTCGAATGAAGAACATCATGATAGAAGGGTGTACATTGGCCCTTCCCTCTCAGAGAATCTGGTTCGCCAGTTAACAAATTTTCTGAAAATTAATATGGACATTTTCGCATGGACACATGCGGATCTTGAAGGAATTGATCCTGAAGTCGCCACTCACCGCCTCAATGTCGACCCTCGCCACAAGCCTGTTCGACAAAAGCTAAGGGGCGCCTCCACTGAAAGGGCCCAAGCAATGGACAAAGAGGTCGGGAAGCTGATAGAAAATGGAGCGGTCAGAGAAGTAGCATATCCTGAATGGCTCTCGAATGTGGTGATGGTGACAAAAGCCAATGGGAAGTGGCGCCTCTGCATCGACTTCATTGAGCTCAACAAGGCATGTCCGAAAGACAGCTGTCCGTTTCCACGGATTGACCTCCTCATCAACACCACAGCGGGACATGAACTGCTCTCCTTCCTGGATGCTTATTCTGGATACAACCAAATCAGCATGCACCCTCCAGACCATGAAAAGACAACGTCCATTACTCCGAAGGGGACCTACTGCTATAGAGTCATGCCCTTCGGGCTGAAAAACGCAGGTGCAACCTACCAGCGGCTAGTGAACAAAATGTTCCAGTCCCAGATTGGGCAAATAATGGAGGTTTATGTGGACGACATGCTGGTGAAGAGCTTCGCTGTAGCAGATCACATCGACCATCTTCAAGAAACTTTCAATGTTCTCAGGTCCTACCACATGAAGTTGAACCCTGAGAAGTGTGCCTTTGGCGTGGGATTAGGGAAGTTCTTGGGCTTCATGGTCAACCATAGGGGAATTGAGGCGAACCCCGATAAAATCAAAGCTATACTCGACATGAAGTCGCCCTCTTCCACCAAGGAGCTACAGCGCCTCAATGGAAGAATTGCAGCACTCAACAGATTCGTCTCCAAGTCTGCAGACAAGTGTTTGCTTTTCTTCAAAATCCTCTGAAAGGCTTTCGAATGGGGACCTGAGGCTGAGGAGGCCTTCCAGAAGCTTAAGGCCTACTTGGCCGCACCTCCTCTCCTTTCACATGCTGCACCGAGCGAGGTGTTGTATTTGTACCTCTCTGTTTCCCCCTCAGCAGTTAGCTCTATTCTCATCAGAAATCATGATGGTGTGCAAAAGCCCATCTATTATGTGAGCAGAGTATACCGAGGAGCAAAGATCAGGTACTCGGGGCTAGAAAAACTCGCGCTCGCCCTCATCTCGACTGCAAGGCGCCTACGGCACTATTTTTAGATCCATACAGTTGTGGTAGTCACCAATCAGCATTTGAAAAGAGTCTTAGGAAAGTCGGATGTATCCGGGAGACTCCTCAAGTGGGCATTAGAAGGAGAGGGAGGAGGTGGAAGTCCTCCATGATTTGCTCCCCTCGGAGGTGGGGGTCCTCCAAACTGTGCTCCACCCGGAGGTGGAGGTCCTTCGTGATGGCCACCAGCTCCTAGAGTAACTTCAAAAGGGGCGCCCATGGGGACTCCATGACAGGTGGTGTGCAAATCCATTTTGTGCATCATCAATGCTTATAAACCTTCAGCTTCCGGCTATCAACAAGAGTTTGAGAGATGATGTTTTCATAGCTTCTGCCATCGATCACAACTGTACATTTGTGCCCATGTACCATACCTTTAGAGTGAAAAATATTTTTCCACAACCATCTCTTCTCAATAGTGGGGATGACCAAAAGAGCTTCGCCATCATTTTCGGCTTTTATTTCCTCCACTACCTCTGATTTTTAGTCTTTAGGATCATCTTGTGTATCCGATTCTCAAGTGCACCTTCCATTAAGTTTTAATTGTTTGGGACATTCAAACGAACGGTGCCCCTTTGGCTTATAAAGAAAACATGTTAACCTATTCTGATCTTCAAACTTGGGAGAAAATTTTTTCTGAGCAACTGGCACTTGGAATAGAATCTGGCTTTGATGGGGTCTTTTGTGTATGCCATTAGACATACTTAATTTTTGAGCTTGATAATTGCAATGTCTTTGGCCTTGATGGCATGCTAGATGATCTCATCAACATTATCAAAATTCTTAAATGCTAGGATATGTTGTATGTCAATTCTCAACCTAGGAAAACATCGGTCAACCAATACATCATCATCCTCATTTAAGCCACAATGAACTTACATTGTCATAAACTCTTTAGAATATTCAACCACTGTCCTTGATACTTTTTTCAAGTCTTGAAAACTTTAATGTAGATCTTTGGAGTGGTCGACAGGAAGGAACTTTTACTTCAACAGATTTTTTTTCTCAATCCATGTTTCAACAGGATGTGTTTTGGTTTCTTCTTTTCTTTTGCAACTCTTCCCTCCATATCGCAGCATAATTGCAAAATCGAGTTGTCACCAAGGTAACTTTATGGCCATCTATCATTGGTTTGTGTGCAAAAATATTCTCCTCACACTAAGTAGTCCACAAAAAATTCATTTGGCTTCAATTTCCTATCATATTAAGGAATCGCAAGTTTAATCCCTAAATCTTGATCAACATTATTGACATGCTAAAGAGGGAGTGTGCTGTCCTGCTTTTGTTTTTCCTCTTCATGTAGGGCTTTCTTAGCCACCTGTGTGGTTTGGGTGCTTTGGGGGTCTCATGGTATATTCCTCTTGTACTGTTTGTGCTTTCCTTAGTAAAATTTGTTATCATTCAAAGAAGAAAAAAGTAGAGAGAGAGAGAGAGAGAGAGCGCTAAAAGGCAAATAAATAGCTAAATAGCCTGAGCATGCCGTATCTGTTGCATCAGCGCATATCAGTACAAATTGATGATGCATGTTGGTGCATCGGTGATTTGAATTCTGTATCAGTTTCTTGAAAGACAGATTCATATAGGTCGATATTTCAAAAAAGACTAAAAGTACCAGTACGGATCTAATTTACTTTTCTTTGCAGTGAAACTCTGCATTTTATACATTTCTGAAAAAACAAATAGGGAAGATGTAGGATATCAGTATGAATTTATCTTGTGTTATAGGATATCTGTAATTGATTTTAGAGCGTTACTTTTTTTCCTCCTTCGATTACTGACCTCCTTTTCCTCGTTGTCACAGTTTAGTCCCGTAGTCCCTTAATAACTCTTTCAATCACACGCACCCGGAGCTCAATTGTAACCTACGTAGTAGCTGGTATCTTTGTCATCATTAGCTTATCTTTTGCCCTATTTCTCATTTTAAGCTAACCTCAGCTTAGTAGGGCAAGGCGATGACGATGACAATGGGTAAAGTCTATGATGGCTGGATACTTCAAATAAGGCAGAGTATGTCTTTAGGCAGTGATTTCCCTAAAGTATCCGTGGTGTGCCCCTGCTGTATCCATCCCGCATCTTAGCATCATAGGTGAAAATTTTATTGTGCTTTGGCTTTAAGAGAACATCCATGATAGATTAGTTATGGATGTTGATCCTCTGTAAGTTGAGTTCCCAGGTTTAATGGATCACTTAAGACATCATTGGAAGGTACAATAAAATAACTACTGCCTTTTATTAAGATTTTGTCTCTATTGTTGATGTAATTAGGATTTCTAGTTATAGGCTTGTCGAGAAGCCTACTATAATCCTACCCATTTGGGTTAGGTTGCTATAAAAATGTTAGCCGGTCCATCCTTCTGTAATATTCTGATTTATTGAAACTGTGGCATCCAGGATGGGGCCCTACGGCCGATTGAGCTTGACGATCTTTTCTCAACTGCACCAGAGAAGTGAGTTTTTTTTTTTTTCTTCTTAGTTGCCTTATTTACTTTTTGTTTTTAAATGAGTTGCCTGTTAGCGTGTTCCCTTTATTTTTGCAAAAGATGTCATTCTCATGTTATTTACTGTATGAAGACATTTTTATTGGTTTATGTATGGATGAGAAGATAAGAAGTCATTAGTCATTCAATTAAGCAACAGACACATCAATTAAGCAACAGACACAATCTTTTGCTGCTATAGCTCTGTTGTAGTTGGAAAATGTTTAGATTGGATGGCTTTATGGAATCTGCTATTGGGTGGTAAGCTGGTAATTTTATAAATTGTAAAAATCAATTTATGTGTATTTACTGTTAATGCATGCATATTTCTGTAGGCCGGAGTAATGAGTTTGTGGGATATGGATGTTGCTGACTCACTAAATTTTTATTTTTTTTATCTAATATAAATATGTAAATAGCTCACAAATGGGGTGGAGTGGGTCAGGGCTACCAATACCCCAACCTGTCCCAAATCTGACCCGGGTCGCAATCTTTAAAGCCGTATCTAATGTGAACCTTGACAAAACCACTGCCAAACTTGCCCCTGACAGGAGTGAGTCGGGTTGTCTCACCCTTCTAACTCATCTCATTGTCATTTCTTTCACCCACATGGCTAAATTTGTAGTTGTTGAACATCTATGTCCATTTGGGCCATGCAATAGGTAGACCTTTGTTTAGATTACCTGTCCCTCACTTTTTCAATAGGTGGGCATGCTTATTTTTGGGCTACATTATACAAATCATGGTGCCACTTTGATGAAGAACTTGTATGGGTCACTTGTGTGATGCAGTTATAGTATTGGGTATAAACAGAACCTGTAGACAGCAATCCAACTGTAAATGACTCCTGTAAAGCTACTGTGTCAGGAGCATTGTAGGCAATTCCTCCTTTATATTGATTGAAACAATCGGCAGTGTTTTCATACCGAGAGATGGGAAAGATAGAAGGATTTGGATTGCTTCTGGTGATGGCATGTTCTTGGTGGCTTCCTTATTTCTGTCTATGACCAGAGATGCGGTGGTGAGTCATCATCATTTGGCCAGCCTTTTGGAGTATGAAAGCCCCTGAGGGTGATCACCTTTGGGTGGTCTGCGATTCTTGGGGGTATTCTGACTATGTACAACTTACAGCACCATCGAGTCTTTATTGTTAACGCTTGCCCCAGGTGCCTGGCAGATGAGGAATCCATTAATTGTCTGTTGTTGAACTGTTCTGTTGCTCATAACCTGTGAAAGTCAATCTTTAGTTGGTTCCATGTGCTTGGTCCAATCCCCCATTCCCTTCCATCTCTATTTGCATTTTGGAGGTTAGGTGTGGGATCCAAGAGGTTAAGGATGATGTGGAATGTCTCCCTTCTTGGTGACTATATGGACTATTTGGAAAGAGAGACATTTGAGGTGTTTTCAAGGAAAATCTTCTGAAGATAGTAAATTAGTCATGAAAGTGAGGTATTTAGTGGCTCTTTGGGTCTCTCCTTTACCTCTTTTCAAAGGTATCTTAGTAAATTCCATCATTCATAACTGGAAGGAAGTAGCCTTTTCTAACCCTCACCACCCGCAGATTTCCCCTAGATGGTGCCCTCCCTCTCCAGGTGCTCTCAACCTTAATTTTGATTGTAGTGCTTATGGGAATCTCGGTTTGGCATGTTTGCTGGGTGTTATCCGTGATGAGGAAGGAACTGTCCTTTCTTTCTTACTCGAGTCCAGCTGGTTTCTGCTCAATTAACAAAGCTAAATTGCTACCACTTAACATCGGCCTCTGAGAAGCGTCTAGTCTTCATACTCGGCGGTTACTTGTTGAAAGGGGCCTATTGTGTCATTCAATGGTCGACTCAGTTTTCTGCACCTCCCTGGTGCCTTTCAGATATCACTGAAGAGGTGATCCAGCTTTTTGGGGATTTGAATTGACAAACGAAGCATGAACTCAATAGACTTTGTGCTGTAAAATCGTGCCTTTTCATTGGAGATTCTCTCCCATTATATAGAGTACAGTTGCCTTATTTAAAGGCTACAAATCAGCTCTACCAATCAGCTATTCTAATTACAATCTAATTAAGGAAAGAATATTTAACCAAATCTAATTACAATCTATTTAAGAAAGAAAGAAAGCTGTACAAGGATTGACCACAGGATTGACCACATCCAACGAGATTGACACACCACCATATTGGGCCTGGGCCTGAGCCATCTTGTAGTTAACACCCCCCCTCAAATTGATGCGGGGGAATCCACAAGCATCAATTTGTTAACCAAGAACTGATGACGAGGTCGCGGAAGGCCTTTTGTGAAAATATCAGCATTTTGAAGATCAGAAGAAATGTGAGGAAGGCTAATCACATCACGTTTGTATTCGTCGCGAATAAAGTGGCAATCAATCTCGATATGTTTAGTGCGTTCGTGAAAAACTGGATTGGCAGTAATACGAATTGCACTAGTATTGTCTGCATATAGTGGTGTGGCATTATCAACAGGAAACCCAAGATCTGATAGCAACCCGCGAAGCCATAGAATTTCGGAACAAGCAGCGGACATGGCACGATACTCAGCTTCGGTGGAAGATTTAGAGACCTTATCTTGTTTCTTACATTTCCACGAAATTAAGCTATCACCCAGATACATGCACCATCCTGTGGTAGAGCGCCGAGTGTCCTGACAACCAGCCCAATCAGCATCTGAGTATGCTGTGAGTGTAAGAGAGTTCTGGGCCGGATAAAATAATCCATGGGTTGGTGTCCAAATGAGGTATTTAATAATACGTCGGACTGCGGCCAAATGAAGATGTCTAGGATCAGTCATGAATTGGCTGACTAAATTGACTGCATAAGAAATATCAGGACGAGTTATCGTCAAGTAGATGAAGGTACCAACGAGGCGACGATAGAGGGTAGGATCAGAGAGAGGATCCCCACTGTCTTGCTGAAGTTTAACATTGACTTCTATGGGAGTATCGACGGGAGCAGAGCCATGAAGACCAGCCATTTCAATTAATTCAAGAGCATATTTATGTTGATGGAGTACGATGCCTTTTTCAGATTGATGAACTTCAAGTCCTAAAAAATAGTGTAGAGGGCCGAGATCTTTCATGTGGAAAGATTGATGAAGAGAGGCCTGAAGTTGTTGAATCATATCTGCATCGGTACCTGTAATGATGATGTCATCCACATAAACCAGAAGAATAGTGATCCCTGTAGAAGCACGATGAAGGAACATGGATGGATCATATGGGCTAGGATGAAAACCCAAGTGGCTAAGAGCATGTTGGAACTTTTCAAACCATGCCCGGGGGGCTTGTTTGAGACCATAAAGAGAACGCCTTAGTTTGGCAACAGCTCCCAGGATGATCGATGAAACCCCCTGAGGAAGGCGCATATAAACATCTTCTTTGAGATCACCATGAAGAAATGCATTCTTAACATCCATCTGGTAGAGAGGCCAGGATTTAGATGCTGCAATGGCAAGAATAGTCCTAACAGTTGTCATTTTTGCTACAGGAGCAAAAGTCTCGTCATAATCAATACCATATTCCTGCCGATTACCCAGGGCGACAAGACGCGCCTTGTATCTAGCCAGAGTCCCATCAGGATTGAGCTTGATAGAATAGATCCACTTGCAACCGATTGGCTTAACAGAAGGAGGACACGGAACCACATCCCATGTATGATTTTGTGCAAGAGCATCCAATTCATCCTGCATAGCGTGATTCCAACACTCATGCTGCACAGCCTGAGAATATGAGTTCGGAATAGAAGTAGAAGACATGATGGCCATTAAGGAAGTGTGGGTAAATCCATAACGCGTTGGAGGTACTGAAATCCGAGATGAACGACGTAATGGAGGGTCTTTAGGGGGACCAGATGCAGTTGGGGGATCGGTAGGGGGACTATGTGTGGTCACAGCTTTATTCCGTCTTTGATAAAAGAAATTAGGATTAAATTTAACAAATGGAGTTTTGTCCGAAAAACCAGGGAAGGAAACCACAGATGAGGATGCTACAGAATCAAGATGCTTTGGGAAAAAATATTGATTTTCGAAAAAGACAACATTACGGGAGGTACGAATGCGCCGTAGGTGAGGATCATAACAAAGAAACCCCTTTTGGTTGCTAGCATATCCTAGAAATGCGCATTTGGCGGATTGGGCAGTAAGTTTGTTACGCTCAGTAGGAGGTAAATGTACAAAACACACCGATCCAAAAACATGTAGATCATCATAAGACGGTGTAGTTTTGTATAACCGATAAAAAGGACTCTCATTTTCTAAAGAAAAGGAGGGTAAACGATTTATAAGGTGGACAGCAGTGCTAAGAGCTTCTGTCCAAAAACGGGTAGGAACAGAGGATTCAATAAGAAGAGATCGGGTAATATCAAGGAGATGCCGATTTTTCCTTTCAGCGACCCTATTTTGCTGAGGGGTATAAGGACAAGATTTTTGAGAAATGATTCCTTTTTGTTGTAAAAAAGTTTGAAACTCTGTAGACACATATTCACCTCCCGAATCAGAGCGTAAAATTTTAATGCACGTGGAAAATTGATTCTCAACATATGCTAAAAACATCTTGAAAACATTAAAGACATCAGCTTTAGAATGCAGAAAATAGACCCATGTAAATCTACTATAATCATCAATAAATGTCACAAAATATTTATAATTAGCATGAGACAAATGAGGGGCAATACCCCAAACATCGCTATGAACTAAATCAAAACACTGAATGCTATTAGAAGTAGAGACAGAAAAAGGAAGAGTCTTGCTTTTGCTCAACTTACATGTAGCACAATCAAAAGAAACAAACTTAGAAAAACCTATTGAGTTTAACAATCCAGAATTAACCATGTGAGACATGGTTTTAAAATTAGGATGTCCAAGCCTACTATGCCACAATTGGCAATTATTTTGAGCAGAAAAACAAAAATCATTTGCTGAATTATTCCTAATTGGAGTAGATAGATCAAGAGAAAATAAGCGTCCAATTTTAGTCCCCCTCGCGATCTCCCTCCCTGACATCTGGTCCTGCACAACACAACCAGAGGAAGAGAAAGAAACATTACAGTTGTTTTCAACGAGTTGTCCAACTGAAAGAAGGTTTGAAATTAAATGGGGACAGTGATAAACATTCTTTAAGGGTAAGATACTGGAAATATCTCCAAAAGCAGTGATAGGAAGATGGCCGCCATCGGCGGTTTGGACATGAGTATTGCCAGTATATTTGGTCAAGCTAGAGAGTTGTGCACTGGAATGAGTCAGGTGATTTGATGCTCCGGAATCAAGATACCAAATGGAGGAAGAGGATTTAGATTTACCTGTGATGCCAAGTGCAGAAAAAGCATTGACGATCATTTGTTGAACTAATTCAGGAGTGAGAGTAGAGGAAGAAGAACCAGGCTGTGAAGGCACAGAGGTGGACGCAGCATCAGCAGTAGAATAGTCTATCTTGGCAGCATAGGCATTGGGAGTCCGAGTTTGTGGACGGCGGCGACATTCAGTAATGATGTGTCCCTTCTTTTTGCAGTAATTACAGAATTTCTGGTTGCATTGTGTTGCAAGATGTCCATACTTTTTGCAAGAGTAGCATTGGACGTTGCTCATATCCCGAGGCTAAGGAGTCGGAGAAGACTGAGAGGTCTGAAGAGACTGAGTGTTCCCTTTAGCAGAGTATGCAACAGGATAAGTTGCAGTGTGCTGTTGTTCCAGATGGGCTTTTGTGTGAATACGTTGTTCTTCTCGCAGAAGCTCATTCAAACAAACATCCAAAGACGGTAATGGGCTCCGGCTCAGCAGAGACGATGTAACAGTCTCATATTCAGGACGTAATTTCATAAAAAACTGGTCCCTGTGACTTGAGGCTTGAAGGTCTTGTATAGTTTTAAGAACATTGTGTGGAACAGACGCATATTTAATCCCATCGTATTCACTCCACAAATTGCGAAAACCAGAATAGTAGTCTTGAATGGACGAGGTGCCTTGACTGTATTCTGCAATTTCACACTCAAGTTGAAATTGTCGTGCAGAATTATCTTGGTGATAAACTGTCTGCAAGTAACCCCACATCTCCTTGGCGGTTGTATAGGGTTTGAGGTTCAGAATCAGATGAGGTTCCACAGCCCCAAGAATCCATGTTTTAATTTTTGCATCTTTTGTATTCCAAGTAGCAATCTTTTTATCATCCTCTGTAGGCTTTGGGTCTGAACCAGAGACAAATCCCCATAATTCCTTGGCCTCAAGATATAATTGAAATTGAAAAGCCCAGGCTGGATAATTTTTACCATTAAATCGAATCAATTGAACTTCAGACTTCTCCATTTAGAACCAAAACAAAGAGAGGTAGTATCCAGAGAGTATGTGTAACAGACCAGTAATGAAAGACTGCAGTCTGGGAACACAGAGAGCCAAAAATGGTCCAGGCGACCAGAAAATATGGTGGAGAATCCCTGCGTGGGCCCCACTGGTGGATCAAGTGTAGAATCAGATCAACTATTTGCAGGGAGTATCAAAATCTCTTTCCAGCAATACCAGTTTTATGGAAATCCATCCACAATCCAAGATTTTGTACGGCTGTGATCAAAATTATCTGACAAAACTGGAAAACTAAAAGAGATGGTAGATGGCCTACCTCTGATGATCGAAAAATGCTGAAAAAATGTTCAAAAATTTCAGGATGAGTGGTCGACCAAGATGGGAGGCTCCACTGATGTTGTAGTGCTGATCAGAGGTGGGCCCCTGAAGAGATACTCCAAGTTCCTGACGAGAATGGTTCTTAGAACCTAAATCTGATCTCTGATTTCTCTGCTGAGTCAAACGCAAGTCCTCAAGGCTCTAAATCAACAGTCGATTAAGATAGAGGGATGTCTGTGATGAACTTGGGCTGATCTGTGGTGGGTCACAGCGATCAGACTTCAAGATGTTGATGAAAACTATGTTAACTTGCACGAACAGTCAAGGACAAAATGTTAATGACTGTTATCACCAAGATTCGACAAACAAGTTGAAGAAGAAGACTAGAAGAGAAGAGAATTATCAGAGCTCTGATACCATGACAAACGAAGCATGAACTCAATAGACTTTGTGCTGTAAAATCGTGCCTTTTCATTGGAGATTCTCTCCCATTATATAGAGTACAGTTGCCTTATTTAAAGGCTACAAATCAGCTCTACCAATCAGCTATTCTAATTACAATCTAATTAAGGAAAGAATATTTAACCAAATCTAATTACAATCTATTTAAGAAAGAAAGAAAGCTGTACAAGGATTGACCACAGGATTGACCACATCCAACGAGATTGACACACCACCATATTGGGCCTGGGCCTGAGCCATCTTGGCCTGAGCCATCTTGTAGTTAACATGAATGTCTCCTTTCAGCGGATCAAGTGTTCGGGCAATGAAGAAGCTGATAAGCTTGCTAAAGAGGGAGTTCTTAAAACTGCTCTGACCTTTTTTGTTCAATGGTCTTTGTAATTAGTTTTTGGGGGCTTAGCTCCTTTTTTTTTTTTTTTTGGTTGCTCTCCCCTCATTTTTTGGGGTTTGAGTCCAATATCTCTGTCTTATACTATACAGTTCCTTTGAGCAATGAAATAGTCTCCATTTAAAAAAAAAAGAATTGAAATAAATAAATAAAGAGATATAATCATCCAAAAATCTCTAACGTCATGCACTATCACTACACCATGATAGATTCTCACACTCCTTCACAATCCGCATCAACATGCTACTCTATAATCATGCACTCAGGATATGATTGATGAATGTAAGATTCATTTCCATACTCAGTTTATCCCTACAATGAAATTCTGAGAGCACTGCACAAAAAGTCTTCTTTAAGAAAACTGTAGTCTGCTTTTATAAAGGAGAAATTGAAAACATCCGGACAGGATGCTTTATCCCCAATGCACTTAGCCAAACCTATATAAATTTTATCTGCTTCAGATTCCCTTTTCAACCTCACCAAATGATCAGGCAAAATCGCTGGAAATGCCACCCAATCTCACGTATGTCTCTAGAACTTCTCTCCTACCAGGCCATCACTCTAGTAATTCAATACATAGAAAATGAAGGTCCTCTCTACATCTCCAGCTTATATCCTTCACCATGAATTCCTTTGTATTTTGATGCAAACAAACAAGCCCTATATGATCTTTTGAAAATATAGTTACTCATTTCAATGATGATGTTGTGAGTCAATGATTAAAATGTTTCTCCATGATAAGTGCTTCATAGAGATGGTTTTAGCTACCATTTACTTTTTGATTACCTAGTTTCAGGTATGGATTTATGGTTTTTTGGTGTCATCTTGGACTAAATTATATATGATGTTGACTTAATTTGCGTTGATTGGTTTGCAGTTTTTTAATGGCCATGCACAACATTGTTATTGAAATGATATTTATATGCATTGGCAGCACATAGTTACATTTTATTCTAATATTGTTATTTTTTTTTTCCCAAAATATAGTCCTTGGACCGAAGATCCCTACAAGGATGCTGCCGAAAAGAATGCGTTGGGAGGATTATCACTTGATGGGTTTTTGTCGGAGGTATGTATTTTTCTATGTGCTTTGTCTGCTTACACTTAATTTTCATGGATTGTTGGCATTAATTTGTTTTTCCAATTTTGAAATCTCAAATATTTGATAGTGCAATGTTGATGTGTCCAATTTCATGTTTTCCAAAACAACGTAGAAGTTCCAAGTTTAACTAGTCAACGTCATCATTGAGTTTGAACATGCTTTTCCTTATTTGTGAGATAATCTTTCATCTAACCTTGAGAAATTCTCATCTAGTCATTGTATCTTGGATTCGCGAGCTGTGACAGTGGTTTTTCAATTCAATTTCATTGAATCAACCTTGTGTGAGTCCGTTTCATTTGTGATGAACGAGGGAACCGAGAATGTGTATGCCAAATGCTCTGAGTTTTGCAAATCAACTCATGAAGTCCCAACTCTTGAATGTTGCTAGTTTCTCTTGTTGGTTCAAATCTACTAATTTGTAATTTACACAAAAGTGACTCAACTTCTTGTTGATTCCTTTTATTTTCTTTTCTTCCAAAAGTGAAAAGCACATTTCAAAGAAACTGCTAATTGGATTTCGGTATGGGACTAACCTTTTAAAGAGCTTTCAGTGTAACTTTGGTCTTTCTGCTATTATTAGCTGTTGAGGGTTTCATCAAAATGCCGTTCTTTGGTGCAATGCTTGCAGGGATTCTAATGAGGTGGTTTATGGGTATTGAAGGAAAGGATAGATGCTTAATAATATTAAATTGATACAAAGCATCCAAACCAACTTTTAAAAGGTGGACAGGACTTGACTAAGTTAACTCAAATAGTTGTTGAGACTGTCGACCCCCATACATCCTTATATAATGCTGTAAGCCTCCATAAAGTGATAAAACCCTAAGAAAGCTTCTTAAAGATTCCCATTACAACTCTTCTTTCCTACTATTGCTAACAGGACTGTCAATCATAGTTAAATGCTAAACAAAAACAAAAACAAAGGGAAATCGAAGTTGCTGGATGTCCCAGACAGCCAGCACAATAACTGTCGTTGGCGGTGGGCCCACATTGTCTATGCTATGATGTCATTCACCCAGCAAATTGAAAAGGGGGCCTTGGGCGACCCTTATGGTGTAACTCTTTCATGGGCTAACCCTATTTGGCCCACCAAACTTCAGCCCCAAAAGCAGCACAGTTCCTGCCCTGTTTGAGGTTGGAGAATTTCTGAAATTTAAAAAATGGCCTCTTTTTTTTCTGTGTTTTTCCAAAACTGCCCCCGAAATCATACTCCTTTAAATATTGGAGACTGTTTCGCTCCCAAATCAATTATGGTTTGAACCCTTGCTGGCCTTCTTGTGATGTTTAATTTGGTCCACATAGTCTTTGGCCACTTTAAATAGTCAAGATAAAAAATCCATTCTCCATCATTCTCGTCCGGTCGAAAAGAACTCGCCTTCAAGTTTGTGTCATAAACTCTTAATAATGCAATTCATTCCGTTGCTCTCCCTTATTGCTACGCTTCTGTTGTGGAGCTTGAATTTCCAACCTTCTCTTTAAATTGTCTTCGTGTTGCCATAGAGCTGATATCCCAATTGCCAAAATTGAGCTCTCAATTTGACTCACAACTTTTTGAACCTGCTTGGATGCTACTTGTTGCCGTTGTACTGCTTCCCAAAATGGATCAACGTATTCAGACTTAGGAGAAGCTTCTAGAGTCACACCTATGGGTTTGCATCAATGTTATGAGATTCGTTTCGGTTCGAACGAAATCTTTGAATATTTTCGGTTTGAACATGAAAACGAACCGAACTGCCCTTTGAGAAATATTCGGTCCAGATTTCAGACCAATTCGGTCGAAATCTGGAATTTCGAACAGAAATTCCAGATTTCTCCCCAACTGTCCAAAATTTAGAATTTTGACCAGAAATTAAAAAAAGAAAAAGGGGCTGGCCACTGGTTGCAGGGAAAAACTAAAAATGGAGAGAGAGAGAGAGAGAGAGAGAGAGAGAGAGAGAGAGAGTACCTGGTTCGAAGCCCTAGCCATCAGTCACTTTTGCTTCTCACAATTGCTGTCATGATGCCGACCGTCGCTGCTGCTGCTCGCCTTCGGTATTGCATTGCCTTCAGCTTCTCTCTCTCTCTCTCCTTTTTTTTTCTTCTTTCTTTATTCTGCTTCGTTTCCCTAGAGAGCATTTTGAGGGAAGCTTCTCGAAAGGCACCTTCACCTCTTATATTTATCGAGTTCATCCTTCGGATCCTCGAAGTCCACATGAGAAACACAGCATTTAGTTGATAAATGGGCCACCAAGGCACCAACACTTTTGGTTGAGTACATATTCTGGGTCCCCATGTTTAATAATTATCACTCCCTAGCCCGTAACCTTGTGTAGGAAAAAAAAATCGCTCTAGCCATTTTGTAACAAAAACACATGCACGCATATATGAAATAAAAAAATGGTTCTAGCCATAGTTTATAGAATAAATTAAATGTATTACTTTATCTATTATTTAAAGTTTTAATATTTAGTTTATAGTTTTTACATAAGTATTATTTTTAAAATTTTTTTGAAATATTTCACAGAATTTCTGAATCAGCTGAAATATTTCGGGTTGGCCACCAAACCAAAACAGGCACCGAAACAAATTTCTCAACACTGGTTTGCATTCTAGCTTTGGCACAAGTTCTGGCGCAACTTGATTCTCAGCCATCTCCACTTGCTCAACTATGTCTTTATTTGAATTTTGAATTTATTTCATGACATTCATCTTCTACATATTCATCAAATAAGGTTTATTCAGAAAATCTTCTTTGACATTCTCACCATCAGTGGCTCCTTTAATTCCATCATGGTAGGATGGAAAAATGATATGATGCAAAGTCCAGGTGCGATTTGCATCCATCGCTATCTGTCACAACATGAGTTTTTTTTTTACCCCCAAAAAATTGGAAAAAAAAAACTGGAATATTGGGAAATGCTAGAATACAATGTTGTTAACTTTCATTAATGCACGCTATAAACCAAAATAACAGTCTTGCTAGAAACTGTTTGACGTTTGTTCTAATTTAATGATAGATTTACATGCATGTGTTGAAAGTAGCATAAATATCTTAAATTATTATTTAACTTAAGTAACAAGTAGTTAAGTACTCAAGTATCAAGTAAGTCATGACTTGCAAACAAGTTACAAGTTACAACAGTGAACTTACAAGAAAATTAAATTACACTATGAGAGAGCAATGAACATTTTCCCGGATTGGAGTATACTTGGTTGGAGGCTTAAGTGCTCAATACCATGTGGAGTGTTGCCGAGGCTTGATAAGATCTTCATCATCATTTCTGGAAGGAGAGTTATAGTAATCAAACTTTGCTCTAGCCAATCCACTGGTAGCTTAGTTGGTGAGGGTTGTAAGGCACTTCCCTTCCATAGAAACAACCAGGGATCAATCCCTGACTATAGCAATGATGGTTTGTGTGCGTGAGTACTTACCTTTTGGGAGAAAACCCTCCTTTGCTCTACTTCCTTCTGCGTATGGTGGTGGAAATAAGAACTAAAATGATAATGAGTTCTCCATAGATTGAGATGATATTGGTTGTTGTAATAATATTGTGGGGGTTCATAGTTGTAGGTGGTCGGTAGCTGTAATAAACACCCTACCCCCCAAACCCACCCAACAAGTTGTGGTGCTTCATATTGTGGCTGCCAATCATAGTACATATACGTGGCCTACATCTCGTCAGCATCACCCCCAGTAGTACCTCCCCCCCCCCCCCCCCCCCCCCCCCCCCCCCCCCCCCCCAACCCACCCACCCACCCACCCACCCAGCTATTAGCACTATTTTCTATTTCGTATACTCAATTGTGAGGATTTAGTCTGTGGGACATGTCTTTGGCAGCCACGGCTTGGGTCGAGATCAACGGCATCAATAAACGGCTCCATTGGCTCGTATATAATTGGGTCATCATCTCTATAACTGCCACCACCTCTTGCAGGATCTACAGGAGAGTCACGAGGTAGTCCTTTGATGAATTGTGAGAGTTACTCTCCTCACTAGCATCTTGCACTTCCTAAGGGCAGTGGCAGACCCAGGATTTTTGATTGAGTGGGGCTGACGATTGTCTATTGAAAAGTCAATCATCATTTCACTGTACATTCTTCACACTAGCAATGACAAAAGAGAAAATGTATTGCATTTACCAAAAAACCAATTACATCAAATGACATTCTCTCATCAAAAGTTGTATTTACAAATGCCCTCGACGGTTGTGGGAGCTTATCAAATAATCAAAATCCTCCCATGCCACCAAAAAATACCCAAAATTCATGAAGGTGTACATACCTTCTTGTCTGTCTTCTTTAATATAATTTTGCCTAAAAGGAAAAAAAAAAATCAATTACTTCCTATATATAAACAACCCATATGAATCAATTACTTCATACAGTAAATCAAACTAAATCAGTACTTCCTATGGGTTCCAATTTCATACGAACAAGCATGGCTATTTGAATAAATTACTTTTATGTATAATGTATTCAAATTGTGTGCGAACAAATACACCCATGACCCATCCATCAACGAATCCTATGTGTATTCAAGTTCCATACAAACAAATAGGTACATAAATCCATGTAAACAAACATGCTCACTTAAATCGCCCAATCTGAATCACTGAATCAGTTACTTCAACAAAATTAACTGGTTGCAATATCATTCAAGAAGATGGACATCATCACATCAAAATTAAAAGGTTGGAATCTACAGACATAGATAGATTCATCTACAATTAGAAAACCCTAATAAGAATCCACACTCACATTCAAACTTACATCATGACACATTACTACCTCAATCCCAAATCCCAATTTTATTTCACTAATATTTTCTATTTTGGAAATAAAAGATTTGCTATTTTGGGAAAAAAAAAAAAAAAGAAGGGAAAAACCCTGCCCTAAAGGAGACCACGGGAGAGTGTTGGGGGAGAGGGAGAGAGGGATACCTGCCGGAGAAGATGGCAGCAGCGCGTGTCGTCGGTGTTGATGCCAGAGACTATTTGGGATTTCTACCGATTTGGGGAAGTTTTAAAAGAGAGAAAGGAGTAGTCTCGTTTTTGTGTTTTTTCTCTCTTTAGGAATCATGGAAGGCGGGTGGGGGGACTTGAAGGGTTTTTTTAACTGGGGGCTGGGCCAAACGGGCTTTAAGGCCCTATGGGCTTTTTACAAGTTGTGGAGGGGTTCAGCCCCCATGTAATTACAAGTGGGTCCGCCTTTGCCTAAGGGTCAGGCCTTTGCCTCCGTTCATATGTTTGATGTATCTCCTGTTGCCATTCTGAGGCTCTCACTGGCTCTGGCCTTTCTCCAGTCAAATTCTCTATGTAGCGAGCTGTGAATCATCATCTAGTACCGACTCTTCTGCGTCCTCCAGCCACTCTGCGAGTACGTCATCGTCCTATGAAAAAAATGTAGTTCAAATTAATTCGGCAGAAGTTAAATCCTGCTAATCCTCAAACTCTCTTCGTCTTCATTGTTGGCTCTTGATGCATCATATACCCATAAAACAATGGGTTGACATGGCCCCATTGCGCCCAAACTCCAAACCCAAGAGGACCAGCTGTTTATTGTGGAAATTGTGAGTCAATTAGGAGTTTAGTTTGATTGTTTCAGCAAGTTTCTAGTGTAGGAGACCTAATAAATCAAGTGACCTTAAAAATGAATAAAAAATAGGGATATAATATCCTTTCTTGTTGGAGAGGATTTTGGAATTTGAATCAAATTAGAATCCTTGAGTGATTGTATTATTTGAAGGAGCCCATGTTTGGAGGGATCCTTCCACTAATCTGACTGCGTCTGATCAGGTATCAGATCCAAATCCTTGGTGGATCGTGCTTTGGGTCAAGTTGATCTTCTTCTTCTTTCAGCTCATCTATTTTCCTTTCTTTCTTTTTTTTTCCAATTTTTCTTGGTATATTTTCATCACTTCATAAAACCCCAAAACCCAACTCTCTAAAACTCATCAAAACCTTCAGTTATTTGTCCCAAATTAACCCCAACCCATACCTAACTCGTAAGTTTCCCCCACAAAATCCCTTCAAACTGGGCTCCAATCCAACCCTAATTTTAACCTTAAACCTCCGAAAATACTTGTAGTTTTTCCCCATCAATTTCAGTCCCAGCAAACCCTAAATCCTTCCCAAAGTCAAACCCTCATCTTTACCCATAATTCCCCTTCAAATTTTACCTCTAACCGTAATCAATCCCGCCCTATACAAGTTGATCTTCTTCCTCTTTTCCCTTTTTTCTATTTTTTTCCTTATTTTCCTTCAATTTTTGTCACTCTAGAAAAAACCCCAGAGCCAAACCACAAAAACACACCAGAGCCCTTCACTTTCCATTCCAAATCAACCTAAACCCATACCCAACCAAAAGCCTCAAGATTTCTCAGAAACTCTCTTCAAATTTTGGCTCAAATCACCACCAATTTTGGACTTAAATGCTAAATTTGAAAATACTCCAACTTTTTTCCATAACGGACTAGAAAAAAAACTCTGGAAATTCTGAATCATGAGCAAGAAGAATCAATGAAAGAGCAAAGGAAAGAACTAAAGGAAGTCATGAATCTACCAAAAGAGCTGAAAACCATGAGGATGACATAGAAAAGACCAAAGGGAAGACGATTTCATGACAAAATCAGATGAAACAACATGTAGAACCCTATGATCGTACTTCAGAAGAACTAGTAGACAAAAAGGCCAAATTTCTATGGACAGTGTTGATCAAAAGATACACATGACAATGGAAGTAAAGGGGAAAGGGACATCTTGAATCTAGTTAGCAACAACCCTAATCATCCAATGGATCTGACTGTAATGACAATTTCAGAAGAGCCATATGGATCATCAAAGAACAAATCAGTTGTTCCAGTGGTTTCACAAGAAGATCCATTTGTTGAAGTCCCTCACATTGACTTCTTCTTTGGGGAGAATGATGGATAGTTAAAGTTTGTGATCTGATTATAAAATTCTACAATTGGAACATCCAATGGTTCAATTTTGCATCCATGCGAACTTTGACCATTAAACAATTGATGCCTCCAATCTACTTCTAGTTCAAGGAAAAGAACAAGAAAAAATTTCAAACCATGCAAAGAGAATGAAGATCAACAAGAAAATTGAAGGTTTGTACAGTGGATCTTGGACCCAAGAGGACATCTATGGACCTCCAGCCCAGACCCATAACCAATCGGTCGACCCAGTCTCATTGGGCCCAGCCTGTAGGCCCAATAAGACCAGCTGCTTACTGTGGGAATTTTCAGTCTACTAGGAGTTTAGTCAATTGTCAACGAGTTTCTAGTGAGGGAGACCTAATAAATCAAGCAACTTATAATTCGAAGATGTAGTTTCTTTTCTTGTTAAAAAGATTTCGGAATTTTAATCGAACTAGGAAAGGGAAAGAAAAAGGAAGGGAGAAAGAGGTTTTTTTTTTTTTTTTTTTTGGTTGGTTGGTGGAGTGTGTGGGTGTGTGTGTGTGTGTGTGTTGGGGATTTTCAAATGGGTATCCCGAGTCTCCAAATTTGAATAAAGCGGTTCTAAAACATCCGGGAGAATCTCGGTTCCATATCCATGCATAGAGGATCCAAAACCGGATCCTAGTATGCTCCGACCCTAGGTTTTGAATACATGAAGATTGCAATTACATGTAATAACTCATGTAGGTTTTAAGGGCCTTCGTGGTTTGAGTTATATTTATATTTGAGAGTCTACTTAAGTTTAATTGTATATCATTTATTAGACGTACTTTTATATTTAATACTTTATTTTAAGCTTTTTTATCCAATTATACTAATGCAATATACATCTGATTTTGGATCCAGATTCAGAACTGGATTCGTGTTTTAAGTTGAATTCGAAATTGGATACAAGAAGATGTTCCATGTCGGATCCAGATCCAGATTATCAAATGGATCCAAGTCTGGATGCACCATGGTTCTGCCCGAGATTTGACCCATTTGCATCCATGGGGAGGACGTCCAGACCCCACTATCTATCTTATGGAATTCAATAAAATTCTTATTATGTAGAACGCTTGAGTGCTTGTTTTATTTAAAGGTGCGTATGTATGGGTGGATCCTTCCACTAATCTGGCTGCGTTGGCTCTAGAGCTTGAGGTTGTAGTGGATACAGACCAACTTGTTATACTTTTGCACCCTGAGCCAGTTCCTTGGTCTAGTGTGAATAAAGGAGAAAGTGCTCCAATTCCTCTCACAATTTGACACTGCTGCTATTTGACTAAGGACCTTTATTGCTGTTTTTTTCAGTGTTCGGAGCACTTTCTTTGTAGTTCATCCAGCACTCAGCTGAAATTCAAACAGAAGGAGATTAATTAACTTTTCTTATAAAAAATGAAGTTATTATTTCATATTCATTATTGGAATATGATTTCGTGATAGCTCTTCTAGCAACGGGTTGCCCAAAAACCTCTCCATTCCTTTATATGAATCTTATAAGAATACTCGAGCTTTATCTTTAATTATTATCCATTATCTTAATAACACTAAAAATTTGTTCTCTTGGTTGATGGTCTCACATGCATCATCGTTATTTTCAGATATGTCCTTTTTTTTTTTGAAAGATTTACTGAATTGGGACAGCTTACCATTTCTAGGGAAGCTTCGAATCATATGTTCTATAGGAGAATCAGTAGGGAAGAAGTTATAGAAGTATTGAAAAGGATGAAGAATGGGAAAGCGGTTGGGCCAGATGGTATCCCTATTGAGGTCTGGAGGTGCTTGGGGGAGAATGGAATAAGTTAGTTGACAAAACTTTTTAATGTAGTGCTAAAGAGCAAGAAGATGCCTGATGCATGGAGGAAAAGTATTCTTATACCCATATACAAGAACAAAGGTGATATTCAGAACTGTGCGAACTACCGCGGGATTAAATTGATGAGCCATACGATGAAATTATGGGAGAGAGTTATTGAGAGAAGACTAAGAAGAACAACAAACGTCTCAGAGAATCAGTTTGGTTTCATGCCTGGGAGATCAACCATGGAGGCTATCTTTCTCTTGAGGAGGTTAATGGAACAGTATAGAGAAGGTCAGAGAGATTTACATATGGTGTTCATTGACTTGGAGAAGGCCTATGACCGGGTTCCTAGGAAGATTCTATGGGGAGTACTGGAAAAGAAAAGAGTATCACATATTGAGGCGATAAAGGATATGTATGATAGAGCCGTGACATCTATAAGGACGACTGGCGGATAGACTAAGGAGTTTCCTATCACGATTGGTCTACACCAAGGCTCAGCGTTAAGCCCGTACTTGTTTGCACTAGTTATCGATGAGATTACAAGACATATTCAGGATGAGGTGTCGTGGTGTATGCTATTTGCAGATGACATTGTTTTAGTAGATGAGACGAGAGAAGAAGTGAATGCTAAGCTAGAAATGTGGCGGAAAACGTTAGAGACAAAAGGGTTTAGGCTAAGTCGATGCAAGACGGAATATATGGAATGCAAGTTTAGCCAAAGTATGACACTTGGTAACATAGAATTAAGTTTGGGCACACAAAAGATTGTAGAGAAAGAAAACTTTAGGTACCTTGGATCGATGGTGCAACAGGATGGAGGGATTGATACTGATGTAAGTCACAGGATTCAGGCCGGGTGGACCAAATGGAGGAGTGCTTCGGGGGTCTTGTGTGATCGGAAAGTCCCCCTCAAGGTTAAAGGAAAGTATTATAAGGTGGCGGTAAGACCAGCATTGTTATACGGATCAGAGTGTTGGGCAGTAAAGCATAATCATGTTAAGAAGATGGAAGTTGCGGAGATGAGAATGCTAAGATGGATGTGCGGGATCACAATGAGAGATAGGATTAGGAATGAGGAGATTAGGGGCAAAGTAGGAATATCACCGATTGGATATAAAATGAGAGAAAATCGACTAAGATGGTTTGGCCATGTTAGAAGGCGTCCAACGGAGGCACCTGTTAAAAGATGTGAAGGCATGGAGATTGCCAGGAGTAGGAGAGGGAGACCCAAGAGAAGTTGGAAAGAAACTATTAAACATGACCTTACCTACATGGATCTAACGGAGGACATGGCCCTAAACAGATTTGATTGGCGTCGTCAAATCCATATAGCTGACCCCACCTAGTGGAAAAAGGCTTGGTTTGGTTTGGTTTGGTTTGAAAGATTTGCTGAAATCCATTAAAAAAGAGAGGAGTCACAGACTCTGTTCAGTATAAGAGCACTATACTGAACCAAAAAAGACTCAGCAACAAAAACAAGCTAGGTCATGCAAAAACAGCACCCGTACAAGACTGAAAGAAAACCAAAAATCAGGAAGGCAAGGCAGAAGTTGCAGAAAGGATCAAGTCTGGCTTCCCAATTCCTTCTTTAGCCAGCCATCTACCTCCCCATTAGCACTGCGGTTAATATGATTTAAGGAAGCTCTTAATCTTATAGATAGGTCCTTTACTTCTTCAAAAGTGTCTGCCAACTGCCATGGAGGATTTGCCTTTCCAGAAGTCCACTGAATAGTACAAGAACAATCACCTTCCACCCTCAAGCCAAGTAAGCTGCGACAAAAGGCTTCTCTAAGGCCGGTCAAGAGAGCAAACAACTCATCTTTATTAACAGTACGAAGGCCGGCAGGACCCGAGTTATTTCTTGATTTCCTTCCATGTATCAGAACTGTGGATTGAGGAGGTAACCCACATATTATATTATGCAATAGTTTCACTTCAGTTGAATAGACAATTTAGCAATGCATAATTTATTAATTGGGAAAGAAGAAGGTACAAGTTACCTGCAATGTGCAAGTCATGACATATGAGAAGCATGCAGTCTGCTCGTAGGAGAACAAAACATTCCACACATATATTTTGATTTATGAATGCTATTTTTTTTTTAATTCACAAAAAAATCATGTTGTGTTACTATCTTTGTTGTTAAATGTTTATTGGCCTCATGTGCAACATAGGTCTCTCTCTCTCAATATTGTAATTCTGTCATAAATTTTTCCCCTACTCTTCTATATATATATATATATATATTTAAGAGTGGTCTACTCCTGCTTACTGTGTTGGCTGAAATGAAATTTTCTTCTGTTTAAACTGTATTGGCATGTAGACCTGAGAAAATGCCTGTTATTGCAGTGGGCTCTCATGACATTGTTAGATCCAGCTGCTAGTCTAGCTAATTTGATCTACATTGGATATGCTGGTGACCCTGCTGCAGCACTCCATGTAACCAGGCGAAGGAGGTTGGATCGCAACAAACAACAGTCACAGAGGAATGTTCTCCAGTGCTATGTATTTGGCCCTAGAAAAGGCGGAAAGTCTGCTCTGCTGAATGCTTTCATTGGAAGGTGTGGTGCTTTTGGTTCTTATACATGTCAGCTTGATTGTTTCAGTTCAACTCCTATCTATTTACAAATGTTGCTTCTATCGTAAATATCATGAACACAATCTGAGCTGACTTTCCTATTGTCTTAGTTATGGACATTTCTCTATTGTTCTGTTTCTGGTTATCTTTCACATTGGCTTAAATGCCTTTGTCATGGATGCTGATACCTTTTCTTTTAATAAATCATGATTCTAATTATTTTTTATTTGAAATGCAGGCCCT
This sequence comes from Umbellularia californica, assembly GCA_028538565.1. Classification (NCBI taxonomy): domain Eukaryota; kingdom Viridiplantae; phylum Streptophyta; class Magnoliopsida; order Laurales; family Lauraceae; genus Umbellularia; species Umbellularia californica. The sequence continues at coordinate 33,817,934 of JAPQWN010000003.1, forward strand.
TCTCTGAAAAACATACTGCAACAACTACTGAGCGGTTTGCTGCGAATGTTGTTGAGCAGCAAGGGGTAAGTTGCATGTGAAGAAGCATACAATACTCTCTCTCTAGCTATATAAATATTGTGTGTCTGTAAGAGACTGCATGGCTGTATATCTACATGCCATATATGTCTGTTCGTTTGCATGTGCATGTGAGTGTATCCAAATGCCCGAATTACGTTTAAATGCACAAAAGTTGAGACTAATAATCTGTGCTTTATACTTTTTTTTTTTCAGATCAGTAATGGTCTTTATACTAACATTTGATTTCCTAATTCTGGTTGTATCCCCCCAGATTCTGGAAGGGCTGTAGTGGATTTGAAGTAAAGATGGTAGAAACAAAATTCTTTGCTAGAAAATAGTTTGCTGATTTTAGTGGCAAGGCTCTTTTTTTTTTTTTTTTTTTTGGGATCTGTATGGTAAGATTTACCTGAACTATAAAAAAAGATTGTGAATGTTTATTTCGAGAAATTTTTGGTGGTTTGATCTGAAATTCGAACCATGTTGTTAATGGTTCCTTTGTTGATTCTATCATATCTAGCAGGACATGTTCTATTAAACTTGTCTTGTTCTTGTCACTCAGCCTTTAATATTACTTTGTTGAATTATATTATCAGTAGCTTGGCTTGCCCTTTTTACCTTTAAACTAAATATTCTTTCACTCCTTGTTAATTCCTTTTCTTGGAGTTAAATGTATGTTTTTGCCTTTTTTTTTTAATGGTATGTTTTTACCTTGTCTATGAAGGGTACAAGAAAAAACATCCTTATAATGCGTGAGGTACCTGAAGACGGTGTTGAAAGGCTGCTGTCTACTAAAGAGTCCTTGGCAGCTTGTGACATAGCTGTATTTGTCTATGACAGGTACTAGCTAGGAAGTAGCTAGGAAGTTCCTGTATACTTGGCTATTTTGTATGCTTAGACACTTCCAGTCTCCAAAAGTAAATTTCTTTTAAAGATTTTTGTTGTTTCCTTCTATTTTTATTTTTGTTTTGGTTGATGGGAGGGAGTTTTGTTAATTAAGTGATATAGATTGTATGGGACAAAAAACATTCCTCTCATCATGGAAATGGATGGACACTAAAATATGGCATTAAAATATATGTAAAATGCTCGAAGCAGAAGGGAGTTGCTGATATATAATGATGCCTCTGCTGGTGAGTGGGCAAGCAGGTCTACCTCTCTGTCAGTGTTATAGAAGGTCACATCTTATCTCCAATCTGAGACTGGGAATCTAGTAAACTGTGGAAATGACCTTCCACGTTTGCTTTGAATTTCGGCTCTTATTTAGAATTTCCGTCAACAATCAATTTGCCATTAAATTATTCCTTCTAGTGTAGCTATCCAACAATACATTATCATGATTAACAATTCTTTTGGTTAATTATATTGTGTTTTCCATTAATTATATTTAGTTCCTGAGTTATTCTATCTAGTATGTATTGGGAAAGTGTGAATGGAAAACTAGGAGGAAATGGTCTCCTGAAAATCTGTAGGCATTGAACTCAAAATACTCACAACTACCATTAAACTACATTGAAGCTAATTTCCTCATAGTGAATCTGCATCAAAATTTTTTTTTTTGTTTGGGATTATTTCAAGTATCCTCCCTTAGTTTTTACCCTTTTCATGGAGGATCCCTTTGAATTGAGAATATTTAGTTATTTACCATTAAAAAAAATGGAATTGAGAATATCAAGAACATCATTATGTTTTCTATTTAGATTTCAATTAGGGGAAAATTTTCTCCTGCGGAATAACTCCATTTTTAGATAAGCACTAGTAGGGATATCAAACTAAATAATTGGGTTAATTTCAGGTCTGAGGAATTTGACACTGGAGTGGATGGCCTGGATTTGATGGATCCAGTGGTTGATTAATCCCTTGTTTGTTTGGATCGGTTTGATTGATCAAGAGGTCCCTTGATCTAGCTCAATTGAGGCCCAATCAAGAGGTTCAAACCAAGTTTTTGAAGGACAAGATGGATCTAGATCAGTTATGAAACTTTGTTTCCCTTTTCTATTCAACTTGTTTATACTGTTGGAATGGGATTCTTTACATTGAAAATTGTTAACCAAGGAAAGTACAAGGGGCTGCTGGGGTTTGCTCCGCTAATGAGGCAGAATTATTGGCCATCAGAACTGGCCTTAGAGAAGCGCTCCGTTTGAATCTCACTAACCTTATTGTGGAAGGGGACTCTTTTTGTGCTATCCAACGGGCCAAAGCTTTTGCTAAATCCCCTTGGAAGCTGGCAGGTGTGGATGAGATTTTGGATCTTTCTAGAAGCCTCCAATTTACCTTTTCCCACATTCTTCGTAGTGCTAATTCAAAAGCTGATCATCTTGTTAAGGAGGGTGCCTCTTGTCATATTCTCTGTTAAGATGTTTCCCTTGTACTTTTGTCTTGTTTCTGGGTTGGGGTTGGAGTCCTTTGTTTTGGTGGGGCCTGGCTTCATGCCTTTTTTGTTACAGTATACCTCTCCTATACTATATAATCTTTTATAAATACAGTCACTTTTTAAAATAAAAAAAAGTACAAGGGGCCAATATTAAGAAGAATCATATAGAGCGACCTTAAATTTGCAAGGAAGGGGACGGCCAAGTCATCTTGGGTTAATTTAGCAACTTTCCATATATTTTTTATTCTTTGATTTGTTTCATTTTTGTAATAATTAAGTCGGATTTCTTTCCTTAGGGATTACGATTGCTTCAATTTGGGTTGTAGTTTTGGGTTTTTTTTTCATGTGAAAACCTAAAAGTGTTCATGTACAATGGACGTCTATCTCCAGCTTTGTTTTCTTTCATATTGTTTCAATATAATTGCTTTGTTTGGAATTGTTACCCTCATTCTCCATTGATTTGAGTGTCTCTCCCAAGGGATTGAACATTATTTAAGTGGTGGATAAGCAATTTTTACAACTTTTCTCCTTGTGATTGCTTGAGTTGCTGTTTATTCAGGTTAGGGATTGGAACTGGGTTTTCCAGTTAAGTGGGGCTTACCCTTTCGACCTCCATTTGAATTGGAGGTGGGTCTGACTTCAGGTTTGAGTCTTAGATTGAAGGTCAGGTCGGTTTTTGGTTTGGAGTTATTGTTTGATTGGGTTGGATTGGGGTAAACTTAACTCAAGTTGCACATACACACCTATGTGCAACTTTGGAGTTCCCATGCATGTTCCCTAGTTTGGTTGCAAGTTGCAAGTCTTGTACCATGTTATTTGCATCTGGGTATTGGGTCCTTGTACACGTTTGAGTCCGGTTACGAGGTTTGATCTGACCAAAATGTAGGATACAAATACACGGATGATATTTAATATTTTATTTTTTACTACTAAAATATTAGTTCTTTTGCTTCTGAAACATCTTATATATTATTCTTTTTTCTCTGTTTCATAAATTTTGAACTGTGAGAATATAACATATTTATACAGCTGAACCATGTCTGACATAGATATCACTCCCTAAAAATAAGGTGGTAGTTTGAGACATGTTATTCTTTGGGCTTAGTTCTGTTGATTCATTTAAGACCATACATAGTAACTATGCCCAAAAAAAAAAAAAGGGAAGAAAACACCAATCCACGGTAAATTTAAAAGCTTGGCGTGTTTCATTTTGGTTGGTTACCTTGTACAAAGTCCAAGACCTCATGGACACAGTCGACACCCTGTGGAGTGCTCAGCCTCAACACACTTATCATGTAAACACAATAAAACACGAGAAGCTTTTGGATGTGATCTTCCCCTTCTTTGGTAAACCCTGGATATTTATAGCTTATAAGGAATGAATGAATGAGGGGCATTATCAATTACACGCCCAATCAGTGGCTGTCACAATCTGGAAAGGATATGAGTTTATCTAATCAATGTAGAATACTTCTATTCTACGGTATTGCGATGGTCCCTCATGGCTTGGTATGGTAATCCATGGGACCATAGTTATCAAAATCCTATGATTCGTATCCCGAATCCCGAATATTAAAGAAAACGATTCATATCTATATAATGAATCCCAATTTCAAATTAATCTTAGGATTCATGTATGAATCCTACGATTCGATGCTCGTTTCATTGAATCTTATGATTCAAGCGATTCAACTAAGCGAGAATGGCTATAGCCAGTAAGCTAATATTAATAATCTTTTACCTTTTTTCTTTCTTTATTATCTCTTTCTTTTATCGCTTGTATTTTTAAAAGGTTATTTAGTAGTTAATGAAACCTTATAATAATTTTTTAATGCTTTGATAAAGTTTTGAAGATGAAGAAAGAACATGCATTTAACTAAAGCATTCGACTATCTGTATGTTGTTTGTTTATATCTTCTTCTTTTTTTAATTTATTTTGGTTTTTTTCTTTGTGAACACTTTCTTAACTTTAAGAGATATCGTACCATGTAAGATTGATGGTTTGGATTTTATTTTATTTTTATATTTTGATTTAAAGATAATAAAAAAAATCTATATTGATGCTTTAAAATTATTCAACAATATGTAATAGTATATGTCATGATGTTCTTGATATGATTGTATGATAGACTTCTTATTATAGCTATACTACTATAAATGGCAAAATGGATGGTTATGAATAATTAATTTTTTTCCTTTTCTTTTAATTTTTAATTATTTTAATTTTTCTTAGAAATATAAAAAATCCTACAATTCACAATACGATTCCCGATTCGATTCGATTCATGGGTATGAACGATTTATGATACAATTCCGATTTTGAAAACTATGCACGGGACTACTTAACAACACTTCTATGTTACTTTTCTATTACAAAAACTTCTTTCACTCTTTTTGGCAGCTGATATTTCATATTGTTGATTTTTTGCTGAATGATTCAATGATATAACTCCTCTTGTTTGTAGTTCTGATGAAAGTTCATGGCAAAGAGCAAGGGAATTGCTTATGAAAGTAGCTACTCGTGGAGAAGACACTGGTTTTGAGGTGCCTTGCCTTATAGTACCAGCTAAAGATGACCTTGATCCATCTCCAATGGCAGTACAAGAATCCACAAGGGTATCTACTTTATCCTTGAAACTTCGTGCTACCATTTCTCACTGACATATGACAGTTACAAGCTTATTACGTCATTGTTGTTGTTTATACAGTTTTCTTGAATTTAACATGTTCCTTCCTGTATGAAAATTTCTTTATTCTTATTTTGATTTTAATGATCATGTATGACATTATTTACTAGTTGATCGACGTATTTGCTATGTGATCGTGATTTTGAGTTTTGACACAAATAGTTTGCTTCTTGATATTTATGTGAAATTTTTTATTAAAAAAAGCTGAAAATATTTGCCCTATATTCATTTGGATTAACTATCAGGGAAGGAGCTTTGTCCTCAACCATCTAACTCTTATAATATTCGTTAGATCCCTGTGATCCATATTGTGGAGCTGTGGTCTATTCATGAAAATTTAATCTCTTTTAAATGTATTTTGACTGTGTGCCCGTTTAAGTTGATGATGTTGATTTTTTGCTTAGTGAGCACTCATGGTCATCTTTGTCAAAACCTCCACTTATTGTTGTGGCTGAAGTTAGTTTCAATCTGATTTTTCCATTTGGGGCAAAAACCATAAAAAACAAGAGAAGACCATGGATGTATGAATGTGGAAGTAAAGGGCCTATGAATAGACAAACGTGGAACATCTCCTGCATCCTGTAAGCACAAAATGCATACATTGACAATAAACATGTTGCTGCACCTTCTCAGTTGATGGGTTGTTAAGATCTTTGAGAGGTTCTGTTTAACAAAAATAATAATAATAATAACATGTGTTGGGTGTTATTCCTAAAATACAAAGTGCCATCCGGAAGCACAAATTGCATACATTAACAATAAAAATATCGTTGTACCTTCGCAGTTGATTGGTTGTAAAGAACTTTGAGAGATTCTGTATAAGAAAAAGAAAATAAAACCTAACATGTGTTGGGGTCTTATTCTTCCACAAGTACAAAATGCCATCTGTGCGGAAAACCCTATTGGTAATATAGCCATAAAATGACTTGAGTTGAAAACTTGCCTCATGTATTGAGTGAGCAAATGCAAAATTAACATCCGGATTCTGGAATAGACACCCTCTGAATAGCAATTGACAAATCTGATATGGAATAATCTCATCTTCAATTAAGGCTTATGAATTATGATTCCTTTAGCAAAAATTAGATGTGGGCTGGAATTGGTTTCTCTCCATTTTGGTATAACATAATTATCCCTTCCAAGGAAGCTTACATGATAATGAGGGTAAAGGAGGAATACTGGATAATCCATACAGCTGGGCCAAGGAAGAGAAATGCTGTGCACAATCTTTCTATCTACATCTACTTTGCTTGGCAAGCTGTGCGTGGTGCTTCTCTGGTGCACAATCATCAATGTGCATTTTGTTACTTTCATTGTGTCTGGATCATTTTCAGACTTCCCATCAAGTTGATGTGGAACTTTGGTGAGCCCCAATTTGAGAACCAAGAACTGGTGCCAAACCGTAGTCATTGCTTTTCCAAGTAATCTGAAATTTAGAGGTTCAGAGATATAAGGTAAGGTAATTGTGCTTTTTTCATAGTATATTTCCTATAGAGTGGCATTTGACCTCTGTGTTTGATTCTTTTGTGAAATTCTGGATTGGTAATCTAAATTAGTAAATTGAACTGATGTTGACATCACGAGTGGAAGTTGGTGGTGGCCCAGGTTCCTGAAGCAGTTCTCAACTTCTCATACAACTATGAACCACCACATTGCATATTGATGCAAGGGCATCCTACACAGTCAGCATCTACTTAAGTAGAGGGGTGAAGTTGTGGATCTTTTTAGGGAATAAAATGTCAATCCAAGCCCAAGCAAGCCCAGGCCCATTCTGGGCCCAGGGCCCAGACTTCATGTATTACTTAGTCAAAGCTTCTTAGTTTGTAGAAGAGTTTTTTTAGGATCTGATTAGTGATACCTACATGTAATCAGGGATTTCATCCCCTTTATAATGAGAAGAACAGTCGACCAAGAAGGTCATTGCATTCAGCACATCTCTTCAGAATTCTTTCCATCTCTCTAAAATGATATGGTATCAGAGCCTTGATATCTAGATCATTCAAGACATCTTCCACGTCTGGAAGCACTCAGTGCATCTCCGATCATCCTAGATCATCCCAGATCATCTCCGATCAAGTGAGGCCCACCTGAGATCGTCTTCATCAACTCAGCGGAACCAGACCATGTTGATCGACTGGAATTGCTGGTATTTATGGTGATTTTTCAGGAATTTATTTCCCATCCGAATTAGGTTTTCCATCGCAATTTGTGGTACGTCAGATTTCTCGATCTGATTTCATCTCGGCCGTCCAAAATCAAGGATCTTGGTTATTTTTGGCTGAATCTTCTTCCCTCATTTGCGAAAATATGCTGTGCCTTCATCCCCGACCTCTGATCTGTCCTATGATGATCTGGTGGGGCTTCTGTTTATGGAATCATACTGACGGAATGGTCGTCAGTCAGTTTTAGTGCAGATCTGTGCACTGTTTCGCCTGCACTGTCTCTATTTGTGCATCTTCTTCATTATCAAACACATATTCTTCACTGGAAGACATTTTCTGCCACCTGATCGTCTGTGATCATCCCTGATCATCTCCGATCAGCCGTAGCCCACCTGCGATCATCAACCTCATATCAGTGGAAGCGGCTCATCTTGGTCGCCTGGGTCTCTTCTTATTTCTGGACATTTTTTCAAGATTTATGGATCATCAGAGGTAGGCATTCTACTAACTTTTGTGGAAATTCAGTTTTATCAACTTGTTTTCATCTCAGCTGTCCAGAATTTTGGATTCCCGTTGGTTCTGCCTGGGACCACTTCCATTAGGTGCGAAAATAGTCCACTCTTCCATCCCCACCCTTTGATCTGGCCATTGATCATTTGCTAGGGCACACGTGGGAATCTACCCACTGAACGACAGGGACGACTTGCCCTCTGTTGGGAGTTTTGTTTGGTTCTGGCTGTTTTTATGCTACAGTACTGTGCTGTGTGATATCTGCACTGTGGTCGTGCCTTTTTTGGTCTACTGCTGCCTAGCTACAGCAACTATGAGAATTTTTTTTGGTCCGGCTGTTCTCTGTTCTTGTTTATTCCGGTGTGAAGATTTTTTTCTCTTTGTCTGCTCATCATGGACAAATCTGAAATTAAAATGGTTCTGTTTGATGGAAACAATTATACCTCCTGGGCCTTCCAATTTCAAATTTGCTTAGAAGGCAAGGAACTCTGGGCATATATTGATGGATTTGAACCTTTACCGGCGGAAGATGATAAAAAGATTTTAGCTTGGAAAAATAAGGATGCTAAAATCAAAACCTAGTTGCTGGGCTCGGTTGAGTCCCATTTTATCCTCAACCTCCGACCTTGCAAAACTGCCAGGGAAATGTGGGATTATCTTAAGAAGATCTATCAACAAGGCAATGCTGCCCGTCAATTTCAATTGGAACTTGACATTTCTCAATTCACTCAAGGCACCCAGTCTATTCAGGAGTATTACAATGATTTTCGCCGACTGTGGTCAGAATATGATGAGATTAAGTTTGCCACGGTGTCTGACGCACTCCTACTTGTACTCCTTCCCTTACAGCAAAGTAGCCATCGGGATCAATTTCTTATGAAACTTCGTCGGGAGTTTGAGACAGTTCGATCTAACTTAATGAGCAGGGCTTCTCTTCCCAGCTTGGATGACTGTCTTCAGGAGCTTCTGCGGGAAGAATAGTGTCTGGTCACGAAAACTACTCTGGAACAACAGGGTTCTACTGAGGCTTCGCTTGCCTATGTTGCTACCACCAGACCATCTTCCCGGGATATCAGTAAAGTTCAGTGCCATAACTGCAAGAAATATGGTCACTATGCAAATCAATGCAAGGCCAAGATCTGCCGATATTGTAAGGCCACTGGGCATGTCATTGATGAATGCCGGAAGAAGGGTCGCAATTCTACTTCCCGCAACTATGTGCCGTCAGCCTTTGGTCCTTACACAGTGCCATCAGCTCCTAGTGCTTACACAATCACCACTCCTCAATATGCATCCTCTGAATTCAGTGCTATGCCGTATGATTCTTCCTCCCAACCTGGTTCCTCCACGCAATCTGCATCCCCAGCTCCTCTCACCACTGAGATGGTCAACCAAATGATTATCAATGCCTTAGCCTCTATGAACATCACAGGTACTGAGTCTTCTCTTTCTAATACCTGGTACTTAGATTCTGGTGCAAGTAACCATATGACCTCCTCACCCGTAAAATTACAAAATGTCGTTCCTTACACTGGTCATCTTACCGGCCAACAAAGATCATCTTCCCATCACCTCTGTTGGTGATACCCCTAGGCCTTTACCCTTAACCAATGTTTTCGTTTCTCCTCCTCTTGCTACCAATTTGGTTTCTGTGGGTCAACTTGTTGAAAATAATTACAATGTCTCCTTTTCTTCTTCTGGTTGTGTTGTGCAGGACCGGGAGTCTGGGGAAGTGATCGCGAGGGGGCCTAAGCGTGGCAGACTTTTTTCCTTACCAGTGTCTTCATTTATTCATGATCAAGCTTTACATCAGTTATTTTGTTTTTTCATTCAGCATAATTCTTGTTTGTGGCATAATAGACTTGGTCATCCGAATGTTTCTACCATATCTACTTTATTTCAATCTGGATCATAGATGAAAATAGAGGCCGCTACGAAGTGTAGCGGGGCCGCCACGCATTTTTGAAAAAAGCGGGGTTCACACCGCTACGCGAATGTAACGGCCGCTACGGGGCCGCTACGGGGTGAGAAATTCCTACTTTCCAATTTTTTTTAAAATGCATAATAAGACTTATTTCTTTTCTTCTTCTCTCCAAATAACATTTCTACACAACTCTTTTACCCTTTTATGTTTAAAAGAACACCAAAACGCACATGATCTCGCCGAATTGTAGTCGATACAAAGAGTTCTTCTCAATGATTCTTCTCTAAGTACATCTATTAGACACCCCCTTTGGTAGATGCATTTTTTTCTCTAGTTACTCTTAAGTCTTGACTTCATGACATAAATTTTTCTTTTATAAGCCTTTCATTAGTTTCTAAATTAGCATAACTAAGTAACATGAACACATGTAAAAAAAAATGATCATTACTATTATTTTCTATTTATACAACGATACAGGACCTCATATAGTGAGGGGACCGCTACGCCCCCTTACCTTAGTTACTTTTGTAAAAAAAAATACATTTTCTCTCATTTTCCAATATTCTAAATTTTCTAGAATTTTTTCATATTTTTTTGATGATTTTTTCAAATCGCACCGCTACACCACTACGTAGCGTTTTGGCGGCAGGCCGCTACGCCCGCCGCTACTGCTATTTTCATCCTTGATCTGGATTAATAAATAAACCTATTGATTCTGCTTCTTTTGAATGTAATGCTTGTAAATTAGGAAAGAGTAAAACTTTACCTTTTCCAAACTCTAACACACGGAGCACTGCATGTTTTGACTTAATTCACAGTGATGTTTGGGGCATTGCTCCGACCCTTTCCCATAGTCATTTCAAATACTTTGTCACCTTCATTGATGACTACAGCAGATTTACTTGGATATATTTATTACATTCGAAGTCTGATGTTCTTAATGCATTTAGATTTTTTGTTAACTATGTTGAAAACCAATTCTCTACATGCATTAAAACTTTGCGCTCCGACTAGGGGGGGAGTATGTTTCCAAAGATTTTCAATCATTTTTAGACAATAAAGGAATCATTTCTCAACGTACCTATTCGTATACTCCACAACAAAATGGGGTCGCGGAACGGAAAAACAGACATCTTCTTGATGTAACTAGGACTCTTCTGATTGAATCATCAGTCCCCCCTCGTTTTTGGACTGAAGCCCTCACCACGGCTGCCTATCTCATTAACCGCCTTCCTTCACCTACCATTGCTCATTTAACGCCTCATTTTAAATTGTTTGGTCATCATCCTGTGTTTGATCACCTACATACATTTGGCTGTGTTTGCTTCGTTCATCTACCTCCCACAGAAAAAACGAAACTAACAGCACAATCTCGCAGGTGTGCCTTTTTGGGTTATGCCACTAATCAAAAAGGTTTTGTTTGTTATGATCCCATTGGTCGTCGTATCAGGCTTTCTCGAAATGTTATTTTCTTTGAAAATCAATATTTCTTCCAAACTCACATAGATTGTCCTCACCCCTCTTCACCAGCTCTCTTACCAGGTTTTTCAGATCAAACCTCTGTTACTAGGTTTAATCCTGCTTTTGTATACCACCGACGGGATAAACCTCCCATTGCAGATGGCCCTCTCCCTGATCCTCCACCGACAACTGGTTCCACGCCTACTCCTGCTTTACGTCGCTCCTCCAGAAATTCTAGACCGCCAGAGCGGTATGACTTTACTCATACTTCTTTGATGACCACTCTCTCTTCTATCTCTATCCCAAGTTCTTATTTGCAGGCTGTCCAACAAGATTGCTGGAACCAGGCCATGAAGGAGGAATTAGACGCATTAGATCTGAATCACACATGGGATATTGTGGAGTGTCCTTCAGCGGTTAAGCCCATTGGTTACAAATGGATCTACTCGATCAAACTTAAATCTGATGGGTCCTTGGATAGACACAAAGCTAGACTTGTGGCACTCGGAAACAGACAAGAGTATGGCATTGACTACGAGGAGACATTTGCACCTGTGGCAAAGATGACCTCTGTTAGGTTACTTCTCGCCATTGCTGCATCTCAGTCTTGGCCATTATACCAAATGGATGTCAAAAATGCATTTCTCCATGGGGATTTGCAGGAAGAAGTCTATATGCGTATACCACAAGGCGTCCCCTCTCCCTCCAAGAGGTCTGTCTGTCGGCTGCGAAAATCACTTTATGGTCTAAAGCAAGCTCCTCGGGCATGGTTCGAAACCTTCAGAGGTCGATTATGCGAAAGTGGGTTTACTCAGAGCTCTTATGATCCATCTCTCTTTCTCTGCCACACATCTACAGGGGTTACTGTACTTCTGGTGTATGTTGACGATATTATTATCACTGGCACGGATGATGGTATTATCAAATCTCTCCAAGCTTCTCTCCGGACTTACTTTCATATGAAGGATTTGGGTCCTTTGCATTATTTCTTGGGCTTAGAGGTGCATCAATCTCCCAAAGGTCTTTTTGTTAATCAACACAAATACACATCAGACCTTATCGAGTTGGCTGACCTCCATGATTCTTCGCCTGTTGATACACCCGTCGAGGTAAATCTCAAGCTGAGTAAAGATGATGGAGACCTTCTTCCTGATCCTCATACATACCGGCGCCTGGTGGGCAGTCTTGTCTATCTCACCATCACTAGACCTGACATATCCTTTGCTGTTAATCTTGTGAGCCAGTTTATGACTGCTCTTCGACACCTTCGTTTGACAGCTGTGAAGCGCATTATCCGTTATCTGCTAAGAACTGCCCCTCGTGGTTTATATTATCCAAAGGATAATCCTCTTCATCTAACTGCTTATGCGGATGCTGACTGGGCAGGCTGTCAAGACACGCGTTGTTCTACTACTGGTTGGTGCATGTACCTTGGCAATTCGCTCATTTCTTAGAAATGTAAGAAACAAGCACGTGTGTCCAGATCTTCCACGGAAGCTGAATATAGGGCGATGTCTTCTGCTTGTTCTGAAGTCTTATGGCTACGGAGCCTTCTTTCGGAACTTGGATTCACTCCAACCTCTCCTACTCCATTGCATGCTGACAATACTGGGGCTATCCGAATCACTGAAAATCCAGTATTCCATGAACGCACCAAATATATTGAAGTTGACTGCCACTTTATTCGGGATGAATTTAAGCGGGATGTCATTAGTCTACCTCATGTCCCTACATAAATTCAGTTTGCAGATATCTTCACAAAGGGACTTCCTCGGCCTCGACATCAATTTCTTGTTTCCAAATTGCTGCTTTATGACTTCCCGGCATCAATTTGAGAGGGGGTGTCAATCCAAGCCCAGGCCCATTCTGGGCCCAGGGCCCAGACTTAATGTATTACTTAGTCAAAGCTTCTTAGTTTGTAAAAGAGTTTTTTTAGGATCTGATTAGTGATACTTACATGTAATCAGGGATTTCATCCCCTTTATAATGAGAAGAACAGTCGACCAAGAAGGTCACTGCATTCAGCACATCTCTTCAGAATTCTTTCCATCTCTCTAAAATGATATAAAAGACACCTGTGAGTAACAAAATATCCAAGTAACCACTGTGATTCAGACTAGACACATGGGTCGGCCAATCCGTTGGGCCAAGTCCATTGACCCAACTGGACATCCATTTAATTAGAGAGTTTAAGTTACAGTTAGGAGTCTTATTTGAGAGTTTTACTTTATTTTGAAATCTTTACATTATGATTTTTATTTTATTTGGACTGTTAAGCAAGTTAATGATTAATTTCCTTTATTGTTTAGGAAAGCAGAGTCCTACTAGGAAAGGGGATGCCCAACTCTTCATATAAATATGTAATCCCTTCATTAGGAGAATAGTTCATGATTATTCAATAAAGATTGTTATGTTTGGTTTGGTGTTTCTCTTCAATGGAAAGAGCGCTTGTAGGTGTTGAGTTCTCAGAGGAATTCGGTCCCATATGTGGAGTTGGTCCTAATTGGAATCCATCTAGGATTCAGATCCGTAAAGTTTGTGTACACCCATTCCATCACCGTTCCATCACCGCTTGCCGATCCGAGGCGGCGGCGAATTGTCCGGTGAAGGTGTAAAGGGTTTGACATAAATCGTCTTGCAATCTGCAGTGCATAAGATTTTTCTGGATCACTCATTGTAAGATCTTTCTACCAACCTCCTAATATATGTCAAACCCCTGATAGATTAGAGGCAAGGCACATTAGTTCAAGGTGACAACCAGGGATCAATCTCTGGTCCTTACATTTGAAGTATCAATGTCCTACCTGTTGAGAAAGTCCCACAGCGCCCAAGTAATGGGTTGAGAGGGCTTCATATACCTGTTTGGGCCTTCCACCTATCAACTTAAGCTTTTGGGTCGGTACATGGTATCAGAGCGGGTTTCGTTATTGTCGTTCTTGTATAGCCCACGTGGCAGGCCCGTCCATGAAATCTGTCAGGCCTGCACGTGAAGGGGAGTGTTGAGAAAGTCCCACATCGCCCAAGTAATGGGTTGAGAGGGCTTCAGATACCTGTTTGGGCCTTCCACCTATCAGCTTAAGCTTTTGGGTTGGTACATGGTATCTTACACTACCACCGAGCCAATATAGCGAAAAGAAAAAGAAAATAAAAACAAACTTCCTGATATGGATTGGGATCTTTGGAATGCTCCACTGCCCCTGCTATATTTGAAAACTGAGTTCGATTATGGTTTTTATGGAATGAGCAATGGTTAACTTTGTTGTGTTAATGATCTCGTGTGGGGGGAGGGAGGGAGGGAGGGAGCGGCCGCTTTTCTCTTTTTCATAGAAAAGCGCAAAAATGAGCTGAATTTTCCGTGATTCCACAGAAAAACTTTCCTATGTTCTGTAAGAAACCGTATACCAACCCAAAAGCTTAAGCTGATAAGTGGAAGGCTCATACAGGTATATTAAGACATGTCAACATAGTTGTCAAAATTGTGTGATACACGATATGAATCGTACGATTCGTATCGTATCGGCACTAAACCGATTCGTATCAAAGGCCTGAATCGCTTTTGGGGTGTAATTGGTCGATTCATTAACGAATCGTCCGATACGATCTGATTCGGCATGAATCGCATGAATCGTGCGATTTTTGGTGGGCTGGAAAACAAAGAGCCCAAAATCTATTTGGGATGGCTTCCATTAAAAGAAATTAGATGCCCTATGCTATTCGTGAATCTGTTCAACTATTCCTTCTTCATTGTTGTATATGTGCTGCATCTATCCTCTGGTCTTGTGATTTCTTTGGCTACTTCAACCCCGACAAGGAAGACTCTGCTATGTTTGTTTGACTATGCTCCTCCTCCTCCCTCCTCGACTTGCCTCGCCGCTGTCTGTTTTTGCAGTCTTCATTTGTTGGAAGCCGAAGCCCTTTCATCACTCCAATGAGAGAAGAAAAGAGCAGCGGCTGAACTGTAGAAGTTCAGGCTCCTTCATTCTCTGCCAGCTGCCTTCTGTTTGCTTCAATGAGAGAAGCGGAGCAGTGTCCAGGTGCCTTCGTTTGCAGAAAAAAGAAGAGCAGCAGTTGAATTCTCTTCTTCCATCTACCCAGTCCGGGTACGCATTTTATTTTATATTTTTTTCTCCTGACCCTCCACATGTCGATTCTTTCTTCCATCTGTCTTTTTTCTTTTTCTTTTTCTCATGACCAGTGGGGCCTAACAGCTGGGTCATTGATGGATCTATATCCAGCTTTTCTTCTCTGTAGAACAGTGGGGCCCACCTAAGAGATCCAACTAATCCCTACTGAATGGACTGTTTGGATTTTACTAGTGGGCCCCACTTATTTTTGCTTAAGCAAAATCTCTGAGATTTTTTTATCCACCTGAGGGGGCCACCTGAAAATCTCAATTGCTATATGGGCCCCACTGATTGTAGGATCTTGGTAATTTTTTTTTCATGTACCACGGTTTTTTTTTTTTTTAACACCTTACTGGCATTGGCTGCTTGATTTATAGTGCGGGCCCCACCAGTGGACATGCAACTCTTTTTTATATCTTAATCATTTTTAGCGATTTAGATATAGTACATTAAGATGCTAGTATTTGTCATGTATTGATGTTGATATGGATGGAAAACATAGATTTTAAACATTTATAATTTTTCCTAGGTTTTCAATATTTTTTTGGATTTTTTTCATCTATATTAGAAAAGGTAGAAAATATCCTACGATTCACGATTCGATTCAACACCTTGAACGATTCATGATACGATTTACAATTTGACAACTATGCATGTCAAGCCTATTACTTAGGCGATGTGGGACTTCTCAACACTCTACATCCACGTGCAGGCCCAACAGATTTCATGGACGGCTGTCACGTGGGCTACACAAGAACGACGGGATCGAAAACCGCTCTGATACCATGTAAGAAACCATAGACCAACCCAAAAGCTTAAACTGATAGGTGGAAGGCTCATATAGGTATATTAAGACATGTCAAGCCTATTCCTTAGGCGATGTGGGATGTGGGACTTCCCAACATGTTCGTGTGTGCGCGTGTTTGGAAAGGGTGCCCTAAATTATCTCCTATTGACTTTCAATTGAATCTCCACTGCCACAATAGTATCTCACTCCATTTTATATCTGACTAAAGCAAAACCAATGTCTTCCAGTAGGTCTATGCATTGGGATGAACATCAACTACAGGACCTGCTTCTTTAAAAACCGCATAGAGATAGCGCCCCCCACCACCCACCCCCCCCCCCCAACACACACACACACACAAAAAAAAAAAAAAAACACCATTCACTGTTTGTCTGCCACTCTAGAGAAACCTGTTGCAGGATTGTTGAAACTAGATTTTGTGAAATAGAGTCCTGTCGTGCATCGACTTGAGTATTCTTCCAATAAGCTAGAAACACCCCTTTTGCTGTATTGGTGCTAACCTCCCAGCCGAACAGAATGGCTCTACTAGTTTTCTTGTAGTTTTTTTTGGTAAACAGTTTTCTTGGGGGAAAGCATTTTCTATCCTGTCATTTCTCTTTCAATTTCATAGTTAATTATCTTGAAATATGATGGGTGGATGTATGCCTGAATTGTTTACATTCTGCATTTTCTTTTATACCCGTGTTGTAGGTCAGCCAAGATTTGGGAATAGAACCACCCATACCTATTAGCATGAAATTAGGAGACTCGAACAATGTGTTCCGTAGAATTGTGGCTGCAGCACAACAACCTCATTTGAGCGTTCCTGAAACTGAAGCAGGAAGAAACCGCAAGCATTATAGGCAGCTTGTGAATCGATCTCTCATGTTTGCATCAGGTATGCATTTTGACTTCTCGTTTCTGTTTTTAGTTTTAGACATGGATGCTGTTTCTTGTATTTGTTTAATAAATATGGGTGCAGATTGAGTGGCTTGTTCTTTATTAACTATACAAACCTTGCAACTTGTGCTCTCGAATTTGTTGCAAGCAAATTTGTCACTTTTGTGTTGCTTAATGGTGACACGAATGTTCATCATGCAAGACAAACTGTTGAGTCTGTCCAAAGTTGAAACATAACATGTTGGTTGGGCCAGTGGTTATACCAGATGTATGTTGTACAATTTCTTTTGAGCTGTGGTTCTCATTATTCCTTAATGATGAATGCGTGGCCCAGAACACATTACACTACATATGCCACAATACCTGATACATATGGTGGTTGAGGATTAGACTTCTATAATCTACCAAGATTTGCGCCATCGAGCTTTTGTAGCCATATAATCCATTGCATTGTAATATACCGGCAAAATAATAATGATCATAAACGTCCCACAAATCATTGCCATAATTTTGATGGATAGCAATCTTGGACAATAGATTCATCGATTTTCTTGGACAGATAAATTAATGTCCCACCATCAATGTCACATGTCCATCTTGGACCGATTCATCAAAAAATTTTTTTTTTTTTCCAATGCATGCATGCATACCATGGTGTCTTGTCTTGCTGAGACCCACACCGATGCACCTATGTTAAGGTCGATGCATTTTCATTACCAGTAGCTCCTGAAAAACTTGGTCCTCCATGGGGCTAGGCCTTATTATAATCAAGTATGCATGTATTTAGATGTGTGCAAATACTATTATCGTACTAATGCTTCCCTGTAATTTATGCTATTATGTGTCTTTTTCTTTTTCCGAATAAACTCTCTTGATCACTGACTACTGTTTGCCTTTTGACATAACAGTTGGTGCTGCAGTTGCAATTGTTGGACTTGCGGCTTACCGTGTATATGTGGCTAGGAGAAATGCATCGAGTTAGGATCTATGCTACCATTTATTGAATATGGGTTGGAATTGCTTGCTTCATTTTTTGTGTCACCCTCTCATCTCTCTGGGTGTTCATCGAGGTAGTATGTACTATGTAGAAGAGCAGTTGCAATTGTTATTGAGGCCAGGGGAAGTTTGTTTTTCCGGCACTGGTAATCACTGTAATTACTCTCCCCCTTATTTAATGTTCTCTTCTCCTCTTTATGGTGCCAGCTTTGAAATGGTATCCTAAAACTGAGAAAGCGAGCTTATCAGGCGAGGAGAGTTTCTTGACAGTGTGAATTAGGCAAGGAGAGTTTTAAACAATCAGATGCATTGATCCCGTCATCTTCGTTGTAATATATGCTTTTGCAAATTGATGAAGAGTTCTTCCATCTTTTAAGTTAGAACCAGGAAAGCACATCCATATATGATTTTTCTGCAGAAATGGTATTTTACATAATTTTTTTACACACATACTTTGTATTTCTTATATTTTCTCAAAATGTAATTCCAAATTTTTTTGCTAGAATGGATTAAATCTATATTTATTATTTTTTTATTTTTCTACATATATATGTATATATATATTATTTTATATTTCTCCCGAAATGAAATTTCCAAAAGTTTCGTCGAAATCCTGACTTGGCCGAAACTTTTCATTTTGTATGCTAGACTCAAATGGGGTTTGAAACGATATTGACAACTATGGCCGCGGGTCTAAAAAGGGGAAAAAAAACACTTTTTCTGATTTGAGTGTCTTTTTAAATAGTTTTATTTTGGATGGCTTGAATAGGAGTAGAAATACCAAACAAGGCCATAGTTTGCTGGATCAATATTTTCTATATCTGTGTTACCAAAGCCTTTGACCATTAAAAAAAAAATCTAAGGATTTTAGGAAAAATAAAAAGAGACATGATTCTCTTAATCAATGGGTGGAATAATAGAAAGTGATTATTCTGAGATACGAGAGGTCAAGTGATCGAATTTGTAAGGGCCTATTTACTGTACAATTATTCTACAGCAAGAAAAAGGAGGGGAAACAACATAAGATGATTGATTCTGAATCAATAGCCGGCGACTTCCCGGCAAAATAATAATAATAATGATGATGATAACAGGCGACTTGTGTGACAGGTGTGAACGGTTAGATTAATGCAACTCACTAATACTGATGTTAGCTGGCAGTGTAGTACATAACTATGTTTATTAAGTATTTGCCTGAAATAGGTGCACATTACACCAATTGAGAAGAAATTCGAGGCTGTTCTAATTCCCATGCATTTAAGATTGTGCAATTTCAAATCACTCTACTATGTTAGTACAATCGAAGTGAAATTTGAGAAATTTCCCAACCTACGCATTCAGTGATTGTGCGAAAAGGGTAGGCCTCATGTAGCTCAAATTATATCAAGGTCAATATGGTCTGTATGCGATTGTCATTTTGCCTTTAATATCCTGTTTTCCCTGTATACAATATAATGGTGACTGTAGTGATATTAGTTCCAATGCCAACTCGAAGATGTTTTAGATGAATGGTAGATTCACAGTAGGACAGCCCTATATTAGGGTGTCAATTGTGCAGCAGTTATCCTTGGAAAACAACAATTGGAAAGCAGTTTCCTCGAGGAAATTAGATAAAGAGTAGTATGGTGCAGCTCCCCCTACTCCTACGACCTTCATTTTTGCAGAGAGGATTTTGAGTTCCCCTACCCGGTCCCCCAGAAGAAATGATCCTCTGCAGCCAAATTGGTGCCAGTCCATATTTGAGTACTCTGAGAATTTGTGTCACAGTATCTCTATGCATGGCCACTGGCCTAAGCTCCACCCTCAAGTGGTAGTTCTAGATAAGAAATGTATAGCTTATGTGAAAACATGAGACAACCCAAGTGGTAAAGGACTTCTCATCTCACCACCAACACTGGCAGAGCATGTAAGAGTTATACAAAGCCAAATGTAGAAATAGATAAGCCACGGGTAGAGTTAGGATTTTCGGACCTATAATGGGTTGTAACTTGTGAATCATAAACCCGTCATAAGTCGGGTCGGATGAGCATGAGACAGTTAGGTAAGGGCATAAGTGCAGGTTTGATTTATCGCAATCCAATATAAAGACCCGATCCGTTACAATTTTTTGGCCCATTTCAACATGCTTGTGTCGGGTAGGATTATTGTTAAAATCTTAGGATTCATATCCTGAACCCTATGATTCATATTGATCGAAAGGAAAAGAATTTATATCTATACAATGGATCCCATTCATACTTACATTTTACGATTCCGGTGTGAATCTTACCGCTCAATACCTGCTTTATCGAAGCCTGCAATTCAGACAATTCGTCTACATGGGAATAGCAAACAACCAGTGGTTAATTTTAGTAACTTTTACTTTTCGTTTGTTTTTAATGTTTTATCTTTAAGAGGTATTTTAGGAATCAACGAAAATTGTGGGATTTAGGTGAGGTTTTAGAGATAAATAAGAAAAAGTTATATGACAAAGGCGTTCCATTGCAAGTAAAAATTATACCAGCAAAATCTAGGAGATCACTATATCATGCAAATATTTGATGTATAAACTGTGGCCTATTAATTTGACCTTTCACAGTGTAGAGTGCACCAAACTGAGAAAAGCATGTCCTGATGCCATTTTTAGAAAGATTTTGAGATCCTTGAAGTCTCTACATGCATGTACACTCGCGTCAGAGTTGTTTTGTCATCTGTGTGTCTGATGCAGTTGTCATGTGTAAGAAGAAGAATGAACTTTTCTAGGCATATGTTAGACTGTCTAATGTAGTATTTCTTTAGGTATATGTTATCCCTCCCTTGTTTTGTTTACTGAGCTGGATGTATGTGATTTTGCAGGTGGATGCTGTGGTTTACCTAGTAGATGCTTTTGACAGGAACAGATTTGCAGAGTCAAAGAAAGAGCTAGATGCTCTCCTTTCCGATGAGTGATCACCGGCCAATGTCCCGTTCCTCATACTTGGAAACAAGATCGATATCCCATATGCTGCCTCTGAAGAGCAGCTCCGATACCACCTTGGTCTGACCAACTTCACCACAGGGAAGGGGAGGGTGAGCTTGATGGACTCCGGCGTTTGGCTACTCGAGTTTTTCATGTGCAGCATTGTTCGCAAGATGGGTTTGTTCGAGTCTCGGGACACGCATTTTGCGAGTTCGCAGCAGGAGTCGCTGCAGGTGTGCCGTTGAGGGAGGGATTGTTCAGGTGTAAAGCCTGTTGCTCCACATGTTTGCAGCCTGTTACTACTACCTTTATCACCAATTGGTTTTAGGATAAGTGGCAGCTCAATAGGGTGTAAGATCCTACATGATCTCACTGATTAGAAGTGTAGGTAGGCCTGTTGCTTCACATGTTTGAGGGCTGTTGCTTCACACATTTGCAGCCTGTTACTACTACCTTTTTGGCGTAGGATTTTGGTTTGCTAACAAAAATTAGAATTTGTTCTTCAGCAGTAATGGTGGGAAGGTAGTGGCGATAAATTTTTGGATTTGTAGGCTGTGTTGTCTGTCTCCTTGAACCGATCGTTGTACATCACTGGAGGTAATTTTCTTTTTCCACTTTGTGGATTGTGGGCATTCAGCCATATTTGTTTGACAGCCTACAGAATCTCAATTATGTTTGAAAATGCATCAGAGTTTGTCTGGTGAGTACAACCAAACCCTTTCCAAGGGGGTGGTGGCCCCATTTGGATCCTTCCTAAACGCTCAGGTCTGAACGGATGAAGGTTCATGTGTTTGGATGACCAAACAGTTGGTTTTGTAATTGGTTCATGCCATGACCAATGCATATAGTTACCAGAGCAACAATCATAGTCTTACTCATCCAAAATGCTGCCCAGAGGACTTTTGCCTTGTACAAAACCCGCCATGGAGAATTTTCTCATGTACAGCTCTATGGCGCTCACTTAGTCGTCTCCCATCTGTGATCGGTGCAGATCCTTTCATTCTTATCCCCCCATGATTTGGTAGCTTGCTCAATTTTAAGCTCATCACAGCTCTACTTACTGTTTGGATTTTATCTATAAAAAAATTTCATAGTTAAATAACCATTGAACCTTTAAGGCCGTTAAACCGAGTGCTATGATAATCTGAAGGGGCTGATATCTTCCAGTAACCCTCTTTTATCTTTTAAGAGAACCTTCCATCTACCCCAATGATAGGTATGCATCCAGGTCAGCCTCACAAGCTAGACATTAAGGATTTTGGCATTTTATTCATGTAGAAAGCATGTGCCTGAACCGCACAGGTAATTGTACTGGTTTGTTTGGAGGGCATTTTTGCGCTTAGTTGTTTGCATGGAATTAGGTACATGGAGATGTAAGATGGGACTTTGATTTCCTATGATCTGAATTACGCGCATGTTTGTGTAGCTCATTTCCGAGGAAAATGATATAGTTTTATGTGGAAAACTTCTTTTTCATGTGTTTAGTGCGGCAGTTTTTCGTGGAACTGCATTTTTGCCACGTCAACTTTTTCCTTTCTAGGCATGGAAATAAACTTCCTATGGGGGGCATGGGAAGTCCATTTCCACTTAAAACTGACCCCCCATTTTCTCGCTCCTACCCTCACTCCACCTAGCCACCCTCTTTCTTCCTCCACCCCTCCCAACCCCACCCACCCCCACACACATACCAACCCACCCACCCAATAGTTTTCACTAAAAAGTAGTTTTCCCTAAAGAAATTCGTAGCTACACCAAACAACATTGGCACTAATTCATCGAGGAAAAACTTTTGCACCGAACATGAATTTCTAACTTCCTCAGAAAACATTTTCTAAGTAATTTAAAAACCATAAAATTTGCTGATGTGATAATTTCATCTTTCCATGGAAGTTAACGTGCCCAAAAAGGGGATTATTTTATGGCCATTTTTGGGACATTTACCTTTTTTTATTGTAATTTTATCCTCTTCTACGAAAACAAACTCCTACCAGCAATTCAACTAAAATGAAAGCTGGCGCTTTTCTATCTTGTCCATTTCTGTAGCACATTTTGCCCAGAGAGAGAGAGAGAGAGAGAGAGAGTTTTGGTGTTTTCCCTTCTAGTACTGAACCTCCAACCAATGCAGTAGTCAAATGAAAGGTCAAACAAAACACGGCCCTTTCACGTGATTCCCAGTGGGAATGCCTAAGGTAGGGTTTGGTTCGCGTGAATGGAGGTCGGAATAGAATGGTCATTCCAACCATTCCAGCGTTTGGTTTGCCAAAAAGGGGCGGGATGGCTATTACCTCCGGAATCACATTCTTTTATGTGAGGGAATCACCATTCCATCCAAGAACGGAAGGAATCACCATTCCATTCCATTCTAACTTTTTGTTGAGACCAAAATGCCATCGCTTGTAATATTATTATTATAACATAATAATAATAATATAATATCTTTTTCACCCAACCATTGTGGGGCCCACCCAAAATATTTTAATAAAATATAATAAAATATTATTATATTATAATAATAATGATATAATATCTTTTTCACCCAACCATTGTGAGGCCTACCCAAAATATTATAATAAAATATAATAATATATTATTATATCATAATAATAATAATATAATATCTTTTTCACCCAACCATTGTGGGGCCCACCCAAAATATTATATCTATCTATCTATCTACTATTATAAAAGAGGCTATGTTGCATGATTTTTTCAACCAACCATTGTGGGGCCCACCCCCAAATATTAAAATATAATATAAGAATATATTATTTTGAGAAATTGTAAAATTTTTTACTACACCTTTGTGGGGCCCACCCCAAAATATTATAATGCAAACTTTTTCACTACACATTGTGGGGCCCACCCCCAAATATTATAATATAATATAAGAATATATTATTTTGAGAAATTGTAAAATTTTTCACTACACCTTTGTGGGGCCCACCCCAAAATATTATAATGCAAACTTTTTCACGACACATTGTGGGGCCCACCCCCAAATAGTATAATATAATATAATAATATATTATTATGAGAAATTACAAACTTTTTCACTACACCTTTATGGGGCCTACCCCCAAATCATCCACCACAAACAATGCAAATGTAACAGTAGAATCTAATAAGGGTATTTTGGTCAATCTTATGTAAATTTGGTTCCATTCCAGGCAGCATTCCAGCGTACCAAACACAGGAATATGAATCAGAATTCCATTACTAGGTTGATTCCTCAGCGTACCAAACGCTGGAATGGAATTGACTATTCCTGCCTCATTCCATTCCATTGTCATTCTGGTTTCCATTCCATTCCTGCCTACAACCATTCCAGCGAACCAAACGCTACCTAAGAGTATACGTTTTATTCTTCCTTTGATCATCCATGCTAGGACTCACCAGAACACTTCAAAGAAGACACAGAACTAGGGATGAATACGGCCAAGTCAAATTTTTAAGATTTTTTTTATATACCCCTGAGGTTTATAGAATATATAAATAGGCCCCTATCGTTTTAGTATTTATATATATCCCTTCTTTGTCCTAAGATCAGTGGTCATAATAAAAAAATAGTTGATAGCTTTGCCCTTATAACAATTCAACAAGCAATGAGTATGTAATTATTTAATTTACAAAAATAAATACCACTAATTATCTCAAGTCTCAATGGCCTTTCTAAAACTTTCTCAAGCACATGAAGCCTAATCATGTACTAAAAACTTTCATCAATCCAATAGTGGGTTGGACATGGATTAGGTTAATTATAATCAATTATAACTATAGGTGATTTAATAAAATGTACTTCTTTTTGATAAAAATGAATTTATATAAGGTTACTCTCTTCTGCTAAATGTACTATGGTAGTAGTCAATGTTACAAGTTTTAGAAAGAAAAAATTCAAGTTTTTGAAATTGTGCATATAAGGATCACGAGATGGGGACAAGTGTTATTCCTAATTCCACTCCAACAACTTACAGTGGTTTTAAGGCTATTATGTTTGGAAAATGGAAGATATTAAAATGAAAGCCATAAGGTATGTACAAATACAGAAACCACGTGAGCCTACTTACAAATTTTAAAGACTTTAGGGGGTAATATACAAAAAAAATCATCTTTTAATCTATTTATGAAGAAGAGAAGATAATTCTTAAAACAAAACAAAAAAAAAAAAAAAATACATGGTTCGCTTTTCAAGAGTGATTATCTACTAAGGTTGTAAAATTCATAACTCAAGACTCGACTTCTCTTAATGTCCAGCTCTAAAATACTCTCTTGGAGAGAGTTAACTTGGCAACTAGGTGGGGTGGTGCTCTTTTTTTCAAAATAGTCTCAAAATTTAAAAAATGGAATAAATACCCGTACTGGGAGATGCTCGTATGAGAGATATCTCTCACCTTAAATAAGAGATTAGGTGGGGGCCCTTACATCCATATCCAATGCCGACAACTTAAATGTGAACCCCCCCACCCCTATCTCTCATCTAAGGTGAGAGATATCTCTCATAGGAACATCTCCCATACTTATAAAACTTAGATATTCATGTATTAATAATAATAAATCCAAACTTATAAATTATTGTATTTCAATCAATCATTTTTAAATTGTTAACTCCAAGTCTCAACAATTAATTACTTATATTTGACGTGGCTAAATCTACTTGATATTTAACTCAGGAATCCGAGACCTAACAAGGGTGACACATTGTTTTGTACTTAAAAGACGGAGCTAGTTTTTAAAGACAAAACCGATTTTTAAACTCAGCAATTTCATATGTCACCCCCTAATTTGTTTAAAAAGGGTCTCCGATTCTTAACTCATAGTCAAGAGTCGACTCGTGGAGTTTTAAACCATTTATTATATTAATTTTGCATTTTATTATATTAATTTTGCATTTTCTTTATTATTCAAAGCTTGAATACTTCCCCCCAACTGTATCCCGAGATACTCCCGTCAAAGTCCCGAGACGAGAATCTGGGAAGTGCCAACACCTACCATGGCATTTTCATTGTGTTGGACAATTGCAGTGGGCCCCACCTTGGACCGCCCTTGCCTTATTCAGTCCCCCAACGTCATATGTTTCATGCCCAACCCCAGGACCAGGCCGGTGCAGGTGCAGCTCTTCTTAATTTTGACCCAGAATGTGGACGCCACCCACTGTTTTATTGACCTCCTGAGTCTGACTCTGACCACCTTTGCCTGATATCTTGACCGAGGGGGTCAATTGCAGAGGCCTCTGCTCTGTTCAAGTGGGCCGGCCCTTCAGTCCCTCGTTCAACACGGACCGTTGACTAAGTCGCTCTCAGTGGCCCACCCAACGAGCAACCTGAGATGGCCCCCACAGGGCCCACAAAGTTGACCGCTATGATCACATCAATATGCGTAGTGGGGAATCCCAAGGGGTAGCTTAGTTGACTAAAGACCACAGTTTACACCCGAAGATTGTAGGTTCGAAACTGCACTACCACACTAGGACTACATGGAAGTTTACCCAACTTCCCTTTGGATCCAGAGGTATTAGTCATGTAGTCTGGATCCTTTGAGTGAGTCTCTGATTAGTTCATTTGCGGCCAAACCATCGTAGATCTGGACTCGGATCCAGTTTCCACATGCATGGAACCTATTCTTTTGTATTCGGTTTCATCTTCAATCAACTCAATAAGATGTACATTGCATTAGTAAATTGGATAAAAGGACTTAAAAATAAACTTTTTTAGATATGAAATACTACTAACAAATAGAATGTGATTATTAAAAGTTAAGTGGAATTATCAAAATATGAATATAGCTTGAGCTATGCAAGGCCTTCCAACCTATAGAAACCTTTATATTTAAATGTAAACTTCATGCATCTAAAACTTTGAGTTGAAACATACTTAGAATTCGGTTTCGGATCTAAATATGTTCTGCATCCTCTATACATGATTTTGAATCTTTATTTCATATAAATCCAAAAATAAATTCCAATCCCCGAGACCGAAATTCCCTCACATCCTCGCACATGAGGAGAGAACCCACAAATGTGAATGCAAGCAGTCATGAGTCACATATGCGAAGAGTATAAAACTCGCACATGCAAAGAGAGCAAGAAGGCCGGTAAGAAATTAGGGGTGCACAAAAAATCCGTCAATTCGTAAAATCAATCCGATCCATGGGATTTTAACCGAACCGAAGGTAAACGGATTGGTGACGAATTGAAAATCTTGTAATCTGTTAGCAAAGTATCGGTGATGGATTTCACCCTCAATCTGCGGATTCAGTCTGATCCGGTCCATTGACATTAATATATATATATATATATATATATATATATATATATATATATATATATATAAACCCTTAAGGGGTTGATCGTGGCTCCAAATGCAGAGCTTTGCTTGCAGTAATAACTGGTAAGACCAGGTCGATCCACATGGAGCTTTAGAAATAAGGCTTTCCAACTTTGTTACTTTCCCTAAATAAAATCTAATTTTAGCCTAAAATCTAGAAAAATACATTCATCATTCATACTTTAAATTAAAATTAAACACATTTCCAAAAATAAAAAATCCTAAATCTAAAAACCTAATCTAAAATGAATCACAAGTTGCTACAAAAGAACACACAAATTAGAACATCAAATTAGAAATAATAAAAAAACTTACTAAAAATAAAACTAAGAAACTAAATAAAAATAAATAAACCTAATTTAGAAACCAAATCAATCAAAACATGTTCAACAAAGATTTGTAACAAATCAAATTAATCAAAAAGGAGACAACCTACTTTTTCACCAAGTTAATCGACTCCCTAAAGTTAAGGACTTTCTAAATAAATAAAGATTTTCAAATCATAACAAATTTAAAAAGCATTAAGTCAATCTAACCTTATGTTAGAATTTCCAAATCTTAAGGAACTTCCTAAGTTAAAATATTCAATTAAAAAAAATTAGAAAGATCTTTTATTTTTGGAAATTATCCAAACCTCAAAATTAGAAACTAATCCTAAAGTTAGAAAGTTAGTAATGCCATGTATGCCATGAGATGTTAGAAAATTCTAAGTCTAGAAAACTAGTATGCATGGCTATTTTTATGCATGATTTTTCCTAATCTAATGCAACCTAAAACTAAGTTTAATGGCTGGGTTTTGAACTAAAATGATGCATGAATCAAATAAAAAAACGGAAGTGAAAAACGATTTAAAACGAAGAAGATATGAATGTATGAACATAACCTAAAAAACTAAAACTGTGCAGAAATTTTGCTTGCAGGTGGGTCCGACCAGCCATGTTTGAGCCACTAGTTCACCAACCTCCTGAAATCATTTTGATCTAAAATTTTGGGACGTGATTGACCACATGCTAAACTTCAATTTCGCCAAATTTCATATAAAAATACCATGATTTGACTGGTCTAACCACTTCAAACTTTTTTCCAAAAAACTGTTTCTGCAGGTTTGTTTAAATTGTGCAGAAAATGTTATTTATATGCTGAATCCGAGATTTAGCACTATGTTTGGCCGAATTTCACCATTCAAATCATATATATATATATATATATATATATTTGAACTAGATTCCATAGCCACTTAAACATGTAAGAGAGTCCACCATATGCATATGCATGCAATGCTAACTAGTTCCAACCATTAACTATGCATAAAAATTCACTTGAGCATTTACGAAGCATAAGAAGAAAAGAAAACAAAAAGTGCTTGAATTTAAATATGTAGTGTAAAAGAAAATAAATGTGTGGCATTAACAAGAAATTAAATGTATGGATTTTTCAAAAAAAGAGTAAATGTGTGGGGATTGCAATAAATAAATGTGTGATAAGTGTGCTTCTTTTTTTTTTTTTTTTATATATTCTCAAATCGGGTTCATAATTACTTATTTCATGCCCATAGGATCTTGGGTTGTCAATCCAAGAACAACAACAAGGAAAACACAATACAAGCATTAATCACCTAAGAAAAAGAATAATAAAAAAAAATCACACTTTTACTAATATGCAATGTTTTTACATAAAAGATAGAAAAATAAAATTCCAAAACAATTACATACTAGGATGAAAGGAACCTCTCTAGTTGAAGCTTCAAGTTGGGATAAACCTTCTTGAAAAGAGATGGGCTATGGTAGAGAAAGGAGATGGGTAGAATGATGGAGGAATTACACTAGTGAGGGGGTCTTTTCTTTCATGAGAGGAGAGGTATGCTTTATGCCTTCAATATATAGATTTTTTTCTCTTCTTTCCTTCTTTGCTCCAAGTTTGTAGCATGCAATCTTCTTTGTATGGTAAGTCCCTTCCTTGGCCAACAAGTCTTCTAAGAAATAGCAAGGTGAGTAAGAGATTTTTGGTGCTTTCCAAGTGCAAAATTGCAATCCCGAGTAGAAATTGTAGCACCAACTTTCAGAGGCCATATCTTCCTCGTTTTAGCTCCGATTGACACAATCTTGGGTTCTAAAGATATCTACTCGAAAAGAGCTTTCCAATGGTGTGTTCCGACGGTTGGACTAAGAGTTATGACCAATTTAATCTTGCTGCCTCTGAAAAATCCGAAAATAATTAGGCACATATGGAATGTTAATTGTGCAATGAGGTGTGTGGGACCCATGTGGACGTCCAAAGGGATCTTGGGATCTTTATTTCCTTGTTTCTTGACTCTCCTTCTATCTTTGGTTTGCTTCCAAGCTTTATTGATTGACTAGTCAACTCTTTTAGCACACTTTCCTTTCTTGAATTTTTTTCTTGATTTTTTGAGTTTTCAAACTTAGTAAGAATTAGATCTTACCAAATTTGAAGTTTCCTTTCTTGATCTTGAAATCACAAATCTAGCTTTCCATTGTTGACTTTTCAAACTTTCCAAAAACACCAAGATATGTGGGTCCACCTTGAAAGATGTCTTACCCTTGATCTCTCTCAAATTTCAACAATGTGGGTCCCATTTTTGATTTCTCCTACACGAATTAAAATAAATGGATTCAAGAATAATTTTATGTAAGGAATTTAAATAGATGATGCATGAGACCCTACTTGATGCACCCAAAATAATCAACTTTCCAAAAATAAATCTCCAAAAATGACATGTTTCATGAATTTATGCAAAAGTGTGATTTTTTGAGCAAATTATGCATGAATGCACTACAATGGACCCTAAATGCATAAAAACATGATTTGACAATAAATAAAGCTCTTTAGTATCAATAAGTCCTTAAAATGGTTCAAAATGTGCATGAAAATGTGCATTTTTCAGGACTCATAAGGGGTCTGCATATAAGTTAAGAGGTCTAAATATAGAAGAAAAAACTTCAGGGCCAAAATATAAGAATTCAAGGTTTCAATAGATGGAGTATGATTTTTATGAATTTAACATGTTTGGCATTATTTGTTGATTAGATTTTTTTTTTTTTGTTGTTGTAATGCAGATAAAAACAGCTATTTCTATTGATCAATTGGGTAGCTTCTGGGAAAAAAAATATATTTTTAATTTGTATTATTTTGTGAATTGTTAGCTTGTATGCTGAAACTCTTTACAATATATTTGATGTCTTTTCAAACATTAGATTGAACGGATTAAATCGATTTGATTCGTTCTTCCGCTGATCGAATTAGATCGGTTTTTAATAGCTACGGATTGGTAACGGATTTTAAATTTTTCAATCCGTAGGTAATCGATTTAGCCTAATCCACACCAATCCGATCATATCTGTGTACAAAGAAAGAAATTTTTTTTTGAAAGAAAAGAGAGAGAAACATTTCCGAAACTCCCATTTTGCTGAAAATGTGAAATTGCCGGGACGAGATGCGTGAGAAAATCGTGAGAAATACTTTCACGTTTTCCCAACTTTCCAAATCCCAAACCATCCCCATTCCTCTGTATCTGTGTGCGTCACTTTCATTTCTGTCGTTTTTTCCCTCTCGTCAGAGTTTCCCAAAGTTTCTTTCTTTCTTGCTTTCCAGTTCCATGCCTACAACAACAACAAGAAGGCTTTTGTAGTTTCTGTTTTTCTAAACTCTCGTAGCAGCTCTTCTTTCTTCTTCTGCTGCTGCTGCTTCTGTTTGTTTCTGCTGTGGTGGTTGTGAGATTGAAGAGATAATCATGGGCGTAGATCTTGATGCTCTTACGGAGGCCACATCAGGAGCCGTTGGTTCTCTGATCAGCACAACCTTTCTCTATCCCCTCGACACTTGCAAGACCAAGTACCAGGCCGAAGTCCAAGCTCAAGGTCACCAAAAATACAGGTGGGTCTCACTCTTTTTCTTTTGTCTCTCTCCTCTGATCGTTTCCCATGTTGGGTTTTTCTTGTAAATGCATTTTCTTTGACTTTGAGTGGGTTTTGATCGTGGGCACGCTTTCCTTTTTCTATTTGCTTTGATGGGTTGTTTTGTTCTGGGGATTGTCTTGTTTGATTACTTGGAAGGGTTTTTGCATGATTGGAATCCTATGTTTTTAATTGGGATTTTTTTAGTATAGATTGTTTTTTTTTTTTTTTTTTCATGATAATAATCTCATGTTGGGTTTTTCTTATAAATGCATTCTCTGTTTTTTTTTTTTTTTTAATGGGTAGTAGTAGTATTCTTCTCTTTCTTTATTTGATTTGATGGGTATGTGCTCTGTTTCAATATTATTAATGATTGTGTTGTTGGATTACTTGGGAGGGTCTTGCATGATCAGAATCCTATGCTTTTGATTTGATTATTTTATTTACAGATTGGGTTTTTGGATGATCAGAACCCCATGTTGAGTTTTTCTTGTATGATCATGGATACTTTTCTCTTTCTCTATTTGCTTTGATGGGTATGTGTTGTGTTTCAGTATTGTCAATGATCTAGTTGTTTCATGAATGGAAGGTTTTTTTTTTTTTTTTTTTTCTATCATTTTCTGCATCATCAGAATCTTTTTTTTTTTTTTTTTCTGTAGATTGGGTTTTTGCATGGTAGGAATCCCATTTCGTGTTTTGTAAATGCATTCTATTTGGTTTTGAATTGGTTTTGTCCATGGGCACCCTTCTCTTTCTCTATATGCTCTGATGGTTGTGTTTTGTGTTTCAGCATTATCAGTGTTTGTGCAGTTTGATTACTTGGAAGGGTCTTATATGGAATCCTATGTTTTATTTGATTTTGTATTTATAGGTTAGGTTTTTTAATGATCAGAATTCCATGTTGAGTTTTCTTGTTAATGCATTCCCTTTGGTTTTAAATTGGATTTGCTTTGATGTTTTGTGTGTACGCTGTTTCTCTTATATATATATATATATATATATATATATATATATATATATATATAAGGAGGTGCTCCTATGAGAGACACTCTCACTAAGTTTATGAGAGATGGGTGGGGGCCCACACTTCCATATCCACTCTCACTAACTTAAATGCAAGGACCCTCAACTTAAATGTGAGGGCCCCCACCCATCTCTCACCAACTTGGTGAAAGTGTCTCTCACTAGAGCACCTCCCATATATATATATATATTTAACTATATTTTTTTCTTATAGATTGAGCTTTTGCATGATCCATGGGATCTGAGTAAGATGATGAAGACTAAGATTATGATTATGATTATTCGTGGTGGTCGGAATCACACGTTGGGTTGTTCTTGTAGACACATTCCTTATTGATTTTAAATTGGTTTTGATAGTTGGTACCCTTCCCTCTTCTATTTGCTTTGATGGATGTGTGCTGTTTCAGTAATATTCATTATTGTGTTGTTTTGCTACTTGAAGGAATCCTATGTTTTTTATTTATAGAATTTTAGTATGCATGTGTTTTTATTTCGTTTTTTGGAATTGTAATTTAACCTACCCTGTAACAGAATTGATTCCTCTTTCTCATGAAGTTTTGTATGGAGTTATTTTTTTGTGCCTGTCAATTCATGGGTGGTGAGTTTGAATAATAGAGTTAGTTTCATGAAATGTGCCCTACACGCCCCTACACTAGATCATTTCAACCTCAGTTGGACCATCCTAACCTTGTGGTTTGAAGTGCAGAATTCCTAGGTTCTGGTCCTCAAATTTTGGTTCTGGTTTATTCGTACAAAGTAACCACGTTTTGAAATGTTTCCAAACAAAAATAATCCCAGATTGGATTGTCATAGTTTGAAAAAGTGAAGTGCCGAGTGAGCTTATCAGTGTCTTGCCTAAGGCAGGCTATGATGCATAGATCAGATACAGATGCCAGTGCAGCGATGGAAATCAGGAGTTAGGGATGCATCAGTCCATTTCCCAAAATCCAAGACAAGGATATGGGTGTGGGTATCCTATTTAAAACTTACTCTATAGTATCAGTATAGTGTTAGTTTTATTACTTTTACTTGAAACATTTATCCGTATTTTTAGTTTTATTAACTGTGGTAGTCCTGAACATAGTTAGGACAAGGCTTTGATG
This sequence comes from Umbellularia californica, assembly GCA_028538565.1. Lineage (NCBI taxonomy): Eukaryota > Viridiplantae > Streptophyta > Magnoliopsida > Laurales > Lauraceae > Umbellularia > Umbellularia californica. Next base: position 33,851,211 of record JAPQWN010000003.1, read on the forward strand.
ATGATGATATTTAATTCTGGCAGTCCTCATAGCATGCTAAATTTAAGTCTATTAACTCAGATTAAGTTTTCTTTGTAGTAAGTCATCCTATGGCATTACATATTTGAGTTTAACAAATATTATGTAACAGGATAAGGTTGAAAGAATGAAAAACCGGTACTAATATGTGTATTGCATCATATCCGACATGAAATTTTAAGCATTTACAGTTATCCATGTATCTTGGGAAGAAGATATTTTGAAACATTTTGGTTTTGTCGCATATTGGGTTTTTTGTTTCTCGGATAGGTGACATTACTAGAAACTGCAACCTCATGGTTGTGAGAATGATTGCCTTCCAACTGTGCTACTGGTTTGGCCATATAGGGGCATTGTTCCTCCTCCCCTTATAAAAATATTGGGTTGTTGCATTGTTTGGGTGAAGTTGCTACAGGACATCATGTATTAGGATGGGTTGAGACAGGGATTATCTATCGCAGCAGTTAATTAACCTCTATTTCACTTACTCGTGTAGGAACCTTTCAGATGTCATGTGGGAAGCAATTTCTACCCGTCAGGTTCTTTCATTGTACCAGGGTCTTGGAACGAAAAACTTGCAATCATTTATAGCGCAGTTTGTCTATTTTTATGGTTATAGCTATTTCAAACGGTTATATTTGGAGAAGAGTGGAAGCAAAGCCATGGGAACAAAGGCAAACCTCATTCTTGCCGCTGCTGCCGGTGCTTGCACTGCCATAGTGACACAGGTAAAATATAAGTTGCCCCAACTCACAGGACGTGTTCAGCATCTGCTACACAAGCTTGATACTACAAGGGTCATCCCTTTCTCTTTTTTTCTCTTATATATATATATACATATTGTTTCTGACGGTGCTAATTTATTTATTTTATACTGTTAAAATTTGAATTAAATGTAGTTTCACGGGACCCTGCATTGCAAGTGTACAGTGTTAGGGGGACCATGATGTAATGGTCCATGGACTCCATGCTCCATAGTGTTGATACATGGGCCCAGAAGGGCAGAGGGCAGAAATCCGAAAATCCCCCTTAACTAAGTTTTTAGTCTTTTGATCTTTGACCAATTTTTTCCGCTTTTGGAGAATGCAACCTAATTCTTTTTCTTTTCTCGACCATCTATATTCCAATAATCGATTATTTATATTCATTGAATCTTGTATATTTGGGTGTCTGTCATTCAAATGTGGGTCCCATCAGCTCAACAGTTTCATCACCAAACCATGGCCCCCACTTTTAAGGAATTGGCATGTATCCAGCTGTATGATTGCTGATACTCATGGGACAATAATTCTTATTCTAGCATTCTTCTTCCAGAGATCTAACTTATGTTATAAATTTGTAGCCATTGGATACAGCATCATCTAGGATGCAAACAAGTGCTTTTGGTAGATCCAAAGGACTTTGGGAGACCCTTTCAGAGGGCTCATGGAGTCAAGCATTTGATGGCCTTGGTGTGTCTCTTCTTCTGACATCTAATCCTGCTATACAGGTACTCAATCATGTCCCCTGCTACTGAGGCTTTTATATATTAATGCTGCTAGGATTTAACTATTTTTGTTGTGACCTTTTTCTATTATTTTGACCTTAGGTTGCAGCTTCTCAGAAGTTGCTTTCTTATTTAGTCACTTGATCCAATACAAGTATTAGTAATTTTAGAAAAGGAAAATGGGATACTTGCTAATGTAGATTTCCTCCTTTTTCAGTTTATTGTTGTTTGTTTACTTTCTTTTCATCTTACTGAAAAAAGATCTCATAATCATATATGATGAGAGAGAGATTATATTTCACAGACACCTTCACTGTGAAAATTGTGGTTATTATCTACTTGTTAAAAAATGTAACAAAAAATTTCAGTTTATTTTTGTTATTATCTACTCGTAACCAAAATTGTGGTGGGTACAAAGTAGACCACATGTTTTCATTTTATGTTTTTTTTTTTTTTTAGGTAGTAATTGTACAATAAAAAAAAATATATATGGAAAAGCCTGAGCCAACACACACACACACACAAAAAAAAAAAAAAAAAAAAAAAAAAAAACTATGTCCTGAATGCTACGAGAAAACAAAAATGTACAGAAAGAAAAGGAAACAACAAGCCCGACTAAGGCCTTGTTTGGTATCTCTACTCTTACTTCAAAAGAGACATCCAAAATAGAGCAATGAAAAATAGAGCCATGAGAAAAAGAGGTTAAAATTTGAAAACGTGTTTGGTATTACATGGATCTATTTTAAATAGACCGTTTGGTATGCCCCCTTTTTGTCTCTTGTCAAAGGGTCATGCCTCTTATTAGAGGGGTAGTTTATGTCATTATTTAAAAAAGGAACGTGGTGGAGGATATGTCTAAAATCTAAACTATACATTATGATGGACATATCTTTTAAAACTTTTATCAAACATTTGGAATGCAAATTTAAAATAATTCACGACACATGTCGACAGATACACACAACAAAACTCCCTCAAACACATCATACACACCACAAAATCCAAGCACCCAAATAACACCTCTAAAACATAGACATGTATCAATGATCTAAAATTTCATAAATTATTCATCTAAACAATCTACCTCTTCATCATCTCATAACCATCACCCATCTAATACATTCTAATTTACAGCCTCACTCCAACATAGAAGTTGACAAATACACATTGATGCACAGATGATTAGAGGAAAAAAAATTGACAAATTCTCAGGCTTTGGGCACCCTTCGTGAATACAACAATCCGATTCAATTATTAAAAAACAATCCTGTGTGATGAAGATGGCTAAACTTCTGGCTCTCATCTTTGCAGCATGGACAACCTCACATCTTGCAACACAGACAACCTACCTTCAAGCTCAGAGTTTCTGGATTCCAAATCCTTAATCTTCACCTCAAGATTATGTCATCTAAGTAGGCCTTCCATCTCTCATCTAAGAGAAGAACCAACAGCCATTCTTCCTCCCCAACCTTACTTTGCATAAGAGTTCTTGGGTCCCAACAGGATTAATATGTGGGCACAACAAAACTATTGATTATAGAGGTTTGCAAACGATTATCATGTCCATATATCTTTTCTTTTTGCATTCAAATGTAATTCATTCAATATTGCTCCTTCTATCCTCACATTACTGGGATCACTTTGATATGAACTCTCTCTCTCTCATTCGAAACACTGTCAACAGAGAAGGAGAAATAAAAGTTTGATTAGATTTTTCACAAATTGCAAAAGTTGCAGTTGTGTTCTTTTGCCTGAATGATTTTGATCCTAATTATTTCCAATGAGAGATCCATGAAACTGCATATAGAAAAGAAGCGGAAAAAAGGGAAAAACAATCAATAATATCAAATAAAAACAGAATGAAAATCAGTTGCAACCTTGTTCAAATGCCATTCCTCTTAACTCCATTTATCACACGGTCTCCCAAATCAGCAAAAATCTAAAGAACCCATGTGGCGTTTGAAATGGGTGTGAAGATGAGAACGGACTTTTGCAGTTGCTAAATTAACAAACAGGCCCTTTGGGTTTCGGTAGCTATTAGGGCTTTCGATTGATAGAGAAATAGGGATTAGGGTCATCAGTGAAAGAGATGGAGAGGATTAGGGATTAGAGATTGGGGAAGGATATCTAATATTTTGGTTGAGAAAGAGAGAAGAATAACACCTGCTAAGTAAGGATGCTGTACAATCTCTGCTTTTCTAAAGAGAAGAGGGAGAGTTCGAGTTTTTCAGAGAGAGAAGAGGGAGAGTTCGAGTTGGAAGAAAGCTCTGTTCAACGAAAAAAGGGGTTTTGTTGAATGGATTTTCGTTGCCAATAAAACACCGTCCAGGGCTATTTTTGTACTAAAAAATATTCTCCGCCTCTATGCATTTTAGAGGATTTGGCTCTAATTTTCATCTGCCCAGTTTTGGGGCATCTCAATTTTAGAGGATCTGGCTCTACTTCTCTAAAGCAGATAGAGGGTAAAATGAGATACCAAACACTCTAAATTTTCCAATCTCTGTCCGATTTAGACATTTAGACAAATAGAGGTAAGAAATAGAGATGCCAAACATGCACTAAGATTTTTAAAGAGGAGTAATTGGATCCATGTTGAAGATTAAAAAAGCTTGAGGAGTGACTCCTTCCTTAGGCAGATGAAAAGCCTCCTTCTTTGCACTTTTGATTGACATGAGAGGAGGTTGCCTGGATACATCTAGTAGACATGCTTTCTATTACTTTTTGAATGGCTACTTTCATTAAAAAACACACAATCAATACAAGAGAAATATACTAACAAGCAAAAGCATGAAAACAAGCTAACCAAAAAAGCTAAAACAATCCACTATACTAGACTAATTTTGCCCTAACAGGGGGAGAGCGAACTCCTTCCAATGCATCACAATTTGCTCGGAAGAATAGCTCTTGAAAGATGGAATGATAGACACCCACTGCGCGACCAAAAACTTTGTTTTCTCCACCAACGAGCTATCACTATTACCAACACCCTCAAAGCATCTTAAGTTCCTCTCCTTCCATATTGTCCAAATAACACCAAGGAAAGTCAGCCTCCATAATTCCTTGCCCTTGGGAACCTTAGTTGGTGTTCTCCATGATTGAAAAAGCTCCCGAAGGGTCCTCGGGAACACCCAGCAGCAATCAAATAACTCCACCATCGACTGCCAAATGAATTGGGCGGATTTGCAATTCACCATGAGATGGTCCACTGACTCCTCCTCGCTTAGGTACATTGGACAACCATTAACCACAATCCTCCCCCCCCTCCTTAAGTTATCAAAAGTAAGAATTCTTTTCCGGATAGCCAACCAACCAAAGATAACCACCCTTGGCAGGGCCTTGATCTTCCAAAGGTTGTTGATCGCAAACCTATCCACCGAACTAGTATGGATGGTAGAAAAGAAGGAGGAAACTAAGAATATCCCATCCTTTGAAGCCCTCCACACCCTTGTATGCTCCCTCCCCTTCTGGATGTGCACATCTTCCAAAGTGTTAAGCAACGCGATGAATCGTAGTTCCTCATAATCCTTTAAATTCCTCCTTAAAATAGGGCTCCAAACCATCTCATCCCCTGTTCTTGACACATATGTCACAACTTTATATTCCTTATCCACAGCACATCTAAAAAGGTCAGGGAACTAATCAGCCAAAGACCTATTACCCACCCACCGGTCTTTCCAAAAGAGAGTCCTCTCCCTCGACCCGATATGATAGCTGATGTTCTTCATAAATTGATCTTTAACTGATAGGATTCCTTTCCAAAGAGTAGGCGATTTAGTCGATGCGTCCTTTACTCCCCATCCATCTCTTGGGAGGCCATACTTCCTTTCCAGATCCCGTCTTCGAAGCCCATCTGACCCTTCTCTAACCCTGCACAGCCACTTGCCCAGGAGAGCATGGTTCATCTGTTTGAGGGATCTGATTCCCAGGCCTCCCTCTTCCTTAGGTCTGTAGATAGTGTCCCACCCCACCAGATGATACTTTTTCTGCGTACTATTACCGTGCCATAAGAAGTCTCTTTGCATCCTCTCTAGTCTTTTAATCACGGAAGCGGGGCATTTGAAGAGAGAGAAATAATAAATATACATGTTAGAGAGGACAGATTTGATGAGGGTGACCCTTCTTTCCGATGGACAGATAATTTGCCTTCCATAAAGACAGTTTTCTCTCCACCCTTTCCACCACCGGATTCCACAGCGACATGGTCACCGGTCCCACACACAAAGGCAACCCCAAATAAGTAGATGGCAGATTCCCCATCTTGCACCCTGGGATACCTGCGCCGCTGCGCGGTGATGGAGCACAGACCTCTCCACTCTTATCCCAATTAGCTTACTTTTGGAGAAGTTGAATCTAAGGCCTGACACAGCTTCATAACAAAGGAGGAGAGCTTTAACATTTTTTATCTGATCTTCTTCATCGCCACATAAGATGAGGGTGTCATTAGCAAACTAAAGATGGGTGATTGCAGGGGAAGTTCCAACCACTCTAAATCCTTCGATTAACTCCTTGTTCATTGTTGCTTTTATCATCCTGCCTAACGCCTCCCCCACAATTAAGAAAAGGAACGGAGAAAGTGGATCCCCTTGTCTAAGCCCCCTCTATGTCGGAAAGGAACCCTTAGGAGTGCCATTTATCATCATAGATACCCAGGCTGAAGAAACACATTCCTGAATCCAATTTCTCCATTTTTCCCTAAACCCCATTCCTCTAAGCATGTACTGAAGAAACTTCCAGTCCACTCTATCGTAGGCCTTCTTCACATCCAACTTGCAGATAATCCCCGGAAGTCTATCCTTATATCTTGAGTGCACACTCGTATGCCACCAGGATATCATCTAGGATTTGCCTCCCTTTAACAAAAGCGCCTTGCTCTTTGGATATAATGCCCGGTAAAACCATATGTAATCTCCCAACAAGGACTTTGGCTAAAACTTTGTAAATGCTTCCTAAGAGGCTTATTGGTATGTAGTCCCTTATTCCTATTTCACCCATTTTCTTCCGAATAAGCACAATAAACGATGCCCCCGACCCTTTGGATAGTTTTCCCCTTTGATGAAATTCATTTATAAAAGCCATGATGTCCTTTTTCAGCATTGTCCAGAATCTTTGAAAGCAAGACATCAGAAACCCATCTGGTCCCGGAGCCTTGTCCCCTGTCATGTCAAAAACTGCTTTACGAACTTCTTCCTCCTCAAACTCTCTTTCCAACCACTGAACCCAAAAGTCTCCAATTTCATCAAAAGCCAAGTTGTCCAAAGATGGTCTCTTCCATCCCTCTACTGCGTAAAGAGATGCAAAATAATCTTCAATGTGATTAATGATCTCCTCTTTCTTCTCCAATCTCTTTTGCCCATCCATAATAACCGAGATTCTATTGGTCCTTCTCCTTGACAACATGCTTTCTATTACTTCCTCCAACACATCCACTAACCCCCAAGGACATTGGCCCCAAGGACATTGGCCACGAACGCAATTGATAGAAAATGAATAGACCTTCCACAACAACATGGGATATGTGAGAGGCCTCATGAAGTCCAATTCTTAAAGCCATCATCTCATCCACGTTAATAGATTCATGCCACTGGAAGGAAATGATTATCATGGCGACATCATCCATAATGATCCCACCCACTCCTACTAGCCCCGGATTGCCCCTTGATGTCATTGAAATTATGCTTTAGGGCCTGTTTAGTTAGAGGAGTTCTGAAAACTCTTGTCTGGGGAGAATTATAAATTTTTCAAATGCTGACCCCCTAGTGGTTTCCAAAATTCCCAAGTACAATCTAACATTCAAGAAGTTGGAATTCTGAGAATTCCGAAGGCCAAAGTGATGCAATCGTAGGGTTATGATTGTAGGTGCCAGAGCACAATTTGGGGTTTCCACAGAAACAATCACACAAAGAGAACACTTTCCAACGATAAATCCCAAGAGGGAATAATTCTTTTAACTCAAATCTAAGATTATCAATCTCTACAATGCCATAGTAAAGAACATGAGGGACTAAGAAACAACCTAATCAAACTAGGAAACAAGATTAGATAATATTAGAACCCTAATCCTAATTTAAACTCTTCACTAATAGTAGAAACAATTAAAAATAAGAATATCTCTACCTTGGGACCAAGAGATGTCCTATGAGTCTGCTTCCAATGACATTGATGCTGCTGCATCACAAATTAACTAATTTTCAGGATGTTGCTTTTCAAAATTCTACCGTCGAACTGAGAATCACCAATTCTCTAAAGATATGATCTGACGCTAGTGTCGAAATTCCCAACACTTGGCTATTCTCGTCAGAGATACCTCCAAACAAACAGGTCCTTAAGCAACTTGGCAGGAGGAAGAATCCACCTAGGCATCACAGGCATGGATGTTAGATAGGAGAAAGCCATTTCATGCTGAAATCTAATTATTATAGCCATGGGCAAGTCATAGAAGGAAGGCATTGAGAAGCCCACAAAGCGGCATAGCATGTGACATTGCTCACCACCATCTCCCGCTGAAATGGTGTGCCCTTGAACCAGTGCAGATTCCTCTTTGTAGATAGCCAAATGGCCTCCAGAAGACCTTCCAAATTAGTCCTTCCTAGAAGTTCGACAAGTAAATCCCAGGCGTAACAGCCAACTACAATCAAACCATCCAAAAACTCATTCATTCACAGAGAAACTGTGCAACCCAGCAATGAAGCAGGAGAGTATCAAGTGTTTCCACATCTGTTAAGCATATGGGGCAAGCATTGACAATTACCTGTTGCTGCTGCAATAGATTATCCATAGTTTTACCATTCAAAAAACAAAAAAGAATATCTGTAGTTCATATGTTGCTAAGTAGCATGTGTATTTGAAGAGCAAGGACTCTATTTGCCAAAGGGCTATGAACAGTTGCAACCTCCTTAGAAAGAAAGAAAGAAAAGAAAAGGAAAAAAAAAAAAAAAAGAAGTAAAGAAGAAATCCTGAGAACCATCTTATGTGTGCTTCCAAACTCTTTTGTCAATCTCCCTTTCCAAAATTTAGACTTTTTCTAGGAGGGTAAGCATGAACTAAGAGCGGGCTTCCTCTTGTCTCTAATGAGTCATCTAAAGATTGACCATTGAACAAGTTGGCTTCCAATCCACCCCCTATAGTCACTGTCAAAAGCTCTCTGGTTGTGTGCACATCACTGTATGTTGGGGAAACAGGTTGTAGGGGGAGAATCCCCGACAAATTATCTATCCAGAAGAGAATTTTATCACCACTTCCGACTTGATATATGATATTTTCCATAAACGACCCCCTAAGACTGATTTGGAGACTCTTGGGTGAGCCAGCCATCTCCAGATACTCCATAGATCAACCGAAGAATATGCTTCACACACCTTCAGAAGCTCCATAGCTGCTTACCAGGGAGGGTTGATTCATTAGACCCAATCTGGAAAGTTATAGGCTAAAATACCAATCAAAGGGGGATGTGAAAAGGCCTTGGATGGATTAAATATCAGCCAGAATTCATCATCAGATTAATATAGCCAGAGATATCATGGCTGTGAAGATCTTATGGTTGACAAGAGGTGCTACAATCCAAAATTGATGTAACTCCGTTAGGGCAAAAGTAGGCTGCCTCGCATATGCAAAAATATACCTTATCAACCCATTGGTTAGTCCAGATTAGTATACATATGTGACTTAGTATGGCTCACTTTGCTTGAATGTTTCTTACATGAACGAATTACCCTGTAGTAGATTGATCTTGGAAATTGCTGATGTTATGGTTTTGAAGGATAGCGCATGTTTGGTTGTTTGACTCATTTCAATCTAAACATGAATTCATCATTTTTCTTTCAATTATTATTTAGCATTTTTGTATGCTGATTAGCTTTTATATCAGTTAACACGATCGAGTGAAAACAAAGTTTCTGATTTTCAATGCATGTGACCTGGCAATATATGCAGTATACTGTATTTGATCAGCTGAAGCAAAGATTACTAAAGAGGCAACCAAGGAACAAAATGGAATTGGCAACTAAAGATTCCTCTCCAGAAGCTCTTTCTGCCTTTTCAGCTTTTGTGTTGGGTGCTCTTTCAAAGAGCATTGCTACCTTTTTGACATATCCAGCAATCAGGTTGGTGAATTTCATGTCTTGTGTGCACGCATTGCATTTTATTCAACAAGCAATAATATGACATTCTTCCATAGGATGAAAATTGATATACATCATGAGCCTTAATGTGGATAGTCCATAATCGAAGATATTACTGAATGGATGATGCATGTCTGATTTGTGGACATCAAACAGACAACTTAAATGAAAAACAATCAACAGATCCTGTCCATAAATTACATAGGATTATCAATGTGCCGGGGGCCCACAATAGTGATGGTTTGAAACTTTGAATGGACACAGGCCTCATATATAAGACTCTGCATCTTTATAGATCATAATTTTCTCGCAGATGATCTTTACTTCTTTTTTTCCTGTCGAATTGTACAGTTTTGTTTAGGTTCAATTGTCTTTATTTTTTACTAAGTAGTTCGATGATTTGTGTACAGGTGCAAGGTCATGATCCAGGCTGCTGAGCCAGAAGGAGAGAACCAGCAAGTCCAATCTAAGCCCAAAACAGTGATGGATGCGCTATATGCAATTTGGAGAAGGGAAGGGGCTTTTGGTTTCTTTAAGGGGTTTCAGGCTCAGATCTTGAAAACTGTTCTGAGCTCTGCCTTACTGTTGATGATCAAGGAGAAGATCCCAAAGATTACATGGGTCTTGATGCTTGCCCTTAGGAGGTATTTGTTTGTCACCCAAGTTAGATTAAAGAGCACTTAATACATGGGTACTTAGCTGAAAGTAATAAATGTGGTTGTTTGATTTTGGAGCTGTCAGACAACCATGAGAAGAATCTTTAGAAGATGCAATAAGTTCTTTGCAGAATTTTAACCTTGAATTCCATCTTCCTTTAAAGCTGAAGTGACAATGCTAGGTTACAGAGAGGAATATAGTGAACCGCAAATGTGGGTAAGAGTGGAAAAAAGTAGGGACTCACAATACCAACTCAGATGGTATACAACTTCATTGTTGATTTCTTATTTGATTCTAAACAATCTTTGGCATGGATGGAAATCCAGTAACATTTTTCATACTAAGTCAGGAACATTGTTGTGAGAGGATTCAATAATAACTTAATTATGTTTTGCTCAATTGTTATTTAATCCATTTTACTTTTGGTGATCATTGTACATAATTGTGTTATTTTCGCCCGCTACATTTGCGGAGTTTTTGTATGAGAAATATGCAACTACAGGGAAATATTCTATGAGCAACAGTTCTTTTTTTTTTTTTGACTCGAGGAAGTTTCTTAATGAGATCAACATGGAAATACATGGATTTATGCCAATCTTGGGGGAAGGGGGAGATGGGTAGCTCTGTTCGTGCCTTAGGGGTGGACCAACAATTGTTCCAATCATCATCATAGCTCTTGATGTAGGGGATTTAAGGTTTCTACTGTTACATAAGAGGAATTCTTTATTTCTTTAAGGTTTTACTTTAGTCTGATGAGGTGGTCAACTTAGGATGAATGTCAAATTATTGGAGGGATGTCTATATCCTATGTGTGTGAAGGTTTAGATTATCATAGATAGGCCTCATTAAAATTTCTTTCTAAGTAATCTTCTCAAGAATTAGATAAACAAGAGATTGCTGGAAATTTAGGACTTTCTCATGAAATGGATAGATATGCATATATGAGAGAGAGAGAGAGAGAGAGAGAGAGAGAGAGAGAGAGAACTGTTAATTGATCAATGATTTTGTTTTTACAAATAAGGTGGCTTGCCTTGTGGTCAATTTCAAATGACTGATCAAATTCAAATCTTTAATCAAATTAGAGTTCTATTTACTGTTAGATTGGATAAACACAATTTAGTTATATTTCAACACATGTCCAATCTAACAATTAATTTTGCTCAGCTTGGCCTAAAATTTGTAGTGTGAGGGGAGAAAGATGTACTAACTATTGAATTGTTGGCTTGAGTGATATAATTTGTTGTATTAGTAAGGTAAGGTCTCGGAAAACAAGATAAATAATTGAGTTCAATCTTCTCACTTTACATGGACCCCGCACAATTTTAATTATCATATGATTTGGTGAGACTTTTGGAAATTTACTATACCCACTACACTACATAAAATTTTCTTATTTGGAGTTTGGTTATAAAAATGCCTAAAGTAGTTATAGAAGTGGGGCGGCAGCCTTGACAAATGGGAGGAAAAAAGATCCAATTATTATTTTAGAAATGAAGGGAAGTGGATTCGATTTCCAATTTCAATGTCAATTTTAAATTTGATTTTAACTCTTCTCATGTTGACCTCATACTAATATCACTCATTAATCCTCCTACTGATATTCGGCCTATTAATAATGTTCTTTTTACTAATCCAATGTTACAGAAACTATTTCCTCTTCTTTGTGTTTCTATTTACGTTTCTACATTTCTCACCTTTAAACGCCACAAGCCCTTTCCTCTTCTCTATCCTCTCTAATAAATAACTCGTTGATTTTTTTTATTAAGGTTACACTCTAAACTATTTATATCGATTTTTTATTTTAAACCCTCTACATTATAACTACCACTAATTAGATTGCCCGTAGTGTATTCTTAAATGAGACCCTATTAATATAAATTGAGGTTGTTTCTATACAAATATATGTCTCTATATCTTTATAATATTTAAGAATTTCAATGATCTAGAATACTAATTAGAAAACTATCAAGAGTCCCAACTGTAGCCTGGATTATTTAGATACTAGTGTAAGAGAGAGAGTGCATGAATTGAAGTCTTTTAACAAGTAAAAGAAAAAAAATTATATATATATATATATATCTCAAGACCAATAGCTTGATTTTTTTTTCGTGAAAGTGTTCTTTTGACTCGATGGAGTTGGATTTAGATTTATTTGTTATATTTATATTTTAATGTTTATTATTGTTACTCCTTTTTGTGTATTCGAATTGTGTTTCACTGTAAATCAATCTAATGATAGGCCGAACACAAACTAAATATATTTCTCTTCAGCATATGTTACAAAAATGTATTTTTTTCTCGTAAAAGCACAAATGTGTTGTTAATATTTAGATTTTACGCATATGTCAGTAACAATGGACATTTATTTTTTATTTTTTTACTTGTGTATTTTGAGAATATATCATTTTTGGAGTTGCAGAAAAAAATTCCTTCTGACCTTTTTTTGTACATATTCTTAAATGTTTAAAGAATACCTTTTTGTAATTTTCATAATTTTCACATTAAATTTGTATTAATTCCTTATTTCATATAAATTTTTATATTATTCAATTACCTTTTATAATCTAATTGTGCTTTAGAATTTTAACCCATATCAATACTGCTAATCTACTATGAGTGTTTTTTTTTTTTTTTAATCTGTCTACATGCCCATGCTTTAAGCACATGTAGTCAAGCTAGTCTAATGTTTAGCAACGGATGAGAAATCTATGGATATGAGGATTTCTCATTGCCCTTTAATAGGGTTTTCTCGTCGAGAATCTCACATTGATATTGGTGCATATTGATGCATATAACTTACAAAAATTAATTTCAGTGTGTAAGTCCCCCAAAAAGTAAGGATTTTTAAATCCAAAGGGGCAGGCTAGACCTAAAAATTCTAAAATATGAAGTTTTCCATTGGTCCAAATACTTGGGTTTATAATTGCCAAATTTGGATTTTCCTCAACTAAGGGGAAAGTAAAAATCTTTTCTTAGTTGCCAAAGATGACCTCTAGATGAGTTCCACGGTGAATAACACTTGCTCATTCATTTTGTAGTCAATTTCAACGACTTTGTCTCAATGAACAAAAAACCCAAATGGGCTCTTATTGTTTGTTTGCATAGAATACATATATATCCACGTCACAACTTTAGAGTTTAAAAATGATGACCAAACGTGAATTATAAAAATGATCAACAAATAACTTTTCTTTTGGTAATAAGTGATGAATCCATAGATCTGATGATTCTTCACTACCACTGGAACAAGGATTCCTCATTGGAAATTTATATAATTGATGATTTCACATTGATATAGTGTGTATCGATGCATACAAGTGAGAAAAATAAGGTTCAGTGTGCAAAATCCACTTAAGTGATGATTCTCAAATCTATTTTGGGGGGGGGGGTGCTCATATCTGAAAATCCTAACAAATGAAGATTACATTCGTCCAAATCCTCATGGATTTACAATTGCCAAACATGGATTTACCACAACTTCAGAGAAACTGAGAATCTTTTCCCCAAAAGATTTGGTTGCCAAACGTGACCTTAATGAACTTGAAGCAAGAGAAAATGTGAAAACGAATACCTAGCCCCAAAACTTTTATATCTAATTCCCTTTCCCTTGTGTAGTCATATCTTTCGACCCTTACCACTTTAAAATCCTTAGGTGGAGCTCATTTGAACAAAAATTCCTTCGATTTCAATTCTAATCTAATGCAAAAAAAAAAAAAAAAAAGCCCTTACATTGCAAAAAATAAAAATAAAAGGTAAGGTGGGCTGGACCCTCTAGTGAGTCAAGAGGAACCCAACAGACACATTCGAATCAACGTCCCACCTGCAATTGGTATAAGTTAAAAGGTTGCGGGCTGCGAATTCCACGCAGAAGAATCCATCTGCTGCAGCTGCTGCTTGCTCCGAGATCCGACCAAGAAGATGATGAAATCTAGCGGCTACACCACCATCGACAAGCAAAACCAAAACGACTCCGAAACTACCGTTCCTGTAATCTCTCTATCTCTCTCTCAGATCTCACTGCATATCTTCTTGAAATCTGCAGTCAGTCTCAGATCTCGATCACGTTAATGTTAAAATCTCTCTCTTTTTTTTTTATTGCTGTTCATCAGATCTGACTGGATCTCTTGTTGTATTTGCAGTCAGTCCCAGATCCGGATCACGTTACAGTCAAATTCACAGGTTAGGGTTTTATTTCCATTTCTCAATCTTTCCTGTCTCCTTTGGAAGCTTGATTCTCTGAGATTGGGGCTTCTTTTGATATGTTTGTGATGATGATTGATGGGTTTTTGTTCTCGCAGAGACGAATCTGCAGACATTTCCGCCTTCTGAAGCCCAAGGGAAAATCTCCGGCACGTTTCGCCCTCCGCGAGATGCTGATGGTATTCTTTCTACTTCTTTTGATTGCAGTTCCATTTTGAGAATATTGAGATGGTGTCTGTAGTATTTGCATTGACAAGTTAGGGGATGCATGATTTGTGTTTAGATTGGAACTATACAATGTAAGAGATGAACACTATATAAAAAAAAAGGATCCAAATTGGAGCTATATAGTATAAGAGATGAAAACTGTATCAAAAGAGGATCCAACAAGAGGATCAAATCTCTAACCCCAAAAGATCACAAATGTGCAATGCTGTCGAGAGCCAAAACTAAGTTTTGATGATGCACTTCTTTGACCAGGCAGTCGGCTATGACATTAGCAGTAGCACTGTGCTTGACATGATAGAAAGTGGCTTGGAGGCTTTTAGCTATGTCCAATACTTCATCTGAGACATCTGTGAAGATTTTTTTACCATCCAAAAAAAAAAGAAAAGGAATATGTTTTTTAAGATTGCTACACTGGCCAGCAAATGATATTGCCACCAGGGTTAGTCATGCTCAAACACCCAACCTGCTTCGTGGGAGGACATGTGTTTACCATTATGCTATGCCTAAGGAGTAAGGACATTATTTGTTGGCAATTGCTACCTTTGTCTAGATGATTGCAACTTTATTTTTTGGAAGACCATGTACATCATGATGATGATGAAAACCATTGTCCCATCTATGTTGTGGTTGGCTACATGAATTTTGTTTCTTCATTCCAATCTATCCTAGAGCCGAATCTGTAGATAGGTTGTAATTATTCAGATCTTTTATTACCACTTCCATCCATGTCCTCTTCTGCCTACCCCTTTCCCTTGGCCGAGCCATCAACCTATAGAGAAAATCTTTTCCTCACTAGCGCTGTTGCTGGCCTATGTTGGACATTCAGACTTTTGTGCATCATCTTTTTATTAATAAAATTACTTTTATAGTAGTAATAATCTTCTGAAAAGACGAGCTCTTAGCACAACTGGAAGGTGTTCATTGATGCAACTATGAGTTTGTGGATTTGAATCATGTTACCAATTAAAATTATTATGATTCTGATGAGACAAAAAGAGTTGAGTGAAAACTGCTTCATATGGTTAATATAAGTTCACTTAACTAGTGTTTGATTTATTAAGCAAAATTACTTGGTTCATAGTTACTGAACTTTGTTTCATAGTTTAAAAACATAGTAGTGCTTGACTCAACCTAAGACTTGGTGACAAAGGTGAAACTCAGAAAAAATTTGAAAATTGATATTTTTCATTTTTATATATCTTGTTCTTTCATTTATAGGACCCAACCAGGACGCGGTGACTGGTAAGTCTTAAAGTTGACTTAACTTGGTGAACTTTTTGAGTTATTTTTTATTTTTGTGGCATACCAGCCAAGGGGCTGGAACCCAATGTTGCCCACACAAGTGGGAAGCTAGCCCACAAATGTGGGAAGAGTGGCATCCCTAGGGATCGATCCAAATTGAGTTGGATTGAGCAAGATGAACTTTTTGGGTTGAATTGAGTTTTCGATTCTTTAACATTGCATTATTTATATGCATACATGTTTCATTCTTCTTCTTCCTGTTGTTGTTGACCTGGAATGCATTTGACTACTTGACAGATACATTCTCAAAACCTGCTCCTGGTGGTTCTAATGAAGCCCATCCTACTGGTTGGTTACGTGCCTTCTCTGTTGAAGCTTACAGGCCATACTTCGACATTGACACATCAGATGTCTTAGAAAGGATTGGAGACTCCCTCTTCCCATTTAAAGGAAGTTTTTCTGAAAAGACAGCTGAAAATCCTGATCTGTAAGTGCATTGTCTTTAATTAGTTGGTGTCTTTGTTTGTTGCTGATTTCATTATTATAGTTGAATGGCATAGTATTGATAAAAGGTTTTTTAGTCATAAATACAGTACGCTTTCTCCGCTAAAATATTGGTCAATTTCATCCTTATAAAATTTATAAAAGCTTTCAGAATATTAATGAATTGAACAGACTTTTTTGGTTTTTAGCAAATAAAAAAGAAAAAAAATTGGTGTTTCAAAGCCAAGGCCTTAGATTATAATATTTCATCCTTATAAATTTTTCAAAGCTTTAGAATATTAATGAAATGAGCAGGGAATTTTGGTTTTTAGAAAAAAAAGTTTTTTAAATCTAAGGCCTTAGATATAATATAATGGTGAAGGCAATAGATTAATACATATCAAGATTTCAAATTGAGACCCAAATGGGTATGTCATCAAGGCCGAAACTGTGAGAAATTGGTGTCAGTTGTGAGTTTTTATGTCCATTTTTAAGATGGTCATTATGAAGAGACAATATGATCTTTCTATGGTTGATTGTTTTGTTATCATCATTAATATTAATCTGTGTGTGCAGGTTTTTTACCCGGTCCTATAATTTAAGATATACGTAGTTTCTAGATAACTAGTAATGCCAAAAGCTCAAGCTATTATTGAACGTTATAACAATTTATATCGACAGCCCCTCTTGAACGGGAAGCCGTTGGAATTCAAAACCCAACAGATAAACAAAACAAACAAACGGGACAAAAGGATGGAGGTAACATGCCTCTCTAGGTTTCGAACTCGTGATTGATACCATGTTGATAACCAATAACACTAAACGCTCGAGCTATTAGTGGAGGGCATAACAATTTATATAAAAAAACCATTGTCCCATTATTCTGTTTTTGTCATCTTACCATTGAATATGATGATCCCAAGAGATGAATATACGATAAAAAAAAAATGGCGGATACCTTTTGATTGGTGGCTTGTACAGAAAAAGTTTAGATACCACAGCACCTATGAAGGCAAGCAATGGTTGCTGTTCTCTTCCATTCTGGGATAGTTAATGAACATTCTGTACCCATGCTGGGCCCATTGTGTATCCTCCAGATCACTGAAGGATAGGGTACGCGGGACATGAGAAAATTCCATTTTCTCCTGAGGATCAGAACTCTATAATTTTTGCTGTAATGTTCTCTCTCTCCCCCGTAAGATGTTGACTTTATAATTATAATAAATGGCTACAACATTTTATTAGTGACATCTATCTTTCTCTCTCTCTCTCTCTCTCTCTCTCTCTCTCTCTCTCTCTCTCTCTCCTCTGTGAGATGTCGACTTTATAATTATAATTAATGGCTGTAACATTTTATTATTGAGTTCTATACTGCTTAAATTATTGTCATGTTAGTCTTAACGGATGATTCAGCCAGTGTTCTATTGTTTTGGAGTTGGGAAATCTTTAATTTTTTTTTTTTTTTGGATTCTCTCTTTATCTTTCGTTATTATGGAACTCAGTTTTCATTCTGTTACGACGTGTTGATCCATTGTTTAAGTTGACTGTGGTTGGAAAGGTATGCTCGGATTTCTTGAAAGCCTGATATGATGGGGAAATTGATGGTCCATGTATGGGGTCAATGCTTAGATTAGCCATTTAACAAAATTCATATTCTTTGTTGTAGTGAACTGGTTTATATTATCATTCCTTGTTTGTGACATACACAGGTGCACACACAAACAAACCCCCCAAAAAATACAAAATATGTTCATTGTTGCACATCTTACAAATTTGGTTATATACATTGAGCAGGTACGGACCATTCTGGATATGCACTACCTTAATATTTGTTGCTGCATCCATTGGGGCATTTGTCACGTACCTGGCACACAAACTGCAAAACAAGGAGTGGGACTATGACATAAATCTGGTCACTTGGTCGGCTGGTTTGTTCTATGGCTACGTTGCAATTGTTCCTCTTTGCTTATATGTTCTTCTCAAGTACTTCTCAGCTCCATCTGGGCTTGTCCAGCTTTGGTGCCTATATGGATACTCTCTCTTCGTATTCATTCCTGCTTCAGTAAGTTTTATTAGCTCCGGAGGTTATCTCTATAACAAATAGATGCTTTTTTCTCTCTCTAGCTTAATAAAGCCCAGTTTTATCAATATCATTTTTTTTCTTGAGAAAACCATTAAAGTAACACGAGAAATCAATGCATGATACATTATATGTGATAATGCATTTTACTTGCTGGACAGTAAATTTGAGATGTAAAGGAAACTAAAGGCCTGTTTGGCATCATTTTGGGAATGTTCAACTCCCAACTCCCTGAATGAATGAGAGAAAACTTGTTTGGCAGGCATTTTGTGAGAGAAACTATATAGAGATAGAGGAGGGAGATAGAAAGGTAGAGATTTTATAGATGTGCAGAAAGGGAGTGAAAATACCTACCGGCTACCAAACACGTTTTTCTTCATTCATTATTAGAATGAAACATTTCCAGATTGCTGCCATATATATGGGCCACTCTCTCCTGAGCACTGCCTTGGGGTCCACCTGAAGCCATGCCAATCAGGGGAGATGGGGGTTCAAAAGATCTAAATGAGACCTAGGGTCATACAAAATATCAATCCATTTAGATTATCCTATCCCTTTGATCTATAGCCATCAAAGTTTAATGGTTTTAAAAGGCATCACTTTTTGGATTTTAATCCATTGGTGAGTAATAGTTGGATGGTTGTCAAATTTGGGCTTGTGCCAATTCATGGGGGGCACCAAGTGTGAGGAGGTTGGATTGATCATAGGGGTCCCACATGTTGGTAAAATGGGGGTGCTCAAGAATGGTGCTCATTTGAGGATTCTCCTAGGATCAATCTTAATGGGATACACGCAACCTCCCCACTGAATGCCACCAATTTCATGTTTTATAATCGATCCGAATAGGACTTGACCATTGTATTAAAAAAAAAAGATACATTCTAAAACCGTTAAACTTGAGGGCCACATATCAAAGGGTTATGATGCTCTAATTGACTTGAAATTTTGCACATAGGTGGATCATATCTAGGTCTTTTATTCCCCACCTTCCGATGAAATGACATGGCCCAGGTGGATCCCATAAGGTGAACTGCAAATTGTTTAAATGAGCTCGTGCACACCTAAAAAGCCCTACACACAGATATATGTATATATATATATATATGTATATATATATATATGTATATATATATATATATATGTAGGGGTGGAAAACAGGTGGGTCGAGTAAAAACGGGTTAGGTTGACTAGTAGTCCCTAAGGGTTGAGGCCCAACCTGTATCTGACTCATTTGTGAAATGGGTTCAGGTAACCCCCAACCTGCATTGCTGCAGGTCAACCAGACCTTACTCGGATAACCCCCATAAGTTAAATAAGAGAATTTTTATATGGGTTGAAGAAGAAAAGAAACTTTTGAGCTTAGGTTGAAGTACAGATTTCTGAGATGTGTGGAGGAATGGGTTATGTGGGTTATGCTGATTGACCCTAACCCGACCCGTTTAAATGCGGATCAGATTTTTCTTGATCCAACTGACCAGTATATATTGCTATATATTGCGGATCAAGTTTGGCAGGTCAAATCCAGGATGGATATTGGCCGGGTCAAGTTATGCCACCCTCTATAAGTATGTACTGGCGAGCCATGATAATTTTTTTTTAATTTAAATTGAAATATTTATAAATATTTATATGAATTATAAATGAATATTCACATATAATTCAAAAACCAAAGGTTTAAAGGGAAAAATAAGTAAAATGATCCAATCAATTTATCTAGTATGCGGTATTGGGAGAATGACTCAATTATATAGAATAACGGGCCAAAAAATGAAAAAGTTGAAGAGTGATTATGAATAATATAAGATATGATGAAGAAGAAAACATATAAAAGGATAGTCAATTTGAATTGTTCATGATACAAAGAGTGAATTAATCTAAAAGAAGAAAGGGAAGATAAAATCAAATCCACTAACAGGGATGACCTTTTATTTTATAGTAGAGAGAATCTTGATTCCCCCATGTAATATGGTTTGATCAAATCTCATTCCAGTTGACTTCCATCCCATTACAAAATATATGATTTCTGCTTACATTTGTAACCTTAAGTTAGTGAGTTTACGTCATATCATCACTAAGGAAAAAACAACATAATATAGACTTGCTACTCTGCATAAAAATGAGTTAAAATGCAGAAGAATTACTGATAGAAATGAAAATCCTGGAGATGATTTGATAAAAAAATTAAAACATAAATTAGATCTAGGGGAAGGATTGCACCTTCTACACGTAGAAAGAGATATCATTACATGGTATATCATTCTTCGGAAATAATCAGCTCTCTATACAATCCTTCCAAATAGAGATAGTATTTAAGATGTGGGAATTATTTATTTTTTTTATAGCATAAGGACAAAGAGATTGGAATGGAACTATTATTAGTATGAGAATATGAATCATGCGAGACCCACATATTGTTTGAACTTGGAATTAAAAAAAAAAAAAAAGAGAAGAAAAAAAATTGGCTATGACAGCGGGCCCCACAGATTGATGAAAAACAACAAAGATGAAGCCCAGGCAGTGATCTATAAGTGGGCCTCAACTTTCTGCAGCTTAGACCCGACACCGGGTCGCACAAATTGATTAGGAACAAAATTTAACCTATACATGCGCCCCATCATAAAAATCAATGATGGCCCCCATTACTGGATGAAGGAAAAAGTAGAGAATGGCAAGGGAAAACCTTGTGGGAGATTCGTCAGCGGTGCCCACCTCTCAAATCCAGCTAGTCGAATGCACAGTGGGTCGACTGATGATAAAGAAAAGGTGAAAAATTCAATTTGGTGGCTGGTTTTTAACTTACAAAAGTCAAATTCCAAGTGGCCCACGGATGATAAAAAGGAAAAAAAAATTGAAAAAAAAAAAAAAAAAAAACTCGTATAACAAAAATTTGTGAAAGACAGGCAGTAGTCTCCTTTGGGGAAAAAGGAAGTCTCGTTGGTAAGACGGATTGTAACGAGAGGGAGAAATTAGATAGGGAAGGGATTTCCAATGAGAGATTTTAGGAAAATTCAAACTTAAAGAGAGGATTAGAAGAGGTTTGTTGGAGACTTCTTGAAATTGGAGATGCAACGATGTGGTGTTTCGAGAAGACCTTGTTGCACGCCACGTGTCACTCCCTCATGAAGAGGGCTGCTACTTTAATATATATATAATTTGAAAATTTTCATGACTTATAACTTGAAAAACTATTTTGACCTGCTGAAACTTTTATTATATTTGCTGCAGTGTTTATCTGTTGTGCCGGTGGAAATATTTAGGTGGGTCGTAGCAGGTGTTGCCGGGTTCATGTCTGCATCCTTTGTTGCCCTTAATCTTCGAACCCACATCCGTTCGGCAGGTGAAAGCTGGTTTTTGATTGTGGCTGGGATTTTTCTATTGCAGCTGGCTCTAGCTTTTGTTCTTAAGGTTTATTTTTTCACCATAACTGTGAAGAAGAACTAGTTAAAGGGAGACTTTCTTTTGCTGGAGCAGAATGATTGTAGATCATACATAGAGAGAAGAGGTAAATTGTTTATTGTTTTGGTGTGTCATGTCTTGTGGTTTAATCTCCCTTTAGTTACTTTCCTTAACAATCAGCACGTGTGTGTATTCTTTCATTTTAGGAAGTATCATAAGCTCAAAACGATCATATCCTCTCGCTGTTTGTTCATCACATTAATATACAACTATGAAGTATAGCTTTTGTCAGTCCACTTTGCATGCGATTCTTTGTTTGAATTTCACATGGTTCTGTACATGGGTAGCCAGTAGAGCGGTCAGTGATTACCATTTAAAGAAGAAAAAGAAAAAGAAAAGGTAGGGCGGTCAATGAGCCAGGCTGGGCTGTGGGGAAGAATTTGGACCTGGGCCTCTGAATAGAAAGGCTGGGTTGAGATCCAGGCTTCTCTTTCAAAGCTTATAAGCCTAGTATGGTCTTTACCTGTTTAGGGCTACAGACAAACTCTAGTTAGATTAACATGTTCTTGTATCAATTATTGTCATGCTGGATGCATTGTAATTATAAAAGATGGATATTGTTGGGTGGGAAGTTGGCTGCAGGATCTTGTCACACTCAAATAGAAGTTCTACTTCCGCAAATACCATAAAATGAAGTACTGAGAAAAGAAAGAATGGATATTGGAGTCACCGAAACATGGCTGCAAATAGGAATACATGGAGAAGTTGAAATCATAAAGCTGATGCCAAATAGATGGGAAGGTTTGATCATGATGATGATGATGAATGAACGAACTATTGTTGGTCTTTTGTAATGCCATGTGTTATAGCCATTTATGTATCTTTTTTTTTTTTTTTTTTGGTGTATGTGATTTCTTGAACAACTTTAATCCACACGAGGGAAAAGGTTGCTCCTATTTTCATTCACCGCTTCTTTGGTTGGGGCATCGAAAAGGGGAAAGGATTTTCTCACTGTTTGATGACCTTAACCATTTGATTTATGGTTCCAAAAGCTGACGGTTTTGTAAGTGCAAATTATAATCGTTAAACATGGAGCCATTAATTAGACAGGTAAGGTCATCAGATGATGCATATGTGAAGCCTACCATTGATGAGACCTATCAATCCTTTCCTATCCCTAACCCACTGATTTGCATGCGTCAAGGTGGACCTTGTGTCACAGTTACTAGGAAAATATTATGCAGCTCTTATTGTGTTATTTGTTCTCGCTTTCTATGTGCCAGTGCATGTTTCCATTAGATAATCTGATGAAAGGTCCTAAGCTATTTTTCATCTAGGGCGGTTTGTTTGCAGGAGAGGGATATGAGGCAGTGATGCAGATCAGACCTTGACTTTCTTAGGAACTCAATAACTAGGGTGATTGTTGGGTATTCATTTTCCGTCATTTAGATTTTATATCCGTAAAAAGGAAAGGTTATTTGATGAACTTTTTTTTTTTTTTTTTATGCTCATCTTCATTCTTCATTTTTAATCACATACTGTATTATTCTATCCAAGCGAACAGGCCCTAATTAGTGTTCAGGGATCATGTCCTCGGCTGCTTTCACCCCCTAGTTTGGGATCTTCCTTGCTCTAAACTTTGTGCTTAGCTTGGTCGCCCATAAATTTGTTAATTGGTTAGAATCCCGACCCTCTCGATGTGCGACTTATGTTTTCATAATCAAATAGTTAGACCGCAGGAATGTAGGCCCTTCTTATCCATAGCTTGAAATTTTAGATGTAAAACTTGGCTCCACCTGTAAAATATTGTAGTCATTGTGTTGCTCGTGATCAATTCAAATATATGAGTTTAATTTAACCATCCACTGGAGAACCAGGACATCAGGCAACTGCAACCTCCAAACTGATCCAGGTACTCCTGGCGATAGTGACCAACTGTATCTTCCATTAAATCAAGCTAACAACAGCATCAGGCAAACTGCAAACCACAAACTGATCTGGGTAGCCCTGCCCACAATAAATAATTGGATCTTCCATTAAATCAAGCTAATATTATTAACAAAGTTAAAAACTTCACCTAGTAAGCACTACGCAATTCATTGATCCCTATTTGGGTTTTTGGGGAATCATCTGCTCTGCACAACTGTTACCTGGAACTCTGGTGATTGATTAGCTGCTACTGATTAGAGGAAGGAATGAGGTTTAATGCAAAGTTTTTCTTCTTGTCTATAACTGAGATTTTATTAATAAAGCCCAAACAGCATAAGAGAAGTGCGCTGGACAGCTCTGCAAAAAAAAAAAAAAAAAAAGAAGGAAAAAAAGGTTGTCTTGAGTAATGGTAGACAATTCATAATCCCAAGAGCATGAAGCTACATTTACATATAAACTAAGTAATGGCAGATGATAGAAGATTATGATAAAAAAGGGGGCACGTGTATCTTGATATAATAAAATGAGGTAATATTGTTCCGGGTGGCAAGCTCAACAATGTTGGAGCCCTGGTTGTGGACCCTGAAGCCTCAAGTTATCATCCAGCTGTTTCTATTTAGAGTAGTAGTAGGAGGTTATGGCAGCTGCAAAGTGTATTTTGACAGATCTTCAGACTTAGCCCCAGGTTTGATACTTCAGTTGGAGACATTTTGGTCTTGGGTCCCACCTGACTCATTCATAGCCATATTTCTAGGAATTAGGGCCATGGTGATAGCCTTTCTTTGCCATCCAGACTCAGATCCCATGAAAAGAAACAAGGGAGCACAACAAAGGGAAAAGCAAGTGAACGCCCAGTTACATTAAACAAATGCAGCAGTCCCTAGTTTGTGAGACAACGCCCAAAAGCTGTTACCCTAAACAAGGACCAAACCCATAGTTCACTATACCAGAGAAAGAAACCAGACCCACCCCACAGATGCTAAAATACAACCCTAAAACCATGTGAGACAACAAGGGAGATCCAAAGCCTACTCTTTTAGAAACAAATGGCCCACTTAGTTGTGGTGAAATAAAATATAGAAATGAAGGAAAGGGGGCCCCCACATGTAATATGAGTAGAGATGCTTAGTCAACAGAAATGAGGATGGAGTAGGTAAAAACACACCCACTTTTAGGGATTAGGGAGGTTTGAATTATTATAAAAGAACAGTGAGTCCTAGGAAGAGTCAATATGTGATCCTGAATTTGAGGTTTTGGGGCCTCGTTTTCTTACAAAATATAGTTACTGACTACATGTGTGTACGGATGTCGTATCAAACATCACTCAAAAACCCTACTCATCTTTCTACCAAAAGAAGAAAAACCCTAATAAATGGTCAGATGTAATTACGAAATAACCTTTGATTTTGTATTTTAGTTCTCTAGATGGCCCCTTTTCATTGATGTGCCTTGCCAATAGGCCCATTTGATTCATTTTGCTATCTAAAGGATGATCCCTTGTGGTCAGTTTTTGATATTCATTAGCTTGGCACCCACCCAATGTCCCATTTTATTTCCTCAACTGGTTCTTCATTGAGTCCCGATCTGGTGATGTAAAATCCTACGGTGACCGTGAGTGGACCATTTACTGTCCGTCACGTCACCGCGGGTAACCTATCATCTATGTGGGTAATGACTGCCATCAGTGACGGAGTGGACTCTGAGTGGTCCACTCACAGTCACCGTCCCTAAACCCACTTATTAGAGGATGCTGATTCGTTCTTCATCATCTTGGGGGGTCTAAAAATTTGTACTTAGAAGGATATTGTGATAGACTAACATGCGGTTATAGCTACAAAATAAAGTGTACTAATTAAGAAAGTAGTACCAGCCAATCTCAGCACTATAGGTTTAAGGGTAATTATGAAGAAGGCAAGGAGCAGTTACCACAATTGGATCAGCATGATCCAGACCATTCATCAAGTGATTCTCCACCTTGGATTGTAATTAACCTTCAATGATCTACTGACCATTCATGAACACCGTCACTGGGGGACATCACATTTCAGTGTCACATGCAACAAGAGTACTCTTAACAAGGGCAATTCCGGAAAGGTCGGTATTGAACTGGTCGTCCAAAGATGGTGCCATCACGTGGGAATGGGTGGGCCATACCAAGCCTACAAACCCAAAAAAACACTCAAGGTTTTAATGAGCCCCTTCCCCACCGAGCCTGCAACCTTTACACATTTGTCTCCCCCATATTTTTTCTTCTTCTTGGGAACTTTGCCTCCCTCTCTTCCATATCCCACCTTCATATGCATATAAATACACATAAATTTACATAGAGCCCTTTGATTGGCTTGTTCTTCCTTGGAGGGATAAGAGAGAACCATAGATAGAAAGATTCTGTATGTGTTGTGTGGGAAAGAGTTGAAAGTCATGGTGATCTCAAAGTGGCAACTTGGGTTACTTCTAGTGATTTTGTTGGCTGCCTCAAGGGAAGGTAGCAGAGTTTTGGGTGCTAGACATCTTCAAGAGAAGGTATCAAAGAAAGATGAGGCTCAAGTTTGGAGAAGAACCACTAGCATTAGAGGTGAAGGCTTCTTTGACACAAGTAAAAGAGAAGTCCCGTCTTGCCCAGATCCATTGCACAACAGGTAGATTTGATCATATATATACAGTTAAAGTTTGAACCAGCTGATAGAATGGGCATCATAGGAATGATTTGGTAAGTTGTTGTAATAATAAATAGTCTTCAGTTATTGTTAGCCTCTATATCTTTGTTGTTAATTTCTGTATTGACTGTAGTTGATGTCATGGCACTGCATAAGTGAGGGCTTGTTTGTATGAGTATTGATAAATATTGATGTAAAAGATGAGTATAAGAGTGGAAATTTAATTTTTTTCCTTTTAAAAGAAATGCTATGCTCTTTTGATTGGCAAGATTTTTGGGTTATCATCAAAATTCAGTTTTTGATCGATGGATCTAAATGGAGGAACTTGAATGGTGGAGACTTGCCCTAACTTTCTCTGTAAAAACCAAGGCCAAAGATGATAGAAACAGAAAGCCCATTCATCTTCCAGTCAAGTTGAAATTGTGTGTGTGTGTGTGAGAGAGAGAGAGAGAGAGAGATGTCATATGTTGGGTGATTATATTATGGGATTTTGACACATTAATCCTTTTAAAATTCGGATTTACCAATTTCATGACCGAAATTCAAAGGTCACTGGAGTCGCTTAACTCTTGGTTAATATTTTATTTTATTTTATTTTTAACTCTTATGCTCTAGATTCGCTGATATCATGAGACTGTCTCATGATGTCATGATTTTTATGCAACATCTTAGGGATTTTTTTTTTTTTTTTGAAGGATAGGTCTTGAGAAATGGTGTCCACATATGTATTTACTCTTCATGAAATGTCATTTTTCATGTTCTATATAAAAATGAGTTTGCTTGTTGGTTACAAAAAGTGTATAATATATAAAGTGATAAATCCTATAATATAATGGAATATGGAGCAAAAAACTTTTAAAAAATACTTGTAGAGTCAAGTGACATTGGTGATATTTTCAATATTTTGATCATGAAACTGGGAAAATCGAATAATGGGAGAACTAATATGTAAAAACCCTTTGTATCATTTGTGCTCTTCAAAAGATCCTAATCAAGGAGTTTTGACCACCGAATACTGACCATTGCCCGTGGTCAGGTTAAATTTTGGCGAAATTTACTAGGCATGGGCCATCCAGTGTGGCCCACTGCAAAGCACAGCAGTACCTCATGGCTCATGGTACATGTAAACAATCATATGATTGAATTGAATCCGCAAAAAGGCTGTCCATGGGTTGTACCGGGCTTAGGGAAATCAAACTTTTTTTAATAGTCCGGGCCCAACCAGTACAAAATCTTTTTGCCTGAAGCAACCAAGCACTTTCCATGTTTTTTTTTTTTTTTTTTTTTTTTCTCTTGAACAAAACTATCAATCTCTGATGCACCTTTTTATTGACCATAAAGCTGATGTTCAGATCTTATGAACTTTTCCATTGCATCCCCCTCCATTCTCTTTTGAGAGGGCTTTTGGGGGTGAGGGGGACCAAGGCGGTCTGGGCCGGTTAGACTGGTCGGCCCGACCAAAGTCTAACTGTACCGATAGGAAAAGATTGTTAAAATCTTTTCTAAAAGCCAGTCTGGCCACAGCTCTCATTTGATTTTAGGCCGTTATATATATAGGGAAGTGCTCCTATGAGAGACACTCTCACCAACTTGGTGAGAGATGGGTGGGGGGGCCCTCACATTTAAGTTGGGGGTCCTTGCTTTTAAGTAGGTGAGAGTGGATATGGAAGTGAGGGCCCCCACCCATCTCTCATAAAGTTAGTGAGAGTGTCTCTCATAGGAGCACTTCCCATATATATATATATATACATGAGTTACGCTACAAAACTCCCCGGAAGGTTTTTACAAAAAAAATGCCCCTCTTTTAGCTAAAAAAGTGTGACAAGTGTCATCAATGGTACACTTATCCATTCTCTCTTATAAATATTATATATATATATATATATATATATATATATATATATATATATCGACGGAGTCGATTTGGTCTGGCTTTCACGCTACAATTACTAAAGTTAGGGCCTGGTCTGTCAAGGTTGTGAGCTGAATATGTGTTAAAAATATTGGACCTGTAAAATAAAGGGGTGGGACTTGGACATATTTTGGCCTCTTAGGCCCATCTACAAGGCCTAGATAAGTGTGATTCATGAGGCACGTTTAGTACTTTCATGATTAGGCCCCTAGAATAGACAGTTTTGACTTTCGAACAATGACTATTGACTAGACATTTTTTTTTTTAATCACAGATTGATGTAGTTCATCTGTTCTGGTGATGATAATCTACTTTAATTCACTTCAACAAAGAAGCTGATAATTAGTCTGATAAACAGAGGGGGTGGTGGGGGGTTAGTTTTCATTGAAAAAGCATAAAAATAAAAACAGCCCACCGTGGGGCCCACCTGATTAGATGTACAATGATAGATAGAAATGTGTTGTGATACAATCCAATGGTTTTATGATTTCTTAGTTAAGGAATGTGAAATTAGGATGAGTGCCGGAATTCAGAGGAGAGAGACCCTTTACATGAAAACCCAAAAATGCATGTTTAAAAGCAATTGCTTTGGCGTTTATTACGTTGTATTTTTTTTTTTTTGTTCTTTTGTTCTCTGTTCTTTTTTTCTTTTTTCTAGATCCCTTTCGTCCCCATATGTTGTACGTGGGACCGCCGGCTCTTTCTTTTCTGATACCATCAGTAAATCTCTCTCTCTCTCTCTCTCTCAGTGGCCACAGGTTTGTCTGCCGTTTGTTTATGGCCTAGGTAATTTGTATGCTGTCTGTGTATGGACATGGCAAAGTCTAGTAAACAAACAGCATCTCAACGGTACGTAGGTAAAAGAATTTCATTGTAAATTCCAAGATGTGAGAGAGAGAGAGAGTGAAGTCATGGCCTAGTATTGGAGAAAAGCTTAATGAATAGGTAATATAAAAGCCAATCCACTTAGAGCTATGTGGTGAGCCATCTTTCTCTCCATAGAAATAACATCTCCTTTGGTCAGAGACTTGAGTATCAATGGGTGTGTGAGTATTTACAAGACAATTTTTTTTTTTTTTGCTTAAGTATTGTATTATATTTATATTCGGATTCGTGCTATTAACTAAACGTAAACTACATTGTTTATAAAAAAAAAAAAAAAAAAAACCCACCTATTATTACTTCTGCCATATTCTTCTCCAAGTACCATTTGTATCTTTACCAATTCATCTTTTTTTTTTTATTATTGGTCTCAATCAATCTCAACACCTCTACATCTTCTTAAAGTCTGGCCATAGCCGATCGATCCTTGTATTTTTTTTTTTTTTTTCATATGCTTCTCTTTTTTTTTTTTTTTTTTTCTTTTTCATTTTGTTCTTTCATGCATGATGAGAAGATATATAGAACGTAGGGGTTACGTTTAAAGTGAAAATATCTAACTATGATTTCAAGTCTCTTGAGTTTTTGTCGAAATTATTATATCACTTAGGTGTTTATGCTCTGAGTTTGGATCCTACCCTACAAGAGGAAAAGTGGAACCAAAAAACAAGAAAACTGGAGTTTCCCACATTCATTTGAGGCACCGGTGTGAGCCCAAGTATATATGGCATCCATTTAAGCAATAATTTATTTTATCCACCGAAATAAGAAGACAATTAGTGAGAGAGTGACACATGTTCTTCAATTTTTTTTTTAGTATAAACACATTTTCTTCAATTAAAAACTATTATTTCCGGTTAAATGAAAATTATTTATATACCCATTGGTAAAATTTTAAAATGTTCACAAAGTAATGGCTTAATTACGGAACAGAAGTCAATAATAAATTGATATTATCGAACTGGTCATTTTGATTTATATATATATATATATATATATATATCAATATATATATCAATGAGGTTCTTTGTCAATTTGTGCATCTTAAGCATCTGGGATTTTCGCATGTGATTGGTCTGGGATTTTCATATCAAACTCCCATGCAAAGTGGCTGTGCTGGATCAAAATTCGTATAAAATGGACCCATGCAGGAGTCCTGTCAGTGAAAATAATCTGAAACAAAATACCTCTATAACCTTATATTCTTGAGGAAATTATCGAAAAAATCATTTTAGATGTCCATTGCACCAAAAACGCCTCAATAGTTTTTACGTAACAAATGGGCCCTCTTGCTAAAATTTCTTTTCTTTTTTTATTTTTTTTATTTTTTTGCCTTCTTGAATGAGCGACAATATCGTTGCCCAACAAACTTTACATATGAACAAATGTTTCTTTTGTCGCCCACTGTATTGTTTGTAAGATATAATTGTCTCTATCGGGCGACGATATCATTGCCACTTCAAGATTTTTTGTAATTTTTTTTGTATGTGGTCATGTAATTGTGTGCAACAAATGCAGACATTTTAAAAATCCTTCATTTATAACATCCGCTGTTTACATCTTCCATGCAAACCTACATCCATTTCTCCGGCAAAATTGCAGACATTATAAAAATCATTCGTTTACGGCATCCTCGATTTACATCCTCCATACAAACATTAGTAAATTTCTCCCACAACAAATGCCAACATTATAAAAATCATCCATTTACAACATCCTCGGTGCACTGGCACATCCTCCATACAAAAATTAGCAACATCACCATCACAACATTAGCAAACATTTACAACATTACAAATGCAAACATTATAAAAATGAAAAATCCTCCATCTACATCCTTGTAAGTCTTACAACAAAAAAAGATAATTATTTATAAGTTTGTTTCCTCCGTTTAAGAAAAAAGCTATAACAACTTATTTACATTCAAGCTCTCTCATTTGCACCATTACGCACAGTGCATTTAATTCCCAACTCATCTTGAATATTTCTTATTAAGCTCGTTGACCTGGAAAACAACAAACAAAGGTATGGAATTAAGTGGCTACATTTGAGAAAGTATTGCATATAAATATAATATTGGTAAAAGTTAGACTAATTTTGATTTAATATTAATAGCAAAAATGGAGAAGATATTTATGGGTCATTTGTTTGTATTGAAAATGTTTTACATATGTAATTGACCCACATGTAGGGGTGTAAAATGGGCCGTGCCGGCCATGAAAATCATGGCCCGGCCATGCCATGTTGTGTCTAGGCTGGCACAGCCTGGGCCATGCCGGCCTGCATGCTTGATGGGTCGGCCCACAATGTATTTATTTTTTGAAATAATTGAAATAAAATTTAAGATTTACAAAACATTTGACATTTAGCTAAAAAATGCACATAACATTGAACATTTGACCTTGAACTAAAGTTAACATTAGATTTCAAATTAAAAAAATGCACAAGACATTGTTATAATTTGCAATATGAAATGAAGTTTACAACTTTGAGTGATAATTTCCAACTTGACAAATGAAGAAAAAATAAATCACAAACATGATGAGTTTCATGAACTTCAACTAAATAAGTTTACAACTTTGATGATGATATCCAACTTGAGATAAAATTTATAAATTAAAAAAAAAAGAACTTATAAATATGACCTCAAGGCCATTTTTGTCCTTCTAAAGAGTTTGAAACGTAAACGGGCCCACAGATTCCCAGAATAACAAGTTTTAGCATCTTAACTTTTTTTGCAAATATCTCAAAATCGAAGACAAATCGAGGTTTGAGAATCCGTACAATAGCAATTTTTTTTAATCCTGTGCACAAGTTTGGATCATCATTCGAGGGGCCAAAAAAGTGTAAAAAAAGAAAAAATTGAAAAAATGGACCAAAATCTAAGCACCACTTTGAGCATGTATTGTACATGTGTTTATTTCAAAAGTTGTATATCTTTTTTTAATTATAAATATCTCAAAATTCATAATGAGTTAAGATGTAGAATTTGACCCCATAGCCGTAAATAGCCTTTTAAAGAGTTTGAAGTATGATTCAAGTCATTAAGATGGAGCTTACAAATTTCTAGAATAGACCATTTTCACATCAGGTTTTTTTTTCTTTTTCTTTTTTGTAAATTTCTTATAACTGAAGATGAAATAATGAATGAAAATTGATCTCCTAGCCATAATTAACCTAAATTGAAGAGGACATACAGCTCAGATTGGCATTTCGGGCCCACAGAAGTATAAAAAATGATAATAATCAAATGGTGATCACTCCCAATGCTTTGTAGCTCACGCCTAGTAAGAAAACTTGTGATTAATTTTACCATCTCACGCGGTGTAAAAAATTTGGGCTCAAAATTAGCTCATTTTCACATCTATTTCACATATCTCATGCACAAACTTTCACATCTATTTTACGCATCTCATGCACAAAATCAACCCAAAAGAAGGGATGATGCGTGTATCCATTACTCATGTGAACCATTTATGTTTCGTAAAATTTGGAACATACAACTAAGAAACAGTAACATTTGCAATTGAAAACCCTATTTCTAAGGGGTTCTCTATTTTCTAGAGAAATGGGAAAAAGCATAGTTGATCCATATATAGTAGAAAATGGACAGTGATGGTTTTAGTGGTCTCAATATTGCCTATCAGATTTCCATGAGGTTAGTTTAGACTAAGCACATTTTGGGTTGACTTTTAGTCACTCATTAAAAGGGAACATTTAAGTCATTGCCTTGTAAGTTGTAACACCATTTGCGTTGCATTAGGGCAAGTAATGACCATGACCTATTTGAAAGCAACATATAATAAAGTAAAATTTGACTTGTTATTTCAGCAATTCACTGAGCCCTTTTTTGCAATTATGCCATAAGTTAGGGATTATTTTGAAAACTTTTCCTTAATATAGCCAGACACTTTGGACTCTTATAATTCCAATCTACCCTCTAAAAGATAGATACCCTATCCATATCCTTCTTTTCTGAAAGTGCCATACATCTCCATTCCAACTGGGGCTTGAACCTCACCATCCTGTCTCCCACCTAATTTGTCAATTTCTCTTTGCAAGTTATCCATATAAACAACCAGTTTTAAATCCAAACAAACCCACAATAACAGTTTCTATCCCATTTGATCAGGAATCAATGGGTTGGGTCTGGGTTAGCTCCATCCCAACCAATCTGACATTATAATAAAGTATGAAAAAGATTCAAACCCGAGCCCGACCTGTAACTGAAATGGGTTCTAGCTAGGTCAGGTTGGTTCAACTTCCAACCCGTTAAAAAGTGGCCCAAGAGCCATATCACAAAACATGAGAAATTTTAACTTCTAAGCCAAAAATACATTGTACTAAAAGTAAAACAAATGAAAACAGTCCACCCACAATATTAAAACCACTGCCACCCAGTGGAGTTGAGGATCAGGCCCATCCCATAGTAAACAAATCTAATTTTCAAATCCAAATGTGTGCAGCAACACAATGACCACAGCTCAAACCTGACCCAAAAATGGCCACCCGGGCTAACCCAATCTTGTTGCCGACCATAATTTTTCATTCACCTCTTAACATCTATAACACAATTTATGGGCACAATTGTGTAGTGTTGAGCATTCCTAGTGCCACATAAAAGCTCTTATTTTCCAAACTTCACTTCTAATATGAAAAGAGAATAATTAGTGAATAGATTTCCCCATTTACACTATAAACTGGTTCCTAGGGTGTGGGGTAGGGGCACTTTTCTCTGATGGCACAGAGGTAAAAACCCACGGAGCACAGAATTATTATATATTAAGCTCGGAGGTTTTGGCTTCAATTTTGACCGTCGGTTATAATTTTGACCGATGGTTATGTAACTACTCATATAACTACTGTAAGCGCACAAAAATTCACATTCACAGACCCGGGGGGGGGGTGTGAATTTGCGGCCCACTGGAAGAGGACGGAGGCTAGAGCTCCTTGTAGATGATAGAAAAACCGATGCCTCGAGCCTGAAATGGGAAAAAGGAGAAGGTCAGAGGACCCTGCCTTGGGCAGCGCAGGGCTCTCCAATGCCTTGGTTAGCTGCAGGTGCAGGACTAGAACAGAGGTAGGAGATGTAGTTGGGGAGGAGATGGCGTACCAGCGTGTGGATAGCCCCCCTTTTTACCTGTTGAATGCTTCTGTATTTATAGAGGAGGAGAGTGGACTTTGGGGTAAGCACTTGAGAGGCTGTCCCATCGTAGCCCACTCTGTCCCATCGGACCATACCCTGATGGATGGGCGGTGTAGCTGTGTCAGGGATTTGGGCGGTGCCCTTATCCTGTTGCCGTGGCACGACAGCTGTCCATGGTCATCCCGATCAGCAGTCTGACCGAGACCGAGATGGAGCATGGCCAAGGCTGAACTCCTGGTCTCATGCTTGTACCGAGACCGAAGCCAAGGGGGCACGTTACCGAAATGGAGCACCTGGCCGATAGCTGAGGTCGGCATTCATGCCTCTGTCGAGGCCGGGACCTGAGGTCGGTCGCCTTGGGGAATACCCCACACAGAGCCCCCCAGCTTTTAACTTTTTAGAGCGCTCTTGCCTCTTGGAAGTTGAAAGCTAAATAACCGGACAGTCTATCAAAGCTGGTGCAGGTACCGAGCTTGATAGTTGTTTTTTGTTCAAGGCTAGTGACGTCACCGAGCCTGATTATTCTGAAGACTGGCTGGTACTCTTACCGGGGCCAGTGTAATCTTTCGAGCAGCGATCTGGTGCAGGACCGAGATGCTGTATGCTTAATTCGGGACTCGACTGGCTGGTACTTTTACCGGGGCCAGTGTAAGCTTTTTCTTGAGGCTGGTGGCATCACCGAGCCTGCTTTTTTCGAAGCTGGTGCCATCACCGAGCTTGATTTTTTCCGAAATCGGGACGTAACTGGCTGGTACTTTTACCGGGGCCAGTGTAATCTTTCGGGCAGCGATCTGGTGCAGGACCGAGATGCTGTCTGCCGAGATTGGGACTCGACTGGCTGGTACTTATACCGGAGCCAGTGTAAGCTTTTTCTTGAGGCTGGTGGCATCACCGAGCCTGCTTTTTTCGATTTCATCTGAAAGGGCGAATGTTACTGCTGCCGAGAGGGAGAAGGTACTGCTGCCGAGCTGGAGAGGACCGAGTCATGCTCGCCCAGCTAGTACTGTCACCGAAGCTGGTGGCCTCGATGCACTGCTGCCGAACTGGAGAGTCTACTTCTGCAGAGCTGGAGAGTAGCATTGCAGCTGAGGTTGATGATGAAGTATCCCAGCGGCAAAGGATAATGCCATCAAAGCTGATAGTAGAGGACCGTGCCGCCAATGGCGGTAGAGGATCGTACGATCGAAGCTGACAGCTAAGGATCGTGCCGCTGAAGCGAGGGCCGCGAGGGATTTTTAGCAGCTCTTCTTGAGGTGGAAGAGATTGGTTGCCTGTCGAGCTGGAGGAGGCACTGCCGCCGAGAGCGTCGCCGAGTCGGGCGTCGCGGACTTCGGGCGTTGCCGAGATGGGCGTCGCCGACTTCAGGCGTCGCCGAGATGGGCGTCGCCGACTTCGGGCGTCGCGAACTTCGGGCGTCGCCGAGATGGGCGTCGCGCGCCGAGATGGGCGTCACGAACTTCGGGCGTCGCCGAGATGGGCGTCGCGCGCCGAGATGGGCGTCGCCGACTTCGGGCGTCAAGGACTTCGGGCGTCGCCGAGATGGGCGTTGCGCGCCGGCGTCGCCGCTCCTGGGAGGGCGTCGGCCGTCGCCTAGTTGGGAGTGCCCTCGGGCATTGCCACGGTGGGAGTGCCCTCGGGCGTCGCCGAGCTTGGGATGGCCTCGAGATGGGCGTCTCCAAGATGGGCGCCTCCCCGGGCGTCCCCGTTCTTCATCTGCTTCGCCATGAGCCGCTTGATCAGGATCTCCAGGATCGTCGACAACCTCCCATGCGTCGTGGAAGACGATGCCGAGCTGGGGCTGATGAAGCTGCTGCTGAAATCGTCCCTCTCTGGCTCTTCGAGGCATGGTGCTTGGGAAGCTGGCTTTTTGATCTTTCCCCACAGACGGCGCCAATTGTAAGCGCACAAAAATTCACATTCACAGACCCGGGGGGGTGAATTTGCGGCCCACTGGAAGAGGACGAAGGCTAGAGCTCCTTGTAGATGATAGAAAAACCGATGCCTCGAGCCTGAAATGGGAAAAAGGAGAAGGTCAGCGGACCCTGGCTTGGGCAGCGCAGGGCTCTCCAATGCCTTTGTTAGCTGCAGGTGCAAGACTAGAACAGAGGTAGGAGATGTAGTTGGGGAGGAGATGGCGTACCGGCGTGTGGATAGCCCCCCTTTTTACCTGTTGAAGGCTTCTGTATTTATAGAGGAGGAGAGTGGACTTTGGGGTAAGCACTTGAGAGGCTGTCCCATCGTAGCCTACTTTGTCCCATCGGACCATACCCTGATGGATGCGCGGTGTAGCTGTGTCAGGGATTTGGGCGGTGCCCTTATCCTGTTGCCATGGCACGACAGCTGTCCATGGTCATCCCGATCAGCAGTCTGACCGAGACCGAGATGGAGCATGGCCAAGGCTGAACTCCTGGTCTCATGCTTGTACCGAGACCGAAGCCAAGGGGGCACGTTACCGAAATGGAGCACCTGGCCGATAGCTGAGGTCGGCATTCATGCCTCTGTCGAGGCCGGGACCTGAGGTCGGTCACCTTGGGGAATACCCCACACAACTACCCACTCATTTTTCCATCATACTACTCATGTTTCAGTTGTTTCTATGTAACTATATATTTTTTTACTCCAATTTATGTATTTCTATTTTATCCAACTTGTCCAATGGAAAGAGGTAATTTTTTTTAATATATGATTATTTATTTTGCAGTGTAGGGAGATACCGTGCTGAGTACGGGTTATTAGGCTAGTTTAAGTATTACACAAAACATACCCTAAAATGAACTGGCAATGCCTTTTAGTACTAGTTAGTTAAGGTCGCATGTGGAACTTAATAAATTCATAATTATGACTAAGAATGAAAACAAAACATTTTGACATGAAGAAAAAATGAGAGCTCCATGAGAGAGCCAGGTCAGTAACATCCAATGGGTAGGTTTTAAAATCAGGTGACTCAAAGAGCACATGATCCCTCTGATAAAATCCAGGCAAAAATACAGGTCTGTGACAGGCATATAAATCGGCAGATCAATTAGCCAAAGCTCAGACCAAGAACAGCAAAAGAGAATCTGCCCAGCTCTTTTTTATACATAATTCGAACTTTGAAACAAGTCCTTGCTACATATTTTACCAGAGAACATAGCATTGGAAGCAATATTCTCGTCCCATTTTCCACCGTGGTCTTCATATAGAGAGAGAGAGATGTGACCATGTTGTCAAACTCGAAACAACAAAAAACAAGCTCAAGGTTGAGTTGAGCTCATGCTTTTTTACCTATTCATGTCAATAATTCATGAGAATAACTCACTTGGGTAAGTATCAAATAAAATCAGAAGAATATGGACACTATGGAGTCACATCACTCCAGCTTTTGTGCGAGTATCATTTTTTATACATCATCAACATCAGTGTGCTAATCAAAAGGTTACTGCCAGAAAGCTTAATATCAAGCGATGAAATAGCGTTTGGACTGTATTTGTCATGAGATTCCCATCAGTCCATGTCTCCCTACTCCCTGGAGTAAAAATCCTATTGATCAGCACTGGGCTGGCTGGCCCACCCAAGTTAATCAAAAAGACAATTTAAATGACAATAATCCCTTAATTTGGTGAGCACTTGAATCAACCCAGAGGTAAACATGGTGGTGGGGGGTGGTGAATTCAATCCAACCCCCATTAACTAAAAAATGTTATTACACATATTCTTCCAAATGTGTTAATATCTTCTGTAACAAACTTTCTTTTTTACGTGCCTATCGCGCTTATTTGGTTTTTGTTCTCTTTTAATTTAATCCATAGCAGTAGTTGTCTGTCCAATTCAAAACTAGCTTAAGTTTTATCTACCTGATAATGACACTTGCGGATGTAAGAGGACACCCATTTAAAGACACACCAATTCATATAGAATGTAGAGCCATAAATTTAAAGAGGTGCAATCAAATTGAACTAACCTTATCTTCAGACTTCTTTCCTTTCACATCTGTAGCTTGGGCTCTCGATAGAGAAAGCTAGTGCACAAAGGGTAGTAAAGGTACAGGTATTTCTACTCTACTTACCTTCTGGTAATTCCCAAGAGTAAAGCAAATAGTCCTTTCTGTTGCTGCGAGCGTAGAGTTCAACAGATGAACATATTGCTTTACATGATTATTACTCTGCAAAGAAACCAATAAATAAAAGGAATCAAAACACCATGAGAGCATGTAGCAGAGTTGGAAGGCAGTCATTATCCACAACCACTATGTTTGTGTGTTCAAGCCCATGTTACCAGTAACAAAAGGCAGGAGACTCACTGCCATGAAACTGAAACCATATGCAGAGTCAGTCTTACAAACATTAGTGGCACTGATTACTGTAGACAAATGCTAAATTTTATGTGTGGCACTGATTACTGTAGACAAATGCTAAAGCTTACGTGTGAGACAAATGCTAAAGCTTATGTGTGAATAGCCACCTCTCTCTCAGCTTGTCAACTAGCCTAGTCAACTCAGTGAGTTGGCCAGGCCGACCCAGCCCAATGTGTAGGAAATTGAGTCAACTAGGTAACTGCAGCATACTATAAAATCAGCCTAGTCATGTACTCTTGAATCAGTCAACCGAGATGGCTTGACCAAGCCATTGACTGAGTTGCATCTCAGACGATTAAGCATACATGATCTTCGAAACCAATACCACTTGTTTATACAATTATACTGATCACTATAGGTCTCTTATAGTATATTTATTATTTCACTTGCATGATCTTAATAAAATGTTATCATTCAAAAATAAAATTCTAAATGTCCATAGTGTCAGTCAGGAAAATTGAATGATAGCATTTAGTGAGTAATAAATCATGTTTATATTGTTGTGCAAAGTTAATTAACTATACATATTACATAGGTTGAAAGTCCTAGGCTTGTTAGAATTGATCTACTAATTTTGCTTATATACGTATATGTAGGGAGAACTGTTGTATGTGTTTTGTGTGTGCAACACATATGTGAACCCAAATTCCCTTTAATTGTATTTTCCGCCTTGTATGTTTTTAATTCTATTTGAATTCTCTTGTAGCTCTTTTGATGTAAGGCATTGAATCGAGTCAGTCCAATGGTTATAGAGCTTCTTTCTCTTTAGAAAGCCCTAAGGGAAAAGAGAATCACATTCTTACATTCCTTCGTATTCCTTTTAGAGAGAGTGTAGAGATTGGGAGAAAAGGCAAGAGAAGAGTCTATCCAAGAAGACCAAGAGCAAGGGGAGGAAAGAAAGCTTTCCAAGCTTGTGACTTGTAAGTGGGTTGTTATACATTCACTTGGTAGTTGCCTTGCAATTTCCATTAAAAGTAAAGATAAAGCTTTGCATTGTTTTCCCATGTATATAAGTTACACATTCTGACCGAACCACGTTAAATCTTGTGCCTTTTGTCTTGTGTTTTTTTTTTTTTTTTTTAATCTTATTTGATTTATGTACATGATGGTGGTTTGATATACGTTTTTGCATTACCGTGTGACTTAAGGGGAGTTCTATTGGCACCTCAAAAACTACTCTCCCCACCGCACAATAAAAAATAAAAAAAAAAAACAAAAACAAAAATTTTTCCTAAACTACCCCTCCTCCCTCTCCCTCCCTCCTCTTCCCTTCCTCCCTCTCCCACCCTCCCAATCGCCGGTGGGGAGGGAGCCCCGGCTGGCAACCCACGGCGGAACCCCCGGCCAACTGGCCGGCCACCCTTCCCCCTCTCCCTCTCTCTCCCTCTTTCTTCCTCCCCCTCTATTTTCTTTCCCTCTTCTCCCTCTCCCTTCCTCTCCTTCCCTCCCCTTCCCTCCCCTACTCTTCTTCTTCCTCTCCCTCCCCCTCCCCCTCCCAGTCGCCGGTGGGGAGGGAGAGCGACTGGCAGCCCGATCTCCCTCCCCACCGGCGATTGGGAGGGGGAGGGCCCCATTAGTGACTGGGAGGGGGAGGGAGAGGGAGAGGGAGAAGAAGAGTAGGGAGGGAAGGAGAGGGAAGAAGAGGAAGGGAGAGAGGGAGAAGAGGGGAGGGAGGAAGAAAGGGAGAGGACTGGCTGGTCTCCCTCCCCGCCGGCGACTGGGGGGATTAGATGAGGGAAGAGGATGGAGGCTGGGATAGGAAGGGAAGAGGAGGGAGGGAGAGGGAGAAGGGGGAGGGGTAGTTTAGGAAAATTTTATTTTTTTTGTCTTCTAGTGTGGTGGGGAGAGAAATATATGTGGTGCCAATAGAAGCCCTCTTGACTTAATTGGTGATTGGTGTTGAAAAATCACATTGCCTACCAAGTGTTTATAGAAATTCCCTAACAACAATAACTCTACCAGCTTGTTGTAACTGCTGGTCTCAATAATGGATAAAGGGGGATTATGCTGGGAAGATTAAGAATTTTGTCACAACTCCAACATGAATTTTGAGAAAAACACAACATGATGTATATATGTCCGGTGGAATTTTCAAAGACAACTTGTAAGGCCCGCCCGACCCAAACTATGATCAATCTTAAATCTAAACCCTTCTCACCCTGCAAATTTGGCACTTATCTAAGTTCAACAAATGGCCATTTTAAGGCCTTCAAAATAGAACTTTCCATTATTATATGACTCCCATTTTCTGAAAAGAGTTAAGATCGATATGGGGAGACCTTCCAAAACACCCAACTTTATGATTGTCATGTTTTCAGGTGGGCCCCATCGGCGAAGCCGTTATATGCTTAAGGGGTCTCTTATATAGTCATATATGTGTGTCAATGATCACCTAAGCAACATCCTTATACTTAAAGCTCATCTAGCACAATAGCCTGTGCTCAGCACGAATATGGCCAAGATTGCAATTTAAAATATTCATGCAATAAGAAATTCATAGATTTTAGACAAAAGAAACTAAAGAATAGGAAGGATATGAGAGTATTTTAATATGCAATTCAAGAGCTAGTGGCAAAAAGAGGAGAATTTGAGTAGAAAGGCCGGGGAAATGCAGAACTTGGATTGAAATGGAGCTTTTGCAATAAAATAAAAGTGGGGGCGGTTACAAGTGGCTTTAATTATAATGAGATAAAGTATATAGTTGCATGAGTGGGGAGAGAAGTTTTGAAAACTGTCACGTCCTCTGAACCCGATTAAGAATAAATCGGATCCGGAGAGTGAATTTTAGGACTAATTAAAATTTTTGTCCTTCGGGCCCACTGATCGTAAGTCCGCTGTGAGGATATTACATTTCAAACCTCATATAAGTCTAGGCATATGGAATATCAGTCAATGAATAATAACTTCTTATTAAATTAAAATTTTCAATAATGAATAATTAAAACTATTGAAGAAGTTAAAGTAATTTATTACATTAGCCAATCCTAATAAACAAGGCCAATGAAAAAATAAAACCAAGTCAATGAAAGAAAGGTCCAACGAGAGAAATAAATAAAGGAATATATCTAATGAAGTTCATGTGAATCTCTCTCGTGTCGGGAGTGATGACGCTACTCTACGTCATCGGCACGCTACTCGCGTTCCTCCTCGACTGGTTGGATATCCTCTGGGATCTCCTCACCGGCCTGCTCCTCATAATAGTAGTAACCACCTGAGGTGCCTGCACACCAAGGAATAGAGTCAACGACATGTTGAGCAATAGATAAGCATAGCATAATAAACATGACATGCATCAAATATAGAGTGATGATAAGTACACATCATATGAACACAAGGAAAGCGAGTCTAGGCATAAAGCAAGAATAATGATCGATAGAAATCATAATAGGAATCCTAACAACCATCTAACAATAACCACTATCATGCAATGCAAGACAAGAACAAGAGGGAGACTCTGAGGATGTCCAATGCCACCTCCCGGGGTACCAGTAACAATCCCAATTTGGACTACTGATACCAAAGTCCGGCTCCGGTAGGATCCTAGCTCTCGGTCCTAGGAATAGCAGCACGGTCCAATGCCCTCTCCCAGCTATTCAACACCATTGACGCCGTCCAAAGCCGACTGCCCATCCCGACAACCGAGTAACCGGTTCGTCAATAAACCCCAAACTGCAGATGGCCATGATATGCAAACAATAATAAAGTGGTTTTAACACAAGGACAAACAAGACAAGCAAGTCTGGCTAGTTCAATGTACAAGACACGATCATAGGGATTATCTCATTCAAGACAATATCAGACAAGCAAACCACGTAATAATCCCTTTCATTGCTAGCCAGTCATGTTCATCAATACAAGACAAGGTTCCTACGATACATTCTAAGTCAGGTCCATATCCTAATTCTATAAGAATTAATGTTTCATACTTAGTTCGGTATTTTATGTCAAGAGAGTGTACAAAGAATACAAACGACGGATACAAGTCATAGGTCAACGGAATATTACAATCCAGTCGTAGGTAAATGGTGTCATCCCTGCACCTTACATGTTCTAACAGAGTACGTGTGGAAATGGATCAACGATGCTTTTAGGAAAATCCCTTAGTGTACAATCATGTTAAGCATCTAATGAAACAATTCCATACGCATTCGGTTAAATCATGTGCAATACACGAATACCTAGACAACCCATAGAAGCACACCAAGCCATGTACTACGATTTTAACCCCATTAATGGTTAAATAAGAGTGGATGCATGGTTTCCAACATCTAAGGCCCAAACCTAAGTTATTAGTCTCATTTACAATAAAACATGAGCTGAAACAATAATATGAACATTTACATCACTTTCCGACCTCCGATTGTGATGAAACTAGAACCATTGGATTCTACATCTCAAGACCTTTCCAACGGTATATTACATGTACAATTCCAACGGACGAATTAAAAGTTATATGTTTCCAAAGTCTGCCTGTGCTGTAAAAAAAAAAGCAGTCCGATCAATCAGTCTGAAATAAGCCACAATTAGTAACAGTGCCGATCGATTGGACTATAGGTCCGATCGATCGGAACTGCAACCTGAACCCCGAAAATGGCTGAAAACTGGTTTTTCTTACCCTTTTTCCTCCGGCCAATCCATGGCTAACCTGCATACAATGAGCCAACATGCTCCCCAATCATCACATTCATCATTTCCATCATCTTCAACAATTTAAACACAACCTATAACTACCAATTACAATCTTTTATTTGACCCAAAACCCTCAAACACCCAATCTAGCATATAATCTCAATCAATAACAAACAGGCTTGGAATTAAGGTAATTCTAACAAGAAAACATTGCCAATCAAATAGAAATAAGCATACATGCTTAAAAATACAATGCAGATCTACTTGCCTCAACCAAAAAGATGATAGAATTTGGGCAAAACTCGAGGAGAAGCCTTTCTACCCCAAAATCCACGATCTAACCCGATAAAACGAAACCTAGGAAGCCAAGAAGAAGATAGGAAGGAAAAAAATTAAGATCAAACCTAAATCAAACCAAAGAGAATACGAATAAAAAGATGAAAGTATGAGAATGCTTACCAAATTGATACCGGAAGCAAGAGGAGATCGAGAGAATGAGAACTAGCGGATCGGATCTTCGAATTGATCTCTCTAGGCTAGAGATCTGGCTTGAGAAAGGAAGAAGAAGAAGAAGAATGGGCTGCAGTTGCTTTTGTTCAGTTGCAGAGAAT
This sequence comes from Umbellularia californica, assembly GCA_028538565.1. Taxonomy (NCBI): domain Eukaryota; kingdom Viridiplantae; phylum Streptophyta; class Magnoliopsida; order Laurales; family Lauraceae; genus Umbellularia; species Umbellularia californica. The sequence continues at coordinate 33,895,214 of JAPQWN010000003.1, forward strand.
AATGAGAGAGATTAGGGTTAATCTCGTTTAAGAAAAAGATAGGGAGGAAAAGACCAAAGTTGCCCTTTAAGTCGGTTCGGTGAAAGAATGGACCACTTAAAGGGTTTCCAGTTGTTGGATCACGATGAGTCAAGACACAAAAATGATCAGTGCGACGAAACCTTTCCAACGAACACATAAATCACGGCATGTGGAATATTTCGGAAAAACACTCAATTTTCCCTAAATTGCAAACTACCCCCTGCTATTAACAAACGAACTCGGAATCGCATGAAACTTCGCAGAAACTAATCTAACATTAAAAGAAGTTCTCTCATGATCTAAACCCACTTAAATATCTAAAATACAATTAATTATACTAATAGCTAAATAAATGGGTCAATGGGCCTGCTGTTGGGCCCAACTGACCCAGTAAGGTCGCGGACCTTACAAAAACTGAATAACTTGCAGTTAAAATTCCAACCGTCGGTCAAAATTAAAACCACAACCTTCCTCTTTAGTATAGTACTAGCACAATAACCCGTGCTCAGCATAGATATTGCCAACATTGTAATTTAAATATTCATGTATTAAAGAGTTCATAGATTTTAGAAGGAAAAAACTAAAGAATATGAAGGTTATGAGAGTACCCTATCATGCAATTCAAGAGCTAGTGGCAGAAAGAGGAGAATTTGAGTAGAAAAGGAAATGCAAAACTTGGGTTGAAATAGAGCTTAAAAGTGGGGAGTGGTTACAGGTGGTTTTCATTGTAATGAGATAAAGTAGGTGGTTGCATGAGTGGGGAGAGAAGTTTTGAAAACGGAATAACTTGCAGTCAAAATTATAACCACCAGTCAAAATCGATGTCAAAACCTTCTGGCTTAAGCCCCGTGCTTAGCACGGGCAACGTAATTCACAATATTATATAGTGAAAAATATTATAAAAAAAAGGCTTTGTAAATAGAGAGGGAAAGATGTAGAGAGTAAAGAGAAGAGAACGGACACATATATAGAGAAAATGAAAGGATGCATTAAAATGTTGAAAATATACCTAGAAGAGGAAAGGAGCGAGAAAAATGAGGAGTTTCAGTATTAAAGAGTCATAAAGGAAGAGCTTCGATAGTAATTAAAGAGGGTTTAAAAACGGAGAGGGTAAAATCAATCTATTAAAAGAAGAGGTTAAAACAAAATTCACAAGGTCCAAATCAAATTGTAATTAATCTCTGATTTCTCAATTCGCTTCATATTTGATCAATTCCATATATTATATATTGATTTGAGTTTAGTTTTTATTATAAAATGTTTGTCATAGAAACTTAATGACTATATAGGAAATCATATAAAATAGTTATTTCAAAAGTTTGATCATCCATGCTTAAAGTACAATGCATAAGTATGAAAATAATAACAACAGTATTTATAGGGGCCAATATTCAAAAAATATAGTTATTTTTTATAAATACCTTGTATATAAATTCCAACTCCCGGTCAATACTCCAAAATGGGGCTGGGTCTTTTCCTCATTAACTGATTTTAAGTTTTTGTTGATAACTATTAACAAAAAGATGTTATGTGGTGTAGTGGTAGGGTTGTCCCTTTGAAATTCAAATTATCCTAAGTTCGAGTATCGATCATTGAAATCACTTCGTTTCATATTATATAATAGTATAATGGGAAGAAACCTCCAATCACCCTCGAGAACTGCCACCAATCTATGACACTCAGAGGCTGGTCAGGCTTGAGCTCAAGCTGAAGATTGGTATGCCTAGTTTGAATTCATGAGATGGATAATGGGAACACAAACTTCTCTCGATATTTTCCATAAAAAAATAGAATTAAAAAAAAGGGAAAACTACGGGAAAAATCCCCATAGCACGCCTGAAGTAAGGAGAGGATCCAGCATTAGTTTAGAGACGGGAGGGGTCCTTTGGGTAGGTTTCTGTATTTTTTTTTTTGTCGTTTAGCGATGTTGTCGATATCGACCATTATACGTAAACCCTTTATACATCACCCCGTGTCTGCATTTCTTTGTCAGAATTTTTTCATGGACTGCAACATTTGCTCTGGCGAATTTCCTTCTCAGAAAACACCTAAAAAATTACTCTAAGTGGTGGTTGGATTCCATTAATAGGTTGGTATAAACAATGAACATCTTCCTATATTGCATCATTTACCCTAAAATGTCATAAGTTTGATTCCTTTTTAGTAATGACTTGTTTCAGTTGTGGTCTGAACCCTAAAAGGAGCCATTTTAAAACTGTATCAGTAGTGTAAATGCATATTTGTATGTAGCTTTGCTTAAAGATAACCATTTGTGTAGTAAATATCATTTTTGTTTTGGGCTTGGTTAATATCACTTTCATTTTGGGTTTTTAGGGTTTGAAAAGGGGTTTCTTTTTTGTAGGCGCCGATGAAGATTGCAGTTTTTTTTTTTGTCCGGCTGGTGATGTAAATGGGTTTTTCAAGGCTTGAATAGTGCAATGCTTTTTTTGGGTTGGCTGCTGATGTAAATGGGTTCCATGTTGACTTGAAGATTGCAGCTATTCTTTGGTCCGATTGGTGATGTAAATGGGTTGTACACCCTCTTCCTTGTTTATAGAACTCCATTAATTTTATAGAACTCCATTAACTCCTGATTTTTTTAGTCTATCATAGATCACATTTCTCCTTGCTAGTCGGATTGGTTGACGAGAAACGATAGGAGTTCTACAATAGCTTGGCTGGCAATCGCCAATCGGTAAAGCACGCGTCGAAATTTGTATATTATGTTACCTTAAACATCGTTATTTTTGTATTCTGTGTCATCTGCATCTGCCTATTGGCGTACACGAATCCTTGACTTAATCTAAAAATGCACTGTAATAATGCTTCACGCAGGTTGCATGGTTGAATGAAAGGTATAGCCATTTTCGGTGGTCAGACCCTTATCTATGGGGTTGGCTTCTAAAGACGGGCATCCATCATCAAGAAAATGGAAATGATTGTGGAATATTTGCAATTGCTTTCGCGGAACACTGTGTGCACCGCCGTGGCATCAACTACACTCAAGAAGACATTCCCTACTTTCGCAGTAAAATCGTCATAGAGATATTCAAAAGGAACTGGCGGTTGACTGCCAATAGACTGGGTTTGACCGACTTAAGTGACTTCCCATGATGGGTTTGATGGTGATTTCCAACAGAGAGTAGAGCGCAGGAAATGTCTATTGATATTTTGTTTTGAAAAATGTTAAATGGATTGTGCTTACCGGGCTGTTCTGTTTTTGTTATATGTTCTTGTTATTGATTGCAACATTGCCTTTGAGATGGTGTTTCATCAGTCTATCAGATTGATAGACTTATACTTTACCTCCTTTTGCCGTTGTGCTTAATAAATTATACTTGTATATAGAATCCTTTTGTTGGAGTACAAGTCCTTGCCTCATGCTTTTTTTTCCCTTTGTTGTTAGCAAGTTGTCAATAGAATGGTTGAATGCATGTTAGGGTTCCACATGTTTAATGAATGCATCTGTTTGGGTTCCACTTGGTATACTGCTTCATGTTATGATTATTATGAATCTGCAGTTGATAGTAACTGCTTGAAAAAGAACATGCAATTTGTATGACAGCAACTGAGATTGAATTAGAGAGAGTTGTTTTGGGTTGAGGAGAAGGGATAGTGGTGGGTTTGTTGCTCTATTTGAGGTGGATTGATAAAGGAGTTGTTTACCTTTTTTTGCAGGAAGGTTCATGATGATGTTGCTGTCATTGCCACATTTTTTCTTGAAGTTTTTGTGGGTTGAATTAAAAGTTGTAATGCTGGAATGGATAAAAGTTGTTGATATCAACTAGTTTCATCGGTGGGATGAATTAAAAGTTGTAAATCAGTAGCTGGTAGAATAGATAAAAGTTACCGATATCGACAACTATAAATTTATCGGTATCGACTAGTTTCGTCAGTGGGATGAATTAAAAGTTGTAAGACAGTAGCTGCTGGAATGGATAAAAGTTGTCGATATCGACAACTTTAAGTCGTCGATATCGACTAGTTTCGTCAGTGGGATGAATTAAAAGTTGTAAGTCAGTAACTGTTGGAATGGATAAAAGTTGTCGGTATCGACTAGTTTCGTCAGTGGGATGAATTAAAAGTTGTAAGTCAGTAGCTGATTGAATGGATAAAAGTTGTCGATACCGACAACATACCGACAGCTTCAATTTATTGATTCCGAACAAGTTTGCAAGATCACGTTTAAAAATAAGTGTGAACCCAAACATACAGTTGCTTTACCCAACTTATGGTGAAAGGAAATACTTAAGCACAAACACCATGTAGCAATTAATATAACAATCTAAATTTATATAAACCTCATTTATATCACCATTCACATTCCAACATTTTCACAGTTGTCAAATACTTAAGAAATGTAGCAAAACAATCCAAAAAAAAAGTGAAATCTGCAGTATTCAAATCTACATGGATCCCTTTTACATTGCACTGTTCAAGCCTTGAAAACCCATTTACATCACCAACCGAACCAAAATATAACTGCAATCTTCAAGTTAACATGGAATCCATTTACATCAGCGGGCAACCCAAAAAAAGAATTGCACTGTTCAAGTCTTGAACAACCCATTTACATCACCAACATGACCAAAAAATAGCTGCAATCTTCAAGTCAACATGAAACCCATTTACATCAGCAGCCAGCCCAAAAGAAAACACTGCACTATTCAAGCCTTGAACATCACCAACCGGACCAAAGAATAGCTGCAATCTTCAAGTTAACATGGAACCCATTTACATCGGTAGTCAACAAAAAAAAAAGCACTGCACTGTCTAAGCCTTGAACAACCCACATAACCAGCCGGACCAAAAAATAACTGCAATCTTCATCAGCGCCTACAAAAAAGAAACCCATTTTCAAACCCTAAAAACCCAAAACGAAAGTGATATTAACCAAGCCCAAAACGAAAATGATATTTACTACACAAATGGTTATCTTTAAGCAAAGCTACATACAAATATGCATTTACACTACACTACTGGTACAGTTTTAAAATGGCTCCTTTTAAGGTTCAGACCCCACAACTGAAAAAAGTCATTACTGAAAAAGAATCAAACTTATGACATTTTAGGATAGATGATGCAATATAGGAAGATGTTTATTGTTTATACCAACCTATTAATGGAATCCAACAACCACTTAGAGTAATTTTTGAGGTGTTTTCTGAGAAGGAAATTCGCTAGAGCAAATGTTGCAGTCGATGCAATCAAGTAAAGCCATCTTTGCTGTCAACAGGTGCGGACCTACACGTAGGCCTAGGGGGGCCATGGCCTCTTCAATTTTCGAAATGTTATTTTTTTACCACTAAATTTTTTATTTTTCTCTCCCTAAAATGTTAAAACTTTCTTTTAATAATTCTCATTTGCCCACCCCCCTAGTTCCATTTTTTGGGTCCGCCCTTGGCTGTCAAGCTCCCTGTCCGAGCTTGATCTCAAAGCCCAATCAATATATGCATGGGCTTTTTGGTTGATATTTCAATTTGTTTCGGATTCTATAAAAATGAATAGTTTTAAAGGTTGGGTTTTTTGTTTTTTTTGTTTGTTTTTGGTTTAGAGATTTAAAGGTGTTGTAGCCACTGAATTAAACCCATAAAAAGCCAATGTCATTCAAATATTGAACCCTTTTCGTTTTCAGCAATATAACTTGGCTGGTAGAGCCTAGCTAGTTCAAAAACCATCACTCCAATTGTTTAAAAAACATGATTCTTAATATAGCATGTGATGAATGATCCCACAATATGGAGTTATGGGTTTTGTTTTTTTATTACGTTGGACAAAAAGCTGAAGGTCATTAACATGTTATACGCCTAAGTCAATCTAGGCCATCCAAAAGTGTGGCCCTCGTCATGGAAGAAGTATATCCCTAGGGATGTTTGGAACTTGGTCGACAGGAACGCGTCGTGCATCCATCCCTCATCGTAGTTGCGTGATTGGGGATGGAATTAAGGGCTGGTTCGTCATCGTTCTCGTATTGTCCCAATTTTATGTTTAGATCAAATTGTATTAAGATTGGGTTGTCCCAAGGCTATGCTATGCAAAACTTTTTTAGCAAGATTATGTTGGATTGTTCTCACATGGTATCCATCTTTATGAATTAGAACATCTAGCCTACATTTATAGGATTTACAATATGGACCCATCTTCCCATCTTTTGGGACATGCACCTTTGGGAACAAGAAAGTAGGGCTGCCTTGTTTGTGTTTGTGAACACGAACATGTGGCCTACATTTATAGAATTTACAATATGGGCAGGGGCGGAGCCAGGATTTCATCTCGGGGGGGGGGGGCAAAACTTGAATAAATTTTTATTTCACCAATTATTATAACTATCATATTTTTAAGTTTTCCTTCGACATAGTTGTAAGTTCAAATATGAAAAATATATTACGATTCAAGACTAAATTTTACAAGAAAATTAAAACCAGTATCCATTCAGCCTTAACAAAATATAAGCAAAGAAAAGTCGTAAAATAAATGTTTCTTAGTACATTTCAACTCAATCATCTATCAAAATGGAACTCGACGTTCTTTCAAATCTCGGAAATCATCTATGATTGATTTTGTGCTAAGCTTCTCAGCAATTTCTTTTTCAATATACACAATCAAAGAGTCAGAGAGAAAATCATCATTCATTTTGCTGCGAAGCCTAGTTTTGACAATATTCATGGCTGAAAATTATCGTTCAGTAGTTGCAGTAGAAATAGGAAGAGTAAGCACAAGTTCAATCACTCTAAAAAAAAGTTGGTAGATTGTTGATCTTCTAGTCTTTACCAACCATTGACACAAATCAGAAATAGTTGACAATTTTTGAAAGTCTGAATGTCGAACTACATTATGCTCATAATGGGGAAGTTGCATTCTCAATTGCATTTTTTCATTTTTTGTGAAGTCTTGAGGATAAAAATTGTCTACCAACTTGCAAATATCATCGCCTCTAAAAGATTCATGTGCATTTTGAGGATCCAAAGCTGAGCTAAGAATAAGCAACTTTACTGCATGCTCACTAAACCGACCATTTAATTCTTGTAATTGAGAATCAATTGCAGCATAAAAAATTTCTATTCGATAATGGTGCTCAATTGTAAACTCATCTTGTTGATGGCGGGCTCGACCTCGTCTCGTAACATAACGAGCATTCATATCTGGGACATTTATATTGCGTGCCTCACAAAATGATTTCACCTTGGTAAGTAAAGCATCCCACCCAACATCTCTCAATTTTTGGATAAGTGCTTTAGTAGATGAAACAAGATGCATGGCATTTAAAATGTCTTGAGATTGACATTGCAAAGCTTGACAAAGTAATTCAGTGATCTCCATGATTTCTTTCATGAAATGCAAGATGAAGACAAATTCAAAAGAAGTCATTGCCTCGTAAGCTAAGTCTGCATCTCCTCGTTGAGAAAAAGTAGTTCCGTCGTCAGTGATGTTAATTAGAACTGCACATGTTGGACTGAACATCTTTATCAAGCTAGAAACTGATTTCAAGTGAGAACTCTAACGAGTATCTCCTGCCCGTTGTAAAGAACCAATCTGATTAAGTCCTCTCCCAGTTTCGAGCTCATCAATGGCAATCAAATGTGCAATTTCAGCAGCTTGAGCAACTTTTAACTCATCATTACGCTTGCATGAAGCGCCAACAATATTGACAATAGAAGTCAATTTAGTAAAAAATTGGTAAATTGGATTAACTTCTTTTGATGATGCAACTAATGCCAATTGCAAGCGATGTGCTAAACAATGGACATAGTAGGCATATAGAAAATCATTCATAATCAAAGCTTGTAATCCATTCCACTCACCCCGCATATTGCTTGCACCATCATATCATTGTCCTTGAATATTCTGAATATCGAGATTATGATAAGACAATACAGCATTTATCTCATTTTTTAAGGTCAATGCTGCAGTGTTGGAGACATGAACAAGCCCAAAAAAGCGCTCTCGCACAAAACCATTGTTGTCGACGAATCTCAAAACTATAGCCATTTGCTCCTTCTTTGACTCATCACGAGCTTCATCAACAATTATACAAAATTTTGCATCATCAATTTCATCACGAATTATCTTCTTCACTTTGGTTGAAAAAACATGTAGAATTTCTTTTTGGATCATTGGTGATGTGTATGAAGCATTTTTTGGTGCTTTATCTAACACAACTTCTGCAACTTTCTCATTATAAGAACTCAACAAATTCAACATTTCAATATAATTTCCACGATTGATTGAACTATGACTTTCATCGTGGCCTCTAAAAGCACAACCTTGAAATGTAAGCCATCGGACTGTATCAATTGAAGCCGTAGCCGTAGTCAATTGTTTGCAATTTCTTCCGAAGTGAATTTCTCAAGCACTTTCTGTATGTGTTGAGATTGATTCATCAAGTCTTCACATGATCTCTCAGCAACTTTATGAGGAAAGTTAGGATCCTTCCCCACATGACTCAATAAAGCACAATTTTTTCCATATCTAACTTTTTTCCAATTCTTAAATCCAGTAAGAGTGAATGCATTTTGCGAAACAAGTCCAGTTTGCTTATTAAAAAGAAAACATGGTAGACCAAAAAATAGCATCTTTCTCTGGAGAATATTCCAACCATGACGGAAATAGCTTGAACCACGGATGTTGAAAGCTACGAAGATGATTTGTTGATCCAGATTTCGGATACTTTGAGAGCATAGGTTGGTATGGACCAACCTTAATGTACTTCCGTCGAATTTCATCACGCCGATTAATATCATAATCTCATATCTGTGGACGCAATCCTGGATCACGCTCTAATGAACCAATATCAACTTCATTGATTTCAGTTCTTTGTGATTTTGTAGGACGATCTTCAGAAATTGGAATCTCAACATTAGAAGTCGGCAATGATGCATCGGCTTCTAAGTTTTGAGGATTTTTTCTTTTAAAAAATCCATCAATTGTAGATGACTTTCCCATCTACAAATCAAATAAAAATCATATTTATTATATGTCCAAAATCATATTTGGTATGGTGAAAGAATGAAATACCAACCATTTATACTTGTTGCATCTTATATTGATATTTCTCAATATATATATATATATGGCAAACCCAACCCCAAATTCACCTTGAAGACATTCACTTTCTTAACTAAAATGATCACTGTTGCCTGTTGGTACTAACTGGTATGAGTCGAAAAAAGATTCACAATCTTCAGGAATAGATTAAAAAGAAAAAAAAATAAACCAAATCTCAACAAAAAAAACCAAATCTCATGAAAAAAAGCAATCTAAATCTCTGATCCTGCCTACATCAGATAGATAAATTGCCGAATATGAAGTATCCAAGTATCACAGATCACAGATGCCTACATACTAATCTTCACTGATCCAAATACTCCAATAGACAGAAATTGCAATGGGCAGGGCAACTCCCACCATTCTTTGATCAAAATAACAACAATAACCAAGTGCCCAAATCCCACCTGGCCACCTCCTATCATATTTGATCACAAATTCACAATTCACACTTCACACTTCACAGACCATTTTCTATTTGGCATAAATGCAACTATTATAGTTATAAGAGAAGCAAGCCACCATGCTAGATGAATCACTTGTTTAATTTATTTTCCAATCACATAATCACTCTTTGCTGTGCAAAGACTTAGAGAGAAAAAAAAAAAACTTGAACGCTGTAACAGTGTAACCCCAGTCACCATGTTAGTAAATGAATGATTCAACCCATCTTGAGTTTTTACTTTTTAGTCCTCTCTTCTTCTCAATCATGTTTAGTATCATAATAGTGGAGTTTATGGTGTAACCTGCTAATCGGCACCCAATAATGTCTGGTAGCTAGTCGGCTTATATCTAAAATGATTTCTTTCGCTGTCATTTTCCAAGGTGAAAGTGTTTTTTGTGACTTTTGTGGAATCTAGATTCAGAGGCAATAGGTATTACAAAAAAAAAAAAAAAAAAAAAACCATTTTACCTATTGCACTCCTATTTTTGAGGTATCAACATATTTCACCTGCAAATAAAATGTTTTCCCCATGTTGAAGTTACCCCAACTATAAAAAAATAAAAAAACACAACTTACTGAACTTAGAAAGGAACCCAAGAAAAATCACAACAAATATGAAATACCATAGAAACTTTGCAATATTTACCAAAACAGATGAAATGCAGAAGAACAGAGGCAAACAGACAAAACCCCTCTTTCTAATCACTTTCCTTGAAGAAAAAAGAGTACCTGAATCTGAGTGGCTGGAGTCTGGAAAAGGAGAAGAAGGAAAACTGGAAAAGGGTTAGGGCTAGAGTCTGAAAAAAGTTTGCAGAAAAAGAGGCTTTCAAAGTTAAAGTGGGTGGGGATCTCAAGTCTGGAAAGGCTTTCTGAAAAAGAGGCCTTCTAAAGTTGGGGGCCACTAGACCAGGATGGATTTTAATTTTTAATAATTCCAAAATCCTAGGGAGGGCCCATTTTGTTGAGTTTAAAAGATTTTTCCAAAGCCCCCCCCCCCCCCCCCCCCCCGGGCCTTACTGTGGTTCCGCCACTGAATATGGGCCCACCTTTTGTGATTGTGACCATGTTATTTACCTTTAGGAATAATAAAGGGGGACCGCTTTTTTGTGTTCGTGGACACAAAATCCACCGTTAGAAATTACAATATTGCACCTACCTTTTAAAATTAGAACATAGGGCTTGCATTCATAAGATTTACAATATGGGCCTACCTTTTTAGGAATTATAGTGTGGTGTGGTGTCACCTCTTTTGTAATTATGAATACAATACAAACCTTTAGATATTACAACATGGTGAAAATGCCCCTTTTTAAATGGGGAGTTGTTTAGAATTTCGAACTCAAGCCCAATTAGCTTTAATACCATATTGACAATCACTTGCTCTAAAAGCTTAAGTTGTTAGAGAACAACGTAACAATGTATATTAAAGGGCACAACAACCTCCCCTTGAATGGGACACCACTCAAACTTAAAGAACACACCCACACAAGACGCGACATGGGGTCTTTCTGCCACGTTCAAATGTGCCCGCACATAAGACGTGACAAAACGGTTTCTTTGCTATGGGAGGATTCAACCAAGGATGTGTTGGCTCTAATATCATATTAAATTTTATTTTGCTAAACATTCCTATTAAAACCTCGAGGCATTAGTAAAGTACCATAAATACTTTTCAATACTCCCTCTCGGGTGGAGCTCACTCCTCAACAGATGTCATGATTGGAACCCTATTTATTTGAGAATGCCTTACAACCCAGTGCAGATAAACTATCTCATCCTTGTAGCCCTTCTATGTATGGAGCACTGGGCGTGTGGGTCTCACTGTAGTCTTCCCGCTACTAGTACATGGTAGGAAAAAAACAAAAACTAAAGCGAACTCTAATTAATTAAGATAAGTGAGGGTGCTTTGATTTTAAAATTAAGGATCAATTTGACCAGTTTTCAATTATGATTCCAATTTTGATAAGCTTCATTATTGATTTGGACTCTTAATACAATTTGATATAGTTCCCTTATTAGTCTGGACTCAGTTTCCTTATTGATTTCAATTTTGATACCGTTTCCTCATATTATGGACTCTTAATAGAGTTTTATTCTATTTTGGACTCTAATATAGTTTTGTTCTACTGTTGGCACTTAAATACACTTTCATTACTAGACTATTAGGTGGGAGCCACTTCAAAATGCATGTGACATGCGGTTTGGATGCACGATGCATAGGTGAATATTTTCCATTACAATAAACTCATATATTATGCAATGAAACTTACAATATATTAACAGCTTTATCTATCATAATTCATGGTAGCTATGGAACTTACTTTTTATGATCTCTTCAGCATTACATGATGCGTATGCCTTAAGCACATATGGTCAAGCTAGTTATCCTATTATCCGAATGACCCAACTCAAAAAATTTGAGTAGAGGGCTTATTTTTTGGCCCGTTCTAAGTATTTTACATAAAAACAACTTTATAGGGTCATGCTTAATTTCCTACAAATGATTACCATATATGGATCATCCATGTGGACAACCTTATGGGGCTACCTCAAGCCCGTCAATGATGAGAGAGATGGGGGACCAAAGGATTTGGATGTGACCCACTTGTGTATAGAATTTTAAGGCCATAAGATCATCCTAATTCCTTGATCTATAGGTGTCAAGTTCAATGGCTGTATAATGCAACAATATTGTACAATTTTAATCCAATGGTTCAATTCCATTTGGATCAGTGTAAGAAACCAGGATTCTATGACATTCAAGGGGAGTCGATATATAGTAATGTGTGAGGTTGGGTGGATCATAGGATGCCCTAGGTGGGACCCACATGGTCGTCCACATGGATATTCTTATGCAGATTGTCCTTGGAAGAGTACTTTCTAATTACATAAAAAAAAAAGGACAGGATTCATCTTTTGTTAAAATATATACAAGAAGTTAACTTTTTTATTACTACTATAATGGACAGATGACTAATCCAACCCCTTCACACTCACTAATCTTATCAATTGGCAATCACTCTAATTTAACACTAATCTGAGTTATATATACTCACTATTAAATTGATCAATACATTAATTAAGACATAATTAAGAAATCGTTAAACTATAAGGCAATTAAATGAATGGTTGTAATGATATAACTAGCACAATAACCCATGTCAAACACGAGCATGTTCACCAACACATGTAAAATATATTCTATGATTCATTAGAAAAAATTAGATCACGCAAAGTCATTTTCAAACACTTACCAACGGATATTTGGTTTAAATAGAGCAAAAGATTTTAAAAAGAGAATAAAATAAGAGAAGATAATGAGAGTACCTCTTTTCTCAATCAAGAATCCATAGAGTAGAAATGTGTTAGGAAGAAAAGAAGATAATTAGATTTTGGATGAAAATGAAGTTGTTGCATAGAGGGAAAAGTGGGAAGAATACTTGAATGGTTGCAATGCAATTACATGTCGGAAGTGGGAGGAAAAAGTGAGTCAGTTATACAACATGGAAAATAACTTTCGGTCAAAATCAACAGTGCAGTCAAGATTGAAGCCAAAATCCTTGGCTTTAATAGATTATAATCGGGATGATTTCTTCTCAAAATCACATCAACGCCAGCAAGACCTTTCAACCACACTATCCTCCCATGATTAATCTGCATCCACATAGGCCCTCCAAGTAGTAACGAACCTAGGAAATTGCCCTCGGGGAGACACTATTTGAGAGAGAAAAAAAAATGAAAATGTGTTGGGAACCCAGAATCCAATAGACCTAAATAAATATTTTTTCTTATATAAAACATTTGGAAATAGGTGAGGAATCAGCTGATTTTAAGTATTACTCACCGCCTCTAGAATAATACCTTCCTCATTGAGAACATACTCACTGAGGATTTATTAGGCCACATGTGATGAATAGAAAGATTTGAGGATTTTATACCTTCCCCTCTTTTAGTAAAGAATTTCCGTATCCCGGAGGGGTGGGTGGAGATCCTCTAGGTGGATGTGAAAATCCTCAGGGATTTACTAATTTTCAAACGTAGATTTCCACGCCTACATGACAAGCAAAAATTAATCTTTTTATCAAGTATTTGGTTGTCGAACATTACCTGAATACACTTAAATTCGAAATTAATGTTATGAACCCAGACTTCAGTTGAGTCCAAACATTTATTATACATGAGTCTTGCTCTAATACATGACATCATATTCTTGAATAAAGCAATGAATATGGTTAGTCTAACTTATTAATGAACCCCACGGGATAGCGCGGCTGGTAATTAGGACCATGACTCAAGAACCGAAAGTTGCGGTTTCAGACTTAAGCTCCCTTCTTGGTGGAGCCACTTGTCCAGACAAAAACAAAACTTACACAGTGTGTGGGGAAGGCATAGGCTTCACATGTCAAGGGAAATGGTTGGTTTTCGAACATGCATTACACCTTCTAAAGAGAAAAAATCTAAGTTATTAATGATGTGAACTTGAACTTGGGTTGAGCCCAAATATTTATATTTCTTCCTCATCCTTTGGATATTTGGGGATTGAGGGACCCATTTTCATCCCCATTACCTTTTGGGGAAACCCTGCTAATAAAAAGGTCAAAGTTGGTTCATCCAAAACATCGACCATTGACTATACGTAATCTCTAATCAATGTTCCATGAGCCTCCAATCACAGTCATTTCATTAATAATCATGGTCCCATCATCATGACCAAGCAGTTATCATCCAATCTATAAGAAAACTACACTGATCATACAATTCTAGGCTCATCAGGGACCACACACACATTCAGAATGACAGCAGAAAATATGAAAAGTCAAAGCATCACATACCCATCAACCCTTATTATATATATATATATATATATATATATATATATATATGTTCATGAGCCCTCCCCACAAGGATAATGTTTACTTAAGATTTGGTCAGTGCAGTGTAGAAAGTGGAGGCTGGAAAGCTTTGACGAAGAAGTAGTTGGTTGGTGGGGTTGTTATGGAGAAGAAGGGCTACTAGTGTTACAGGTGGTGTAGTTAAGAAACATGCAACCCTTGTATAAGTCTAAACCCATTCTAGTTAGGAAAAACAAGGAGGCAAGGGAATTAACAAAACAATACAATTGCATGCATGCGTGTGAAGTTGTGTTGTGGAGGAGTTGGAGAGAGTGGAAGGTGTTGTTATGTGTTACGTGAAGAATAATAACTGCAACAACCGATAGAAGAGGGGTTTACCGAACCCAATCCAAACCCACGTCTCTTGCCTAATCCCTACTGCAAGGGCCAAATGACATGGAACTTACAACAACGCCCTTCCCCTCTTGTATCTTTTACCAAAATAGAAATCTTCTTCAAAAAACAAAAAAAAAAAAAAAAAAAATTGTTTGATTTTAAAATTCAGAGGCCCAAATCCTAATCTCTGGTGGGTCTTTCATCATATGAAAATCAGGACCCATTGCTAGTCCTAGATGGGTTCGGGGCACGCGTAGACCCACCACTTTGCGCGATCCAATTGATCATGATTATGGGTGATCTTTCTCTAATTCACTGGAGGGATTAGATCTAGGGTTTAATCTTATATGAATTTTTAAGAGTCTTCTTGATTTATCCAATCGCGCTGATGGATTTTCCTCATCCATGACTGATGCAAAATTATGTTAAGGTGGTGGCATGATGGCCCGCACAGAAATGAAGATCAGGACCAATTTGTGCAAATTCAAAGAATAAAATCAAATGGTTAAATGAATTTCAGAGATAAACTCACATCCATCGTATCTGCCATCAGCATATTCCATCTAAAACGAGGACCACAATTTGGGTGGTTTAGATTTACCCATGCACCCACTAACCTTATACTTAGTACCGTTGGATCATTGGGGCTGTGGGTCCTACATGCAATTGGGTGAGTTTAATTACTAGTTGACTAATTTAATTTGGAAACCGATGGCTCCCATTGCAATTCTGGAGAACAATGAGGGCATCTTTTTATTGTCAACTCATTTATAATAAAACCTCTCCCTCAATCTCCAGTTATCCACGTTCTCATATAATTGGTTACGTTGCAGGTCCAAGGTTGGAATAGGAGGAGTCAAGACCCACCCTCTCTTTCTACCCTTTATCAATCTTCAAATACTAGAAGAAACAAACCCATCTACCATTTATCAAACAAGAAGAACAACAAGAAGAAGAAATAACAAGAAAGGAGAAGAAGAGAAGTGACTCTCTCTCTCTCTCTCTCTCTCTCTCTCTCTCTCTCTCTCTCTCTCTCTCTCTCTCTCTAAAAAAGCGACTATGGCAGAAGACTTTGACACCACCAGAGTTTTGGGTTTTGAGGAGGGAAGGCTATGGCTACCATCACATATTTTTAGCGAGACATGTGACTCAAAGGTCCCTCATCTGATGGCTATCATAAGTTCATAACTATTTCTCTGCAAACTCTTCTTATATTCTTTTGGGTTTCTTATGTTTTTCATTTTTTTGTGAATCTTGTCTTCAGGAATATTCATGGCCTCAGCAAAAACATCGAAGATTCCCTGTTTCTTTGATAGATGACCAAGTTTCTCGGGTACCCCCTTTTACCCTATTGCATTTAGTAGTTTTTGTATGGTTAGAAAAAAATGAGTAACATCAACGTTTGAGGTAAAAAGTGTATTTGACTCTAACAATTTATCAAATCAAAATTTGAGTATACTTTGAATAATAATAATTATGCGATAAGAAATGAAGTAAGAACAATTCAATTGTATGGTTGCGGTTATTGATGTTTCGGGATCAAGTTGCAACATTCATTTACATGCATGATATGCTATTGAAAGCCTTGGAATCATCATCTATTTGAGTTAGATGCGATTGATGGAATTCATGCATGACTAATAGAATCCAGAAATGAGACAATATATAACTTCATATTTTGAAAACACTCGTCATGATTGCAATATTATTCTTGTGGGTTCCAGACTTCCGGTCCAAATACAGTAAACATAAATATTGCAAAATCTTCACTTGCAGCAGTTCTCTATTATTTATTTTTTATTAATATTCTCCTTTGCCTGGCTGGCTTAGAGTAATCTAAAATGTAATTCTATATTCACTGAGTTGAAAACCTGTCAATTTGACTCCAAACTCTTGATGCAACTCTCTTGAAAGTTTTTGCAAGTTACTATTTTCTAAGTCTAGTCACAAACATATGCTAATTGGAGACCCAAAAAAGCTGGAATTTACAAGTTCGTCTGACCAGGTTTGACATCAAACTGAGTGTTGATTTTCTCTAATTTTTCTCTTTACCTTATTTTTGGTAACTATTATTAACTGAGACTACATTTACTTGAACAAGGGAAGAATAAGACTTTTGTAGCTGATTTTGACCTTAATTAGAAGCCTAAACTCCAAATGTCTGCTAACCCTGATTTCTCAATGACAAGTGCACAAATTCTAAGTTTCTCTAATTTGGTAATAAAAACTTCCAAAACGCTTAGTTACTTTTAGCTTATTTAGCAGGGTAAGGTTGTTACTTTTTCTGTGAAGAAAGTTATCTTTATGTTTCTTTATCAGGTGAAAATATGGTTCCATATCCTGCTTGTGTCTCAACTCCCAACTTGCACCTTGGTTAGACCATGGCTTTAAAAATCACAGTTACAAGTGTTTCGGATGGCTCACTGATACCGATATTTTATGGGTATATCAGTCTTGAAATCATAACTCACAGCCCTATTTTTATGCATGCCATTTTGTACTTTTTATTGTATTGAAGTTTTTGAGAACTTTTCAGTAAAATGGAGAGAGATATTAATATCTCTACCTTGTTATGCATTCAATCTCTTAGTTTGAAATTATTGACAAGGACATGACATGCATAAAGATACCAAAGTCGTGTAATGAGATAAAAAAAAATCACCTTCAATGAATGTATACCATATATTAATAGCGAATTCATGACTTCCGGCTAAGCTAAATTGTAGGTGTTGATCTTCCAATAACTTTATCCATCAATTATAGTGTCTCAAAGGTCCCACCATGATTTCTGAAGTCCCCATAAAAGTCAAATCTCATTGAATGAAGTGAATTGTCAAGTGCCTAAAGGGTTTAGGCCGTCCACAAACAGGTAGGTATATCATAAAGGGTCCCAGCGAACGCGGAATTTTTGAGTTCCTGCCTTCCATGCAGCGGGATTGAAAATCCCACACTGCACAAATGAGAGAGACCTGTTTGGGAAAACCGCACCCTAAACTGCATGAATAGATATGGAAGAGGGTGACGCATACCCATGGACCCAAATTTAAAAGGTTGAAATCGGCTCATGACCACTGGACCCAATTCCCTATTGGTAATTCTGGTTCCTGTCTGGTTACAAAACCTGAACCCATAGTTTCTTCTCCATGCAAGATGTACACCTACTGAAAGGTAGAAACAGAAAGTGATTTACAAGTACTAATCAGTTTCCCACTATTTTTTCTTTTATGTGGCATTGTAGTCTCAAGAATCCTTCCCTAAGCCGGGATGGAAATCATCGCGTCAGCGATCTAAGTATCCCACGAACCGTGCATCAGGTGGGCCAGGAATGCAGGCTATTTTTCTAAGCTCTGGTGAGAGATCATGTGGTACTGGCTTCTTCCTCCCTCGGAGGGTGGGTGATGACTTCCAACCTAACACGAAGCCAGGTACAGAATTCATTACCTTAGTTCCAGACCCTCTATAGTAGTGTAATAGAGACAGACAAAGGCAGGAACTGTGTAACTGACTGTTGTTAACTAAATTAACTGTTGCTGCAAAAATAACAATCAACTGTTCTGGTATTTGGGGCACATCCGAATCCAATATTAAGATCTGCGATTTAAAAAATGTCAATTGCCATGATTAATCTCGTTCCATTTGTGCAGGTTGCTCGACGGTGCTCCTCCCTTCTCGCGTTGTGCATGCTCTCAACCTCAATGTGCATACATTAGGCTCCCAACTCAAACCTCAACGAGGTTAACTAATTAATCTTTTGCTTGTTTCATTTAAGACTGCATCGGTTTTCTCTTGCATCTTGCATTTGTATTAACATGGCAGTCTTATGATTTGCAGAAATCGTAGATAATCTCAAGTGTGCAAATCGCAACCCAATAAATAACCATGACAACAATTCAATTGACAACCATGACGATGAAGTCTTGAACAAAAATATTTCGCCACAACGCTGTGTTCAGTCCAAGTCCCATGGCTCTTCGCCGGACATATTTCTTCCAAAGGAATGGAGCTACTAGTCCCCTCTCTCTCTCTCTCTCTCTCTCTCTCTCTCTCTCAAGCTGAAGATAAGGATTGTTAATGCTATCTCTACTGTCAAATAATCTTCAATAAAAACAGAGATTCCTTGTGGTTGTCTATCGCATCATGACTGGGACAAGCAAACTATATAAATGAAAAGGTGATATATTAACAATTTATAGGACATTATTTACCCAATATTAGAGTGTAAGGGTGAATTTTTCTAGACATCGGATGAATCCTTAAACAGAAAAAATAGAAATAAAAATAAAAAGATGTCATTAACATTCATAATGCATGAGAACTAGAACTTAAATGATTGATGGGTTAACAGAAGGGAAATAGCTATCAATTGAGAGGGGATACATGGAGCCTTGTGAATCTCAGTTGTAGTAACAAAATTACTACAGGATTACTTCAAATGTTTCTTGGATGAAATAGAAGCTACTTCATCAAATAGAACAGAGTTAAATCAAATATACAAGGCTGAGAAAGAGAATCTCACATAAATCGCTGTGATCAGGCTACAACAAAATGCCCAGTAATTTGAAAATAACATTAGTTTTTCAGTAATTTTGTTGGAATTATTCAAAATTTACAGAGCAAACATTTCCCATTATAATGGTCATAACAGCATGCATCTTTCTAAACCATACATCGAAACCGCGGTCCTAACACTACCTCAGGAACACAAATAATTGAATATAAAAAAGAAAAACATCCCTTTTCTTTTATATTTTTTAATTAGAAAATACAGAGGCATTTAATATAAAGCAATGGGCATGAATAGAATTTTGACATACCAACATTTGCATTCAAAATAATTAAATCAACCAGTAGACAAAGCTGCCAATGATGTAGAGTACTTATGTACACAAATTAAGACCAACCAGAAAACATGATTGCACTCCCAAGTAATGCCCATTAGTGTTTACACAAATTAAGACCAACCAGAAAACATGATTGCTGTGATCAGGCTACAACAAAATGCCCAGTAATTTGAAAATAACATTAGCTTTTCAGTAATTTTGTTGGAATTATTCAAAATTTACGGAGCAAACATCCCCCATTATAATGGTCATAACAGCATGCATCTTTCTAAACCATACATCGAAACCGCGGTCCTAACACTACCTTAGGAAAACAAATAATTGAATATAAAAAAGAGAAACATCCTTTTTCTTTTATATTTTTTAATTAGAAAATACAGAGGCATTTAATATAAAGCAATGGGCATGAATAGAATTTTGACATACCAACATTTGCATTCAAAATAATTAAATCAACCAATAGACAAAGCTGCCAATGATGTAGAGTACTTATGTACACAAATTAAGACCAACCAGAAAACATGATTGCACTCCCAAGTAATGCCCATTAGTGTCTATAGACAAGGAAAAAAAGGCGCTAATTAATTGGAGCTGTGAGATAATTTAATGACACATAATCTAAACTTTTCCTTAATGAATACATAATGTTTGACATCATTCCCGAAGATTCTGTTCTGACAAAAGCTGCAAGCAAACAAAATTCTATTCAAATCTATGCCACATGGCAATTTACATTTTCCAGGATTACGATGTGTATCCTCTCTAGGGTTGAATGCAATCAAATCATACTAACCCTTGAACAAATAGAACAATATCAAATGTTTTATGCTACAACTTGGAAAAAAAAAGAATGCACAAGAGAATGAATTGGGTACCGTCTGTGACCAATAGAATCCACTAAAAGCAGATTCTAGCAGGGCCCTAGAAAACATTAGTATGGAACTGCTCCGCTGCCTGTAATATGGCTCATATCACTCTGAATTCAAGATGCTAGTTCCATTGGGCTTCCCGAGCAAGTTGATCACCTTCAAGTTTTCACAGTGAGGAAAAGCTAGAAGGAAATCCAGATCGCATTTACAAGGCTGCCACACCAAATGAGCTCTAGTAGTACAGACCTCAACACTTGGATGGTTCTTCTCATCAGTGCACACGTATCTGTGCCAGCTCTGGAGGATCACGAGATAACCGATTGGCCCACAAGTTTGCAAGCTTGAGAAAGTAGTGCTCCCCATTCCAAACCACCACTTTCAGGTCTGCTTAATTTGAGACAAGTGGTTAGTATAAGAGATGAGAGAAAGGTAAGATTTAAGACCCTTGCATTGTTTCTTTAACATACCTTGTGACACTCGTGTTGATAACAATGACAATCTACATATTGGTTCCTCCTGACCAAAAACAAGGTTTTGGAGAGCAAGTGCATCAAGTTCACTAATAACATGTATAGATTCTAGTAGTGCTTTGATTGTTCCTTTGTGCTCAAGATCCACTGTGCAGGAGATGCTCTCAAGGGCTTCCTTCAATCCGGAATCCATCCACGCAGATTTACACTCCTCCAAGCTCACAAACATGCCCATGGAGTCACCACAGTTCGATAGTATCCAAGGCTTATACAATGTTGCTGAAGCTCTCAAAACTGCAGACACTCTATAAATTTCTCCAAGGGAAACAAAATATCGGAGCCCTGTATCATAAACAAAAAAATGATATGAATGATTACGCAATGAAAATGTAATCAGACACTAATATGTGCCTTTATTGACATATAGGGCAAGCACAAGGAGTCGAAGACGGTGATACCCAGAATAATTACTGAGACATCCATAACATGAAAAAGAATGTCATGAACCATAACGTGTAGAAGAACAAATTCTGTTAAATTGTGAAGCCCATTGGATCATATTTTAAATGCCTTTGGACACAATCATAAGAACCACCTTCATATGGAGTGGAAGTAGATAAGGCCTCAAACAGATGCACTGGGTCCCTCTACCGCCGTGAAAGGATGGTCTACTGATTCATCAATGACCCTGTCAAACTAGAACCTTGAGAAATTGATCCAGCTGTTCATGTTGAACTCACATCTAAATCATCTTTGCCTTGACAGAGGGGGACTACAGTTAACAATGGGCCTTCCTATCCATCAGAAACTTGGTCAAGGGCACAAAACTGTTGTTCTTCAACTTTCTATACCACACAAGTAGGATCAAGTCAAAAAGCAAAAGCCACAAGGGAAACCCCAAATAGAGAAAGGGTAAGGCCAGGATGACTGTCTTTCAAAGCAGCTGAGCTGCATACTGGGTATGAATGGGTGCTGAGACCATAGTTATCAATTTCGTGCCGTTTCGGCCGAAATTGCCGAAAAATTTCGTTTCGGTAAGTGGCCGAAACGAAATGACATTCAAAACTTTTCGTTTTGAATATCGGTCAATATCGGCCGAAATTCGGGATTTCGGCCTATTTCGGCCGAAATGGAATTTTATATAATTAATTTTTTTTAACTTTTTTTACACATATTTTTTGTATTTCTTATATTTTCACAAAATATAATTTCAAAAAAATTACTATAATGGATTAAGTCTATATTTATTACTTTTTCTATTTTTTTTACTAATATATGTATATATATTTTGTTATTTTTTCCCCGAAATGTAATTCCGAAAAGTTTCGCCGAAATCCCGAATCGGCCGAAACTTTTCATTTTGTAGGCCAGAGCGAAATGAGGTCCGAAACGATATTAACAACTATGGCTGAGACGACATTAGCCTGTGTAACCAACATATCATTAATGCACACATAACGTCTATATTATTATCAGTCGTGTTGGTAGTTATCATCACCCATTTTCAAGTTTATTTATTTATTTATTTATTTGAATTTTTTATATGCATAATATGTCCTGATGCAACAAAATATTAAAATCTACCACTTTACAATATTTTCTTTATTTGCACATTCTTCTAGGTTAAAAAAATACACCAATACAGCTGATAACTGATGTATCAACCAAACCTATCACTTCTGGGACTGGCCACACCAACCAAAGCCACTATTTTGAACCTTAATGACGATGATGGTGATGTTGATGGTCCGTCAATGGAGAATTGACGAGTGCCATGGATAACATGGTGACACAACCCAGGACTCTAAATCAATTTGATTGATACCCCTAAAATTTCCAACCAGCAAAAAATCCAAGTGCTACTAACCAGAAAATAGCCACAAAAATATTGATTTTCTAGCCCTAATCCCAACTGAAAGGTTCTCTAATGGGGGAAACCCAAAGTTGGATAAGAAATAATGAGAAGTTACATAAAAATGTCCAATATTGTGCCGGTCATCCAGCTCCAATTATGTTTGCATATGTTCACAAGGTGAATGAAATCCCTAAAATAGTTCTAGGTAATGGATCAACCTACGGATTTTTAATCCTGAATGTAGCAACCCATAGAAAACAAATGTATCAACCTTTCCCTACTTAAAATTAAATCAAATAATAAATAAAACTTAATTGATGTAGCTTTGCTCTAAGGCAAACTCATGGATGAACCAAACAAGTCAACATTTTAGATCTCATCCATATGAACTATGCATGCAATCAACATATGTGCGAGGCATGAAGTTTTCATGCTTTGGCAGCAGTGGATCTCATCCGTACTGATCACATGAAAAACCATTAAAATTTGAGGCCTAATCCTCATAGCAACTCCAAATTTCGATGTGTCCTTATAACTGGTGTCTGATGCAATTTATTTACAAGTAGAATGTCACTGTAATAAATATAATTAAAAAAAATGCTCAAACAAGACCTGAAATGATAAATTGTTATCCAGACGCACCTTGACGTTCAGACAAGATATGCAAGTGGGCATTCTTCTCAATTGATTGTTTCCAAATCATGGTACCATGTTGCAGCTCTTGTGCACAAGCTAAAACCATTTTAGACCAGGTGGAAATATAGGTAGATTGTTCATCTTTTGCTGCCAATTTCATGATACGTAGTGTTGAAGTGGCATGCTCCAGGAGTTCAACAGCTGAGCTCAATTCCTTCTCCGCCTATCATGGCATTACACAAGTTCAATTCTAGACATGGAAAAATACAAGAACTTGAACCGCTTAGAAAATGGTACAGAATCTTATCTATATATGAGGAGCGCTACAAAACTCCCTAGGCGATTTCACAGAAAAAAGCCCCTTTTCCAAGCGTATAAAACTATGACACATGCCATCATCGAGTTAAATGTGGATAAGAAATTTAAATTTTCAAAAATCTCCTTTTTTCCTGTGTGAGGTGGCAAAATCTCATTGGACAAGTCAAATGGGGCAAAAACTCCCCTTTTCTAAATGGATAGTTTTTGATAATTCATATATATATATATATATATATATATTTATGTGAGAGCATCTCTCACCTTACTATGAGAGATAAGATGGGGGCCCTCACATCCATATCCAATGCCAACAACTTAAATGTGAGGGCCCCACCCTTATCTCTCATATAAGGTGAGAGATATCTCTCATAGGAGCATCTCCCATATATATGTATATACATATGTATATGTATATATATATATGAGGCTAGCTCTCCTAAACTGAAGCTTACCTTATCCTAAGCTGGAATAGTGCCGGTCCCACAAATCAAAGTCGATTATAGTTGTTTTTTGCATGATGTTCGTCTCTAAAATCAAGATAAATCCAATTAGATCTGGATTTTCCAGTTCCATCATGAAAAAAACAAGTATAATCGACTTTGATTTGTCAGACCGGCACTATTCCAGCTTAGGATAAGGTAAGCTTCAGCTTAAGAGAGCCCTGCTCTATATGAGGCTAGCTCTCCTAAACTGAAGCTTACCTTATCCTAAGCTGGAATAGTGCCGGTCCCACAAATCAAAGTCGATTATAGTTGTTTTTTGCATGATGTTCGTCTCTAAAATCAAGATAAATCCAATTAGATCTGGATTTTCCAGTTCCATCATGAAAAAAACAAGTATAATCGACTTTGATTTGTCAGACCGGCACTATTCCAGCTTAGGATAAGGTAAGCTTCAGCTTAGGAGAGCCCTGCTCTATCTATATATATGAGCAAGGCTCTCCTAAGCTCAAGCTTAGGATAAAATCTTGTAAGCTCATGCTTGTGGGGCCAACCTTTGGTCCATCCAAATGGACCAAACACATGACCCCACTATCCGGATTTACTGGACCGTTGGATCGACTATGTATCGATCTGAATAGACTATTGACCATTAAACTTTTGGGCCCATATGGAGATGATAGAAATCATAGTTGGGGTTTATTTTTTTGTAGAAAAGAATATCCCAAGGAGTCCTTGAAATCCCCCCACCCCACCCCCACGTGGGTCCCCAGGTGGGCCCCACCACACACTTGAACTTACCTTATCCTAAGCTTGAGCTTAGGAGAGCTGGCCTCTCTCTCTCTCTCTCTCTCTCTATATATATATATATATATATATATTTATATGGGAGATGCTCCTATGAGAACATCTCTCACCTTAATATAAGATCAAGTGGGGGCCCTCACATCCATATCGAATGCCAAAAACTTGAATGTGAGGGCCCCACCTTTATCTCTCATAGTAAGGTGAGAAATGGAAGCATCTCCCATATATATATATATATATATGGGAGATGCTCCTATGAGAGATGCTCTCATCTTATTATGAGAGATAAGGTGGGGGCCTCACATCCATATTCAATGCCAACAACTTAAATGTGAGGGGCCCCACCCTTATCTATCATAGTAAGGTGAGAGATACTCTCACAAGAGCACCTCCCTATATATATATAAATTGGATGCAGTCTAATAGATGGAGAGCACACATGGTGAAAAATACAAAATGCAGAATAAAATGCAATGTGTAAGAAGAAACTATATCTACCCTGTTGCTTCAAAGGGGAAGGAATTTTCAAGTTTCAAGATTTATCTAGACAAAACTTCTCTAGAAAGTGATCCAGGCGGATCCAGCACATTTGCTTCCCATTACACATGAGAAAACACTTTTGACTAGATGCAAATGTGATGTTGCAAACCTCTTTGAGGATAGTGCACAATCCCCAGACGATCTTAGCATCCCAAAAAACAATATTTCAGAATTGTTTGAATGCTCGAAGAAACCAAAACCAGGGAGGCAAATAATTTAAACCCCCACCCCCCCCCCCCCCCCCGCACACACACACAAAAAAGAGTCCCCACATGAAGAATCTATTAGAATATCCACCTCAGAAAATTGTTTAATGTATTTGTTAAAAGATCTACCATTAAAAAGTAAATGGATAGAATAATCAGTTCTCTAGTAGACTAGAATAATACATATTATGTTAGAGATGAGTCATGACTCGTGATATAAATTATTTTTTACAGTCTTCCCGCACTTCACATAGTGTATGGCGCACTCTCCACTATGGAGGGCAGGGGTACAGGTTTGAACAAACATAGGTCATGCGTACACTCCCCTACATAGTCCCAGTTGTCAGTAGGGCCGCGCAATATATATATATACATACATATATATGGGAGGTGCTCTTGTGAGAGACACTCTCACCTTACTATGAGAGATAAAGGTGGGGCCCTCATGTTTAAGTTGTTGACATTGGATATAGATGTGAGGGCCCCCACCTTATCTCTCATAGTAAGGTGAGAGTGTCTCTCACAAGAGCACCTCCTATATATATATGGAAATGCTCCTATACTCCTATGAGAGTAACTTCCACACTACTATGAGAGTAAGGGGGGAACCCATTGGATCCATATCCCCCCCCCCCCCCCCCAAATAGTAGTTTGGGAGTTATTCTCATAGGAGCATTTCCCATATATATGCTCTTATGAGAGACATTCTCACCAACTTGGTGAGAGATGGGTGGGGGCCCTCACATTTAAATTGGAGGTCCTTGCATTTAAGTTGGTGAGAGTGGATATGGAAGTGAGGGCCCCCGCCCATCTCTCACCAAGTTGGTGAGAGTGTCTCTCATAGGAGCACTTCCCTATATATATATATATAAATAAATATAAATATATATATCTATAGAGAGAGAGAGATGTAGATATCATCTTTAACAAGAAAATATCTAAGAATGGAAGGAAAGAGCACATACTGATTGCATTCTTTTTGACAAGTTATATTCCAACTCAAATGCCTGGAATTTCGGGTCCTGTATGACTTCAATCAATTCATGAACATGACTATTTCCCAGTGCTTGTTCATCCAGATGAATTTTTCCATGGACAGCATTTTCTAGTTTCTCATTCGCTGCCTGCAATGATTGGAAAAATAGGAAACAGAGAATTTAGAGAAAAGAGACCAAAAAAAAGACAGGAACAAAAAGAAAAGGTTAAATATCTCTGCAGCTAAAATGCCTAGATATAAGTATATGACACTGTATTAAAATGAAAATGGAATTGATACTGTGATAGAGCATGAAGGGCCTAAGGACAACTTTTATTTTGTATTCTTTGGTAGTGGTCTATCAAATAAATATTAGATCTAATGCCCTTGATACTGCACGGATGCATGAAAGATAAAATTTAAGCAGTACTCTATAAAATGGTTTATTAAGTCTAGACTCGTCACTTATATTGTCATGACATCTTACATTCATCAAGGCCAAGATAAACATATATATATATATATATAAAGATAACACAACTACTACTTGTTAGTGAATTATACAACTCCAATGCTTTATTATTACAAACCATAGTTGTTAATTCCAGTCCATTCGAGCCGGAATTGGCCAGAATGTTCCAGAATTGGCTAGAGGTGGAACAGAATGCCAACCAAAAGATTCCAGGCTATGACGCATAGATATCAAATTGGGTAACTTATTGTGTTGTATCATATCAAATCCTTCAACTTTTGTGTAAAATTCGTGTCCCTGCCATATCTGGGCAACATAGATTCCGGGCCCGCTACTGGCCCCAATTATGGCTAACTCCAGCCCATTCCAGATGGAATGCAAACCCCCCTTCCCCCAAAAAAAAAAAAAAAAAAAAATCATTTTGTGATGTTTATAAAGTAGTTTTGCTAAGTTCACACGTTTCGTACTTTCATTCCTACACAGTGCAAGCTAGAAAATAATCAACTATAGAGTGTAGTTTAATTTAAATGATGTGAGTATGCATATTTAGTCTTATTTAAATGATGTGAGTATGCATATTTAGTCTTATTTTAGCATTATACCATTTTTCTTCAATTATAGATATTCTTTTGAGTTTTTCGTTTTTCATGCATCTTTTCTGAAATGGAACACCAGAATTGATCAGAACATCAGAGTGTTCCACTACAGGGCCAGAATAGGGACAAGAATGGAATAGACAACTGTTGTACAAACAACTACTCTTCAGAATATTTAGACCATTATCATAGAGAGATGTTCGGGTACGAATGGTCCCTCCAGCAATGTGCGAACTCAAGTGCGGACCAGTTTCAGTTGTTTGGATCGTGCAAAAGATCAGGCAAATGATCGTTACAAGAATAAAATAGTATAGAATAGAATAGTGTAATATTATAATATTTTTCTTGTTTGGCAATTTTTTAAGAATGTTACAGATTTTAAATTGAGTTGTTTGGAAGGTACAATGATTTTAATATATATTAAAAAAATCCAAAATAACAATAAGTTAATGTTATTGATCGTATTAAAGTTCATTATTAGAATAGTTTTTCATTGAGTATGAATTTACCATGTCTGGATGAGAAAGTAGTGTAGTAAAATGAATAGGGTTGTAAACGGGTCGGTTCCAGTCCGGGTCCAGGGTGGAACTGGAACCGAAACCGTTTTCTAAAAGGGGGAACCGGAACCTATAATATTAATGGGAACCAGAACCAGAACCGGAACCATTTGTGAGGCGGGACTGGTTCCGGTTTCGGGTATGGTTCCGGGTCTGGACTAATACCTGTGTTTTTCTTTTTAAAAAAATTATGCTTTAGTAAAGCAAAGAAATGTATTAATTTAGTCAAGTGTTTTGAGTCAACAAAATGATGTACTTTTGAGAAAAGCACAGTGATATTTATGTATTAATTCAACTTGTGTCAACATTTTTTATTTGATTATTCAATAGTGTATTATGTTTTGAATTTTTCTTTTATGAAAAGTTATTGGTAGACCAGAATAACCCAAACCAGGAACCTAACGGGTTGGAACCTTCGGGTAATCGGAGAATCGGGGACCCATTTACAACCCTAAAAGTGAAGTTCAGGTGCCAATTGTTTTACCATAAGCCTCTCTTCTTTATCACAAAAAGTTATGCAAAGAGTAATAAAGTAGAGTCAATACAAAGGGCAACTACTTTACAACTCTCTGTCTCCTACTTTACTTCACCACATACTTCATCTTACCTTACTTTACCTCGCCTTCTACCATGATGTGACATCAACATTTATTTTACTTTACCACACATATAAACAAACATGCCTTGACCTAGATTTGACATTATCCCTTCACCATATATTTTTTTTAACAATAACAAAATTTATTAAGAAAAAAACCAAATACAAGGATAAAAAGCAAAGGAAGAGAAATAGGGGATGGTACAAGAGCATTGTACATCACACAACCCCAATTACATTACCACACCCACCCAAGGAAACAACCTCATTACCCCTTGCATAGCTAACACATCCACCATAGACTTTGCGGATCTAACCTCATGATGAAAGGAAGCAACAATTCTAGCCGAGAGCTCCCTGATTTCATTGAAAAGGAAGTGAAATTTCCAAGGTCTCGCCTTCTAGTTTAATACCCTAGCTATCGCATTAGAAGAATCACTTTCAATAACAAGGGCGCCTTCATATCTTGTAGAAAACAATCTTAAGGCTTTCCAAAATAGCCAACACCATTGCTTCATTAAAGTCACAAATGCCAACATTCTTGGAGAACACAATTAGCACCTCTCATTTCTAATTCCATAGCACTCCCCCAATTCCCGCTGGCCCCGGCTTGCCACTCGAAGCTCTATCAATGTTGAATTTAAACACCCCAAAGGACCACAACCCATACAAGCTTTCCAATTGTGAAGAATATCATTTCAGCTTAACATTGAAAACCCCTTCCTCCTCAAAGCCCATTTAGCAATCCTTAAGGATACCTTGGAAATCACCTCTGTTGTCATAGAAGAATAGTCTCTAAAGATCCTATCATTCATTTCCTTCCAAATGGACCATAAAATCACAAATGGAATCATCCAACATTAGATGCGCCCACAGCCAACAAAACACCCACCACGCCAAGAATATGCAGTCTCTGCAATATTCTTCAAACAGCACCAAGCCAGACCACATCTCCCTATAAAATTGTACCAAACCGTGACTGCCACCTCGCAATGAAGAAATAGACGGTTAATTGTCTACTCATCCTTGCCACACATAACACAAAGGTCTGAAATATTGGATGATGTCTTCCTCTCCTCCTTAGATTATCAGGTGTGGAAACTTTCGCCGCAATTGCTAACCAACAAAATGCTTCAACCTGAGGAGGTGTCAGCCCCAACCACATATGGGAAGGAAGCAAATAGGACTTTGCCGAGAGAACTCCCCAGAAGTGGAAGGCTTCCAAATTCGAGAGTCCTTAGAATTCCTGCAAGGAAACAAGTTAGTAAGAATATTCAACAATACTTCATACATAACCCCTTCCAATGGTCGAAGACTTCTTCTAAAAGGCACAACCCACACCGTTGAGCTACTACTTATCTCAAGATAGTCGTCACCAACAGAGGACTCCTTATTGACCAAAAGTCTAAAGAGCCTTGGGAATAGCTCACACAAGGGCCCTACCCCCACCCAATCATCCAACCAAAATCTAACATTCCTGCCATTTCCCACCACAAAACCCACCCCTGTGTACAAAGCTTGCCCCTAACATTAGTCGCATCCCCAAAAGCAATGATAGCCATCCAAATACCAGATCTACGAGAATTAGGCCCTTGCTTAGGCCATCACCCCCACTAATCCTCACCATATTTAGAAGCAACCAACCTATGCCAAAGAGCCTCCTTTTCCGCCCCAAACCTCCACAACCAATTCTTATTTTCCAAGCTACCAATACCAAGGCCCCCATTCGATTTAGGTTTAATCACCTCACTCCACTTCATCGAGTGTAATTTCTTCTTGTCAGCCTGACCATCTCACAAGAAATCCATTCGGATGCGGTCTAGCCTCTCAATCACTACCTTTGGCATTTTAAATAGAGACATATAGTAGAATGGAAGATTGGAAGATTGGATAAAGAAGCTTTAATGAGAATGATTCTCCCTTCACCATGTTTAATTAGATGAAAAAATAGTGTGGTAAAGTAAAGTCTAAGCGCCACTTTTTTACCCATAAGCTTTATCACAAGTCACTTTTTCTTTACCACATAAACTACAGCAAAGTTTGATAAAATAAAGTCGAACAAAAAGAAACTACTTTACCACTCTCTTCCACTTTACTTCACCATATTCTTTACTTTACCATGTACTTTATCTCACCTTATTCGTGATGTGACATTTACCTTTACATTACCATACATGTAAACAAGCACTTCATGGTAGATTTGGTGAAGTTCTTTACTTTACCGCTTTGTAAACCTAAGTTTGAAAGATTTTTATATTATAGAAAGCTTTATACAGGGGAGAGCTATAAGAAAAAATATTGAGCTTTTTGAAAGAAAATGATCTTTTCTTCATATTTTTCTTGAGCTACCAAACGCACAATATTTTTTTCTTTAGAAAATGAAAGATTATATTCTATAATATATTACTTTCTTGTATTTTGTTGTGCATCCAAACAGGCCCTTTTAAGCAGGGGAAAAAAAAACCCAGCCCCAAACGATCTGTTCCTCTTCCTGAGCTCTCTCTTTCACTTCTCCCTCCCAAACCCTCTCTCAAGCTTCTCCCTTCACATTGAAACTGACGGCCTCTGTAACAGCACCCCTCCCTCCGCCCAGATGAGCTCTCTCTCTCTCTCAACCGAACCTTAAATCCCCTCCCCTCTCACTCTTCCCCTTCATCACCCAAACCCTAAATCCCCTCTTTATCTACCTCCTCTCTCTGTCACTCCGAACCATGATCCTTCATTGAAACCCTAATGCACCTCAGCCAACCCTAAATCCCCAGGATGCAAACCCTAAATTGCATACTTATATCCTCTGATTTTTTGGATTTTTCTCCTCTGTCAGGCATGGAGAACTCTAAGCCGTTGAATCTTACTGCACGATCCCACAGCTGAAAGGTGAGTTCGCACACAGCAGGAAAGAACCATTTTTACCCGAATATCTCTCATTATTGTAAAAACAATAAGATGTATAAATATTTCGACTATTATTGTAATAATAATAACATCAGTTCATATATTCACATATAGAATCTTCTTCCCAAAAAATATCAAATTGTGATTTTTTTTTTGGAGTGAAATGGTAGCATGAACACCTTGTGCTATTTTTTATTCATTTCTTTCTTTTTTTCATACTTGGAACCTGTGAGCCTTGACATGTTAATGTGACATGAGCCACTTTGTGATTCAATCCTTCAAAAGAGGCATGAGTGATGAGACAACATCTTAGTAAAACAGTGAAGGATTAAATACTGTCAATTGACAATGGCTTGGCAACTAATAAAAATGAAACCAGAAGTCTCATATTTCAATTTTGCATAATCTACATGATGCAGGCCCAACAAAAGGTCGGCCAACCCATTGGGTCCCATCCATAGGCCCAATGGGACATCCATTTATTTAGGAGTATTATTTACTAGTTTGGTTTGTTTAGGATTAATATTAGTATGTTTCCTATTTAACCATTCTTCAGATATTAAGAAATATTGTTGCTTAGGGATTAAGTCAACTCCCCTATATAAGGATGTTAGGCCACATTGTATTTAGAATGCTTAATTTCAATCGATAAGAGATATTTCTGAGTTCCTCATGAGTTTCATGGATTGTTCCATGGCTTTGCTTGTGCCCTAGTGACTGGAATCCATATTGGATTCGATCAATCCTTCGGGAGATTGATCTATTTGTCGATCGTGGATCCAGGCTGCACCACTACAACATTCTTGCCTTAGTATGGATGCTTAGTAAGCTTATAAGGCAAATTGCATAGTCAGATTCTTTGTTGGTTCAGTACCAAGCACTTCATTTATTACAGATCTTTTAGTTACTTGAATCGGAATCAAGATTGGCTTGGGGAGTACACGCCCAACGAATTAATGGCCCCTAGTTAAGTTTCAATTTTCTAAAAGGAGATCAACTAAACCCTTCTGCAAATGCTAATTACAGTGTTTGATCATCAATTCATCTCCCTTTTCAAACCCATTTGAATTTTCTTCGCAACATAACTCAAACAGTTACCGGTACACTCAAGTGTGGAGTCTTTTTGGTTAATTTTCATCGTACCTTCTTTTCATCTTAAGAAACTTCAATTACCAAATCAATATATATAACTCAAATAGAAGCTCCCAATTAATTTTTGGTCGCTCAAACTTCTTAACATAATAAATTTCACCTAAAATGAAAAAAAAAAATAGCTTGTTTCCTGGGGTAATTAATAGGTCTACTTATGCCAGAGGAAAGATACAAATGCGAAAGTGAAATCTGTATGCTTCAGAGAGAGAATTGTATGAATCAATGAAAACTGCACACCTGGATTTTCTCATCAATGGCCATCACCTTCGCTTCTTCGCCAGAAAGAGCAGCAATCTTCTTGGCTTTCTAAAACGGACCATTTTTCACAAACTCTTAGCACTATGAAGTGTCAAAGAAAGATCTTAACAGTGAATGTGCACTGACCTTGAGACCATCAAGATGGCGAAGTATGAGAAAGCATGATTCTTCTTTCAGTCTAGAGTAAAAATCCACAAAGTTTTTCGGCTTTAGGCCAGCAGCAAATTCTTTATGTGTAGCCACAATCTCAGATCCAGAATTCAGGTCTTCGGTTCTAACTTCTGAAAAGGCATCCTTGAATTCCCAGCCATTTTTGTCCCAATCATCATCACTTGCTAAATCAGAATTTGAGCCCAATGAAGCTGAATTGAATCCATTTTCAACGGGCTTTTGAACATTTTTAGCAGGGGATGTCTGCTCAGCTTGATTGTATAAACTTGAAATAATCTCAGATCCAGAATTCAGGTCTTTGGTTCTAGCTTCTGAAAAGGCATCCTTGA
Source organism: Umbellularia californica (assembly GCA_028538565.1). Classification (NCBI taxonomy): domain Eukaryota; kingdom Viridiplantae; phylum Streptophyta; class Magnoliopsida; order Laurales; family Lauraceae; genus Umbellularia; species Umbellularia californica. The sequence continues at coordinate 33,928,939 of JAPQWN010000003.1, forward strand.
ATTCCCAGCCATTTTCGTCCCAATCATCATCACTTGCTAAATCAGAATTTGAGCCCAATGAAGCTGAATTGAATCCATTTTCAACGGGCTTTTGAACATTTTTAGCAGGGGATGTCTGCTCAGCTTGATTGTATAAACTTGAAATAAGATCACTAAAAGCAATAGATGTAGAATTGGATCCATTGACACCATTTCCAACAAAGATGGTGGGCATGTGGAGAAAACCATCTTGGGGGAGCTTATCACCAGAATCCTGCTCATCATTGCCAAAAATAGGCAGGAGGTGCGTCCTTTGCTGATTATCCAACATTTCACCGATGCCCTGAAAGTTATATATAAAAAAATTTCCATATTTATCTGTTTTTTATAAGTAATCTAAAAAAAAAAAAAATTTATTAGTATCCCAATCCAATCCAATATACATACATACATATATATAGGGAGGTGCTCTTGTGAGAGACACTCTCACCTTACTATGAGAGATAAGGTGGTGACCCTCGCATCCATATCCAATGTCAACAACTTAAATGTGAGGGCCCCCACCTTTATCTCTCATAGTAAGGTGAGTCTCTCACAAGAGCACCTCCCATATATATAGGGAGGTGCTCCTATGAGAGCATCTCTCACCTTACTATGACTCTATGAGAGCTAGGGGGGCCTCACATCCATATCCAATGCCAACAACTTAAATGTCAGAGGCCCCACCTTAGCTCTCATAATAAGGTGAGAGATACTCTCATAAGAGCATCTCCCATATATATATATATATATATATAGAGAGAGAGAGAGAGAGAGAGATCCAAAATGAAAGGCAATATGAACAACTAGAGCTACCATAGTGCTAAAAAACCATGGATGAAGCAAGAACAGAAGTGACAGAAATAAATAAAGAAATGATAAAGTTATAAACCACACACTCCCACAAAAGTGAATGTAGACTTGGCATATGCACAAGAGACATCTAGCAAGTAGATGGAGCTACACACACATGCATCCAGACAAAAATGAAGATAGTGTCCCAATGTACACATGCAGACAGAAGGGAATAGTTTCCAATGGGTGCAAATGAAAAGGCCAGCAATTGACCACACTTCTGAGAGATCCATCACTCATCTCTACCCTTTCAATAATAATAATAATAATAACTTACAAATCACTGTCTCCAATACATGCAAAACAACAGTATTTCAATTTCCAACGTGTGCAAAAACGACATGAAATGCTCATCAATTTCCCACACTTCTGGGAAATGACTATTACATCTAGAAGATTCCCAGCAACTCATCAACACAGCTGAAAGATTTCAAAATATGGGAATAGATTCATAAACAACTTATGCAAGGCATAGATCACTAAGCCTTAGAGCATTAATTGCTTGCATAAATTATAGGAATTACGGTATAAACACAGAGTAGTGCCTCAACCAATTTCTAAGTTAGGGAACAAAAATGACCTCAAAGGTGTCAGTCTAACCCAGCATCTATTAATCTAAAAATTGTTTGATGTCTGCTTCAAAAACACTCAACAGAAACCCAATCGCAAGTATATACTTCAGATAAGTTTATAAAGGACCAGGCTATCCCATTAGTGATGCATGATGGATCAAGACCAGGCCCAGTTCACTTGGGACTGGTCTTGATCTGTATTGCATCAATTGGTCGTCCCAAACATCCCTATTAATTATTGGACATGAAAGCTCAGGCAAAGGTTGAGGGTCTTCAGATGGAACAGCTCTGCCTTGGGACAGCTCACTGGTGTAGAAGAGCACTGCATTGGGAACGGGTATAGGAGGGATGAATTAAATTGAATAACCCCACCCATCATTTTGCTCAGCAGGTGTTTGTTAGTCTCTTTCTGGTTTAAGACACTGGCTGCTCATAGCATCTCACTTGAGTATGAGCTATCTTAGAGTCATGAGCTCAATCGATTTGATCAATTGACTCATAGTTTAATTATGTTGATCACAAAAGCTGCAATCGGATATTAGTCATAACTCATAAGCACTTGACATCATAGTCGCTCCATCTCATCTGTCTGCCATATTATGGCGACAGTCTTATCACTGTCGTATTCATGACATGTTGAAGAAAACTATCCCTAGTTCCTAAAAATCTCCATCTTTGGGATGTGATCTCCTGGGTGACAGGCTGACATCCCACGTGGGAGTATGGGTGTGGGGCTCAGAAACAGCTTTGCTCAAATGTGGGGCCCACCATATTTCATATCATAAGGATCTAGGAGGATCAAGATATGGGCCCACCAAAATCAATGGTCCCAAAAGTTGGATCTAAAGTCCAATGGTTAGATCAAATTGGGTGTGGTGCCGTGGTGGCAATTTGGGGGAGGGGTAGTGTGGGCAAGGGCGAGCCTGGATCAAGTGACGCTCAGAGTGGGTTCCAGAGGGGTTGTAGCTCATGGATAATCCCTTTTCCAACTTCCTAATGCCACAACAACTAAATTGTGCAAGGAAGAAAAGCAGAGTTGAAACAAAACAAAACACAACACAAAAAATTACAAAAAAAAAAAAAAATAACCAAATAACCTGCCTGAATTTCAGTGTCAAATGTAGGAACATTTGTTTCAGCCACAGAAACAACAGCAAAACACCATTCTTTCTAGCACTCAAAAAAATCTAGAGGTAAAAATTTGTATGAGATTTTGGCACTAAAAGATATTGACAAATTCAAAATCTAAACTATACCTTATGTCCAGAAGAGCTATATATGGTTCCAGTCTCTTGAAAGGCATCATCAACTCCCCAGCCATTTTCATCAAAATTGTTCACATTAGCAGAATTGAAATTCGGCCCATGTTCCATTATATCTCCATTTCCAATTCCAACCTTCAATGTAAAATTTAATAGATCTCAACGACCAAAGAATAGTAGAGAATGGGTCACTAACATATTGTGCATGCAAATGACATAAGCAAGTTTTACACAAGTGAAACACATTACCATATTTGTCAAAATCAGCATTTCCAAATATATAAACGAGTATATTCAATGGTTTTAAATGTATTTTTATTTTTTGATGTTTTTCACAAATTTCTCAAAATCAATAAAGAATTAACAATTTAAAAAAGATGAATGGTTGGGATCATGAATTGGGGGCCCACAGAAGTGCAAAAAATCAGATTTTTGCGTATGGGATCTTTCAGATATTTTTCACAAATTTCTCAAAATCCATAAAGAGTTAAGATAAGAAATTTTGCCTTTTGTTGCCATTTTTAGCATTTTAAATAAGCCGAACGGTTGGAATCATGAATTGGCAGCCAAAAAAAATGTTCTTGGTGGGGTTTGAACCCCTAACCACCTGACCATCACACACTGTATCCCCACCCAGCCACAGTACCATACGAAAACCATTTTACCACCTATCCACATGCGCAAATTTTCATGCAAAAACCCTCCTATTTACACACCATTCTCACACCTAATGAGCACAAATGAACACAATGATGTGTAACCATTACTGAAGTGAATCATTTACATACGTAAATCATTGCAAACAAACGACTCCTAAAATCTGAGTTATATTCAGGCCAAGCACCATTCACAAAGGAAGGTCTTGATCCTACACTTCATCATCATTGACACAAAATCATGACATGATTATTCACATCTCTCCACATCACTTACTCAAAATCATGACATGAATTACCACATTTCCACACACACAAGCGCAAGCGAACAATGCACACACAGGTGAACACACACACATACACACACAAAGATACTCCCAAATCAGTTTGACTCATTCTTACACCATGCAAACTCACACGACTCAGCCAAGTGAGAAATAATTTCAGTTAAAGAGAATGTATTATGGATGATTGAACCAGCACCCATCACATGTGAACCCCATGTGCTAACCAGCTCTGCATTTATACATTGTAGCATTAATTACAATTTTCATATATATATATATATATATATATATGGGAAATATTCAAGTGAGAACTAGTTCTCACATATTATGTGAGAATTTTTTGTGGGGCCCAATTGTGGGCCCCATTTGGGGATGGGACCAAGGGGGATGGAAAGATCTATGTGAGACCGCCCCATGTATCAAGTTTGACCCTAAACCCATGCCCCTAACCCCTTCATCCGTGGCCCACAAGTTTAATGGCTTCATATTCAAAAAAATATTCAACCCTCGATCCAACGGTTCAGTCCATTTGGATGTGTGCCAATCTTTAGGATTAGTGACTATCAAGGGGTTTCCTATTGGTTGCTAGGTTTGGATGGGTTGCTGGTTGGGCCCCGCAAAAAAGTTCTTACATAATATGTGAAAACTAGTTCTCACTTGAATATTTCCCTATATATATATATATATATATAGGGGGACATTCATGTGCATCCATCCCTTACCATAGGGTGAGGGACACTTACATGGCTTTCCCTCTTTGCACATGAACATTCTTTTTCTACATATGACCATATATCTTTTACATGAATTTTCCAATTATGTAAGTGTCTCTCATGCTATGGTGAGGGAAGGATGCACATGAATATTCTCCATACACACACACATATATTCACACTTTCAATTTTTTAAACTTTTTTTTTTTTTTGAATGGTAACAAATTTTATTAGACAGCACAAACAGTACAAGAGACATATATTATAATTTATAAGGCTCCAAAGCACCCAGGAACACCCAAAACCACAAAAAGTCTAATAGAGCCCAACATCAAAAGAAACCAAAGAATTATAGAAACATTTATTATATATAAATGCTCCATCTAATTTAATGGTCCGTATTAATCTATTGTGGATTCCAGTGCAAACTAACAATGTGAGATTTGTAACAGTGGTTAAATCATAAAACCCCCAACCAAACAAATAAAAAAAAAAGATCATATTTATCTATATTCGAAACCCTCCATTTTATAAAAAAAAAAAAAAAAATTTATAGTCCAAACTCTACTAGATCAATTCATCTTCTCTTCTTTACCCAAAAAAACAACTCATCTTTCTTATTTTTTTCTTATTGCCTCTCATCTCATACTTACCCCTAATGACTTTATATTTTGTTCCATGTGTACTTTAAGTTTCTTATGTTTCTATCATTTAGTCGTCCTTTTATATTTTTTACACATTTTTATGTAAATATAAAAATTAATTCGAATCCCCAAATCACTGAGCTCACTCTACTCCATCCCCCTCTGAGTTGAGTTAAAGAGTCACGAGTTGGCAACCTAAGTATCTTCTACTAAAAAATATCACAAGAAAAGCAGAGTAGAAATATGCCATATTGCTAAAACCTACACAAAATCAAGCAAATAACCCACCTGCATTTCACCATTGATTGTAGGAAATTTTGTGTCAGATACTGCTGTATCATCAGCTTTCCATTCTTTCTAGCACTCAAAAAACATAAGAAAACTTTCTTCTCAGCATTTTTAGCACTGGATAAGACTAAAATGAAAATAAATAAAGAAACAGGATGGACAAACTCAAAAGCACAACTACCTTGTGATCAGAAGAGTAATCTGTAGTCCCAAATCCTGAGAATGCATCCTTAAATTCCCAGTCGTTTTCATCAAAACTGATGTTCCCATCAACAGAGTTAATATTCATTCCCTCCTCCCTTGTGACTCCATTTTCAATTCCAACCTTCAAAAGTAAAACCTCTCAGATCTCAAAGGACCAGAAAAGTATTGAGAATGTGTTACAAGCATGATGGGTATGCAAAAAGGCAACAATGCAATTATGACTGGAAAACAAATAATGTATGATGGGTATGCAAAAAGAAAACAATGCAATTATGATTGGAAAACAAATAATGTATGATGGGTATGCAAAAAGACAACAATGCAATTATGACTGGAAAACAAATAATGTATCAGTTATGTGCAGTGAAGAAAGAGACTGCACAGAAATTAAAATAGATAAAAGCGATCGCCCACACCTGAGGTTGTATACCAGTTAAAAAACTATAAGAAAAGATGACCATGACAAATCAACTTTCATTTTTTCCCTTTATTATTATTATTATCAGGGTGGGGGTTTTGTTTTGTCCGTTTGGGGAAGAAATTGCAAATACCTTGTGTAAAGTCTATAGAATAGCCAACATGTCACTGAACTGATGTTGAGCAACCTGCTCATAAAAAACTAATAGCCCAGCACCATTAGCATCGGGAGGGTTTGATCCATACTCCAGTCATCATCGACTCCAATGTGCGTGTTTGTGTCTCTGTATGTGTGTGTGCGCACGTGTGTGTGTGTGTGTGTGTGAGAGAGAGAGAGAGAGAGAGAGAGAGAGAGAGAGAGAGAGAGAGAGAGAGATTCAAATATTCCCACTATAAACTAAAGATAGGTTCATTGCTAGTGAATATTACCAATAAAAAAACCCATGTGGATATTTCCAACTTCCCGATGCCACCTCTTCTACATAACATGCAGTTCGGAAAAGCAGAGTAGACAATACTATTAAATCAATCCAACAACCTGCCTGAAACTTATTCTATAGTAAATCAAACTGCTGTTTCGTTTTTTCATGTATTAAAACTTAACCCACCTGGATTTCTAAGTCAAATGTAGGAACTTTTGTTTCAGCCCCTGATGGATCAGCAACCTTCCATTCTTTCTAACATGCAAAATAAAGAAAAAAAAAAGGAAAACTCTTTTCATCAGTTTTAGCTCCACCCAACACTAAGATGCAAAAAATAAATAAACAATAAAAAGAAAAGGAAATAGAGAAATAGTGCAGTCAATTTCAAAGCTTAACTGCCTTGTGTTCAAAAGAACCACTCACTATTCCATCTTCTGAGAAGGCTTCCTTAAATCCCCAGCCATTTTCACTAAAATTGATGTTCCCATAATTTGAGTTGAGATTCAATCCATTTTCCATCAGATTTCCATTTTCAATGGCAGCCTTCAAATTAAAACTTATCAGACCCCGCGAACCAGAAAAAAAAAAAAGGAGAATGCTACATAAATATTTTGCAAATGACATGACAATGTACATTATAATTCCCTTGCCAATTAAAGGAAGAGAATAAAATCACATAATTAGATAAGAACAAACAAAATTGGCACTTTTCATGAACTTTTGGATAACAAATCAAAGTTAGTTACCTGACTTTCACTCTTAACTGTGCTTTCTTTTGCTTCAAATCCTGAAAACTCAACTGTCTTCTGCTCTTCCTAACACAACAAATTTGAAAAACAATTATATCTAAATTCAATCACTGTAAACAAAAACAAATCTCAATGGCATCTACAGAAGTACAACACCCTTACTCCAGAATGGCCATTTCTGCTCGCAGTTTCCAAAGACGCATCCTTGAATTCCCAACAACTCTCATCAAAATCGTCCTCGTGATCGTCCCCACCACCCAGATCGGAACTCAAACCTTCCCCACCACCATTGATCCGATCGTCCTGACCATACAGATTCAAGATAAGATCACTAAAACTCAGCCCAGATCCCAAATTGAATCCATTCTTGGCACCCACTGCGCTTTTCGAAGAGAACCCATCTTGGGTCTGGGTGCCCAAAACAAGATCTACCGAACTGGGTTTCTCTTCCTCTTCCTCCTCTTCATCCCCAAAAATGGAAAGCGGAATCGCTCCCTTCGGCTTCTCCCATTGCTTGGCGCCACCTCCGGGCGAGGCCAAACTCGCAGATGATGCGAGATGGGTCAGCTGGGAATCGGGTGGGTTCTCAGGGGGATCTGAAATGGGTGCCTGAAAACCAGAAAAAAGATCGAAAGATAATGAATTGAATGTGTTGGAGGAGTTGAATTGAAGAGGGTTTTCGACGAAATCTCCCCATTCATCGTCTTCTTGTGATTGAGGGTTTGGGTTTGGATTGGAAGAGGGGAGAAAGGAGGATGCGCATTCGAAATCGCCGAAGAAATCGTCGGCGTTTCCGACGTATGCTTGGATTTCTGGCATTTCTCTCTCTGTTCAGAGAGGAGAGAGAGAGAGAGAGAGAGAGAAGAAATAGTTTCGTATGAGGAAGGCTTTGTGCGCAATTTAGTGCTTGTACGCTCAACGCGTAGGTTAGAGGCTGCGGGAGAATGTTGCTTGTTCCATTTGCTGGTCAGTGGGTCGGGCGTGACGGCCGGGTCGGAATGAGATTCCTTCTTGAGGAATTAGGTCCAACTCTAATTGACAGATATATAAATCTAATGTGTGCTTAAGTAAATGCCTAGTGGAGCCCACTTGGTGATATGGCTGAATGGAATATAAAAATAGGGAGGGACCCCTTATAATAATCGATTTCGAGTTTGGCACCCATCCAAAGGGATTAGATTGTTGGATGGGCTATGTGTACTCATTTTGAATTGTGAAATCTAATCAGCCATTGATCAAGTGATTAGGATGATTATTTGAGCCTCCACCGCCATACATGATTGGGTGGAGGAGGAGAGATCTTTCAATCCCCCAGTTCTATTCTTGAGTGGGACTCGTAAGAAATAGTGTTCATTTTGTCACGAGCACAAGAGAAACCCATGAACGGGAGTCCACACATGTGGGAAGATGAAGCTCGTACCTTGAGAATAAAAGCCCACAAATGTCCGAAGAGAAGCCCCCACAAATGGGATACGCGGCTTACCGAGGGATTGAACTACAAGATAGAAAGTAGAGGAAGACCTACATGTTATTATGCAGACTAACCGCACCTGCGAGATTTGAAAATTCTCTCAAATAATACGTTAAAAAAAATATATTTTATTATTTAATTTCTTAACTTGACCATTGCTTGCAGCCCGCACCACCCAAATGAAAATTGGATCCACCATTGATAGAAAGGAAAGCCCACAAATGTTAGAAGAGAACCCCCCACACATGGAAAGAGTAGCATAGCCAGGGATCAAACTGTAAACAAGTATGTGAGATGCAAAGTTGCCCGCCAACGGAGCAAACCGTTGTTCGCGAATTGACCCATATATTAAAAGTTGATTTTTGCAACCATGTAAGTAGGGCCAGCCGACCCAACTTGTATAACTAGAGATTGGTAGCGATTTTGGAGAAGGGGAAAAACGAAACGGATTAATGCAATCAAATCCCTAATAAGAAAATATATAAAGGGATTTTTTTCATACAGTCACCTAAACTCATCGATAACCCCACTTGTTACCAAACTAGGTAATTTTACATCAACCCTTCTACTTGGACAAACTTTTTGGCCAGAATTTGGGACAAACCCCCATGTGGCACAATCCTAGAGGTGTTTTTTCCCCCTCTTTCAAAAGTTGCACCTCTACGATTGTGCCACATGGGAGTTTGTCCCAAATTCTAGCCAAAAAGTTTGTCTATTTAGACTTTTTGATTTTACATATACGTTCTCAGTACCGGCTAGGGGTGAAAATCCGGCACAGCACGGCCCACTGAAGAAGGGCCCAGCCGGGCCGGCACGGCCCATGATAATTATGCGGGCCGTGCTGTGCCCGGCCCAAGGCCTCTGGGGTCAGCCCAGCATGGCCCAGGGCACGGCTCTGGTCGTGCCGTGCTGGGCCGGGCCCTAGTTGGGCCTGGGCCATGCAACCCGTGGGCGGTCCACATATCCACCTCCCCCTTTTTTTTTAAATTTTTTTTAAGTTCTTTGAGTCTTAGAGACTTAGACAGGACTCTTCACTCTTGGTCTTGGAGACTTGGACCAATTTCATTAAAAAAAAAAAAAAAAGAAACGAAGAGAAATAACAAGTATAATAACACTAATGATGTTTTGAAAAATACATCAAATAAATTGTATTTCCTTGAAATAATAACACTAAACCACCCCCCCCCCCCCCATTTGACCATTTATAGCTACTGGGTTGGTGGGGGGGGGGGGGGGGGGGGGGTGTTAAAAAAAAAAAACCCCATTTGACCCTTTTTTGAGTGGGGATGGGGCATTTGAAAAAAAAAAAAAAGAGTCGTTGGGCTCTTTGCGGGCCGTGCCTCGTACTGTGCCGAGCCACCCGCGGGCTTTGGGGCACTGGCCCAGCACGACACTGATTTTAACCCGGCCGTGCTGGGCCGTGCCTCGGGCCTGGCAGCCCTGGCCCAGTGGGACAGCCGGGCCGGCCCGTTGACCAAGTCAAAGGGCCCAGGCACGGTTTTTTCACGCCGGGCCCGTGCTGGGCTTGGGCCGCCCGATCAGATTTTCACCCCTAGTACCGGCTATACCTCTGTGCAAGCCAAAAGTCGCTTTTTCCTTTACTATATCACAATAAATTTTACGATATCGCAATTTATATTGCGACATCGCAAATTATTCACTTGCAATATTGCAATTTATATTGTGATATTGCATAAAGTTTGACGTTAATAGTCACCGAATGCATCTCTGTTTATAATTTTATTCCGTTCTGTAGCTTGCGTCTTTTGTTTGAGTTATCAGCTTCCTTTCTCTACAAGTGAATCCCTTCCTTTTCCATATATAGCATTAACTCTTCTGCCATATCTTTCTACGCTACCATTGTCCAATCCATCAACAATATTCATTTCCTATTTCCCACCCCCCTTTTAGTGTCATTTATTGTGTTTTTTTTTTTTTTTCTTCTTTTGTGTCTCTTGAATGTAGTTAGGGTACAAGGAATCCCATGTGTAGAAATATTTGAAACATTTTGTATAAATATTAGCAGTGACCTTATGGGGGACTTGTAGAGCCTCACTTTTTGATGAACATCCACGTTGAAAATATGGGAATTCAGCCTTATGTCTTCTAACAGTCTACCGAATTCCAATTACATTTGAACATCCTGTTGTTGATATATTAAAAAAACCATGTTGTTCTCGTATCATTAATTACCACTTCGAATTTTAAACTGGATGTCCAGTTGCAAAAAATAATGTGGGATGTCTTTTTTATCCGGTCTTGTGGTGGGTCCCAGCAAAAACTTAGAATGTCCATAAATTTTTTTTAACCCTTTCCTATTATTGTAACATTACAAACCTCGTTTTCGATCATTAACTTAATCTGCTAATGATATTTTTTAATATTATATATAAGTAAGCAAATGATTAAATGATTTAGATTCTTTAAAAGTTATCCATTAGACCATAATTTTCATTAGATGAATGGATAAGTTCTTACAACTGTACTATGCTCTATTGTTCCACAAACTCGGAATGCTATTTTTATTATTATTATTATTTTTTTGGGGGGGTGGTTTGATTGATTTCACAATTGAGGCATAGCTTTGCAGCTAGACTGAACAATCGTTAAAGACATTTATTACCATCTAACATCAAAATCTCAAGGATATGACACCAACGGACCAATCCCCATGTTCTCACTATTATTTTATTTAAATTAGTGTTTTATGGTATATATACTTTTGCCAAATATAGAGAATTGATACCAATGAGATGTAAATTAAATATTGCTTGAATATCTAGGTGTAGAATTAATTAAGATAAATGCATTATTTTTTTAATGGATAATGCATTGTTATTTGGTTGATAATGCTATAGAAATATGTAGCTTCATGCTATCCTAAACTTTATGCAATATCATAATATAAACTGCGATATTGCAAAATTTGTTGCGATATCGCAAAGGAAAAAAAGCGACTTTTGGCCTACGTAGAGTTACGGACGATATGGATAATGTATAGGTAAAATTGCCTAGTTTGGTAACGCGGGGGGGGGGGGGGGAGGGGGGATTATTGACGAGTTTAGGTGACCGTATTGAAAAAATCCCATAAATAAATCCCCCAATCCACCATCAAATGATGAAAACAAAAGGGCTTAGTACAAATAAATGACCGAGTTTAAGAATAATTATTATGTTCTTAGCTTAGGAACAGTAAAAACCAGTGGGTCTTACCTGGAAAGCATGAAGGGTGCATGAGTTTGTTTCAAATAAAAAGAAGATGGGAATAAATACCAAGTGATCACTATTAAATCAAATTCCTAAAAATGTAATTATATATATGTAAGAGGATTTTAACCAAAAAAACAGATTGGGTGACTTGGGTGACCACCATACCGAAAAGGTAATTTAAAGTGCCCTTGCACCAAATCTATTATTTTGCTTGAGAACGTTTTTTTTTATAATATTTTCTACTAGGATCCCTCTCGACCCTTTTTTTTTTAATATTAAGGGTCCCTAGTGACCCTGCGTTTGACCCGTTTATATATTTTTGGGCTTAGAAGCTTGATTTTCTCTCGTTTGTTTCCTTCTTCTTCCCCAGCGTCGATTGTGACTCCACATCAGCTGCTAGGCATATTTACAATGGTTCCCAGCGGTCCTCCATCAAGCCGTTGTGGTCCCCTTCAACGTCCTCTTTGTCGAAAGTATGTTCCCTAAAAAAAACCTCATTTTTTCGTTTTTGTTTGTTATCTCATGGTCAGTTGGGGTGTGCCTGGATACAAAACACAAAAACATCACAAATTAAAAAAAAAAATGAAGAAAATGATTTCCATCATTTTCTCTAGATTAATGCGAAGGCATGGGGTGAGGGGAAGAGTAATCATTGACTGCAGCAAATGGTTTATTAGAGCATACATCCAAATAAACACACAAATTCTGGGTTAGTGTCTACATTCATAATGATAGGTCAAAATAATCACACAAGCATACTACCTAGCCCAGTTAATGGCTGAACATTGATGAATCCAGACCTTCATCATTGTTGGTAGCCCAAAAAAAAAAAAGGAAAAAAAAACCCTATGAGGAGAAAGAAGCCTCTACCAATTATTGCTATTCAAGAATGACCCAATCAATCCCATTGTCCATAGGACCACAACTCTATGCACTTTAATATTCTCCACTAAACAACGGCATGTGGCTTTAATGGTCATCAAGAGGTGAGAATATCCTACGGAAAGGAAGCAGGTAGAGTATGGTCGTTTTTTTCCAAGAACATAGAATGAGGGATGAGTTTCGTGCATTTATAAGTGTACACCGCATAGTTGATAAAGATCTTTAACATTACGAACAAAAGGTCGGTCGACACCCTACAAACAAAATAAATGGGAGTTATGTGAAGGTTAGGATGGACCGAAGGATCTCAATCGACCCTTAACATTGCAAATGAAGGTCGATAGAGACCCTAGTAGATAATGTCAAAAACAAAAAATACGTTTTTAGGCAAAATGACTGATTTGGTGCGAGAGCATTGAAAGTTACATTTTCAATACGGTGGTCACCTAATCTGTTTTTCCGGTTAAATCTCCTGTATATAATATCTTCATTTCTAATCACACAAACAAGCTTTGGATAAAAGTTAGCTGGTTGCCAAATCTTGCTCCTAGGGTTAATGATGACTATTGGAGATGGGGTGCAATGGGGTTGGATTGACCCACTCGACCAAAGGAATATGCTCCTATAAAAAGCTAATGAATGATCATTCCTTTCCTAATAAAACTTTCCCACCACTAATCAATTATATGGCCCACTGACATCACCCAGAAGTACATATCCATTTGCAATCCGACATATTGTCCAAATCATCATCTCTGAATCTCCCGCCAAAAGCACTTTTTCAAATCACATTCACACAACCTTCTTCATCATCAGTTATCTCAACTTTGAAGCCCCATAAACCCCCCCAAATCTTCAATTTTTCTTCTCTTTGGAGATCTAGAGAGAGAGAGAGAAAGTGGCGATGGAATCGAGCGGCAATTGCAGCCTAGGGTTTATGGAGATTGAGACAGGAGCAGAGAATTTGGATGGATCCACCGTCTTCCATCTCATCAAAGAAATCCTTGGATTCGTCCTCTACATGCACCATCAGATCCCTTCGTAAGCAACCCAAGAATCTTTCTTATTCTCTGTCGATTTGAAAATTTTATTTTTTGGGAACTTGGAATGAGATGGCAAACACTCATCTTGAAATGTCTAGGGCGTGTTCGAACATCGAGTCCTTTCTAGTTATGTACATTCCTTGTTCTAATTCACTGCATTCTCGCTGTTATATATAAATGCTATGTTGAACTATTGTCATTTCATCCATTCCTTATATTGTTCATGGCTTCATGCATACATTTCTTTGTATTGGAACTAGGTTGTGATTGTTTTTTAGTGCTCATCAATGACAATTAACCTTTTTTTTTGCAGTGTATTGCAGCATCTCGAGACTGAATTTGATTCGTTAAAGAGAGAATGTAAAAATTTGGTATGTTTTCTCAGGATACATTTGCGAGTGAAAAGCTTTTTAGGTATGAATTTTGGCATCATGAAAAATGTCCTTTATAGGAGTCAACTGTAACAGAAGCAGAGTTAAGTGCAACTTCTCGAAGAAAGCGTAATGGGAGAGTAAGAGAGGTGAAACAAGGGATTAAGAGGCTAGAGAAGTTGATGAATGCCATTTCTAGTCTGCTTTCTGCTCTTCAAAATATGCTTACTGAAACACCCAATATCCAAAGGGTTGTCTTAGTTCTGGGAGGTAGTCTTGTACGGCCTCAGCATGTCTATGAGATTTTCTTCCCGCATGGAAGATTTGTCTCAGCAAGTGCAGATGAATGTAGTAAAAACAAAGCTGCAGAGGCTCTTTCAAAAAAGGTTCTTCTTCTTCTTCTTCCTTATATTTCTATTATTTGCATACAACTTATGAAAGTACGTTTCTATAACTTAATTGGATATTTGTCTCAGGCTATTCGAGCACTGATATCAAATGGCGCAGGTGCTAGATCCTATGCAGGTTATTTGCTGAGCTTGTCTTATTGCTGAAAGTTATTTTACATCCAATATGAGTGCTCCTTGTAAACTAAATTACAGCATCCATGTTTTAAACTAAAGAGTTAAAGTAACTATCTAGACTCCAAACTGCTATATAGCAAAATCAAGTTTTAAATTGAGGCACAACATATAAACTTCAATTGGATTGAAAACTCGGAAATCCTGAATGGAACTTCTTAAAAAATTTGCTACATCAACCTCATTCAGAGCTTTATATTAATATATACGAATTGAAAATAGTGAACCAACTATCCTCCGAACATGAATGTCATTTCCTTTGCTTATTGAAAGATAGATGCCATAAGAAAGGAATAACTTGATCTTTGTTTGGGCTCGTGAAGAGTCAGCAATTTCTTTCCATACTTTGAATCCTCTTCCTTGTTAGATTGGATAAGTTTTCACCTCCTTACTAGAGATGCAGATCTGTTTAAAATGGTCCTTTGGATCAGTGCTTTCTTTTTGCCAAATTGTTCAATTGTTTGGCTGGTAGGGCATAATTTTGTCTCAATCTCCCTTAATCCAAGCATCATTCCCTTTTCCTCTCTTTGACGCCTCCTTCCAATCAACTGAATATAATTTTGCATGATGTGCTTCAACCTTCCCACATAAAACTCCAAGAGAAGAGGAAAAATCTTCATATGGTATTCATCGATCTCGAAAAAGCCTATGAAAGGATATCTAGATATTCGATTCGGCAGATTTTAGATAAAAGGGGTGTCTTAAGAAATTATATTGACATCATTTAAAACATGTATGAGGGAAGGTAACTAGGACTGTTCATGGGCTGGGTTAGGCAGCGCTGAGGCATATCTAGGCCTTGCCCGACCTTAGAAACAGGTGCCTGTATCTGGCCCAAGCTTGACACAAGCTATAAATGCCAGTCCCAAGCTTGCCCATTTAGTTAGTTGGGTGGGGCTGAACCAAGCTTTTTATTATTTGTACGGGCTTTCTAGCAATTGTTTCGACAAATTATCATTAAATTACAAGCATTCCTTATTTAGGCTAGGCCGGGCAGGCATTGGGCTTTCTATCACTTAACCCAAGCTCAATCCAAATATTAAACAAGCCTAGATTATATCTCCGAGAACCGCCAAAAGTGGGCTCAGCTGGCCCAGCCCATGAGTAACCCTGGTGGTAACTAGTGCAACAATTAGCCGTGGAGAGATTGGCGAGTTTCTAGTGACCATAGATTTGCATCAAGGGTTAGCTTTGAGCCCTTATCTTTTTGCATTGATGATAGATGAGTTAACTGTTCATATTGAACAAGAGGAACCTTGGTATATGTTGTTTGCAGATGGAATATTGTTGGTGGATGAATTGGGAAATGTTGTGAACGTGAAACTCAAGAGATGGCGGGAGGCTTCATAATCCAAGGGCTTCAAAATAAGTTGTACAAAGATGTAATATATGAATTTCAACTTTGATGGGGATGTGTAAAGAGATGTAACTCCTGTGAGAATTAAAGCTCAAGAGATGCCACAAAGAGATTCCTTCCGGTACTTTGGCCCTATGGCTATAATTAGTAAGAATGGAGAGACAAAGGATGATGTTGAGCAGGATGGTTGAAGCAAAGACTTTCTTTTGGAGTGCTTTGTGATCGGTGCTTACCAAAATGATTAAAGGAAAATTTTACAAGACAACAATTCAACCGATTATGACCTATAGAGCAGTATGTTGGCCAATCGAGATACAACACAAAAAATGAGTGTAACATAGATGAGTTTGTTGAGATGGATATGTGGCAAATTTTGGAAAGGTAGAATCTGAAATGAGTGCACTTGGTAGCATTTAGGGGTAGCATCAATGGGTGATAAATTAAGATTCTCATTTGAGATGATTTGGACAAGTATAACACAAGTCAACAACATCGGTGAGAAGTTTTTCTATGAAGGTGGAAAGCCCCTAAGAAAATGGGGTATAGGAGGTGGATGGATTTAGTGTGGATAGATCTGGAGAAGTGAAACCCATTCGAGGATTTGGCCCAGGATAGACTGGTATCAATTAACAAAATTCATATAGTCGTCCCCAACATAGTTGGAACAAGGCTTTGATGATAATGATGATGATCTACTACTTGTACTAGCATACATAGATTAAACGAGGATCAACATTCACGGCTTTTGTAAGAGTTGCCCTTCCTTTACAAGTAAGATGCCCTCTTTTCCACAAACCAAGTTTTTTGTTTTTTCTTGGTCCTTTTGATTTCAAAGGATATAATTCATGGTTTCAAAAGTGGCAGTGTAAGGGTTTTAATCTTGACCGGACCTATCTTTTAGTGGTGGCAGCTTTAACCTATGATGCCTAGATATGGCATGGATACAGCAGGGAAATGCCATTGATATGGCAGGGACACACACACACAAAGGGAGAAAGAGGACCATATTGTAGATGGAATATGCACAGAGAGAACAAAAAATTGGAGATCAGCAGATCAAGTACCTCTCTATCTCTCAATGATTACAATCTTATTGATTATATACCAATATATAAAAAAGCCTTGTCGAACATCTTGATCAAGTCTAGCTTCTCAAACATTCCTGTTTATTATTTGTCTCTCTACACAATGCCTAAGGAGGTATGTGAGACTTTGGATCGTCTAAGGCGTGACTTCCTTTGGGAGGGGAATTGCGACAAAAAGAAGATTCATTTACTAAAATGGAGTGAGGTGATAAGACCTAAGAGGTATCGTAGTTTGGGCCTTGGGGACCTTGAGAAGAAGAATTGGGCGCTCTTGTCTAAATGGTGGTGGAGATCTGGGGAGGAGAAGGAGGCTCTTTGGAGGACAGTTATTGCTCTCAAATATGGGGAGGACAATTGGGGGTGGACTCCTAAGTTTGTGCCTAGGTATCGTCTATCGTGTCTTTGGCAGGTTATAATGGCTATGGGGGATGTGTCCAATGTAAGGGGTGATGTCTTTTCAAAAGGGGTGGGTTTTATTGTAAATATGTCAGTTTTTGGTTTGATGACTGGGTGGGGGTGGGCCCTTTGAGGTATTTGTTTCCTGTTGTCTTTAGAGTCATTTCCAATAAGGAACCGTATGGGATTGTAGTACGGGGAGTGGTAAGAATGTGTCCTGGGTAGTGTCCCTTAGGAGGTCCCTTAGTCAGTCGGAAGAGGTTCAATACAGGGAGTTATTGAGTTTGCTTTCTAACACTTTTATTTGCAGGGAAGGCAAGGATAGCGGATTTGGAAGCCATCCACCTTAGGGGCTTTTTCGAGCGAAGCTTCTTACTTGGCGGTTACGGAAGCTAATCTCCTAAGAGCATCCTGTTCGCTAGTATGGTTGGGGTTGGTGCCTCCTCGGGTTGAGGCATCCTGTTGGCTAGCAGTGGCAGGGAAGATCTACACGGCAGATAATCTTAGGAGGAGGGGCATTTTGTCGAACTCTATTCTAGATACTTGTGTTCTTTGTGGGAAAGAAAGGGAATCTATTAATCACCTTCTTCTTCATTGCAAGGTGACTTCCTGTCTTTGGTTCTACTTCATCAACTTGTGCGGGGTTTTTAGGTGCTTCCCAGGAACCCTGGCAAGTTTGGTGGAGGCATGGGTGTGGGGACCTTTTCGCATTGTGGTTTGCTGCTTTGGTGTCTTATTCCATTCGCCATTCTTTGGGAAGTGTGGAAGGAAAGGAACGAGAGGATTTTTAGAAACACCACCTCCTCTTTGGAGGGTTTGGTTTCGAAGGTTATTTTTTCAATTGCTAAGTGGGCTTTGTTTAGGAAGGATTTTAGAAATTTCAATGTGTTAGATTTGTTTCACAATTGGCAAGCTTGTATGGTGTGTAGTGCTCTTAAAGTAAAAAAGTCCATTTTTTGGATTCCTCCTCCTACAGGTATTTTAAAACTCAATGTCGATGGTGTAGCAAGAGGCAAACCAAGGCTGGCGGGTATTGGTGGTGTGATTCGTAATGATAAGTGTGAGGTGTTGCTTATGTTCTCTAAAAGTGTGGGGATTAGAGAATCCAATGAAGCGGAGGTGTTGGCTATTTTGGAAGCTCTCCGGATCTTTTTGGCTTCTTTCCATGCCCCATTGGTGGTGGAGAGTGATTCTACTAATGCATTGGGGTGGCTCTTGAAGCCTGATTCTAGACCTTGGAAGTTACAATTTCACTTCAACGAATTAAAGAAGATCTCCTCTTTGGTTGTCTCCTTTGGTCATGTGATGAGGCGTGCCAATAGTATGGCAGACGCTTTGGCTAAACAGGGGGTGGATAGAGATTCCTCATGGGTGGGTTTTTCTATGTAATCTTTTGTTTTTGGGAGTGGTTTTATTTTGGTTTTTTTGCTTTGGTGGGTGGGGTATGGTACTTTTATACCCCTTGTATTTCTGATTTTATTTCTTGTGCCTTTTGTCTTTTTTCTCTTTTAATAAAGGTTCCGTTACCGATAAAAAAATATATATATATATATGAGCAAGGCTCTTCTAAGCTGAAGCTTACCTTATCTTAAGCTTAAATAGTGCCGGTCCCACAAATCAAAGTTGGTTATATCTTTTTTTTTTTTGCATGATGGAGCTGGAAAATCCAGTTCTGATTGGATTTATCTTGATTTTGGTGTATACACACACACAAAAAAAAAAAAAAAACACAAAAACCTGAGGCCTTGACATTTGACAATGCGTGGCAAAGACAAGAAGACCCAAAGGAAACAATGAAGGATATTTAAAGCGAAACACTCTATTAGCATGCATCCAACATAAAAAAATAAAAAAGAAAAAAAGAAATTTACAGTTTCTTCACGATCTGGACATGATCATTCTTATTATGAAGTGAAATGGCAGGATGCTTTGCAAACAAAGTAGGTCTGGCTGGTGTCCAGATTTGATCCAAAACCTACTGGAGTTGTTTGAGGGGGCAAAAAAAGAAAGAAAAAGATTACTATGTCACTATGGAACTGATTTTCTGTTCCCAAACAAGAAAGAAAAAGATTACCACGTCATTGTGGAACTGATTTTCTGTTCCCAAACAAGAAAGAAAAAGATTACCACGTCATTGTGGAACTGATTTTCTGTTCCCAGCTTCCACCATAAATACATGGCCATCTGCTCCCCTAAATATCTTTACTCAGTAGGATGCTCTCTCAAAGTGGATTATTTTTCTTGTAGGCCCTGCAAAGTTATTTCTTTTGGTTAAAGCTCCATCTACTTCTAATCTATCAGATCATTTTCTTCCCAAACGTGACTTTAAATACAGCAAGAAGGTATGCCATTATCCTAGGCACAAATGATTCATTTTCTCATTCTTTTAAATATTCAATGCATTTGTATCTCAACTGCCTAAGAGACACATAATCCATTTGTTTGATTTTCTTCTTGCATGCATGATATGTATGTGGGTTTTAGATAAATAAATCTACAAAATTGCATTTTCACATGCATATATATTTGTCTTATGATCCTAGCATTCATTTCGATAACCCCAAGGTGAAAGTTGATTGACCAATTGGGAGAAATCATATTTTTTCTGCTCCCTTGTGACTTTGGGGCAGCATTAATTTGGAGACTACAGTTGGTCTGATACTGTCTGTTCTTTTTGCCCTTCTGTCTCAGTAATATCAGTGTAAATCATCAACTGTTATAACTTGAGATTGAAGTCTGTAAAACAGAATCCAACCTAATGCGATTTCTGTTTTCTGCACCTCCAAAAACTCAGTGCAAAGAATAGGCATCCATTCTGTCAAAATACTGGAGCCTTACTGTAGTTTGAGGTACATCTAAGTGCACCTCTAGGTACAATGTTTGTATGCTAATTTGTTTATATTTAACAATCTGGCTCTTCTTATTGTATTTGTTGTTACAGATAGTACCGTTCAGACTACACGTAAACTGTAGGATTCATGATCAATACATGGATGAGTCTCATCCCAGTTCTGAAGCTAGTAACCTCATCAATTTGCTGGATGATTCTTCAACTGATATGATCTGGTGCGTAAACCCTTCTTCTGAGATAATCCTTCTTCTGAGATTTAATTCACCATGAATCACCTAATGCATTGTCTTTTTTTCCCCTGAAATAAAATGCACAGTAAAGTTTCACCTTTATCCATTCCACCTAATACGTTGCCTTCTTCATATGTTTATGCATAATAAAATGCATAACCAGCCTTATGGAGAGTTAGGACTCCTGAATGCATCTTAAACATTCAAAATATTGTGATAACTCATCCACCTTATGTGTCCTAATTTGTGTCCAGTTGTCTAAACTCTAAATCATGGCCCCCCAACTTGGATGGTGTATTGTTGACATCACACTGATGAGATGAACTTAATCGTCTAATTATCAGCTGTCAGATGAACGGCCAACAATAATTGATGGTGGACCAAATTCATAATGAGCAAAAGATAGTTAGGATCATCAAAATCTGTAGGTCGCCGATCCATGATGAGCACCAAGATCTTGGCAATCTGGATTCTGGACTAGCAGGTTTAGCCTCTTGTAGAAAACTAATCAGTAAGCATGTTCCGTTTTCGTTGAAAAATGGTTATGATTCGACTCATACATATGGTTTCTTGTTCAAGGTTCCAATGCAAACACTCCATCAAGGGATTAGCTTCAAAAGCCTCACTGGAAGAAGAATGAAAGGGATGACATGACTCTCATGCTCAGTTTTCTGCTGCATTTGCTTCATTATGGGGTCTTGGGACTGAGATACGTGAGGGCCAGTCTACTATTACCTCCTAATGTAGTGAGAGAGAGAGAGAGAGAGAGAGAGAGAGAGTAGGTTTATTCTCTCCTAATGGATTTAGATAAATGCCTCTAAACAGAGAATCTTCATTGACTTCTCTCAAGTGAAATCCCATTTGTTTTTGTATCAACTACAATTGGAATGACTTCTTGCTAGATGCCTGCAACATAAGTAACCAGGCAAATTGACGTCATTCCTGCAGAATTAGTTACAGCCTTTTGAGGTGTGACAATTCTTGCACCAGGCAAAAGGCAAAATTTTGTTGCATTTTTAGTGTTCATAGAAGAGCTTCCCTACAAATAGATCTTGTACTGTCCGAGTTCAATGACATTCATAGTTCCATTGGAAACTCCCACCTGACCCAATTAAGTGGCAGTCCTGACCGCCACCATTTGCTGACTCATGGTCTGAGTCTGATGAAGGTTTGAGTGACCAAATGAGCGAAGGGTTCATTTGCCTTTCATGCATGAGATACGAAAATGGAATTTGTTGCATATGTGAATTTCACATACATAAAATTTACAAACATGAAACACAATACTGTGTTTTATTGGAAGCACTGTTTTCACATGAGTAAACGTTGCAGTTTGGATAAGTAAGAAATTTATATATCTCAAAATATATTCATGTTAGATGGAACTACATATTTTTATAGATCCCTAAAAAATTGGAATGGTTCGGATTAAAATGTGTGAGACCACAAGGTGAAAAGATTTGATCCTGCAACCCATCCCAGCATCCCTTATATTGGCGTCGTGAAAATTTTCACATTCATGCATTACTAAATGAGCGCAAACAAATGTTCATATATGTAAAACATTTGCATATGGTGCAAACAAATGACCCCCTAAGGGGCAGGTTGTAAATGAGCCACTTTCCATAAACAAACTCAATATGGTGTAGCCATTGTAAATAGGGAAAATGTTCTCATACAAGCAACTGCAATGTAGTCTAACACCATCAGGCCCATGTGGACCCACCTTTCATCAATGCAGCTCCTTTGATCGTCTTTTCATCCTATGATCTAGCATTAGGACCAATTTTACACTCATTGAACCTTCATTCACTGTTGGATTGAATCTCAAAAAAATCTATTATTAAGATGCCATTAAACTTTAAGGATGTTAAATCAAAGGTTAGGATAATCTGGTGGGGCTGATCTTTTTAGATCCCCCTTGTCCAAGATGAGACCTTTTTACCCTTTTCACATTGGAGAATTTGCATCTAAGTGAGCCCCACGAGCTGGATTGCATATTAGTTATATGTAGTCTGCTCGTAGGTGAACATTTCCCTGTAAATAGATGAATGAGCCATTCACATTTTTTCAAAACCAAAATGAAAATGAGGAAAAACTGACTGCCTGTTTCAAACCCTCGATTTGATGGCTAGTAACATCTCAAAGAGCATACTGTTTGTAGATGGCTAACCCATCTCCGGTTCCTTTGTAGCTGGATCCATCAGCGTGCCATGTCACCTAATAAAAGCTGATCATATTCAGCATTTGGATTTGGACAACCCTGGCATTGTTACGATGTCTCATGGTTTCACTAGGCTTTGGTTTTGTACATGGTGATATAGTCATATGTACTTGTGGATAAGAAATGCCCCAAAAATACTCAATAATGTTAGGAAGGCTTGGAACCCAAAAAATGACTACTTACTGCAATAAACCATGATCAGTTCTTAGTTTGTTCGAAAGCAATATTCTTTTGCAGACCTATCTTCAATTGTGAACTGTGTCAATTTAAGTAAGATAGTCAACCCGAAAAAGACTCCAGTCCTGTGAGGCCAGTGATCACTTGTCATAGCGTAGCTTTTATGCATATACTTGGGAAAGTAAAATGGTAAAATTATGGAGATAAAGAGCACTGATTGAGTGATTGTGACCATGGGCTAGGCAATGGAATAAAAATTAGGAGTTGCAATTTTTTTAGTGGAGCACTGAAGCTCATATTCTTTCAACACGCAAAATGCGCCTGGTTTGAATTGTTTTAGCTCTCCTGTCTCCATGTGGGCTTTATTTTCTTAAATGTCAGTGCTAGACTTCTGTTTGATAACTCCAGCCCTATGATGCCAATATCAATAGCTGAAAACAAGTATAAACTAAAGCGCCTGGTTACATTTATACCCCAAAAGTTTTTTCTTTCGATGCCCCGGCTATAGTGGGTTGGGACCCCTCTTTCGGAGAGGGTAGTAGACCACGGGTGAGGTAATGGAGCCCTTGGGTGAGGAAAGTAGACCTAGGGAGAGGCATCAAAGCCCCCTAGTAAGAAAAGGTGGCATGCTCAAGGTTCGAACCCAAGGCTAGTGAGGTAGGTGGCCCTTCTCATATCCCAAAAGTTAAAAAGTACAAGATTGCCCAACAGGCCATTTCCATGCTAAGATCAAGCCAGGGTCTTACCCATGACCACTTTACCATGTCAGCTCAGCCAAGGAGGATAACTAATAATTTCTGAAAAATGTTAATAATGAAAAGTAATCATGAGAAAATCAAAATGCCGTAAAAAAGAGGAATGCAATAATAACACTACCATAAAAATCCCAATATTTTTACATATAAATTTTAACATTTCAAAAATATTCTTGATGATTTCCTCTCAAAATTTTCCTGGCAGTATGTTCCTGTAAATAGATCGGCCTTTAAGAACTCTTTAACATTATTTGTGACAACAATTATACAGATACGGTTTCATGATTTAGAGATTAATTCATTCAAAATCCAACCGATGCAGCTACTCATTTTCTATGCATCCATGGTTCACTGGTTTAAAATTGACAACGCCAAAAGTGCTTCTGGAAAGAAAATGCTACTTGAATCCTCTAAATGGAATGAAACATCACTTATTCTCCACCAGATCCTCTGCCCATGCACTCTGATAGAAGTTGTACGCAAGACCAGCTTTAAAGGAAACTACTTCCAGTTTTCCGAAGTATGCAAAATACTGGGCTCCTCACAATAGATTCAGTGAAAAAATGAAACCTGCTTCTTCAATTGCAGTATTGAAAGATGCGGCTGGATTGCTGCATTGTGGATATGCCAAAAACAGAATTGCGACAGAGATTGTTAGCTCTTGAATCTGATGCTACGACTGATGCCAGTGTTAATACCAGTTGTTTCTCCACCGTATGGACCACTCGGCTTCCTAATCTCACGTACTTGCCCTTTCCGTCTAACCACTGCCTTTTGATGTTTCAACTGCATTACCCAGAGAAAATGAGAGGTAAATGGTAGGCATCAAAATTATGTGAGCTGATATGATCATTTGAATATTCTCCAACTCTTGTCCACAACTCACCTTGTATTTCTTCCTTGGAATCTTGGTGAGTTTCTTTCGAGCTCGAGTTAACCCTCTGTTTTTCTCCATCTGGATGCAAATGATTCCAAACATAAATGATGTAATTAAACCCAGTACAGAGAGTTAGAAGTCAATCAGTGACAAAGAACTGACCTGATAAGTGATAAGTCGTTTACCATCCACTTCAGTTTCAGGCAATGATGGGACGGTTGGAGCTCTGCAGAGGAAGAAAAAGGAACTGATTCAGATAAACTGGCAAGAGAAGCAATAATCACAACAGTAGTTGATGCAAATATTACAAACTTAAAAGTTTTTCTAAAATATCAGGTAAATGGGATTGAGACCAGGGTTGAGAAATTCGTTTCGGATGCCGTTTCGGTTTGCGTCTAAACTGAAATATTTTGGCCAATTCGGGATTTTGGAGAAATGTTTCAGAATTATATATATATATATATATATATATATATATATATATATATGGGAGATGTTCCTATGAGAGATAGGGGTGAGGGCCCTCATATTTAAGTTGTTGGTATTGGATATAGATGTGAGGGCCCCCACCTTATCTCTCATATAAGGTGAGATATATCTCTCATAGGAGCATCTCCCTATATATATATATGTAAATTTAAAAATAAAATAAATTGGGTAGGGCCAATTTTTTATTAGAGAGAAATTTAGGTAGAGCCCTATACATTATTAGAGAGAATTTTGTGGATAGTGCTCAATTTCCTATTGGGCAGGGCCTATATATTAGTAAAGTGAAATTTGGTTAGGACCCATTTAGAATTTGACTAGCCTATTTTCTATTAAAGGTGAGATATGGCTAGACCCAATTTTCCATTTAGAGTGAAATTGACTACGTTCATATGTATAGTGGTAGCACATCAATATTTAATGGTTTAGATGTTTACTAGCTGGCCCCATCGTGGGGACCACACAAATCTCACAAAGCACATCTTATAAAAGAAATGCGATATAATAGATGGGACATATTGTTGACCCATGAATCTCAATTAAAACGGGCCCCATCTTTTAAGGTTCAAACAGTCCATCCCTGATTAATAAAAAGAAAAAAAAAAAAGAAAGACAGAAAAGGGTACAAACCCCTTTAGGGAAAAACTCCTTTCGTAGGGCATTTGCCCCTTTTCCCAGTCAACTTCGTTGGCGATGGAGAGTTCGAGAGACGAGGTGACTCGGCAGTTGGCAATACCTTCAGTGAGGAGGAGGACGAGGTTCGGCGGTAGCTTGGGAGGAGGTCCGTCCAACAGTTCCAGGTGGGTACCCCTCCCCCTCCCCCTCTTCTTCTTTTTTATTCTTTTTTAGTGGAACCAAAGGTACCCCCTTCTTTTTTTTTTTTTTTTTTTTAATGTTTCATCCGAACTGGATGATTTCAGTCCAATTCAGCAGAAATCATTGGACCGAAATCTGAACCAAATTTATTTGGGTGGGTGTTTTGGTTCGGTTTACTATCCGAACTGAATAATTTCGGGAATTTCGGACGAACCGAAACAAAACTCGCAACTATGATTGAGACGCACAGTTTAATAGTAACCATCTTGAAACACTGGTAAGCCAAATCAAGCGCCTTACCCTTTTTCTAATGGGGTGTGTGCAGTATGCATACATACATATATATATATATATATATATGTGTGTGTGTGTGTGTGTGTGTGTGTGTATAATGATTAAAGTGCAAAAGAACTGAACAGTATATGAGAATATACCGACTACTATATAAGGGAGGGTGATGCTACAAGATTGATTCACCCCCAAACACACCCAAAATAAAAGCAAAAGGAAAAGAAGCACAGAGACTACGAAATGAAAAGAAAACTCCTGCTTGCCACTGAGCTTCTGCACTCAAACTTCTTAGAATGTGATAAAAACAGACCAGTAAGCTGCAACTATATCATGGATTTCTTCCACCAAGCCCACAAGATGCCAAGGAGGATGAACCTTTAGCCAACTGGATTGCACAATGAGAATCACCCTCAACAATGAGATGGCTTGGGCTTTTCTTTCCATTGACTCTTGCAGCGCCAGAAGAATAGCCTTTGCTTTTGCCTCATCGACAAAAGCCAAACCAACCAGACCCGAGAACAATATCAAAGTAGCACCTGCCGAATCCTGCAGAATTCCCTCCATCCTAGATTGCCAACAACAATGCCATCAGAGTTCGATTTAAGCACACCTTCCAGAGGAGACCAACTTGGATGGGCACCTTGTATGAGAGATGAATCTACAATTACCTCCTTTCAAGAAGGATGCAAAAGCTCCTTGGACACATTTGAATGGTTTTAATACCCACTCATGATAGATTGATGAAGCTTTGCTGAAATAATCTGTGGCAAAAAGATATCCCCACAAAACATCCCCTTTTCTTTTCTTTTCATATAGACCGCATGCTCACCATAAAAGCCAGGTTCCAAACATCTTGCCCCTTCTCGATCAAAGAGGAGGTCCGCTCTATTAGGAATCACTCAAGACGCGTCAATAGGAAGGAGCACATGCACAAAATGAAGAGGTCCACTATATGGAGAAAAATGTTGACTAATCAAGAAGCAACACATGCACAAAATGAGTATAGCAAAGATGAGTGTTGAGGACTTGAGGTGGATGTATGGTAAAACTAGGAAGGACAGAATCATAAATGAGCGCTTTCCAGAGCATTTAGGGGCAGCATCAATAGGACCTGTTTGAGATGGTTTGGACATGTCCAACGCAGGCCAACAACATAGGCAAGAAAAAATTTCTATTCAGGTTAATGACCTACCAAGGGGGAAAGGGGGTAGGCTGAAAAGGACATGGATAAAAGTAGTAACAACAGATCTAATTAAGTGCAACCTATCTGAGGGTTTAGCTTGGGATAGATTGGAATGGAGAAACAAAATCCATGTAGCAGACCCCAACATCTTTAGGACAAGGCTTAGATGATAATGATAATGATAGTCATAGGTGCAGATAGACATTGACAATAAGAGCAAAGAAACAAGAGATGCATCATTATCTCTTCTGCACTTGAATAGAGAGGACAGACATTGACAATAATTGTCTCCCTCGTTCACAGATTATTCAGTCATACTTTGAGCAAACCAAATGAAAGCTTGAACACTAGGTGCGGCTTGGCTACCAGAAGGTGCCTCTTGCCATTTCCAGCTCCTCCAGAGCTAACAATCAGCAAGTAAGAATTTAACGAGCAGACACTGCTTTGATGACCGGTCTAAAATATACACGTTCTGCACCAAATTAGGAAGGGATTGTGGTTCCTCAATCTCCTCATCTCTAGGTGTTTTTGAGAAACAGGGCTCATGGACACCCTTCACTCAAGTCTATCCGAGTAGAATGCAATTGTAACTTCTGGGCCTATCATCGACCTCATGTCTAGCCAAGATGTGAGGCAGGAAAAGGCCATAAGGAGTCATAATGCTCTTGTAGATGCTTGAATCACAAGCCACCTATGATATATGGATACTTCAAAATGGGAAACATATCGTGTCGTATTGTATCCAATACTTCACTTATTTTTTTGTAAAATCTGTATCCCTACCATATCCATCGTGTGTCCCCAACGTATGCATGCGTATCGAGGCATCATAGAAAGCCAACCACTCTCTTTGATCCGAACCATCTTTCTAATACTGTACTTATCAACCGACACATCCTTATAGCAAGCCACCCTCTTTGATTCCGACCTTCTTTCTACTATTGTATTTATCAACTGACTCATCCTTCCAAAGGCCACCATCTGCAATCCTCCATAGCCATTTGCTTAGAAAAGATTGATTCTTAGCCTTAAAAGGGGAAATAACCAGACCTAGATTCTTCAGCTTAAACACCTCACAACTGAGGTAATATTTTTTTCCTTTTCCTCCAGTCCTTGTCACAGGAAATCCTACTGAATCTTATCAATCTGCTGAATAACCACAATAGGACATTTGAGGAGTGACATACTGACTGGCAAGTTTGGTAGAGATGCCTGAATCAGTGGTATCCTTCCCCCAAGATATAAGTATTTGGAATTCCAGGAGGATAATTTCTTCTTAAATCTTTCAAATCATTGGATTCGACAGGCTACGTAAGGCCCTCAAACACATAAAAGAAAGACCTATGTAACCAACCACTCAGGAGAGATCCAGATTTGTACCCTAAAATGTTTATCAGAACCAACAGTCTGCTCTCTTCGATTCTAACCCCTTCTAAACTATAAAAGAAAGACCTATGTAACCAACCACTCAGGAGAGATCCAGATTTGTACCCTAAAATGTTTATCAGAACCAACAGCCTGCTCTCTTCGATTCTAACCCCTTCTAAACTACTATTGAGATAAGTTGATTTTAAGCCCCCATGACAGGCTCGGAACATCTTAAGATGGCCTTTAGCATTCACCATCTGCCATACTTTTGCATCATAAAAGAGTAATGTAGCATTTGCAAACTGCAAATGAGAAATGAGAAGGCTTCCACAGCCGCAACTAAAACCCCTGATGAGGTCAGCTTGTTTTGCCTTATCCAGCATGTCACTCAAAGCTTCACCCACTATGATGATCAAGAAAGGAGAAAGAGGTCCCCCTTCATGCACTTGCCCATACAAAAATTTAACATAAACTGAACTACACCATTACCTTGGCACAATAAATTGTGCTTTTGACGCAGGATGGACCCATGCTCTGTGCTTCGACCAGCCATTTGGGCACAGCCCAGTCAATTAAGATCTATTTCATTTTATTTAGAGTTTACTATTTATGGTTTATCTTTTTAAATTATTTTAGTTTAGATGTTTTAATCTCAATCGTTAATGTGTCTAAAGGGTTGAGATTAGATCTAGGGTTATCTCTTTTATTATATCAAGCAATGTAAAGCCTCCTTGGATGTTTAGACTTGATCAATGAAAATCCCTCCCTCCCTCCCGCAAAAGGTTCTGGTGTGAGGCCATCGGGTGCAAAGCCTATTTACTTCAGGCATCAAGTTTGATCTATCCCTACCCACCTTGTATTGATCCTTTCCCCATCAACTTTCGGTAAAATGGTGATAAACATGGTTCATCTATCACAGATATGATACCAATTACCACCCGAACTCCCACCATCGAATTGCTCTAATTGGTCCCGCTGCCTAGTGCAAGTGTGCAATGGTGTTGGTTTAAGTAGTTTCAAGCCTTGGTTGGAATGGGGAGGTACCATCTAGTAGCACTCCTAAGAAAGAATAGGATAGGCCTAGGAGAGTAGATTAGGACTACATGGAGAGAGAGACCTAATTGACTGTCTAATCAGCCTTGATAAAACTCACACCTCACTGTCATTAAGCAAGCCACCAAGATGACTAGAACTATCCAAGGGGCACATTACAACCTGTCTACCCTTTAATGGAACCCACCAGTGCTTAAAATACTAGAAAGTAGGACCTGGTCAATACCATTAATAGTCTTTTTTCTTTTTGGTAAAACATTACCATTAATAGTTGAACAAATAAAATGGAAGACATCCCTTGAATACAGCAATGTATGATATTTTATGAAAATTCAATGTCCTAAGTGGAAAAACATACCTTGAATAGAGCGCTGCTTTGGTAGATATCTTTGCAGCTCGCTGTTGTTTCACTTCTTTATAAAATTCATCTTCTGATTCTTCTGGTCCACCATCCCCATCTTCATCCATGGAATCAGCTCCAGCATTCTCCTGATCTCTCATCTCATCTCCACTGTCATCCATAGCTGCAGCTCCAGCTTTTCCAAGAACTTGTAGTTCAAACTTCCGCCGTCTTTCTCCAATATCATCCCTCACAGGCAAGTCGTCATCACCAGAAACAAGCTGAAAATAATTTAGTTGCATACAATTGCTGATGCAAGTGGCAGTGGCAATTGATTCAAACATTTTCTTAATATAACAAGTATCAGAAGAAAGAGTTTCATATATGAATGCATTCATTCATAGGAAATTTCAAAATGATATATATCTACTTGTTAAGAATTTCTTCCTGAAAGCTTTAGCTTGTAAATTTGAAGGAAAGAAATTCTAAGGTTGACAGTACATGCATGTGGACTGCTAGTCGTGCTTTTAAATTATTCTGTTAACTGTAGGTGAATGTCATACAATTTCATATCAAGTGACATACCTTAGCCTTCTTTGCTTTTGATGCAAGTTGAGAGAGTTTACTGGAATGCAACGAACTGGCACGCCCATTAATTAAGCCTTGGCCAACTACCTCCTTGTCCATAACCTCATCATCAAAATCATCTTTTGTTTCCATCCGTCTGTTCAGTTTTAAGTCACGAGATTAAAATTTCTGAATTTTAGCAACTAAAGTACAGCCCACTTTCAACTAAAAATTTATACCCATTCATTGGCTGCAAAGGATTCTTTTTAGTTGCATTAATCTTTGAAACTATAGAACCATGAAGACCCTTCTGCTTCAGTTTTTCTTCAAGACTTTCTCTCACTTTCATCATTTTTAAGCTTTGTAAGCTGACCTGACCATCCTGCAGTAATTAGAGATCCCATACTATTTAGTATTTTGGCATTCATAACTTCTGAAACATTGTCAAAAACCCATGAAGACTTCGTGACACTCGCTCAGATTAATGACTGACCTGGCGTTTACTTTTCATATCTTGGCTGTCGTGATCCATTGACAAGGCCACCTTTACCAACTCAGGTATTTCATCATCCTGCAGTTATCCCCAAGTTCCAAACATCTGAGACTGTCAACTTACATAACCACTAAAGACAAACAATGCAAGATCAAAAAACATACCACTGCTACTTCACGTGCTTGAGCAAACGATACATTATTGTTGGTAGGGCTTGGTTCAGATAACAATGGACCATTCTCTTTGGGTTGTTTTGCTTCAAGTTCTGTTCCATGCTCATGGTTGAGAATATTATGGATGTGGGAAACAAAAGTGTCATCAATCTGTTTCATCTGTCAGTAGAACCCATGTATCAGAATATTGAAATTTAAAAGAATAGTCAGCACTTGTTTGTACATTTCACAACTTCTTGTAAACTAGAACTAAAGGATTAAACATATATAAAGGTCCAAAAAAAAGGGTTAAACACCCAGATACTCTTACCATGCTTAGGCTACCATTTAAAAAAAAAAAAAAAAGGTCCTCAGGCTACAGCCTACAGGTGTAGAATGGTGTCAATAATGATATAACAGAATCTCTATAGATACTAGTAACACAATTTAAACAGCATCCCAATTTGTTAGGCATAGTCATACATTCCATTGACCAATCTGATGCAAATACTCTAGTTCTCTTTATAAAAGAACAAAAAAATGACATAATGCCCCCATAATTCATATCAGCCATAGTTCCTGCCCTTTTCATGTATCAGCTCTATTATGTCATTTTGGCCTCTTCAGTCAATTCAATTTGATCTGGAACTGGTCCAGATTTTTAGCTTTCAGCCAGAACCACAGATTCCAATTTTATTACTAACCATTTGTTGATGCCTTTATTTGTGGGTTGGGTTCAGTGCGTGCATACATGTGTGGGTGGGTTCTTTTGACTCAAACAAATAGATGTGCAAGTATGGGAATTATACAGTAACAGATGTCCAAAAAAAGTTATAGCCAACTTTTAGGAGGAAGGGAAAATGGCCTTCTTTGAGCAGTAACAGTCTTTGTATAAACATCCACATTACCACCTTAAACAGGGGCGGGTGGTAAAAATCATGGATGCAGGGTACGTGCCATCCTTCGCTAGATGATCCGCCTCAGCACTGCCTTCTGGAAGGATATGTCAAACATGAAACTCCCCTTCCCTAACTATCTTACTTTAATCTCATCCAAGTGATACTTCAACTGCTGACGGTGGTCTCTGGCTTGCTAAATGACAGGCCCCGGCAATTGCCTCATGAGTGTGTAGCTTAGTCATCTCCTACCTTATCTCCTTGCAACAAAGAGGCGCTAATTCTGCTTTTTTGAGGAACTAGCAAAAGAAGAACAAACAGGCCCATTGTGATCTTTAGTTAAGCACCCAATGCAGTACCACTGTACCAGAGAAACTGAGCTTGAGGTATCCAATCAGGGGTGACAAGCAAGGAGGACGATGCCTGGTCCTCACAACTTTCCCATGACTACAATCTGACACTCAGAACAACAGCAACAGTGATACCGGAAAATTCCCTCAAGGAAGAAAAGAAATCCCTGAGGCCTAACTGCCCAAAGAAGCAACATTGTTCACTCGTCCTACCTTGCTACTGGAAACCCAATTATCATACTTCTTCCACAGAGACCACAAACTCTGACAAGAATGAGCCCTCCACATGACTCTTGCCTGTCAAGAACTAGAGGCAAGAATCTGGGCTTACAAAAATATTCAGCATATTAGTGTAAAACTCTGATAAATCCCAAAAACTCAGAATTGCACTCCACACCTCACCAGCAACCATCCAACGGAGGAGCAAGTAATCTATCCACTGTCTACTTTGCGGGTGATCCACAGTCAAGATATTGTCCACAGAAGATCGCAAGGTGGACCGGGGATACCCCAGATGGTATGAAAGGTTGGCTGGTATTCAATTTGACGTCTGCCCTACTGAAATGTGTTACAGAAGACACCTGTATGGTTTGCCACCTGACACTAAAATTGCGATTTGGACCCTCTAGATGCCAAAAGGATGGGCCTTAAAGCATATAGGACATATGGGTGTTTTCTACATCTCTCAAAGGCTGTCTGAACTATGGTAAAAAATAAGATGACCGCCATGTCACTCAAAACTTTCACTGACTGAAGAAGACTATGAGAAAGGGAGCTGAAATAGAAGAGGCATATTTTAACTCCAAGTGTCTTCCAAAAATCTCATGTGCCGCTCATCCTGAACACAATGCCTTATACCTCCAATAAATTGCCTTTAGACATTATGAATAGCCTACAACATGCTCAAAGAGTACCCACCATGTGAACAACTTGCCAATTGTCACCACTTAGGTAATACTTACAACTATGCACTGCGATAAATCCAAAGGCTCTCCTGATATCCGTAGCCATTTACCAAGCAAAGTGAATTTACCCATCTCAAAGGTGTAACAACAAGGCCTCCTTCAGTCAAGGGTCAGTTAGCTTGCTCCTTTGCAATTAGGTGGTACTTTCCTCCATGTTTCTCCACAAGAATCACACTGGATTTTCTCAAGATTCTTGATCTAATAGGGGTAACAAGAGGCGCTATTCAGAATGCTTCAGATCAGGTCCCACAGGGTTTTTCTTGGCATGCCTACGAATAAAAGGAGGCTATGATATTTGGAAGAAACAAAACACCCACCCCCCTTCAGTGATGCTCAGCCTTGCCACCAGCAGGAAGTCTCTTCTTTGGCTATTAGGGTCAAATATAAAAAATGGATTCTCAATTATCATTATAGTAGTATTTATGTTACTCTAAAATTTTTAAGTAATGTTAATGAATCGTATTGCTTGATGTGAAGCTATGCATTAACTTGCAGGCTTTCATATCGTTAAATTTTTAAACAAAATTTTTTACCAAAATATTAGAAATTCTTAAAATCCAGTTGATCTATAAGCCAAACATGTTCAGTTCCACTGAAAGAGGGGAAAAAAGAAGAGGAGTATGCTTGTGAGCTCCACTATTCCCTATCAAGGGAAACCAAATAATCAACTTGCATTCCAAGAAACATGAGCAGCAACCGATGTTCATTATCTTTGCAATATATGGGCATACAATATATCAGCATGCAACAAAATTTAGTAAAAGAAACTAATCTATCAAGATAACCTTATCGAGCAAGTTCTTGATCTCTACAAGGCGAGCTATAACCGGATGATCACGAACTGGATGCCCCTCTGACTTCAGAAGAAGATAAAAACTAATTGCTTGGCAATAAGTCAACAGAAGAACTTTTTTAACCTCCAAATAGCGCATTCCTCCATCAGGTATGGTTTTTCGCTCTTCCATCTTCACAAAGCATAAAAATTGACGAAGATATAAGATGTGAGGGGTGAAAAGTGTTATACATAACCTTAGTTTATTTTAAATAAAAAAAGGGTTCAGTAGAAGAAATGGAAAGATAGAGAAACTAAAGGACAGTACAAAACGACTTTTGTAGGAACTAAGAAGTGGTCCTTCTGGTTCCAGGGGTGAAACAAGGTAAAGTTTATATTGTTGAAGGGATAGAATTACCACGCGGATTAGTGGCTTCACTTTGTTTTCAAGTTCATTGAATGCATCATTCAACTCTGCTAGCAGACCAACTAATTCGGGAGCAGCACTGTAAGATAACATAAATCAAGGAAACTTCACTTGCTTCTTCTAGTAAAAGTTAAATACATAATAAAATTTGTAATAAGTTATGAAACTTGTAAACAACATTGGCAGCAGAAAAACTGGACAATATATGGAACATTAGGGGCACATCTCACGTTTAACTTCTCCTGAAAAGGGAAGTGTTTATTAATAGAAGTATTTTTTCTCATGTTTGATCCTGCAATTTTTTTCCCTGAAAAATCATAGGTCTCAAACACAACACCGTTTCTGATCCTTCACAGATTCTTCTAGTACACTGTTATTAGGGGGAAAAGGGTTATAATACAGGAGTGCTATACTTGAGGAGGCAAATAGCTCCTTTTGCCGAGCGGTCAAACGGCACTTCAATGGATGTGCTGAAAACTTTCCTTTGCTACGAACAGATGAAACTTTCAATAGACAAGAAAATTATGGAAAAGATTTAAAAGAATAAAGAAGTTAGAGAAGATTAGGGCTTTAAAGGAGGATAAAGAATTTGCAAGAATCATGAGGATTAGTCATCCAACCTTAATTAGTCATTCACTACAATTATAAATTAGTAAATAATTACTAGAAAATGACAAGTCCCTAGTTGCTTCTTAACACAAACCAAATCCCACATCCCCTCCCTCGCCTCCCCTCTCTCCCTCCACTATGATATTTTGGGTGTTAAGAGTCCCAGCTTCAAGGACTCTGATAGCCATAAGCTCTACTATGTTGATTATCTGGATGCTCGTTCGGCACGGTGTGGCCTATCACCTATCCGGATGAGCCCCCATGACTCATGGTCCAAAGTCTCCAAGGCACCACGATCAAAGTTAAGTTTAAAGAAGCACTGTCTTTGAAGATGTAGCCTTGGTGAGTTGCTTAACAAAGTTGCAACCTCCTTCTGGTACCTATTGTCTAATAGATATTCGACCCCTTTGAAGGCTTCTAGAAAAGAAGCATCGGATGCAACATAGAAGTTGACCATGTCCTCAACTCTCGGCTCATCTGCCAACTTGCTCCCGAAGCATCAGTTCTTCTTTCTTTCTATAAGGCCCAAATGATCTCCATAAGGGATTGACGCCACAAAATCTTACCCTTTTGTTTGTTTGCATGAGGGGTGAAATTAAATTAAATTAAGGGTCAAATCAAAAGAAAGATAAAGAAGAGGGAGTTGAGAGAAAAAGCACTAAAAGACAAAAAATAATCCTCCCCTTTTTGTCATTTAGTGCCTTTTAAGAGTACCCTTTTTGTCATTTAGTGCCTATTTTAAGGGTAGCTTTTTGTCATTTTGTGTCTTTACTTTCAATCCCTTCCTGTTTCTAAATCCCTTGATTTGACCACTTAATTTTATTTCATTTCACCCTTCATGCAAACAAGCATGCCGTTACAAATTTGATGACAAATTCTTCTATCACTAGTTGAAACATTGTTTTGAAAAATAAGATCTCCCATAATTTTTTATCAGAGCTATTTCTTGCATACTATTTTCAGCTCAAAGAACAATAGATTAAATCTAGTTAAATATCATGCCGAATCCATGAATCCTCTGCTCTAGTAAATACCCACACACCTACGTGCGCACAATGCCCAAGTTCCTAACCAACAGAGCTCCAGCCATGGACCAATCCCTGGTTGCTTCTATGGCGAGGGAGATGCACACCACTGCGCTATCAGTGGATTGGTGTAATACTCATGCAACTTATGCGACTGACATTCCTCATTGTGGACTGTCAGATCTACCCATGGATTCTTTTATCATCTAGAAGTTGTTTCTTAGCAAATGAATCTGATTTGAGAGGGATCTGTCACTTCTACATGAAGAGTTACATCCACCCAGACCATACTTATCAAACTTTTTGCTCTTTTTGGAATAAAAGCACTGCAGTATACTGTCTTCTCTTAAGATATCACCATTCAGATGCTGCACTGCAATCACATGGCTGTGGACTGCTTCTTCCACTGTTTTTTATTAAGGATGAAACAAGCCGAGCCGAGCAAAATTTAGCACAGCTTTAGCTTAGATTGACAGTGCATAACAAGCTTGACCTGAGGATAGCTTTGGTTTGGAGCTCACGTTCTCCAACTCACACACTCACGTCCCCTACCAGCAGCGCTACAGGCCTAAAGCTGTGCATTGTTTTGTATCTATGTTTTTTACGGCATGTCTTTAGTAGTAATTTGGGTTGAGCAGGATGTAGGGAGTGGCAACATTGGCCATCTCCTATACGCCAGCTTAGGCTGTCATTGTAAGCCTTTCTTTATTTATTTTTAATTAAACTAACCTCTACCATTAAAAACAAAGGCTTGTGCTAAGCAAACATTTTACAGCATCAGAATCGCCTAAGCTTTACCCATCAACCAGGGGCCGGTTAAACAAGATCTGCTCTAGCACATTTATAGCATGTATATAAATACATTTGCATACATAGAGAGGGCAGCTTCCTCTTGGGCCGCATCATTGTTCACCTCCAACACAAATGGATCCTAAATTGGCAAGTAATAATACATAGCTAATAAGACGTAATAATCCAAGTCCCAACATTGAATAGATAGATTAAAATAAAAGGTAAAATCTTTTGAATTGTGATGGTCAATACTCACTAAAACAACAAGAGCGTTAATGGAGTAATGAAATAAACTTACCAACTGATACATCTGTCAAATCTTAGAAAAATAAGTAAATGTTCATATCAGCAAACACAAAGGGGAGAGACTTACCTGTATACAACCTCCATTTGCTCCTCTTTTGTCAAAGCATTAACATCTTTCTGGACCTCCTCATAATTTATGCTAGTGTCATCTTCAGGTCCTTTATCCAAATGAGATTTCTTTTTTTCTGCCAAAAGATCCTGCAAAGGATATTCGCATGTTAGTTGGAAACAGGGTTAAACATAACAGCCATTACATAACAGTTTTCCCCATCCATATTGCTTCCGGTGGTCATCATTACCATATGCGAATATAATGGTCCGAAACATAAATTACATACAGAATACCTATGGACTGTTGCATTTAATGGTATGTTACACTTTTTATTTAAATCTAAAAGGGCAAAACAATTAAAAAAAGCTTTGTGAATGAAGATTTTCTAGTCTTTCATTTTCCAATATTTTTATAAAACAAGTTTCAAAACAGAGAAAGGGAAGAAAAGGAACCGATACAATGGCTATGCTAATATATCAGCCTTCATGTAACAATTAACCCTAGGCACCACTGCTAACAAATTACAAACCATGTTTCTGAACCATGGTGGGAAAAGATCAGAAGAAACTGACAAATGAGTAAATGACAGCTGAATATGGAGCAACAATACTCCAAATCAACATCTAAAAGAAAAAGCCATGTCAGATACCTGCATCCATGTTGAACACATGGAGACATGTAAAGGCTTTGTGTTGAAAAATGATAAATAAAAATCATTTGGCCCAAAATAAATCAAAATGGAAAAACAGAATTCATATAGTCAACCCCAACATAGTGGGGACAAGGCTTTGATGATGATGATTAAAAAAAAAAAAATTCCTACACATTAGTAGCATTATATAATAATTCTATATCACTAATGTATTTTGATTCTTGTAGATAACTTTTACAAGTAAATAACTGCAACAGATAGCCAAAACTAGTATTTTATAATCTATGTGAACGGTGTGTCAATCAGTCAATGTATCGGGAATTTTGAAGTATACCCAACACGGTATTATCCATGTCACATATCTACAACAGTTTCCATGTCAAAGTCTCAAGGGTTACCAGCTTACTGTAAAACCCTTACCTGTAAGGTTTTTATCTGTCCATCAGAATCGCTCTCATCTTGGTCGTCTTCAAGTCCAAAGTCTTCCATGTGAAGACGTTGTGCCCTCTCCTTCTGCAATTTCAAAACCTCAGCCTCCTCCTCAGCTGCCAGGTCCTCATCACTTGATTGTATCTATCATTTCAACATATAATATCAAAATGGTAAAAAGATAATAGTACATCTTGTGTTCCAAATCCAGTTCAAACATAAGACTGAGAATGAGTAAATACAACAGTGAACCTTAGCATATTAATGAAACAACAAACAGAAATCAGATTCCTAAACATTATCCATGTACAGGAAGAACACATGATAAAGCATGCTCTCTCTCTCTCTCTCTCTCTCTCTCTCTCTCTCTCTCTATATATATATATATATATATATGGGGGGTAATTCTCCAAAATACCCCACTTAAACCCCCCCCCCGCATCACGGGGCCCACCTTGAGTCAATCTAATCTTTTCACACACACAAACCACCCCACCCCCTATTTTTTATCAAGGGGCCCACCTTGAGTCAATCTAATCTTTTCACACACACAAACCCCGCCCCCCCAATATGAATAGTCACAAGTCCAAATTTGATACTCATCCAACTTTTCCTCACCACTGGATTAAAATCATAGGAAAACGATGCCTCTAAAACCATTAAATTTTAGGGCCATGGATCAAAGGGTTAGGATGATCTTATGGAGTCAAAATTTTGCACATAGGTAGGTCTCATATAGATCTTTCCATCCAATGAACTTCCATGATCACCATGCATCCCAGTGGGCCTAGCTAGGAGGGACGCCCAATGCTGTGTCTAGCACTGCCATATGTATGTGTGTCTTTATATATAGAGGCACACAGAAATCCTCTGCTGAAACACATGAGCTCACTGTGCACCAAAACCTAGTGTGGCCCACCTTATGAGCTATCCGAGTTGACCATAAAACAGGGACCCCCCACCCCCGAGACAATCATTGATCCTGGGTTTGGCACCCATATGAATGTGCTGGACTGTTGGATCAACTGTGCACTCATTTTGGACGGTTCAGAGTCCATACCTCATAATCAATGTTTTCGGCACTATAATACATATGCTTTCTTTTGCCCCACACAGCCTTTCTTTCATCTTCTTTTTCTTGATCAACATCATCATGCATCTCATCCTCAACTCCTCCAATCTTTTGCCGTAAAAACTTCTGTTGCCTTGCAACTGGAAAAGCAATGCAATTAAGTAATAAAATAAACCTTCTGTTGGACTCCATTAATAAAATTAGTGTCCGTAAAGAAGCAACGATCCAACCTTTAGAACATGAAATTGTAAAGTGATTAACAAAAATATAGTTTATATGAAGTGACTTAAAACTTTCGTGTGATATGAAATTATTTGAGAAAAAAGATAATTACCTTCACCCCAAAAGTAGAAGCATATCAGAATGAATTTTTTTTTTTTTTTTTTTTTTCATTTTGTTCTTTATATGTGAACTGATTCAAACTGGCAACTAGGGAGGTCAACGAGCCCAGCCAGATCAGGTAGGCTCGAGTTAGTGCTCAGCTCCAGTGCAAATCAAGCCAAACTTGAGCTAGATAGTACTTGGCTTGGTTCCACTTATTTGATTTTTAATATTATATTATTCATGTAATTATGCATATTCTTATATTATATCCACATGATGGTTACATTTCAAGGGGGACATACATATTATAAATGTTCTTATAATATTATATAGAGTAATAATGCGGGAAAATCAAGTTGAGCTCAACATTAACTTGGTTTAGCTAGTTTATAATCAAGCTCAAGCTTTAAAAAAATGGGGCCATGCTGAGCTCAAGCTTTGAGCTGGGCTTGTCAAGCATAAGTTACGCAAATTCCAAGCTCGAACTTCAGATACTTGATCTGAGCTCGAGCTTAGTCCAGTCGGGCCAGGCTTAGCTCGATTACATCCCCACCAGCAATGTCATGGATGTGACAATTAGTACCTTCTAACTGTTGTACAGGCTCCTGTCAGAGGCATATTAGATTGACACACCATTTAACAGGACATAATTATAACTAACTTCTCAGCTATAATAAGAGATGCGCATTTCAGAATTGGATGAAAGTATAAATGCAGTAACATACATCATTTACACATGATCAATATAGGCACAGATGGAAAGGAACGATTGCATCCGAACTCACAGATTAAAACATTACGCATTCTCCCAGAGCAGATCAAAACATTACATAAAAAGAGTCATTAATTTCTATTTTGCAGCCTGAGAGGTGTAAATGTTGCACGCACAAGGTATTATGAGAAGGCAATAGCAACTTGGAAGGATGCAATTAAAAGCAACATGTTACATTGTGGGGCATTTTAGAGAACTTAGCCCTAGGAGATGAGTGAATTAGAACTCATAAAGCCAACCATAAATAGGCTTGATAACACTTTAAAGAAGATGGTGATGATGATGAATTTCCATCCCCAAATCCAAAAGGCACACAATGGGCTGTTATGTCATAATGATATTGCATTATCTACAATATAAGTACTGTTTCAAGTTAAACATTCTACGTTTCCAAATTAGCATGTGGACAGACATGTGGGCAGCTTGGGTGGGATTTGTATGATCAGACATTTATATGGCCTGATTGGATCTGACCAAGAGAGTCAAGAAGGGTCCAACCAGCCACTGAGTCAGGTGATCCACACACCATGATTGTGCCCATGGTCCACATGGGACCATGTCACATTCAGCTGTCTGACATCATAATGCACATGGAACAATCATCATGCTTGGGCATGTTTTGCATA
The DNA here is from genome assembly GCA_028538565.1 of Umbellularia californica. NCBI lineage: Eukaryota > Viridiplantae > Streptophyta > Magnoliopsida > Laurales > Lauraceae > Umbellularia > Umbellularia californica. The sequence goes on from JAPQWN010000003.1 coordinate 33,970,354, forward strand.
TAGTTGTTTATTGCTTCTTTTTTTTATAACGGTAAATTTTATTCAAATATAGTTGTTTATTGCTTTTCTTTTATTCACTTAAATTGTAAGAGTATCATTGTTATTTTGCTTTTATTTGGCTAGGAATAAAACATCTAATGTCTAATCCTATGGCTAGGATTAACTTTAGGGCATCATTATGTTATAGACTACAGTACTCATAATAAGAGCTGGTTGACTATTCCATTCTTCATTAGTTTTCAGACTTCATGATTTTATCAATTCCAACTTATATTTTGATGTGCTCCCGATTGTATTTGACCATGGGCATGTGAATGAAAACTACTATTGGCTATTTGCATATATCTCTCTCTTGAATTTCCTTCCATTTCATTGTTACTAGTTTGTTTTGGGTTTTGGAGAACCAATCCAATCAACTTTGATAATCTTATATCATGCAAGGGCTCAACATTCATCTAGAAAAAATAAATTTCATCAACCAAGTGAACGATACAAACCAAAAATGAGAGCATTTTGAAAGTAGAGTTGGATTTTGAAATTGCAAACCGTGAATCTCAACTCTAAATCATAGGGTTTTTTATGAAAATAAATATATATTAAAATAATTAACTGAAAATCTTTGAAAATCTTCAGGTTTTTTGGGGGGTATTATTAATACATTACATTCAAACAAGCACAATCAAACATGACTGACTCAGACGCTACATACTACAACTCCAAATCAGAAAAAACACCAGTCAATGGGTTGCTTATGAAGTATGAACACTGATATATAGTAGTCAAAGCAACTTCTAGTAACTATCAGCAGGTTTAAAACAGCTGTCATTGGGGAATGAATAAGCATGAGAAAAATGTAATTCAAAGACATGTCCCGTAAGAAATTTCCATTACTCTTTGCTGCAAGGCCTCTAAGTTGGGTGTCGTCGTCGTCGTCATCTTCGTCATCATCCTTGTTGTCATCATTATTGTCCTTGTCCTGTACAAAGCATTGAAAGTAAGTAATCACTCATGCATGAATTCCATTAAACAAATTAAGTATGGAACTTGTACCCGGAACTCAATCCATAGATATTTGACAATTACTCGGACTAAATATGGAATACAAGACCAAATCCCTCAAAAAGAATAATTGCTAGGTCAAAACTCAATACCAGATCTGCATCCAAATCTGCTTTTTTATCAAGCATCTGCACATATATTGTATTTGTACCTCACAAATAATATATAACCAATTAATTCTGTTTTAAAACAAGTTATGATTTGTTAAAAGAATGTCATCCTGAAAACTGTAACATTCATCCAAGAGAAGCTCTATGTACAACTATGAATATCAATAGAAGAAACACTGCATGAGGGGAAAAAAAAACATTTTGTAACCAGTGAAGTAGGTTGACAGACCCTATTGCCAGGAATAAGAGTGAGATCTGTTCAGTTTATGTCATAGGACTCTAAATGAGGATGTTTCTTCCCCGTTGTATGCAAATCTGTTCCCAGATCCACACATAGTGGGCTAGGTCCGTGCCTCTTTTTTTTTGTTTTTTGAAAAAAAAAAATCCGTGCTTGTTGATGCTTTGGTTTCAATCAATAATATTTTCAACAGAAGATATCCCCTTAAAAGAAATAGTTTTCCATCAAACAGCATATAAAAGATGCATGGAGAATGAAAAACTCAACTGTTAGTAAAATTTACCTAGTATTATTGATTTTGTTTTCCTTTCAAAAAAAATTATTTATTTTTTTTTAAATTGTAACTTTGGTAGATATTGTATAAAGCCCATAGAGAATTTACCAAATCCATTACCTGCCCCTAATAGGAGGGGCCAGGCAGGATTATGCCATTACCATCGCTACCAAACACTAAATTTTCTACAATTTCAGTTTCTACTAAATTTTCTACAATTTCAGTTTCTACTGCTTGGCGCCCCAAAGCATTTTCCAGGGCAAAACATGCTTCTACTTCCTGTGCAAGACTACATTAAATGTTTTTTTTTTTTTACCTCTTGAGCCTGAAACCGCTTTCCACAAAAATTATGGGAAATATTTTTGCCAAAAAAAAAGCAGAAATTATAGCACCAAATGATGGAAAAGTATTCTCCCTTTGACAGTTTGCAGACAGCATTGAACCAAAGAAATTATCCAAAGAAACATTGAACTAAGATCATAAATTGAAGAAAAGCACTATCTCCAACCTCAAAATCAAAGACAGGCTGCTCCATGTCTTCATCCGATGAGTCGCCTATCAACAGAAAATCTTCATTACAACAAAATCCAAGCACAACATAGGCAACAACAAAATAATAATGATGATGATGATGATGAAAACTCACCGAGATCTCCATCAACATCGAGTGGAATTATATCCCTCTGTTTATGAACTGCACAACACATCAATACACACAATCAATCACACATTGAAATGCACTCAAGTTTCAACTAATACCACAACAAAACTATGAAAAAAAATAAAACCTCCAATTGGGTGCACCCCAAATCCAAACAAGTCTGTTCAGATACATCTAGAGACTTTCTAATCAAATGGGACTTTTCTCATTAATATTTTTAATGAAAATAAATTGAATACACTGCTGCAATATTCGCAAATTCGGAAAATTTGATTGCATACAATGAAATTTAGATGTAATATTAGAGAATCAAAATCCACTAAAACTTCTCAATCAACCATCACTTTTAGAGGCTAGGGTTTCCCAAAAAAAAAAAAAACACATTTTTCCAACTCTTCTTTCACTATTCCATCAAAACAACTTCTTAATTCCACTCTCTTAGAAACAATTGTAACATTTCAACTAGAAAGAAAGAGAGAAGAAGAAAACATTACATGCATCGATTTCATCATCCATGTCGGGGTCAGGTGGGAAGGAGTCATCTCGGGTACGGCTCTTTTTAGGGTTTCCACGATCATTCTTCTTCGGGTTTTTGCCTCTTTTTCCCATGCTGCAGATTCAGGAGCTTATGTGGGTAGGAATCGAATGAAAGGGACTGTAGATTAGATTTGTTCTTGCTGTGCTGCTAAAACCCTAGCAACGGGGAAAGGAGGTTCTTGTCAATGGCAAAGCGCAAACCTTAAACCCTAGTAATGTATTTGCATTTGTAAGAGAATGGAGATGTCAGGTTTTAGGGATGGAAGTGGGTCGGGTCGGGTTGGGTTGGGCCCATAGTGTGTGGGCTCTACAGTGGGGCCCACGTGATTTAAAAATCCAGACCACTCAAAATGAATAAGCCTCTTTTTATTATTATTATTATTATTATTTCTCCTTTTTTGCTTAAATCCCTTTAACAGGACCATGGTGATTTTATTATTTTGGAAAGAGCAGGGACACCACACTCTCTTTAGTATTATGTTCTCCCACTATATGTCTCCCACTATGGAATTTGAATCAAAAGAGAAGAGGGAACTCTGGACCATTCATGAGAGTAGGTGTGTTTGAAAAGATGATAAAAATTTAACCTTAAGGGGTTTGCCAAGTGGTCAGGACCACGGTTCCTCTCTCTTAAGGAATTAAAGGTCCTGTATCAATCCCCGTTCCCCCTCTTCAAAAACCAAAAGGTTGAGTACACTAGTACCACCATCTAAGGGCCACAGGAGTTTTACTTGGCTTCTCGGCCACATGAGTTTTTGGATGAAATGCTTTTGAGGAATGATTCATTTGGTAATGGAATATCGCAAACTTTACATGGATAAAAAAAACTCATGGCATGTCAACTATGGGTAAGTCATTGAGCATTTCAGTAGAAAGTGAAAATTGATTTTTAGTGGAGAATGATTTTTACATTTCAAAAAAATGGGTAATGATTTTTCTATGTTGTTTCGGTGTTATCATGGTTTCCTTTTTATTTTATTTTGAGAATTTTACCTAAAAAAGGATCCTACATGGCCACATGGCCACTAACCAGAAGAGGTACCAATAGTATATATTGCACGGAAGTGGTCCCAGGGGACCACTTCCGTTTTTTTTATTAATAATTGGAACGTGCAATGACGTCGTCGCACATTCAACCCATAAAACTCCCCTTAAACCCCATTTTCCCCTTCTTTCTCAGTCACTTTCTCCTTTTCCTTGGCTGTTTCGTCTCCTCTTTCCTCAAAAGACAATTAAGGTGGTCCTAAAAGTCGTTTTCCAACCTATTAGATTGCAGCATCAAGCTTTCTAGCGGTTTAAACTCCACTTCCCCATTTCCCCCTTCTTCCTCCATCGCCTTTTCCTTTTCCCCTGGTGGATTCGTCTCTACCTTCTTCAAAAGCTAGTCAAGGTGATCCCAAAGGTCATTTTCCAACCTTTTGGATTGTAGCATCAAAATTTCCAGCGGTTTATCAAGCGATTGTAAAGTATATATTTTGCCCTATATTGAGAGCCTTTGGTTGAGGTGATTAATTCGCTATTTCTACTCCCGTAGTGGCTCTTTGAACAGCGGCCATGCTGCTTCTTCTTCCTTTTTGTCTTGTGCAATTTTGTGGTTGAAAGGCCCTGCTTTGCCTCTCTCGTTGCTGTTGGTGCTCTTAGTTCCACTGTTATGGGTTTTTCTGGATGACAGGTGTTGTGGAGTTCTTTTTTAAAAATGTCAGTTGGTTGTGTTACTTGTGTAGCTGTTCCCGTTCTCTGTTCCTTTTAGTTTGGGTTGTTTTGTTTTGCAGCGCTCACTTTCTAGTCAAAGTATTGGGAGCAGTTTAGTTTTTTTTTTGCCATTGTTTGGGCTTGCTTTTTTATATCCAAAGCCATTATATTTTTTCTTCTTTTTGTCATATGGCCTTCTTCCCTTCATATGTTATGGAAATTTATGGCAAGATAGAAGCTTGTAATTCCTCTGGATCTTGTAGTGCGTTCGCACATCAAAATCATATAAACATTAATTTTTTTCGATTGCAATGGTCAGTAACGACGTCGTTGCTTCACAAAAGCCAGTGCAAAAAAATTATGTGTGATTGTACAACGACGTCGTTGCTTAACAGAAGCTAGTTGAAAAAAATATATGTAATTATACAACGACGTCGTTGCTCAACAGAAGCTAGCGGAAGAAAATGTGTGTAACTATACAACGACATCGTCACTTGTTGAAAAAGGGCAAAAAAAAAAAAAAAAATCTGACGAGAATACCACTTTCGTGCCATATACACTATTGGTACCTCTTATGGTAAGTGGCCATCTAAGATCCTTTTTTAGGTAAAATTCTCTTTTATTTTTTTAGGTGAACGCAATTGTATCACCCACGATTGCAATTTTTTTTTTTCCTGGAATGTGAAGGCAATTGTGTCACCAATAGTTGTCACTAAAAGTTAAAACACAATGACATCTTATAATCATTTAATTATTCTATCAACCTACTAACAATGTCTGTTTATGCAAATTCCTGCTCAACTAAAGTTTCAACATGTCACTACTGCACGCTTTAATCACTCAAGTGGATGAACTTTCTTCCAAGATGGTTACAACAGAATTGTATAGGGTTTTGCTCTAGGTAGTAGTGACTTCTTATAATGGTTAAAAGACAGAATGAAGAGGACTATTCACAATGAAAGAATTGAACTAATTGTTACCAGATCATGTTCTGGTTGCATGCTTGGTCATTTAAATGGACATCTAACAATACTGGTCCTTTTATACACAAAACACTTGATTTGATAACATGATGGGTATGCTGGATTTTTGTGAACAATTTGGAAATACTGATGTTAGCCCATTGGTTCTGAATGAATTTAACTTAATTATTTTCTCCCAAGTTCTGAATCTCTCATCTCTTTTTTTGCCAGGTGACAATTTTTCTCCCAACTTTTAAATCTCTAAGCTCCTTTTTCCATGTAACAAATTTAAGATATGAGTCTCTCTTTCTTGAATAAAATCTTCTAGTTCTTAAATTTATTATTATATCTTTGACAAATAAGTCAACTACATCACTGGTTTGAAGAATATAGGAAAAACATAGAGTAGGACAACAAAGAGGAAGCGTTTTTTTTTTTTTTTTATCAAAAGGCCCGGGGACAACAATGCACTCATGTAGACACTAGCAAAACATGCCCGTGCTTAGCACGGGCAATGTGATTTATAATATTAAAAAGAATATAATTTTTAAATAATATTTAGTTTAGATTATATTAAGATGGTAAAAATTACAATCAAAATTAAAATATTTAAGAAGGCACGATGTCGCAGTCTACGTCATATCTCTGACAAGGTGTGGGGCCGGATTAGGTAGATCTCACTGTAGATGAAGGGATAGCTTCGAATTTGAAGAAAACAATCTATACTCAAAACTTGTTTAAAAAAAGAATCTCCCAGTGATACTTGCATCATCCAAACTTTTTAATCTCCAAGCTATAATTGATATTTTAAAATTTTAAATTCACCTAAAGGAGGTTAACAAAAGTGGACTATCGATGTAAATCTCAATTGGAGTTCCAATTTCGCAATTTAAAATTAAAATTGAGATCCAATTTCTCATTCAATTGCGAAATTGGACTCCAATTTCGAATTGAGTCCTACACATTGCCCGTGCTTTTAGAATCATAATATAAAAAATTATAAAAAAAAACTTTATGATCAGTTTCTTTAAAATTAAATGCAAAAGGACTTAGTCTAAGAGAGGGGGAAAAAAGGCAAAAAAAAGTGCATAAGAATTCAATACCTAATTCCATATAGTTAAAAAAAAAAAAAAAACACAAACCCATGAAAATTGAAGATTAATGATCAAGAAAACTAAAAACCAAAATCAAAACAAACAAATAATATAAGCTATGAATGAAATCCAATGAAATTTGAAAGACACATAGAAATGAAAATCCATAATCAACTCAATAACATAAGCAATTTAAAAGAATCAAACACTCATGAGAAAAAAAAACTCCAAAATGGAGCAAAAATGAGCAAAGACAAAAGATCCTACAAATTCATGAAAAACCATAATAAAAAGAAAACTAAAAACCCATCATAAGTGAGAAATTATAATAAAAGAAATACAAGATAAAATGAAATAAATTTAATTAAAAAGGCTATAAAAATAAATATAAATAAAGATCCATAGACAATACAATGATAAAAGAAATTTAGAAGAACCAAACCAATTTATGATAATCTAATACTCAAAAATGGAAATTTAAAGCCACAAAAGAAATAAGAAAAATCCATAAAAAGATTTCACAAAGAGCACGTAAAGAACCCAATGGAAGTAAAATAAATAATTAACTCATTATAAGCATTAAAAATAAAAAAAATACAATAGACAAATGAGAATTTACAGAAAATCTCACTACAAAAGTGATTTAAAAGAAAGAAAAAAACCAAGGAGAACCTAGTACCCAAAAGTTGAAACAAAAAGGGGAAAAAAAGAAACTCACAATCTATGAAAACCATACAAATACAAATCATAAAAATATTGCAAATCTATAGAAATTTTAAAATGATGATTCTTTTGTATAAATCATATTAAAATGAAATAATTAAAATTGCTCAAATAAAATGTGATGAACTCAAAAGTAAATGAATTAAAAAAGATTTACCTCTCAAATTGAAATGTTTAATAATTGCATCAATTGTCTCAAGATGTTCACATTTTAAAATGGATTGAATACTGATCTAAACTTAGCATGCAAATGAGACATGAGACGGTACTAAAAAGAGAGACAAAGAAACAAAATTTTTTATTGAAGTTTCACTAATAAAATACAATGAACTTAAAAGTAAATGAATGGAAAAAATGAAAGTTCTCTTGTTGACATAGAGAAATAGAATTAACTGGAGAAAGTAGAAAATGATGATAATAAGAATGGGCTTAATTCTTTATTTAGATGGACCAATATTATTGGAGATTCTTTTTACTATAGTTCCGCATTCTTAAAAAAAAGTGTACAATCAAAATCAATAGATAAAAAAGAAACCAGACAACTTAGAACCGAAAGTGGATTAAATAAAAAAGACTAATGATTAAATAAACCAGACGACCCAGAAATCATCATTTCACATTCTTAAAAAAAAAAAGAAAAAAATTATATAATGTTGTGGAAAGGAGAGAAACCAAGAGAGAATATTAGAGGAAGAAAAGAGCGAGTTTTATTATCTCATTATGTGTGTATAATACAAAGGTAGAGATGCCTATATATAGGCAAAGTAACCCCACAAAAGAGGAAACCAAAATCTAACCCTGACTCATCCCAAGTGGGCATCCACCTAAGATCCATATCTTATAATACTCCCCCTTGGATGACCACCATTCAATGACAGTTGCCTAATTAAAAACCTTGTTAAGGAAAAACCCAGTGGGAAAAAACCAAAGCGAAGGAAAAAAGAGTACAACATTCTTCAAGATCATTGAATTGGTGTTGGACGTGCATAATGCTGCCTCGTTAAAACCTTAATTAGGAAAACCCAGTGGGATAAAACCCAGAGAAGAAAAAAGAGTACAGCGCACAAATGTCCATGGGTAGCATACTTCAGGATGCTCCCTAATAAACCACTCCTCCTGATGACAACAACCATTTACATAGTTTGATGGTGAACTCTACGCATGCCAATTTCATATACAAACTTCTAGAATACTGATTTTGGCAAAGATTTGGTAAACAGATCAGCCAGGTTGTTACTCGAACAAACTTGTTTGACTTCAATTTCATTGTTCTTCTGAAGTTCATGAGTGAAGAAGAACTTCGGTGCTATATGCTTAGTCTTGTCTCTTTTAATGAAACCTTCTCGAAGCTGTCTTATGCATGCTTCATTATCTTCATAGATAATATTCGGGATACCTGCAATAGAAGGTAATTGGTAAGAACTACGAACATGCTGAATCAAAGATTTTAGCCACACACATTCCCTACTGGCTTATAAAGAGCCAAAATTTCAGCATGGTTGGAGGAAGTACCTACCAAAGTCTGTTTAGTAGAATGCCAAGAAATGACGGCATTACAATTTAGAAACACATAACCTGTCTGTGATTGACCCTTATGAGGATCAGAGAGATAACTTGAATCTGCATATCCTACTAAACTGGAATCTTTATGATCGTAAGCATAAAATATTCTCAAATCAGTTCTTCTATGCAGATATCGTAGGATGTGTTTAATACCAATCCAGTGCCTTTGAGTTGGTGCGGAGCTATACCTGGCATGTAGATTCACAGAAAATGCGATATCTGGTATAGTGCATTGTGCCAAGTACATTAAAGGTCCAATAGCACTTAAATATGGTATTTCGGGACCCAATACCTTTTCATTTTCCTCGATGGGACGGTATGGATCTTTTTTTATATCAAGAGACCGGACAACCATATGGGTGTTTAATGGATGTGCCTTGTCCATATCAAATCGTTTTAAAACCTTCTCGGTATAATTAGATTGATGGACCAACATCCAATTAGAATTTCTCTTAATTTGCAATCCGAGACAGAATCTCGTTTTTCCAAGGTCTTTCATTTCAAACTCTTTCTTTAAATAATTAGCAGTTTCTTCGAGCTCTTCTGGAGTCCCAATCAAATTGTCATCCACATAAACTGTTAATATTGCAAATCCCTTCAAGAATTTCTTTATAAATAGACACGGGCAAATATGATCGTTTGTATACCCCTTTTTAGACAAGTATTCACTAAGACAATTGTACCACATTCTTCCGGATTGCTTCAGGCTGTACAATGATCGCCTTAATTGGATTGAGTACGTACTCCTTGGCTTTGCTTCAGGCAAAGGAAATCCTTTCGGGATTTTCATGTGAATTTCTGTGTCTAAGTCCCCATACAAGTAAGCAGTTACAACATCCATTAGTCTCATTTATAGATTTTGAAAAACTGTTAAATTTATCAAATATCTGAATGTCGTTATATCCATAACAGGGGAGTATGTTTCCTCATAATCAATCCCAGGTTTTTGCAGGAAACCTTGTGCCACTAACCGTGCCTTATATCTAGTAATTTCATTATGCTCATTCATTTTTCTTACAAACACCCACTTCTAACCTACAGGGTTAACAACTTTTGGAGTTTGTACTATAGGTCCGAATATACCACGTTTGTTAAAAGACTTTAACTCTATTTTGAAGGCATTTTTCCATTGTGGCCAATCCTTTCTTTGTCGACATTCATTTATAGAACGTGGTTCTGTGTCCCAATCATCATCATCATTTTCCTTTGATATTTGTGTAGCTATCACATATGCAAATACGTCATCGATGATAATTTCATTTCTCATCTATCTTTCTCTTGAATAATTGTAAAGTATAGAGATCTCTTCATTTTTCGGTATCGGTGCCACTTCAGGGGTTTCCAAAGTCTCACCAGGGACTTCCATTATTCTAGAGAGAACGGACTTTTCCATAACCTCTTCAGGAGCATTATGTGCCTATTTGGGAGGAACCTCTTCAGGAGCGTTACGTGCCTTTTCGAGAGGATATGATGATGATTGCTCATTTCTCCTTTTCCACGGAGCTGAGTTTTTCGAACCTATAGGTCTGCCACGCTTCTGGCGTATCGCAGATTCTTTTGCTGCAGTATTTTGACTTTGTCCTACAGGGACATTAATCCTGGCAGGTGCATTCATAGCCGGCACATGTGACTTCGTCACTTTTGCTGCATCGTTAAATGCATCAGGTAATTTGTTTGTAATTTCTTGCAAGTGCACAATTCTCCGTACTTCATTCTCACATTGTGAAGTTCGGGGATCCAGATGAGACAGAGTGGAAGTATTCCATATTAATTCTCGCCGTTTTTCAGAAACGGTTTGTTCTACAGGAACAATACGTTCTTCAGGAACTATCTTATCTCCCCCTAACGACGGGAAGATTGTCTCATCGAATTGACAATCGGGAAAACGAGCCGTGAAGACATCTCCTGTCCTTGGTTCTAAATATCGAATAATCGAAAGAGAGTCATAACTTACATATATTCCCAATCTACGTTGTTGTCCCATTTTAGTACGCTTGGGGGTAGTATTGGGACTTGAACTGCACAACCAAACTTGCGCGAGTGAGAAATATTGAGTTGATGTCTTGATATAAGTTGTGCAGGAGAATATTGATGATAGGCCGTGGGCCGAAGTCGAATTAACATTGTTGCATGCAACACAGCATGTCCCCAAGCACTAACCGGTAAGTTGGACTGCATCAGCAGAATCCTAGAAATAAGTTGGATGCGCTTGATCATGGATTTGGCTAAGCCATTTTGGGTGTGGACATGGGGGACATGATGTTCGATTACAATTCCTATAGATGAACAGAAATCATCAAAAACCTGTGATGTAAATTCGCCTGCATTATCAAGTCTTATAGACTTAATGGGATAATCAGGGAAATGAGCCATCAGTTTAATAATTTGAGTAATAGGCGGGCAAATGCTACGTTCCTAGTTGAAAGTAGGCAAACATCTGACCAACGGGTGGAGGCATCGATCAAAACCATAAAATACTTAAAAGGTCCACTGAGGGGATTGATGGGTCCACAAATATCACCCTGTATCCTTTGTAAAAAAGATGGGGATTCGTATGCAACTTTAGTAAGAGAGGATCGGGTGATCAATTTCCCTTGTGAACATGGGATATATAAGTACCCACTAGGTATGGTCAATTGATGGTTCTCTAAGGAATGCCCAAAAGAGTTATCTATGATTTTTCTCAACATAGTAGCCCCAGGGTGACCTAACCTATCATGCCAAAGCTGTAAAGCCTTAGGATCATTGAGCTTCAGGCTCGACTTTGTTGTTTTGCTCATAATAGAATGGGATTCAACATTGGAGATTGTCGTGTAATATAATCCTGAAGAGAGTGCACTTAGTTTTTCTAGTATTTGCTTCTGGTTTCCAATACTAGTAACGATGCATAAGTGTTCCTTGTTACCTTCACTTACAGTCTCAATGTGGTACCCATTCATTCTGATATCTTTGAAACTAATCAAGTTTCTTCGGGAACTTTTTGAGAACAAAGCATCTTGAATGAATAGATGGGTACCATTAGGTAACATCATATGGGCTCTTCCGGAGCCTTCAATTATCTGTACAGGTCCAGCTATGGTGGATACCTTTCGTGGAATAAACATCAATTCTGAGAAAAATCTTTGATTTTTCAGAATGGTGTGTGTTGTGACACTGTCTACCAAACATAGATTGTCCTCAGTTCCATGATCCATACCTTAAACAAAAATAATAAAAACATCATAACTATGCAATCATATGATTAAAAAAAATCACTATAAATTAGGACATGAATGAAGTTTTCTAACAAAACAAAACAAAAAAATCTAAGAAACATGCATTTCAAAATGAACTAAAAGAAATTTAAGTTTTTAATGTTCAAAGAACCATTGGTCTTCTAGACCATGCCAGGGGGTGCCCCCAAAAGATTATTAAATGCCTCATTTTCCAGATGTTGGTTATCTTCATCCTAAAAAAAGTCACGAGTCTCCAAGTTTGTAATGTCAATTGGAGGACTCTCTGATGTCATTATATCCCAATTCCAACCTTCTAGATCATTTGTCTCTGCTGAATGGACAGAGGCCTTATATGCTTTGTATCATTCCACCACTTCCTTTGGTGCATGACAAGTGCGTGACCAATGCCCATTTCTTCTACATTTGTGGCACGTGTCATCAGGATGGTGGGAAGGATTTGCCGGTGGATTCTGGTTGTTCTTATGCTGAGGGTCAGACCACTTCTGGTGATTTTTGAATTTTGGTGGATGACCTTTAAAACCACATCGCCTGGAGGAGTTATGTTGTCCACCTCTACTGGAAGATTTATGTCTGCCATTCCCCCTACCTCTGCCTTTGTTTGAGCTAAGACTGGCATTTACTTCAGGAACCGCCAAAGATCCAGTTGGTTTAGAGTTATGATTTTTCATCAATACGATGGAATTCTGTTCAGCGACTAAGAGGCATGACATAAGTTCTGAATATTTGGAGAAACGTCGCTCTCGATACTGCTGCTGTAGGAGCACATTCGAGGCATGAAAAATGGATAACGTTTTCTCCAACATCTGCTCCTCTGAAACCTTTTCACCACATAATCTTAATCTGAAAACAATATTGAATAAAGCAGAGTTGTATTCAGATATTGTTTTATAGTCTTGTAACCTCAGGTTTAACCATTCATTCCGGGCTGCTAGCAGTATGACCATCTTCTGGTGATCATATCTATCTTTCAGGGATTTCCATAGGCCTGCTGGGTCTTTCTCAGTAAGGTATTCATGTTTGAGGTCGTCATGTATATGGTGGCGTAGAAAGATGAGGGCTAATGCCTTTTCTTCCGGGGATATCTTGTTACTTTCCTTTATGGTCTCTTCCAATTTCTTGGATTGCAAGTGAATTTTAGTATCCAGTTGCCAAGATAAGTAATTGTCCCCATTTATGTTAAGGGCTTTAAAGTCAAGTTTAGCCAGATCTGACATTATGCAATAACTGTAATAAGAAATATATATTAAGTTAACAATGTATAAATAATCAATAAAGGAAAAGGAAAATAAAGGAAAAACAATGAAATATTAACATAAGAAGTAATTAAGGAACGAATTTAAAAGAAATTTGCCAAAGAAAAGTTAGAACATCAGGTTCACAACTTTAGAATCAGAACTGCTGGTGTCAAGACTTCAGGCTTGATTTAGAACTTCGGGCTCATATATTTGAGAATGAGAACTGCTGGTTCTAACAATTGATTCAAGTTTGAAATAGAACTTCTGGTTCTAACAATTGATCAGAACTTCTGGTTCTGTCAAAACTTCAGGTTTAATTTTATGGCTTTATAATTTTATGGATATGAATCTGCAGGTTCATATCATTATTTCAACTTTTAGGAATTCTGGTCCATAGATCAGTGAACTTCAGTTTCAGTTTTTAGAACTTCTGGTTCTATTTTTGTGATCCATTCATATTATTGATAAGTTAAAAAATAGAATAAAAAATAAATAAATAAAACATGCAAGAGGATGAACAGTAACTAAAACACTATGAATACTATGAATAAGCATTATAAACTGATTTCATACATTAATAAATTAGTTTTAATTATGGCTTAGATACCACTTATCGTAATCGTAGTCCCAAAAAAAATTTCAGATTGTTGGAATTTTCTGGCTGGCCTGATAATAAGAAGTACTTCTCTTACACGCGTCCCAAGACGAGAGGGAGGAAGGTGATGTAGCACGTGATGGACCGTCTGTTTTTTTATTTTATTTTATTGTATGATTCACAAAGATGGATCACAAATATTGTTTCTTTTAAAAGGACTGGTGCTGTCAGCAACGTTTTCTCTTGTGGATGGTGCAATGTTAATGCACACTTCTCGAAGCCGGAAGTAAATGCCTTGTTGGAATTGTGCCTTATTGTTCCTGTAGGCTTTGATGCTGGAAGAAGTACTGCTACTTGGAAAAGTAAGATGGGTTCGGTTTCTTTCCTCACCCACGATGAATTTTTTTTTTCTAGCTTTTCGTGCTGATAACGTATTGTGGAAAGGAGAGAAACCAATAGAGAATATTAGAGGAAGAAAAGAGAGAGTTTTATTATCTCATTATGTGTGTATAATACAAAGGTAGAGATACCCATATATAGGCAAAATAACCCCACAAAAGAGGAAACCAAAATCTAGCCCTAACTCATCCCAAGTGGGCATCCACCTAAGATCCATATCTTATAACATATAATCAGAACAAACAAAAATACTTGAAATTCCTTAGATTAGTGGCACTTAGACAATGGGACCCATTACGACTGAAATGCTATTGCCTTGATAGAAATAGGATGATATTGGGAGTTTCTTAATAGACAAAAGGCATGATGGAGAGTCCAAATCACAGAAAAAACTTTATTTGAAAAACTATAGTATTTTTTACCGTGGAAATAGCCCATAATGAGGTGAAAATTTGAGGTATCCCATAAATAGCAAGGATGTTTGTTTTAATGATTGTGATTTTTAATAGATGGGATATATCGTAGTGTTCCAGTCCATTTACATCAAGATTTATAAAAATTAAAGCTACACACACAAAAAAAAAAAAAAAAAAAAACCAACCAAACTCCACCCTTTCTCCCTCAGCAAGCGTGCATGATAGCACATCAATTACATGGAAAGTCTTCCGCCTCCTCTTTAGCTCCACGCTGTTGTCGCGAGTTTTTTCTTTTTCAATAATATTGTCATTTTCTTATTAATTATGAAACTTATTATTTTTGTTGATCAATTCCATGTATTATATATTCATTTGAGTTTAGTTTTATTGTAAAATAGTTGTCATAGAAAATTAAAGTTGTAAAATGGTTGTCATAAAAAATTAAAGACTATATAGGAAATTATATAAAATAGTCATTTCAAAAGTTTGATTATCTATGCTTAAAGTACAATGCATAAGTATGAAAATAATAACAACAGTATTTATAGGGGTCAATATTCTAAAAATATAGTTATTTTTATAAATATCTAGTAGATAAATTTCAACTCCCGGTCAATATTCCAAAGTGGGGCTGGGTCCCTTCCTCATTAACTAATTTTAAGTTTTTGTTGATAACTATTAACAAAAAGATGCTCTGTGGCATAATGGTAGAGTTACTCATTTGAAATCTATATTGTTATGAGTTCGAGTCTCAGCACATACCATGATTAATTTTTATCATGTCATTAAAAATGCACGGGTAGGGTTGGGTCTAAAAAGTGTGCTTTATCTCTGACTTGACCTAATTTACCTTGACTCGACCTGTTTGCTAGGGTCAAACTAAATTAAATTGATGAGTCAAAATCAATTGGAGCGAATTGGAACTGATTTTCACTTCAATTCATATATATATATATATATATAATATAATATAATGGTTTTCCTACAAAAAACGGTTAACAATTGAGATTGCAAGAATTCCATAAACAAGTGTTAAATCATAACTTAGAATTGTAACTACAAGGCTAGCCATTTTGGAAATTTACTATTACAGTAAAAGTCATGTAAAGTATAAATCAAGAGAAAATATAATATAAGGGATTTATGATTGTATTTTGTCTTTAGTGGATTGGTAGGAAATATTTTAAATCTTTTTTTATAAAAAGTGGATGTTTTTTGTTATTTAGTGGAGAAAGGGAGTTGCATTTTTACTTTTTTTTTTTATATAAAAGTAGGGGATTTTAAAATTGTGTATTTTTGATGTGACTCATTTTCTGAAAAATGAATGCTTGACATTACTTTTACTAATTTAGTAAATTGTCAAACGGGCCCAAAAGTTCATTTCAAGGAAAAGATAAGCAAGGATTTAGACTCCTTAAATATGATAAACCAATTTCAATTGATTGCAATATCATTATTTTGGTTTTGTAATATTTAAATGAATCAATTAGCTAGTATGTAGTAATTGCAATCAAATTACGTTAAATCAGACGGATGCCACTAAATTTTACATTCTCAGGCTATAAAATTACACAACTAATGATTGTCTTAATCCCAATGACGATCTTTTTTGTAGCCTGAAAATTTATACGTGCACCACTAATCTTTTCATGTTTTGTGAGCTTTTCAAAAAATCTTATGGTATATTTAATGTTATAAAAATTACATGCCCGTGCTAAGCACGGGGCGCTTTGCTAGTGTTTGTGATAGTAAAGATTGTTTTTATGCTGTTCATTTAGATGTTGTATGTGATCACCATGTCAGATGCAACAGTAAAAATCATGAAGATACACATTATTTTGTTATGGGGTCTTTGAATAGATGGGGTTAGGCTAAAAAGAAATCTACTGAGAAAGGGAAAAGAGAGCTTTGAGTCAACATAGTTCAGTATAGTAGGCCTATATAGATCTTGAGGAGAATGGTGCTCTTGTGGCTGTTTGATATGAGATTCTTGTTTCCTCTTATTATATGTGTTTGTCCACATTGGAGTGTAGTGCTCTCCAGGTCGGGTAAACCGGACCTGCGCCCGCCCAGCCCAGCTGCCCGTTTAGTCTGGTTGGCCAGATCGGTTCAGGTCCGCGTTGGCCTGCTGACCTGGTCCGGCCACTCCCAAGTTAGACTGAGTCTAGCGCTGTGCTGGGTCAATTAAGGGTCGGTCATGGGTTGAGGCTGACCCATTAAGGGCCCATGAAGCCCAGTTCAGTTTTGGGCAAAAATCTTCAGCTAGACCTACTCATTTAACGGTTCAGATTTATTATTTTATAGTATTATTAGATTGTTTCATGAGAGATTTTTAATGGTTGCAAACCTAAAATATTATAATAAATCTCAAGTTTTAAATACTTCTCTTAAGACTATACTTCATTGAGAATAATATTTGTGTCTTTGTGATGCTGGGAAAGCGATCATGTTCATCTATTTCCTTTTTCTTATGAAAAAACAGATTCTGAAAACTTCTTAAAATATATGAACTGTGTGTATCTACCTTGAAGTTGCACCTAACCAAATTCAGGAAATTTATAGAGTGGGCAGGATGCATTGAATAGTCTACATGTGCAATTAGTGGCTATCAAATCAAAGTTCACAATGATAAAGGTCAATTAATGATAAGCAGCCCCTTTTCTTTCTTCCTTCTTTCGTTTTTTTGGCTGTCCTTTGTTCGATCGTGCCCTCTTAACATTTTTAAGACAATCAAGATAGGAAAAGTACCATCGGACTTGGACTTGGACTCGGACTTCACTCGCCCAACTTAAAAGACTTATATTTTATATAATCTACTGTTAATAAATTTAGAAATATATTAGATGTTAACAAAATTTATATAAGGATTTTTTTACAAAAAAAATTATGTTTAAACTTTGATTAAACAGATATGAGTATAAAAACATAAAAATCAAGGATTAGGGTGCTGTACACTTTTTTAGACATAATTACCCGTGATATTAGCCTTCTAATGATATCTCACTCATTTCATCATTTTTGTTGAAACATGCAACTCCACTCTCTTACTCTCCTCATCTGGATCTTGTGGTGAGGGTGTGGAGAGATGAAGAGATGGACAAGTTGTAGTGAGGGTGATAAGATGAGTTTGGTGGATCGGATTAATGGGAAAGAAAAATAAGAAAATGAGACGGTGTTGGTGGCTGAAAGATGAGACTATGTACAGTGAGTTCCAAGTGTTTGGTTGGAGAAATTAAACATTGGTATGATTCCAAACAAGCTCTAAAGCATTGAAAGTAGAATAAGCAAATGGGGGAAGAAGAAGAACAACGAGAAAGTGGAAAAAGAAAGTACAAAATTGATCAAACCTAAAAATCACACTCACCAACCCATTCAAGCCCACCAAACTCAAACAACCTATTTGAACATACCATCTCTCCCTTCAACAACTGACCCACACAACAGTTGCCGCACAAAACCAACCCCATCTCCATCATCACAACATATTATCACCCTCCCACACCCCACTCACCCTCACTATCAGTTCATCAATCTTCTCTCACGATCCACATCCTCACCAAACAACCTAGATGAGGAGAGATTGAGTATCGGTTTCGACAAAATTGATGAATGTGTGATGATATCATCATAGGGGTAATGATATCGTTAAAAGGGTAATTGTGTTTTAAAAGTACATACTACACCATAATCCATCATTTTTATGTTTTTGTGCTCTTATCCATTTAATGTGTTTAAGCATATTTTTTCATTAAAATCCCTTATATATATATATATATATATATATATATATATGAGAAGTGCTCTTGTGAAAGACACTCTCACCTTATTATGAGAGATAAAGGTGGGGGTCCTCACATTTAAGTTGTTGACATTGAATATGGATGTGAGGGATATATATTTATATTAGTTTGACAGTATTCATGATAATTAATACAACGGGAATAGGAAAAAAAAAACCTTCCTTACAACATTTTTTTCATATATGGCAAGTCTCCCCCGAATTTGACTCCATCCTTAAGCAAAATGAGGTGACTCTCGGCTAACTCACAAGTCAACATGGTGAGCTTTCCAAGTTGCTGCCCAGTAAATTGGTGGACCTACCTTAATTAAACAACAATGCTTGGAAATCAAGGTTTTAACATTTAATCATATGATTTTTTAACAATAGATGGGTCCTACTATGATTATTAACACATGTGATTACTAATTAGTGGATCCTGCATTGAGTCAATTGATTACTTTCATTCCATTTCTTATTCGATGTATATCATCTTGTGAATTTTTTTATAAATCGCCAAACACTTCAAAGGTATATTGAGATTTCTGAAAATTACCAAACACCATAATTAACACAATAAAATAATATAAAAATATCTTATTCTATGATAATGAAATCTTACAATATTAATAAAACATGTTGATATTATATTATATATTTATCCAAACACCCCCTAAATTAATGTAGATCGATGTCACCGATTTTAGAGCAAAACTGATGTCAGATCCTATTCCACCTGGATTAGTATTTTTTTTTTTTTTGAAGATTAATTAATTTTTTGAAGAGTACCTGGATTAGTATTTACAATCGAATTAAATGATAATCAGCACATGTGAATCAAATGATCAACTGCTGTCAATGTGAGACTGTTTATGTTCATTTCTCCAAAGAAAACTGGGCCTATGGTCTATCAGAGGCAATTTTCACCTATGAATTTGGGATGATCAAATTGATTTGTGATTTATGATAAGAGATTTAGTGTCTGCTTGATAAGTGAAAGCTCTATTTGGAATATTCAAGTCTGAAAATATCAAATGCCTGTAAAATCTCATCTCCCAAGATCCCAAATTTTCTGTTTGACAAAAAGAATTTCAAAAACTAACTACAGTAAATAGCAAAAACAGCCTTTTTCACAAGACTTTTAGGGTATTTGAAATTTCTTAAGACAATGTAGAATCAGCCCCATCTCTCATGGGACATACAGAAAAAATGCATAGACCGCATTATCAAAAGCGTGGCCCACTAAATGGGCAATTTAGAAAATGACAGGGCTCCAATCTTGGAAAAAAAAAAAATCTTCAAATCTAATGAATAAAAATGCCCTAATCTGGTTCATTTGTGTTTTCTATTTCTTAGAAATAGGACATCCGGCAGAACTTTTTTTTTTTAAGCCAGCCAAGGGGGTTTGGACCCAATTGAGAGCTTGCCCCCACACTCGAATACAGCCCACTTAAATAGGAAATGAGCCTGTACACGTGGGAAGGGGTGGCGTACTCAGGGTTCGAATCATAGACAGAACTTATAGAGCCCACTGGCCTACCCACAGGTGCGCGATCCAGGACCTAATTATCTAAGATAATCAGATCAGTGTAATTAAATAACTTCCCGTATGATCTAAGCTAATATGTGACGGCAAAAATAATAACTTTCTTTTTTTATTCATTTCATGAATTTATATTGGAGAATTGGCAATATTCAAGAAATCTCAATTCTCTCTCTAAAATTTCTAAATGGCAAAACTACTTGTATGAGGTAGGCAAGTAAAAAAAAAAAAAAAAAAACCAACTGTCACATGTCCCATTTTATTAAACAACTACTTGTATGAGGTAGGTAAGTAACTCTCAAAAAAAATTAAAAAAAAAAAACTATTGTATTCTAACAGGAAAATGAATTGGGATCTTCTCTAGTCATAGGTGGCACTCTTAAGGCCAATTGATCCTCATGATAGAAGAGGTGCTTTATATTAAGTATATATAAAGAAATTTAAATTTATTAAATATTGTTTGCATAATTATCTTGCTAGGTGGGTCTATTGACTAGGATTGATGCTATCAATTTGAAGACCCAGGGATCAATTTTTGAGAATGTTAATAACTCGGTTGGCAACACCATTCAACCATAAGTTTTGTTGGCGTATGATTTGCATTACTTACCAAAAAAAAAGAAAAGCTGCCTTCGTATAATAACTATATATAAAGAAGAAAAAATCAGATGGATTAAAAATTCTGAATGATCGATGGGTTTCATGGATTTAGAGGGGACATCAAATTGATGGGTCCCATTCTGAGTAGATGGCTAAAGTGGTTCCCTTGCCACGTGTCGTCCTCTGATTGTGTCCAGACTTGGAGGATTCGGAAGGAGTGAAACATGATCCTCGGTCATCGGCTCAGGTGTCCACTAGCAGGAGGAGCAGGTCATCCACCATTCAAAGGGCAAGCGAAATTACCAAAGTGCCCTTGTATCAACCAAAAGGGTTCGGTATGTGGATTTCCTGGTAGCCCGCATAAACTGACCACTGACCAGCATTTAATGAGCATCATACATCCTAGGGTTTGGTGGACCCCACATACTTGATTGTCCTTGTGGTAAAAATAATAAAAAGACGGTCAAAATTTCATGGGTTAGTCCAAATCACATTGGAGGGTCTACTTTTAGCTATCAATATACAAATGGTGATGGTTGGATTAGCAGGATAGGGTGAGTCTATGGCTTAAAAATCACCTTCACTTGATGATCAGAACATAACAATCTAACTAGGGGCTTTAAGCAGCTACAACATTTCGGTTCAACTGCTCATATTGCACAGACTGGATCAAATGGTTGCGTGCCTAAAGTCAAGGTAAAATTTAAGCCATATCCAATCTACATGATATTAATTCCATCCGACCATTCATCAAGAATGTATTGATAAACTTGCCCCCCACAAGGTTGGTTTGGCTGGCATTTTCAGTATACGCCAGCAAGTACCTGATGCTATAATTTTTTCTTCACAACTAACAAACGCATCCCCAAAGAGGAGAGAGAGAGAGAGAGAGAGAGAGCGCCATCTGGTAGACCGGCCAGTCAAAATTCATACGCAGAAGCCCCCATCTTTCTCTACCCTTCTTCTCCATCTCATCTTCCAAACTAAACTTCAAACACTCATGCATGCAAGCAAGAAACAAAACCCTTGAATTTCCATGAGAGGTAGAGAATGATTGTCAAGCGACCTTCTTAATGGAGAAGCTTAGCATGGGTTTCTTTTAATGGGTCATCATTGAATTGAACTTATGAAATATAGGTAGAGACGTTTTTAATTACTTCTATTATCTTTCAATTTTGGAGAATTGGAAGGAGAAAACAATACCAAGGAGGGAGAGGAAGAAGAAGGTTTGGTGTAAGTTAGAGGGAGGAGATGCCAGCGACCTCGACCTCAATGGCTTGCCCGTCCAGCAGTCACCTACAGCAAATGTTGCAAGCCACAGCTCAAGGAATTCAATGGACCTACAGTCTTTTTTGGCAGCTTTGTCCTCAACAAGGGTAAGCGAAACAAAAGATCATCCTCCATCATCATCATCATCATCATCATCATCATCATCATCAAAGCCTTGTCCCAAAGTATATATGATAATAATCCAACTCAAGTGTCATTTTCTTTTCTTTCGCATTTAGAAAAAGGTCTGCTTAGTATTATTCCTTTACTCACATCATCATCATCATGGTTATCATCATTATTATACTTAGATGTGTTCATTAGTATTTAAGGAAAGAAACAATCCAACGCCTTATATCTTGTCTTAACTAACACAATTTTGTTGGAGACTTGATGGAAATAACAAGCAAACAAGCACAAAAAGGGATGAATCTCTCTCTCTCTCTCTCTCTCTCTCTCTCTCTCTCTCTCTCTCTCCACTGCTTTTCTACTGATTATTGTAATTACTCTAATTATCATCATTTTATAACTACCGTATGTATTATGGTAATCAGCATGGTGATTAGAAAACCTACTGCCGCTGTTTTTTGTGTTTGCAATTATTTCTATAAAAGAGAACTAAATTGCTATTGTCTCATTTTTTTCACTTTATTTATCAACGATCCAGTTGCACTCACATATATTTTGTTGTAATTATCATCAAATTCTTATACCATTTATCCCATTGAGCTTGCTAAGGAAGATGCGCATTTCAGCTGTGTAAAAAATTCCTTATAGTTTTACTAAAACCAACTCCCCCTCAACCCTAAGCTACTACTAATACAACCAACATCAGTCAGTCAACAGTCAACAGTCAACATCTTCACCTTATTATGGTGGCAATTGTGTAATGTTAATAATGTGGTGTTTAAGTTGTAGTGCCACTATTAGTGCGACTACTAATACAATTATAATTGTCACTCATGATTTTACCAAAAAAAAAAAAAAAAAAACACTTATAATCATCATCATTGTAGCTCATTGTAGCTTTACCATCTATAGGAGCTGAGATATGTGTTTCCATGTGACAGATCCTCTTATGGTGGTTGTTATTTAGTTGTTAGTAATTTTATTAAGGTACTAAGAATACAGCCATCATCTTGTAACTTCAGTAATCTTTGCCTTATTATGTTGGTATTGATGTGGTGTTTGTATGATTGTGTGCTGTTGATAGTAGGTCTACTTGCACTACTACCAGGGAAATATTATTTCATTTATTTGGTAGAGCTTGAGAATATAGGCATGCATTTAAACACCACCATTCCTTTAAGGCCCAGTCCCGAGTTAATCAGGATTAACTCTAATTAATTGAAGTTAATGCTAGTTAATCATGTTTAACTAGACTAATGTTGGTTAATGACTAAACTCAATGAGAATAGCCCCAAATGAACTAAATGAAGTGATAATGAAGAGATTAAACGAATTGAATGAGATTCAGACCCAAACTAAGAAAACAAGGACTTTTTCATAAATACGGATTTACATGTATTTTGTCGGATAAGGAAACTCGTGATACCAACACGTGTATCTCGACGAGTACATTGACTTTCGTAATAGGCTCGAAGTCATTTGACAAGGAATTAGTCAAGTGAGCCTCCACTCGACTTGAGTCGAGGATGAGAGAAAAGCAAGGGATTTAAATGCAAAAAGAGGGCTTATGTAATAGAGATGGACTCCTTTGAGTTCATTTCACCTAAGTCCATTGCAGAGAAAAACCCTAGACACTCTTCATCTTCTTCCTTCTTCCATTCTTCTTCATCAATGGTGATGTATGAGGTGATTTAAGAGACTTTTGAAGAGAGTTGCAGCTCCTTCATCTTCTCCATTTTCTTCTTTCCTTTTTCTTGAAGATAAAGCTTGTGGGAGGATCCAGATTTCTCTTCACAAAGGCCACAAGGCTTGAAATTTGGGGGTTTCTCATCTCAAGTTCAAGCTACGTAAGGATTTCTAGCCAATAGACTTCAAAAGGCCAGTATAAATGTTCATTTATGATGGGAATGCTAATTTGTAAGTTTTCTTGAGTTATAAGAGATGGGTTCTCAAACCCTTTCTTTGTTATAGAATGGAAATGATTGATGGCTACTCCAAATGAGTGAGTTTTCTTGGATTCTTTAGGTTATTGAAGAGATTTGAGTTCAAGGAACTCAATTTGGGGAAAATTGCTTTAGAAGTTCTGAAGCTTGAAAATATGGTCCTGGGTGAATTTCGGCTAGCTGCAAGGCTAACCATGAAGCCAACCGTCGGAATCTGTAAAATGGGCGAGCTTCTGAAAGGCTAAATGCCAAATTTCGGTTAGCCGAAATTCAAATTTCGGCTAGCCGCGAGGTAACCGAAATTGAGTCAGAATTCCTGTAAAAAATGTCAGCTTCTGGAAAGCTGACCGCGAGCTAACCGCGAAATGGCGGTTAACCGAAATTGAGATTTCGACTAGCCGCCAGTCAAATTTCGGCTAGCCGCCAGCCACATTTCGGCTAGCCGCCGACCAAGTTTCGGCTAACCGCCAGTGAACCTGATACTGGCCAAATATTAGTTGTGAGTAAAAATTTGGCGGTTCGATCGATTGGGAGTAGATTTTGGAATTGTGGGTGGAAAATTTTGGGAACTAAATGCACACATTAAATATATAAATGTGATGTCCATCGAAGAATAATACGTGTATTTGGTAACTGATGTTTCCACCTAATTAGTTGTCTAGATGTGAAAGAAAGTTGAGTAGAAACGGAAATAGATAGGGAGTTTCTAACTCGTATAGGACAACATTGAATAAATACAATGAACTAATGAACAGTTACTAAAGGTAACGATGTAATGATTAATGATACAATGAACAGTTACTAAAGGTAACAACACAACAATTAATCCTACTGTAGTAGATGAATGGGGTGTTTCGGAGCTCCGTGGTGATGCCAGTGATCTCTGATTAAGACGTTGGTAGATCCCACATATAGACTGAAAAGTCACTGAATTGATAAGTCACCTAATAATATTGGACTGAATAGTCCCATAAGCCATCTAATGAATATTCAATGCAATCAATGAAATGATATGTAATGAATGAAATGAATGAAATGAACTGACTAGCTATTTCCATTGGGAAGAAACTGAATTGATGAGAATTATGCTGTTGTAGTTGTAATTTAGGCACTGTTTATTAATTGACTGTACTGTACATGATATTATACTGTTCTAAATTTAATTGTCTAGAGTTATTACGTGAGAAATGGACAGAGTTAGCATGAAATATCATAGATTTGTTTATACATTGCTAAACCGTTGTGTTCATAGTGTTACTGATGGCATTACAGGCCCAGTTGCCCGTCCCGGCCTTGCAGAGGCCGCGCTGCCTGCGGAGGAGGCCCATCCGATTCCTCCAGGATGATTGATAGAATGGGCATAGATCGGAGGGCGAATGAAATTGAATTATTTTGATAAATACTTTTGTAATAATTAATTTTGAGATATAAACAGATGTCATCTGCATTGTATTTGATTATGTAGTGGTGGACTTATTTAGTCTATAATTTTGTATATGTGAACTTTACTTTTAATGTAAAGTTACTTATTGTCAATGTATATATATGTTTCCGCAAAAATGTACATTTGACAGGTATGCATGTCAGATCCCTTGTGAGTCTTGTCTTAACTTCGGTTAGTTCAAGATTTACGGGAGTAAGTACGATCGCCTTCGCGACCCGGGGTCAGGCCCCGATCAGTCCGGTCTCGGGCCCGCGTCGTGACAATTCCCCTACTAATTATAGCTATTGCTTTAGTCAGTGGTAGTAATGTAATGCTGTAGCAGATGCAATAGTTCTATTTTTGTTGTTATTCGGGTTATTAGTAGTATTAACACTAACACTACTACTGACAACAAAATCATAGTCATTTTCATCGCAACCATGCAAGTTTTTTCAATGTCACCATGCTTTGGTGTTAATGGTGTTGGTTTTTGTGTAGGATCTTAGTGTGGGGAGATGGTTACTACAATGGTGCTATAAAAACGAGGAAGACAGTGCAGCCCATGGAGGTAAGCACCGAGGAGGCATCCCTACAAAGGAGCCAACAACTGAGAGAGCTCTATGAGTCACTTGCAGCGGGGGAGACCAACCAACCAGCCCGGCGGCCTTGCGCCGCTCTCTCCCCGGAGGATCTAACAGAGTCTGAGTGGTTCTATCTCATGTGTGTCTCCTTCTCCTTCCCACCTGGGGTTGAGTATGTCTCTCTTTCTCTCACCTCTTTCCTTTACATGACCTTTTATTTTATTGTCCTATGTGTCTATTACTTGTGAATTTTCTAGTAACTTTGTGAATTTGTTCTCTTCTTTTTCATCTGGCCTTTAGTATACTTGATGGTAAGATAACTAAGACAATTGGTACCATTGGTCATAACCTAACATCAAGTTCATGAAACAATCAAGGTTTTTTCCCCCTTGTAATGGTTGCACCCCTCATGTAATGGGTGTCATCACGGTTTAAATTAATGGCTGTTTTATAACAGTTTCGCCTGTTACATACTAGTTGGAGAGGTAACCATTATGATACAAGTACTCATACAGATTAGTACTAAAACACCATTATTTATTTCTTGTGCCTGATATACATATTGTTTTATATTAATGTCTTTACATAAAACATCCTAAAAGCTAGCCATTAATTATAATGAAGTTTTAGATGAAACATGGGATTGTTATGTCAATGTGATTCCTTGGAAACAAGAAAATCATGCCTCGAAACTATGTTCATGGTACTCGTTTTGTTGTCGTGGTCTAGAAGATTTTATCTAATAGATAATATTCTCAAGAAGACTATAAAAATCATTGAAGATTTTCCATTTTCGGTTTTTAAGATTTCTTTTAATGTTTTTCTCCTAAATGAGAATTAACATGGATTCCAAGGTTCTCTCTTTCTAACACATGCACATGCATATATGCTTACACTATATTGATGCTAATCTTTGAATGAAGAACACCACACACACCTTTTCCTTTCTATATATGTGCCTATAAATTAAGAACAAAGCGCAATACAAAGCAATTAACAAGTAATAAAAACAAACAAGAGAGCAAGAACACATCATAATTTTATATGAAAAATATTAATCTTCCTTAGTTAACCATTTTACTAAAACCTTAACATGTTAGTAGAGGCAACAAAAATGCTTTTCAATATTTTTCCGTAGGTGGTACCCCATTAGCGCACTTTTAGTGACACACATATTATTTTTAGCACCGAGTTGTTCCTAGTAGAATTTGAACTCATAACTAATTGCCTTTGATACCATATTAAACTTCATCAGCTAATTGATTTTACCAAAACCTCGAATAATAGAGGCAATGAAAATACTTTTCTACACTCACCCTTGGGTGGAACCCAATTTTTTCTAACAAAAAACCCTTTAATGCAAGGGGAAAAACCATGGACCAGATCTAGAATCATCCACTATAAAATATGGCTATAATACCTCCTCTAGTCAAAACTAGATGTTGCCAATCTTCAACAATCTTCAATGGTGGAATACATGTAGGAAATCGTGTGGCCCGCATGCCATGGGTCCCACGTCAGTTCAAATAAGGCTGATGCCAACAGAGAATACAATCCCACTTAACGTAAGACTTGATCTAGTCCCACTAATAAGACTCCCAATAGGATTAGTGGATGTGGGTTTCTTAGCGAAGAAGTCTCTAGTAAGTGTGACTCTTTGAGACTTGTCTATATAAGATAAGGGAGCCCTAGGGTTGGGTATTATTCCATCTCATAGGAAAGACAAGAGGCAAAGAGATTCACGGAACATTCCAATCACCGGAACGCACATGGATCTCCGGTTGCGTGTCGGAGTTTCCGTGTCCAAATCCATTAATTGCTAACTGTTCTTTCGTTGGCTACCCATTATATTCTAAAGGATATCTTGTATATGATCACGATAACAGGATAGTCATGGAATGCCGAGATGTATTTTTCCTTGAGGATCCGACGGTCAGTCCTAGAGTATAACCACAATATGTGGAATTATATGAAATCTCTAAGGGCAAGGGGATTCAAGCAAGTGGGGGTTCCAACGTTGGACATAGAATTCCTGGCCAGGACCCACTTGAGGTGATTGAAAAACCTAATGAGCCGATTGGCTGGCCGATTCTAGCGAGGAAACAGCCGTCATATCTAGATGATTATTGTAGTTTATTGGAAACCGTGCAAGATTTAGATCCTAACTCCTACTCTCAAGCGATCATAGAACTGGATGCAC
Source organism: Umbellularia californica (assembly GCA_028538565.1). Lineage (NCBI taxonomy): Eukaryota > Viridiplantae > Streptophyta > Magnoliopsida > Laurales > Lauraceae > Umbellularia > Umbellularia californica. The sequence goes on from JAPQWN010000003.1 coordinate 33,998,614, forward strand.
AGTATTGGTTAGAGGCTATGAGAGATGAGATATAATCAATTGAAAAGAACAAAGTATGACAATTGGTTGATCTTCTAAAAGATCGAAAAGTCATTGGATGTAAATGGGTTCTTAGAAAGAAACTAAAGTCGGATAGATCCTTAGACAAATATAAAGTACGGCTAGTAGCAAAGGGACTCATACAAGTGAAAGGAATAGATTACGAGGAGACTTTTTCTCCGGTTGTAAAATTCCAATCTATATAAACCTTAGCAGCATTGGTAGCATGTCGTGACCTTGAATTGCACCAGTTGGATGTGAAAACCGCATTCTTGAATGGCGAATTAGAAGAAGAAATTTATATGAAATGACCCGAGGGGTTTGTAATGCAAGGTCACGAGGAGAAAGTGTACAAACTTAATAAGAAATTGTATGGATTGAAACAAGCTTCGAGACAATGGTATAGAAAATTTCACCAGGCCATAAGTGACATAGGATTTGTCCCCAATAATACAGACATGTGTTTCTATATTAAAAGCAATTGGAGTAGTTACTTATATTTGTAATTATATATGGATGACATTTTGATCGCTGGTGATAAATTAAAAGCCGTAAATAAAATCAAACAATGGTTAAAGTCAAGATTCAAGATGAAAGATATGGGTGAGGCAAAGTATGTCATTGGCATTGAAATAACTCGTGATCGTATGAATAAGTTATTGACTTTATCAAAGGGATCTTACTTGAAAACCGTGTTGAAACAGCTTGATATGGCTATATGTAAACCAACTGACATTCCCATCTGCAAGAGCATAAAATTGTTAAGCAATTAGGAACCCACAAATGAGCAAGATAGAAAGTGATGAGAATGAAACCTTAAACTCAAATTGTGGACAGCATCATATATGCGATGCTATGTTCGAGACTAGACCTTGTATTTGCCGTGGGTCTTGCAAGCAAATTCCTAAGTAACCTAGGATTACAACATTGGTATGTGGTTAAAAGGATTCTGCGGTACATCAAAAGAACAATGAATCTTCGCTTATATTGTCAAGGAGAAGCCCTGGAACTGCGCCGCTACTCTGATACAGATAGGGTTCGTGATTTAGACCAGAGAAAGTCGACAACCGGCTATGTGTTTGCCTTAGGAGGAGGTGCAGTTTCTTGAGGTAGAAAGAAGGTGCAATTTCATGGGGTAGCAAGAAACAGACCTTTACGGCTATGTCAACAGCCGAAGCAAAGTATATAACCTATAGTACAACAGTCCAGGAGGCTCTTTGGTCAAAATATTTCTTAACTGATTTGGAAATAATTGGAGAAAAAGAACATGTCCCAATGAACGTCGATAACACATCTGTTATGTCCATAGTGAGCAAAAGTTCAATAGCCGATCAAAACATGTTGAAATAAAGTATCACTTTCAGCAGAGAGAAGGCTGAAAAGAATGATATAGAAATTTTTTATATTCCTTCGGAGGAATTGAAGGCTGATGCTCTCACCAAGGCATTGCCTACAAGGTTTTTGTAAGGCATGTGATGCGCATGTGACTGAGATATGTTTGATGTACGTGGCATTTATGCTAAGTGGAAGATTGTAGGAAATCGTGTGGCCCGCATGCCACGGGCCCCACGTCAAATCAAACAAGGCTTATGCCAACAGAGAATACAATCCTACTTAATGTAAGACTTGATCTGGTCCCACTAATAAGATTCCCAATATGATTAGTGGATATACGTTTCTTGGTGAAGAAGTCTCTTGTAAGTGTGACTCTTCGGGACTTGTCTATATAAAATAAGGGAGCCCTAGGATTGGGTACATTTTATTTTATAGGAAAGATAAGAGGCGAAGAGATCCGTGGAGCTTTTCAATCACCGGAACGCACATAGATCTCTGGCCACGTGTCAGAGTCTCCGCATCCAAATCCATTAATATAACAAAAAAGGGGCAAGGAGAATACCTCAAATGGGAATACAAAATTCTTTCAAACCAAATATTGAAATGGGCAAAATGATGTCCCTCTTGATGTTGATTGAAATGAATTTGCACTCTTCTTCAAACTTAAGCTTCTTCCTCTCTTCTAATCCCTTGGTTGAGAGAGGAATGCCAAAGTCCCTTCTTTCTTCTCTAAATTAGAATTTTAATGGTACTTTTGTTAAAACATGCACTTTTTTGTTATGAAAATGGAATCTAAAACATACACTTCTCCTTTCTTGGAAAACTTGCTAAGCAAGCACACTCATTGGTATAACCAATGGGTAAAAGATTTTTGGAACGATAGAGCCCAATGCGCGCCACATAGGTGCCACCTCTAATTCATCATGAGGATGAAACTCAACATGAACCCTACTGATTGAAACCCACCCAGGGTCGAGTCATGAAAAGGGGCATGTCAAGCCTACTATTCAGATGGGCCTCACTTGAAGTAGATTTCCTTAAAATAATTTAAATAAAGCATGATATCAGGCAAAAGAGATCGGCCTGATTTTATACATTAGGTGGCAGAGTAGGTAGTAGCTATTAGAAGTCATCTCTTTCTTAGTCAGTTTTCTAATTTTCTAAGTTGTAGGGATTTGTTTCCATTTTGTAATTGGCCATTATCTATTTAGTAGGAAATAAGGAATGAAATAAGGCATCGATGGAATTATCTGAAAACCATGCTCGCACAATCTCGCCCATCCATCCTTGAGATTAAACAAATCTATCCTAATAAGTTCTTATCAATCAATCAATTCTTATCATCTAGTATTAGAACATCAATCCTGACATGGCCAACTTGGCTACCAATTCCAAGAACGAAGTACTAACCATGATGGTCGAGAAACTTGATGAACAAGTCAGGCAATGTCTTGGGTCATTCCAAGATATTAAGGTGGCCTTGGCCGCCATGGATGCTAAGCACGATTGTATTCTCTCGCTCCTACCTAAGTGAGACAATGAGAACAAGGAGGCATTGAATAATAGTAATGGCTCGAATCAGAATGGACATCTTCGGACTCGCATCGCGAGATTGGACTTTCCAAAATTCTCAGGTGAAAGAATCTACATCGTGGGTCTATCGAGCCAATCAGCTCTTTTAACACCAAAATATAGTGAAGGATCAAAATGTCCTATTGGCTTATTTTCGTTTAGAAAGAGAAGTTGTACAGTGGTTTCAATGGTACAAAAAAACTCAAAAGGACTTGACATGGGCGACGCTGCAGAAGGCTATTTCTGTGTATTTCAAATCAACCAATTATGTGAACTTCGACGAAATGGTCTCTTGCATCCGCCAAACGGGCACAATGTGAGAATATCAAACCCAATTTGAATGTTTGGCAAATCAGGTAACTGGGTGCCCAGAGAGGGCGTTGGTTGGGTGTTTCATTGGAGGGTTCAAGGACAAGATAACGGACGAGACCAAAATACTTAAGCCATAAAACAATTATGCTGCGATTGGCCTCATTCGCATGCAAGAGGAGAAGCTACAACAAGTACGCCAAGCAATACGACCCCCACCCCAACCAAACCCCCTTCCATAACCAAGACAAACAGGGCAACGTGTTGGTCCACCTATTCGTCTGCTCACATGGGCCGAGACGCAAGCTCGGAGGGAGATGAGATTTTGCTACAATTGGGATAAGACATTTGGGCCGGGACATATGCGAAAATCAGCAGATCTTCTTCTTAAAAGTTACAGATGAATTGGAAGATCCATTAGATGAGGACACGAAGGAAGAAGAGGACTCTCCAACCATATCAATTGAACGTCCCTGTGTTGAGTGACAGTGGCAACATTCATAATTTCATTAGCGATAAGTTACCCACACATAGATCACCCTCTTTTGATGTTTTAGTTGCTGATGAAAATAAGCTTGAATGCTCGGCTAAATGCATTGGCCTTACAATTGACATTTAATGATGTCAGTTTCGATTAGACATGTATTTATTACCATTAAAAGGATCAGATGTTGTCTTAGGCGTGCAATGGCTTCAAACATTATGTCCAGTTGTGAGGGATTTTTGGAAACTCACCATGGAACTCACCTTGGGTGGGCGTTGAAATAACCTACAAGGCCAATCTCAGGCCACATATATCCAGTTGCGGTTCAGTCCATTTAGCATATTTTACAGAATCCAACTTTAGGCTTCCTCGTACAGTTGTTCTCATCGGGTGAAGGTAAGCTTATACACCTTTTTGAAGATACACTTTCTCTCACACATAGTTTCTCCAAAATCTTTGAGGAACCAAAGAGATTACCCCTTCCACAATCCTACAATCATCATATCCCTTTGATACTAGGTGCCCCACCAGCCAATGTGTGGCCCTATAGGTACCCTCATTTTTAAAAAAAAAGATGAAATTGAGAGAATAGTCAAAGAAACGTTAACATACAGAATCATTCAGCCTAATTCGAGTCCATTTTCTTCACTAGTTCTGTTAGTTAAGAAAAAGATGGAACATGGGCGTTTTGTGTCGATTATCGTTTACTCAATCAAATTATGCTAAAAGATAATACCTAATAACTATGATCAATGAGTTATTAGATGAATTGCATGGGGCCGAATATTAATCCAAATAGGATTTACATTCCGGATTCCATCAAATCTGTGTTCAAAATGAAGACGTGCACAAAACTACATTTTGAGCACATGATGGCCATTATGAGTTTCTCGTCATGCCATTTGGGCTTACAAATGCCCTAGCTACATTTCAAAGTGTTATGAATGATGAGTTATATCCCTTCCTTTGGCGATTTGTACTCATATTTTTTGATGATATACTGATTTATAGCCTGTCTTGGGAGGTGCATCTCCACTAGCTTTCCATCAATTTTCCAAGTACTCAGCCAAAACTGCTGCCAAGATAATCATCCGTGAGGTGGCAAAACTTCATCGTATGCCACGTTCCATCATTTCTTATTGGGACCCGATCTTCATCAGTGGGGTTTGGAAAGAATTCTTTACTCAACAAGGGACCAAGCTGAAATCGAGCATAGCCTACCATCCGTAAATGGATGGTCAAATAGGTGTTTGGAAACATACTTGCGCTGCTTGACTTCAGACTGACCCAAGCAAAGGTTCAAATGGCTACCTTGGGCAGAATTGAGCTATAACACATCATATCATACGGCCATTAAAACGATTCCATTCGAAGTTGTGTATGGTCGACCACCACCATCAATTTCCACCACAAATGCACAAGTTGAGCAAAATCTGTTGGATAGAGATGCACTCTTGCATGATCTCAAACTCCATCTACACACTGCCCATAATAGAATGGAAGTTCAATAGGCTAGACACAATGTTGAACGTACATTTGAGGTGGGGGAAAATGATATATCTGTTGGAATTAGATGGGCCTCGTGGACAGATTTAAAAACTTTTGACCCACTTGACTCAGGGATTAAGTACCCATAAGGCCATAAACCGTATCCAGGATGCAATCCCTCATTCTCATTAATCATATACACCAATAAAACCCATCTAGAAGATAAAAATCACCAACATCATGCATCCAAACAATCCACAACAAATAGAGAAGCAGATTATACATTTGGAGCCCGATAATGCTCTAATGAAGGAGAAGACAATTAACTTGATCAAGAACTCTTCTTGAAGCAATTTAGGATCTCCAAGACCTTATTGTCTTCCACGCTATGACCCGCTATCAGATCTCTTTTCTCAATAAGATTGGTGGAAACTTCAAGAGAAAACCCTACTAGAAACTCCAAGGAACTAGAAGAGAAAGAGAGGAGAGAGATGTGCAACTATTGCACACAAAAATGGGTCTGGACGTTTTTCTCCAATGGTGGACGTCAAAGTGGGGTTAATTCCCCTTTTTATAAACTTTCAAGCCTCCTCTTTTCCTAATTGAAATAGAAGTTCAACTCCTATTACAAATTAGTAACTTTCTCCCTTTCTAATTACTATAGAAGTCTCACTTCCACAACAAGTAGTAAGTATACTATTACCACTATTAGAAGTCCTATTTCAAATAGAAATAGTAACTTTCTAATTCCTTCCTTTTAGAGTTCAAGTAGGATTAGTATCTTTCTAATAATTTGGGCTAGCGTGAGGACTACTAGGGATTCCATAGAAAGCTGGCTCCAACTAGGACACCACGACCCCATATCTCATGTGTAATCCGGGCCTAAAGTTAATTGCAAATAATATCATTATATAAATGCAATTGCACTCCAGTCTTAGGAATAAATTACAAAGACGATCCTAAACTTCTCGATTACCACAAGTAAGCCCCCCTATCAATATCCATGAATCAATTGGAATAAATTTGTCTCTTCCAATCTTAGATCTACATCTTGTTATCCTTGAGCCCCCAATTAATCACAGTGATCATCAGTACCATCTAATTAACTCTTGATCGAGATGGGTGCGTACTTACTAATGACAAATCCATTAATTGGCACAATAGGATAATATAGATAGATTCCATCTTGACCATTAGATGTTCCTACAGTCTTACTACCACGTACCCAAGACACCGAGGTGTCAACCTATAGTTGACCTCACTTATTGGTGACTCAAAGCAAATGAATAGATAGAAACTTGAGCTCATCAACGTCTTACGATTGAGAGCCTATTGCTAGAGAATTATGAGAGCAAACTTTAAAATTGAGACAGTATTCCATAATGTGCTTCTCATGGTCATTCAATACATTCAATGTACCAGCACCGTGATCTAGAATCTTATATTTTGATGATCGAGACAAATCACACTATCTTATAGTGATCAATGTGCTACAACCTTATAGATGAGATGCTCAGTCTCATCACTGGTTGTGAAGATATATAAGTATAAGATTTGTGACACATGTCTCCCGTGTGTGGATCTCATCCATGCACATATATCACATCTAATATATTAATGGGACCCAATTCAACTTATGAATCATCATGTCATATGTATTGGTCATGTACATTAAGTAATAAAATATCATTTATCTCATGAAAAGAAAGCACGATATTTTGATAAATAAAGAAATTATTCAATTTATTATATCATCTGATGGATTGAGTTCATACAATTTAGCAATATCTACACCTCCAATTATACTGGCAAGCTACTATGGTCAAGCATTCCAATGAAAAATTGCTGCCTGATTTTTTGGATCATATAAAATTCTGGAATATATTGGGCCAGTCGCTTACAAATTAGATCTATCGACAAAATCACATTTGCACCCAATTTTCCATGTGTCATTACTCAAGAAATGTGTTGAATAGGGAGTACCAATCCACCCCAAGCTTTTAGCTATAATAGATGCTGGGACTATAGACCCACTGCCAGTTGAGCTTCTTGATCATGGTGGGTAAAATGAGGAAAGAAATTTATCCACAAAGTGTTGATTCGTTGGGAAAACCTGCCAACTGAAGATGCGACACGGGAAGATCTAGGCATGTTGAAGCGAGATTTTCCTAATCTGGACCTTGAGAACAGGCCAATTTTGAAGGGGGAAGGAGTCATAGAGACCCAGCCCAGTAGGGGTGTACATGGATCGGATTGGGCCAAATCCGTCACCAATCCGTTACCTACGGATTGACGGATTTGAAATCCATCACCGATCTGTAGGTATTAAAATCCAATCCGATCCGATCCGTGGATGAACGGATCGGATCGGATTAATCCGTTCAATCCGTCACTGTACATTATATGGAAAAAAAGTGAGTAGGGAAAGTATTATATGGAAAAATGGGTAGGGTTTTCCGGTTTTGGCCTTTTGGGGATAAATAGTGATAGGGAATAATTACATTTGAGCCCCTATAATTTTTCTTTTTTTTATATTTAGACATCTTAATTTATATCTAGACCCCTTATTTTTATTTTTTATATATATTTAATGTCAACGGATCGGATCGGATTAAATCCGCGGATTGAGGATGAAATCTGCCATCGATCCGTTGCTAACGGATTACAGGATTTTTAATCCGTCACCAATCCGTTTACCTTCGGATCGGATTAAAATCCGCGGATCGGATCGGATTGACGGATTGACGGATTTTTGTACACCCCTACAGCCCAGGGCTGAGTCATGAGAGGGGCCCTCTCAAGTCCTACTATTCTGATGGGCCTCATTTGAAGTAGGTTTCGTTGAAATAATTTAAATAAAGCATAATATTAGGCAAGAGAGATCGACCCGATTTTATGCATTAGGTGGCAGAGTAGGTAGTAGCTATCAGGAGTCATCTCTTTCTCAGTTAGTTTGCTCTAAATTGTAGGGGTGTATTTTCATTTTTGTAATTGGCTATTGTTTATTTAGTAGGACATAAGGAATGGAATAAGGCATCGATTGAATTATCTCAAAATTGTACTTGCACAAGGAGTCTTGTTCATCCTCGAAATTGAACAAATCTATCCCAATTAGTTCTTATCACCTACCCAACTCATCATGAGGATGAAGCTCAACATGAACCCTACCCAACATGGTTGAATATATTTTGACTCGAGCAGAATTTCACTACAAAAAAGTGACTTTTAGCGGCAGAAAAATTCGCATTTCCCAGTTTTCCCTAGTTAAAAGTCGAATGGGTGTGATTTTTTTCGGGGAAATTTTTTTTCCACCGCTAAAACTGTTGGAAAAGCCTAGACGGTGTGTCCTAAGGCAAAAACGACAATTTTATGGGTGAAAAAAAATTTCTGTCACTAAAAATGTCTTTTAGCGATAGAAAAAAGCGGGTTTTTTTGCCGCTAAAAGTCACTTTTTTGCAGTATTTCTTGTTTTATTGAGTCTACCATGAAATAGATGTGATTAATTGGTATGTGCTAGCTCAAGCCAAAGATGTCACTTTGACTGGAGTAATATTTGGCACATAAGCATTCGAGGGAAGATTCAATGGCATACATTCATGCATTTTGCTCCCAATTTCACTCCTAGTGACAACAACAGCTCCATGGACTTTGTTTCACGCAATCTTTTAAACCAAACTGCTCTTTATACGGAAACATGAAACGAATGGTAATAGGACTCAATTAAATGAAAATGCTTTTCAAACTGGACTCTTCAATCGATGAGTTTCTCTTGATTTTATTTCTTCATCATCATCATCATGAACACTCGGTGAAGTTATCTAAACATTCTAAACAACATCCATCTGATTGATGAGTAGTAGAAATCAACTGATCAATGGTTTGTTTAAGAGGTTTGAGATTTGATAGTAAAATTCAACTAATCGTAGTGATAATTTTATTCTTCATCTAAAAGGTTTGAGCAGTCTAGGTTCATTGATAGGGGCTTTATCTGTTTAAAGATGAAAGTAGTGTCCACTCATTCAAATGAATAGATAAAAATTGTGTCAACTCATTCAAATCTAGTAATTAACTTGGTTGAAATTCTGGGTCCATCATGGATGTATACTAAGACTTTGGATCAAGACCAAATGCGCGCCCAGCGAATCAAATAAGGGTATTGAGTTGCTGATTATATCTTAATTAAGGAGTAGTTGGGGTGGGTCTTTGACCACATTATTAGATCATTGCCTTGTATGAAGTCTTTGCCAAATTCCATCAATTGGGTCGCTTTCTCTCCAAGACCAAGAATGTGGCCATGGTTGGGCATGAAAGAAGATGGAGGACTGGAGAATTGACAAAGTAATTAGCCATGAGAATTGTATGGATGAAATCTCATTGGATCTGGCCCTTTCCTGATTGGTCAATGACAAGATGATTAATTAATGATGTTTTCCATGAGTGGTTGAGAATCATCTTGGCCCATTGCTATAAGTATATCTATGGGACTACTTGAAAAATCTAAATGGATAAAAATCATATTCCTAGTGAGAGTGGAAATTAGCTAGGTGACATAAAAGGTGAGAGTGATTTTGAGTATTTCAAAGTAGAGCCATTTTAGTGGATTTAAAGTGCTGAATAAGAAAATGGTTCTTTTAAGAGAATCCCAAGTCAAGAAGCTAAGCTTATCGGCTGCCCACGTTTTCCACTTTGAGAAGTTCACAGAGAAGTTCACAGTAAAACATATGATGTATCACAGATGCAGGCCCACTTGGTTGGATCCCAGCTACTCATGATATAATGGTATGCCCAATCCAACCTACTTAGAACTTCTTTCACATGTCATATTTTATTACTCTTGTTGGATCAAAGACCTCAACCGTGATAACGACTCATAAAAATAAATTAAATAAAAGTACCTATTTAGAATTTCTTTGTGGAATGTCATAGAAGATGGAATGTTTCTTTGGCAAGAAGGGAAGTCCGAGGAAAGTGGTCAGGGTTTACTTTCCTCTCTCGCAAGAAGAAATAACATGAAAATTTTGATTTTATTGTTCTAAGAGTTTTGCCACACGATATTATGATTCCATGGAGTCGTTATTGCTAATTATGCAATGTGGCATAGTAATTAGAAATCACTTTGACTTCTTTGATATACGACGAGTCGACTTGACTCAATAGAATAATTGTTGGAAAACCATGGTGGGACCCACTGCCATTTTGATAGCATAGGGCTCATCTACTTAGAAGCTCCTTCTGAGGGCATGTTAATTTGTTTGCCATGAAATAGAGTATAGAAGGTTGATGTTTTATTCAAAAATGTGTTTGGGGAGATTAGACAGGTAAGGTAGCTGGCCATTAGGGTTTTGTGAGAAAAAAGTTTACTTGGAGACTGATTGCATGAAGAGAATATCACACTCCAATTGGTAAACATGCATAAGATGCCTGCCTAGTTGGAGTTGGGACATTTTCTAACCAAACAAATATCCATCATAATTGCACTTATCCCGCCGATTTATTGTAGGATCTATGATAAGGCGAAAAAAAGCTTGTCGACAAGGCAAGTGACATGCCTTCAAAATAACTACAATTATCGCTAGGGGTGCAAAATCTAACCTGCCCCGCAAATCTGATTGTATCTGACCTGCATTTGACCTAGGTAATCGAACCTGAAAAATATAGGCGCCATCAATAACACATAAGAAAAACTTGACCGACATTTAGATGGGTCGGGTTAAGGATGACTTTAACAACCTGTAAACCTGCTTCACAAATTGTTAAGATCTTAATCTCATGATCACATGCTTTCTTCTTCTAATTCCCACGCAGAGACATCTACTCTTCTTTATCCCCTATCAAATATGCCTTCTTTAAGCACTATTGTACTTCACTGTCCACATGCAGAGGTCCCAACCAACTCCATTAACACAAAGCTATTCTTGGAAGTAGTTCTTGACAAAACAAATGAACAATGCAGTGCTTTCCATAGCACATTCAAGTTGATTGTTAGCTACTTACCTCTCCCAGCTCTCATGCATCTCTTTCAATCTTCTTTCCATTCATGGGAGAGACACAGTAGAAGGTGAGAGAAATTCAAAACTGAGATAGATGCTTTTGAAGACATTCAAGGACTCAAGACAAAGGAGATTGTTGGAGATTCAAATTCTCTCACCCAATTGTCTATCTGATGAAATCTTCATGTCATGTGTAAGTAATGCATGGCAGAGGATGGTGACATGAGCTAGAAGTTATATCCATTAATTGCAGTGTGTATGCTTGTGTATAGTGTTGGTGGCATAGTTCTAAAGCTCTGGGTCCTGTCCTTTGTATTGCCAACGGTATAGTTGTTTAGTAGTAAAATGAAGGTGGGGTTGTACCCGACTGTCACCCCTCTCTCCCTCTTCAACATCTCTCTACCATCAACCTGTAAGTGCATCTCCAGACATTACCTGGTTAGCACCCAAAGAACCTGACCCGGAAAGCTTGGGTATGAGCCCTTTTAGGCCTGAGTTGATGGTCGGGTCATTCCTCCACTGATTGAGCCTGGGTCCAGGTCCAGCTGGGTCATACATAATTACATGTGTCAAGAGCTGGCAAAAGACAACCCGGTCAGCATAATATACGGGTCAGTCGCGGATCAATTTTTTCTGAGCCACATTTAATTGAGTCAAGTAGGGCCTTTATTAGCTTTACTTAAGAACATTCTTGTTTGCTCGTCTCTTAGGAGGATTGTGGATATAAAAAAAATACAATGAATGTGGCATAAATAAAATAAAACTATCAAGTAGTTTCCTTGCTGTTTTCTCATCAAGCTGACACAAAACCAGAGAGAAGGGTATAGGATCATGATCCAGGCCTGTGACTATATTTTCAACCCAACATCAGTAGAGCTTAGGTTTGGTTTTAGATCCTATAAGGATTATTCATTTAGATCTTATCTAATTTTTAGGAATTAACTTACCGAGTTGTGTTTGATTTAAACTTGGTATATGGTCAGAGCATTAGAGGACTTAGCTTTGGATGCGGATTGTGTGGGTCAACCTGACCTGCAGTAACCCGCAATGGCTACGAGGGTTAATGTGAGTCGGGTCAGATTGATCTGTAGCGGGTGTAGGTTAGGCGTATAATGAGTTAGGAACGTCTAGCCCATTAAACCCAGCCCGACCCACTTGTTACCTGAGTATGCGATTTAATAAGTACATAATTGGGCTCTAAGGCGATGCACACTCAGGTTCACTGCATCCACTGGTGTGAAGGCCGGGTCCAAGTATGTGTCTTGGTATAGGTACATTGATCAGATCCTTATACAACTGTTACTCACTGTTGGATTAAAGTTCGTAAGAATGATACCTTGTAAGATCATTTCGGTTGAGTGCTATAGATAAAGGGGTTCTGATGATCTAAAAGGAGTTGATATTTTGTTTACGTTAGGTCTTATATAGATCTTTTGATCCCCCACGTCTCTCATAATTAGCATGGCCTATGGTGGTCCCCACAAGGGGTGCTCATGAGAGGGTGGCCCATATCATATATATGGGGTTATATTTTTTGGTACCTCTCATAGTTTCTATGGGAGATGAATATTATGAGGCGTGAGCACCCTTCATCTTAACAATTCGCATTTGTAATTGTTTAATGGCTTAAATAAAAATACCACATTTCACATGTCATATGATATTGGATGGGGTTGGTTTTTTTTTCTCACATACCAAGCCCTTATCAATATCTTTTAATTTCCCATGCTCTTGACACTCATCCAGGCAGGGCTCTATGAAGTTATCTCACTCATTTCACCTTCTCACTGAAACCTATCCATATTATATATATATAGTGCAAAGTTGTTCTACGTTAAAAAAAATACATAGATGATCTGACAGAATGCAGGTGTGTAGTTTACCAGGAAAGGCTTATACAAGGCGACACCATGTTTGGTTGACTGGTGCAAATGAAGCTGACAGTAGAGTCTTCTCTAGGGCAATTCTTGCCAAGGTAAACCCAAATGAATGGCTAAGATTCATCCTATATGTGCATTCTTTGTCACGATAAAATGTCTTTCATGTAGGTGGCTATTTTGTGCTTATGCTTTTATGATGATCTTCCCTTTTATTTTAGTCCCAAATAGGCATTTGATAAACAGCAAAGGGATACATTTTTGCATAAAGAAGACAGAAAAAGAGATGACATGACTAACCTGGCCCATAATCACCTTTATATTTGGACCGTCGAGATGGTGTTTTAGTGCTCCGCTGTCCGTGGGCAGACCTACATATATTCTTCTGGGGGAAATTGCCCCATCAGATCTTGGTTAGCTTCCGAAACCCACATGAAAAGTATTCGTTCTCTCCCGGAACCCATATAAAAATCTTGGGTTTGCCCCCAAAACTCACTACTGGTTTAGATCCATCCCCTTAAATGAAAATACGGGTCTGCCACTTGATTTGACCCTTGTAAGAGCCATCTTTTTCCCCATAATACACTCCTCCCATTGACGGGCATTGCCAGATTTCACTTCAGTAAGAGTGATATACATGGTAAGCTTGATCAAATACATGTTTGAAGCAACAGTTCATTCATCTGATTTTAACAAACTTGGGCCCAGTTCCTATCCATGGATTGCATTTGTTACGAGCCACTTAGCTCAAAAGCTGGCCCCAGAAGAATATAGAATGATGTAGTGAGCACCAAAACTCATATCAAGATAATTTCTTATGCATTGTTTCCAGTGAGACACATCACTCATGCTGCTTTATACTTGCAATTTGTTTTGCTATTTTTCATCCCAGTTAAAAGTAACTGCTAGTTGTCTGTGTTTGTTCACATCCAATGCCATTGCTGATTTGCTGTGACCATCATGCATCATCAGAGCGCTCGGATTCAGGTATTTCTCATCAACCCATCTTCACATTCTATATTTTTTTTTCCTTCTTACATCTATTTTCACTATTTGAGTTTGAATGCATTTCATGAACTTGCAGACTGTTGTATGCATTCCTCTCATGGATGGAGTCCTCGAACTGGGAACTACAGAGCGGGTGAGGCCTGCATACATATTTTCCACATCAACTGGATCAATTTTTGATTTTCTAGTGTTGGAAATGGGCCACCCCTGTATGGGCCGCTTTCCGAATGAGATTTTGGCTCGTGGGTCAATACTGCATCAAATTTCTTAGCCCAGCATATTATTTGTTACTCACAACCGGGTGTAGGTTTGGGAATTTTCTTTTCCTGAGGTAGGGTGACCACCCTGACCTGACCTGCCAACCCAACCTGATAATTCAGGGTAATTAATGGGTCGACGCTAGGTTGGTTCCACAACACTACTCAACTTATGGACTTGAACTGAACCACCTGACCACTTTATTGTACTGTAACCCACAATCCTGGACAATTAGATTTGACTCTTCCTACTGTTAGATCAATACTTCAGGTCAGGTTTGTGTTGGGCCCATAACCATTGCCTTGAAGTTCAACCCTACCTGATCAGAGTTGGGAGACCAATCTAAGACCAATTCTAGACCCAGGGCACATATATAGGTTGAGCTTGATTCTGAACTTAAAGACGAATTAATAAACGAGCTGGACCAAAGTTGAATCCAGGCCAAACAATCTTGACTTAAAAGGATCCTGTGCTGACACAGGTTCAAGAGGATTTGGGTCTCATTCAGCATGCAAAGAGCCACTTCATGGACCACTGTAACCAACAGCATCATCCCAAGCCTGCACTCTCCGAGCAATCCACATCCAACCCTGCATCCTCCCCCGATCAGCTTCGCCACCATTTGACACCCATCCCACCCATGTTATCAGCGGTGGACCCTCAAGTCAAAGAAGCTGAAGCCACCCATGACGAAGAAGATGATGATGGCGAAGACGAGGAAGAGGAGGAAGATGAATTGGACTCTGAAGCCGAAACAGAAAGAGATAGCCCCACAAATGATGCCCCAAATCCCTCACACTTGCATGTACCAGTTACTCATGGTGCTGTCATGGCTCAAGCTGCAGCCGAGCCAAGTGAGTTGATGCAATTGGATATGTCAGAGGACATTCGGATTGGCTCGCCAGAAAACTGTTCTAATAATGTAGAATCAGAGCTCCAGCAGCGCCCTGTTGATCATCAGCGACACACAGAATCCCACCAGGCTGAGTCAGCTCAGCTCTGGCCATTGCTCCAATATGAGTTTGGAGCTGACCCACTGCCTTCAGGTAACAACTTGTTTTGATAACTTACATGGTGAGATGCTGAAAGTGGGCTAACCCATCGCCGTGATGTCCAGGGGAGTGGTGTATAAGTTGGCCTTCACTTGCATAGCCATTTTATTAGGCAATGTGAGTGATGTCATGGCTATAATCTTATCTAAACATGTCTCGAAATTAGAGTGTTCATAAACGTCACGTATGAATCCAGTCTTGAAGATTACAATTTCAACCCAATCTTCTCGATCTTATGCACCTCTCCTTTGAAAGCGTGCTTGTACCGTAAGAGGATTCCATGTGATGCTACAAATTTTCATTTCCATGACAGATACAAATCCGGCATTCCTAACCCCCACGTAGGAAATCGCAATCCTCTCTATCTAAGAAAATCAATTCATTTTTTCCTTTTCTAAGGAAAATGCTTTACACCAACAGTCAAAAAATGAGATGTATGGAAAATCATAACAATTTTCCTCCATCGTGGATTCTACTCATCGCACAAACATACCCTAAAGCAAGTACGAAGGTTTTGTATTTGCATAAGATGAGAGTGCTAAGAGGAAGTGATTTATATACTAATAATAATAATAAAAGGAAAAACCTCCAAGCCCTAATTGCAACTGGCCCAAATCACTCAATCTTCTTTGCATTCACTGCAGAACTCCACTCTCCAAAATAAAATGTAAAACCACCTGTGGTAGAGATCATTTTGATCCAAGATTGTATATCATTTTGTGGGACCAATGCCATCCACATGGGGAAGTTTTGAAACAACAGTCTAAGACTCTTTAAGTCCACAATTCTTGGGCCCTGCTATACAATTCTTCAGTATCCAGCTGATAGATCATCACCCTTTACCTTGAATCATCCAATCAAACAAAGGCATGCCAATAAAATTTACCTATACTGCAGAATGGGGCCCACCCAGTCCTATAGATGAAGAATTTTTTAACATGGATGTTGATGTACTCATGTAGGTGGGTCTCAAATCCAAGAGCTAACCCAAGAAGATGCTCACTACTCCCAGACAGTGTCGATGATCCTGCAATTTAATGCAAGCCGGTGGGCAGTTTCTTCTTCAGCTTCCTCCAACCTTGGATACTCCCAGCAGTCTGCATTCTCCAAATGGACTCGCATAAGCGATCGTCATCATCCACTCCATCACCTTCCATCATTAGATGGAACTTCTCAATGGATGCTCAAGTACATTCTTTTCACCCTTCCATTGCTTCACACTAAATGCAGAGATGAGAACTCCCTGAAGTCACGAGACGGTGGCGATGGTGGAACCCGGTTACGGAAGAGCGCCTCTCAAGACGAGCTGAGCGCCAATCATGTTCTTGCAGAACGTCGGAGGAGAGAGAAGCTAAACGAGAGGTTCATCATCCTCAGATCTCTGGTCCCCTTCGTCACTAAGGTCAGTAGGAGAACACTGATGAATTCTACATTCTTCTGGAAGCTGAGCAATGTCTATTACCTGATTGAAAAATCATAACTACTTAATTGCACTAGTGAAAAAGGTGTTGTACATGGGGATATGTGCTGCTCGCGCTTAAGTATCCTGATGACAGGATAGCAATACATCCAAGCACAAGCAGCTCATATCAGCACGAACAGGTATCATGATAAAAGAATTTTGTTAACCACAGTAAGGGACTACAGTGTTCCTCATTGACAACCTTTAATGTAGATGGGTAATGTTGTAGATGGATAAAGCTTCAATACTAGGTGACACAATCGAGTATGTAAAGCAGCTGCGAAAGAAGATACAAGACCTTGAATCCCAGAACCAGCAGTTTGCAATTGACCAACGATCCAAGGGAAAACAAGCGCACGATTCGAACAATTCCAAGGAGCAATGCATCCCACAGAAGAGTCGTCTGGCAAAGGCTAACGTGCCTCAAATCATGAGCAACGACAGAACCTGGCTTCCAGCAGTGGAGAAGAGGAAGATGAGGATAATTGAAGGGACTGAGAATCCAAAGACCAGAGCGGTTGAAGGAATCTTCAGCAGCACTGTGGAAGTTTCTATAATCGAAAGTGATGCCCTTTTGGAGCTAAAGTGTCCATACAGAGATGGGCTACTTCTTGAGATTATGCAAGTTCTTTGTCAACTTCGGTTAGAAATTACTGTTGTCCAGTCATCGTCAACTGATGGTGTTTTTGTTGCAGAACTACGAGCTAAGGTATACAGATTCCAGATAATTACACACTAAAATGCATACATCAACATGCATGAAATTATCAATTTTGACAATCATAAAATATGTTCATTAAATGCCAAAATATCACTGATGATGCATCACAGGGGCGGACCTACCTTTTCATTGCCCCAGGTCAGATCTTGAAAGTTCCCAAAAGTCTGATGGGCCCTACATCATGGCCCACATGTGTTTAAACAAATGCCCCACGTGTGAAAATGCCTTGTTGGCTTTGAGAAATGTTCTTGTATCCAAAAATTTCCCCATACCTATTCACCTTGAATTTGCAGTGATCTTCTATAGGCATTGCTTTTGACATAAATGTTGAGTGAAACAGGATAATGTAAGTTTGAGTTGATTTTTTTTACGAGAGAAATTAATGTTAGCAGATGTAGTTAAGTATTTTGTGTCTATATGTTTAAAGGGAGGTGGTCTTGAAAGGACCGTCCTTACGGTTCGCACCGTTCGGAACGCCCACTAGGGCCCACCTTATGACCCATCCAAAGTGACCACTCATTCATAAACCCCTTATAAGCACTGACTCCAATGAATTTGCATGGATTCAGATGAACTATACCGTTGAATTGAGGGTCAATTTTTCATCTTTGATATAAAGCAGTTAAACTTGTGAGCCATAGATGAAGGGGTTAAAGGTATTAGATTGCCATCAAATTTGATATGTAAGTTGACCCCACTTGGATCTTTCAATCCCCCTGTCCCATGACCAGTGGGGTCTTATAGTGGGCCCCAATGGGCAGTCCGCACCGTAAACCGTAAGGACGGTCCTTAGAGGACCGCCTCCCATGTTTTTATGTAATATATTTTCTCTTATGCTTTTATTTAGGTGAAATATGTCTAGCAAAAAAAAATTTTTTTTTTTTTTGACCTTTTCAATTGACCATTATTTGCCCCACCCAAATGAAAATCCTGGGTCCGCCATTGATGCATCATATTTTTTCCTTCAGAGTTCAGAAATTACTTACAGTTTCTAGATTGGCATATTTTTGCAGGTAAAAGACAAAATCAATGGAAAGAAAGCTAGCATTGCAGAGGTTAAGAAGGCAATTTACCAAATAATCCCCCCTCAAAGATATGAACGGTAGCATTTTCTCTTTGAAAGCAACCAACCAGATTTCCAAGTTGGAAAAAAAAAAAAAAAAAAAACAATCCATGGCTGGTTAGGATCGGAGTGCCAGCTTACCAGTCACTGATTTTTTCTTGTAAATGGTTGCTATTTGAGGGAGGGTTTCCTTTGTTTCATAGATTTAACTGTAAAATCCTAACCATTAAGTGTAACACATTAACATGATTTGGGTTTCTGGGAGATCATATATATTGAGGATGGATGCAGTACAAAAACAACCAATGGAGAAAGATATATAGACACCAAGAAAGCCCCGGTCCTTCGCTGACCAACAACATGAAATAAAAAAGAAAAAAGGGGCCAAACCTAAATATGGTGACATCAATATGCAATTGAAACTAACATACATGCACAAGATATCAGAACTTCATGGCATTTGCCAGGGTAGAGAGACTGACCAGGGTGAAATGACTTGAGAGTTTTCCCTGTGAAATATAAAAGACAATAATGAGAAACCACCTCTACACTTCCTTAACCATAATGATGTGTCTTTGATTGATACCTGGGATAGCCAAATGTAAGAATGGCTTGGATGCACCAGCATCAAATCAGCTTCCTATTCGCAATTGGAAATTTCCCAAATAGACAGAATGGCAGAAACAAGCAGCATTAAAAGTTCAATCTTGTCAAGGAGAACAACATCCAACTTCCAATCACACATGAATTTCTTCACTGGAACCCTTTTTGATGGCTTCCCTAATTTGCCTACACACATCAACTCCTCACTCCTCAGCCAATTGGAGAAATCGTTCTCTTCTTTCATAATTCACAGAGCAAACCAGATTTAGCAGTTCTCATTTACCCTTCCCTTTCTTCTTCAACTTCTTACCATTCAACAGAAGGTCTTCTTTCCAGATAAAGAAACAACTCCATTTTTTTCCGACGTCATCAAAGTCCACATCCCAGCTGTTTGCCAAGACCCATCAACATATCTTCCACCCAATGGGGTCTATATTGCTGATGGTCTCATTGGAGTTTCCCATGTTTGGACTCTAACATAATGTGTTGCCTGCCTTGTTTCTTCCTCCACTGACTTGGCCAATTACTGTGTGCTATGGTTAAACTTCAACATTTTTGTTGACACCTAAAATTCAACATGTACAAGATCCTTTCTGTTCATAGGAAGATTACACAAAACAATACAATCTGAGACATATATCACGGCCGCAAAAAACCATCAAATGTCTCCATCATTGCTTAGTTTTTAGATTGTTGGGGCGGTATAAGGCTTCTTGTTAATTGTTGAAATTCTTCCTCTGGGATGGATTATGCTTCCTCATTATCACTGTCTTAAAGGCCTTCCTAGACCTGCCGGATATAGGGGCCTGTTTCTTACGGGATTCAGAAGGGCAAGTTGACAACCCATTTGTGTGGACTAGTGTGATCAACATGGAAATAGATGGACTAATGATCTGCAATGTGTAACTAGCTGGTTGATTATTTGAGGGTTACAAACAACATCGTAGCCAGAACATAGTCGAAGATTGCAATCATCGTGGGAATCATGACTGGTCTTGGAAATTGATAGTTGGCAGCACCCTAAAAATCTAAAAAAAACATATGTAAAAAATATATTGATTCACGGATACTTCAAAATGGACAACGTATCGTGTCGTATCATATCCGATACTTCACTTTTTATGTGTAAAATCCGTGTCCCTGCTGTGTCTACGATGTGTCCTTGCCGTATCGATGCCGTATTTGTACATCATAGATATTGAAGAATGCAAGAGTCTTTTTCCCCACTAGGGAACATTGTAAAAGTAAGAATTGGCTCCCAAATAGATCTTCTCTCAGTGTTTTATCATAAACTGTTGATTATGGATTCCATCATGATACAGTGGCATGGACCGTTGAAGTGTAATCATGCAGCACATCATTTCAACAATTTGAATAATTGAGTCATGAACCTCAACCATACAAACTGACAGCCCCTGATTGATATCAATTATGTGCTCTCTCTTTATCAAGCTCACCCAGATGCAAGTCACTTAGCAGGGATACGGGGATGGAAATAACTAATCAAGGACTAGGACTCAACCAAAAATAGTTCGATCAAATTATCCTAACCCATGATTTGAGGTCCTTAGCTTAACAGTCTCTTAATCATGCATTAGGACCTAACCATAATTGACCCAAACCCTCGCAAAAAAAACCACCTCATGGATTTGACACTCAATCCATTTGGTACTGATATGACTAATTATCAATCTTCGATTTGAATTACCACATGATTACACTTAAATCGATGAATTTAAGGCCTCAAATTAAAAATCCTGACTCCACTGAAGATCGGGAATCCAGACCCTACAAGGTAAACTTAGAGAATTCTCCAAGCCCATCCCTAAAAATCCACCAATGGGCCCCACGGCTTAAAACCAAACCATTCAAAAATAACTGTCACCCCTTGATTAGCTCTAAATATTTCACTCCCACTAAAGTTGGACCCATTGCCAAATTGATCTTGCATAAAACAATCATGTGTTCTATGCATGTTCAGCATAATAGTGGGCTCAACTTTGATTGAATTGAAACAAAGAGCAGAGATAATATAGTGGATGATAGTGATTTTTAGTTTGGATTTAGCATATGAACCTCACTGATGGGTTAATAAGGGATTGGCTACAAAATTCTTTATAGAGGGTCCGGATATTTAAAAATCAGAACACTTAGGAAACTACAATAACTTCCTTGTAAAAGCAACTACCAATTAAAATAAGACATGTTGCAAAGTTTGTGGAGCTTACTGGCCTACTAAGGGATTGGCTAATATTTCAACTTTGATTGAATTGAAATAAAGAGCAGAGTGGATTTAGAATATGAACCTCACTGATGGGTTAGTAAGAGATTGGCTACAAAATTCTCTATAGAGGGTCCTGATATTTAAAAATCAGAACACTTAGGAAGCTACAATAATTTCCTTGTAAAAGCAACTACCAACTAAAATAAGACATGTTAAGCAAAGTTTGTGGAGCTTATAGGCCTACTAAACACAAAAGGGCTTTAGGATCTAGTGATCTTATAAAACAATGAAGCCTGTTGTATGTCACCAATTGCGCCATCTAAGTCCATGAAAAGGATGGTAACCAAATTATCTATTTTGACCATCCATTTAATGATATTTGATCGGTTAATTGAAAACATCCAATGGGCCTAATTTCTATGTTGATGGCTACATTCTAAAAGTAGGTCAGTGGGCCTCACAAACTGTGCCATGTGTTCTACTTTTTCACAAGAAAACTGATGCAGTTTCATCAGCACGTCTCCATAAAAAGTAGTAGAAGAAAGGGTGCAGGGAGAAGCAACAGCCGCAGCAGAAAGATACTCTTGCAGAAAGATATGAATAGTATACTGGCCAATACATGGCCAATATTTTAACGCATGAGATGTAGCCTGGGTCATTGATGGGTCTCACCAATAGGCGGATCATTGACTCCTTTGTTGAAATCTCCGGCATATTAAAAGGGTTAAAAGTAGTTGGTGTAGCTCCTAACTTTCATTTATTGTTTGGCAAAAGGGCAACTGAGTTTTCTCACTCGCAAAAGGGCTATTGAGCTTCCTCATTTTCCTTTAGAAGGTTAGTTGTTATTAGCTGCTGATTTCCAAAATACACTTGTTTAACAAAAGAGACAGCAACCATAGTGTCTTTATCTAAAGAAATGTGCTACAAGGAAAAATAATACAAAATGATGCTATTGATGGAAGAAACACAGACAGTCCCAAAGGTCATATGAACCAAATAAAATAGACACAGTGAGAGCAGCTATTGACGCAGCATAGGGATGAGGAGGAGCCAACAGGCTAATCTCCAAGCCAAAGGCTTAAGTATAGGGATCCATAGGATAAAAAATGTCTCGGTCTCACACCAAAGACAAATAATTAAAAGAAAATTCTCAATGAAGAAATTCTATTGATCACCGAACTTATCCCTAGGGAGGGATTACAATCCTTTATATAAACTTATAACGTATTCTTGGAAATAATTCTAATTAAAACAAACACTAAACCAAATAAGATAAACTTTCTAATTAATCTTATAATTATCCCTAAAATTCAGCTAACACTAAAAATAGGAAAAGTCTTGTATGATCTGAAGATTCTCTATATGGGCTTAGTAGCTTGAGCCCAGTGGGTTGCCAGATCATGGATCTGGCCTGCATCAACCCCCCCTTATGGAACTCGACCTCGAGTTCAATAGGTGACCTCCTGGGTTGAAGAGCAATCGCACGAACTTCCAATTCTCTTGTGGATCTTCATACTCTTCATATGGTTTGTAAGCTTCACTAAATATTTTGCTCCATGACAATCTCAAATATTGCCTCTTTTGATGGTTGGATTTTGCAAGGATGCGCGCTCGAACAAATTGATTCTTCACTTTTTGAATTTGTATCAGCTACTCACAATCTTCTCATATCAACAGTCGGTCCTTAAAGATGAGATCAACATGGGGAACTTCAAAGGTTTGTTCTTTGTCCGTAACCTCTTGTGTAATAGCTTTGTTATCTCGTGAGTAAATTGGCTTGTCAGGAAGTAGGCTTGTGAGTAGAACCATCAGATCAACAGACTTGATGTTGACCTGATCTAAGTCTTTAAAGTCCGCTTGTACTTTGTCGTTCTTTGCCACTTGCTTCTTCGGATCAGCACTATCCATAGAAAGAAATTCAATCCCAGTTCCTTCAAGTAGATCCGAAGTATGATCTTCCTCACAAGTGGAATTTTTTCACTTTTGTTCTTGCATCTCAGTGTTAGTCTTGATATTCTCTGTCAAGGGTTCCACAACATTGGCCTTTGTCGTTTGTGGAGATTTTCTTTCTTGACACTTAGCTTTTCGCAAGCAAGACCGCTTAAGCATGCACTCAACATGAATTGCTTCCTAATAGGCATCATGAATGGTTTCGCAGTAATTCATATTATGCAATTTGTTTGGTCTCAAGCCTCTGATAAAGCGATTCAAATCATGTAGCTTACTCTATTCCAGTTCACATACTTGTTGTAGCCTTGAAATTGATCAGAATATTCGTCGATTGTCGAATCTCCTTGTTTCAGATGAAGGAACTGCTCAAAGTAGACCTCATTCGCATAATATCAATCTCCATATTTATGGTCATACAACATTCTTTGAACTTCATTGGAGCACCCAAATATTTGCATATTGGCTTCAATGGAAGAATATAAAATTTAGTGCTTCACAAAAATGACTAACCTAGATCTTGTTGACAGAAGTATGCACATGTAGATAGATCGTTGATCGGATATCAGATGGCCAAGATACCACCTTTTGAGAATCAACAGTTGAGATTAAGCAGCCAGAGAAATGTGTACTTTGGCTAAACTGCTCAAATTAAGGGCTGGGCCCACTTTTCTTTTTTATACTGTAGCTGGGCCGAGCTTGACTCGATTTTTAAGCCCACAAGATGGGCACGTCATCTAACTTGAAAGTGGGAGTGTGGGGGCACGTGTGGGCCAAATGATCCCTTATTTAAGTTATCTTGAGCTTGATGCAACAAAGAAATAGAAAAGGGGTTTTGCCCCTCTTTTTCGTTGCTATTGGTGAAAGGAGGATGGAGGGTCCTGGCTTAGGCATTTTTTAATGGGTCGTCACTCGTCAGTGCAGATGGACAACGGCAATGGCGCCGACAGAGATGATGCTGAAGAGGACGGACGATGTGGGGTTCGGATGGGTTGAACAAGAACAGTTGGGGTTCTGGGGTTACGTGGTTTGTCGGTGGGTGATGGGTTAGGTTGGGCAGGGATGGGTTTGGGTTTGATTTAGGTAATCGGACGGGTTGTTAGGGTTTGGGTGGGTTGGATTACGATTTGGTGATTTCGAAAGGGTTTGGCCGACAAGGGTTTTTGCAAGATGGGTTTCGGGTTCTGGTGATGGGTTGGGGACTTTCGATGGTTTGATGAAGATGATGAGAGGTGGTGATGATAATGGATTGACAAAAAGAGCAAATAGATAGATGGATGGGATGATAGGGTACCTCGGATCGACGATCAGAACGGCCAAAGGCTTAGGAATAGGAATGTATGGGATCCAACGTCTTGGTCTCATAGCCACACCACAGATAAATAATTAAAATAAGTTTCTCAATGAAGAAATTTTATTTATCAATGAACTTATTCCCAGGAGGGATTTCAATCCTTTATATAAACTTATACTCTATAATGTATTCTTGGATTCAATTCTAATTAAAACAAACACTAAATTAAATAAGATAAACTTTCTAATTAATCTTATAATTATCCCTAAAGTTCGGCTAACACTAAAAATGGAAAAGTCTTGCATGATCTGAAGATTCTCTTGATGGGCTTAGTAGCTTGAGCCCATTGGGTTGGCCGATCATGGATCTGGCCTACAACAGCTATGGTCATCAATAACATAATCAAGACTTTAAGAAATTAAAACCCGATTGAATGGCATTCAAAATGTAAATCCAACAGATCTCCATGGTAAACAAAATAGAGCATACAAACTTAAGTTCATCTGAAACACCAAATTCTCAACTGCTCACCAGTAAACAATAAGGAAAGGATATGTTACAATATCCAAGAAACATATTTAAAAATAGCCAAGTTTTGTAGATGAAATGGAAAGAAAAAAGGAATACATCAGAGAAATTATCTAGTTGGCATATCTTCATCCAAAGCATGTGAAGGCATATCCAACCCCTGCATACCTATCTCCCTATGATCCTGAAAATGTCACGGCAACTAGAAGTTAGAACACAACATAATCTCCAGAGAAAGCTGAGCATAAAAATACGGTTAAGTTAGATCTATGTTGGGAAATCTCTCATTCTCTGAACTTAAAAATAATGAGTTAGGCGTTATCATATGAATGGATCTAACTTCAATGGTTACTACAAGCATTCTTCATCAAATAAATAATACAGTTAGTTTAAGATATGATGCTAACGTGAACGTTATCCTTAATGCAGGAGATAAAAGTCACTTGAACCAGTGAAAATAGAAAAAAAAAAATGTGGAGAAGACAGAAAAGCTAACCATCACGGTTCATGTTCTTGCACAACCAAACAAAGGGGGCTGAAATAAATGATATATAGCTTGTGCAAAATTTTCTCCCGTGGACATCCGCATAGGACATCATGTGGGAAAATCAATCCTCCATGTTAATACAGCGTGGACCCTCTATATTAAAGGCGGAGACTAATTTTTCTGTATGCCATTCTATGCGAACGTCTATAGGAGAAAATCACCTTACAACTTATAGTACACAGTTGTGACCCAATACCAAACACCATTGCCTAACATCTGATGCATATTAGATGTTGAGCAATCATGCTTGGTATTGGGTCACAATAACATCTGATGCATAATTTTATACTTAACTGGACGGGGTCAATGGGTGATCAAGAAGGCCCATGGCCTACATCAGTGGCCTCCACTGCACTTTCTCCAAAATCAAGATAATTTTAGTCAGAACTGGATTTTTCAGTTCCATTATGCAAAAAATATATAATCAATTTTGATTTGTGGGACCAGCAATATTCTAGCTTAGGATAAGCTAAGCTGCAGCTTAGGAGAGCCCTGCTCTATATATATATATATATGTATATATATAAACATCTGATGCATATTTTAGAATCTGATGCATATTTTAGAACCATGGTGAGCAACATCCTAATTAAGAATTCATGGCATGTTAAAGAATTTTCCAGGAGGAACACATGAAAATTGACATTTAATGCTTAGCAGATGAATCTTCTTCCATAGAAAGGGTAAGTGAAGAAACCAAGATAGCTAAGATTTAATGAAAATATATACTGGAGTCTAAAGATCTGATTTTAGACAATGAGCTTTGAACACTTATGAGACTACTCTTTAACATTGAAATTTTCTTACGCCATGCTTTAAGGCATCTGCTTTGGACATGGACTGCGGTTGTATCTGAACCCAACAAGCCCATGAATGCACTTTATTCAAGGATTCCATTTTTCATGAAGAATGCTTCTTATGGCTGTAGAATGGTTAGGCTTGGATGAGGTATTTGTTGCACCTACATCTGGATTTTGGACCAAATCCAGACCCACTTACTCAAACCTACTTGCTAGGACCCGAATCAAAATCAGATTAAATTTGGCTAATCTGAACCCAGATCCAGACCCCATATGATGTAGGCCAGACAATAGGTTGGCCAACCCATTGGACCCAGCCCATAGGCCCGACAGGACATCCAATTATTTAGGAATCTTATTAAGTATTTTAATTTAATATTAGTGTGTTTCCTATTTTAGGCATTATTCAAAT
The DNA here is from genome assembly GCA_028538565.1 of Umbellularia californica. Taxonomy (NCBI): domain Eukaryota; kingdom Viridiplantae; phylum Streptophyta; class Magnoliopsida; order Laurales; family Lauraceae; genus Umbellularia; species Umbellularia californica. The sequence continues at coordinate 34,025,627 of JAPQWN010000003.1, forward strand.
GTTAGGAAATATTGTTGCGTTAGGGATTAAGCCAACTTTCCTACATAAGAATGTTAGGCCTCATTGTAATCAGTGCTTATTTTTTTATCAAGCAAAAGTTTTCTTTGAGATTTATCTCTTATGGTGTTTTCTCCTCTTGTGAGGGTGCCCTAGTGGCTGAATTCATCATTGGATTCAATCAATTCTTCAGGAGATTGATCTATTCGTAAACCGCGGATCTGGGCTGCACCACCATAGTGGGTTGAATCTGGTTCTTCTCCAATAATGAGTTGAATCTAGTTCTTCTTCAAGACAAGGTCAAGGAAGATGGAAGGAAGCTAGCAATGAGGTGACAGTCTTTGGGCAATGTTGACCGGTTTATTATCTCTTTTCATTTAGGGAACAAAAAAATTGTCACACCTAATACAGTCTCAAATGGAAGGAAAGCAGCTTCATATGGACAAATGCGACCCAAATGTAGAAAAGAATAATCCCAGGATAGTCTGCTTTCTCAGTATCTCAAATACTTGTTTTACAATTGGTCCAAGCAGAATTATTCATACTCATAACACTTGCAATAATTTGATTAGAAAACAAGCAATGCGGCTCGGGAAAGAAAATATTTTTAAAAAAAATTGTCAGACTGCTAAAACAGTAATTCACAAAAACTACTTACTATTCTTTTGTGAGTGCCGCTTTTCGATAGTTTGGTACCAGCTCCATTGATAATATAAAGCCACGAGACGAATTAAACCACCACCAACAACTTCAAAAAATGCAACCAAAAATGATCTTTGAGGAGACAAACCAGCAGTTCCTAGGGCCAATATGATGCCATCAAGGTTGCAAGTCACAAAAAAGGTTCCAGATTTAATGCCATTGAGAGTAAGCATAGCAACTTCATCTGCCTTCATAGTACCAGAAGAGGCTGCTATGATACTGGTGATCTCTGCCCTTGTCTTGATTTCTGCAACAAAGTTAGCATATCTCAACCACAGTAGGCCTTAGAACATGAGAGTATCATGACAAAGTGGAGCATAGAGCCTGTATTTGCAAATTCTGTATGAAGTGACACATACATACATACCTATATATATATATATATATAATACAAAGAGATGAGATGAAAACATAAACATTCAAATCTCACAAATCACAAATCATCATGAAAAGATACAGATGCGTGTTCCTGTTCTCTGTAACAAGGACAGATCATTTTTGAGAATTGCTGTATATGGCACCCATGTGATGCAGTCCGGACCAGGGCCAAGAAAGCCATTGGGCCCATATGATTGACCCGATGTTAAAAGGAATGTTTCTTTCATAGAATTTCTGACAAGAATTTGCCATGTTGGAGATTTTTTTTTTTTTTTTTGGACATGATGTGACATCTTGTCCCCTAGCATTTGCACCATGTTTTAAAAGGTCTCAAATGACCTTTGAGAATTCAGGGATTCTAGTTCTTTTACTTTTTGGTGGAATTTATGGATGCTCAAGTATAAGGGAGCATCCAGGAATTCTACTATGTCTGGGAATTCAGAAATTCCCCAGACCGGAATTCCTTGAATTCTAGTAAAGAAAGAGGCCCAAAAGATTTCTATAGTGTGTTTTATGGTTGCGAGTGTGCCTTAGGGCTAGTATCCACCATTGGATTCAATCATTCCTTCATGAGATTGGTCTATTCTTCGATCGCGATTCGGGGCTGCGCCACCATGGCCTGGAGGCATAGATAAATCTATTAGGGGAAAACTTATCATTTGTTCTTGTATGAGGAGAAGCTATCACATTCACAGCAAAACCATGCAAACACCCAACACTCATCCACCACACATTTTGGAAATAGTTTGTGGATGATGTGGTCATTCGGCTGTCATAAACTCGAATAAATGCTATTCATATCTACAAACAGTGCCAATATTTTAGATTATCTAACTGATCATGATAGTTTTATAGTAATTCAATTTATGTAAACATACTTCTCCATACCTTATGCACACATGAACCCATATTTATGTAAGAACCCAATTTTCAATATTTCTAAGGACTTCTCATTTCTGAACAAAATTATAGCATTTGCAATACGAGAAAGGCTAAAAACCGTGTTCAAACCTTCTGCTAAACCCGGAGTTTCAGTATCTGGAGGGAATATAAGGGATACATGTATATCATCTACAATGACCTCCTGCTGCAGTGCCTCTCCCAGCCCACGAAGCCCAAATTTACTGGCTGAATATGCTGTATAACCATAAATTCCCACCTATCAACAAACGTGTGGGCAAATCATTCTTCGTCATCATGCCAAAACAAGATTGCAAAAATATAAAATTGGAAATCCATAATAATAGCCAAAGTTTGAAGAGTCAATCCTCAGCTTGCATTTTTTTTTTTTTGTGTGCGCATGCGTGCGCGCTTAAAAATCTGAGAATGTGTTGAGTGTGCGCGCATAAATGAACTGATATAAACCAACTCTTTCTCAACATGTTTAGTAAAATGTGCCCTGGAGCGGATGCACCTCATGGAACCGCCATGCAGACTTCCTTGTTGGGCCACCTGGGGCCATGCCAATCATGGGGAAGGTGAAGGATCAAAAGATCTAAATGAGACCTACATGTGTGTAAAACTTCAGCTCTATTAGGACTTAGGAGCATCCTAACCCCTTGATACATGGCCCCCAAGTTCAATGACTCTAGAAGGCATCATTTTTTAGGATTTCAACCCAGCAGTGATTAACTGTTGGATGAATGTCAAGTTTGGGCTTGTGCCAATTCATGGGGGCTAGCAACTAGCGAGTGCAAGAACACAAGAAGAAAAGATTAGATGTCAAGTTAGCGTCCTTGTGAGTAGTGAGTTGCTTCTCAAAAGCCATACCTCCATATTACATATGAAGAAATATATACAATGCACAGTCTAAGCTCATCCACAGTTTGCTCATGCAAAGCATTCCATGCAGGTGAGACCCCCCTTTATATATCCAAACCATTTATTCGGTGGAGCCCCCTGTGGACTGGCAATGCAGCAAAAGAGCTCCTCTCCACTCAATCACAACCATCTAAATTAGCTAGCAAATGGATGAATTGAAACTTGAAAGAAAAACATAGCCAATATCTCAAGCTCAAACAAAAGAAAAAAGAACCACCAACTGCACATTTAGCATTCATCAACAGAGAATATTCTCAATTGCCAATCCACAGTGAATCCCACTAAATACTCAGATCAAACAAAATGCGGACTCAATCTATCAATGCTGTAAGTGCATTCTCCAAAATCTGCAACAATTGAGAATTCGCAAACCAAAACCATAGTTACCAATGTCATTTCAGTCGCAGTTTCCTTTTGGACTTCCAAGTGAATCTTTTCGGTTGGTTTGGCATTTCAGTGTCTCACAAGCCATAGTTTTTTTTTATAAAGGCCATCACCCTAGTATTTTTTCTTTTGCTTACACTCTGGTAACTTCTCACACACCCACACATATACTCACCCAAGTCCCCCACTGTAGGCACTTCAGGCAGGCAGCAATTGATCCCTGGTTGTTTGGTTAAATACCATTGATGTAAACATTACATAAATCTGAGTTGGTGGTTGTTGTAAAATCCCTTCCCCATTCAATGAATTTGAAGCTGAAATGCAAATTTTGATTGAACAAGCCCCAATTTTGGATATAGTAACCATTCAAAGAAAGGGAAAAAAAAAAAAAAGATATAGTTGACCAAAACACGCCACTAACCACGTTAAACCCTAGGAGTAGAAGAAATCGCATACCTGACCAGCCTGGGAGGACATGAGAGCGATCGAACCAGGCCCACGCTGCCCTCTATTCTTCATCCCAGGCAGCGCGGCCTTGATGAGATTGAAGGTGCCAGTCAAATTGACATCGATCGTGAACTTCAAACCCTCCACATCGTGCAAATCAAGCTCTCGAGCGACGAACACGCCGTGATTGCAGATGAGCACGTCCACAGGGCCGGCCTCGTCGAGCGCCCGGCGTACGGCTTCAGCGTCCCTGACGTCGGCGCTGAAGACGGCGACGTCGACGCCGGTGGCGAGGCGGATAGACTGGCGGGCTTCTTGGAGCTTGTCTGGGCTACGGGCGAGGATGGAGACGCGGGCGCCTTCGGCGGCTGCGAGGCGGGCGAGGGAGAGGCCGATACCGCTGGAGCCGCCGGAGATGAAGACGTGGCGGCCTTTGATTGGGATTTTGACGGGGCGTGGGCGGACGAGGAAGGAGAGTAGGAGGAGGAGACAGCAAGGGATTGCAACGATAAGAAGAATCCAAAGGAGGAATAACAACGCCATCAATCGAGTTTTGAATCTTCAGAGAGAGAGAGAAGTGTTTGTCGAAATGACGAGAGAGAGAGAGAGGTGTTTGTGGAAATGACAGATAGAGACGTCTCGGAAGGAGCAGATGCTGCAGTGAGGTGTTTATTGGAGACGGAGGAAAGACCGATGAAACATTTTCTATGTGATGATGCAGTCAACTCTTTCGATACTCTCCACAGGAAACATGTTCTACTACTATGGGCCCACTTGGCTCACTTTTGAACAGTTCATCCTGTGATCTAATATGAGCCCATAGTTATTAATATCGTTTCGGAATTCATTTCGTTCTTGCATGCAGAATGAAAAGTTTCTGCCGATTCGAAATTTCGGTGAAACTTTTTGGAATTACATTTCGGGAAAAATATAACAAAATATATATACATATATAAGTAAAAAAAAATGTAAAAAGTAATAAATATAAATTTAATCCATTATAGTAATTTTTTTGGAATTATATTTTATAAAAATATTAGAAATGGAAAATATATGTGTAAAAAAAGTAAAAAAGAATTAATTTTGTAAAATTCCATTTTGACCGAAAAGTCACATTTCGGCCGAAATCCCAAATTTCGGCCGAAATGCGCCGAGATGTTGAATTTCGGCCGAAATTGACGGAAATTCAAACCGAAAAGTGAAATTTCAGCCACTTGACCGAAACGAAAAATTTCGGCCATTTTGGCCGAAACGAAACGAAATTAATAACTATGCATGAGCCCCAGTTCTAGACACATTGAGCCTTCACTCACTCTTGGCTTGAATCTAAATAAAATTTATGGCTAAGACGTAATTAAATTTTAAACTTATTAAATTAAGGGTTATAATAATTTAGTGGGGCTGATTTTTTTTTCCCCTCTTTTGGCTCCCTGCCTCTCCCTCATCCAAAATAGGACTCCTTTGTGTAGAGAGAGAGAGAGAGAGAGAGAGAGAGAGAGAGAGAGAGAGAGAGAGAGAAATCCTACAGTGAGCGGAATCCTCGGAGCTCTATTTTCCTTGGCTTTTGACAGCCATGGAAAGGGTAATCCATTGTAGTATGTGATCTGCATTAGCCATTAGGTGCCAACAAAGGAAAGATGCTTCATTCCTCAGAGTTGTTTGCCACAACAATGGATTCCTTGATGACTCCAATATGTTGGAGCTTGGTGTAACTATATTGCTAGACGCCACTCCAACACATTCAATGGAACATTTTCTCTTTAGGAAGCTTTTTTAACTTATTCCCCATAGGAATTTATTTTATGAGAAATCACGAAAAACATACCCTAGTTTTTGTGTTTTCAGCAAAAAAAAGGAGTTGCACGAACCAAATATAGATTTTACTGTAACATGGAAACCATCTCCCTAATTCTCACTTTTTCCATCGAAAATTGGCTATCAAATGAGGTGGGACCCATCAACTCAATTTAATTTTCTCATAAAGAACACCAACTCATAATCATTTTTTTAACTATACTGGATCCCAACACTCTAGTCAAACAATCACACAGCTTGGTCCTTATCCCATCCCATATGTAAACTTAAATAATGCATACCACTCATAGGCTCATTATCATCTAACTGCCTTGGTTGTAGATGATGTGCAAACTCTTTTCCTTCATTATTGTAATCTACATGTTTGTTTGCATAAGAGATGGAATTGAATAAAATTAAAGATCAAATCAAAAAGAAGATGAGGCAGTAATTAAAATTCTACTCTTACTCAAGTTATGACTTTTGGGACTCTTAATTTTTATTTCGTTCCACCCTTCGTAGAAACATATATACTTGTTTGGTAGAGAGAGAGAGTAAAGTAGAAGACGGTTGGTTGAAACGCGGGAACGACAGTTTTTTCTTTTAACTCCTCAACGCGTTTGGATGAACTGCCAGGGACAGGTAAAGTGATCTCCTTTTACTTTACCCTCTTCTTCCCAAGACCTGAATAACGTGCTTATAGTCCTCCCTACCTTCCACCTCCCCAAACTAAACTAGCAAGCGATATCTGTTTCTACCCAAAAATTTGTTTCCTGGGGCCCCCAATCTCACCATGCAGAACCTGGCCAGAAGCCCCATTCTCAATTTTGTTTTCTTGGATTGAAAGAAAATGTGGGATTTTGGAGATGGGTGTATGGGCGTGTTCTGATCATTGTGGATTTGGATTGTAGATACAATGTTGATGGTTAAAGGCGTGTTGGGTCGTTGGAAAAAGAGGTGCATGAGAAGTTTTTTTTATCGCAACAAGATGAACATGTTGCAAGTATTGTCAATATTTTAAATTTAACTTGTTAGAATCTGTTTTTATTACAATATTTACTGATGTCATCGACTGCAAAAGTAGTCTTAGCATGCAAATACTTCAAAATGGAAAACATATCGTGCCGTATCGTATTAGAGACTTCAAAATCAATGTCCCTGCCATGTCCATGGCATGTGCCCTGGCCAAAATGGAGACCCTTCTACCAAATTGAGGCATTTTTATGGAGACTACTGCTGCCTCAAAAATCAAGTTGTGTGAGTGAAATGCTCGAACAATGTGATTCTGGTAAGATCCATCCAGGTTGGAGGTCTTGATTCAGCTGAGAATTGCTTCTCTCCTTGCAGTGTTTCCAAAAATCATGTTTGGGTTTATATTGGGAGCCTATAAATAATCTTATTCTACAGAGAATGGTGGAACGAATTTTGTGATTCCCCTCAATCAAAATCAAATGGATTTAAGTGCTTTCTCGCACGAGAACAAGAGGCAGCTGAGTTGGTTGGGAACCCTACCTCTCACCTGGTGAAGAAATAGATCATTGTGTATGCTTTGTCCCCGCTTGTGGGGGTGCCTCTTCCCCTCATAATGTGGGTGTTCTCTCCCAACCTGTGCTGGTGCTCTCATGGGTCCCCAACCTCCATGGCTGGGCTTGGGCTACCCAAAAAAATAAATACAAAACTCTATTGCACAAGGCTTTGATATTTGCTTTGTGTTGGGCAATATGGAATGCATGGAATTACTTTATCTTTAGAAATAAGAAAACTTACCCCTTGGCAATAATTAAAAAAAATATTTTTTTGGGTAAAAATCATTTAAAAAGTGGAAACAATGATACTTCTACCCTTCCAAAAGGAGGAGTCGAGGAGAGATGTCCAGAATCCTAATGAGTGATTTCCAAAATGAAACTTGAAAATGCCTCAAAAGTTTGCAATGAAAATGAGGAAAAGTTATTAATATGTCAAAGTTTAACATTTTTATCTTTTTTCTGTTCTTTAAATTATTAATTGTATTATTTCCCTGAATATTTTCAAAATAATACCTCGATAAAAAGTTTAGAACTATCCTAATAATTTCCCAAGAAAGAGATTTTGTGACTCACATATTAGTTCAGTTAAACATTGTTTGTCAAAGTTGGGAAATCATTCTGGTTATTGATTACTTTGTAAGTTGACATTATCACAAATGATAACAACAAATATATCTACTAAAAAAACCTTTGCAGGCCATGGGGTCATGCGTGTTGGCACCGGCCGAGTTTGATCATGATCAGATTGGTATTCATCCTTGGATCAAATCACCCTAAACAACGGCTATCATCACCCAGAAAGGAAGATGGTTTATTTCTTTATTTGTTTATTTTTCTCTCGAACAAGAACTTGCAGTACAGTTGAAAAGTGCAATTGTGGCAGCCTTGTGATTGCATATTCTGAGTTGTTTAATTCACCACATTAGTCATTTACATGCAGATATTGGTGAAATTGACATGGTCATAAAGCATATATATATCGGTCACAGGCTACAGGCTTCAATCCCATTACTTACTTCCATCATGTTCACTAATATGTTTTACCACTTTGAACCCCTTGGTGGGGCCCACCGCAGATGCAAACCGTCATGCTATCCTCGTCATGATTGACATTAGGTCAAATTTAACTCCAGTTAGAGTTGCTCCATAATCAGATTGATCACATGTAAAATAGGTGATTAAACACAAAATAAACCCAGAGGGAGTGAATTAAATAATAACAATTAGCTTCAAATAAGTAAGAGCTCTGCTAAAAGGTCTGGAATCCTTTCACAGACAATTACCCACTCAGAGGAGGGTACTGACCACAACATTTTACAGGTCTTAGTGAAGTTTCAGTCCTTGAAAATGATGCAGTACGCATATTTGGTTTTTCACCTGTACCATTAGCAGTGCAAAGCATTCAGCACATCATTCAAGATCATTTTTCTCCATTTATCATAAAAATCTAAATAAAGAAAAAAGAGGAACTGCATGGGTTAAGAGAAGTAAATATAATGATCACCTATGGTGTAGAGTCTCAAGAAAATCACCTCACAAAACTTCAATCACTCGGTTTCTCTACACTGCTGACCTGTTCTTTAAGTGTACCATAAATGGTATGTACAAGATTAAGTAAAAGCTGATCCCCTCCATGTCTGGCTAAGAGAGAAACAGCCACTGGGAGATTGTTGTACATTCCAAGTGGTATGGTAACCTGTAGTTTAGAAGAAATAGCAACAAGAAAATTATACTCATTAATATGCCTATAAAGGTAAGAAGTCGTGATCTTCAGTCAATAAATCCAAAGAATACCTGGCATAGCCCTGACATTCCAGAAATAGCTAGCAAACTGAAAGCTCTAGCACGGTAACTTTCTAGTGCAGTCACTTCGGTATGTAGTTTTGGTGGAGGCCCAGGAACTGTTGGAATTGCAAGAATTCCAGAATCCTAAAAGGAATGTTAGGAAGGTTACAAAGAAAGGAAAATGCCATTAAACAAAAGAATAACACGTGTTCATGCACACCCACCCACACACACACAGAGCTATGCGCATGCAAAAACACATTCATTGTATAGGTGCATGCGCAATCACAGCCACATCATCATTGTCATCTCTCTCTCTCTCTCTCTCTCTCTCTCTCTCTCTCTCTCTCAATGTGTGCATGTGCGTGAATTAACACAAAATATTTGATGATAGTCTGAGACCCATTTGAGATGGTTTGGGCATGTCCAACGCAAGCCAGCAACGGCACTGGTAAGGATAAATTTGGCTATATAGGTTGATGGCCCACCAAGAGGACGGGGTAGGCCGAGGAGGACGTGGATAGAGGTAGTAAAATTACTAAAAAAATGCAACTTATATGAGAATTTGGCTCAAGACAAATCGGAATGGAGAAATAGAATTCATGTATCCGACCCCAGCATAATTCATGCAAGCCTTTGATGATGATTTGATATAGTCTGACACCATAATAACCCTAAAGCACATGACAAAGTACGGATATTCTCTCTCATATGACAATTGTGTGCTAGGGTATGTTAAAGAAATCTGTGCTAAAAAGATAGGATTAGGATATATCTCTAGGATAGATTAAGACTCATTAGCATTCTCTCACTTCTGATTACCTGCTATTGTATCCTATAAATATATACTTCTCCCTCTTAATGGAACAAAATCAGTTTCTTGGTTTTTTGTGAAAGCTAACGGGTACTTAGGTGTCTATCACAACCCTACCCAACTCAGCATAAAATTATCCGCTTTGGCCCACGTGCAAGCGCGAGGACTTCCTAGGAGGTCACCCATCCTAGTACTACTCCTGTCCGAGCACGCTTAACTTCGGAGTTTTCATAGTTTCCAGGCCGCACGGTTTTAAAAGGCCTCATGTTGAATTAAGAAGAAGTTTGACTTATAAGCCCAGGGTCAAGACTTGGATATTTCCGATGCGGGCTAACTGAGACTCACTATTTGAAGCTCGTGGTTGACACTCTCCTCCCTATGGTTAAGGGTGCCACCCAGACCAAGTTCTCACAGTGTCCTCATTGGATAAACTAATGAAGTTCCATTTGAAGAGTTAGAATTGTAATGACTTCTCTGATGGCTGCTAAAGGTACCCAAAGCCACTACATTTACTCTCAGTTGCTATGAGGACTACAATACTTTAAAAAGGTAGCCTTTAACAGGTTTCTTCTAGCTGTGGCTGTTGATACGTACAGTTGTCTGGTACCTGCAGCTACTGCCGCATCTAAATAATATTTTAAAAGGTTTAAGACATCAAAACATCCACATTCCAGATAATAATAATGCATGGCATTCTAACTGATGAAAACCCAGTAAATACCTGCTAGAAAAATATATTCAGAGAGAAATTTTACCTGCAGAAGATCACTGAAAGCAGCACGAAGTTCAGTAATAACCATCTGACATCTATCAGTGTCTTCATCTGTTGTCTTAAGGGCTTCCCAAACTCGTTCAAATATTCCAGGACCCAAATCAGGTTTGACGGTACTGACCCATTCTCCATGGTTATTTTTGAACTCAAACCTATGCTTCAAATTTTATAGGCTGCTCAGCACTCAGCACTAACAATAAAGGACTAAACATGAAAACGTGTGCTGCATGGCAATGAAGCAATGAAAGTTTGTGATTTAGAAATATAATGCTCTACTTAAGATGTCTTCTTTCTGCAAGTTAAAACAACCATATGATAGTGTGGCATTTCATTGCTCGAATTTTCAAAGAGATGTTCTGCACACTAGAATTGACTGGTGATATGGGAACATCTGTACTATTGTGAAAGAGATGTGTTTACTTGCAGTTATAACTTACCCTGGTATCATATTGTTTTTGGTACGGTAATGTATCTTTTATGTGCTACGTGGCGCCAGTACTACCTATAAGAGTACAAGCAGAACCTGCCACATGTTTGAACCTGTATGTCCAGCCCTCTATGCAAGAGGGAATGTGTTATAACATCAGTTTTTACACCACCCTCTCCTTAAAACATGTTAAGGAGAGCATGTACTTTCTGTTTTCTTATACCCGTTTGGTTAATTTAGGCCTTGAAGGTAATTTATAACTTTTACAAATGAAAAGATGCACTGATCCTCTCTCTACTCAGTGCATTCATGAAATGTTCCACAATACTATTAAAGTAGAATTTATACGTTTCACATAGCAACCAGAGACAAAGCAGAAGACATCTTTGAACCAGGTGAATCATGGTAAAAGGCATGGTCAATTGGTTGACAGTATGAAGCAGAAAATTTACCCTAAAAAGGTGAACTTCTAACTTATCCACCAAAAACCCAGACCTTTCTAGCTGTAACCCCCATAGATGATGCTTAGGCATGGAACAAGGCCATGACACTACAGGGTTGAAGAAACAACAGTAACTCTTGTACCTCACTCCCTCAAAGCAGGAAAAGATGAAATTCAAGTGTAGGAGAAACTAAGCAATTACTCTTAAAACATCAGAAAATGTCCTCTGACTAGAGGGTTATTCTGTAGATACCCTTGCATGGGATTAAAATTTTAGTATTGTACATCATCAATTTTAAGTAGAGAAATGATTTTAGGGGAGTTATAACACTTCTTTTTTTTCCCAAATAGAATGATTCAATGCATTTGAAACCAGTGTTTGTGATTAAGATACACACCTCTGAAGCAATCGCAAGGCATTTGAAAGTGCCATTAAAGACGGAACTGTATATTCCTGATTCTGACAATAAGTGCTCATAAAATGCTTTAAACTTGGCACTTTTTCTTGAACGTAGTCTCCAAGTTTGATGTGGTTGACAATTTCACCTACAATAACAGAAATTATAGAATATTGTATTGAAATATGCATACCATCTAAAATCAAATAACAAGTACATATATATAAGATTGGGTGGGGGGCCTCACATCCATATCCAATGCCAACAACTTAAATGTGAGGGCCCCCACTCCTGAGAGATATCTCTCATATAAGGTGAGAGATATCTCTTATAGGAGCATCTCCCATATATATATATATATATATATATATAGAGAGAGAGAGAGAGAGAAGGAATTGGAAACTACTAGAGAGATATCTCTTATAGGAGCATCTCCCATATATATATATATATATATATATAGAGAGAGAGAGAGAGAGGAAATTGGTAACTACTAGAGAAAGCACTTACTCCCAAACAATTTTTCTATGGACTTAATGAGAGGCTTTGTAACTCGATCACTTGGAATGCTTAGAAGACTGAAACAATCATCTGCAATGATAATACAACAAGGTTGCACAGGATAAACTTCGGACAATTGCAAAAGCACATGGCCTACTTCTCTCAAGATTGTTGGATCCCTAGCAAACCATCCTGGAAGAAAAAGTTGTCTCAGCACAGATAAGATGAGCACTTCATAATTACTGAATTGTGATGGCATTGTATGACATAAAGAATTGAACCAGCACTAACGCTATGAAGCTACTTTCATTGTGAATTGTGATCCTACATGACCATTTAAAATTGTGTAAACTTCTAGGATTCATAATACAAATCTTCTTCTTCAGTGGATAGTTATGCCACAAATTGTAAAAAGAACTTTCGCGATTGCTGCAAAACCCCTGATCAGTAACTCTGGAATGATAGCACCAACAAAATGATTTACACATTTGCTAACACTACACTATCAGCCACAATCTCTCAGGAAACCATCAGCCTTAATCCTTAGAATGGTTCATATTGGTCCCTCCAATCATATAAATATTGTAGTTTATCAAAACCTTAATGAAAAATATCCTTCTAAAAGAAACCAAAGTATTTTGACTGGCACCAGTGAAAAACTGTCTATCATGGGACCGGGACCATCTCCCTGCCTCTGTCTCCTGATAAATCTCATCTTAAGAAATGTTATGCTTGCTTCTGGGCTGTTTGATAACTTTATTTCTGTAGGTCAACTTGTTGAATAAAATTCCTTGGTTAAGCGACCTTGTGATGGCCTCCATCCGCAAGATCTCTGAAGTAGAAAACTAACGAGGAAGGGGACAGAGCTGAAGATTATTTTCACTTGATATTGGTATGATCAACAACTCTATTCCTTCTTTATTTTTATTTTTATTTCGTTACCATCTTCCTATAAAATTTGTCACTCAAACAAAACCTGTAGTTATGGCATCACCACATAAGCCATCCAAATACATAGAAATTTCTTTTTGTAATTTGAAATAGGGTGTGTTTCTAATATAAGTGATTTTTTTCCTTCTAATATAAAGTTGATCTCTTAGTAAATGCGCAAAATTTTAACTTTACTATTCATGCTACCAAAATTGTTCTATCTTATGCACGAAGGTGGGTGGGAACCTGCACCTTGTACTGCTGGGCATGCATATAGATACTTTGTTGAAAATAAGCAAAACAAGATCCTACTCAGACACAGGAGAACACACATCAGGATTTTACATCCTACATAAGAGATCTTGGAGTGCCTTTGCCTCCTTCCACTTAAATATTCCCTCTCTCTTCAGCCCTTGAATGCATTGTAAATTGTTATTCCCTCTATTTATAAGCAGGTACCTTCAAAGGAATGTTGGAGGCAGGCTGTCAAAGGACCAGGCCAGGCCAGGCCCAAGGTTGTCTAAGCCATACCCTCAACATATGCGAGCCAGGCCTAAGGCTGGCCAAGGCCTACAGAGGACCTGCACTACCTAGGCCCTCACCCAGCCGTCCTGAGACAGGACCACGCCTAGAGCCTAAAGAAAAGAAAATCAGTCTTTTTCCACACTTCCATTGGGCACCGAGAAAAATAGTGGTTGACGGAAATTCACTTCACTACAATTTGATTTAGTAGGGTGCTGGACCATAGGGATTTTGTAGCACCTCATTTTTCAAGTTGTGGCCCATCCCAAAGGTGGGTCGTTGGAGTTGAATCTGATTAAGAGGCTAAATATTAGACCCAAAAACTAAAGAGAAGCGATCCCATGCTATGAACTCACATAATAATCATCCTCAAACAAACCCAGATATATGCTCAAACAAACTCACATATATCCTCAAATAAGTCCACATATATAGCAATTGTATGTAGGTAAGCCTTCGCAAAAAAGAAGAAGAATCGTGCATGGCTTATTTACATAAAAATCACTTGTCATATGGAAAAGATTAATATAAGAATCATGTTCAAATAAACCCAAATATATGGTTAAATCAATCCACATAAAAAAAAAATAGACGAGCATTATACCCCACCCCACCAAACAGAAGATCTACTAATAATCCTTTTCCTTGCTAGTGTATACAGTATACTATTAGCAGATCTAAACTCATGCGCAAAGGCAACATCCAATTTAGAAGAAAGCTCTTGAATCTCATTGAAGAAAAACTGGAACTTCCGAGGCTTAGGGCCTACTTTTGTCCTAGCCTGACCCTTATATTGGCAAGCCTCCAAAAGTTTTGTCCGAGCCCACCCCTCGGGCTCCTTAAGAAAAAAAAAAGCCCTCATTTTGTATGCTTTTGAGGGCCGAGCTAGAGCATGAGACCCTCATAAGAGGGCCTAATTGATGGCCCTAGTTGGAGGTAAACAACAAAAGATGAGATGGTAGCATTAAGGAGACTGACATGGGGATATTGCTCCTTACCCTACTAGTGTCCAAGTAATTGGTAGCGAGTTTCACCAGTTAGAGATCCAGGCAGATGGACACTATACCACTAAGAGGCTCAATGATACAAAATGAAACTTTGGATCAATTAATTATGGGAGAATATTCTCCTGTGCACAATGCCCGCGTAAACAATGCACAATAGATGTCGCACGTGGTGGGCCCCACCTATTTGACGTCTCCTATGCACAGTTCCCATGTGAACTGTGCACAGGAGACCAAATTCCTTAATTATGATGCGTTAATACATTAGCTCCTGTTGCCAAAATGAGAGCTATTTAGTCAATCTTGAATGTTGCTTCAAGACATATGTGAGAGATATCTCACACAATCACTATAAATGCTCCACCTCTGTTCGAGAAAATGTTGTATGGCTGCACCAAGTTTCCTACTTGATTTCTTGGAAGGACTTGTATAGTAGCTAAGTAAATCTATTTATGGCTTAAGATAAGCTCTTAGACCCTACTCCGAACCTTCTTTTTTTTATTGGTAATGGTAAATTTTATTTCAAAATGAAAGAAGTAGAACTCAGATTAAAAAGACAAAAGCGACATCCATAGTGAAACTGGTAGAAGAGAAATGAACCAGCCACACACTACAATATAGAGGCGCTTAAATTACAAGATCTATATACCCCTTGCTTAGCTAAACAATCCACCATCCCATTTGCAAATCTACTGATGTGTTGAAACATAACCTGCAAGACAAAAATTAGATGACTAATTTCAATGAAGAGAAATTGCATTTTCCATGGCCCCCTCAAAGATTTCACCCAAGAAATAGTGTTAGCCGAATCACTCTCCACAATAAGATAATGATGAAATGAGGTATTAAAAATACGAAGATCTTCTAGAATTGCCAGAACTTGCGCTTCATTAGTCTTTGATCCCCACATGTTTAGAGAACATAAACAAAACTTCCCCCTTATGGTTTCTTAGAACACCTCCAATGCCAGCTAAACCTGGTTTTCCTTTTGCTGCTCCATCAACGTTGAATTTTAAGACTCTGTATGGTGAACACCAAGATACTATCCTCTTCTTCTTTAAAGCACCTACCTTCAAACAAGCTCCCCAATTTTTTAAAATGCCATCTGTCTTAATTTCTGAAAATTATTTTATAACACATGCCCATTTAGCAATCCTCAATAGCACAGCTGAAATTAGATCCTCCTGAGATGATTCTTTCCTCTTGAAAACTCTATCAGTCCTCTATTTCCAGATTGACCAAGGAATGGAAAAAGGAATAATTCTCCATAAGATCGTACCATTTCCACCCATTGGGCCCCTCCAATCTTGAAACACCATCGGTAAAGAACCTGGAAAACACCAACTCATTTCACATTGTTTTAGAAAAAACAAAACCCAAATAGACGAAGCGACACGACAATGAATGAACAAGTGATCTATCGACTCCATCTCCCTCCCACAAAGGCAACACATATCAGAAATAGTATCAAACACCAGCCCCCTTCTTCTCAAAATATCTGCTATCATGATTTTGCCCACCACTGCCAAGCAGCAACAAGCCTCCACGCTAGGTGGAACAAGCCCCATCTACACTACTGCACAAGGATATGATATTTTGTCAAAAGGATCAATCTCCTTCAAGAATGACCTTGAGGAGAACAAACCTTTAGAAAGAGGCTTCCAAATACGAAAGTCAGCTGCATCCCTGCACAAGAAAACATTAGAAAAATTGGACAAAGACTCACTAACCTCCACCTCCGACTGACGGAGGGCCCTCCTAAAACTAATATTCTAAGACACCACATTTCCATCCCAAACAAAACACTCTGTAACTGAAGCCTCTTTTTTTACACAACCCTAAAAAGTCTAGGGAACAAAAGGTGTAAAGGACCAACACCCACCCAATCATCATACCAAAAATGGACAGTTTCCCCCTCCCCCACACGAAAACCTGAACCTTTAACAAAAACCTCCCTCCTGACTTTGACTGGTCCCCAAAACTAGAAATGACAGCCCAAAAAGTAGACAACTTATGCTTAGGGACTCTTTTTGGCACCCACCCCCAAACATCCTCCCCATACTTAGACACTATTACCCTCCTCCACAATGCCTCTTTCCCTACTCCATATCTCCACCACCATTTAGCTAATAGAGACCAATTTTTAAGGTCCAAATTTCCCAAGCCTTTGGCTTAATTACTATGATGCACGGATACTTCAAAATGGGCAACGTATCGTGTCGTATCGTATCCGATACTTCACTTTTTGTGTGTTAAATCCGTGTCCCTGCCGTGTCTATGGCATGTCCTTGCCGTACCTATGCCGTATCTGTGCATCATAGCTTAATCACCTCATTCCACTTCATTAAATGCATCTTCCTTCTTTGAGAGTTTCAGTTTCCCTCTCGGAAAGACAATCTTCTACCAAAACGCATTTAGTTAGTTGTCTCTATAAGATCTAGTAGCAACATCTACATTACTCTCATTGTCCTTTTTGTTGACAATTCATCACTATTGGCAATGATCAAGATCTTAGAGTTGCTAGCCAGTAATCCCAAAACCAATTGGTGATGGGAAATTGCACAAACAACTACTTCACACCCCCCTCGAGCGGGACACTGTCTAGACCCAAAGCACACGCCCACACAAGACTACAACGTGGCATGGGTCTTCTTGCCCTACGCACGTGCGCCTACACAAACACACAACGCGGCATGGGGCTTTTTTTTTTTCCCTGCGCGGTTTAAACTCAGGACATGTTGACTCTGATACTATCTCAGAGTTGCTAGCGAGTAATCCGAAAACCAATTGGTGATGGGAAACTGCAGAAACAACTACTTAACACAAGAAATTGTTTGGGAGTTAAAGACATTATGATATCTTGGATTTCTAACTTACTTCCTAAGCTTACTTATCTATCTTAATTTATGCATCATGATAAAAGACATATGATGGGGATCTAGTCTCATCAACTGGCCTAATTGAGGATAAACAGGTGGAAGCTCCTATGGAACTAAAAAGGGTGAGGAAGATTAAACATTAGATGATCCCACAATTGTGTGAAAAAGCTAGAAATTGGTTTAATTTACCATAACATAAATAGATTGGACATTTCCATGTTGTCCAAGTAGCCAGTCAATTTGTTTATGATCCAAGAAGGATGCATCTCAAAACTGCCCATTGGATACAAACCAATTAATTAGTTCCCGCAAAGAACATGCCTAATTGGTTAAGAATCCTAACAATTTTCACCATTGAAGTTGGTGAGAGAGAAATATGGCATAATTGGCTCTTGATCTATTATTTAAAGGATTAACACGTCACAAAAATTACTTCTCTATCAAATATCAATCAATAAGGTTAGCATACAACTACCATTTGAATAAGGAAAAAAAAAAGAACCATTGACTTTGAATTCAAGTTGAACAAATATATGGAATTCAGAACTGAATGAATTACAAAGGGCTTGTTTGCCTGCTTTGTACTGAATTTGTAGGAAGTCATAGTATGAGTCGTTGAGTCTTCTTTCCAATGTTTTTATCGTAGGGAAGAAGCATGCATTTGTATTTGCAAGTCATGTCCTTCTGACTCATTCACGTCCAACTCACTTTTCAAGGAGTTTTAAGAGGTGTCTCTCGTCAAGGGCCCTAGACCTTAGTTCGTACATTTGGTTGGATATGTCCCCTCCGAAGGCGGAAGCATTTTGTGGGCTCGCAGTTTCAGGAAAGATATACATGACAATCTTAGGAGGGGAGGCATGACTTCAAAGTCCATTTCAAATTTTTGTTTGTTATCAGCTGAGAGCGGAAAAATAGTCAACCACTTCTTCTTGCATTATGAGTTCACTTACATTAATTGGTGTTGTTTTCTTCTTCAGTATAATGTTTCCTAATGTTCCGGAGTCCATAGTTGGCTTCGTTGAGGCTTGGAGGTCGTTCCTTTTCTTTGGTTGTGGTGCAATCCTCTGGAAGCATGTGCCCCCTTCCATTTTACGGTTAGTTTGAAAGGAAAGAAATGACAGGATCTTTAGAAGGTTGATTGTGTCTGTTGATGATTTTTTCCCAAAGGTGATTCTTCAGATAGCCAAACGAATTTTTTCCAAGACAGAGTTTAATAGCCTAAGGGTGGATGATATTGCAAATGATTGGGAGGCTTTCTTGCTACGTGGGCGTCTGAGGGTAAGGAAGTTGATTTCTTGGGCTCCTTCTTTAGAAGGTGTGTTGGAAGTTTAATATTGATGGAGCTACTAGGGATAGGCTAGCATGGCAGCACCTGATGGTACTGGTGGGGTGCATCCAAATTGCAAAGGGGCCATTTTTCTTCTCTTTTCTAAGCATGCAGGCATTTTGGGATCTAATGAGGCAAAAGTGTTGGCTATTTTGGAGCCGTTCAGATTTTTGTGGCTTCGTTTCAAGGCATGCTTGTAGCAGAAAGTGATTCATTGAATGCCATCTCTTGGGTTTCTTCCTCTGCTATGAGCCCTTGGCTTTTTCAGCTTTATTTCAACAAGATCAAGGACTTGTCCTCTTCGACTATAGTAGAATTTAAGCACGTAGGGTAGGCAAGCGGCGGTATGGCCGATTCCTTCTCTAAAAAGGGGTGGATAGAATTTTTCCTTTGGTTTCTTTCACCTAGCAATTTGGTCATTGGTTGGTTAATTCTTTTATACCATCTCCCCTTCTGTTGTGTTCGGGATGTTTTGTGATACTCTTCGATTAACATAATCTTTTTTGTTACCAATAAAAATAATTCTAATGAAGGACAATAAAAGAGTTCAGTGAGGGATAAAAAGTAGAGATGCAGATGAGACCCTCACTTTCCTAGTATTTGATTTACCAAGGTGATGGTTGGGTGATCATTTCCTACCAAAGGGGAGACTATCTGTTAGCCATTTGTGGGTCCTCAACTTGTACATTCAGCCCCTTTGATAGGAATGCATTGCTTATAATTCCTAGGAATGCAATACTGATTAAACAAATATGCCCTAATGGAAGTGATAAAACTATTCTAAAAACATAATCCATGTCATGCCATAGGAGCAAAAGTACTATCATTGGGGTGAACAGTTTGTATTCCAGCTTACAAACAAAAAGAAGAGAGAGAAGGATTAATTACTTTCTGAACTGATAAATGATTAATTACTTTCTGATCTGATAAATTATCTAAGTCCAATATTGATTCCTCACCAACAGTATCCAAGCTTTGAGCCATTGGAATGACACCAACAGTAGAAACAAATCCGTGTGAAGGCCGAAATCCCAATATACCACAGAAAGCTGCAGGCACTCTTACACTTCCTCCAGTATCAGTACCTGTGTTATAGAGTTAAGTATCAACAGTTGCATGGCAAAGGTTATAAGTAGATCTCTATAATGTGATCAAACATGAATACCATTAATCAGACCAAAATGGCACTGACCATCTTTATAATCTGACATGGATCAAAATCCGATTGACCAAAACCGGTACTTTCCTTTCTAGTAAGGTTACAACTTACAATGCATCAAACATTAAAACTTCAAATGCCATTCTCCAACACAAGAGAACATGTTTGAATCAAAAGGCATTAGAATCCAATCTCTCCAGGTCATTACTATATCTAAGGTGATCTTTTTCACATGCATTTGAATCTTTCAACTTTTTTTTCCAAATAAATAACTTGACTCGAACATACAATCTCATGGTTGTAAAATTGAACATCTTCTAACTGTGCTATATGCTCTTTTTGTTGCAAGCCTGGAGGGAACAAGGGTGTAAAACAATAGATATAAAGGCATCCCCAAACTACAACAATTTAGCATGGAGTAAGCATAACCAAAATAAAGTTCTGCTCACAAGATGTAAAGTCAGACTACAGCCATTTTCATGTAATGTTTGACTTTCATCCTTTCATCTCATTTATGTTGATCCACATACAGCATTAAAACAAGATGCGAGATTTTCATTGAAACCTACTAAGATGGCCATATTTAATTAAAAACAGAAACAAAGAAACGAATAAAGAAAAGGAAAGCTATTCTGAAACCCGCACTGAAGAATCTCACCCAAGGAGAAATCTACAAGCTCTGCAGCAACTGCCACAGCAGAACCACTAGAAGACCCTCCAGGTATCCGATCCGGAGCACATGGATTAGTGGGAGTTCCATAATGCTTGTTTTCTCCATTGATACTGCAAATAAATAGTTATGGAGGTTATATAGCATTTCCACTGGATAATCGTGATGAATTTGATACTATCGAAACCCACTGCTGCATTTGAAAAATGCAATCTTCATGGGAAAGCATATTATGAGATTCATCACAAGATTACATTAGGAAAATATAGAAACTAGAATCTCATCTTCTTTCCAGAGGCATGTTTCAAGTAGCATTGCTTTAATTTGGCATAAGGTACTAAGCTAAAGAGTTAAGATTTAGGAAGCAACTAGAAGCATGCAAAATTCTAAGCACTTTGAATTATTTAGCAAGATTGGATTGATAATTGCTCATTTCCAGAGCAATTGGAAGAGCACAGATCAAATATTAGAGTAAGTGGGATACCACTCTCCTGAGTTTCCCAACCAAAGCACCAGCCACAATTTCTGCAGATAATGATTTAGAATGGAAAGGGGAGGAAAAAGAAAAGCATTCCCATTAATGTGGTTTCCAATTTCCATGTAGCTTTAAACACAATTGAATAGGGAACCCTCTGCTGAAATATTCAATCTGCTCATTCTCAGGATACATTCAGTTGCATTGGAATGGTTAATATATTTTTTGAAGAACCAAAACTAGTAATGAAGATTCTAAGATAGCTAAACCAAATGCTTCTAACCTGTAGGCCATCTCATCCATGACAGTTTTACCAACAGATGTGGCCCCACCATCCAAAAGTGCCAAAACAGAAGGAGCTGTCGAGGTGGCAGCTTCATGAGTCCTTGCCCAGTCAGGATTACCAAACCCAGTGACATACCCCTTTATGTCGAATCTGCTACAGAACTTAACATTAGAAACATAATGCATGTGTAACAAAGAGGAATATGATTATATAATGCTGACACTACCATGACTTGTAGTTATAAGTAAACTCTATATGTGAGTCCACATCTTATCAAGGTAGATCATCCAGTTCACAATCACATCAACCTGTGAATTGCCACAAGACCAATTATCGCTCAATCGAGTGATATTTGCTATTGGATTAAAGATTTAAAGTGCTTCTACATAAGGAAATCTCACAATTCCATCTAATGGTGATTATTACTCTGCTCCAACTGATATTTATCCCAAAGGCATTGATTGTGACAGAGCACTACCTTGTGGACCCTACATCACAGCTTTGCTTGTTTTGAGAGATTCATACAAAAGCCCCACAAAACATGCTGTAGACACTGCGCTTAGAAACTCAACATGTTGATATTCCTGAATCCTAAGACAAACCAATCTAACCACATCCGAACCAATTCAAACCATCTATTTCATTCTTCATACTGTAAGAGACCTATATCAAGCAATCCTTGTCTAACCCTTCAGCACATATCTACTCTGAGAGAGAGAGAGAGAGAGAGAGAGAGTATCTTGGAATGGCAGAGCAAGTAGCCTGAAAAAGTCCAGCAATTCCTGAAAGTCCAACGTTATGTAATTTGAATCCTACTCTGATTGCCTTCTTCTCAATCTACAATGTTTGTCATCTAACACAATCTCTCAACCACCCAGAAGTTACACTGGATCACATAAATCCTTTAATTAGCCGATGAATCAGATTAAAAAAAAAAAAACATGTTCTCATCCGTAACTAATCCATTTCAGATTGATTAATGGGCTTGATGTAGGGAGTTTCTGTAGTTTATCAACTTCTCATTCATAACCCAATGAAAATTAGATCCATACCATTAAAACCAGGCCAATCAACTCCAAATCAAGACCGTTTTCAGCATCAATCTAATTATAATGACATAGACATGGTTAGTTCAACTATACTTTGTAACAGTGCATGGACTGATTTTCATTTTTTCATACTTGCAACCCACCAGTTCACCATATCTCCATGTAGAAACAGCAATCTCTCCTACCATTCACTACTTTGGTTTTCCACAATCCATCTTACAACCCCATTAGACAATTAAGTTCTAACCCATGATTATGATCACCCCACTATTAACCTATGTCAATGTTCTGCAATTGATTGTTTGATTAGAAGAACCCATATTCTATATTAGACAAATACTATATTAGAACCCAAAAAAAAAAAAAATTGCAAATGATGAAGTGATAGAGCCAGAGATGGACCCACTTCACTTCCAATTGTTTGGGCACATCTAAATTGCAGTTTTTGGAATATGAGAGAAAGAGAGCTCACATATCTTTGACAGCAAAGGTGAGAGAGTGTAAAGGAAGTTGGGGAGACTTGGATGGAGGACTCAGTGTGAATTTTTCAATGAAGGCTCCAAATTCCTCTTTATCACCACCCATTTCTTTCTGCTTCGTATGCAGCCACTTTTTCTTCTCCACTCACTTGAATTCCTCCTTCATTTGTTGCCCACATATATGGTGTTTGGGCTTTGGACCCTCTGACTATATGATAGGAAAATTTCTAAGCCCACCAATAACAGTTGGACACGTCAACAAAATTGTGGTGGGTTATTGCACTGTCTCGTTTGTATCGTTAGTGAGAAATTCCCCTCTTGTTATAATATTTTCCAAATTTTGGATTCTTTAAAAATATTAGTTGCAGGGTTTTTTGAATTTCTTTCCTTGAAGTTTTCTGTTTTTGGAAATATCGCAATATTATTAGAGAAAATACTGTTTGATGTGAAGGCAGAGATATTATCGAACTATTTTTAAAAATTCCACGGATATTTTTTACAATGATAAGTGTTGGTTATGTCACTAGGAAGAAGAAATTAAGGTGGTTTTTAATTTAGTGAATACAAAAAATTAGGTTTATTGGATGTTATCGTATTGTCGATGTAAGGCTTTGAAATAAATGGTAAAAAAATATGAACTTTATTTACCATTGAGAATTATGCTGGTCAACTGCATGAATTAGTTTTCAAAGGGAGTTCTAGTCATGATAAGTTTTTTATATTTTAAATAAATTGAAATGCCAAATTACTATATTAGCCACCAAATGAAATTTGGCATCTCTATTTTGATATATTTATTGTAGATGCTCTCAAAATATGACTTCAAGGCAAACAGTCCACAAACTAAACTCATGCAGCGAAAGGTTCCTTTCACACATTCGCATACTTTAAATGTCTCGATTTGCCCTTTCATTCATTGTTGCCTTATTCAAATAGCGTCCACAAATGCTTGAGAACTTTATTAAATGGGCTCAAGCGATGCTTTTAAAAATTAGTGGAATTTCCTTGTCATGCATGGCTGTGAACATTAGAATGTTCTCTAATTAGTTAGCTTTCATAACATCAAGTCATCAATCAGAAGAACTTAATTAGAGAAATCACTCCCTGGGCATGTGAATTATTATCACAAAACTATATATCATTGCTCCATACTGGAGCAAAAAATATAATATAATGATAAATACATACATAAAAGTCCAAATAGATTCTTTAGTTTTAAGAAAAGTTTGAATCCTCAGATGCCAACAAGAAGAGAAAACACCTCCCCGGGCTTTATATATGATTCAAGTTACTCAAAATAATTGTCTTGCGTTTTGCAATGACTATGAGCAAAATTTATCCGGTAAGGAGGCACCACGCTGAAATTTAACTACCATATGTATGAAATGTCACGTCCCTCGAACCCGATTAGAGAAATAACCGGATCCGAGGAGTGAAATTTAGGACTAATTTAAAAATTTTGTCCTTTAGGCCCAAGGATCGTAAGTCCGCTGTGAGGATAATGTATTTGAACCTCAAATCATAAACAAATAACGGAATTCATACATTGATATCAACAATGGATAATAAATCTCAATTAAATTTAAAGTTGCAAGAAGAATAATTAAACCTATACAGAAGTTAAATTAATTACAACGAACATCCCAAAACTAAGATCATTAAATCAACGAAGTCAATGAAGGAAAGTTCCAACGATAATAATAATGAATTAATAAAATCTAATGAAGTGCCCCTGTGAGTCTCTCATGTGCCTGATAGTGATGACGTTACTCTACGTCATCGGCACTCCACTCTCGTGCCTCCTCTGCTGGTTGGAGATCCTCTGGGATCTCCTCACCGGCCTGCTCCTCGTAGTAGTACTCACCTGAGGAGTCTGTACACCAAGGAACAGAGTCAACGACATGTTGAGCAATAGATAAGCAAGATATAATTAAAACATAACATGCATCAAGTGAAAGAGTAATGACAGAACATAATCAAGTGAATACAAGGAACAAAACTAGGCATAAAGCATGAGTTAATAACCATCAGAATCAATATCAGGAATCCTAGCAATACTAACAATCACCACTATCAATGTAATGCAATGCACAAGAGGGAGACTCCGTGGATGTCCAAGCCACCTCACGGGGTACCAGTAACAATCCTATCCAGACTACTGATACCAAAGTCCGGCTCCAGGGGGATCCAAGCTCCCTGTCCTGGGAATAGTAGCACGGTCCAAGCCCGCTCCCAACTATTCAACGCCATGGACGCCGTCCAAAGCCGACTGCCCACCCCGATGTCCGAGTAACCGGCCCATCAATAAGACCCAAAACTGCAGCTGGCTATGATATGCAAATAATAATAAAGTGGTGTTGACACATGGGGAAAACCAAGACAAGCAAGTCTGGCTAGCTCATCAAACAAGGCATGTTCTTAGGAATTATCTCATTCAAATCAATATAAGACAACACACACACGATAATCCCTTACATGCTAGCCAGTCATGTTTATCAATACACGATACACAGTTCCTAAGGTACACTCTAAGTCAGGTCATTATCCTAATTCTACAAGAGTTTATGTTTCATAATTAATTAGGTGTTTTATGCCAAAAGAGTGTACAAGAAACGATAATCAACGGATACAGTTAACAAGTCAAGAAGAGATTACAATCCAATCCTAGGCAAGTGTTGTCATCCATGTACCACATATGTTTTGACGGAGTGCGTGGGGAATTCGAATCAACAATGTTTATATAGAATTCCTGGGTGTACAATCATGTTAAACATTGATTGATTCAACTCCATACGCATTCGGTTAAACCATACACAATACACGAATACCTAGACAACCCATCGAAGCACACCAAGCCACGTGCTACGATTTTTAATACCCCATTAATGGTCACGTGAGAGACTAGGTTCATGGTTTCCAGTATCTAAGGCCCAAACCTAAGTTATTAGTCTCATTTACACTAAAACAAGAGCTGAAACAGTAATCTGAATATTTACATCACTTTCTGATCTCCGATCGTGATGAAACTAGAACTATTGAATTCTACATCTTGAGAGCTTTCCAACGGTATATTATACGTAGAATTTCAACGGACGGATTAAAATATATGACATTTAGAAATCTGTCCTTTTTATATGTATATAAATAATATATATAATATATATTTTATTATTATTAAATTGTACTGCGCGACGGACGGAAGTTCTGTTCGTCTGAATCGTTCAGAACGATCTGAATGTTCTGAACGTTCAACAGCAGAGCCTCCTCTCTTATTTTTTTTTATATAATTTATTTATTTATTTCTTTTCACCCCAAAATCCTTTCTCATGTACTTCAAATCCTTCCAAAAATTCACCTGTACAAAACTGAGCCACCATGCTCTCCCAATGATACATTCCATCCATCATCATATCCACAACATCAATTAAATTCAATTTAAATTAAAATTACCCCAAAACTATTTTAGCATATTAACCCAACCCAAATTAATAACAGGAACAGGCTTGGAATTAGGGAAATCTAACAGGAAAACACATCCAATCAATGAAAAGCATACACACATGCTTAATTATAAAATGCAGATCTACTTGCCTCAACCAAGAAGAAGATTGGAATCGGGGTATTCGAAGAGAAGCTCTCTATCACAAAACCCACAAATCTAACCCGACCAAACGCAACCTAACACGCAAAGGAAAAGAAAAGAAAGGAAAAGATTGGGATCAAGCTTAAATCTAAACCAAAGAGAATGGATTGAAAAGATGAGAGTGAGGGAAATCTTACCAAACTGATGTCAATGGAAAGGGGAGATCGCGAGGAAGAGGATGAGCGGTTCGGATCTTCGAGATGGCCTTTCTGGGGAAGAGTTCCGGAGCCTTGGAAAAATGAGGAAGAAGAAGATGGCTGCGGTAGAGAAACCGTTCGTTGCAGAGAATGAAAAGAGATTAGGGCTTATCTCTTGATTAAGAAGAAAGGGAGGAGGAAAAGACAAGTTTACCCTTTAAGTGGGTCCGGTGAAAGAATGAATTATTAGAAGGGTTTCTGGTCGTCGAATCGCAACGAGCCAGAAGACAAAAATGATCAGCGCGATAAGACCTTTCCAACGAACCCAAAATCACGGCGATAGGAATTTTTTCGGAAAAACACTCAATTTTCCCTAAATTGCAAACTACCTCCCTACTAGGGGCAAACGAACTCAGAATCCAACGAAACTCCGCAGACACTATTCTAACGCTAAAAGAAACTCGCTCACCATCTAAACCCACCTAAATATCTAACCAAAACAATAATAATAATAATTTCAAATAAATGGGTCAACGGGCCGATTATTGGGCCCAACTGACCCAGTAAGGTCACGGACCTTACATGAAATACACAGTACAAAAAGTTGTGGAGTCACATATAAAATTTATCAATCTGGCCTGGCTTGGCCATTATTGGAGAAAGGTTTGCCTCGCCCTAGATCCTAGACCAATATGTGGGAAAGAGGGCTTTACTTTTGTCGCTCAGAAGGGCAGCAAGTGTAAAATTTTCAGAGATCATTTGTGACATAGGGTACGGGCGACTTTAATTGATTGAGGTTTGGCTGATTGATTAAGTCAATGGATGGGCTCTTGATGTTGGTTGATTTATGGAGCTTCCCTCAGCAGTTATAAAGGAATGAAAACCATAGTTAACTACCACTTAACCACATAATTCTAATAATAAATGGTGTCCCTTATTTTGATTGGGATCTATTGCCCAGCAAGTGCCTACCTTCAATGCAAATGTTTGAAATATTAAAATGGATTTTTCCGATCATGATAACCCCACCTGCAGTGGCGGCTCCAGGAATTCGAATAAGTGGAGTCAATAAAAGACTTATCTTCCGCATATCGAATAAATTTGTTTTTCTCTTTATCAAAATTTGTCATCTACTTTCGATAATTCGACAAATATGATGTGATCAATATCAATTATAAAATACCGCAAGTGCACAGGTGTTTAGATGAGACAGTGGCAAGAACGGGTCGAACCCACAGGGAGCTAATTAAAGAAACTTTTAAATTAAGAAAACTAATTAACTAACAATTAAGAAAAGTATTGAGTTCTTAGAAAAATAAGCAACTAATTTAGAAATTCGAAATCTACCAATTAATGAAGGTGATTAGAGCATAGGAATCCAATAAGCATCCACCAATTATTTATCAAGTAACCCTAACTTTTTCCAATTTTTACTTCAAATCAAAGACAAATCAATGTTTTTAATTTAGAGAATCTAACTTTTAAAATCCCTTTTTAATTATAAAAAATTCAAAACTCAAGACTTCATTCATCTCATAAAAGAATAAAAATAATTTAAGCACCACCCATCAAAAGTAAGCATAAACCATTAAAAGATCTAAATCCTAAGCATGGCCTATCAAACCTAAGCATGAGTAGTCAAAAACTAATTTTTATTTTTAGAAATAAAAATAGAGATTTGCCTAGGGTACGAAGACAAGCCTATTAATCATTAAGCACATAATCATAGAACACAAATTAGAATTACTAAACAAATAAAAAGATAATTACTTGCCTCCATCCACAACTCTAATTAAGAAAATTAGCCCGCCATTGCAAATAATGCTTCTTGATTTATTGTTAAAAATTGCATCTTTACAACTTCTCATTCACAAATTTTCTCCTTCAAAATAAATCCTTGGACATGGCCTACGGAAGGAAGAGAAAAGGAAAGGAATTAGAGAGGGAGAGTTATTTTGGATGTATGGAATGTGGTCCTATGGGTCTCCATTATGTCTCCTTTTATGCTTTTTGCAAACCTATTTAGTAAAGAAGTACCACCCTTTTAGGTCTCTTTTTTTCTTATTTGTAGGGATTCTTTCTTGTTCTCCAAGCTAACTTTTCTTTTGGAAATACTTTTGGCTTTGAGATGATTCTTTTTCTTAATTCAGGTGTCCTTCGCTAATCTTCAGATGCGGTCCCACAAGAGATGTGTTGCAATTGATTATCAACAGTGTGGATTTAATTGCAATCCCGTCTAAAAATGAACATGAAAATATCTGGGCCCATAACTTTGTCAATATAGCTCTGATTTGCACGTTCTCAGGTTCCACGAATATTTACTCTGAATAAGCTTTCCAACAGTAGGTAAATTTCATCGATTTGACGGTCAGATTGAAAGTTATGGCCATTTGAAGATGAGTTATCCTGAGAAAAACGGGATTAACTTGTAAATTTTGATTTGTATTGGACTCTATCTCTGCACAACTTTCATTTTTGAAAGAACATCAAATGGGGATGATTCAAACTCTTCTTCTTTTATTCCAATCAGAATTGTACTCTTTGAATTATCTATTAATAATTTCAAATTTGCAACTATTGCGAACCCTGCCAAGTGGGACATTTCATCTGCTTGAACAGTGGGCCCTATGAGAAGTCTTCTACTGTAGTTAGGACTCTTCACTGGCATGATGAGTGGACCCCTCCTTTTATTAATTTGCATATGGCTTGTGTGTGGGGTCCACATGGTGAATTGTTCAATTTACTTCAATTCAGTAATGCAGAGCCCAGGATGACAATGTGTGCTTGAAAGTGGATTCCATGATAGAGGCTTGTAATTCTCATTTTCTGCACATTCTAATTCAACACATCAAATACTAAATAGCCCATATTAAGGCGGGACCCATTTGGACAGAGTTCTACTCCAACTGGGACTATTCAGAGAAAATTTGCAAAACATTCTAAGTTAATGCAGAAAATGCATGAAAAGTATGAAAATTCATGTTTCTAGGTGAAAATACATGAAATGATGAAATTATATGAATAATGATACAATTCACTTAAATAAATCCCTAATTCATCCTAAAATGATATATAAATGTGCAAATTCATGAATTCAACAAAATATAATATAAAATTTTCAAATAATCTATTTCCGATAATCCGACAAAGATAATATTAAATTCTCAAAAAAAAAATTATACATTGTTACTAATAGTTCTTAATCCAAAAAGAAAATTCAAATACAAAAACTCCTACAGCTACCCTCAACAGGTTTTCATGTGTTGGAAATCGTTGCATAATTGCTTCATTATCAACAATAACAACCACATTATTTTCAAATATATGTGACCAAACAATCATTCATCCAATGATCTCCCATTCGCTTACACAACCTGTTATTTACGTACGTCAATACTGAAAAGCTCTTTTTACCGTCGCAGTCGCTACTGATAAAATCAACGCCAATAATAGAAGCAAATAAACCAATTGGTATACAATATTCTTCTTTATCTCCACTAATTTTCTAGCAATGTCACCAATTCCTTTAAGTTCTAAAAGTCGTTGCTAAATCGCATATCAGCAATGTGACTAATCTTTTTTATATTTTGATAGATAGTTAGCCCATTAACTTAGGCGGTGGGTATTTTATGGTGACTTTTATTCACTACCACGGCAACAAAGAAAATTTGTAAAGTTAAGCTAATGTGTGGTGAAACTCTTAAATTGAGTGGGGTCAAAAGCTTTCTATAAGTTCAATTCATGACATAAAAGATTTTATTTTTAAATATTTTTTCAGATCTCACCACTGTGATCAATGTGGCGCTGCCCCTGAATCCTACACTTCTTTTCTTCTTACTTCCTATCACAGAATACTGGTGTTAATAGGTTTGGAAAACCTTGTCTATATAGCTAGCTAATAAGAGCCCTTCTATATCAGAAACTTCATTTGATACCAAAGACATCTCTATATGTATACTCACAAGGAAACCCTAATATGGCTTGGTGTTTTAAGGGGGACCCCACTCCTAGGCATGTGGTCATGTGGACCACACTCCAATTAAATTCGACAAATAAAACCTGAACAAAGGGCAACATCTAAGAATATCAATTCTATCACTAATACTTTATCGAGGGAGGTGAATGTTGTTTGTTTCGATCGCTGGAATCCATGGAACTGCCAACATGAAAAGAAGATGGTTGCACATGTTGGGTAGGAGTGTAATATATATATATATATATATATATATATATATATATTCAAGTGAGAATTATTATATGAGAATTTTTTTGCGATGCCTAACTAGCAACTCATCCTAACCTAACAGCCAATAAGGAACCCCATGCTAGTCACTAATCCTAAGGATTGACACACATCCGAATGAATTGAACTGTTTGATTGAAAGTTGAAATTTTTTTTGAATATGAAGCCATTAAACTTGTAGGCCACGGATGAAGGGGTTAGGGGCATGGGTTTGGGGTCAAACTTGATACTTGGGGTGGTCTCACATAGATCTTTCCATCCCCCCTGTTCCTATCTCCAAATGGAGCCCATAATTGGGCCCCATAAAAAAGTTCTCATATAATATGTGAGAACTAGTTATCACCTGAATAGTACCCATATAGGTGTGAAGGCCTTGTGCGATGCACAAGTTAAGTCTTATGTAATCTGAATATATAATATATTAAAATTAATATTTTTTTCATATAAATCCATTTATATGAAACACATAAAACAAAGTTGCCTCTTTCTCAACTTTTTTGTCTTTTGTAAACATATTATAATCTCGAGCCTTATAGATTCTACACTACATTTGCCTCATTTAGGTCTTATCCATCTCTGAGTTGGAATAAAAGGACACAGAGAGGGAGGTTGGGTGGGAGATGTGTGGAAAAGAAATGTAATGTAGAGTTTTAGGGGAGAAATGATTTAAAGGTATAAAAGCAGTGTTTTCTTTTTTTAAGAGATGCAACCATTGATTCAAAGAAAGATAAAAAGTTGGCATATCCTTTGAGCATGTCTTTTGAAGTAATAAATGGGGCCCAATTGCTAATGTGGCTCAAGGAAAAAGAGATTTTGAGCCTTTTTTGTGTAACTGCTTTCTAACCACTATTCAGCTTTAAAGAGAAAGAATATATATATATATATATATAAATTCCTTTTCATATTTTAATATTAATCTTAAAGAATTAAAAAAAAAAGATTATAAAGAGTTCCGCTGATTGGGAAACAAAAACAGGGATGATTTTTTTTTTTTTTTGGTCGGGAAATGATAATCGCGTGCTTAAGGTTTTTTTTTTTTTTTTTTTTTTATACTAAAATGTCAGAATTGGTTTCCCTTTCAAGAGTCTCATGAATCTTAAGATCAGTTCAATGTTTCAAAAGGGGTGCTATACATTCATTACAGAGCATTCTTATCTTATTTCCTTGTCTCCTTTTAGATTTATTACAAGAGGAATGATGATCCTCTTCCATATGCAAATATGTATATGTAAGTCGCTTACTTGATATAGTATTCGAGTCAAAAGCTCAGGTTTCGTGTAAGTATAATATTTAATTCATTCAAACCATCTTGGCGGGCTCTTTGTAAGTCAGTTACTCCATATATATAATATTTGAGCCAAAATTTGTCAAGAATTTATATTTTCTTCTTTTCTCAATGATAGATTTGGACTTGAAGCTCTAGACCATTGTACATTGTATGATGACATCCTCTTCTTTGAACCTAGATATGCATTTACATATGAAAAAAAAATGATCAAAAATGATCATTATTGCACAACTTCAGTGAAATTAAAAGGAGATCATGAATGATGATAAGGATACTTTGGTATGAATGTGTAGTGCCCCTTTCGAAAACTCGAACTGATCTCGAGATTCGTGAGGGCATTGTAAAGGAAAATCCAGTTACGATATAGATATCACAAATTGTGGGTATTTTCATCCAAAAAAAAAAACCCTTAAATTCTCGATTGTCACTTTTGGCAGAAATTTGAATCCATGTTGCTATTTGGCATGTAGCGGATCGAATTTTTTATATATCTTTTGTAAAAATCCCTATATTTTATAATAGAAACAAAAATCCTATATGGAAATTAGGGGAAGAGAAGGATTAATTCCAATAATGAGCATTCACAGCTTGATGCTCATAAATTAACTCCTCATGCGTCCAATCTTACAATGAAACCATATGCTATCAAAGTAAAATTTGGGAACACACCACTGGAGGAGATAACAGTCAATTTTTCGGATCATCAGTACATTTGCCCTATATTGAGTTACACACATCCCAGTCAAGAGAATTGTGTAATAGTCCACTTAGGAGATCTAGACTCCATGAAGATATAAGATTTGCAGTCAAGTGAGTATAACAATTTTTATATATATTAGTGAATGATGGCAGAATCTGTGCTTTGGATTTTCTTCAACTGATTCTCTCTCTCTCTCTCTACTATGTAGTTAATTCCAAACAATATTTTCTCTCTCTTAAAAAATCAAAATAAAAAAATTTAATTACAACTTCAATCATGCTACATGGATAAACTTTTTATCCAGAATTTGGAACAAACTACCATATGGCACAATCCTAGAGGTGCCTTTTCCCTCTCTCTCAAAAGTTGAATGCATTGTTCACCTCTAGAATTATACAACATGGTAGTTTATCCCAAATTCTGGACAAAAAGTTTGTCCATTTAGACTTTTTGTTCTTTTACTAGTCTCTCTTTCTCTATATACGTAAGAGTAGCAATGAATGATTGCACATTTGTCTCGTAATTCTCTCCCTCCATACAAAAAGGAAGAGAAGACCCATGAAGAGTCTGTCTTTTCATATACCCATCTGCCAAACAAGAGTCTTCTCTTAAAGTCATTTCTTGACAAACCCATCTGGCATAGAACTCGGATTCTTGTTATAATCAACTTCTCCAGCACCTCAACCCAGAGCAAGAATAGTTTCACAGTTTAAGTTTCTGTAAGAGTTATTGAAGATGCTAAAGACCCCTGCGAATTCATGTGTTTTTCAGTCCATCTTCTTGGCTGGTATCGTGTACTATGCCTGCTTCTACATCACCAGCAGTAACAATGTTGCTAGAGATTTCCCGCCCCAACTGCCGCTGCAGGGTTCGGCGCCGACCCAAGAGAATTCACTGCATGTTATTAATCAAATTCTTGATGATGCAGAGGGTGAGTGTCATTGGGATGAAGGGGACTGGGTCTGGGATGAGAGCTATCCGCTGTATGAGTCAAGGAACTGCGAGTTCTTGGACCAAGCGTTCCGCTGTTCAGAGAATGGAAGGCCTAATAATTCCTATTCGAAATGGAGGTGGCAACCCAAGAATTGCAATATTCCCAGGTTCTTCTCTTCTTAAAGACTTGAACTTTGTTGACTTCTTTAGTATCTCTGTTTAGCATTTTTAATTCCATGTTTGTGTTTTTTGATTGTTTTCTTTTTCTTGATTGAATAGTCAAGCGTATTCTTCTTGAATGTTGGTTTCTCTCATTAAAATTAGATTGTACATTGAGTTTATTTGCACTCTTGAAACAAGTTCTTGCATCCTAGTTTTGGTAGATTACAACACATGTTCTAACTGGAACAAGTTTCTAACGTTCTGTAAGAATTGAGTATTGGCCAACACGCTTCGTATTAAAGGAGTGCTGATCAATCCCACTGCAAGGAAGTCATCAGGATGTGTGACCCCATCTTTGTAAAAATGCAAAGTTTCAAATGTTCTCTGTTCCTATGGTTTTCAGTTTTTGAGCTTTTCTATAAATTGGAAAGACTTATGTGTTGTTGCAGCTTTCTTGGTTTTGTTTTGCGGGTTTTTTCTTTTCCTTTTCCTGTTCTGATGAATTTTCTTTTGAGGTATGCAATGACTTTGTGTTGTCTTCTTTCCCTGCTTCCCCTGAAGGTTTGATGGGGTGACGATGCTAGAGAAACTACGAAATCGTCGGTTGGTATTTGTTGGCGATTCAATGGGCAGAAACCAATGGCAGTCCCTTCTTTGCATGCTCTCTTTGGCAATTGCTGAGAAGGACTCAATCTATGAAGTGAATGGAAACAAAATAACAAAGCATTCAGGGTTCTTGATATTTAAATTCAAGTCCTATAACTGCACTGTGGAGTACTACAGATCACCATTTTTAGTAATGCAAGGCCAGTTGCCATCTGGGGCTCCGGAAAAAGTAGAGATGTTATTGAAATTGGATGTCATGGATTCTAGCTCTGCACAATGGAGAGATGCAGATATTCTAATTTTCAGCACAGGCTACTGGTGGAATCACTGTAAGATCAAAAGGAGGTAATAAAATTCTCTTGAATTTCTCTACGCTCTTTTTCACTGAGATTTGATCCAATAGACAAATAAGAGAAGTTTTCGTTTGCGAATCTAATTTCCTTCAGTTAAAGGATATTAGTTTCCAATATTACAAGTTCAATACTAAAAATTGTGAATTGTGATATGTGGGCAGGGGCTGTTATTTCCAAATAGGCGCCAAAGTGAAGACAGATATGAGCATAGAAAGTGCTTACAGGAAATCAATTGAGACATTGTTTCTCTGGATAAGTAAAGAAATGGATTCCAGTAAAACAGTCATCTTTCGTACATACGCTCCAGCTCATTACAGGTTAGTTTCTAGGGCCTTTTTTTAGTATTACTAAATTATTTGTCAAGCCCTGTCTTGTATGAATAATTCAGAAGCCACCTAGTTCTTGGTTACTAATATTGTTCTATTACTTCTACTATCATAATTTGTTTTATCTAATTACATTTGGCATGCAACTATCTGTAGTCTTTTTTAGGGGCTTAAGAACAATAGAAAAGGTTTGGGTTGATTGTGGGAATGCTTTACTTAGAAGTCACTGTGAATTTGAGTAAAGTATCATAGAAGTATGCTGAATGTAAAAACTTTGTCAGGACAAGCATTGCTTTAGGCACAGGAATTAAGAATCCATTTTCTTTTTATGGTCTTCTATGGTAATAGATGTACTCTAAGCACTGTTACTAAAATTCCTGGTTGCAAATCCTGTTTCCACCACATTAACAGCAGACGTAGAGGAACATGAGAAAATAGATGAGCATAAATGTTAAAAATGAGAGGCAAATACTGGTTGCTCTTTTCCTTCTTCCCTGGTTCAGGGGTGATTGATTTACATATGTTCTTCGCATATCTCCAATAATCCTTTTTCAATGAAGAATTCAAAAGAATGAGCTCTGAATGGGAAAAGATAGGCCCTGAAAATGGCATTCCCTGGTAATATAGATTTCCATGAGAATAG
The DNA here is from genome assembly GCA_028538565.1 of Umbellularia californica. Classification (NCBI taxonomy): domain Eukaryota; kingdom Viridiplantae; phylum Streptophyta; class Magnoliopsida; order Laurales; family Lauraceae; genus Umbellularia; species Umbellularia californica. The sequence continues at coordinate 34,061,629 of JAPQWN010000003.1, forward strand.
GAAACATGACATGAGCAGAGACTGAAAATTGAAAGTTGAAATTTCACATGAGTTAGTTTTTGCCAAAAGCTTTCCCTTATACATAGCAATCTAACACAAATTTTAACTTCTTGTTATGAAGCATTCCATACTGCCTCTTGACTCTAATAATTGATAAAACAGAGTCGAAGCTGGCCCCAACATAGTTAGTACAAGGCTTTGATGACTACGATGATGATGAAAGTAGATTGTTTTGACTGAGATAAAAATCTTAGCATTAACTTCCATTGACCTCTTTCATGTGTAATGTGCTTCATGCACTGGCAGGGATCGGGAAAGTATAGGGCACTGTCATTTAAAAATGAAGCCAGAAATCAGCTCATCATTGCTGTTGTCATCCCCATCATGGGCTTATCTGGTGAACCCCATCATAGAGCTTCCTTCTGCTAGAGATCCAGAGCTGTTCTCGCGGAAGATAATGAATGTGACCCAGATGACAGCACTTAGGCCAGATGGCCACCCATCCATATACTATCTCGGGGCCACAGCGGGGCCTGTGCCACTCAACGAGCAGGATTGCAGACACTGGTGTCTCCCTGGGATCCCTGATGCATGGAATGAACTTCTCTATGCTCGTATCCTCACCGGGTACCTGCTTTGACTCAAAAAGTTCAATCAAATTTGTATGACACTAGAAGATGAGAAGCAGGATATCCTAGACTGAAGAAAACCTCTCAATGATCACTGCAACCAATAAAACTGATATGCAGTAGCCTAGTAGGAGGTTTCTTTGGATTTGTAAGTCTTGAGGACCTCAATCCAAAGAAGATCTTTCCTTTTTTCCCCTTCCTTTTCAAAAAGGTTGGGCAAGTGATTTTGTCAAGAAACCTAAGGAAATTACTTTTCATTTCATGAAACTCACAAGCTGCTCTACAAATCTGATCGGATGCTATATTTGACCATTACAGATGAAGCATGGGCCCATCTAGATTGGATGATGCCACTGGAGTTGCAAGTTCTTGTATTGATAGCTGCATTACCCTTGGACTCATTTGATTGTCATACATATTACATAATATGTAAACAAATGTTTGTATATATTGTCTTCTTTTATTCTTTTACCAAATGACTCATGGATATTGATTTTGGCCTTTTGACTTTAAGGTTCTTTTCTTGACTTTCTGTATTTTGTTTGTATGTTGATGACAACTGTTTAATATGTAAACAGATAAAATCATTTGCTTGCGAATTGGGTTTTACGGTAAAAATCATACAGTCATCTTCTTGTCACTAATTGGAGTAATCCAATCACCCATTAGGCCCTAACTAAGGTGAAAAAGTCCACGTAACCGGTTGTCCACGGACCTACACAAACGTGCCATAAGGGGCATGTTTTTACGCTTTTTAACGTAGAGGTGAAGCCAACTATAATGGAGAGTAGGGTAAAGGGTGGAAATCCACATGGGTTTTGACTTCATTTTGATAGAAAGAGACCAAAGATCAATTTTCTGCATAAACTAGATAATCAACTTCATGATCAACTATGCCAGGGCCCTATTTCTACTTATGAAGTAAGGACCGCACTGAGGACCCCACATCTATAAGCAAGAGAACAAGTCATGCAGAAGACCAAGTCCATGTTGTTGCCTGACGGCAAGCAGTTTCTTTTTTTTTTTTTTTTGTTGAATGATTCAGTTTTTACATTTGAATTATTTTATTCAGTTGTAACAAAAAGGATGTATTGCACCTATTAAGACAGTGTAATGAATGAAAGACTTAGGGATTGAGAGGCTAAAAACTCAGAAATTGTATACCTCTTTGGAAACAAGCTAAAAAATGCATAAACATTGACTAGATGTGCAAGAGGTCAATATTACATGATGATGTGCTCATTTCTTCTTTTCTTTTCTTCTCTCTCTCTCTCTCTCTCTCTCTCTCTTTTGAACACAGTCCTACATGCATGAGTGAATGAGTGAGGATAATGCTGAGGATATGAAATCCAGTTGACCATATCTCTATGATTATAGAATCCAAGTCTGCATACCTAATAGAGATTAGTGCAGCTGATGGTTAAATCCACTGACAAGGCAACAAGATGACTTTCTTTTCCAAGGCTCATGAATATCCCTCTCATTTTTTAAGTGCTCATGAATATCTCTCTCAATTTGTGAAGTACTAGCCATAGAGAATCTATGGATATGTGATCATTCATTGTAATATAATATTATAAATCTCATTAGTTGTGCTTTTTATTCCACAGAGGACTCCATGGTTCCTATGAATTACTAAACATCTAATTTTCTGAATGATTGTGATAGGACTACAGGAGTCAAAATCTCTTGTACAAATAGAAGTCTTGGGCTATATAACTCAAGCTGGTGAGGAACCGTAAACGTCCCCCTCATTGAGTAAGATTTTAATGAGTCAAGAGAATAAAGTTTGAGTCAGTCAAGAGAGAATTTCTAGAGTCAATTCAGTCAAGTGGAAATTTTAGAATTTCTAGAGTCAATTCAGTCAAGTGGAAATTTCCATGGAGGAGTAAAACAATAAAAGACTTGACCATTCCAGGAAAACTAATGACCACATGTATATTCGGATTGTTGGCACGTGTGATGGGCCCACTTGTGTTTACATGTGGGTGGATCCCATTCACAAAAAGACACCCCTCAAAAGAAATCTCATGGTGATATAGATGAAAATAATTTGAGTTTAAAATAACAATGGGATTTTGGATTATGCACTAGCCATTGGAGGAATAAGTGCCAGAAAAAAAACTCAAAATGCATTGTAAAGTAAAAGTGAAAGGCACTCTTCAGTTTCTCTTTTGTTTAAGAGGAGTAACAATAAATGCAACAATAAAAAACAAACACACACAAAAAGACACCTTCTTCATTTATTTATTTCTTGAACTACATTTCCCTTCTTCTTCTATCCAACTTCAAACGCTCAATCCATGATTTATCCATCCACAGGTCCACCATCAATTACTAAGTACAATACCAAACTCTCACTCCACATCTCCTCCTCTGCCTTCAAGCACTAATAACACACTAGCCTAATAGCCCGTGCTCAACACCGTATCTCCCTGAACTGCAAAATAAGTAACACATAATAAAAAAATCTACCTCTTTCTATAGGACAAGTTGGATAAAATAGAAATAGAGAAATTGGAGGAAAAACAGGATAGTTAGATAGAAACAACTGAAATATGAGTGGTTTGATGGAAAAATGAGTGGGTAGTTGCATGAGTAGTTACATGACCGTCGGTCAAAATTATAACCAATGGTCAAAATTGAATAAAAAACCTCTTAGCTTAATATGTTATAATGGGTCATTAAATTGACCCCAATGAGGATCATAACATAAACCATGATTTGACTAGGTCCAAGTGGCATGAACCTGGGCCAAAATATGGGGTTGCAGAACAAATTCCATGCTCAAAGTCAACAAATAATGAGAACATAGACCATGACATTTGTTCACATTAAAATACACATTGGATTAATATCATTAGTGAATAAAAATGAAGATCAACGGTGAATTTTTAAAAAATAAGCATCAAATAAAAGAAGATATAGAATGAATGCCAGCCATCTCCCCTTGTATTTCATTTCCCATCAAAATCAGATGAGTATAAGATATAATTAAGTGAATTTGATATGGGTCAACAAATTAGTTGGGCGTGGACCAATTAGGCTCAAGCCCATCAAAATTGCTCCGCAAAAGTCAAGGCCCAAGGGCTGTAAGACGTGGATTTGAAAGCAAGCACGATGACAAAGTGGGTTAGGCCCGTCTATTCATGAGTGTGGATTACTAGGCCCCAGGCCCAATAGGATCTTGGTGATGCTTTTTTATGCCAAAACCTTTCATACAGGGCTCATAACCCTTCATGTTCCATCAAAAGGATTATGACCGTTCAATTGAGTTGTGGCTTTGTACTTGATAGAGAATGGACAAACCCAATTGTCACTTGGATGGGCCACCTTTCTAGGGAAATAGCTACCCATGAATGGGCATAGACAAAGTCACTTGGTGACTCGGTGAGTTGAGTCAAACTTGGCTCGGCCTAAAATCTGAGTCAACTAAGTTGAACTTGCCAGTCCAATCAATTAAAGGCTCGTCACTCTTCAGAGCTCCTTATGATGATGTGAAAGTTTCATCAATCACCATGCCCATGGATCCACTTCCCCATTGACATCCACTCGCAGTCCAATGCACCATTGGTCAAGGGTCTCCCAAAAAACAAGAGATATTGCAGTAATGAAGTAGTTTCCACTTTCCATACGAGAAATGAGTGTTGCAAATATGACATGAGATTTTTCTTCAAACTTCAAATGGAAAATCAAGTATTTAAAAAACAAAATAAATTTTTGAAAATTTATTGGAAAACATAGTCCTCATGAGAAGTGCTTAAGTTGTTTTTGTGTAATGCGAGGATTCAACATTTTTTGCAAAAGAGCAGATTCTTGCACTCTTGGCCACTCCTCCCTCCCCATCCTCGCGCCTATAGGGTCTTGATTTCTTCTCTATTGTAAGAAAGTATCCTCCTCTCTTTTCTTTACATCCAAACAGCCCAAATGTAAAAATCATTGGCACATAAGGTAAGCATTGTATGTTAACTTTTAACAAAAGTATAAAATTCCATTTTTCTTATTTCATAAGCATTTTTGTTATTGCTTTTAAAGAGGGCCGGGATTGAAGCAGTTAAGTGGGTCATTATGTTTAAAATCATGGTGACAACCATTTTTATTCTGAAAAAGAAAATGAGCCAGCATCTAAGACTTCATTCCACATGTATGAGGGCCTACCTATTTTTTGAGCCCAACTCTGTCGTTGCATATATGTTACATCCCGTCCTGAACTAATCAAGATTAACACTAATTAATTGTAATTAACTAAGTTAATTATGTTTAATTAAGCTAATTGTGATTAATAATCAAATTAAGTTGAATTGGTCTCAAATAGATGAATTAAGCTTAATGGAATGAGTTTGGATGAGATTAAGTCAATTGAGTTAGTTTTAGACTCAAACAAGTGAGAGCAAGGACTTCCTTGTAAATATGGAGTTTTGCGTATTTTGTCGAATACGGTAACTCTTGATACCATCGAGTGCATCTCAAGGAGTACGTAAATTTTCATTATAGTCTTGTTAGCATTTGGATTGAAATGGACCAAGTGAGTCTTGGTTTGACTCAAAGTGTGAATAAGCATAAGGAAGGGGGTTTAAATGCAAAAATTCTGGTATCTATCTACCCTTATAAAAGAGGCAAGAATGCATGTTGCTTTAGTACACCCACTGTGGGGCCCACCAAAAAATTTATAATATATCTATCTACCCTTATAAAAGAGGCAAGAATGCATGTTGCTTTAGTACACCTACTGTGGGGCCCACCAAAAAATTTATCTATCTACCCTTATAAAAGAGCCAAGAATGCATGTTGCTTTAGTACACCCACTGTGGGGCCCACCAAAAAATTTATAATATATCTACCCTTATAAAAGAGCCAAGAATGCATGTTGCTTTAGTACACCCACTGTGGGGCCCACCAAAAAATTTATATCTATCTACCCTTATAAAAGGGCTAAGAATGCATGTTGCTTTAGTACACCCACTGTGGGGCTCACCAAAAAATTTATAATATATCTATCTACCCTTATAAAAGAGGCAAGAATGCATGTTGCTTTAGTACACCCACTGTGGGGCCCACCAAAAAATTTATAATTATAAAAGAGCCAAGTATGCATGTTGCTTTAGTACACCCACTGTGGGGCCCACCAAAAAATTAATAATATATAATATATAATATACCTAATATCTATATATATAATCTACCCTTATAAAAAAAAGGCAAGATTGCATGGTTGCTTTAGTACAACCATTGTGGGGCCAACCAAAAAATTTATATCTATCTACCCTTATAAAAGGGGCAAGAATGCATGTTGCTTTAGTACACCCACTGTGGGGCCCACCAAAAAATTTATAATAATATATAATATAATATATATAATATATAATATACCTAATATCTTTATATATAATCTACCCTTATAAAAAAGGCAAGATTACATGGTTGCTTTAGTACAACCACTGTGGGGCCCACCAAAAAATTTATAATAATACATATATAATAATATATTATATAATAATAATATAATATCTATACCCTTATTATCTATCTATCTCATACAAACTTTTTCACTACATTATTGTGGGGCCTACCCCCAAATATTATAATATCATATAATAATATATTATTTTGAGAAATTGCAAACTTTTTCACTACACTTTTGTGGGGCCCATCCCAAAATATTATAATGCAAACTTTTTTACTACACCAATGTGGGGCCCACCCCCAAATATTTACTATCTGCTATCTACTACTATACCATCATAAAAGAGAGAAAGTTGCAAACTTTTTTTACTACACCATTGTGGGGCCCACCCCCAAATATTATAATATAATATAATAATATATTATTATGAGAAATTGCAAACTTTTTCACTATACCTTTGTGGGCCCAACCCCAAATATTATAATGCAAACTTTTGCACTACACCATTATGGGGCCCATCCCCCAAATAGTATAATATAATATAATAATATATTATTATGAGAAATTACAAACTTTTTCACTACACCATTGTAGGGCCCACCCCAACTATTATAATATAATATAATAATATATTATTTTGAGAAATTGCAAACTTTTTCACTACACCTTTGTGGGGCCCACCCTAAAATATTATAATGCAAACTTTTTCACTACACCATTGTGGGGCCCACCTCCAAATATCTACTACCTACTATCTACTACTATTATAAAAGAGAGAAAGTTGCAAATTGTTTTTCACTACACCATTGTGGGGCCCACCCCCAGATATTATAATATAATATAATAATATATTATTATGAGAAATTATAAACTTTTTCACTACACCTTTGTGCTGTCAACCCAAATATTATAATGCAAACTTTTTCACTACACCATTGTGGGGCTCACCCCCAAATAGTATAATATAATATACTAATATATTATTATGAGAACTTACAAACTTTTTCACAACACCTTTGTGGGGCCCACCCCCAAATATTATATTATAATATAAGATAATCATATATTATTATTATATTATAATAATAATAATATAAAATCTATATCTATACCCTTATTATAAAAGAGAAGAGAAGTTGTATACTTTTTCACTACACCTTTATGGGGCCCCCCCAAATATTATACTATAAGATAATATAATAATATATTCTTATTATATTATAATAATAATCATATAATATCTATGCCCTTATTATAAAAGAGAAAAAAGTGTCATGCTTTTTCTCTACACAACCCACTTAGTATTTTGATATTATATATATATAATAAAAGAGAACTACACATATGTGGGCCCCAATAAAAGAGAAGAACTTGTCATGCTTTTTCTCTACACATCTGTGGGCCTCACTTAGTATTATTATATTATATTATGTATATATAAAATAAAAGAGAACTACATGTCTGTGGGCCCCACTTAGTAGAAGAACTTGTCATGCTTTTTCTCTACATCTAGACATCTGTGGGCCCCACTTCGTATTATTATATTGTATATATATATAAAATACAAGAGAACTACACATCTGTGGGCCCCACTTCGTATTATTATATTATATATATGTATAAAATAAAAGAAACTACACATCTGTGGGCCCCACTTGGTATTATTATATTATACCACTTAGTAGAAGAACTTTTTATGCTTTTTCTCTACACATCTGTGGGCCCCACTTAGTATTATTACAATATCGGTATGCTCCACTTAGTATTATTATATTAGATATATATATGATAAAATGAGAACTACACATCTATGGGCCCCACTTAGTAGAAGAACTTGTCATGTTTTTACTCTACATCTACACATTTGTAGGCCCCACTTAGTATTATTATATTATATATAAAATAAAAGAGAACTACACATTTGTGGGACCCACTTAGCAGAAGAACTTGTCATGCTTTTTCTTTACAAATCTGTGGGCCCCACTTAGTATTATTATATTATATTTTATATATGGAGAATATTCAAGTGCATCCATCCCTCACCATTTGTGGTGAGGGACACCCCTTTTGGGGAAATTTCAAGTACAAAAGAGAGGTGTGCTTCTCTTTTGTACCTCTCTTTTGTGCTTGAAACTTCCCTAAAAGGGGAGTCCCTCACCACAACTGGTGAGGGATGAATGCACTTGAAGATCCCCCATTATATATATAATCAAAGAGAACTACACATCTGTGGGCCCACTAAATATTATTATATTTCGATGAAATGCTTAGCTCAAATGATCATGAAAAGGGTTGTGTTTGAAGAATTTGTTCATTCACTACAACAACTCAAATGAGAAATTTCAGTTGAGATTTTCATGTATAGAAAATTTCAACTTCAATCCCAATGCCTGTAAAGACACAATTTGCTTGGAATCTTTGTGATTTGTTGTTGATTCGTTTAAAACTATGAGTTGTGTACTATTTTGCTTAGTATTTTGTTTCATTGAATTTGGTATGTATTTGGCGCTAGGTTTTAGACAAATTTTAATGGAAAATGGGCCGGACTATCGATCTGTATTAAAATTTGTGAGTGTTTTGCCTAATCATGTATGGCCAAAAAATGTTGGTTTTCAACTTTTTTTAAAAATTAGTTTCCTTCCATATATCTTGTTATCCCATCTTCTTTTTACTTTTTTCTATTGAAGCTTTTGCTAAATTTCATAAGAACAATGAGTGATTGTAAATTACTTAATTTGCCAAAAAAAATGACTTATATGTAAACTGGTCATTCTCCATTGGGATAGTTAATATTGAGTTTTTAACGACTTTATTTTTTCAGATTATCTTACTAAAAGAGTATGCTCCTTGAAAGAGTATGTTCCTTGCACATGCATTGCATGTGCAGGGCTCCACTAGTAAGGTTCTAAAAGAGCCCAATTCTCATTTCACTCTGTCATTTCCAGCAACAAACCAAACCCTTGCCCTTTTCTTTCTTTCTTCTTTATTTTCTTTTTATCAATTGTCCAAGTAAGAGGCTATGCTAGTGGATTCAATGGAAACTTGAATTGTCTTCATCTTCTTCATTAACTTGTTTGGCTTCTTTGGAGGTGGATTTGGGGAAAAACTCATAACTTTACTTTTATGTAAAGGACTTGTAAATTTGTATACGTATAAATATGTACATTCATATATCACTAGCAATAAAGGCCCGTGCTAAGCCCGGGCTCTAAAATTATTAATAAATTCTTACATCAAATTGTGATCCCCTTTGATTGGTTAGGAAAATAAACTAAGATCATTTAAACTTTGTGGCAAACTTAACTAAAAATTATAATAAATTTAATAAAGAGAATTCATTGGGTAAAAAGAAAAAATTAATATGAAACTTGATAAGAATACATTGAACCCATGCTGCCCGGGTTGTATTTTGAAAAAAATATCTAAGATAATTATTGACTTAAACAATAAATACAATTTTTTTAAAATTATTCTATAGCGATTATTTAAAAATTCTATATATTAGTTTCTATTTTAGTGATCAATTTTGCAATGGCTAGAAATTTAGATTTAGAAAGAGAACTTTTCTTGAATATTAATTAAAAAATTTAATTATACACTTGATAATTGAAGTTAAGATTTTTATTTGTCAAAAGGCAACAGTTCTATATATTCTATGACTTCTTCTTATATTTCTTGTATTTGGATCGGGTTATCTTCTGTACTATTTCTTTAGTTAGGTAATCTATCCTTTAAAAAATGAAAAGATATATGGACCATGTAAAGTCCAAGTTTAGGGTCCAAATTGTCTTTGTACTTTACCCCTTTAACATTTACTACACTCTCATGTCCAATATCGATTAAGAGTTTTTGTTTACCAGGCTTTTTTCTACATAAGAACAAATTATCTGCACATCTAAAAGAAAAGGTGATCAAAAGTTCAAAAAGAGAAAAAGGTAAAATAGAAAAGATGACAAATCTACAAGAGGTTAATGCCAAACAAAACTCGATAGAATCCCAATCTTCCCTTGTTGTCCTTTCTAATGATTATATAGTTTCACCAATTATGATTATGCTGTGTAAAAAAATGAAATATAAATTTGATTAATAATTATTTATAATCACAAAACAATATAAGATCAGAAAAGGCAACATAATAATAATAAAAAAAAAAGAGAGAAAATAGAATCAACAAATTGAAGGATCCAAAAGATATAGAGGAAAACATATTGGTAAAGAAATCAATGAGAAGTACATCCGGTTAAAACAAAAGGACTACCCATCATCATAATTTCTCTAACTATTGCTATTATCAATGGATACGGTTTCTAACTAACCTTATTTTTTGGGTCAGTCTCGAGCCTATGAAAAATAAGCTCTCTCAACTGGAACTATGCTTAGCCCAAAAAAAGAAGAGTCAAAATCTACATCGCCTTATTGAAAAGCCTAATTGTTCTATTTTGTCTTACAGTTACACATTTGATTAACCCAAAATGGGGCATTATGAAAAAAAAAATCAAACTCTATGTAGATTCGACATTCTATATAGATAAAGCCGTTTGCCTTCTTCTTTAACCGATTAATCAGAGTTAGTGGTAAAATCTGTAATCAAGACATGGCAAGAGTACAATGGACCTTATTTTCATATAAATTATATAAATTAAAAAGGAAAGAGATAAACGATGGTTGTATTGGAATAGTACCAGAAGAGAAACACTGGAGGGAGGAAACATTGGAGAGGGTGGACTTTGTTGCGGCAAGAGATTATAATGCCTATGGTTGAAGAAGCCTATATTCTCAGTGAAATTGTCCATGCTTTTTTTAATTATAAATTTGGAAGTTATATACAAAAATGAGAATGGAGATTTGGAATATGGATTAAGGGGGCTTTGATGACTGGTTGATATTGAATGTCTAATCCTTATATTATGGAGCAAGTATAATTAATTAAAAACAAGTATCATGGAGAAAACAGACAACTATCATGTCCTTGATAAGTTAAAAGAGTGGGTCCCACGTCATTAATTTAAATGGCTATATAATTAACAGCGGGTACCATGGAGCAATTCCGGTTTGCATTCATTATGGCCATCTGGATCAAAAGTTTTGATTTGCAATCACATAGCCATTTGGATCCCACAATTGTTATAATCTTGAATAACTTAAAAGAGTGGGCTCCACCTAATTAATTTAAATAGATATATAAATACCAGTAGGCATCATGGAGCAGTTTCATTTTGCATTCATTATGGCGTAGAAAAGTTAAAAGGTAGAACCAATAGTCATTGACAAACATGATGGTGGTCAAAATCAATTGAATAAATCAGGATTGATTTCTCAATTGGAAACAGTCCCTTTCATATATATAAATGGAATAGTAGTTTTTTTTTTTTGCTTTTCCTTAACTGATATCATTGTATATGTCTTCCACAATGTTATGTGTTTGACAGAAGTGAAATTGTAATGTCTCACTTGCATGAAGTATGTATATCCCTTGTGGATTTTGTTTTAACTTCAGTTAATTCGGAGTTCATGGGATTTACCTAAATGTAATCCAATCTCAGGCTCGAGTCGTGACAATATCTCGAGATGCTCAAGGGCCCGGCCAGCCCTGGCCTGAACTAGGCCCAGACTGCTTTGGGATGGGTTATGGCCTGAGTTTTTCATACTCGGTCAGGCATGGATCTAAATCTTAGGCCATTTAATATATGTGCCAGCCATGGATTAATTGATAAAAGCCCGAGCCATGGCCCAACCTAACCCGAGCATAGGCAATTCATGTTGTTTGGTGACCTTTTCACCCAAACAAGTGATTAAAAAGTCCAAAAAAGTGGTAAAAACCGACCCGTCCTGGCCCAATAGATTTAAAGGGCAGGATTGGGCTTGATATTTGTAAAGCTGGCCAGGCTCAGGCCACACTCATAAGGCCCATGCCAGGATTGGGCCAAACATGGACCTGTGTTTCTAATGATGGACTATGCCTGAATATGCCTTACCTCGACCGACCTGGCCCATGAACACCCCTAAGCATATCCTTCTCTAGTTATTGTAGCCGGGCCTATTTCTATCCCTATCCCTATCCCTATATTAATTCGCTCATCCTCCCTTGTAGTTGTAGGAAACTGGCTGAAAAATGATAAACATGGAATAGATGTGCAAGATACCAATAAGGCATTCATTGAGCAGCTCGAAAAATTGCATGGAAATCTTTTAAGGAAAAAAAAAGGATGATCAAGAAAGAAATTGTGAATTGAAGTGCTCTTTTCTGTTTATTTGTTTTAACATAGTCCTCCATGCAAAATGTTTGTGTATATTAGTTCGATATTTAATTCATGAGAATATAATGCATGGCATTGATGGTCGCAAGCTTAGATGAAGGAAGAGAGCTAATGTCAAGTTTACAATCAGAGTTCAGTGCATAGTAGTCAATTCTGTTTCGGTCTAGCATCCAAGATGAAATAAATCGGTATTTTGAAAATTCGGTAAAACTTTTCGGAATAATGAAAACTTAAAAAAGAAAAACACACACATAAATAACATAGAAGAATAAAAATATAATATAAATTACGCATGCTTCTTGATATGAATATTGAGAATTTTTTTTTTTAAAAAAAAAAGTGAATTGTGCTACAAAGGACAATCGAGATGGACCGAAATGGACAACCGAAATGACCGGAATTCAAACCAAATTTTTTTTGCTCCATTCCGTTTCAGCTGAATGGCTGGAATGAAAATTCCGGCCATTCCGGCTGAAACGAAATGGAATTGAATACTACGGTTCGATGGCAGTGTATAAAAAAAATTAAAAACTAGTTTCCTTCTCTTTAAGCCCCATGTGGACGCTAACCTTGCACTAGCTCGCAGGGTTCAAGTAAGCCTAGCCTACATATATTTAGGTCGTACAACCCTTGGTTGGCCCTTCGATAGCCCTACCAAGAATCCTCGACATTACACAGCAATATCCTCAGTCATATAGGGTGAAATACGCACCTTTGATGCAATGTCACAATTATGACCAACATTTTGAAAATATCATGTATCTGTGATATACGTATGAATGGTATTTTCTTGAAAATATTAATGTATTTTTAAAATTTATACAGAAATTAATGATGATATAAAATTACTAAATTAATAGATTAAAAGGTTTGAAAAACTCAAAATATATAGAATACTCTTAAATAGCATTTCAACATTTATTTTGTATATATTTATGAGATATAGTTTATTTCCACCACATTTTCTCAACATCATCATGAGAGAAACTTCAAATCTTTAAAATATACCACTATTTTATTTTATTTTTTTTGAATGATGTTTTGTGACAATCTTTGGGCGAGCTTGTTTAAGTACTTTGCAAGACCTACTAGACTCGCTCAAGTAGGCAATTGATTGTATCAGGCCAACAAGTTATTCAAGTTTGAGACAATTGTGAAAGTGCCAGAATGAAAAAAATTCAGAAATACTTATACTATTAGTTTTCTTTTACTACATGACACACATCCTTTACATGCACACTATGGTGAGACCAAATTCAATCAGAGTTAACCAACTACCTTTTTGGCTCCCCCACACACCCCCACATAAAATATATAAAAAAAAAAAAAAATCTTTGAATCTACCACTGGTGGGGCTCAAAGCATTCTCACCAGCGCACGGTGCGCATGTACACCATAAGTCACGACCATCTAAGATGAACTTTAGAGTTGTGCCTCACGTATTGGATGTTCCAGATGCATGATGCTCGTATGCACAAGTGAATAAATTCTGACGGGAGGCCATTGTTTATCTTAAATTTTAAATCTATTGTTAGGACTAAAATCTCAAGTTATGGATCTATTACAACCACATCATAGATTAAATCTAAATGGGCTCCTATTGAAATAGGATACACAAAAATAATGAGAAAGGCTTGTAACGCAAATTCAGGACTGAATCTATGGTTGAGATTTGATACACATGGACGCTGCTATAAATATAATAGTGTGCTAAAATTAATTGGACTCCTGCAATGGTAATACAAGGGGTAGATTTGGAAATATAATAGGCCATAAATGACACTTTAAGGCCCCATAAAAATTGACCTTCTTAAGAAAGAGTTATTATAGGGCGTTATATTTTGGGGAGAAAAAAAAAAGATGGCAGTTGACAAATTTGATATTTTGGAATTTCAAAAGATGCAGCTGCTATTATGGGCCTTTTTTTGGGCCTAAAGCAAAGGCTTTATTGGCCTTACGCTAGATCTGGCCCTGACTCCTCCCTACCTTCCACCTCCCTAAACTAAACTAGCAAGCAATATCTATTTCTACCCAAAAATCTGTTTCCTGGAGCCCCCAATCTCACCATGCAGAACCTGCCCAGGAGCCCCAATCTCAATTTTGTTTTCTTGGATTGAACAAAAATGTGGGTTTTTGGAGATGGGTGTATGGTGTGCTCTGATCATTGTGGGTTTGGATTGTAGATACAATGGAGATGGTTAAAGGCGTGTTGGGTCGTTGGAAAAAGAGGTGCATGAGAAGTATCTTTTATCACAACACAATCGACATGTTGCAAATATTGTCAATATTTTGAATTTAACTTGTTAGAATTTGTTTCTATTACAATATTTATTGATGTCATAGACTGCAAAAGTAGTCATTAAGTCAGCATAAGAAAATATACAGTATGAAGATACTTCAAAATGGAAAACATACCGTGCCGTATCGTATTAGAGACTTCAAAATCAATGTCCCTGCTATGTCCATGGCATGTGCCCCGGCCAAAATGGAGACCCTTCTGCCAAATTGAGGCATTTTTATGGAGACTTCTGCTCCCTCTAAAATCAAGTTGTGTGAGTGAAATACTCGAACAATGTGATTCTGGTAAGATCCATCCTGGTTGGAGGTCTTGATTCAGCTGAGCATTGCTTCTCTCCTTGCAGTGTTTCCAAAGATCATATTTGGGTTTATATTGGGAGCCTATAAATAATCTTATTCTAAGATAATGGTGGAACAAATTTTGTGGTTCCCCTCAATCAAAATCAAATGGATTTAAGTGCTTTATCGCATGAGAACAAGAGGCAGCCGAGTTGGTTGGGAACCCTACCTCTCACCTGGTGAAGAAATAGATCCTTGTGTATGCTTTGTCCCTGCTGTGGGGGTGCCACTTCCCCGCATAATGTGGGTGTTCTCTCCCTATCCGTGCAAGTGCTCTCATGGGTCCCCAACCTCCTTGGCTGGGCTTGGGCTATCCAAAAAAAAAAAAAAATACAAAACTCTATTGCACAAGGCTTTGATATTTGCTTCGTGTTGGGCAATATGGAATGCATGGAATTACTTTATCTGTATAAATAAGAAAACTGACCCCTTGGCAATCATTAATAAAATTATTATTATTTTTTTGGTAAAAATCATTTAAAAAGTTGAAACAATCATACTTCTACCCTTCCAAAAGGGGGAATCGAGGAGAGATGTCCAGCATCCTAATGAGTGATTTCCAAAATGAAACTTGAAAATGCCACAAAAGTTTGCAATGAAAATGAGGAAAAGTTATTAATATGTCAAAGTTAAACATTTTTATCTTTTTTATGTTCTTCAAATTATTATTTGTATTATTTCCCTGAATATTTTCAAAGTAACACCTTGATAAAAAGTTTAGAACTATCCTAACATTTTCGCAAGAAAGAGATTTTGCGACTCACATTTTAGTTCAGTTAAACATTGTTTGTCAAAGCTGGGAAATCATTCTGATTATTGATTACTTTGTAAATTGACACTATCACAAATGATAACAACAAATATATCTACTAAAAAAACCTTTGCGGGCCATGGGGGTCATGTGTGTTGGCACCGGCCTAGTTTGATCATGATCAGATTGGTATTCATCCTTGGATCAAATCACCCTAAACAGCTGCTATCATCACCCAGAAAGGAAGATGGTTTATTTCTTTATTTGTTTATTTTTCTCTCTAACAAGAACTTGCAGTACAGTTGAAAAGTGCAATTGTGGCAGCCTTGTGATTGCATAGTCTGAGTTGTTTAATTCACCACATTAGTCATTTACATGCAGATATTGGTGAAATTGACATGGTCATAAAGCATTTATATATCGGTCACAGCCTACAGGCTTCAATCCCATTACTTACTTCCTTCATGTTCACTAATATGTTTTACCACTTTGAACCCCTAGGTGGGGCCCACCGCAGATGCAAACCATCCTGCTATCCTCATCATGATTGACATTAGGTTAAATTTAACTCCAGTTAGAGTTGCTCCATAATCAGATTGATCACGTGTAAAATAGGTGATTAAACACAAAATAAACCCAGAGGGAGTGAATTACATAATAACAATTAGCTTCAAATAAGCAAGAGCTCTGCTAAAAGGTCTAGAATCCTTTCACAGACAATTACCTACTCAGAGGAGGGTACTGACCACAACATTTTACAGGTCCTTGCGAAGTTTCAGTCCTTGAAAATGATGCAGTATGCATATTTGGTTTTTCACCTATACCATTAGCAGCGCAAAGCATTCAGCACATCATTCAAGATCATTTTTCTCCATTTATCATAAAAATCTAAATAAATAAAAAAGAGGAAATGCATGGGTTAAGAGAAGTAAATATAATCACTTACTGTGTAGAGTCTCAAGAAAATCACCTCACAAAACTTCAATCACTCAGTTTCTCTACACTGCTGACCTGTTCTTTGAGTGTACCATAAATGGTATGTACAAGATTAAGTAAAAGCTGATCCCCTCCATGTCTGGCTAAGAGAGAAACAGCCACTGGGAGATTGTTGTACATTCCAAGTGGTATGGTAACCTGTAGTTTAGAAGAAACAGCAACAAGAAAATTATATTCATTAATATGCCTATAAAGGTAGGAAGTCATGATCTTCAGTCAACAAATCCAGAGAATACCTGGCATAGCCCTGACATTCCAGAAATAGCTAGCAAACTGAAAGCTCTAGCACGGTAACTTTCTAATGGAGTCACTTCGGTATGTAGTTTTGGTGGAGGCCCAGGAACTGTTGGAATTGCAAGAATTCCAAAATCCTAAAAGGAATGTCAGGAACGGTACAAAGAAAGGAAAATGCCATTAAACATAAGAATAACACATGTTCATGCACGCACGCGCGCGCGCGCACACAGAGCTACGTGCAAGCAAAAACACATTCATTGTATAGGTGCATGCGTAATCACAGCCACATCATCGTTATCATCTCTCTCTCTCTCTATCAATGTGTGCATGTGCGTGAATTAACACAAAATATTTGATGATAGTATGAGACCCATTTGAGATGGTTTGGGCATGTCCAACACAGGCCAGCAACGGCACTGGTAAGGATAAATTTGGCTATATAGGTTGATGGCCCATCAAAGGGAAGGGGTAGGCCGAGGAGGACATGGATGGAGGTAGTAAAATTACTAAAAAAATGCAACTTATCTGAGGATTTGGCTCAAGACGGACCGGAATGGAGAAACGTAATTCATGTAGCCGACCCCAACATAGTTGGGGCACGGCTTTGATGATGATTTGATATAGTCCGACACCATAATAACCCTAAAGCACATAACAAAGTATGGATATTCTCTCTCATTAATCTACTACAATCTTGTTGAGAGACAAAATCGTGTGCTAGGGTATGTTAAAGAAATATGTACTAAAAAGATAGGATTAGGATATATCTCTAGGATAGATTAAGACTCATTAGCTTTCTCTCACTTCTGATTACTTGCTATTGTATCCTATAAATATATACTTCTCCCTCTTAATGGAACAAAATCAGTTTATTGGTTTTCTCTGAAAGCTAATTGGTACTTAAGCATCTATCACAACCCCGCATAAAATTATCCGCTTTGGCCCACTTGCACGCGCGAGGACTTCCCAGGAGGTCACCCATCCAAGTACTGCTCTCGCCCGAGAATGCTTAACTTCAGAGTTCTTATGGTTTCCGGAGCCGCACGGTTTTAAAAGGCCTCATGTTGAGTTAAGACGGAGTTTGACTTATAAGCCCAGGGTCAGGACTTGGATATTTCCAATGCATACTAACTGAGACTCACTGTTTGAAGCTCATGGTTGACACGCTCCTCCCTGTGGTTAAGGGTGCCGTCCGGACCAAGTTCTCATAGTGTCCTCATTGGATAAACTAATGAAGTTCCATTTGAAGAGTTAGAATTGTAATGACTTCTCTGAGAATTGTAATGACTTCTCTGGTGGCTGCTAAAGGTACCCAAAGCCACTGCATTTACTCTCAGTTGCTATGAGGACTACAATACTATAAAAAGGTAGCCTTTAACAGGTTTCTTCTAGCTGTGGCTGTTGATACGTACAGTTGTCTGGTACCTGCAGCTACTGCCGCATCTAAATGATATTTTAAAAGGTTTAAGACATCAAAACATCCACATTCCAGATAATAATAATGCATGGCATTCTAGCTGATGAAAACCCAGTAATACCTACTAGAAAAAGATATTCAGAGAGAAATTTTACCTGCAGAAGATCACTGAGAGCAGCACGAAGTTCAGTAATAACCATCTGACATCTATCAGTGTCTTCATCTGTTGTCTTAAGGGCTTCCCAAACTCGTTCAAATATTCCAGGACCCAAATCGGGTCTGACAGTACTCACCCATTCTCCATGGTTATTTTTGAACTCAAACCTATGCTTCAATTTTTATAGGCTCCTCAGCACTCAGCACTAACAATAAAGCACTAAACATGAAAACGTGTGCTGCATGGCAATGAAGCAATGAAAGTTTGTGATTTAGAAATATAATGCTCTACTTAAGATGTCTTCTTTCTGCAAGTTAAAACAACCATATGATAGTGAGGCATTTCATTGCTCAAGTTTTCAAAGAGATGTTCTGCACACTAGAATTGACTGGTGATATGGGAACATCTGTACTATTGTGAAAGAGATGTGTTTACCTGCAGTTATAACTTAACCTGGTATCATATTGTTTTTGGTACAGTAATGTATCTTTTATGTGTTACGTGGCAGCAGTACTACCTATAAGAGTACAAGCAGAACCTGCCACATGTTTGAACCTGTACCTCCAGCCCTCTGCACGAGAGGGAATGTTTTATAACATCAGTTTTTACACCACCCTCTCCTTAAAACATGTTAAGGAGAGCATGTACTTTCTGATTTCTTATACCTGTTTGGTTAATTCAGGCCTTGAAGGTAATTTATAACTTTTACAAATGAAAAGATGCACTGATCCTCTCTCTACTCAGTGCATTCATGAAATGTTTCACAATACTATTAAAGTAGAATTTATACATTTCACATAGCAACCAGAGACAAAGCAGAAGACAGCTTTGAACCAGGTGAATCATGGTAAAAGGCATGGTCAATTGGGTGACAGTATGAAGCAGAGAATTTACCCTAAAAAGGTGAACTTCTAACTTATCCATCAAAAACCCAGACCTTTCTAGCCAAAACCCCTAAAGATGATGCTTAGGCATGGAACAACGCCATTGCACTACACGGTTGAAGAAACAACAGTAACTCTTGTACCTCAGTCCCTCAAAGCAGGAAAAGATGAAATTCAAGTGTAGGAGAAACTAAGCAATTATTCTTAAAACATTAGAAAATGTCCTCTGACTAGAGGGTTATTCTGTACATACCCTTGCATGGGATTAAAATTGTAGTATTGTACATTATCTCATTTAAGTAGAGAAATGATTTTAGGGGAGTCATAACACTTCTTTTTTTTCCCAAATAGAATGATTCAATGCATATGAAACCAGTGTTTGTGATTAAGATACACACCTCTGAAGCAATCGCAAGGCATTTGAAAGTGCCATTAAAGACGGAACTGTATATTCCTGATTCTGACAACAAGTGCTCATAAAATGCTTTAAACTTGGCACTTTATCTTGAACGTAATCTCCAAGTTTGAAGTGGTTGACAATTTCACCTACAATAACAGAAATTATAGAATATTGTATTGAATTATGCATACCATCTAAAATCAAATAACAAGTATATATAAGATTGGGTGTGGGGCCTCACATCCAAATCCAATGCCAACAACTTAAATGTAAGGGCCCCCATTCCTAGCTCTCATATAAGGTGAGAGATATCTCTCATAGGAGCATATCATATATATATATATATATATATAGAGAGAGAGAGAGAGAGAGAGAGAAAGGAAATCGGAAACTACTAGAGAAAGCACTTACTCCCAAACAATTTTTCTATGGACTTAATGAGAGGCTTTGTAACTCGATCACTCGGAATGCTTAGAAGACTGAAACAATCATCTGCAATGATAATACAACAAGGTTGCACAGGATAAACTTCAGACAATTGCAAAAGCACATGGCCTACTTCTCTCAAGATTGTTGGATCCCTAGCAAACCATCCTGGAAGAAAAAGTTGTCTCAGCACATATAAGATGAGCACTTCATAATTACTGATTGTGCTGGCATTGTATGACATAAAGAATTGAACCAGCACTAACGCTATGAAGCTACTTTCATTGTGAATTGTGATCCTACATGACCATTTAAAATTGTGTAAACTTCTAGGATTCATAATACAAATCTTCTTCTTCAGTGGATAGTTATGCCACAAATTGTAAAAAGAACTTTCGCGATTGCTGCAAAACCCCTGATCAGTGACTTTGGAATGATAGCACCAACAAAATGATTTACACATTTGCTAACACTACACTATCAGCCACAGTCTCTCAGGAAACCATCAGCCTTAATCCTCAGAATGGTTCATATTGGTCCCTCCAATCATATAAATATTGTAGTTTATCAAAACCTTAATGAAACATATCCTTCTAAAAGAAACCAAAGTATTTTGACTGGCACCAGTGAAAAACTGTCTATCATGGGACCGGGACCATCTCCCTGCCTCTGTCTCCTGATAAATCTCATCTTAAGAAATGTTATGCTTGCTTCTGGGCTGTTTGATAACTTTATTTCTGTAGGTCAACTTGTTGAATAAAATTCCTTGGTTAAGCGACCTTGTGATGGCCTCCATCCGCAAGATCTCTGAAGTAGAAAACTAACGAGGAAGGGGACAGAGCTGAAGATTATTTTCACTTGATATTGGTATGATCAACAACTCTATTCCTTCTTTATTTTTATTTTTATTTCGTTACCATCTTCCTATAAAATTTGTCACTCAAACAAAACCTGTAGTTATGGCATCACCACATAAGCCATCCAAATACATAGAAATTTCTTTTTGTAATTTGAAATAGATGTGTTTCTAATATAAGTGATTTTTTTCCTTCTAATATAAAGTTGATCTCTTAGTAAATGCGCAAAATTTTAACTTTACTATTCATGCTACCAAAATTGTTCTATCTTATGCACGAAGGTGGGTGGGAACCTGCACCTTGTACTGCTGGGCATGCATATAGATACTTTGTTGAAAATAAGCAAAACAAGATCCTACTCAGACACAGGAGAACACACATCAGGATTTTACATCCTACATAAGAGATCTTCGAGTGCCTTTGCCTTCTTCCACTTAAATATTCCCTCTCACTTCAGCCCTTGAATGCATTGTAAATTGTTATTCCCTCTATTTATAAGCAGGGACCTTCAAAGGAATGTTGGAGGCAGGCTGTCAAAGGACCAGGCCAGGCCAGGCCCAAGGTTGTCTAAGCCATACCCTAAACATATGCGAGCCAGGCCTGGGCCGGGCTGGCCAAGGCCTACAGAGGACCTGCACTACCTAGGCCCTCACCCAGCCGTCCTGAGACAGGACCACGCCTAGAGCCTGAAGAAAAGAAAATCAGTCTTTTTCCACACTTCCATTGGGCACCGAGAAATATAGTGGTTGACGGAAATTCACTTCACTACAATTTGATTTAGTAGGGTGCTGGCTAGGCAATCATTTACCATTCAAGATAAGATTATTTGATGGTATTGGTGAATCTTATATATGAACTCATCAATTTTAGGCCTTTGATAGAATGCATGGCATTGAGTTCACATGAATTAAGTACAGAACAAGCATAGGAATTTTGTAGCACCTCATTTTTCAAGTTGTGGCCCATCCCAAACGTGGGTCGTTGGAGTTGAATCTGATTAAGAGGCTAAATATTAGACCCAAAAACTAAAGAGAAGCGATCCCATGCTATGAACTCACATAATAATCATCCTCAAACAAACCCAGATATATGCTCAAACTAACTCACATATATGCTCAAATAAGTCCACATATATAGCAATTGTATGTAGGTAAGCCTTTGCAAAAAAGAAGAATCGTGCATGGCTTATTTACATAAAAATCACTTGTCATATGGAAAAGATTAATATAAGAATCATGTTCAAATAAACCCAAATATATGGTCAAATCAATCCACATAAAAAAAAAATAAAAAATAGACGAGCATTATACCCCACTTTACCACACCCCAAGAATTACAAGAGGATCCCACCCAAACAGAAGATCTGCTAATAATCCCTTTCCTTGCTAGCGTATACAGTATACTATTGGCAGATCTAAACTCATGCGCAAAGGCAACATCCAATTTAGAAGAAAGCTCTTTAATCTCATTGAAGAAAAACTGGAACTTCCAAGGCTTAGGGCCTACTATTGTCCTAGCCTGACCCTTATATTGGCAGGCCTCCAAAAGTTTTGTCCGAGCCGAGCCCAACCCTCGGGCTCCTTAAGAAAAACAAAAGCCCTCATTTTGTATGCTTTTGAGGGCCGAGCCAGAGCATGAGACCCTCATAAGAGGGCCTAATTGACAGCCCTAGTTGGAGGTAAACAACAAAAGATGAGATCGT
Organism: Umbellularia californica; assembly: GCA_028538565.1. NCBI lineage: Eukaryota > Viridiplantae > Streptophyta > Magnoliopsida > Laurales > Lauraceae > Umbellularia > Umbellularia californica. Next base: position 34,084,383 of record JAPQWN010000003.1, read on the forward strand.
AGCATTAAGGAGACTGACATGGGGATATTGCTCCTTACCCTACTAGTGTCCAAGTAATTGGTAGCAAGGTCCACCAGTTAGAGATCCAGGCAGATGGACACTATACCAGTAAGAGGCTCAATTAGTAGCTCAATGAAACAAAATGAAACTTTGGATCAATTAATTATGGGAGAATATTCTCCTGTGCACGATGCCCGCGTAAACTGTGCACAATAGATGTCGCACGTGGTGGGCCCCACCTGTTTGACGTCTCCTATGCACGGTTCCCATGTGAACTGTGCAGAGGAGACCAAATTCCTTAATTATGATGCGTTAATACATTAGCTCCTGTTGCCAAAATGAGAGCTATTTAGTCAATCTTGAATGTTGCTTCAAGACATATGTGAGAGATATCTCAAACAATCACTATAAATGCTCCACCTCTGTTCGAGAAAATGTTGTATGGCTGCACCAAGTTTCCTACTTGATTTCTTGGAAGGACTTGTATAGTAGCTAAGTAAATCTATTTATGGCTTAAGATAAGCTCTTAGAACCTACTCCAAACCTTCTTTTTTTTATTGGTAACGGTAAATTTTATTTCAAAATGAAAGAAGTAGAACTCAGATTAAAAAGACAAGAGCGACATCCATAGTGGAACTGGTAGAAGAGAAATGAACCAGCCACACACTACAATATAGAGGCGCTTAAATTACAAGATCTATATACCCCTTGCTTAGCTAAACAGTCCACCATCCCATTTGCAAATCTACTGATGTGTTGAAACATAACATGCAAGACAAAAATTAGATGACTAATTTCAATGAAGAGAAATTGCATTTTCCATGGCCCCCTCAAAGATTTCACCCAAGAAATAGTGTTAGCCGAATCACTCTCCACAATAAGATAATGATGAAATGAGGTATTAAAAATACGAAGAGCTTCTAGAATTCCCAGAACTTGCGCTTCATTAGAGTCTTTGATCCCCACATGTTTAGAGAACATAAACAAAACTTCCCCCTTATGATTTCTTAGAACACCTCCACTGCCAGCTAAACCCGGTTTTCCTTTTGCTGCTCCATCAACGTTGAATTTTAAGACTCTGTATGGTGGAGAACACCAAGATACTATCCTCTTCTTCTTTAAAGCACCTATCTTCAAACAAGCTCCCCAATTTTTGAAAATGCCATCTGTCTTAATTTCTGAAAATTATTTTATAACACATGCCCATTTAGCAATCCTCAATAGCACAGCCGAAATTAGATCCTCCTGAGATGATTCTTTCCTCTTGAAAACTCTATCATTCCTCTATTTCCAGATTGACCAAGAAATGGAAAAAGGAATAATTCTCCATAAGATCGTACCATTTCCACCCATTGGGGCCCTCCTCCAATCTTGAAACACCATCGGTAAAGAACCTGGAAAACACCAACTCATTTCACGTTGTTTTAGAAAAAATAAAACCCAAATAGACAAAGCGACACGACAATGAATGAACAAGTGATCTATCGACTCTATCTCCCTCCCACAAAGGCAACACAATATTCATAAATAGTATCAGACACCAGCCCCCTTCTTCTCAAAATATCTGTTGTCATGATTTTGCCCACCACTGCCAAGCAGCAAAAAGCCTCCACTCTAGGTGGAACAAGCCCCATCCACACTACTGCACAAGGAGATGATATTGTGTCAAAAGGATCAATCTCCTTCAAGAATGACCTTGAGGAGAACAAACCTTTAGAAAGAGGCTTCCAAATACGAAAGTCAGCTGCATCCCTGCATAAGAAAACATTAGAAAAATTGGACAAAGAATCACTAACCTCCACCTCCGACTGACGGAGGGCCCTCCTAAAACTAATATTCTAAGACACCACATTTCCATCCCAAACAAAACACTCTGTAATTGAAGCCTCTTTTTTTTACACAACCCTAAAAAGTCTAGGGAACAAAAGGTGTAAAGGACCAACACCCACCCAATCATCATACCAAAAATGGACAGTTTCCCCCTCCCCCACATGAAAACCTGAGCCTTTAACAAAGACCTCCCCCCCGACTTTGACTGGTCCCCAAAACTAGAAATGACAGCCCAAAAAGTAGACAACTTATGCTTAGGGACTCTTTTTGGCACCCACCCCCAAACATCCTCCCCATACTTAGACACTATTACCCTCCTCCACAATGCCTCTTTCTCTACTCCAAATCTCCACCACCATTTAGCTAATAGAGACCAATTTTTAAGGTCCAAATTTCCTAAGCCTAACCCCCCGCCTTTTTTGGCTTAATTAGTTAATCACCTCATTCCACTTGAAAGTCAGGACATGTTGACTCTGATACCATCTCAGAGTTGCTAGTCAATAATCCCAAAACCAATTGGTGATGGGAAACTGCACAAACAACTACTTAACACAAGAAATTGTTTGGGAGTTAAAGACATTACATCCTTTTTTAAGATGAATATCTTGGATTTCTAACGTACTTCCTAAGCTTACTTATCTATCTTAATTTATGCATCATGATAAAAGACATATGATGGGGATCTAGTCTCATCAACTGGCCTAATTGAGGATAAACAAGTGGAAGCTCCTATGGAACTAAAAAGGGTGAGGAAGATTAAAAGTTAGAGGATCCCACAATTGTGTGAAAAAGCTAGAAATTGGTTTAATTTACCATAACATAAATAGATTGGACATTTCCATGTTGTCCAAGTAGCCAGTCAATTTGTTTATGATCCAAGAAGGATGCATCTCAAAACTGCCCATTGGATACAAACCAATTAATTAGCTCCCGCAAAGAACATGCCTAATTGGTTAAGAATCCTAACAATTTTCACCATCGAAGTTGGTGAGAGAGAAATATGGCATAATTGGCTCTTGATCTATTATTTAAAGGACTAACACGTCACAAAAATTACTTCTCTATCAAATATCAATCAATAAGGTTAGCATACAACTACCATTTGAATAAGGAAAAACAAAAGAACCATAGACTTTGAATTCAAGTTGAACAAATATATGGAATTCAGAACTGAATGAATTACAAACGGCTTGTTTGCCTGCTTTGTACTGAATTTGTAGGAAGTCATAGTATGAGTCGTTGAGTATGCTTTCCAACGTTTTTATCGTAGGGAAGAAGCATGCATTTGTATTTGCAAGTCATGTCCTTCTGACTCATTCACGTCCAACTCGCTTTTCAAGGAGTTTTAAGAGGTGTCTCTCGTCAAGGGCCCTAGACCTTAGTTCGTACATTTGGTTGGATATGTCCCCTCCGAAGGAGGAAGCATTTTGTGGGCTTGCAATTTTAGGAAAGATATACATGACAATCTTAGGAGGAGAGGCATGACTTCAAAGTCTGTTTCAAATTTTTGTTTGTTATCTGCTGAGAGCGGAAAAATAGTCGACCACTTCTTCTTGCATTATGAGTTCACTTACATTAATTGGTGTTGTTTTCTTCTTCAGTATAGTGTTTCCTAATGTTCCGGAGTCTATAGTTGGCTTCGTTGAGGCTTGGAGGTCGTTCCGTTTCTTTATTTGTGGTGCAATCCTCTGGAAGCATGTGCCCCTTTCCATTTTACAGTTAGTAAGGAAAGAAATGACAGGATCTTTAGAAGGTTGATTGCGTCTGTTGATGATTTTTTCCCAAAGGTGATTCTTCAGATAGCCAAACGAATTTTTTCCAAGACACAGTTTAATAGCCTAAGGGTGGATGATATTGTAAATGATTGGGAGGCTTTCTTGCTACGTGGGCCTCTGAGGGTAAGGAAGTTGATTTCTTGGGCTCCTTCTTTAGAAGGTGTGTTGGAAGTTTAATATTGATGGAGCTACTAGGGATAGGCTAGCATGGCAGCACCTGATGGTTTTGGTGGGGTGCGTCCAAATTGCAAAGGGGCCATTTTTCATCTCTTTTCTAAGCATGCAGGCATTTTGGGATCTAATGAGGCAAAAGTGTTGGCTATTTTGGAGCCGTTCAGATTATTGTGGCTTCATTTCAAGGCAAGCTCGTAGCAGAAAGTGATTCATTGAATGCCATCTCTTGGGTTTCTTCCTCTGCTATGAGCCCTTGGCTTTTTCAGCTTTATTTCAACAAGATCAAGGACTTGTCCTCCTCGACTATAGTAGAATTTAAGCACGTAGGGTAGGCAGCCGGTGGTATGGCCGATTCCATGTCTAAAAAGGGGTGGATAGAATTTTTCCTTTGGTTTCTTTCACCTAGCAATTTGGTCGTTGGTTGGTTAATTCTTTTATACCATCTCCCCTTCTGTTGTGTTTGGGATGTTTTGTGATACTCTTCGATTAACATAATCTTTTTTTTTTACCAATAAAAACAATTCTAATGAAGGACAATAAAAGAGTTCAGTGAAGGATAAAAAGTAGAGATGCAGATGAGACCCTCACTTTCCTAGTATTTGATTTACCAAGGTGATGGTTGGGTGATCATTTCCTACCAAAGGGGAGACTATCTGTTAGCCATTTGTGGGTCCTCAACTTGTACATTCAGCCCCTTTGATAGGAATGCATTGCTTATAATTCCTAGGAATGCAAAACCGACTAAAGAAATATGCCCTAATGGAAGTGATAAAACTGTTCTAAAAACATAATCCATGTCATGCCATAGGAGCAAAAGTACTATCATTAGGGTGAACAGTTTGTATTCCAGCTTACAAACAAAAAGAAGAGAGAGAAGGATTAATTACTTTCTGAACTGATAAATGATTAATTACTTTCTGATCTGATAAATCATCTAAGTCCAATATTGATTCCTCACCAACAGTATCAAAGCTTTGAGCCATTGGAATGACACCAACAGTAGAAACAAATCCATGTGAAGGCCGAAATCCCAATATACCACAGAAAGCTGCAGGCACTCTTACACTTCCTCCAGTATCAGTACCTGTGTTCCAGAGTCAGGGATCAACAGTTGCATGACAAAGGTTATGAGTAGATCTCTATAATGTGATCAAACATGAATACCATTTATCAGACCAAAATGGCACTGACCATCTTTATAATCTGACATGGATCAAAATCCGATTGACCAAAACCGGTACTTTCCTATCTAGTAAGGTTACAACTTACAATGCATCAAACATTAAAACTTCAAACGCCATTCTCCAACACAAGAGAACGTGTTTGAATAAAAAGGCATTAGAATCCAATCTCTCAAGGTCATTACTATATCTAAGGTGATCCTTTTTATATGCATTTGAATCTTTCAACTTTTTTATTCCTTATTGGTAACTTGACTCGAACATACAATCTCATGGTTGTAAAATTGAGCATCTTTTAACTGTGCTATATGCTCTTTTCGTTGCAAGCCTGGAGGGAACAAGGGTGTAAAACAAAAGATATAAAGGCATCCCCAAACTACAACAATTTAGCATGGAGTAAGCTTAACCAAAATAAAGTTCTGCTCACAAGATGTAAAGTCAGACTACAGCCATTTTCATGTGATGTTTGACTTTCATCCTTTCATCTCATTTATGTTGATCCACATACAGCATTAAAACAAGATGCGAGATTTTCATTGAAACCTACTAAGATGGCCATATTTAATTAAAAACAGAAACAAAGAAACGAATAAAGAAAAGGAAAGCTATTCTGAAACCCGCACTGAAGAATCTCACCCAAGGAGAAATCTACAAGCTCTGCAGCAACTGCCACAGCAGAACCACTAGAAGACCCTCCAGGTATCCGATCCGGAGCACATGGATTAGTGGGAGTTCCATAATGCTTGTTTTCTCCATTGATACTGCAAATAAATAGTTATGGAGGTTATATAGCATTTCCACTGGATAATCGTGATGGAATTGATACTATCGAAACCTGCTGCTGCATTTGAAAAATGCAATCTTCATGGGAAAGCATATTATGAGATTCATCACAAGATTGCATTAGGAAAATATAGAAACTAGAATCTCATCTTCTTTCCAGAGGCATGTTTCAAGTAGCATTGCTTTAATTTGGCCCAAGGTACTAAGCTAAAGAGTTAGGATTTAGGAAGCAACTAGAAGCATGCAAAATTCTAAGCACTTTGAATAAATTAGCAAGATTGGATTGATAATTGCTCATTTCCAGAGCAATTGGAAGAGCACAGATCAAATATTATAGTAAGTGGGATACCACTCTCCTGAGTTTCCCATCCAAAGCACCAGCCACGATTTCTGCAGATAATGATTTGGAATGGAAAGGGGAGGAAAAAGAAAAGCATTCCCATTAATGTGGTTTCCAATTTCCATGTAGCTTTAAACACAACTGAATAGGGAACCATCTGCTGAAATATTCAATCTGCTCACTGTCAGGATACATTCAGTTGCATTGGAATGGTTAATATATTTTTTGAAGAAACCAAACTAGTAATGAAGATTCTAAGATAGCTAAATCAAATGCTTCTGACTCTAACCTGCAGGCCATCTCATCCATGACAGTTTTACCAACAGATGTGGCCCCACCATCCAAAATTGCCAAAACAGGAGGAGCTGTCGAGGTGGCAGCTTCATGAGTCCTTGCCCAGTCAGGATTACCAAACCCAGTGACATACCCCTTTATGTCGAATCTGCTACAGAACTTAACATTAGAAGATAATGCATGTGTAACAAAGAGTAAGATGATTATATAACGCTGACACTACCATGACTTGTAGTTATAAGTAAACTGACACTACCATGACTTGTAGTTATAAGTAAACTCTATATGTTAGTCCACATCTTATCAAGGTAGATCATCCAGTTCACAATCACATCAACCTGTGAATTGCCACAAGACCAATTATCGCTCAATCGAGTGATATTTGCTATTGGATTAAAGATTTAAAGTGCTTCTACATAAGGTAATCTCACAATTCAATCTAATGATGATTATCACTCTGCTCCAACTGATATTTATCCCAAAGGCATTGATTGTGACAGAGCACTACCTTGTGGACCCTATATCACAGCTTTGCTCGTTTTGAGAGATTCATACAAAAGCCCCACAAAACATGCTGTAGACACTGCGCTTAGAAACTCAACATGTTGATATTCCTGAATCCTAACACAAACCAATCTAACCACATCTGAAGCAATTTAAACCATCTATTTCATTCTTCAAACTCTAAGAGACCTATATCAAGCAATCCTTGTCTAACCCTTCAGCACATATCTAGTGTGTGTGTGTGTGTGTGTGTGTGTGTGTGTGTGTGAAAGAGAGAGAGAGAGAGAGAGAGAGAGAGAGAGAGAGAGAGAGAGAGAGAGAGTAATAAAAGGAGTATCTTGGAATGGCAGTGCAAGTAGCCTGAAAAAGTCCAGCATTCCTGAAAGTCCAACGTTATGTAATTTGAATCCTACTCTGATTGCCTTCTTCTCAATCTACAATGTTTGTCATCTAACACAATCTCTCAACTACCCAGAAGTTACACTGGATCACAAAAATCCTTTAATTAGCCGATGAATCAGATTAAAAAAAAAAATTTCTCATCCGTAACTAATCTACTTCGGATTGATTAATGGGCTCGACGTAGGGAGTTTCTGTAGTTTATCAACTTTTCATTCATAACCCAATGAAAATTAGATCCATACCATTAAAACCAGGCCAATCAACTCCAAATCAAGACCGTTTTCAGCATCAATCTAATTATAATGACATAGACATGGTTAGTTCAACTATACTTTGTAACAGTGCATGGACTGATTTTCATTTTTCCATACTTGCAACCCACCAGTTCACCATATCTCCATGTAGAAACAGCAATCTCTCCTACCATTCACTACTTTGGTTTTCCACAATCCATCTTACAACCCCATTAGACAATTAAGTTCTAACCCATGATTGTGATCACCCCACTATTAACCTATGTCAATGATCTGCAATTGATTATTTGATTAGAAGAACCCATATTCTATATTAGAACCCAAAAAAAAAAAAAAATTGCAAATGATGAAGTGATAGAGCCAGAGATGGGCCCACTTCACTTCCAATTGTTTGGGCACATCTAAATTGCAGTTTTTGGAATATGAGAGAAAGAGAGCTCACATATCTTTGACAGCAAAGGTGAGAGAGTGTAAAGGAAGTTGGGGAGACTTGGATGGAGGACTCAGTGTGAATTTTTCAATGAAGGCTCCAAATTCCTCTTTATCACCACCCATTTCTTTCTGCTTCGTATGCAGCCACTTTTTCTTCTCCACTCACTTGAATTCCTCCTTCATTTGTTGCCCACATATATGGTGTTTGGGCTTTGGACCCTCTGACTATATGATAGGAAAATTTCTAAGCCCACCAATAACAGTTGGACACGTCAATTAAATTGTGCTGGGTGATTGCACTGTCTCGTTTGTATCATTAGTGAGAAATTCCCCACTTGTTAGAATATTTTCCAAATTTTGGATTCTTTAAAAATATTAGTTGCAGGGTTTTCTGAATTTTTTTCCTTGAAGTTTCTTGTTTTTGGAAATATCGCAATATTATTAGAGAAAATACGGTTTGATGTGGAGGTAGAGATATTATCAAAGTATTTTTAAAAATCCCACAGATATTTTTATTTACAGTGATACGTGTTGGTTATGTCGGTAAAAAGAAGAAATTAAGGTGGTTTTTAATTTAGCGAATACAAAAAATTAGGTTTATTGGATATTATCGTATTGTCGATGTAAGGCTTTGAAATAAATGGTAAAAAAATATAAACTTAATTTACCGTTTAGAATTATGCTGGTCAACTGCATGAATTAGTTTTAGGAGGGAGTTCTAATCATGGTAAGTTTTTTATATTTTAAATAAATTGAAATGCCAAATTAATACATCAGCCACGAAATGAAATTTGGCATCTCTATTTTGATATATTTGTTGTAGATGCTCTCAAAATATGACTTCAAGGCAAACGGTCCACAAACTAAACTCATGCAGCGAAAAACCCCTCTCACACATTCTCATACTTTAAATGTCTCGATTTTCCCTTTCATTCATTGTTGCCTTATTCAAATAGCGTCAGTGAATGCTTGAGAACTTTATTAAATGGGCTCAAGCGATGCTTTTAAAAATTAGTTGAATTTCCTTGTCATGCATGGCTGCGAACATTAGAATGTACTCTAATTAGTTAGCTTTCATAACATCAAGTCATCAATCAAAAGAACTTAATTAGAGAAATCACTCCCTGGGCATGTGAATTATTATCACAATACTATATATCATTGCTCCATATTGGTGCAAAAAGTATAATATAATGATAAATACATAAATAAAAGTCCAAATAGAGAAAAGTTTGAATCCTCAGATGCCAAGAAGAAGAGAAAACCCCTCCCTGGGCTTTATATATGATTCAAGTTACTCAAAATAATTGCCTTGCGTTTTGCAATGACTATGAGCAGAATCTATCCGGTAAGGAGGCACCACCTTGAAATTTAACTACCATATGTATGAAATACGCAGTACAAAAAGTTGTGGAGTCACATATAAAATTTATCAATCTGGCCTGGCTTAGCCATTATTGGAGAAAGGTTTGCCTCACCCTAGAGCCTAGACCAATATGTGGGAGAGAGAGTTTTACTTTTGACACTCGGAAGGGCAGCAAGTGTAAAATTTTCAAAGATCATTTGTGACATAGGGCGCGGGCGACTTTAATTGATTGAGGTTTGGCAGATTGATTAAGTCAATGGGCGGGCTCTTGATGTTTGTTGATTTATGGAGCTTCCCTCAGCAGTTATGAAGGAATGAAAACCATAGTTAACTACCACTTGACCATCTAATGCTAATAATAAATGGTGTCCCTTATTTTGATTGGAATTTATTACCTAGCAAGTGCCTACCTTGTGCAAATGTTTTAAAAATTAAAAGGGATTTTTTTGGTCGTGATAACCCCACCTGCAGTGGCGGCTCTAGGGATTCAAATAAGTGGGGTCAATAAAAGACTTATCTTCCGCAAATCGAATAAATTTGTTTTTCCCTTTATCAACTCTTGTCATCTACTTTCGATAATTCGACAAATATAATATAAAATTCTCAAATAATCTATTTCCAATAATCCGACAAAGATAATATTGAATTCTTAAAAAAAAATTATACATTGTTACTAATAGTTCTTAATCCAAAAAGAAAATCCAAATACATAAACTCCTACAGCTACCCTCAACAGGTTTTCATGTGTTAGAAATCGTTGCATAATTGCTTCATTACAACAATAGCAACCACATCGTTTTCAATATATGTGACCAAACAATCATTCATCCAATGATCCCCCATTCGCTTACGCAACCTGTTATTTACGTACGTCAATGCTGAAAAAACTCTTTCTACCGTCGCAATCGCTACTGGTAAAATCAACTCCAATTTTAGAAGCAAATAAACCAATTGGTATACAATATTCTTCTTTATCTCCACTAATTTTCTAGTATTGTCACCAATTCATTTAAGTTCTAAAAACTCGTTGCTAAAGCGCATATCAACAATGTTGGCCCACTAATCTTTTTTATATTTTGATAGACAGTTAGCCCATTAGCTTATGCGGTGGGTATTTTATGGTGACTTTTATTCACTACCACAGTAACAAAGAAATTTTGTAAGGTTAAGCTAATGTGTAGTGAAACTTTTAAATTGGGTGGAGTCAAAAGCTTTCTATAAGTTCAATTCATAACATAAAAGATTTAATTTTTAAATATTTTTTCAAATCTCCCCACTGTGATCAATGTGGTGCCGCTCATGAATCCTACACTTCTTTTCTTCTTACTTCCTTGTTAAGAGGTTTGGAAAACCTTGTCTATATAGCTAGCTAATAACAGACCTTCCATATTAGAAACTTCATTTGATACCAAAGATATCTCTATATGTATACTCACAAGGAAACCCTAATATGGCTTGGTGTTTTAAGGGGACCCCACTCCTAGGCATGTGGTCATGTGGACCACACTCCAATTAAATTCGACAAACAAACCCTGAACAAAGGGCAACATCTAAGAATATCAATTCTATCACTAATACTTTATCAAGGGAGGTGAATGTTGTTGGTTTCGGTCGCTGGAATCCATGGAACTGCCAACATGAAAAAAAGATGGTTGCACATGTTCGGTAGGAGTGTAATATATATATATATATATATATATATATATTCAAGTGAGAACTATTATATGAGAATTTCTTGGCGGGGCCCAACTAGCAACCCATCCTAACCTAACAATCAAGAAGGAACCCCCTGATAGTTACTAATCCCAAGGATTGGCATACATCCGAATGAATTGAACAGTTGGATCGAAGGTTGAATATTTTTTTTAATATAAAGCCATTAAACTTATGGGCCAAGGATGAAGGGGTTAGGGGCATGGGTTTGGGGTCAAACTTGAGACTTGGGGTGGTCTCACATAAATATTTCCATCCTCTCTGTTCCTATCTCCAAATAGGGCCCATAATTAGGCCCCATAAAAAAGTTCTCATATAATATGTGAGAACTAGTTCTCACATGAATATTACCCATATAGGCATGAAGGCCTTGTGCGATGCACCAGTTAAGTCTCATGTAATATGAATATATAATATATTAAAATTAATATTTTTTTCATATAAAGCCATTTATATGAAACAAATAAAACAAAGTTGCCTCTTTCGCAGCTTTTTTGTCTTTTTGTAAACTTATTATAATCTCCAGCCTTATAGATTCTACACTACATTTGCCTCATTTAGGTCTTATCCATCTCTGAGTTAGAATAAAGGGACACAGAGAGGGAGGTTGGGTGGGAGATGTGTGGAAAAGAAATGTGATGGAGAGTTTTAGGGGAGAAATGATTTAAAGATATAAAAGTGGTGTTTTCTTTTTTTGAAGAGATGCAACCATTGATTCAAAGAGAGATAAAAAGTTGGCATGTCCTTTGAGCATGTCTTTTGAAGTAATAAATGGGGCCCAACTGCTGATGTGGCTCAAGAAAAAAGAGATTTTGAGCTTTTTTTATGTAGCTGCTTTCTAACTACTATTCAGCTTTAAAGAGAAAGAATATATATATATATATATATATATTTTCCTTTCTCTATTTTAATATAAATCTTAAAGAATTAAAGAAAAGATTATAAAGAGTTCCGCTGATTGGGAAATAAAAATAGGGATGATTTTTTTTTTTGGTCAGGAAATGATAGTCGTGTGCTTAAGGTTTTTTTTTTTTTTTTTTTTTTTTTTAACAAAAATGTCAGAATTGGTTTCCCTTTCAAGAGTCTCATGAATCTTAAGATCAGTTCAATTTTTCAAAAGGGGTGCTATACATTCATTACAGAGCATTCTTATCTTATTTCCTTGTCACTTTTTAGATTCATTAAAGAGGTATGATGATCCTCTTCCAAATGTATATGTAAGTCGCTGACTTGACATAGTATTCAAGTCAAAAGCTGAGGTTTCGTGTAAGTATAATATTGAATTCATTCAAACCATCTCGGCGGGCTCGCTCTATGTAAGTCACTTACTCCATATACATGTATATATATATATGGGGAACATTCATGTGCATCTATCCCTCACCAAAAATGGTGAGGGACACCCCTTTTGGGGGTGTTTCAAGTACAAGAGTGGTACAAGAGGGGTACTTTGTACCACCCTCTTGTACTTGAAACAACCCCAAAATGGGTGTCCCTTACCATTTTTGGTGAGGGATAGATGCATATGAAGATCCCCCTATATATATATATATGTATATAATATTTGAGCCAAAATTTGTCAAGAATTTATTTTTCTTCTTTTCTCAATGATAGATTTGGACTTGAAGCTCCAGACCTTTGTACATCGTATGGTGACATCCTCTTCTTTGAACCTAGATATGCATTTACATATGAAAAAAAAGATCATTATTGCACAACTTCAATGAAACTGAAAGGAGATCATGAATGATGATAAGGATGCTTTGGTATGAATGTGTAGTGCCCCTTTCGAAAACTCGAACTTATCTCGAGATTCGTGAGGGCATTGTAAAGGAAAAGCCAATTACGAAATAGATATCACAAATTATGGGTATTTTCATCCAAAAAAAAAAACCCTTAAGTTCTCGATTGTCACTTTTGGCAGAAATTTGAATCCATGTTGCTATTTGGCATGTAGCGGATCGAATTTTTTATATATCTTTTGTAAAAATTCCTATATTTTATGATAGAAACAAAAATCCAATAGGGAAATTAGGGGAAGAAAAGGATTAATTTCAATACTGAGCATTCACAGCTTGATGCTCATAAATTAACTCCTCACGTGTCCGATCTGACAATGAAATCATATCCTATCAAAGGAAAATTTGGGGACACACCACTGGAGGAGATAACAGTCAATTTTTTAACAGTTTGGATCATCAGTACATTTGCCCTATATTGAGTTACACACATCCCCATTCAAGAGAATTGTGTAATAGACCACTTAGGAGATCTAGACTCCATGAAGAAATAAGCTTTGCAGTCAAGTGAGTATAACAATTTTTATATATTAAAGCTGTTGATTTCAATTGAAAATTCGAGATTCAGTTTTGCAATCGATTGCTCAATTTAAAAATCCTTTCTTATATTGGAAGCTTTTTTTTAAGCATCCCTCCAAATCTCCTAAATTCATCACAAAGTCCAAAATCACTGTGACAAATGTCGTTCTTTGGAGATTATTGTTTCGAACATATGTCATCATATTTTTAATATTTGGAGTTTTCCCCCATTGATCGTATTAAAATAAGATCATGAGTGTTAAATTAATTTGTGAACAATTATAATAATATATTAAAGCAAGATAATACAAAACAAATCTCATAAGAAAAATAAATCTAAAAATGATTTACAAGTATTTTTCCCCGTTATTATCTTGACCTTTTTTTGTTATAAACCAATTTTAAACAACTATTATAAATGTAAAATACCCTAGCTTGAATTGAGGAAAAACTGAAAAATGCCTAAAAATATGATGGGCCCATTGAATGATTCTTATTATTGAAATTATTCTAAAAATGCTTTCCAAACAGCTCAATTTAAAATCAGTAATATTCTTCAAAAATTGCCAAATAGTAAAAATTTTATACTATAATAATATTGCATTATTCTGTTCTATACTATTTTATTCTTGTAATATTTAAATATGCAAATATTTTATTCTGTCAACATCCAAACGGGCCCTTAATGTCGCTGCTCTCTCAATTTTAAAATTTTAAGATGGGATGAGGAGGGGTGCATTAGCAATACCATTTTGATTTCTTAAATCCCCAATTTTGTTCTTATATAGTATCATCACACTACCATAACTTTAAATTTTACAGCTTATATGTTTTTGGATAAAGAGTAATTTTAAATGCAGTTTTGACCATCTCAATATAATTCATGCAAAAATATAATTATTTTAAACTTTTATAAATCTTTTTAATAATGAATAATATTATTCGTACTAAGCACGAGCACGTTTTGGCAGTAGAAATTAAAAAATAACTAAACCTCAAATTCAAGGACCGAACATGGATTGATACTGTCCTTGCACGGTTCTCAAATTAAAAATAATCACATTAACAATCATATGTTTCTCACGGTAAATCCAACTTTTATTAAAGTAAAACTTAATCCAGTTAAATTTTTCTATAGATTAGAACCCCAGCTCCTATTAAAGTAAAAATTAATTCGGTTCAAGTTTTCAATAGATTAGCCCCCAGCTCCTATTAAAGTAAAATTTAATTCGATTCAATTTTTTCAATAAATTAGCCCAGCTAGTCGCAACCCCACCCCACCACAGCACACCACACCACCCCTACACCACACACGCCAGTTTCACTTCCTCTTTTCTTGTACAAGTGAGAGATGTAATCCAGACTCAACCATCTCCTGTGTCTCATTTCCCTACTTAAGATAACTCCATCCAGCTGTTGTTTTCCTTCGACCCTTTCTTTGCTCCCGAATCCCTTCATTACTTCTGCCAGATTTCAAGGAAACATCATCAAAGCCGTGTCAAGTCCGGAAAGAAATTATCTCCCTTCCATTTTAGATTGAGAAGGACTGATGGATTTCTTTCTTTTGGTGGGAAGGGGCTCTGGGATGAGGACACAGGAAGAGGGAGATGGTCGACCCGTATTTAGTGCCCAGTGTGATTTCCTAGCCCGTATAGAAAAGGGTATGATTGAGGTTGGCCTTCAATCTGCGGACACACTGGCCAACCCGACCCATTGTGCCACCCCAAAATTTGGATGTAAATACGTCTTTAATTATTGGATTACGGCTCATTAAAAATCAGATTTAGATCCTTATTTAGAGCCTAATAAGTAAATGGGTCCAGGCCTGGTACCACCTTGGGTCGAACCCAAGCCCCGACATATTACCTCAATTTTTAAAAATTTATCCTAAAAACCATTTTTTAAAAATATCATTATCAATCTAGGCTCAGACCCGGATCCGGACCCGGACCCGGACCCACCTTATATATGGTTCTGGTTTCGGTTTTAGAGGCAAGAAATCAGTTCTGGGTCTGGACCCGATTCCACGTTCTCCTTAACAGTTATGATTCCAAGTCCACCATGGCCCCGACACTAACTCACCCTGCTACAACCCTACACACAACCCACTCGGGGAAAGACACTGTTCCGGACTCTTGTAACTTACAGCTGCTTGTTAGTTTGTCTTTTCTTTTTTCTTTTTCTTTTTTTTTATCCCAAAGTCCAATTCCATATATTTCCTCTTCTCTCTAATTCTCTCTCTCTCTCTCTCTCTCTCTGTCTCTCTCTCTTCTTTGTTACCAGTTAGATTGGATTCTAATGAGGATTCAATTGCATTTATTAGTGAATGATTGGAGAATCTGTGCTTTGGATTTTCTTCAACTGATTCTCTCTCTCTCTCTCTCTACTATGTAGTTAATTCCAAACAATCTTTTCTCTCTCTAACAAAATCAAAATAAAGGAATCTAATCTGTTGGTGTCTTTCTTTTACCAGTCTCTCTTTCTCTATGTATATGTAAGAGTAGCAATGAATGATTTCTCATTTGTCTCGTTATTCTCTCCCTCCAGACAAAAAGGAAGCGAAGACCCATTAAGAGTGTCTTTTCATATACCCATCTGCCAAACAAGAGTCTTCTCTAAAAGTCGTTTCTTGACACACCCATCTGGCATAGAACTCGGATTCTTGTTATAATCAACTTCTCCAGCACCTCAACCCAGAGCAAGAATAGTTTCACAGTTCGAGTTTCTGTAAGAGTTATTGAAGATGCTAAAGACCCTTGCAAATTCATGTGTTTTTCAGTCCATCTTCTTGGCTGGGATTGTGTACTACGTCTGCTTCTACATCACCTGCAGTAACAATGTTGCTGGAGATTTCCCACCCCAACTGCCGCTGCAGGGTTTGGCGCCGACCCAAGAGAATTCACTGCAGGATATTAATCTAATTCTTGATGATGCAGAGGGTGAGTGTCATTGGGATGAAGGGGACTGGGTCTGGGATGAGAGCTATCCGCTGTATGAGTCAAGAAACTGCGAGTTCTTGGACCAAGCATTCCGCTGTTCAGAGAATGGAAGGCCTAACAATTCCTATTCGAAATGGAGGTGGCAACCCAAGAATTGCAATATTCCCAGGTTCTTCTCTTCTTAAAGACTTGAACTTTGTTGACTTCTTTAGTTTCCTGTTTAGCATTTTTAATTCCATGCTTGTGTTTTTTGATTGTTTTCTTTTTCTTCATTGAATAGTCAAGCATATTCTTCTTGAATGTTGGTTTCTCTCATTAAAATTAGATTGTACATTGAGTTTCTTTGCACTTTTGAAACAAGTTCTTGCATCCTAGTTTTGGCCAACACGCTTTGGATTAAAGGAGTGCTGATCAATCCCACTGCAAGGAAGTCATCAGGATGTGTGACCCCATCTTTGTAAAAATGCAAAGTTTCAAATGTTCTCTGTTCCTATGGTTTTCAGTTTTTGAACTTTTCTATAAATTGGAAAGACTTATATGTTGTTGCAGCTTTCTTGGTCATTGTTTTGCGGTTTTTTTTTTCTTTCCTGTTCTGTCGAATTTTCTTTTGAGGTATGCAATGACTTTGTATTGTCCTCTTTCCCTGCTTCCCCTGAAGGTTTGATGCGGTGACGATGCTAGAGAAACTACGAAATCGTCGGTTGGTATTTGTTGGTGATACAATGGGCAGAAGCCAATGGCAGTCCCTTCTTTGCATGCTCTCTTCAGCAATTGCTGAGAAGGACTCAATCTATGAAGTGAATGGAAACAAAATAACAAAGCAAACAGGGTTCTTGATATTTAAATTCAAGTCCTATAACTGCACTGTGGAGTACTACAGATCACAATTTTTAGTAATGCAAGGCCAGTTGCCATCTGGGGCTCCGAAAAAAGTAGAGATGTTATTGAAATTGGATGTCATGGATTCTAGCTCTGTACAATGGAGAGATGCAGATATTCTAATTTTCAACACAGGCTACTGGTGGAATCACTGTAAGATCAAAAGGAGGTAATAAAATTCTCTTGAATTTCTCTATGCTCTTTCACTGAGATTTGATCCAATAGACAAATAAGAGAAGTTTTTGTTTGCGAATCTAATTTCCTTCAGTTAAAGGATATTAGTTTCCAATATTACAAGTTCAATAACTAGAAATTGTGCATTGTGATATGTGGGCAGGCGCTGTTATTTCCAAATAGGCGACAGTGTGAAGACAGATATGAGCATAGAAAGTGCTTACAGGAAATCAATTGAGACATTGTTTCTCTGGATAAGTAAAGAAGTGGATTCCAGTAAAACAGTCATTTTTCGTACATATGCTCCAGCTCATTACAGGTTAGTTTCTAGGGCCTTTTTTTAGTATTACTCAATTATTTGTCAAACCCTGTCTTGTATGAGTAATTCAGAAGCTACCTAGTTCTTGGTTACTAATATTGTTCTATTACTTTACTATCATAATTTGTTTTATCTAATTACATTTGGCATGCAACTATCTGTAGTCATTTTTAGGGGCTTAAGAACAATACGAAAGGTTTGGGTTGATTGTGGGAATGCTTTACTTAGAAGTCACTGTGAATTTGAGTAAAGCATCATAGAAGTATGCTGAATGTAAAAACTTTGTCAGGACAAGCATTGCTTTAGGAACAGGAATTAAGAATCCATTTTCTTTTTATGGTCTTCTATGGTAATAGATGTACTCTAAGCACTGTTACTCAAATTCCTGGTTGCAAATCCTGTTTCCACCACATTAACAGCAGACATAGAGGAACATGAGAAAATAATAGATGTGCATAAATGTTAAAAATGAGAGGCAAATACTGGTTGCTCTTTTCCTTCTTCCCTGGTTCAGGGGTGATTGATTTACATATGTTCTTCACATATCTCCAATCAATGAAGAATTCAAAAGAATGAGCACTGAATGGGAAAAGATAGGCCCTGAAAATAGCATTCCCTGGTAATATATATTTCCATGAGAATAGGAAACATGACATGAGCAGAGACTGAAAATTGAAAGTTGAAATTTCACAGGAGTTAGTTTTTGCCAAAAGCTTTCCCTTATACATAGCAATCTAACACAAATTTTAACTTCTTGTTATGAAGCATTCCATACTGCCTCTTGACTCTAATAATTGATAAAACAGAGTCGAAGCTGGCCCCAACATAGTTAGTACAAGGCTTTGATGACTACGATGATGATGAAAGTAGATTGTTTTGACTGTGATAAAAATCTTAGCATTAACTTCCATTGACCTCTTTCATGTGTAATGTGCTTCATGCATTGGCAGGGATCGGGAAAGTGTAGGGCACTGTCATTTAAAAATGAAGCCAGAAATCAGCTCATCATTACTGTTGTCATCCCCATCATGGGCTTATCTGGTGAACCCCATCATAGAGCTTCCTTCTGCTAGAGATCCGGAGCTGTTCTTGTGGGAGATAATGAATGTGACCCAGATGACAGCACTTAGGCCAGATGGCCACCCATCCATATACTATCTCGGGGCCACAGCGGGGCCTGCGCCACTCAACGAGCAGCATTGCAGGCACTGGTGTCTCCCTGGGATCCCTGATGCATGGAATGAACTTCTCTATGCTCGTATCCTCACCGGGTACCTGCTTTGACTCGAAAGTTCAATCAAATTTGTATGACACTAGAAGATGAGAAGCAGGATATCCTAGACCGAAGAAAACCTCTCAATGATCACTGCAACCAATAAAACTGATATGCAGTAGCCTAGTAGGAGGTGTCTTTGGATTTGTAAGTCTTGAGGACCTCAATCCATAGAAGATCTGTCCTTTTCTTCCCTTCCCTTTCAAAAAGGTTGGGCAAGTGATTTTGTCAAGAAACCAAAGGAAATTACTTTTCATTTCATGAAACTCACAAGCTGCTCTACAAATCTGATTGGATGCTATATTTGACCATTACAGATGAAGCATGGGCCCATCGAGATTGGATGATGCCACTGGAGTTGCAAGTTCTTGTATTGAAAGCTACATTACCCTTACTCTCATTTGATTGTCATACATATTACATAATAATGCTTCCAAGCAATTGTTTGTATATATTGTTTTCTTTTATTCTTTTTCCAAATGACTCATGGATATTGATTTTGGCCTTTTGATTTTAACGTTCTTTTCTTGGTTTTCTGTATTTTGTTTGTATGTTGATGACAACTGTTTGATATGTAAACAGATAAAATCATTTGCTTGAGAATTGGGTTTTATGGTAAAAATCATACAGTCATCTTCTTGTCACTAATTGGCATAATCCAATCACCCATTAGGCCCTAACTAAGGTGAAAAAGTCCATGTAACCGGTTGTCCACGGACCTACACAAACGTGCCATAAGAGGCATGTTCGTACACTTTTTAACGTAGAGGTGAAGCCAAACTATAATGGAGAGTAGGGTAAAGGGTGGAAATTCACATGGGTTTTGACTTCATTTTCATAGAAAGAGACCAAAGATCAATTTTCTGCATAAACTAGATAATCAACTTCATGATCAACTATGCCAGGGCCCTATTTCTACTTAATGAAGTAAGGACCGCACTGAGGACCCCATATCTATAAGCAAGAGAACAAGTCATGCAGAAGACCAAGTCCATGTTGTTCCCTGACAGCAAGCAGTTTCTTCTTCTTCTTTTTTTTTTTTTTGAATGATTCAGTTTTTACATTTGAATTATTTTATTCAGTTGTAACAAAAAGGATGTATTGCACCTATTAAGACAGTGTAATGAATGAAAGACTTAGCGATTGAGAGACTAAAAACTCAGAAATTGTATACCTTTTTGGAAACAAGCTAAAAAATGCATAAACATTGACTAGATGTGCAAGAGGTCAATATTACATGATGAAGTGCTCATTTCTTTTTTTCTTTTCTTTTCTTTCCTTTCCTCTGTTTCTTTTTTTTTTTTTTTTTTGAACATAGTCCTACATTCATGAGTGAATGAGTGAGGATAATGCTGAGGATATGAAATCCAGTTGACCATATCTCTATGATTATAGAATCCAAGTCAGCATACCTAATAGAGATTAGTGCAGCTGATGGTTAAATCCTCTGACAAGGCAAAGGCAACAAGATGACTTTCTTTTCCAAGGCTCATGAATATCCCTCTCATTTGTTAAGTGCTCATGAATATCTCTCTCAATTTGTAAAGTACTAGCCATAGAGAATCTATGGATATGTGATCATTCATTGTAATATAATATTATAAATCTCATTAGTTGTGCTTTTTATTCCACAGAGGACTCCATGGTTCCTATGAATTACTAAACATCTAATTTTCTGAATGATTGTGATAGGACTACAGGAGTCAAAATCTCTTGTACAAATAGAAGTCTTGGGCTATATAACACAAGCTGGTGAGGAACCGTAAACGCCCCCCTCATTGAGTAAGATTTTAATGAGTCAAGATAATAAAGTTTGAGTCAGTCAAGAGAGAATTTCTAGAGTCAATTCAGTCAAGTGGAAATTTTAGAATTTCTATAGTCAATTCAGTCAAGTGGAAATTTCTATGGAGGAGTAAAACAATAAAAGATATGACTATTCCAACAAAACTAATGACCAAATGTATATTCGGATTGTTGGCACCTGTGATGGGCCCACTTGTGTTTACATGTGGGTGGATCCCATTCACAAAAAGACACCCCTCACAAGGAATCTCATGGTGATATAGATGAAAATAGTTTGGGTTTAAAAGAACAATGGGATTTTGGATTATGCACTAGCCAATGGAGGAATAAGTGCCAGAATAAAAACTCAAAATGCATTGTAAAGTAAAAGTGAAAGCCACTCTTCAGTTTCTCTTTTGTTTAAGAGGAGTAATAATAAATGCAACAATAAAAAACAAACACACACAAAAAGACACCTTCTTCATTTATTTATTTCTTGAACTACATTTCCCTTCTTTCTTTTTCTATCCAACTTCAAACGCTCAATCCATGATTTATCCATCCACAGGTCCACCATCAATTACTAAGTACAATACCAAACTCTCGCTCCACATCTCCTCCTCTGCCTTCAAGCACTAATAACACACTAGCCCAATAGCCCGTGCTCAACACCGTATCTCCCTGAACTGCAAAATAAGTAACACATATTAAAAAAATTTACCTCTTTCTATAGGACAAGTTGGATAAAATAGAAATAGAGAAATTGGAGGAAAAACAGTATAGTTAGATAGAAACAACTGAAATATGGGTGGTTTGATGGAAAAATGAGTGAGTAGTTGCATGAGTAGTTACATAACCGTCGGTCAAAATTATAACCAATGGTCAAAATTGAATAATATGTGTATAATATATTATACACATATTATAATGGATCATTAAATTGACCCCAATGAGGATCATAACATAAACCATGATTTGACTAGGTCCAAGTGGCATGAACCTGGGCCAAAATATGGGGTTGCAGAACAAATTCCATGCTCAAAGTCAACAAATTATGAGAACATAGACCATTGCATTTGTTCACATTAAAATACATATTGGATTAATATCATAAGTGAATAAAAATGAAGATCAACGGTGAATTTTTAAAAAATGAGCATCAACTAAAAGAAGACATCTCCCCTTGTATTTCATTTCCCATCAAAATCAGATGAGTATATGATAGAATTAAGTGAATTTGATATGGGCCAACAAATTAGTTGGGCATGGACCAATTATGCTTAAGCCCATCAAAATTGCTCCGCAAAAGTCAAGGCCCAAGGGCTATAAGACTTGGATTTGAAAGCAAGCGCGATGACAAAGTGGGTTAGACCCGTCTATTCATGAGTGTGGAATACTGGGCCCCAGGCCCAATAGAATCTTGGTGATGCTTTTTTATGCCAAGACCTTTCATACAGGGCTCATAACCCTTCATGTTCCATCAAAAGGATTATGACCGTTCAATTGAGTTGTGGCTTTGTACTTGATAGAGAATGGACACACCCAATTGTCACTTGGATGGGCCACCTTTCGAGAGAAATAGCTACCCATGAATGGGCATAGACAAAGTCACTTGGCGACTCAGTGAGTTGAGTCAAACTTGGCTCGGCCAAAAATCTGAGTCAACTAAGTTGAACTTGTCAGTCCAATCAATTAAAAGCTCTTCAGAGCTCCTTATAATGATGTGAAAGTTTCAGCAATCATCATGCCCATGGATATCCACTTCCCCATTGACATCCACTCGCAGTCCAATGCACCATTGGTCAAGGGTCTCACAAAAAACAGGAGAAATTGCAGTAGTGAAGTAGTTTCCACTTTCCATACAAGAAATGAGTGTTGCATATATGACATGAGATTTTTCTTCAAACTTCAAATGGAAAACCATGTATTTAAAAAACAAAATAAATTTTTGAAAATTTATTGGAAAACATAGTCCTCATGAGAAGTGCTTGAGTTGTGTTTGTGTAATGCGAGGATTCAACATCTTCTCGCAAAAGAGTAGATTCTTGCACTCTTCGTCACTCCTCGCTCCCCATCCTCGCACCCATAGGATCTTGATTTCTTCTCTATTGTAAGAAAGTATCATCCTCTCTTTTCTTTACATCCAAACAGCCCAAATGTAAAAATCATTGGCACATAAGGTAAGCATTGTATGTTAACTTTTAAGAAAGTATAAAATTCCATTTTCTTATTTCATAAGCATTTTTGTTATTGCTTTTAAAGAGGGCCGGGATTGAAGCAATTAAGTTGGTCATTATGTTTAAAATCACGGTGACAACCATTTTATTCTGAAAAAGAAAATGAGCCAGCATCTAAGAAGTCATTCCACATGTATGAGGGCCTACCTATTTTTTGAGCCCAACACTGTTGTTGCATATCGGTTACATCCCGTCCTGAACTAATCAAGATTAACGCTAATTAATTATAATTAACTAAGTTAATTATATTTAATTAAGCTAATTGTGATTAATAATCAAATTAAGTTGAATTGGTCTCAAATAGATGAATTAAGATTAATGGAATGAGTTTGGATGAGATTAAGTCAATTGAGTTAGTTTTAGACTCAAACAAGTGAGAGCAAGGACTTCCTTGTAAATACGGAGTTTTGCGTATTTTGTCGAATACGGTAGCTATTGATACCACCACGTGTATCTCAAGGAGCACGTCAATTTTCATAATAGGCTTGTTTGCAGTTGGATTGAAATGGATCAAGTGAGCCTTGGTTTGACTCCAAGTGTGAATAAGCATAAGGGAGGGGTTTAAATGCAAAAATTCTGTTATAAGGTTCTAAAAGAACCCAATTCTCATTTCACTCTGTCATTTCCAGCGACAAACCAAACCCTTGCCCTTTTCTTTCTTCCTTCTTCATTTTCTCTTTATCAATTGTCCAAGTAAGAGGCTATGCTAGTGGATTCAATGGAAACTTGAATTGTTTTCATCTTCTTCATTAACTTGATTGGCTTCTTTGGTGGTGGATTTGGGGAAAAACTCAGAACTTTACTTTTATACAAAGGACTTGTAAATTTGTATACGTATAAATATGTACATTCATATATCATGTAATAGTAGTTTTTTTTTTTTTTGTTTTTTGCTTTTCCATAACTGATATCATTGTATATGTCTTCCACAACGTTATGTGTTTGACAAAAGTGAAATTGTAATGTCTCACTTGCATGAAGTATGTATATCCCTTGTGGATTTTGTTTTAACTTCAGTTAATTCGGAGTTTATAGCAGTACGTATGGTCGCATCTCGGGATTTACCTAAATGTAATCCAATCTCAGGCTCGAGTCGTGACAATATCTTGGAGTGCTCAAGGGCCCGGCCAGCCCTGGCTTGAACTAGGCCCAGACTGCTTTGGGATGGGTTATGGCCTGAGTTTTTCATACTCAGGTCGGGCATGGATCTAAATCTTAGGCCATTTAATATATGTGCCAGCCATGGATTAATTGATAAAAGCCCTAGCCATGGTCCAACCTGACCCGATCATAGGCAATTCATGTTGTTTAGTGACCTTTTCACCCAAACAAGTGATTAAAAAGTCCAAAAAAGTGGTAAAAACTGACCCGTCCTGGCCCAATAGACTGAAAGGGCAGGATTGGGCTTGATATTTGTAAAGCTGGCCAGGCTCAGGCCACACTCTTAAGGCCATGCCAGGATTGGGTCAAACATGGACCTGTGTTTCTAATGATGGACTATGCCTGAATATGCCTTACCCAGACCGACCTGGCCCATGAACACCCCTAAGCATATCCTTCTCTAGTTGTTGTAGCCGGGCCTATTTCTATCCCTATCCCTATATCAATTCGCTCATCCTCCCTTGTAGTTGTTGGAAACTGGCTGAAAAATGATAAACATGGAATAGATGTGCAAGATAACCAATATGGCATTCATTGAGCAGCTTGAATAATTGCATGGAGATCTTTTAAGAAAAAAAAAAGGATGATCAAGAAAGAAATTGTGAATTGAAGTGCTCTTTTCTGTTTATTTGTTTTAACATATTCCTCCATGCAAAATGTTTGCGTATATTAGTTGGATATTTAATTCATGAGAATATAATGCATGGCATTGATGGTCGCAAGCTTAGATGAAGGAAGAGAGCTAATGTCAAGTTTACAATCAGCGTTCGGTGCATAGTAGTCAATTCTGTTTCAGTCTAGCATCCAAGATAAATCGGTATTTTGAAAATTCGGCAAAACTTTTTGGAATAATGAAAACTTAAAAACACACACACATATAACATTGAAAAATAAAAATATAATATAAATGATGCGTGCTTCTTGATATGAATATTGAGAATTTTTTTTTAAAAAAGTAAATTGTGCTACAAACCGAAAAGGACAATCAAGATGGACCAAAATGAATAACCGAAATGACCGGAATTCAAACCAAATTTTTCTCTCTCCATTCCGTTTCAGCCGAATGGCTGGAATGAAAAATTCCGACCATTCCGGCTAAAACGAAATGGAATTGAATACTATGGTTCGATGACAATGTATAAAAAAAATTAAAAACTGGTTTCCTTCTCTTTAGGCCCCATGTGGACGCTAACCTTGCTTTAGCTCGCAGGGTTCAAGTAAGGCCCAGGTAATACAAGCCCTCTAAGGGCTTTGGCTTGCCCTGAGCCTAGCCTACATATATTTAGGTTGTACAACCCTTGGCTGGCCCTTTGATAGCCCTACCAAGAATCCTCAACATTACACAGCGATATCCTCATAGTCATAGGGTGAAATACGTACCTTCGATGCAATGTCACAATTATGACCAACATTTTGAAAATATCATGTATCTGTGATATACGTATGAATGGTATTTTCTTGAAAATATTAATGTATTTTTAAAATTTATACAAAAAATTAATGATGATATAAAATTACTAAATTAATAGATTAAAAGGTTTGAAAAATCCAAAATATATAGAATCTATATGATAAGGGAGAGCAGTATTTGAATCCCTAGACATTTTGGACCCTTGGATTTATGTACATATTTTTGCGGTAAATTAGCCAAAAATCCTTAAGCACGGTCTTCTAAGGCATCAAGGACAACTACTTTTTCTCTAATATCTATAGTCCACACAGCTGTAGATATTTTAGTGAGAGGTCCCTAATATGCCACATCATATATTTTCATAACTAAGTTGCCCCTTTCAACTGTGCCAGAGAACTCCTTCATTCTTCTTCTCTCATTTTCCATTTTCCATTTTCCATTCCTTTCCATAGTTGCAGAGTATCGTTGCAGAGCACCTCCCGTCGCCACCATTACTTCCGATTCTCTCTCTTTCATTTCTTCAAAGATAGACACAGTTTTACTTTATCTTGCTCTATCATCTGCAGTCTCTTCCAAATCTCTCTTTCTCTCTACAACTGATTTGAAAGAGAGCATTTTGCACTTTTTCTTGTTTCTCCCCTCTCTTTTCTCGATTGGATTGTGGTCATCAAGTGTTCTTGTTTTGGATTTCGATTTTTATTAGAATCTGATTTTCCGTATTCTGACTTTTGATGTCGCCGAGCTCAGATAAATTTCTCAGAATCTCTGATAAACTAGACAGACACTCAGATAAATTTGTCGAAGTTCTGCCAGAAACTCAGATAAATTTACAAATTTATCTGAGTTTCTGGGAGAACTCAGATAAATTTGTAGAAGTTCTGCCAGAAACTCAGATAAATTTAAAATTTTATCTGAGTTTCTAGGAGAACTCAGATAAATTTATCTGAGTTTCTGGCATAATTCAGACAAATTTATCTGAGTTTTGAAGAATTTTTCTGGGTTGTAAACAAATAGCTATGTGAAGTGGTGTCATCTGATGACCCACATCCATCTCTCCTTTCTTATTGCAGTAGTTGTGATTCGTGATTCGCGTTTTCTTTCTCTGCCAGCTGACAGAAGGAGAAGAAGGAGCAGGGAACTATGGGAGAAACCAAACATATTCTGATTTTGTGGAAGTGATAAAACAGCGATTATCAGGTTTAAGCATTAGATAACACTTATTTTAATTTTTAATACTATAACCTATTAACCTTCAATCATACCTAAGTTATATCAACGGCCATGATGTCAGTTTGGTCACCTTGATAGAGAAACTTGATTGTCATGTAATGTGGGTTTTGGTTGTTCTCTTCTACTCTCACAGGCAAGTTCTAGTGTTGTATTCACAAGGTATCATGTGTCCTGATTTCAAGAAAGCCCAAGTCAGTCAATCTGTAAGTGGTTTTAACATGTGAAAAGATGGTCCAGGACCACCGTCCACAGGCTACACATATGATCATAACCATAGTTTAAACAGTGAGAAGACTGCCTCATAAGACTGACAAATTTATCTGAGTTTTATCTGAGTTTTGAAAACTCAGATAAATTTATTTGAGTTTTGCTTTTGTTGACATATACAAGGGCGTTTTTGTCTTTTTCAGTTACAAGAGGACTGTTGTCAATACGATAAAGTATTGTGGACCGTTTGCAATAAAAATCACTGTTGAGGGACCTCCGCCCAAATGCCCCATATTTTTGTACATAAATCCTAGGGCTGAGAAGGGATTCAAGAGCTTGGTAATTTTGTAATTATTTGAAAACAAAGGGGCAGTAACTTTTTACTAAGGACAAGAGGATACGGGAGTGCCATTGATTTTCTGTGAAATTACGAAACCTGCCATTATCTTTTCCTAGAGGATATGGGAGTGTCCTTGGTTTTCTGTGAAATTACGAAACGTGCCATTATATTTTCAAAACTTCCTTGCAAGTAAAGATATGATTAAATACACAGCTATGATTGCAATTGAGTGATTGAACGGTGTGGAATTTGGGCCCACAACTTACCAGTTTGCCCCTTCACATATATATGTTGTTTTTCACGAATTGTGGAATCTGGGCTAACTTGGATTGTTTTGGTAGCAGATGCAAACGTGGCTTGTATGCAATTAAACTAGACTGCTTATAGTACTTGGCTACTTCTGGTATTCAATGGTGGTTAAACAAGGGTCCAATTGGCTGGGCTGTTTTACCTAAAAAAATAAAATCCGGCTGGGCTTGATTTGAAAATGATTGATCCAATGGGCCACATAGAAAATTTGAGTTAAATTTGTTAAATTATGGGCGGTGTTAGTTGTTAGGTGGTCAAAAGAAGAGTAATTAGATTTAGTTGTGCTCAGAGCGTGGTGCGCTGTGCCTTCAAGCACGGGCAATGACTAGTACTCTTACATAGCATGTCAACATTTATTTTGTATATATTTATGAGATATAGTTTATTTCCACCACATTTTCTCAACATCATCATGAGAGAAACTTCAAATCTTTAAAATATACCACTATTTTATTATTATTATTTTTTTTGAATGATGTTTTGTGACAATCTTTGGGCGAGCTTGGTTAAGTACTTTGCAAGATCTGCTAGACTCGCTCAAGTAGGCAATTGATTGTATCAGGCCAACAAGTTATTCGAGTTTGAGACAATTGTGAAAGTGCCAGAATGAAAAAAAATCAGAAATACTTATTATAACATTAGTTTTCTTGTACTACATGACACACATCCTTTACATGCACACTATGGTGAGACCAAATTCAATCAGAGTTAACCAACTACCTATTTGGCTCCCCCACACAACCCCACCCAAAAAAATAAATAAATAAATAAATAAATCTTTGAATCTACCACTAGTGGGGCTCGAAGCATTCTCACCCGCGCACGGTGCGCATACGCACCATGAGTCAGGACCATCTAAGATGGACTTCAGAGTTGTGCCCCACGTATTGGATGTTCCAACTGCACGATGCTCATATGCACAAGTGAATAAATTTTGACGGGAGCCCATTGTTTATCTTAAATTTTAAGATCTATTATTAAGATTAAAATCCCAAGTTATGGATCTATTACAACCACATCATGGATTAAATCTAAATGGGCTCCTATTGAAATATGATATACAAAAATAATGAGAAAGGCTTGTAACGCAAATTCAGGACTGAATGTATGGTTGAGATTTGATACACATGGACTGTGCTATAAATATAGGGGATTTTGGCCGTAGGTCCCTCGTCATTTGATTTTAAAGGCTAAGGTCCATGACATCTTTCCGTAACGGCGGCAGTCCTCCCATGAAAATGGCGCAGCAACAAAGACCAAAATGTCCCTGTACACGTCGGCAAAAACGCTCCTCTTCTACTTCTTCCATTCCTAAAAAGAAGATGTACAATACAACTTCTTCTGAACAAAATTAAAAGCCCAATTTCATTTCGTTCTTATCTGATTTTATCTATTCTTTATGTTCAAATCTATGTAGACAATGGCTAGAACAAAGTCCTCACTTACCTCAAGCCAAGGGAAAAAGCAATCAACAGTACAACCAAAGCAAGAGCAAGGTCAATCAAGAAACAAATAGGGTTTTCTCAGTTTTAAACCATTTTATCTCACTTTCAAATCTATCAAATAAAAAGGGACTTCAAATCAGTTTATTTCTTTCAAACTCGGTCTAGACTCAGATAAATTTGTTACCAACTTAAAGAAGTTCTTCAAAACTCAGATAAATTTATCTGAGTTTTGCAAGAGGTTAAGATAAGTTTTCAGAAAACTCAGATAAATTTGATATTTCTCTGAGTTTACTGTTAATTTATCTGCCCGGACAAATTTGCTTTGGTCCAGACTCAGATAAATTTGTTCGCAACAAAGAGAGGTTCTTCAAAACTCAGATAAATTTGTCTGAGTTTTCTAAAAGGTTAAGATAAGTTTCAGAAAACTCAGATAAATTCTGAGTTTGCTGTTATTTTATCTGCTCGGACAAATTTGTGTTGGTCCAGACTCAGATAAATTTGTTCGCAACTCAGAGAAGTTCTTCAAAACTCAAATAAATTTGTCTGAGTTTTGCAAGAGGTTAAGATAAGTTTTCAGAAAACTCAGATAAATTTGATATTTCTCTGAGTTTGCTGTTAATTTATCTGACCGGACAAATTTGCTTTGTTCTAGACTCAGATAAATTTGTTTGCAACTCAGAGAGGTTGTTCAAAACTCAGATAAATTTGTCTGAGTTTTCTGAGAGGTTAAGATAAGTTTCAGAAAACTCAGATAAATTTGCTGTTTTTCTGAGTTTGCTGTTCTTTTATCTGAGTTTTTGTATATGTTATCTAATTTTTGCATGAAGTTATCTGACTTTAAAATAAAGTTATCTCTGTATTTATATGAATTTATCTGTTTTTTTGTGTTTATCTGTGCTTTGTAGCAATGTCAGAACAAGAAGAAGAAGAATAAGAAGAAGAAAAAGGAGAAGAAGAAGATGGATCCTCACGTAGTACAAACGACCTGCTCTAGAAACCGATAAATCCTATGCCAACTTCCATCAATTGTCAATCCCTCCAATTCAAGATTTGAAATTTGATCCAAAACTCATCTTACGACATTTAAATTCGTCAGCAGTTAGGGAAAGACGATGAGCTCGAGCTGTAAACAAAGATAAGATTGCATGATAACTATACAAATAGTTACAAGGGTAAATCAGTCATAAAAAAAGTATGACGTGTCAAGTAAGGGACCACCGCCCAAATTAATCACATGCGCAAGGGACCTTAGGCATTAAACAATTGTGCTCTGTACTGTAGACTTTATAGCCCAATAATCAGGGATGTATCGCTAATTTACCCATAAATATAATAGTGTGCTAAAATTAATTGGACTCCTGCAATGGTAATACAAGGGGTAGATTTGGAAATATAATAGGCCATAAATGACACTCCCCATAAAAATTGACCTTCTTAAGAGAGAGTTATTATAGGGCGTTATATTTTGGGGAGAAAAAAAAAAGATGGCAGTTGACAAATATGATATTTTGGAATTTCAAAAGATGCAGCTGCTATTATGGGGCCTTTTTTTGGGCCTTATTTGTTGAGGCCTAAAGCAAAGGCTTTATTCGCCTTATGCTAGAGCCCGACTCCTCCCTACCTACCACCTCCCTAAACTAAACTAGCAAGCAATATCTATTTCTACCCAAAAATCTGTTTCTTGGAGCCCCCCAATCTCGCCATGCAAAACCGGCCCAAGAGCCCCAATTTCAATTTTGTTTTCTTGGATTGAATGAAAATGTGGGTTTTTGGAGATGGGTTTATGGGTGTGTTCTGATCATTGTGGGTTTGGATTGTAGATACAATGGAGATGGTTAAAGGAGTGTTGGTCGTTGGAAAAAGAGGTGCATGAGAAGTTTCTTTTATCACAACACAATCGACACGTTGCAAATATTGTTAATATTTTGTGATGATGCACAAATTGGCTTTGCACACCACCGGTCGAGTGATTGGTAATTAATGCTGTGATTAAAGAAGAGAGAGAGAGAGAAGACACGAATTATAGTGGTTCGGTCAGTATGACCTACGTCCACTTCTGAATGGCTGAGGTTGCCGGATATTTTATTATTTCAAGTGTGCGGGAAAAGCAAAGAGTACAAGCTTTGAGAGGGAGAGGAGAGTTGTGCTCAGGTGTCTGTCTCATGCCCCCAAAGTGTTGGTGGGGCTTACAATTTATAGTCACCCTCTAACAGATTGGGGCGACTTTACAGCAACTATGTAACCATTTCGGTGGAGCTCTCGGATTCTTCTCAACGGGTGAGGTAGTTGCGTTACTCTCCACGAGACTTGGTAAAAGATGAGATGAGGGTTGACTATTTCCAAGGCGGTGAGGGTGAAGCTCCCTGTTGCTTTTTCGATGACGTGGCCAGGCCTATGGACTTCTTTGGGCTTGGACCTTATTGGGCTCACCAGCTCTTGTAACATGAGTTGGGCCCTTAGGCTTGGCCCATCATTTTGAATTTAACTTGTTAGAATTGTTTCTATTACAAAACTTATTGATGTCATAGACTGCAAAAGTAGTCATTAAGTCAGCATAAGAAAATATACAGTATGATACTTCAAAATGGAAAACATATCGTGCCGTATCATATTAGAGACTTCAAAATCAGTGTCCCTGCCAGTCTATGGCGTGTGCCCTGGCCAAAATGGAGACCCTTCTACCAAATTGAGGCATTTTTGGATGGAGACTTCTGCTCCCTCTAAAATCAAGTTGTGTGAGTGAAATACTCAAACAATATGATTCTGGTAAGATCCATCCTGGTTGGAGGTCTTGATTCAGATGAGCATTGCTTCTCTCTTTGCAGTGTTTCCAAAGATCACGTTTGGGTTTAAATTGGGAGCCTATAATAATATGATTCTAAGAGAACAATGGAACGAATTTTGTGATTCCCCTCAATCTAATCAAATGGATTTAAGTGCTCCATCAAATGAGAATGAGGGGCAGCTAAGTTGGTTGGGAACCCCACCTCTCACTCCGTGAAGAAATTGATCCTTGTGTATGCTTTGTCCTTGCTTGTGGGCGTGCCTCCTCCCCGCATAATGTGGGTGTTCTCTCCCTGCCTATGCAGCTGCTTTCATGGGTGCCCAACCTCCTTGGTTGGGCTTGGGCTACTCAAATAAAATAAAATAAATAAAAAACACTCTATTGCATAAGGCTTTGATATTTGCTTTGTGGTGGGCAATATGGAATGCATGGAATTGCTTTATCTTTAGAAACAAGAAAACTGACCCCTCGGCAATCATTAAAAAAGTCTTTTTTTTTTGGTAAAAATCATTTAAAAAGTTGAAACTATGATAGTTCTACTCTTCCAAAAGGGGGAGTCGAGGAGAGATGTCCAGAATCCTAATGAGTACTTTCCAAAATGAAACTTGAAAATGCCACAAAAGTTTGCAATGAAAATGAGGAAAAGTTATTAATATGTCAAAGTTTAACATTTTTATCTTTTTTCTATTCTTGAAATTATTATTTGTATTATTTCCCTGAATATTTTCCAAATAATACCCTGATAAAAAGTTTAGAATTATCCTAAAATTTTTCCAAGAAAGAGATTTGTGACTCACATTTTAGTTCAGTTAAACATTGTTACACCCCATCCCGAGTTAATCAAGATTTACTTTAATTGATTGAGATTAATGCTAATTAACCGTGCTAATTAAGCTAATGATGGTTTATGACCAAATGGAATCGAATTAGCCTCAAATGAATAAATTAAGCTTATTGAAATGAAATTGAATGAGATTAAGGTAATTGAGTTGATTTTAGACTCAAGCAAGGAAATCCAAGGACTTTTGTGTAAATACAGATTTTCGCATATTTCGTCAAATACGGTCACTCTTAATACCAACGCGTGTATCTCAAAGAGTACGTTAACTTACGTGATAAGCGCAAGTTCAATTGACTTGAGATTGATCAAATGAACTTCCATTTGACTCAAATTGGAAAGAAGTGAAGTGAAGGGGGGTTTAATGCAAAAGTGGGCTTACAAGGTCTCAAATGATCCTAAGTTCATTCATTCCAGCACAGCGAAACCCTAGGCTCTCCATCTTCTTTCACTCTTCCATTTTCTTCATCAATCATCAAGGTTGAGGCCTTGCATGTGGGTTGAAGAGGAATACCTCACCTTCTTCATCTTCTCCTTTGGTTTGTTTGGAGTTAGAGCTCGAGAGAAAGCTCAAATTTCCTTTCCATAGAGCTACAAGTGCGTGCTTTGGTTATTTACAAAACTTCCAAGTTCTATTGAATGGTTTAGAGTGTTTTCTAGTACAAAGAACTCATAGGAGTTCTATTTGTGGCCTAGTTTTGATTTTAGGTTGAAAGAGGGTTTCAATTTGGAGAATTTCATCTCAAAATCAAGCTAGCAAAGAGGGGTTGGTCATTTGATCTCAAAGGGAGGCAAGTATAATCAGTTCTTATGTGTGTGTGTGTGTGTGTGTGTGTGTGTGTGTGTATGTGCTTGTAATTGTCCATTAATTTAGTCTTGTGAACAATTTCCATTTGGTTTTAGAATTTTATGTCATATGAGTGTGTTAGGGGAGATGAAATGGTTATAGTATGATGATTAAATTGTTTATGAGTGTGTTAGGGGAGATGAAATGGTTATAGTATGATGATTAAATTGTTTATGGAGCATTAGAGACTCAAATCATGTTTAAATGGTCTTTGGAAAGAACTGGAAATGAGTAGGAAAGGTAGGAAAAAATCAATGCAAAATAGAACTTTACAGGTTCTGTTCTGAAAAATCTGCACTCAAACGTTCGAACTCTTGTTCTGAACGTTTGAACTCTTGGCCTGGTTGTTTTTTGGCTTGGAAAGTTCAGCACCCGAATGTTCAAACTCTTGTACTAAACATTCGAACTCTTGGCAGACCATTGAATTTGGCAGATTTTCAAACGATTATAACTTTTTATCCGTACGTCAGATTTTGGAGTTCCATATATAGTTGGAAAGCTATTGAAACGTAGAATCAAATAATCTACAGTTCCGTTTGGTTGGATGATTAAAAAATGAGTCCGGACTGAAGTAATTCTATTTGAATAAAAAACTATTTCCATGCGTGTGAATAGGTTTATAACTTAGTCTTGAGGCTAATTATAGTGTAACTGAAGATTGCTAAGTCTTATGGACAAGAAAGACGAATTATCGATGACTTTGAACACTATCCAAGGGAGTGTATTAATTGTTCAATTATATGTAAACCTTCATAGGTGTTAGTTAAGATTATCTTAATATATAAATTTCAATTAAAATAATGTCATCAAGAATAACATGTATATTAGATAACGAACATTTCAGCGGAATGTTAGGTTTAGAAGTTTGAATAGAATTTATTGATTTGATTTGATTTGATTCCCGAGTCTAGCACTACATGATAGTTTCTTAAGCTCGTTATAGAGCTGGCATGAATTAATATAATGAATTAATGAATGAATTAATGAACAATCCTACTGCAGTAGATGGACTGGGGATATTCCAGAGCTCCATGGTGATGCTAGTGATCTCTGATCCAGACACTGGTAGATCCCACAAATTATTGAATGAAAAGTCACTTAATAAATATTAATGAACATCAATGAAAGGTTACTGAATGTAACGCACCGAATGAAAATGAAAAATGAAAAATGAAAATGAGAACGAAATGAATGCTTCCTTTTGGAAGAACTGAAATGAAACGATAATATTGTAGTTGCCAATCTACTTATTGTCATTACTTGACTCTGAATATACAGGTTATCGTTATTGATTTGAATTGTCTAGAGTTGATTATTGATTATAGAGTTGATAAATTGATCTATTACGTATGATAGCATGTACTATCATAGAATTGTATATACATTGTTGAACCGTTGTATTCATAGTGTTATTGATGACATTACAGGCACAGTTGCCCCTGCCGATCCTGTAGAGGCCGCGCCGCTGCAGAGGAGGCCAATCCGATTCCTCCAGGATGATTGATAGAATGGACGTGATTGGATATCCGTTGATATCAATATCTGAGTGCAAGAACATGGATAAAAACCTTTGAAGTAAATTATTTTGGGAACATTTTGGAAATACGTTTAGTATATTCATTTTCGAATTGTAAATAGTTGTCACCTGCATTGTATTTGAATGTGCAGTGGTTGACAGGAGTAGTTAAATGAAAAGTAGATTGTGAATGTAAATGTTTAGAACTTTACTTATGGTAAAGGACTATTACAATTTAATTGTTTTGTTAATGTATACATTCCGCAAAAATGTACATTTGACAGGTGTGAATGTATGTTTATCTCTTGTACATTTCATTTTAATTTCGGTTAATTCGGAGTTTACGGGAGTAAGTATCGATTCGCGACTCGGGGCTTGTCCGGAGTAATCGGATCTTGGGTCCGGGTCGTGGCAAACATTGTTTGTCAAAGCTGGGAAATCATTCTAATTAGTGATTACTTCGTAAGTTGACATTATCACAAATGATAATAACAAATATATCTACTACAAAAACCTTTGCGACGCCATGGGGGTCGTGTGTTGGCACCGGCCGTGTTTGATGATGATCAGATTGGTATTCATCCTTGGATCAAATCACCCTAAACAGCAGCTATCATCACCCAGAAAGGAAGATGGTTTATTTCTTTATTTGTTTATTTTTCTCTAACAATAATTTGTAGTACAGTTGAAAACTGCAATTGTGGCAGCCTTGTGATTGCATATTCTGAGTTGTTTAATTCACCACATTAGTCATTTACATGCAGATATTGGTGAAATTGACATGGTCATAAAGCATATATAACGGTCACAGGCTATAGGCTTCAATCCCATCACTTACTTCCATCATGTTCACTAATATGATTTACCACTTTGAACCCCCTAGGTGGGGCCCACCACAGATGCAAACCGTCATGCTATCCTCATCATGATTGACATTCGGTCAAATTTAACTCCAGTTAGAGTTGCACCATAATCAGATTGAGCACATGTAAAATAGGTGATTAAACACAAAACAAACCTAGAGGGAGTGAATTACATAATAACAATTATCTTCAAATAAGCAAGAGCTCTGCTAAAAGGTCTGGAATCCTTTCACAGACAATTACATACTCAGAGGGGGTACTGACCACAACATTTTACAGGTCCTTGCGAAGTTTCAGTCCTTGAAAATGATGCAGTATGCATATTTGGTTTTTCACCTGTACCATTAGCAGCGCAAAGCATTCAGCACATCATTCAAGATCATTTTTCTCCATTTATCATAAAAATCTAAATAAATAAAAAAGAGGAAATGCATGGGTTAAGAGAAGTAAATATAATGATCACTTACTATGTAGTCTCAAGAAAATCACCTCACAAAACTTCAATCACTCTGTTTTTCTACACTGCTGACCTGTTCTTTAAGTGTACCATAAATGGTATGTACAAGATTAAGTAAAAGCTGATCCCCTCCACGTCTGGCTAAGAGAGAAACAGCCACTGGGAGATTGTTGTACATTCCAAGTGGTATGGTAACCTGTAGTTTAGAAGAAATAGCAACAAGAAAATTATAATCATTAATATGCCTATAAAGGTAGGAAGTCGTGATCTTCAGTCAATAAATCCAGAGAATACCTGGCATAGTCCTGACATTCCAGCAATAGCTAGCAAACTAAAAGCTCTATCATTGTAACTTTCTAATGCAGTCACTTCTGTATGTAGTTTTGGTGGAGGCCCAGGAACTGTTGGAATTGCAAGAATTCCAGAATCCTAAAAGGAATGTCAGGAAGGTTACAAAGAAAGGAAAATGCCATTAAACATAAGAATAACATGTGTTCATGCACACCTAAAAAAACACACACAAAGAGCTGTGCGCATGCAAAAACACATTCATTGTATAGGTGCATGCGTAATCATAGCCCCATCATCATCGTCATCTCTCTCTCTCTCTCTCTCAATGGGCGCATGTGCGTGAAATAACACAAAATATTTGATGATAGTCTAAGAAACCCATTTGAGATGGTTTGGGCATGTCCAACGCAGGCCAACAACGGCACTAGTAAGGATAAATTTTGCTATATAGGTAGATGGCCCACCAAGGGAAAGGGGTAGGCCGAGGAGGTCCTAAATGGAGGTAGTAAAATTACTAAAAAAAAATAAAACTTGTCTGAGGATTTGGCTCAAGATAGATCAGAATGGAGAAACAGAATTCATGTAACAGACCACAACATAGTTAGGGCAAGGCTTTGATGATGATGATGATGATGATTTGATGATAGTCTGACACCATAATAACCCTAAAGCACAAGATATATCTCTAGGATAGATTAAGACTCATTAGCTTTCTCTCACTTCTGATTACCTGCTATTGTATCCTATAAATATATACTTCTCCCTCTTGATGGAACAAAATCAGTTTATTGGTTTTCTCTGAAAGCTAACGGGTACTTAGGTGTTTGTCACAACCCTGCCCAACTCAGCATAAAATTGTCTGCTTTGGCCCAAGTGCACGCGCGAGGACTTCCCAGGAGGTCACCCATCCTAGTACTACTCCCACCCGAGCATGCTTAACTTCAGAGTTCTTACGGTTTCCGGGGCCGCACAGTTTTAAAAGGCCTCATGTTGAGTTAAGACAGAGTTTGACTTATAAGCCTAGGGTCCGGACTTGAATATTTCCAATGCAAGCTAACTGAGACTCCCTATTTGAAGCTCGTGGTTGACACGCTCCTCCCCGTGGTTAAGGGTGCCGCCCGGACCAAGTTCTCACAGTATCCTCATTGGATAAACTAATGAAGTTCCATTTGAAGAGTTAGAATTGTAATGACTTCTCTGATGGCTGCTAAAGGTACCCAAAGCCACTGCATTTACTCTCAGTTGCTATGAGGACTACAATACTATAAAAAAGTAGCCTTTAACAGGTTTCTTCTAGCTTTGGCTGTTGATACCTACAGTTGTTTGGTACCTGCAGCTACTGCCGCATCTAAATGATATTTTAAAAGGTTTAAGACATCAAAACAGCCACATTCCAGATAATAATAATGCATGACATTCTAACTGATGAAAACCCAGTAAATACCTGCTAGAAAAAGATATTCAGAGAGAAATTTTACCTGCAGAAGATCACTGAGAGCAGCACGAAGTTCAGTCATAACCATCTGACATCTATCAGTGTCTTCATTTGTTGTCTTAAGGGCTTCCCAAACTCGTTCAAATATTCCAGGACCCAAATCGGGTTTGACAGTACTGACCCATTCTCCATGGTTGTTTTTGAACTCAAACCTATGCTTCAAATTTTATAGGCTACTCAGCACTCAACACTAACAATAAAGCACTAAACATGAAAACGTGTGCTGCATGGCAATGAAGCAATGGAAGTTTGTGATTTAGAAATATAATGCTCTACTTAAGATGTCTTCTTTCTGCAAGTTAAAACAACCATATGATAGTATGGCATTTCATTGCTTGAATTTTCAAAGAGATGTTCTGCACACTAAAATTGACTGGTGATATAGGAACATTTGTACTATTGTGAAAGAGATGTGTTTACTTGCAGTTATAACTTACCCTGGTATCATATTGTTTTTGGTATGGTAATGTATCTTTTATGTGCTAAGTGGTGGCAGTACTACCTATAAGAGTACAAGTAGAACCTGTCACATGTTTGAACCTGTACCTCCAGCCCTCTACGAGAGAGGGAATGTGCTATAACATCAGTTTTTACATCACCCTCTCCTTAAAACATGTTAAGGAGAGCATGTACTTTCTGTTTTCTTATACCTGTTCGGTTAATTTAGGCCTTGAAGGTAATTTATAACTTTTACAAATGAAAAGATGCACTGATCTTCTCGCTACTCAGTGCATTCATGAAATGTTCCACAATACTACTAAAGTAGAATTCATACATTTCACATAGCAACCAGAGACAAAGCAGAAGACAGCTTTGAACCAGGTGAATCATGGTAAAAGGCATGGTCAATTGGTTGACAGTATGAAGCAGAGAATTTACCCTAAAAAGGTGAACTTCTAACTTATCCATAAAAAAACCCAGACCTTTCTAGCTGTAACCCCTATAGATGATGCTTAGGCATGGAACAAGGCCATGACACTACAGGGTTGAAGAAACAACAGTAACTCTTGTACCTCAGTCCCTCAAAGCAGGAAAAGAAGAAATTCCAGTGTAGGAGAAACTAAGCAATTATTCTTAAAACAGCAGCAAATCCTCTGACTAGAGTGTTATTCTGTACATACCCTTGCATGGGATCAAAATTGTAGCATTCTACATTATCTCATTTAAGTAGAGATGATTTTAGGGGAGTTATAACACTTCTTTTTTTTCCCAAATAGAATGATTCAATGCATTTGAAACCAGTGTTTGTGATTAAGATACACACCTCTGAAACAAGAGCCTGGCATTTGAAAGTGCCATTAAAGACGGAACTGTATATTCCTGATTCTGACAACAAGTGCTCATAAAATGCTTTAAACTTGGCACTTTTTCTTCAATGTAGTCTCCAAGTTTGATGTGGTTGACAATTTCACCTACAAAAACAGAAATTATATAATATTGTATTGAAATATGCATACCATCTAAAATCAAATAACAAGTGTGTATACATATATATATATATATATAGAGAGAGAGAGAGAGAGAAATTTGGAAACTACTAGAGAAAGCACTTACTCCCAAACAATTTTTCTATGGACATAATGAGAGGCTTTGTAACTCGATCACTCGGAATGCTTAGAAGACTGAAACAATCATCTGCAATGATAATACAACAAGGTTGCACAGGATAAACTTCGGATGATTGCAAAAGCACATGGCCTACTTCTCTCAAGATTGTTGGGTCCCTAGCAAACCATCCTGGAAGACAAAGTTGTCTCAGCACAAATAAGATGAGCACTTCATAATTACTGATTGTGCTGGCATTGTATGACATAAAGAATTGAACAAGCACTCACGCTATGAAGCTACTTTCATTGTGAATTGTGATCCTACATGACCATTTAAAATTGTGTAAACTTCTAGGATTCATAATACATATCTTCTTCTTCAGTGGATAGTTATGCCACAAATTGTAAAAAGAACTTTCGCGATTGCTGCAAAACCCCTGATCAGTGACTCTGGATAGCACCAACAAAATGATTTACACATTTGCTAACACTACACTATCAGCCACAGTCTCTCAGGAAACCGTCAGCCTTAATCCACAGAATGGTTCATATTGGTCCCTCCAATCATATAAATATTGTAGTTTATCGAAACCTTAATGAAAAATATCCTTCTAAAAGAAACCTAAGTAGTTTGACTGGCACCAGTGAACAACTGTCTATTATGGGCACCGGGACCATCTCCCTGCCTCTGTCTCCTGATAAATCTCATCTTAAGAAATGTTATGCTTGCTTCTGGGCTGTTTGATAACTTTATTTCTGTAGGTCAACTAGTTGAATTAAATTCCTTGGTTAAGTAACCTTGTGATGGCCTCCAACCGTAGGATCTCTAAAGTAGAAAAATAATGAGGAAGGGGACAGAGCTGAAGGTTCTTTTCACTTGATATTGGTATGATCAACAACTCTATTCCTTCTTTATTTTTATTTTTATTTCTTTACTATCTTCCTATAAAATTTGTCACTCAAACAAAACTTGTAGTTATGGCATCACCACATAAGCCATCCAAATACATAGAAATTTCTTTTTGTAATTTGAAATAGATGTGTTTCTAATATAAGTGATTTTTTTCCTTCTAATATAAAGTTGATCTCTTAGTAAATGCGCAAAGTTTTTACTTTACTATTCATACGACCAAAATTGTTCTATCTTATGCACGAAGGTGAGTGGGAACCTGCACCTTGTACTGCTGGGCATGCATATAGATACTTTGTTGAAAATAAGCAAAACAAGATCCTACTCAGACACAGGAGAACCAATATCAGGAGTTTACATATTAAAAGAGATCTTGGGAGTGCCTTTGCCTTCTTCCACTTAAATATTCCCTCTCTCTTCAGTCCTTGAATGCATCGTAAATTGTTATTCCCTCTATTTATAAGCAGGTACCTTCAAAGGAATGTTGGAGGTAGGCTGTCAAAGGCCCAGGCCAGGCCAGGCCCAAGGTTGTCTAAGCCCTACCCTCAACATATGAGAGCGAGGCCCGGGGCTGGCCAAGGCCTACAGAGGACCTGCACTACCTAGGCCCTCACCCAGCCGTCCTGAGACAGGACCACGCCTAGAGCCTGAAAAAAAGAAAATCAGTCTTTTTCCACACCTCCATTGGGCACCAAGAAAAATAGTGGTTGATGGAAATTCACTTTACTACAATTTGATTTAGTAGGGTGCTGGCTAGGCAATCATTTACTATTCAAGATAAGATTATTTGATGGTATTGGTGAA
The DNA here is from genome assembly GCA_028538565.1 of Umbellularia californica. NCBI lineage: Eukaryota > Viridiplantae > Streptophyta > Magnoliopsida > Laurales > Lauraceae > Umbellularia > Umbellularia californica. The sequence continues at coordinate 34,125,808 of JAPQWN010000003.1, forward strand.
TCTTATCTTTGAACTCATCAATTTTAGGCCTTTGATAGAATGCATAGCATTGAGTTCACATGAATTCAGTACAGAAAAACCATAGGGATTTTGTAGCACTTAATTTTTCAAGTTGTGGCCCATCCCAAAGGTGGGTCGTTGGAGTTGAATCTGATTATGAGGCTAAATATTAGACCCAATAACTAAAGAGAAGCGATCCCATGCTATGAACTCACGTAATAATCATCCTCAAACAAACCCAGATAAATGCTCAAACAAACTCACACATATGCTCATAAATTCACATATATAGCAATTGTATGTAGGTAAGCCTTTGCAGAAAAAGAAGAAGAATCGTGCATGGCTTATTTACATAAAAATCACTTATCATATAGAAAAGATTAATATAAGAATCATGTTCAAATAAACCCAAATATATGGTCAAATCAATCCACATAAAAAAAAAAAAAATAGACGAGCATTATACCCCACCCCACCACACCCCAAGAATTACAAGAAGGATCCCACCCAAACAGAAGATCTACTAATAATCCCTTTCCTTGCTAGTGTATACAGTATACTATTAACAGATCTAAACTCATGCGGAAAGGCAACATCCAAGTAAGAAGAAAGCTCTTTAATCTCATTGAAGAAAAACTGGAACTTCCAAGGCTTAGGGCCTACTATTGTCCAAGCATGACCCTTATATTGGCAGGCCTCCAAAAATTTTGTAGGAGCCCTCCCTTCGGGCTCCTAAAGAAAAACAAAAGCCCTCATTTTGTATGCTTTTGAGGGCCTAATTGAAGGCCCAAGTTGGAGGTAAACAACAAAAGATGAGATGGTAGCATTAAGGACACTGACATAGGGATATTGCTCCCTACCCTACTAGTGTCCAAGTAATTGGTAGTGAGGTTCACCAGTTAGAGATCCAGGCAGATGGACACTATACCACTTAGAGGCTCAATTAGTAGCTCAATGATACAAAATGAATCTTGGGATCAATTAATTATGGGAGAATATTCTCCTGTGCACAATGCCCGTGTAAACTGTGCACAAGAGATGTCGCATGTGGTGGGCCCCACCTGTTTGACGTCTACTATGCACGGTTCCCATGGGAACTGTGTGCAGGAGACCATATTCCTTAATTATGATACATTAATACATTAGCTCCTATTGCCAAAATGAGAGCTATTTAGTCAATCTTGATTGTTGCTTCCAGACATATGAGAGAGATATCTCACACAATCACTATTAATGCTCTTCACCTATGTTCGAGAAAATGTTGTATGACTGCACCAAGTTTCCTACTTGATTTCTCGGAAGGACTTGTATAGTAGCTAAATAAATCTATTTATGGCTTAAGATAAGATCTTAGAACCTACTCCGAACCTTTTTTTTTTATTGGTAACGGTAAATTTTATTTCAAAATGAAAGAAATAGAATTCGGATTAAAAAGACAAAGGTAACATCCATAGTGGAACTGGTAGAAGAGAAATGAACCAGCCACACACTACAATATAGAGGCGCTTAAATTACAAGATCTATGAACACCATGCTTAGCTAAACAGTCCACCATCCCATTTGCAGATCTACTAATGTGTTGAAACGAAACCTGTAAGTCAGAAATTAGATGACTAATTTCAATGAAGAGAAATTGCATTTTCCAAGGCCCCCTCAAAGATTTCCCCTAAGAAATAGTGTTAGCCGAATCACTCTCCACAGTAAGATAATGATGGAATGAGGTATGAAAAATACAAAGAGCTTCTAGAATTGCCAGAACTTCCACTTCATTAGAGTCTTTGATCCCCACATGTTTAGAGAACGTAAACAAAACTTGCCCCTTATGATTTCTTAGAACACCTCCAATGCTAGCTAAACCTGATTTTCCTTTTGTTGCTCCATCAACGTTGAATTTTAAGACTCCGCATGGTGGAGAACACCAATATACTATCCTCTTCTTCTTTAAAGCACCTGTCTTCAAACAAGCTCCACAATTTTTTAAAATGTCATGTGTTTTAATTTCTGAAAATTCTTTTATAACACATGCCCATTTAGCGATCCTCAATAGCACGGCTGAAATTAAATCCTCCCGAGACGATTCTTTCCTGTTGAAAATTCTATCGTTCCTCTATTTCCAGATTGACCAAAGAATGGAAAAAGGAATAATTCTCCATAAGATCGTACCATTTCCACCCATTGGGGCCCTCCTCCAGTCGTCAAACACCATCGTAAAGAACCTAGGAAACACCAACTCACTTCACATGGTTTTAGAAAAAACAAAACCCTCCCACAAAGGCAACACATATCAGAAATAGTATTAGACACCAGCCCCCTTCTTCTCAGAACATCTGCTGTCAAGATTTTGCCCACCACTGCCAAGCAGCAAAAGGCCTCCACTATAGGTGGAACAAGCCCCATCCACACTGCTACACAAGGAGATGATATTGCGTCAAAAGGATCAATCTCCTTATAGAATGACCTTGAGGAGAACAAATCTTTAAAAAGAGGCTTCCAAATACGAAAGTCGGCTGCATCCCTACATAAGAAAAACGTTAGAAAGAAGATTGGACAAAGACTCACTAACCTCCACCTCCGACTGACAGAGGCCCTCCTAAACTAATATTCTAAGACACCACATTTCCATCCCAAACAAAACACTCTGTAACTCAAGCCTCTTTTTTTTTAAACAACCCTAAAAAGTCTAGGGACAAAAGGTGTGAAGGACCAACACCCACCCAATCATCATACCAAAAACGGACAGTCGCCGCCCCCGCCCCCCCCCCCCCCCCCCCCCCCCGCCCGTCCCCCCCCCCCCCCCCCGTCGTGAAGGACCAACACCCACCCAATCATCATACCAAAAACGGACAGTCGCCGCCCCCGCCCCCCCCCCCCCCCCCCCCCCCCCCCGCCCGTCCCCCCCCCCCCCCCCGTCGTGAAGGACCAACACCCACCCAATCATCATACCAAAAACGGACAGTCGCCGCCCCCGCCCCCCCCCCCCCAACACCGACTTTGACTGGTCCCAAAACTAGAAATGACAGCCCAAAAAGTAGACAACTTATGCTTAGGGACTCTTTTTGGCACCCCCCCCCCCCCCCCCCAAAACATCCTCCCCATACTAAGACACTATTACCCTCCTCCACAATGCCTCTTTCTCTTCTCCATTTCTCTACCACCATTTAGTTGATAGAGACCAATTTTTAAGGTCCAGATTTCCCAAGCCTAACCCCCCGCCTCTTTTGGCTTAATCACCTCATTCCACTTCTTTAAGTGCATCTTCCTTCTTTGAGAGTTGCCCTCTCGGAAAGACAATCTTCTGCCAAAACACATTTAGTTAGTTGTCTCTATAAGATCTAGTAGCAACATCTACATTACTCTCATTGTCCTTTTTGTTGACAATTAATCACTATTGGCAATTGTCAAGATCTTAGAGTTGCTAGCCAGTAATCCCAAAACCAATTGGTGATAGGAAACTGCACAAACAACTACTTAACACCCCCCTCAGGCGGGATGCCGTCCGGACCCGAAACACACGCCCACACAAGACTACAACGTGGCATGGGTCTTCTTGCCCTACGAACTTGCGCCTGCGCATTTTTTTTCCCTGTGTGGTTTCAAAACCAAGACGTGTTGACTCTGATACCATCTCAGAGTTGCTAGCAAGTAATCCCAAAACCAATTGGTGATGGGAAACTCCATAAACAACTACTTAACACAAGAAATTGTTTGGGAGTTAAAGACATTACATCCTTCTTTAAGATGAATATCTTGGATTTCTAACTTACTTCCAAAGCTTGCTTATCTATCTTCAATTGATGCATCATGATAATAGACATATGATGGGGATCTAGTCTCATCAACTGGCCTAATTGAGGATAAATAGGCGTGAGCTCCTACAGAACTAAAAAGGGTGAGGAAGATTAAACGTTAGATGATCCCACAATTGTGTGAAAAAGCTAGAAATTGGTTTAATTTACCAAAACATAAATAGATTGGGCATTTCCATGTTGTCCAAGTAGCCAGTCAATTTGTTTATGATCCAAGAAGGATGCATCTCAAAACTGCCCATTGGATACAAGCCAATTAATTAGCTTCTGCAAAGAACAAGCCTAATTGGTTAAGAATCCTAACAAGTTTCACCATTGAAGTTGGTAAGAGAGAAATATGGAATAATTGGCTCTTGATCTATTATTTAAAGGATTAACACGTCATAGAAATTTCTTCCCTATCAAATGTCAATCAATAAGTTTAGCATACAACTACCATTTGAATAAGGAAAAAACAAAAGAACCATTGACTTTGAATTCAAGTTGAACAAATATATGGAATTCAGAGCTGAATGAATTACAAAGGCTTGTTTGCCTGCTTTGTACTGAAGTTGTAGGAATTCATGGTATGAGTAGTTGAGTCTGCTTTCCAATGTTTTTATTGTAGGGAAGAAGCATGCATTTGTATTTGCAAGTCATGTCCTTCTGACTCATTCACGTCCAACTCACTTTTCAAGGAGTTTTAAGAGGTGTCCCTCGTCAAGGGCCCTAGACCTTAGTTCATGCATTTGGTTGGATATGGCCCCTCCGAAGGTGGAAGCATTTTGTGGGCTAGCAATTTCAAGAAAGATATACGTGATAGACAATCTTAGGAGGAGAGGCATGACTTCAAAGTCCATTTCAAATAATTTGTTAGTTTTGTGGTAAGAGCGGAAAAATAGTCGACCACCTCTTCTTGCATTAAGAGTTCTCTTACATTAATTGGTGTTGTTTTCTTCTTCAGTATCGTGTTTCCTAATGTTCCGGAGTCTCTAGTTGGCTTCATTGAGGTTTGGAGGTCATTCCTTTTCTTTGGTTGTGGTGCAATCCTCAGGAAGCATGTGCCCCTTTCCATTTTACGATTAGTTTGAAAGGAAAGAAATGACAGGATCTTTAGGAGGTTGATTGTGTCTGTTGATGATTTTTTCCCAAAGGTGATTCTTCGGATAGCCAAACGAACTTTTTCCAAGACAGAGTTTAATAGCCTAAGGGTGGATGATATTGTGCATGATTGGGAGGCTTTCTTGCTACGTGGGCCTCCGAGGGTAAGGAAGTTGATTTCTTGGGCTCCTTCTTTAGAAGTTGTGTTGGAAGTTTAATATTGATGGAGCTACTAGGGATAGGCCAGCACGGCAGCACCTGATGGTACTGGTGGGGTGCGTCCAAATTGCAAAGGGGCCATTTTTCTTCTCTTTTCTAAGCATGCAGGCATTTTGGGATCTAATGAGGCAAAAGTGTTGGCTATTTTGGAGCCGTTCAGATTTTTGTGGCTTCGTTTCAAGGCAAGCTCGTAGCAGAAAGTGATTAATTGAATGCCATCTCTTGGGTTTCTTCCTCTGCTATGAGCCCTTGGCTTTTTCAGCTTTATTTCAACAAGATCAAGGACTTGTCCTCTTCGACTATAGTAGAATTTAAGCACGTAGGGTAGGCAGCCGGTGGTATGGCCGATTCCCTGTCTAAAAAGGGGTGGATAGAATTTTTCCTTTGGTTTCTTTCACCTAGCAATTTGGTTGTTGGTTGGTTAATTCTTTTATAGCATCTCCCCTTCTGTTGTGTTTGGGATGTTTTGTGATATTCTTCGATTAACATAATCTTTTTTGTTACCAATAAAAACAAGTCTAATGTCAGACAATAAAAGAGTTCAGTGAAGGATAAAAAGTGGAGATGTAGATGAGACCCTCACTTTCCTAGTATTCGATTTACCAAGGTGATGGTTGGGTGATCATTTCCTACCAAAGGGGAGACTATCTGTTAGCCATTTGTGGGTCCTCAACTTGTACATTCAGCCCCTTTGATAGGAACGCATTGCTTATAATTACTAGGAATGCAATACCGATTAAACAAATATGCCCTAATGGAATGATAAAACTGTTCTAAAAACATAATCCATGTCATGCCATAGGAGCAATTGTACTATCATTGGGATGAACAGTTTGTATTCCAGCTTACAAACAAAAAGAAGAGAGAAAGATTAATTACTTTCTGAACTGATAAATGATTAATTACTTTCTGATCTGATAAATTATATAAGTCCAATATTGATTCCTCACCAACAGTATCCAAGCTTTGAGCCATTGGAATGACACCAACAGTAGAAACAAATCCGTGTGAAGGCCGAAATCCCAATATACCACAGAAAGCTGCAGGCACTCTTACACTTCCTCCAGTGTCAGTACCTGTGTTATAGAGTCAAGTATCAACAGTTGCATGGCAAAGGTTATAAGTAGATCTCTATAATGTGATCAAACATGAATACCATTAATCAGACCAAAATGGCACTGACCATCTTTATAATCTGACATGGATCAAAATCCGATTGACCAAAACCGGTACTTTCCTTTCTAGTAAGGTTACAACTTACAATGCATCAAACATTAAAACTTCAAACACCATTCTCCAACACAAGCGAACATGTTTGAATAAAAGGCATTAGAATCCAATCTCTCGAGGTCATTACTATATCTAAGGTGATATTTTTTATATGCATTTGAATCTTTCAACTTTTTTTTTCCTTATTGGTAACTTGACTCGAACATACAATCTCATGGTTGTAAAATTGAACGTCTTCTAACTGTGCTATATGCTCTTTTCGTTGCAAGCCTGGAGGGAACAAGGGTGTAAATTGTAAAACAATAGATATAAAGGCATCCCCAAACTACAACAATTTAGCATTGAGTAAGCATAACCAAAATAAAGTTCTGCTCACAAGATGTAAAGTCAGACTACAGCCATTTTCATGTAATGTTTGACTTTCATCCTTTCATCTCATTTATGTAGATCCACATACAGCATTAAAACAAGATGGGAGATTTTCAATGAAACCTACTAAGCTGGCCTTAGTTAATTAAAAACAGAAACAAAGAAACGAATAAAGAAAAGGAAAGCTATTCTGAAACCCGCACTGAAGAATCTCACCCAAGGAGAAATCTACAAGCTCTGCAGCAACTGCCACAGCAGAACCACTAGAAGACCCTCCAGGTATCCGATCCGGAGCACATGGATTAGTGGGAGTTCCATAATGCTTGTTTTCTCCATTGATACTGCAAATAAATAGTTTTGAGGTTATATAGCATTTCCACTGGATAATCGTGATGGAATTGATACTATCGAAACCCACTGCTGCATTTGAAAATGCAATCTTCGTGGGATAGGATATTATGAGATTCATCACAAGATTACATTAGGAAAATATAGAAACTAAAATCTCATCGTCTTTCCAGAGGCATGTTTCAAGTAGCATTGCTTTAATTTGGCGTAAGGAAGTAAGCTAAAGAGTTAGGATTTAGGAAGCAACTAGAAGCATGCAAAATTCTAAGCGCTTTGAATAAATTAGCAAGAATGGATTGATAATTGCTCATTTCCAGAGCAATTGGAAGAGCACAGATCAAATATTACAGTAAGTGGGATACCACTCTCCTGAGTTTCCCATCCAAACCACCAGCCACAATTTCTGCAGATAATGATTTGGAATGGTAAGGGGGGAAAAGGAAAAGCATTCCCATTAATGGGGTTTCCAATTTCCATATAACTTTAAACACAATTGAATAGGGAACCGTCTGCTGAAATATTCAATCTGCTCGTTCTCAGGATGCATTCAGTTGCATTGTAATGGTTAATATATTTTTTGAAGAACCAAAACTAGTAAAGAAGATTCTAAGATAGCTAAATCAAATGCTTCTGACTCTAACCTGTAGGCCATCTCATCCATGACAGTTTTTCCAACAGATGTGGCCCCACCATCCAAAATTGCCAAAACAGAAGGAGCTGTCGAGGTGGCAGCTTCATGAGTCCTTGCCCAGTCAGGATTACCAAACCCAGTGACATGCCCCTTTATGTCAAATCTGCTATAGAACTAAACATTAGAAACATAATGCATGTGTAACAAAGAGGAAGATGATTATATAATGCTGACACTACCATTACTTGTAGTTATAAGTAAACTCTATATGTGAGTCCACATCTTATCAAGGTAGATCATCCAGTTCACAATCACATCAACCTGTGAATTGCCACAAGACCAATTATTTCTCAATCGAGTGATATTTGCTGTTGGTTTAAAGATTTAAAGTGCTTCTACATAAGGTAATCTCACAATTCAATCTAATGGTGATTGTCACTCTGCTCCAACTGATATTTATCCCAAAGGCATTGATTGTGACAAAGCACTACCTTGTGGACCCTATATCACAGCTTTGCTCGCTTTGAGAGATTCATACAAAAGCCCCACAAAACATGCTGTGGACACTGCGCTTAGAAACTCAACATGTTGATATTCCTGAATCCTAACAGAAACCAATCTAACCACATCCGAACCAATTCAAACCATCTATTTCATTCTTCAAACTGTAAGAGACCTATCAAGCAATCCTTGTCTAACCCTTCAGCACATATCGTGAGAGAGAGAGAGAGAGAGAGAGAGAGAGAGAGAGAGAGAGAGAGAGTAATAAAAGGAGTATCTTGGAATGGCAGTGCAAGTAGCCTGAAAAAGTCCAGCATTCCTGAAAGTCCAACGTTATGTAATTTGAATCCGACTCTGATTGCCTTCTTCTCAATCTACAATGTTTGTCATCTAACACAATCTCTTAACCACCCAGAAGTTACACTGAATCACATAAATCCTTTAATTAGCCGATGAATCAGATTAAAAAAAAAAAAAGTTCCCATTCGTAACTAATCCATTTCAGATTGATTAATGGGCTTGATGTAGGGAGTTTCTGTAGTTTATAAACTTCTCATTCATAACCCAATGGAAATTAGATCCATACCATTAAAACCAAGCCAATCAACTCCAAATCAAGACCGTTTTCAGCATCAATCTAATTATAATGACATAGACATGGTTAGTTCAACTATACTTTGTAACAGTGCATGGACTGATTTTCATTTTTTCATACTTGCAACCCACCAGTTAACCATATCTCCATGTAGAAACAGCAATCTCTCCTACTTTTCACTACTTTGGTTTTCCACAATCCATCTTACAACCCCATTATACCATTAAGTTCTAAACCATGATGATGATAACCCCACTATTAACCTATGTCAATGTTCTGCAATTGAATATTTGATTAGAAGAACCCATTATAATATATTAAGCTAAGAGGTTTTCAGATTGAATTTTGACCGTCAGTTACGATTTTGAATCTTTTCAGTTTTCTCTACAGTTATCTCATACAAGCTACCTTTGAAACCACCACTCTGCTCAAACTATTCCCACTTTACCACTTAAGAAACTTCTACATATCTCCATTTCTATCCAAAACTCCACCATTCCCTTTCTTCTTCCGTTCTTCTCATTCCTTCTTGTCCCATCATGTAACCTTTTATTCATGTATTTTCTTTTTATGATTTATGGCTATGTTTTATAATACTGGTCATACCATCATGTAACCTTTTATTCATTTATTTTCTTTTTATGATTTATGGCTTCTTTCTATCTGTTATATAAACCACATAACATCAAATTATGAACTTCTATTTTGATCTCCTGGACCATCCTGGACTATGAAAACATGAATTTTTAAGGTGTGCCCAATATATCCAAGGTACCCCATTTCACATCCGCAATATAGGATTCTCTGTTTAAACTTTTATTTGGATCGTTCTGTTTTCTGCAAGATTGAATACTATTCCATTATTAAAGCTGGAAAAAGAAGAAGAAGAAGAATAGAACTGATGGGTATTTTTTCTTACTTGGAAAAGATAACTTGTGCAAGTGAGAAATTAATTGATTGGTGCTAGATCATGTTTTATCAACTGGCTTTCATATCAACTTTAAATTCAAAAAAAAAAAAAATCAAAGAAGAAAACAATATTTTCTAAAGAAAAATTAAATCCCAATTCAAACATTCTCATGAATTTGTCCTCAAACCTTCCATCTGAGATCATCTAAAAATCAACATCAGATCAGTTTTTAGCAACTCAGCAAAATTTTACTTTCCCCTAACAATGATAAAAATAAACAATAAAGAATCATGGGTCTTGAAGTTACCTGCTTCTACCACTACTGGGTTATTATGCTAGTATTCTATATTAGACAAATACTATATTAGAACCCCCAAAAAAAAAAAAAAAAATGCCAATGATGAATTGATAGAGCCAGAGATGGGTCCACTTCACTTCAAATTGTTTGGGCACATCTAAATTGCAGTTTTTGGAATATGAGAGAAAGAGAGCTCACATATCTTTGACAGCAAAGGTGAGAGAGTGTAAAGGAAGTTGGGGAGAATTGGATGGAGGAGGCAGTGTGAATTTTTCAATGAAGGCTCCAAATTCCTCTTTTCCACCAGCCATTTCTTACTGCTTCTTCTGCAGCTACTTTTCTTCCCCACTCCCTTGAATTCCTCCTTCATTTGTTGCAATATACATGGTGTTTGGACTTTGGACCCTCTTGCCTACAAGATAAGAAAATTTCGCCCACCAATAACGGTTGGAAACATCAATAAAATTGTGGTGGGGGATTACACTGTCTTGTCATAATATTTTCCAAATTCTGAATTCTTTAAAAACAATAGTTGCATGGTTTTTTGAATTTTTTCCTTGAATTTTTTTTTTGGCAATATCGCAATATTATTCGAGAAAATACAGTTTGATGTGAATGTAGAGATATTATCGAAATATTTTTAAAAATTCCACAGATATTTTTTACAATGATTAGCATTGGTTATGTTGTTAGAAGAAAAAATTACGGTCAGTTTTAAATTATTGAATACAAAAAACCAAGTTTATTGAATGTTATCGGCCCTTCAGTGTAAGACTTTGAAATAAATGGTAAATGTATATGAACTTTACTTACCATTTAAAATTATGCTAGTCAACAACATGAATTAGCTTTTGGAGGGAGTTTTAGTCATAATAAGTTTTTTATATTTTAAATAAATTGAAATGCCAAATTACTGCATCAGTCATCAAAAGAAAGTTAGCATCTTCAATTTGACATTTTTTTTAGATGCTCTAAGCCATCAAAGGATATTTGGCTTCTCCAATTTGGATCATCTAATCCTATTTACATGAGCTGGTCTTGACGCACTGTCGTTCCATCTCGGGTTGTTCAGCACTCCAAAAGCATTCATGCATCCAATATATATATATCTAATGGGTAATGACAGCTAACAGGATGAGAAAGAAATATACATATATAGTCATTCAAATCCAAACCCGACACTTCTTTTCTTCTTTCTTCCTATCATAGAATACTTTTGGAAAACCTTGTGTATATAGCTAGCTAATAAGAACCCTTCCATGTTAGAAACTTCATTTGATACCAAAGATACCTCTATATGTATACTAACAAGGAAACCCCAACCCCCCCAAACCAGTGGCGGACCCAGGATTTTTGTTTAAGGGGTGCGGAACGATGGCAATTGAAACAGTCCAAAAATATTATTTTGTGATACTTTCTTCACATTAATAATGACAAAAGAGAAAATATATTACATTTAAATTATTAAAAAATTTAATTAAGTTTTTTTCACATTAATACATTCTTCACATAAATCTCATCATTTGTTTCATAGAGAATACTAAGAAGATCTCAGACTTTTGAAAGTTAGGGGTTTTTTTTTTTTTTTTTTTTCTCTTCCATAAATTTAGTTTCTACTCTTAAAGAAGCAGTTAATGTACAGAAAGTTGATTCCTTGAGTAATTGCATAAATATTAGGACCCATTAGCAGATGACGAACGCAGTACTCCCAATAACAAAGATCTCAAAATATTAGCATCAACCACATTTTACAATTCTGATTTCTAAGGGGCTTGTTTCTGGGTTAATATAACATTACCAAACAACAATCAGCCCCATCGACAAACAGATTACTCAAAAATCAACTACATTTGATATCAAAATGCCTCTACACTACAGACATCTGAAATTCAAACTACTTTTCACATAATCCAAAACAAAAGCTTTAAAAAGAAAGTAAGGAAACACATGAAAACTCATAAGTTTCAAAAAAAAAAAAAAAATGAAGCTTAATCCATTCCAAATCCACTGTTTTAAGGGGAAAAATCAGAAAAAATTATTTTTAACTCGACAGCGATTGCATCAAATAAATAGTAAAATAAAAAAATACGAAGCATGGAGTATTACTTGGAGTTAGCTCTATCTTCGCCTCTTCTATGTCTCTACGTATGTAAGATTGCAAGTTTTGAGCCTCGTCAATCGTCGACTTAAAACCGCACGCAAGAGAAACAGAGAGGGAGAAGAACGGTTGATTTGGTGCGTTAATGAAGAGTTTCCAATAGACATTGGAGAGGGAAAAGGGCTGGAGAGATACAAGAGTTTTCGATTTGGGGGAACTGAAAGTGAGAGGATTTCTCGATTGTTGATGTGGGTGGGTGCATTTTAAGGATGGGCTTTAAATGGGGGGTGTAAGATGGATTTTTAAGTGGGGCAGGGGTGCATGACCCATATCCCTCTAAAAGGGTTTTCAAAATTTAAGTGCACCAGGGTGCACCGGACCCCAACACTAACAAATACATCATTTTCAATATATTTGACCAAACAGTCATTCATCCATTTATCTCTTATTCTGTTACGCAACATGTTCCTTATGTACTTCATTGCTGAAAAAAATCTTTCTACAGTCGCAGTCGCTATTGATATATAAAATCAACGCCAATTTTAAAAGCAAATAAACCAATTGGTATACGTTATCCTTCTTTATCTCTACTAATTTTCTAGTAATGTCACCAATTCCTAAGTTCTAAAAACTCGTTGTTAGAGCGCATATCAACAACGTGGGCCCATCAAATTTTTTTTTTTGTTTTTGGTAGACAATGGGCCAATTAACTTAGGCAGTGGGTATTTTATGGTAACTTTTGTTTACCACCATAGCAACAAGGAAAATGGTAAAGTTAGCTAATGTGGGGGTGAAACTCTTAAATTGAGTGGGGTCAAAAGCTTCCGATAAGTTCAATTAATGTCATAAGATTTTTTATTGTTAAATATTTTTTCAGATCTCAGCGGGGTCAATTGACCCAACTGTGATCAATGTGGCGCTGCCCATGCGCAGATTGCTTTGGGATGGGTTCTGGCTTGGGTTTTTCATACTCGGGTCAGGATGGATCTAAATCTTACGCCCATTTAATATATGTGCCAGCCATGGATTAATTGATAAAAGCCCGAGCCATGGCCCAACCTGACCTGAGTATAACCGTTTCACCCAAACAAGTGATTAAAATGTCCAAAGGACTGGTAAAAACCGACCCGTCCTGGCCCAATAGACTGAATGGGCAGGATTGGGCTTGATATTTGTAAAGCTGGCCAGGCTCAGGCCACACACTTAAGGCCCAATCCAGGATTGGGCCAAACATGGACCTGTGTTTCTAATGATGGGCTATGCCTGAATATGCCTTACCCAGACCGACCTGGCCCATGAACACACCTAAGCATATCCTTCTCTTGTTATTGTAGCTGGGCCTATTTCAATCCCTATCCCTATATTAATTCGCCCATCCTTCCTTGTTGGAAACTGGCTCAAAAATTATAAACATGGAATACATGTGCAAGATACCAATATGGCATTCATTGAGCAGCTTGAATAATTGCATGGATATCTTCTAAGAAAAAAAGAAGGATGATCAAGAAAAAAAATTGTGAATTGAAGTGCTCTTTTCAGTTTATTTATTTTAACATAGTCCTCCAAGCAAAATGTTAGGGTATGTTTGTTCGATATTTAATTCATGAGAATTCAATTCATGGCATCGATGGTCTCAAGCTTAGATAAAGGAAGGGAGCTAATGTCAAGTATACAATAGATGTTCGACGATAATGTAGAAAAAAATTAAAAATTGGTTTTCTTCTCTTTAATCTCTATGGTGGACCTTAACCTTGCTCTGCCTCGCAAGGTTCAAGTAAGGCCCATGTAATACAAGCCCTCTAAGGGCCTTGGCTTGCCCCGAGCCTAGCTGCATGTATTTAGGTTGGACAACCCTGGGCTGCCCCTTTGATAGCCCTACCAAGAATCCTCGGCATTACACAGCGATATCCATGCAGTCTTGGGGTGATGCAATGTCACAATTATCAACGACATTTTGAAAATATCATGTGTTATGCATATATGTATGAATGGTATTTTCTTCAAAATATTTATGTATTTCTAAAATATAGACAGAAATTCACGATGATATAAAATTACTAAATTAATAGATTAAAAGGTTTGAAAAACTCAAAATATATAAAGAGAAAAACACTCTTAAAGATCATATCAACATTTATTTTGTATATATATTTATGTGTTTTAATTATTTATGAGATAGTTTATTTCCACCACATTTTCTCAACATTATCATGAGAGAAACTTCAAGTCTTTAAAATATACCACTATATTTTTTTAAAATGATGTTTTGTGACAATCTTTGGGGCGAGCTTGGTTGAGTACTTTGCAAGACCTGCTAGACTCGCTCAAGTAGGCAATTGATTGCATCAGGCCAACAAGTTATTTAAGTTTGAGACAATTGTGAAAGTGCCAGAATGAAAAAAATTAGAAATACTTATAATATTAGTTTTCTTATACTACATGACACACATCCTTGACATGCACTATGGTGAGACCAAATTCAATTAGAGTAAACTTTAGGGAAAGCCACTGAAGGAGAGACTGTTTATTAGTTTTCTTATACTACATGACACATGCACATCTTTTAAATGCACTGTGGTGAGACCAAATTCAATCAGAGTAAACTTTAGGGAAAGCCACTGAAGGAGAGACTGTTTATTAGTTATACTACATGACACACATCCTTTACATGCACTATGGTGAGACCAAATTCAATCAGAGTAAACTTTAGGGAAAGCCACCGAAGGAGAGACTGTTTATTAGTTTTCTTATACTGCATGACACACATCCTTTACATGCACTATGGTGAGACCAAATTCAATCAGAGTAAACTTTAGGGCTCATCATAACTTGTTGGTTAATGACTTTCAATGTTGCCTTCTCAACCATCCATGTGTAGCGTAGTATCATAGCTCATCAAACCATCACAACAAACCAAACAACAGGTCCTCATCAATTACTTATGAGTAGATTGGTTTGCATGCTAATCAATCCACAAGAATCTCTCTTTGAGATCCAATTTTCAGAGCTAAACAAGGAGAGAATGACTCATTTTAGCTGTTTGTATTCATTATAATGAGTCCTATTTTTTCTCTTTTATATGCATTCGCAGTGTTTTGAGAAATTATTCTTTAGAAATATAGGGACGTCTTCAAAGTTAGGATTTTCTTATATATTATTAATGTTTATAGATAATAAATTAATATTTAAATGATGACCAATAATAAATCAATAAATATAAAATATTATTGACCGGCTATCATTTTGCCATAATTTAATAAAATCTTGGCTTCACTATCAAGGACGAAGAGTGAATGATTAATGGAAGCCCATAGACCGGGGTCACATGTCTCGAAAATTTAGGCCCATAGTCCGCAGTGTCAAGCAACCACTAAACATGGGTAAGGATTCGTGACGCACTTCCGAGTTTGGATCCTACTCCCTCATGTTCTAGTGGGAGTTTCAATATTTTGATTGATTTGGATATCTTTTAAAAGTGTGCCTAACGATGACCCAAAGAAGATGGACCGATTTAGCAGGATCATGAATTTGTCATTGATCCATTGAATGTTAGGTTACAAAAGAGTGATAATATATATATAATACATAATATTATGCAATTTTTAATGATTTGACTTATAGAAGAGTGAAAAAAGAAAAGAAGTGTTTTGTTTATGGGTGATTCTAAACACACCCACTGCTATTGCTGTACACACCCACATTCTGAACCCACCCACCATATGTTTTTATTGAAAAACGGTTTGTTGAGCCCACCCACCATATTTCCCAAAGTGCCCACGAGTCTTCCTCCTCCAACATTCCCTCTCGTCAATGGTTTGAAGCTTGAAGACGACAGCGGCACAAATCTTCGACTGGGTGGAAATCTTTCTCCTCCAAAAAGCTCCACTGCCCAGCGCCTCTTCTTCTTCTTCTTCTTCTTCATATGAATCCTAAAGCAGGTGAGCTCTTCTTCTTCTTCTTTATCTTCCTCTTCACATTCCTTTTAGGTTGTAATTTTTACATTCTTTTTAGGTCATAGTTTTTTTTACTTAGAGATTACAAACGTTTGCATTAGGGTCTTAATTTCTTCTTTTTCTCATCCGAAGTGTATAATCCCTGTGCATTTTGAAAAAAAAAAAAGAGAAAAGACCGATGCATTCATTTTGATCTGCTCGGTATCGCAGGTTCGTGCACGGGGTTTATGCACAGCAAATGTTCTCCGTATAAGAAATTTTTTTGCAAGAAATGTAGACTGTGTAGAACACTTCTGCACGGCATACATATGCTATGCAAATGAATTTTGCACAACATACATATGCTATGCAAATGAATTTTGCACAACATACATATGTTGTGCAAATGAATTTTGTACGGAAAATGTATGCCGTGCATAACAGATATGCACGGCATATATGTGCTCGACACATGAATTCTGCACGGAAAAAATATGCCGTGCATAATTTTTTTGCACAGTTAACATGTGCCGTGCAGAATTCATTTGCATAGTATAGTTGTTCCAAGCAGCACAAGAAAATTTGATTTCTTCTGGGGAAATTCTATATGCATCCCTTAAAGTACTGAGCACACCTACATCCCTTTTTGAACAGTGATTTTTAGCGAGCTGTTCATAAAGAGATGTGGGTGTGCTCAACATAATGGGAGGGTGCATATAGAATTTCTCTTTCTTATGTTACGCTTTTTCTTCTTATTGATTTTTATTTTTAACAGGTTTGAAGAAATGCCTAGAAGAGCAGCTCGGAGTATTGGTGGCACCTCACATCCGACAGGTGGGCATGCTAGTACTTCTAGCAAGCCACCGAGAGTGCAGACTAAGATTGGCGTTGCAAGACCTCTTCGTCGAGGTGTGCATGCCAGTACTTCGACTGGCGTCCGTCAACAGCCAACGGCGTCTGAATGAAGACGCAAATTGCAGCAGGATCCACTGCCCGATTCGGTCGACGAGCATATAGAGAGCTCTACAGAAAATGATTCCTCAGATGATGAGGCAAGGTCGTCTAGTCCTCCACAGTCGTCTAGTACTCATATGGCGGCAGCAGGGGAAGATGATTTCTCAGATGAGGAGGCATAGCCATCCAGTCCTCCTGCAGCGGCAATAGGTGAAGATCTTATTCCCGGTGGTCCGGCCGACCTATCCATCATTGTGAGTGTTAGGACGCACGTGGCCATATCCATATGGGATGGGGAGGTACACGTTCATTCTTACAATGTTTTAAGTAATTGTTTTTCAAATAAGGTGTTTCATAGTCTATAATAACAGATGTTAATGAAGATTTATACTTGTAACATGCAGGAACGTGGCCCGCTCAAATGTATCAATCATTGGTGTTGGTTGAAGGACTGGTACATAATCTGCCTGGAGATGGGGCTGATCTTCATGTGCCTCGGTTTCGCGCTATTATAGAAGAGTCTGGATTGGCAGACTTGAGGCGTTTCAGCTACTGATATATTTCCTGCCCTTTGGTTTAGAGCTTTGTGGAGAGATGGCAGCCCGAGACCAATACCTTCCACATGCCATTTGGGGAGATGATGATCACCTTAGATGATGTGGGTACTCTCCTCAGCATCCCAGTTACGGGACTTCCTGTCCACGTATCTACTAGTATGGGATTTACTAAGCAAGTAGATCTACTCGAGCGTGGACTGGGTGTGGATAGGGCATCTGCGGCAGTCGAGTTGAGCCTGGCACGGGGTGTGGTAGTGAGGATGGGATGGATCCGACGGGTGTGCGGCGATGTGACTCCTGCATCGTCGGTAGAGGAGGTAGAGTGTGCTGCCAGAGGCTATCTTCTTTATTTGTTAGGCTACACACTATTCACTGATAAGTCCGCCACTCGAGTCCCAGTCCACTACATATCTTTGCTGATGGACCTGCCACGGGTCCGTCATTATGCATGGGGGACTGCCGCACTAGCGTATTTGTATCGCCAGTTGGGGACCGCCACAAGGGTAGAGTGCGACAGATTGCTGGATATCTGACACTGCTCACGGTAAGACCATCACATTTTATATATACATATACATGTTCCATCATAATTGATCTTTTAGATTGTACAATTAATAATTTTTATCATTTGCAGTCCTAGGTGTACGAGCACTTCCCATTCGCCCGTCCTCTTGCACAATGGGGATACACTGCAGGGATGTCTCTCGCAAGCCGTTGGAATCCTAGTTAGGATTCCGGAAATGCGAGAGAAAACATACAGCTGCTGCGGGAGAGGTTGGATGCCCTACACCCGAGTGAGGTGAGCACCGAATAGAGTCATTGACATATATTTTACGTTTTTGACATATATATTACGTTTTTTGCCAACTAACATGTGTTATTATATTAATGACTTGTTTCATTTACATGTGATAGGTCAGTTGGGATCCGTATGCTAGTGCCAGGGCTCAACATCCATTTCAGCAAATACCCTTCTTCTATGGTTGCTTGAGAGCCCTAGATGTCATTGAACCCTACCACCCACACAGGGTTCTTCGACAGTTTGGCTACATGCAGACCATCCCACCCGCACTGCTCGCCCCCATTCGTGCAACTCGGGGAACTACTGCTGGTAAATGCAAGGTCTCTTATACGTTTCTTGATCAGTACTGGGTTACATGGGAGGACCATGTATTATCTCTGGCGCACCGCGACCATCGAGCACAACATGCATGGGAGTGTTCCCCGGACTACCTCGAGTGGTACACTAGGATATCACACCCTCGTGTACAAAACCCCGCCCGCTATTCCCACTATGACCCTAATGAGGGTAAAAATGACCTGACTCCAAGAACGGTGAGGGCAATTTAAACTATCTTATTCCAAACAATCTTTGCATCTATTCTTTCAAACTATCTTTGACACATTGTATTGTTTCTTATAAATCCTTCGAGCGAAGGACCATATTCGTGCCACGCTTACGCGAATGGAGGAGCCAGCCGATTTCTATTATCGGGCACTGCAGACTTCCCTTGAGATTCTAGATGGCATGCCGGTGACGTACCGCCGACGTGCGCAGTAGTGATGATAGGAGGGCTTTTGGATTTGTCACACTAATTTTTTGATGAGATGTATAAGTAATTTCATGAAGGAATATCTTTTTCTTTGGTTCATGTGTATCTAGAGAATTTATATGTACTACAAACTTTAATGTGTCACTTGAAGAATTTTGTCCTTGTGTATGAACCTTTTAAATGGTTGAGATGGTTCAATTGAAGAATGTGTCAATTGAGAATTTATATGATTTTTAACTCTTATATGAAATGGTTGATTCCTTTTATTTTTTTGATGAACATCTACCTGCATCTTCAAAATGGGATACAACATGTCCACCAACTTACAACACTGCACGGCCAAAACACTCCACGCATATAAATTCTGCTCGGCCAACATGTACCATGCAGATACATTCTGCACGGCCAACAGGTGCCAAGTAGATCCATTATGCTCGGCAACTGTTGGCTGTGCAGAATTGTTTTGCACGGCACACAATATATTTTAATTGACGACAGTTTGGCCGTGCAGTATGCAACCAAGCAGGGGTCTTAAAGAATAAACAAACAATATAATAACATAAAAGATTGCTTCCATTTCAACAAGTATTAAATTTGTTTACATCAAGTTGAAAGTATAAGAATTTAATCACTGTCAAGATTAATCGACTCCTGTGTTGCGACACTGTCTTCAATTATTTTTTTGAATCGCTCGATGCTCTGAGCATATAGTAGTTGCATCCGTCTGCATTAGGGTGCTGGTGTCTATGCCAATTTGTAGCAATGGGAGCCATGGGAGCCCCGGGTGTCATGAAGACCTGCACAAAATGGTTACCATTGACGAAACCAATCGCGATAACTTTGCGAGAACAAGGTGGAATCGGGGATGATCTCAAAGGCAGGAAAGTAAGGCACTGCTGCACAGAAAGGTGGACCAATACAACGTTATAATATGAAGATATCAGGTGACCCATGTCTGGCATTGTCATCCAACGATCAAATGAAGGATTGCTATCATAGTACGCCAAGGCATAATACAGCTCCCCAACCCTATCCTCTCCTCCATATACCAATGAATAATAATTTTGATACTTCTGCAGTTCATTGCTCAAATCCAGTCTAACCTGCATCCAACTATCCTCGCCCATCCCAGAAGACCGGCTATGGCTCTGAATCCACAGTTACCATTTGCTTCAACATCCTTAACAGTCTCGATATAGGGTCCTAAAGACTTAGGAAGCAAATGCTCTAACATACATGATCAAGTGCGACGGATACTCAGTTTCTCCTTCCTCTTCATTACATCTAGACTGTTGGATCTAGCTGGAACACTATCTTCGATCGAGAATGCATACTCGAAAGCAGATGGCTCCCGACGCGTAGACCGATCCAACTTTTTCTTTTTCGAGGATAAATGGCCCTGGGTATTCAATTTAACATCCAGCTCAAGAAGAGAAGTAGACGAAGGACATCCCAATTCTCTGAGTTTTTTCAATATTTGTATTTTACCAGCCTGATCGGTACTCTAAAATTTCCTATTGATCAACTCGAACTCGGAAGTTGTGGTCAACTTGGGGGCTTCATTCACCTTAGTGGAGTCTAAATTGAGCTTCCTCCAGTACTGATGGACACAACTCAGTGGTATTCGAGTGCCTTCCCTTATGTATTCGACAATTTCGTGTGCACATGATAACCTATGGGTCCGTCGAATTACGTACCCATATGCAGCCAAATCAGGACCAATATAACCAGCTCTTATCAACTCATTCAGAACTATATCCATAGCATTCCTTGATATAAATTCTCTCAACTTACAAAACAGTGCCGATTTGAACTTATGTTGCACGGTGTTCATGCTCTTTTCAAATAAAGCCTTTATCTCCGTAAAAAGCAACTCTAGCAATGCATGGATAACCTGTCAGGACACATCAAAGATACAGTTCGATGTGCCAAGGTGTCTCTTCAATTTTGCATGTGCGCTCTTTGCCCTGTTCGTAGTCACATTTCCAAAGTGCATATGCCGATCCGTCCAAGCAGCCACAAATTATTCCTTGTGATTATTCAACCATGAGTTCTTCACATAATTAACAGCGTGTGGATACCCACAGAAATTTCGGTCCAATGCACTTAGAAGTTGAATGTAGTCATTTTCAGTGGGAGAGACTGCCAACATGTTTCAACAAGATATAAACGCATCCCATCTATCGTTGGTCTCAAAATACTTCTTACAATTTGCCAAGATGTTTTTAGAAATATGCCACCTGCATAATGAGTTTGCTGCATTCGGAAAAACAACATTAATTGCATTGATCAGTACTAACTCTCTATCGGTTACAATCACACGGGAATAGTGCATCCATCTATTAATTCATTAAGCCTCTCCAAAGCCCATCTGTAATTGGCCTCCCTCTCTGATTGAAAGTACACAAAAGCAACGGAGAAAGTCAGTCGAGTAAATGTGACACCAACAATCTCAAGCAAGGGAAGTCGATACCTATTAATCTTGTACGTGGAATCCATTATCAAAACTTCTGGAAATGCACGTAACAACTAAATATATGATGGATGTGCCCAGAATAGGTCCATCATAGCATCTGAAGCGTCGTTGCTAGTGTGATACTCAATGTAGTTGTTCTGCTCCAAATGCATCATGAATTGCTGTATCTATGATCGACCAGCAAACTCAGTCACCCTCCACTTCTGACGAGCATTGTAGATACTCTTCATCATAGTGGTGTTGTGCACGTCTCTTTCCTGCAACGTTCGAAGGATGTTCCTCGGCTTTACCATACTCTTCAACATATCAATCAAAACAATGATTTCTTCCCCAGAAAGCTTCCCAGCAAATGAGTGCCCCTCGAGATGTTGTTCGTTTGGATGATTGTGCACCCCACAAACCACTGTTAACATCCAATCATCGTCATTTGCCAACTTTCGGCCCTTTAAAGCAAAAGGGCAACTACACTTCTTCGTTCCCGTTGCCTTATTAGGATTTCTCTTTTGGGAGACATTCGATGGACCCTTATAACTTCCACTTCTCTCACAAGATAAAACTATTCTCGGCTTCCTACTATCTCCACCAGCATCTGAAGTTTTGATTATAATTACCAAGCCATGTTTCTTTCCAACTTCCCTTGTCCATTAGATTAGGTCCTCTCGGCTTCTGAATATCGTGTCAGTGGTGAAGACTTTAGTAAAATCCAAAGAGCACTTACTGACACCGATTGACTAAATCTCCTGAAAATATGATTGCTAAATCTGAGTACATCAATGTATGAGACTATATGCCGTCCTTGTGAAATATGCTCGATTTACTATTACTGTGCGATAAATTTTTGCACGGCATATTTATTCCATGCAAATCTAATATGTTTGATGGTATTCCGCCGTGTAATATTCATTTGCACGGCTCTGGAATACCGAGCACAACGCGCGAATTTTAATTAAAATGCTGGAAACGAAGTCAAGAGTAGACCTCCTCTTGGTAGATCGTTAGTTGCTTGTCCATATTGAAAATGCCTACTTTCAATAGACAATGTGGTGCAGGGAGATGAGTACCTTCAATATCTTTAAACAAATGGAGGAGACTTGAGGATACTTTTTAAGAGTTGAAGAAGATGATGAGAAAGGAGATGAAGATCAATGGGGATGAATGAGTGCAGATGATCAGTCTCGAAACAGTGGATCAAAGGGATAATGAAGAAGAAGAAGAAGAAGAAGAAGAAAAAAGAGGAGATGAGTAGAGAGGAGGGCAAGAAACACTGCAGGAGAACTAAAGAAAGAGGAAAGAGGAGGTTGATGGTAAATGGTGATTTCATCATTTCATCCGGGGGCATTTTGGTAAGTAAAAAAAAATTAAAATGTGCGTGTGTATAGCAACAGCAGTGGGTGCGTTTAGAATCACCCTTTGTTTATTGTATGATATGTTGGGGTGGTGATTGATGGAGGATGATCAGAGAGATGGCCACCACCATAAGAGGGCAGATGATGAGTTTTATAGACAAAATTAAACGAGCTATTAAGAAGATCATACACACACTGCTGACTAGCGTAAGACTAAAGCCAGCACAAAGAAGAGAAGAAGAAGAAGAAGAAGAAGAAGAAGACGACCCATCATCATCATCATCATCATCCACTAACCACAAAGACGACGAGCAACAGAACCAGGTCCAAAACCAGAGCCAAGAAAACAAGGGTTCTGCTGCCATGGCCAGCCCCACGGAGCAGGAAGGTAGCAGATGGAGAGACCTCGACAAGCTCCTTGCCAGACCAGGCAATCTCGTCGGATCCAACTTCGAACCCAGCCCTCAGGTACCCCAAAACCCCAGAAAGACTCCATCTTTCTTCTTCTTCTGCTTCTTCTTCTGGTGTAAGTAATTGTTGCTAGGGTTTTGGTGGGTGCAGCTGAAAGAGGATCTCCAAGAGTACGCCAAGGTCCTTGTGGTGGGCGCCGGAGGCCTCGGCTGCGAATTGCTCAAGGATTTGGCGCTCATGGGATTCCGAAACATTGAAGTCATCGACATGGACACCATTGAGGTCTCCAATCTCAATCGCCAGTTCCTGTTCAGGTCTTTTTCCTTCTTCTTCTTCTTCTTCTGATGATGATGATGATGCAGACGACGACGATGACTGCTCTCATTGTTTATTTTCTTTTGAATTAGTGGGACATTACATTCTCGGTGAATTTCGCAAAGTGCAAGTCTTCTAATGGTGGACCCATTGTCAATTTGTGGGTTCGATTTAATTTGATGGGCTGCTGCTTCGATGGTCTTGATTAGTGTATTTCTGTTAATGTGCGCTTGTGCTGATGCTGATACTGATGCTGATTTTTTGTTGGTCTCTTTTTGAGGTGTGATGCATTCTCTGTAATTTTAGTAAACATGTTGTAGTCAATGTGAAGTTTTTTTTCTGAATTGGGGGAGTCATTGTTGGTTGATGGGGTTGTGTGTTGGGTTCATTTGATGGCTGCTGCTTGGACAGTCTTGATTGTCATATGTCTGTGCTGTGTGGATTGTGTGCTGTTAATGTGCTTAGCTGATGCTTCTATTTTGTTGATTTCTTTCAAAGTGACCATTCTCTGTAAATGTAGCAAACATGACGTAGTCATTGTAGGCTTTTCCAAACTGCAGGCATTATTTTTGATTGATTGGTTTGCCTGCTCAAGTCCTTTGGTGGCTGCTGCTTGGGTGGTCTTGATTGATGTACATCTATCCCATTTGTGTTTTGCACTGTTGATGTGTTTGCGCTGATGGTCTCTTAGTTGTGTTAGTTTTTTTCTTTTTAATTGTATTTGACCTTTATTGCATGGTTTCTTTGAAGCAAGCAACATACACAATTTGGGCACATCTTGGAAACAATGCTGTTATGGAATCGTCACAGATTCTTTTATTCCTGAATTAAACATTGTTCTGTATTTATTGATTAAATAACATTACATGTTTTCGTCTTTTGAAATATCTGACTAGAGCACTGAAATGTCTATTGCTTGATTATTTACATTAAAGTTTTACATAATTTTCAATTAGCGCCATTTTTTAATATTAATTTTACTTGAAACTAATCAGAGATGTGAATATTATGCCAAAAACCCATGAATCCTATGTTTTAGGATTTATTGAATTGTACACATTATAATGGTATCAAATTTTGACACTAGTACTCATAAACATCCAATGTTTGTTTTAAGTATAATGTGGTAATGTGTGGCACTACGGTGTTCATATTATGATCCGCTTACTTTGTTTTGACTTTCAATCAATGGGGAATATACAATAGAATAAATAAAAAGAAGCTGAGGTTTATGAAAATGGTTAATGCTTTGGTTGTTAATTTTGTTAGTTCAAGATTTAAGTTGAAGTTATGCAGCAAGTTGTTGGCAACTGCAACAGACAGGTGTGTGTGTGTGTGTGTGTGGTTTTTCTCTCTCTTTTTGCTTATTTTAAAAAACAGCAGTTATATGAAAAAAGTGTGGCTCTGATGAGAAAGATATCTTTGTTTGATCATAATTTTAAAGAGCTTTACATGAATAAAGATCAGGAGGGTAACATTTTCCTAGTGAATTTGCTAAATGAGTAACAAGATCTTTGCACAAGGATTTCACTACCCCTGATTTTATTTATTATGTGTGCCTTTGCTTCTCGTTTAACTGTCAATCAAGCACTTGTTTGTTGTTGCATAAAAGATAAAACTGGTCCAATGCGTGAAGTTGGATGCCTTGAGCAGCATCTATGTAAATCCCTAATGGAAATGTTTGAATGTGTCCAATGCGTGAAGTTGGATGCCTTGAGCAGCATCTATGTAAATCCCTAATGGAAATGTTTGAATGTTTTTTGTACTTTCATTAAAGGACTAAATAACATTTTCTCCATGCTTGAAGTTAAATGTGTTGTTATATGTCATCGTGAATAAAAAACATTTAGTAGCATCTTTGTTGAATCCTTAATGGATAATGCTTGAATACTTGGTGGTTACATAAGAGGACCTCATAATGTTTGCACCATGCTTAAAGTTGAATCTATTGTTCTGTCTCATTGCGAGAGGAAAAAAAGATAGAAGCATCTTTTATTGAATCCTTAATAGAATATTTGAGTAAAAGGACTCTATAACATTTGCTTTATACTTGAAGTTGAGTGCGTTGTTTTATATCCTCATGGAAGCTACTAGCGTCTATGTTAATTTTTTAACGGAAATGTCTGAATACTTTACGGTTGCACACAGGGGTTCACAAAACATGCTCCATGCTGCCGAATTGTATGGCTCCATGATGAATTTTACATTTTTAACTGGAGTGGTGGAGTTTCCTCCTCTTTCTTCTTCTTCTTCTTTTTTCACTTGGTTATTTAGGGTGTGTTTTGCATCGTGCCATTCCCATGTTCCCACGAGATGAGGTTACGAAAAACATGTTTGGTTAGTGTAAATCATTGTTCCCAATTTTGTTCTCACGGGAAGGAATCCCAAAATCTTAACCTGTTGGCTTAAGAAAGTTGGAACAAAAAAAATTTATTTTTTTTAAGAAACAACTTGCCAGCACAGTTGGTTCCTACTTATCTTTTATGAACCACATTTAAAGATTCTAGATCCTCTCACTTATCCTAAAGGTATGCCCTATATTCACAATCTCAAAGAAGGTGGCCCCACTTTGTAACTCCTGAAGGTGGGTCACATGGTCAAAATTACAAAAGGCGGGCCCATATTATAATTCCTATAATGATGAGACCACATTATAAGGCCACATGTTCTAATTTCTAAATGTGGGCAGCACGTTGTAATACTTAAATGTGGGTCCCGTGTTTTCAATCACAAAAGAGGTGGCCCCACTTTATAATTCTTAAAGGTGGGTCATATCGTCACAATCGCAAATGGAGCCACATTGTTTCCTATGAATCTAGGCCCACAATTTGAATCCTATGAATATGATCCCATGTTCTAATTTCTAAAGGTGGGTACCACTTGTTATTTTTAAAGGTGGGTCATGTATCTATATTCAATCAAAAGATGGCCCCATATTATAATTACTATAAAGGTGGGCCCATATTGTAAATCCTATGAATATGCCCCCATATTGTAATTTCTAAAGGTGGGCACCAGATTGTAATTTGTAAAGGCGAGTTCTGTATCCACAATCACAAAACACGTGGCTCCACTTGTAATTCCTAGATGCGGGTCACATGATCATGATCACAAAAGGTGGACCCACATTGTAAATCCTATGAATGTGGGCCCATATTCTAATTTTTAAAGGTGTGTATGATGTTGTAATTTCTAAAGGTGGGTCCCATATTTACATTCACAAAAAGGTGGCCCCACATTATAATTCCTATAAAGTGGACTCATATTGTAAATCCTATTAATATGGCCCCATGTTCTAATTTTTAAAGGTGGGTACCACGTTATAATTTTACAGGTGGGTCCCATATATGACAATAATATAGTGCTGCAAATAATAAAAGGTGGGCTTCACATTGTAAATCCTATGATTCTTTTGCTTCCGTTCTTTGGAGCAAAACTTTAATTATGTTACCACTTACCATACAAGTTCTAGAGAGTATAGTCTTGGCACAACCCGATCTCAACACAACCTGGTTTCAGTACAAAATTGTGAACAACACGAGAATGATGCCAAACAGGCACTTAATTTGAATTGTTTGTGGTTTTGGTTAAAGTATACTTTTTTTTTTTTGTTAAGATCAATGGAACCCTTAGTATATTCTTATCATTTGTTTGCAAGTTGCATATGTTGCTTATATGTTACTAATGTGCTTCTTAATTATTTGATGTGGTTCTGTAGGCTTCAGGATGTTGGAAAACCAAAGGCTGAGGTTGCTGCAATGCGTGTTATGGAAAGAGTTAGTGGATTAAATATTGTACCTCATTTTTGCCGAATTGAGGACAAAGACCTTGATTTTTATAATCAGTTTAATATTATTGCACTTGGTCTGGATTCTATTGAGGCTCGAAGCTACATAAATGGTGTAGTATGTAGTTTTCTAGGTGTGTTGCTTCGACTTCTTTTTTCTTTTATGTAAACAACATTACAATTTACACGACAATGAGAAAATGCAAAACTGAATACATAATCATATTATACCATATGGCAGCAAACAATAAAAACTAAATCAAAGCACTCAAATCAGTAATCCTGTCCACTGCTCGCTTTGCCAAACGATCTACCATCCGATTAGCAGACCTACCCATTGCTTCTACTTCTTGTACTGTTTAGACATATGAAATGGCTAGAATTACTCATTTTCTGTTGTCAGTTTTGTGAAAATCATCTCAGTTTGCTACATGTTGCATATAATTCTGCACCATACAAGAATTTCCTGAAGACTAGATGTTGTATCATTGATCATAGGTATGAGTAAATGTTAAACTTGGTGGTTCAAATATATGGGAAGTTGAGCTTTGAAAGTTAGGATCTGATACGTCACGGCCTTGCAGTTGTGATGACCTTCCCTATGTTCCTAGGAAATAACCTACTCCTCTTGCCTAGGATTTAGTTCTATATTATGGAGGCCTAGGCAATCGTCAAAAGGTTTAGGTGATCCATAGACCATCTTTGTGCCTATCAAGCACTTGGGGCCCAGTCTATTTGGGTGTTGCGACCACTTTTATCACATGGATATGTTTTTCTACCTATTCTAACTATCTTGTCTCTTTAATGAACTTCTGTAGTTGCCAACCTCCTGATGGATCGGTAGTAAGACATCCTTTCCTCAGGGACGCCTGGGATTGATTCCCGGTTGTTGTTTTGTTGGTTAGGAACTTTTGTAGTGTGTGTGGGTGCATGAGTTAAGTATTTACCAGAGCCTAAAAAGCGGGACTTCTTTAGTTGGTTCATCCAAAATTTAGCCATCACATTTGTGCTTTATTTCACCACACTATTTGGCCCACTTGTAAAAATCAGGGCAAGGATGCTAAAATCTCCTTTGACTGTGGATTGAGGATCATATAATACGTCCACTTCAAGATATTTATCCGTTTATATATAATTATTGTTTTCTCTGTTTTTGATAGTTGGTTTTTTAGTCTCCACCTCATAGTTATGCGGTGCACTTAATTTCTTTTTCCTCTCTCTCTCTCTCTCCCTCTCAACCTAGAGTATGATGCTGATGACAATGCATTGGAAGCAAGTATTAAACCCATGGTAGATGGTGGAACTGAAGGTTTCAAGGGCCATGCTAGGGTTATTCTGCCAGGGTTGACACCTTGCTTTGAGTGTACCATATGGCTTTTCCCACCACAAGTGAAATACCCTTTATGCACTCTTGCGGAAACCCCTAGAACTGCTGCTCATTGCATTGAATATGCCCACTTAATTAAGTGGGGTGAGGTAAGCACCAGATTTTCTCGTTCTGTTTTTAGAGATTCCTTCGAACTAGTTATTGTCATATTTCTTATTGGTGTTTTATCTGGCAGGTACATAGTGGAAAACCTTTTGATCCAGATGATCCGAAGCATATGCAGTGGGTTTATGCAGAGGTTCATACAAAAGCAGTTATTGAGAGTTTTCTATTAAGAATATTATTTTTATTAGTTTTCCTTTCCCTCATACTGACCTTTATGTACATCCTACACAGGCTGTTAAGAGAGCTGAGCTTTTCGGCATTACTGGGGTTACCTATTCCTTAACTCAGGTACACTAATGCTATCAAGCATGGACTTTTCTGCTAGACTTCACAGCTTAGATTTCTCAATAAAGCTATCTGACCATGGCTCATTGAAATTCAATTTTGAAATATAGCACTTCAAAAAGAACTAAGTGCAGTTTTACCTTTTAACACTCAAGAAGGTAATCGACTAATTATGTAAGATTTAGTCAATGCTGGTTCGGACTAATACACTTGAGAATATGCATGGTAAAGAGAAAAGCTCTTGCAACCTATAAAAGTTGGTTTTTTTTCCTATTCTCATGTCACATATTGGGCTCCTTGCCTCCTCCTATGCACCTTTGATAAAAAAAACCTCTGCTTTTTTGCAGGGTGTTGTAAAAAATATCATTCCAGCCATTGCTTCTACAAATGCCATTGTATCAGCTGCGTGTGCACTGGAAGCCTTGAAAATTGCAACAGCATGTAGCCAAACAATGTCCAATTATCTTACGTGCGTTCTCTTTTCCTTCTGACATACAGTGTTGGATAATCTAATACTGTTTTCATATATGAATAGCATTATGAGTGATATGTTTAGTGAAATGCTCTTAAGTTCATAGCCTCACCACCACATCCCCAACCACTACCCACACAAAACAATGCCTCTACATGCACACACCAAACCAATGGCTCAGGTGGTTGCTTGCTGATGTGGGTGTCTCTGCTGATTCTGCAACCACTCTATTGTGATTATATAAGTGCTGACTAGATTGTATAGAATGAAGTCTTCTGTGAATATTATTAAAAAAAAAAGGAAGTCTTCCACGAATGAACAAAGCATATGAAATTTATTTAGTTTTGTGCCACAACACCTTTGGCATTGTGCTATTGCACTCTGTCTCTGCTTTATTGATCAGCTGACTAATTTCAACGAAGTCCCTCACTTCTGTGAGATTGCATTACCTGCTTGACAATCTCTCAATATATTATGAGCTTCATACAATGGTAGGCGGTTTTGAGAAGTAAGCTTCCTGCATTCCAATTACAGAAAATGTTGTTAAGTTTGATTCCCTTAGTAGAGGGTTTTGGTTTTTTTGTTCTCTCGTTATTTTTTCGTTGGGGCTGTGCATGCACCCTTTTATTTTTGTTGGTAGGGGCGGGTTTCTTTCCGGTCTTTGCAGATAACTACTATGAAGTTTAATGGTAGACATTTTTTAGAATGGAGTGTCCTAAGGGCCCGTTTGGTAACTCTACTAATTGAGTCAAGTGAAGTAAAGTTGATTTTGAAGAAAGAATAAAATATAAGTGGGTTATGATGGTATTTTGGTTTTAGTTGTTTGTTATGAAATCTTTTTGACTTTTTATATGGAAAAGTGGAGTATTTTTGTCTTTTAGTGAATAAAGGTAGTTGCTTTTTGACTTTTTTGGGAAAAGATTGAGGAAATTTTGGTAAAAGGTGCTTTTGATGGGTTTAAATTGACTTAACTTTGCTTGACTTTATAAGTAAAATTACCAAACAGGCCCTAAGAGGTTATATGAAGGTATCTCCTCACTTAAACAATTAATGAAAAAATACCTAGAGAAGAGAAAAAAATATTCATATGGTCTTTATCAATCTAGAGAGCCTACGACATGGTACCTAGAGTTTGGTTTAGTGGTATAAAAGTAGTATCCAAGATGTTATATTGATATTATTAAAGACATGAATGGGGGAATGGTAACTAGTGCGAGAACTACCCGTGGAGCCGGTGCCCATAGGTTTGCATAAGGGGCCAGCTTTAAACACTATCTTTTTGTCCTAATTGTGGATGAGTTAACTACTTATATTAAAAATGATGTACCTTGGTGTATGCTATTTGTTGATGAGATTATGTTAGTGGATGAATTAATAGATGGTGTGAATGTGAAACTTGAGAGATGGTGGAGGCTTTATGTTCCTAGGCTTTATAGTAAGTCGTCCTAAGACAGAATATATGAATTGAAACTTTCATGAGGATGTGCAAGAGATGAAACTCCCGTGAGAATTGAAGCTTAAGAGATACCATAAAGTGATTCCATCCCATACCTAGCTCTATACCTGGTAAGGATGGAAATATTGTGGATGTTGCACATAGGATAAGAGCTGGATTATTGAAGTGGAGACTTGCTTCTGGAGTGCTTTGTGATCGGGGCATACCAACAAGGATTAGAGGAAATTTTTTTACAAGGCATTGCTTAGACTAGTTAGACCTATGAAGCAGAATGTTGGCTATTCAAATGAGCTGGATTGTTCAAGTGGAGACTTGCTTCTGGAGTGCTTTGTGATTGGGGCATACCAACAAAGATTGAAGGAGATTCTTTACATGGCATTGCTTAGACTAGTTAGACCAATGAAATAGAATGTTGGCTGTTCAAGAAACAACATATGCAAAAAATAGGTGTAGTAGATATGAGAATATTGAGATG
The DNA here is from genome assembly GCA_028538565.1 of Umbellularia californica. NCBI lineage: Eukaryota > Viridiplantae > Streptophyta > Magnoliopsida > Laurales > Lauraceae > Umbellularia > Umbellularia californica. The sequence continues at coordinate 34,157,404 of JAPQWN010000003.1, forward strand.
GATGTATGGTAAAACTAGGAATGATAGAATCAGAAATGAGTGCATTCAGGGGCATTTAGGGGTAGCATCAATAGGTAATAAATTAAGAGAGACTCGTTTTGAGATGGTTTGGAAATGTCCAATGCAACCAACAGCAGTGCATGAAGGAAAGGCTCTTCTATGTAGGTTGGTGGCCCCTTAAGGAAAATGCGTAGGCTGAAGAGGATATGGGATGGAAGTGTTAGGGCGTGTTTGGCAACTCTACTAATGGAGTCAAGTAAAGCAAAGCCCCCATTTCTAAAAAAAAAAGTTCACATCAAAAGCATTTTAATTCAAATTTCCCGCCATATTTTTCAAAAAAAGGTAAAAAAGCAGCCTCCTTTCTCCACTAAAAGACAAAAAAACTCCACTTTTCTATGCAAAAAGTCAAAGATTCCATAACAAACAACTAAAACCAAAATACCATCATAACCCATTTATATTTTATTCTTTCTTCAAAATAATCTTTACTTCACTCAACTCCATTAGTAAAGCCCCTAAATAGCCCCTTAAGGATAGATATGAAGAAGTGCAACTTATTTGAGGTTTTGGCCGATGAAAGAATGGAATGGAAAAGCAGAATTTATGTAGTTGATCCCAATATAGTTGGGACAAGGCTTTGATGATAATGATTCTTCTTCTTCTTTTTGTTATTTGGAACCTATGATGCACGGATACTTCGAAATGGGCAACGTATCGTGTCGTATCGTATCCGATACTTCACTTTTTATGTGTAAAATCCGTGTCCTTGTCGTGTCTATGGCGTATCCTAGCCGTATCCATGCCGTATCTGGGCATCATAATTTGGAACAAATATAATAAACCGACGCCATGCAGAAGATGGAATAAGGGTCTTTGTTTAGAAACGAACATATGGTGATACTAATTTGGCAAAAGAATAATACTCGTGTGAGCTTCAGTTCACTATTGTGGAGTATGAGCAAGGAGATAGATCTTTACTCTATTCTCAGAGGACCATGGGAATAACTTAATCATTACCAGCCTGTTTCTGGGCATTGTTACGTAAAGTAGACGAACCTTATTGAGAGGCAGCATATTTTTGATCTCCTATGGGTTTAATTCTAGGTACAGATTTGTTTTGGTTGAGTGTATTAGCTAGGCAGCATGGTTTAAAATCGCGGTTCGCGGTCATCGCGGCCCATCACGGAGCGAATTTTTATTTGACCCCCAAAAAATCCAAAAAAATATCCAAAAAATCCAGAATATTATAAAATGATAGAAACTAATTTTTTTTTTCTTTAGTGCACACTTTAAAGCAAAATAACGGTCCTCTCACGTTATAACATCTTGTATCATTGCTGTATCGATATATATACTAAAATAAGCTGACATATCAGAAATTTGACATAATGCAATCATAATTTTGGGCAAACTAATAGTATTAAACATTTAAAGTATACACTTTAAATCATGAGATTCACACTTTTTTGTTCCAAAAGTGTAGATCTATTGTAAACTAACACATTATAAATGCATTTGAACACTAATTTGGAAAAATGTAAATGATATCAAGAACAATCCCAAATTTTGAAAATAAAAAAATCAAGATCTACACCTTAAAACACTAGATCTAGAAAAAAAGTAGTGAGTAACATCAAATCTAACTCAATATAAAGCCTTTGGTTCATGTATTACACAATCTTTAAAAAAAAAAAACCTAAAATAATTCGGATTTAAATAATGAAAAAATAAAAAATATTACAAAAAGCGCTATAACTTGAAAATTTTTTGCTCCAAAAGTATAGATCTAACACACCTCAAACATCTCTATTTTGATGTTGAATCTTGAAAAGAACTCCAAAAAAAAAAAAAAAAAAAGCATACCAAAGAGGTCCATTGAGTTTGATTAGATTTCCCCACATACAAATCCACCCAAAAGTAGCGTAGATCTAAACTTTTAGGTGCTCCTCTATGCCTTAGAAGTTGTAGCAGGCCTTAGGAGCCTTAGGAAGCTCTTAGAGAAGAAAGACATTGAAAGAAGTGAAAGAAGAAGGCCAAAGGGAAGGTTTTTTAAAAAAAAATCCCGTCAGGCGTTATAATGGCCCTTATTTTGAAAATAACGGCCATTATAACGGCACGGCCGTTATATTCAAAATAACAGCCGTTATGGACCGTTATTATGGAGATTTTTTACCCCGATATACATCTCGGCCGTTATATTCATTATAACGTAACGGAATTATTTTGAACCATGCTAGGCAGGCACTTCGATTTGGGGACTCGAAGAATTGGTTCCATTTTTCCGGGGCACTATTTTATGGAGTTTCTCTCTTACTGTTCTTTGGTTGTGGTGGTAACTGTACTTTCAGAATAAGTTGGATATGCAGGTGGTTTTGCCATTAGGCATTAAGTCGTGAACTTTTGTTATTTTGGTTATTTTGTGGGGCATCTTTGTAAAAGAGTATACTGGTGTTCCAAATTCAGATTTGTGGTTTTTTTGGAAAGCACCGTGTGGGATTACACTTATAACACTAAGTTAGTGATTTTATCTATTTAAGCTATTTGCTCTATGATGCCCTTTTTGGGCTTGTGATCCTTGTATTATATGTTTATCCATATTTTGCATATGGGAAACAGTTACCATTTCAGATTTGAATATAACAAACAGTTACCATCAAGGATGAAAATAGCGGTAGTGGGCCGCCGCCAAAACGCTACGTAGTGGCGTAATTTGAAAACATCCTCAAAAAAATATGAAAATTTTGTAGAAATCTAGAATATTGGAAAATGAGAGAAAAAATATATTTTTTTGCAAAAGTAATGAAGATAAGGGGGCATAGCGGTCCCCTCCTTGTATGAGATCCTGTATCGCTGTATAAATAGAAATAATAGTAATGTCCATTTTTTTTCACATGTATTCATGTTGCTTAGTTATGCTAACTTAGAAACTAATGAAAGGCTCATAAAAAAAAACTGTCATGAAGTCAAGACTTAAGATTTAAGAGTACCTAGAGAAAAGAATACCTCTACCAAAAGGGGTGTCTAATACGATGTACCTAGAAAAGAACTCTTTGTATTGACTATAATTTGGCGAGATCATGTGCTTTTTGGTATTCTTTTAAACATAAAAGGGTAGAAAAGTTGAGTAGAAATGTTATTTGGAGAGAACAAGAAAAGAAATAAGTCTTCTTATACATTTTAATTTTTTTTGGAAAATACAAATCTGTCTCACTCCGTAGCGGCCCCTGAACACCGCTAAATGTGTTGTCTTCACTGCTACGCCCAATATAGCGTAGTGGCCGCTATTTTCATCCATGGTTACCGTTCAAAAAGAAAACTGACGCAGTCTCGATTTGACACAATCGGACTGCCTAGGGCCCAAGTAAGCAAAACCAGAAAATATCCAGCCACTACACCAATAAGTAGTAAAGAAAAAAAATCCAGAATTCTAATGGTGAAGGAACAATGCTGAAAAATCAGCAAACTCACCTTAAAGAGCCTTCTCAATCTCCTAATATCCACGTGATACAAGAGAGAGGAAAAATAAAGCCAAAACACACACTCCTTTGGCAAAAAACCTTGTTATAGTATCATTTGTGGAAAAAACAAATAGTATAGCCTGCTGCATTATTGAGCTCCTACAATCGTAGAAGTTTTATTTTGCTGACATTTGAAATATGCAATTTGAGTACCAAACAATACTGAATTAGAAAACACTACTGAATTTGAAAGCAGAACATATATTGTGTAGATTTAAAAGCAGTATAATGAGGGACACATTCACTTTTCTGCTTGGAGTTGATATTCCAAAATTTTAAATCAAATAACATTTCAAATAATATTTATTTTGTAGCAATATCTTCTGATGAATTCACATCTTTTGTAGGTATAATGGCCAAGAAGGCCTTCACACTAAGGTGACTGAGTTTGTCAAGGACAATGATTGTCTTGTCTGTGGTCCTGGAGTTCTTATTGAGCTGGACAGTTCAGTAACTCTACAAAAGGTCTGTATATTCTTTATTTCTTCTTATGCCTTCTCCACTGGAGATAAATGTGATGAATTATTTTCAGTCCAACTAGATTGAAATCATTGATTCTTTGCGTTAAGACACCTTGTAGCCTCTAATTGCCAATAGGAAGGGAAAATATTCAAGAGATAGACCTGAACTAAACTAAAGGACCAGAAGCCCACTAATGCATGTACTGAGGAAGGGCTCTGCCCTTTAGTGCGAATTATATGGTTCGCCAAAGTATTTTGACCATTTATTTTCCAATGGCTGAATAGTAAGAATTGGTGGCCCTAGGCTTCTTCTTTTTTTTTAAAAAAACCTTAAACATTATAAAAGCAGTGTGTGTTAGTGTGTTTTTTTTTTTTTACCTAATAATACGTGCCAATAGGAAGGGAATATATCCAAGAGATGGACCTTTGCTAAACTAAAGGACCAGAAGCCCACCAACATATGTACTAAAGAAGGGCCCTGCTCTTTAGTGCAAATTATATGGTTCGCCAAAGTATTTTGACCATTTATTTCCCAATGGCTGGAGTAGTAATGATTGGTGGCCCTAGTCTTTTTTTTTTTAAACCTTAAACATTATAAAAGCATGTGTTAGTTTTTTTTTTTTTATATATATATTTTTTGTGATTTTCACCTAATAATATGTGTTATAAATAATCATTGCATAGTGTTTGATATTTAAAAACTTACTGTAGAATGCTTCATATAACTCAAAACTATGTAAAATGACAACTATTATTTCAGTTGCGATGTCGTGTCTTGGATTCATTTTTACCGCCCAAACCCTAAGCCTCAAAATTCTTCTCTTCCTCAAAACCCGAAGGTATGGCGAGGGTATTGAGAAGACAAGCTTATGATGGAAGAAATGAGGGATATGGTGAGGTTTCAGGCTGGCAAGCTATAAAGCAATTGGAGTGCAGTTGGTTTGATGATAGATTGGAAGTGATATTGTCTCATTGGGACGAAATGGTGACAAAAATGATTTCCTCACACATTCGAGCGTAGTGCTATGTGAAAAAGGTCTCACGAGGGAAGCAAAGAGGCAGCAAGTGCATTTTTTTACTGTTAAAATAAATGTTGGAGATGAGGCGGTGGAGAGCATAGCTACTAGCTGCCATCTTAGCACGGGAGGTTTTGGCATGGAGAGTGGATCTCTGGAAATATTCATCTGGAGATTGTGTGGAGTCTTATGATGCCCAGGTACGAACATGAGTGTGGATACAGACATGAGGAATAGTGATTTGACATTGCAACTTCAAAATGTTAGGGAACGGATATGGGTACATTTCGGAATTATATTTATGAAAAATAATATATAGAAAAAAGAAAAAAATAAAGATAGTTAGAAAATCTTAGAAATAAAGCCTGCCCTAAGCCCTGCCCATTTATAAAACTTTCCTTAGGCCCTATTCTAATTTTATGAAACCTGCCCTAGGCTTAGGGCCCAGCCCATTTAATAAAAACAAGCCCATGGCCAGCCCAGAGGCAATCCTGCCCCTGCTCCTTTCGTAGCCCCCATATTCCCGAGAGTCCCTCTCTCTTTTCAAAAATCGAAGCCCTCTTTAACCAAGAGTCTCTCTCTCCTTTCGAAGTTGAATGAAAAGGGGAAAAAACGCAAAGGAAGAAAGGAGGAGGAGAAAAAGAGGAGAGGAAATCGAGAGGAGCAAGGCAAGTGGCAGTCGTGGACGTGAGTGGCAAGTAGCTGGCAACGACAAGCAGCGGCGATAGATGCGACGACGATGGCAACGCTAGGTAGTTCCGTTTCTTCTTCTTCCCCTCCTTCCCCTTGCAACCCCCTTTTTTTAAGGACAAGACCCATTTCTTCTCTTTCTTTCTCTTGGTCACATGAAGGGGGGAAACGGGTTAAGAGTTTTTTTCCCTATAAAATGTGAGAAATCTATTTCCTCAAATTTCACTCCGCATCCCAACTGTAGCTTGCCGTATCCCGTACCCAGATCGGTATCGGATCGTATCGGTACAGGTATCATAGGTGAAATGCCATATTCAAGTATCATAGGTGGTGTCCCATGTGGATGAGTGACCCCCATGTATGCTATGTGGTTGGAGTAACTTTCACCCTCGTCACATGTCAAACACTTTTAACATTAAGAATTTGAGATTGAATCATATGTTAAGTATGAACTGCTTGTTTTATATAAGTGGAGACAGATCTGCTTGTTTCTTTAGGAGGCTTATGGTTTCTAAGAGTGCAAAGGTATCACAAGTTGCGAGATCAGGACTTCAGGATAGTTGTCATTTTACATATCTCCTGGTGTACAAGTATTCTATGTTAAAATTTTAAAAATCAAACCTTATGTAGTAATAACTAGTATAACATGTACAATTAGGTAATTATTTTTGAAAAATCATCCTCTAGGACATGAGATCACCTTATTGGTTGCTCACTGTGTGCAAACACCTAGTGGGCGCCCCCCTTTATGATTCATCTGAGTGGACCATAAAATAGGGACCCCCCGATAGTCACTGATGCTGGGTTTGGCACCCACTTGAATCAATTGCAGTATTGGATCGACTGTGCACTCATTAAAAATGTGAAAAATTGTGGGCCGTTAATCAAGTGGCTAGTATAATTATCCGAGCCTCCGTCACCATACTCAAGTATCTGGGGGAGAGATCTTTTGATCCACTTTGGTCTCATCCTCAGGTGGGCCCCACAAGGAAGTGAGCTCACAATAACGTGACCTAATGTGCTCATGAGGGGTGAGCTGTTCATTAAAATAGCTAAACAGCATAGGAGACATATACTGAATAGCTACTTTGGGTGAAAGCCCACCAAATTCAAACAAAACAAGAAGGAAACTAATGCATGACAAGCCCATGGTCCTCCATGGGTCGACCCTCCAAAGGGCCCAACCCAAATATCCTGTCCAAGCCTTTGGGCCCAGCCCATTTATTTTATGTTATTAAGGCATTTAATTATATTTTAGGTTGCTTATTAGGATGTTTTAATCCTGGCCATCAGTGTGTTTGGATGGTCCAGATTAGTCTTAGGGTTATTTATTTTCCTATATAATGATGTAAAGCCTCTTTGGCTAGGTAATGAATGATTGATGATTAATGAAAATGAGTTTTCTTCGAGTTCTCCACCAAGAAATCCCTAATGCCTCCTGTATTGGAGTTTGGTGAGAGCCCAAGTTTTGAGTCTCTTGAGCCCTACCTTGCTCATCTGACGTAACGCCTCTGGATTGGAGTTAGGTGAGAGCTCAGTCAAAGGTATCATCTTCTCTTTCTCTATTTCTTTTCCTACGAGCAGCTTTCCTGCACTAACCCTAAATATCTATTTAAGAATCTAATCATCAGATCTGTAATCCTTGTCGTTAGATCTCAACCCCAGGTTTTCCCATTAGTCCATCTCTAAGAAAAGGTAACATATTCCCTATCTTTTCTATTTCATTGCCCTCCCGCATCTCTACCTTTGCTGTCCGCACCAATTGGTATCAGAGCCGAAGATCAATCCACTTGGAATCAAAATCTTTATCCTTTTCGATGATTCCATTCTACTCATCATTATCGTCAGAGACCTCCATCAACAGAGAGCCTTCATCACGATCCTGTACCCAGCCCTAAACCCTAGCCTCCAAGACCGTCAACCCATTCAGCCCACCACCAAGTCCTTTCCCTGTGATCAGGCTACATACAGACCCCAAACCACTTCTTCTGAGCAAGATCCAAACCCTAGTTGTACCCTCTTCAAAATGCTATTCTTGCGATCCTATTTTAGATTACGACCAGAAATCCCTAAACCCCCAAATCAGAGAACCTAGAGCCCCTTTGTTCAAACACCCATAACCCACAGATCTTCTTGAGAACAACCATCATCGATGACATCATCTCCCAATCAAGGCCTGTTTTGATCAAATCGGACGGTTAAAATTTGATTTACAAATATTGAAGCCATCCGGACTCCAATCGTTGATCTGTTTTCAAATGCAAATTTCTGAAAATCAGATCTAACACAAAGGTTAGTTCAAAAGATTTTTTATTTTATTTTTTTATTGAGCCTTCAAGTCAATATGAAGTTGGACCGATTGAAATTTTTAATAAAATTCAAAGAGTACAGTATAGGCGTAAGTATGGAAATTGGTATCGTGAAAACATAGTCTATTTTTTGCAATTCTTGAGTTTGCAACAAGGAGAACTGACAGTTGATGAATATTATGATAAATTTTCATGGCTGCGAAAATTATGTCGATTAGTTGAAGATGATACACATTATTGCCTCAGCTTTCTCAGAGGTGTGATACCAAGCATATTGGAAAACATGAGAGGTTGCATGAGAAGCAATTCATGTTGAATGCAAGCTTAATCAATATTACATAGAAATTTCTAAGCGAGCAAGAGAATCTCGACAATCCACAAGAACACATATTATGGAGAATGTTGCAAATGAGATCGATACTGATGTTGAGAAGCCATTTCATGTTTCCTCCCAAGTTGATGCCCAAGCTGTTGCTGCTACGTTCGATCAACTTGCCAAACAAATACAAGACTTGTTTGCACAAATGATTGCTTTACAGGAGCAACCTGAGGCAATCACTACACTCGTTGAGAAAATTGAGGGGTCTTGTCAAGATGATATGGGAGATCACCATGATGCCAGTATGAACATTGAGGTACAAGAACAACATCCAAAAACTTCCATCAATACAGTTGTCTCTGAAATTTCTTCTTTGGACATTGTTTATCAACAAGTGCGAGCAACTCAAGGAGACCAGCACATCGAAGAATTGGAAGTAGTATGCAGACCAACTGAGCTTCTAATAGAAGAATCTATAGCAAGTACACTTCCAAAATAGCCAGCTAGAGCATCAGAAGAGTAAGCTATTGATCAAGAGGTTGTGAATGAAAATCAAGTGATTGAAGCTCCACTTATTGATTTCGTCTTTGGAGATAGATCATTAATGCATGGAGATTGTGTGCACCCAATTGAAATTCAGAAGTTGATGCATCAAATGGTTAGATCTCACTCAAAAGCAAGTTCCTGATTTTAGAAGCAATGGATTCCCCATTCTACATCTCTGTGGAAGACATACATGAAGTTGAAAGTATTGTTTCCAGCCTCCAAGTCGTGCCAAGAGGTTAAAGACCAAGAAGCACATCGAGGATTTGTGTGCTTGATATTTGATCCTGGAGGACTTTTATAAAACTCGATGTCGAGTTGTCTCCAAGAAGGGGAGAAATTGATGCAGGACAAGCCCATGGTCCCCTATGGGTTGACCCTCCAACAGGCCCAACCCAAATATCCTGTCCAAGCCTTTGGGCCTAGCCCATTTATTTTATGTTATTTAAGCCTTTAATTATATTTTAGGTTGCTGATTAGGATGTTTAATCCTGGCCATCAGTGTGTTTGGATGGTTCAGATTAGTCTTAGGGTTATTTATTTTCCTATATAATGATGTAAAGCCTCTTTGTCTAGGTAATGAATGATTGATGATTAATGAAAATGAGTTTTCTTAGAGTTCTCCTCCAAGAAATCCCTAATGCCTCCTGGATTGGAGTTTGGTGAGAGCCCAAGTTTTGAGTCTCTTGAGCCCTACCTTGCTCATCTGACGTAATGCCTCTAGATTGGAGTTTGGTGAGAGCCCAATCAAAGGTATCCTCTTCTCTTTCTCTATTTCTTTTCCTACGAGCAGCCTTCCTGCACTAACCCTAAATATTCATTTAAGAACCTAATCATCAGATCTACGACCCTTGTCATTAGATCTCAACCCCAGGTTTTCCCATTGGTCCATCTCTAAGAAAAGGTATCATATTCCCTATCTTTTCTATTTCATTGCCCTCCCGCATCTCTACCTCCGCTATCCGCACCAGAAACAAGTTAAGTAACATAAGATGTATTTTGAGCAAAAACCAAACTCTAATGACTTACTCCTTGCCCAGAAGATCTATTGTGTCATTTGCACAGAAGATCTATTGTGTCATTTGCACTTCACTTTACATGAAAGGAGGCGCGCAACTCTCTTTCTAGGTCCAAGACCTCTTCCACCAAATCAACAAAACTCAAGGGGCCTTATACCCCTTGTTTAAAATGTTGGCCGATTCTGGCACATATTGGTCCATAGCGCAACGATATCCCCATGAGGTATCGGCCATGGCTTGTATCACAAAAAATCGTTGGTCATGTATTTATATTGGCAGAATATCAGTATCAATTGATAAATCTATTGGTAATAGGCCAAATTTCTAGTTTTTGTTTTTTAATGAGAATCATGAGAACGGTGTAGTAACAAAAGAGTTGGGTGCCTCATTTATAGCTTTGATTCCTAAGAAAGAAGGTGCTTTTATGTTGAAGGACTTTTGTTCTATTAGTTTGATTGGAAGCTTGTACAATTATCTAGCAAACGTTATGGAAAGTTTTTGCCAGATGTTATTTCAAATTTCCAAGGGGCATTTGTTGATGGTTTTCAGATTCTTGACAGCATGCTTATTACCCATGAGTATTGATTCAAGGTAGAGGTAACATCGTGCTGGGTTGGTTTGTAAGCTGGACTTTGAATAGGCTTATGATATGGTAGATTGGGGATTTAACAATATATGAGGACTTGGATGGGTTTGGTAAGAAATGGTGGGGATGGATAAGTAGTTGTGTTTCTTCAGCTTACTTTTCGATTTTAGTAAATGGGTCTCCGAAGGGCTTTTTTAAAATTTTTAGGGGGCTGCGCCAAGGTGATCCCCTTCTGTTTGTCATCGTAGCGGTGGCTCTTAGTGCTTTAGTGGAGAGCTGATCAATCAAGGATGATCTCTGGTTTCTCTATAGATAATCCTGCCTATGAGGTAACTCATTTACGGTTTGCTGATGATACAATTATTATTATTATTATTTTTTAATGCTTATTTGGATCAGGTTAATTGCTTGAAAAATATCTTGAGATGGTTTGAGATGCTGTCAGGCCTCAAGATTAATTTTGGGAAATGTGAGCTGATTAGTATTTGTATGGAGGAATATAATGTTTAAAACTTGGCAAATGTTTTTGGTTGTAAAGTTGGTTGGCTTCCTACACAATACTTGGGCCTGCCTTGGTGTTTGGGTTTACCGAAGAAAAGTTTATGGGATCCAGTTGTGGAAAGGTTTGATAAAAAAAACTCTATTCTTGGAAGGAGAGATATTTGTCTTTGGGTGGTCGTGTTACCAATATCAAGTCGATTCTATCAAGTATTCCCATTTAATTTTTTTTATCCTTCAAATGTCCTAAAAGTGTGGTGCGGCGTATAAAGAAACACCAATGTGATTTTCTGTGGAATGATTCTATTGAATGACGGAAGTATCATTTAGTTAGATGGGAGCTTGTTTGTAAACCTATAGCTCAAGACAGCTTGGGTATTTGTGCCATTGATAAGATGAATAATGCGTTCCTTGGGAAGTGTTTATGGAGGGTGGGCGATTCATCTCGAGGGTTGTTGAACCCAATCCTTATTGATGAGTACAAGATTGCAATGGATGGGTGGTCTGTTTCGATCCAGAACTCTAAAGGCTTTGGGTTTTTGGAAGTCTATTTTTTCTGGTAAGAATGATTTTGATTAGTGGATTAGGCATTGGGTTCATGATGGGGCTGCAGATTCTTTTTTGGCATGATGAATGATGTGGGCAGTCTAATATAAATTCAGTTTCCTCTTCTTTATGCCCTGAATAGGAGGAAACATGCTGTTACAGCCAAAAATCTTCAAACAGTGGCTGGTTCTATTGTATGGGATTTTCTATTCCATTGAAATTTGTATGATCATGAAGTCATTGATTTTGTAAGATTGCTTTCTGTGCTAGAGGGGATTTATCTTTCACTGGGGAGACAGCATGAAGAATTTGGAAGCCTGTTACCAAAGGACAATTTTCAGTAAGATCCTTCTATAATGCCTTGTTAGGTGCTGATGTAAGGATGGTTGATTGGAGGCAGTTTTGGGATCCTTATGTTCCTCAAAGAATTTTGGTTTTAGTTGGCCGACGAGTTTGCAAGAGATTCTTACTTTGGATCAGTTGAGAAGGAAAAATTGCATTGTTGTTAATGGGTGTCGTTTGTGTTTTAAGTGTCGAGGAAACGGCTAACCTCTTTTGATTCATTGTACTTTTACGCATAAAGTGTGGTCTTCATTATTACTATGTTTGGTATGAGTTGGGTTATGCCTGTTAATGTTATGGAGTTGTTTCTACGGTGGAAATACAGTGGATCTTCAGCTCGTGGTTGTATGTTGTGGCGTTTTTCTCTTTATGCTGGTCTTTGGAAACTATGGTTGGAGAGGTACAATAGAATCTTCATAAATAAGAGCAAATCTTTTGTCCAGATTGTTCAGTCGATTATTTGGAATATCTCGGAATGGGCAAGTAAGAAGGTAGAGTTTGAAGGAGTGGCTTTGGAGGATTTAAATAGATTTTGGGAGCCAATTTAGTAGGGGGATACCATCCCAGATCTGTGCATAGAATCAGATGGATTCCTCCTCTAGCTGGTTTTCTCAAGTTAAATTTTGATGGAAGTTGTATCAAGCAAATCAATTTGGGAGGTGTTATTCGGGATTCATTCGGGAGTGTTGTTAAAAATTTTTTAGTTTACAGAGCTTGTCGGATTCTAATGGTGCTGAAGCTTATGCTTTATTGGTTGGTTGTCGTGAGTTTCATAAGTTGGAAGGTTACAACTCAATTATTGAAGGCGACTCATTCTTCGCTATCTAGTGGGGTTCAGGAAAATCTCCATTTCCATGGAGGTTGGCAGATTTGGTGGAGGAGGTGCAAGATATTTTGTCGCAATTAGAATCCTATTTTAATAACATTTTGTGTGAAGCTAATGATATGGTGGATGATCTAGCAAGGGAAGGAGTTCTTCGGTTACATATTTCATTTGATGTTTAAGTTATTCTGTTTTGTTTTGATTTCTTGTTTTTTTGTTCGTTTGGTTGTTCCTGTTTCATTTGTTTCTTTTTTATAAATAAAATTTTACCGTTATAAAAAAATAGGCTTTAAGGCCAAATAAAATAGATGGAGGGAGGGAGGGAGATCCTACTGACCTAATGTATGTTGTAGTGAGAAAAAGAAAAGAGAGGGAAAGACATATGTAGCATGTTTGAGAGAGAGAGAGAGAGAGAGAGATTGGGCTTCTTTTCTCCTCCTGGTACAACCGCTGCATCTTCTTCTCCTCCTATTATCCTTCCCCCTACTTCTTCCTTCTCTCCTTTTCCGTCTCCGTTTTTTTCCCTTTCTTAAATCCCTTCCCTCATTTCCGTTTTGTCTTTCTATTGCAACGAAAAGGTTGAAGTCGTTTTAGGGTTTCTTTTCCCTTGCATATGGTGTGACACTTGGATATACTAGAAATTCACGGGCTCTATTGTTGGGCCCACATGTTGAAAATCTAAACTGTTAAATTAAATGTTCCACTTTTGTTTGGGCCCTGGCCAAATTTTACTCTACTAGGAGATGGGCCTGCTGTAAAATTGATCAAAGAGAGCTTCTAAATGCACCCACCATTTTTCTTTGCACACCTGCATAATATCTAAACTAACCTCACCTCAAACCCCACCCTCAGCCACCACTGCCCCATGTATGAGGCGAACATTTATATTGAATGGTTTATATTTTAATAGGTGGGCCCCATTTGATTTAAAAAAAAATAATTTTAGTCCTTAGTAGGCTCACTTAAGAAAATCTAAACCACTGAAAGATCCCCCTATGTAATGGGCCCTGACCAATCTTTATTATAATAAGAATTGACTCACTGTCACATTGATCAAACTTGTAAACATGTGAGTAAAATCTTAAAAAAAATTCAATTGAGTATCCAGCTTGTTGAAATTGTCAAACTTCTAGGAAGGTCTACTTATAAAAACTAAACCATAGAAAATAAATGCTCCCTTCTTGAATGAGGCCTTAACATAATTTACTCTAATACGAGTTGAATCCATTATCATATTGATCACTTATAACATGTGAATCAAGTATTAGGAAATATTCAAGTGTATCATAGTAGGCAAACCAGTAGTGGGTCGAGTCCAATTGGAGTAAAATTAGTTTTTACCAACTGTCCATTTAAAGTCATTAAATGGACAATAAGCACTTTTTTTTTTATTCTTTTACCATCCAATTAATGATATCTAATGTGGAAGCATTTGATGAACCTGGTTTCTTGTAAAAGGCTAGATTTTGAAATCTTGTTTTTATTAGGTCAACAATTCCAACCATGTGGCTTGGTTAATTTGATGGTGAGCCCAACTTTGATTGGAGTGAATTTTCACAAAGCTCTAATATAAATAGTGATAATTATTTTTAGTGATTTGGATTTCAGATATGGACTACATTAATGGGTTTATAAATTATAAGGATGGGGCAAAATATTAAATACTTAAGTATAACATATTTAGCAGTTAAAGATTTTGAACATCAATATAGGATGTTGTAACTTGGGGGGACCGATATTTTGGTCTATAGATTGAAGAAAAATTTTTACAGGACAAAGATTAGACCAGCTATGACCTATGGAGCAAAATGTTGATTAATCAATAGGTGATAAATTAAGAAATGAACTAGGTTGCGATAGAATCAGAAATGAACACCTTCAAATGTATTTAGGGGTAGCATCAATAGGTGATAAATTAAGAAAAACTCGCTTGTGATGGTTTTGGACATGTCAAATGCAACAATAGCGCCATTGAGGAAAAGTTTTTCTACGTAGGTTGATGGCCCATGAAGAAGAGGTAGGTTGAAGGTTGATGGCCCACCGAGAGGAGGTAGACAGAAGGAGGAAGGATATGTATGAAGAATTGCAATCTATCTGGGGATTTTAGTTTAGGATAGATTGGAATGGTCAATGGAGAAATAGAATTCATGTAGCCGACACCAACATAGTCGGGAGAAGGGTTTGATGATGATGTGTCAGTGTGTGTACTGGTAAAAAAATTGTTTTGTAGCATTTTTTAATGTTCAGAGTTTTTTTGGACATTTTTCAATTTTTTTTAGGAAAAAAATTGCTGCAACAAGCCGTGAATTGTGATGCTACGTTGCTTCAGATCTTTTTTGGGTTGACCATGATTTTGAGGGCTCTCCCTCAGTTCAAGTCCATTGGGTTGAGTCAGACCGATTTCGCACCCTAGGCCTAAAAACACTCGAAAAATATGAAAAATGGTGAAGAATAATCTAAAAAAAGAAGTTGTATGAATTGAAAATTTTAAGATTTTTGTGTTTTATTTATCCATAATGAATTGAAATTGTCATAGGTACTCAAATTTGTATTTCATTCATTCGGGTGAATAGTACCTAATAAAGGAGACCATTTGGCATGCTAATATGGGATGACGAAGTAGAGGAGATGATGTCATTCGAACTCATATTACAGGTGCTTTGGATATACCATGAAACTGAGGGATAGCAACAGAAGAGGCCAGAAAAGATGGACATACATACATGGTCCTTCCATATGGCCCAAAAAATAGCGAAATAGCAGGCTTTTCATGTGATTCTGCCCCCAGATGGGCTGACTGCCATTTTCCATGCCCCTAATAAATAACATAAATTACTAGTAAGGGCCCAGTTGCACTCAAACCATGAGAGAGCTGACTTCCATGCCCATTGGGCTACCCAATGGGTGAACAAATTTTTCTGAAAAATTAGATGGTAGCGCATGTTGTTTGAGGGGATGAATCGAATCGTATTGTGAACCATGACGTGAATTGTAGAGTTTTTAATTTTATTTATAAATAAAAAATAAAAAGTATTTATTCATAATCCATCCTTTTTTTTTCTATCCACATATGGCAATTACGACTGATACAATCATATGAAGAAAATCATTGACATATTTTAGTATGTCATAAATGATATGTGTGAATTGTTAGAAGGCACATTGTGCTTACTTCCATGTCATGTCACCCAAGTTATGGAACAGTTGTAGTTCACAGAATATGATTATCTAATATCATTAACTGGCATGAGACAGTTGATTTTGTCACTAAGCATCTGGTAATCTCCTCCATTCTTTGATTTGATCCTTTGGGATGACAAAATGAATTCATTAACTGGCGATGGGGACCGTCTATCATGTTCTTTGAAAGGTGCCCACCTTTACCATAAAAGAGTAAAAAAGGGCAGGTGATTTTGTCTGCATTCTTTGCATGAAAGGCATGCATAAATGTGTGCTCCATTTATGGCCTCTGCCACTTGAAATTGTTGGTGCATCAAACTATACATGTACTGTGGCATAAGACCTTTAATTCCTTCCCTAAAGATATCTTGTGCATGTTACACATGTTATGTGGTGGAAATTAGTATCGAGTGTGATTGTAAGTTAGACAGTTTATCTGATTGTAGTGCATGATTTCTTTAGTTTAATTTGCTTTTTGGTTCTTCTGTGAACAGTTCATCCGATTGTAGCACATGATTTCTTTAGTTTGATTTGCTCGGTTTTTCTGTGAACAGTTTATTGAACTAATTGGAGAACACCCAAAGCTACTTCTATCAAAGCCGAGTGTCACATATCGAGGGGAAAATCTCTACATGCAAGCACCTCCAGTACTTGAAGAAATGACACGATCAAATCTGCAGAAGCCTCTTTATGATCTTATGGATAAACTCTCATATGGTGTCATCCATGCCAATGGCATGACTAGAGCAAATGGGATAACAACGTCGTGCCTAAAGAAAATCCGCATTTCGTTCAAGGTGATAGCTGATGGGGTTACAGACATGGATACAGCTGGTGGGGCGTAGAATTACTTTTTTTCCAGAGACTGAAGCTAGAAATATATTCTGAACTGAGGCAGTTACAAGTAGAGCATTTTGGTTCTCTTAATTGCATTGTAGGGGTTTTGATCCGTCTGAGTTTGGCTGTTCTATCGTAGCAGTTTATGAGAAGCTAATGATCATCAACGGTATAGCTTTTTGTAAAAGAAAACATTGTTGAAAGAATATATAATGCAGGCGGTCAAGGAAAGAGTGCGATGTGCATAGAATTGTCAAAATTTTAATGGATTTCCAATTAATAGGTACGTTTGTATGATGAGAGAGAACTAATTTTTCTCTATAGAAAGGATTTTGATTTCCTATTGAGGAGGTATGAATGCATGATTCATCTCTACCGTGGAATGAAAATTTATGGAGTGCGGAATCCTTTTGTGACACAAACATGAGACAAACACACCCTGAGGGAAGATTCTGTTCTGTGTGATTGGCTGGTTGGGACTCTGCGCGTGATGATGGTCCCTTCTTTGCGTGATGTTGGGGTCCATTGGGACTGATTGAATCCTTTCATTATCATCCTAGATTGTAATTAACTTTGTAAACTAAATATCCACTAGTTGTTAAATCGAACTGGGTTGGACACCATGAATCCTTTTCTATTCTCCATTACAAGTGGGAAATGAGTAGAAAAGATGGGGATTTTTTTGTACAAAGTTAAAAATTAGTAGAAAAGGTTAAGGTGAAGAATTGTAAAAGAAACTATGATTTCTCTTGTTGGTGCTTAATGGAAATACTTCATAAGAAGAGAGATGTTGCTTGAAATATTTCTTCCACTGGAGTGCAACTCCAAACCCCTTCCAGATGTGAAATTACTAAAGAAAGTAGAAAACCTATGGCCCTGTTTGGGTCTTAAGAACTCAGTCTACCTTAAATTCACTTCCATGTAACTGCGTTTACCTGTAATTGATTATGGCGAAAAAAATAAACAACATCCTGATAACTCTGGCTATCCAAATGCATGATCCCTCATTTTGGCATAAACCAAGTTAACCTACACTGGTTTGATGAAGATCCAAATCGGCCCTTTTACAGCAATGTATTTGACATGAAAAAGAGAAACCCATGGATGAACACAACTTATATCTTGCAGATACAAGAAATTATGTAGCAGAAAACATACAATAACAATTAACTAGAGAAAATCAAAGGGGACGGCTCAATCATTAAATGGGTACTGTTCATATCTAATGGTACAATCGTAGAGAACGGCGCGTGCACCGATGCGACTGACACAAGTATCAGCCATGACTTTCCGAGCTGCAGCGAGGCAGGTAGCACAATCTGCAACTGTGAGGGTGGCACCACATGGTGCATGACCATATGCGAACGCGTTAGGAAAAGGTGAGATGTTGTAGTAGTCGCGGCCCATGCGAGATGGGGTGACAGTCTCCAATTCAGCAATAACATAAGCTAGACTTGTAGCGAAAGGATCACTTGCTGTGTAAACCCCGGAGTTGCAAAGCACTGATGTCACGTTTGTGTTTGGAGCACCATTAACAGCCATGGCGTTGAATCCCAGAACTCCAATCAGCAGTGTAATTATCATCCTAATTAGGGAACCCATCTTTCTCTTCTTCTCCTCTCATGTGGTTGGGTGAAATGTGGGGAGACTTTTGTATTGGATTTCTCATTGGAAATTTCAACCATCCATTTGAATTTGTTTAACTGGCTACTTGTTTTTTCTGTGTGTCTTGTGTAGGCATTGTAAGGTTCCTTTTCTTTGGAGTTAACTTCTTTATTTTGTCTGTCATTAGTTTATGATGTTGTGATGACTTATCATTTGGTTCATTGGGACAATCCTTCAAGAAGAATCAAGGGTCACAAACGGGTTGGGTTGAGCAAAGTGCCCAAGAGTTAGAACACCAACCCGCATTCATTTCAGTTGCTAAGGCTATGTTTGAGTTTAGTGGCAAGATGAAAAAGCTCAAATACAAGCTCGGCTCGTTTCATGAAAGCTAAATTATTCCATAAAAACGAACTATTGCGACTACCAAAATATTAAACCACCAAATTATTTAAATGGATTTAGTTACGCAAGCTCCCCATAATGGGACACACTCATATGGGTTATACCGGTTATACAAGTTTGGTTGGATAATTGTTCGGAGGAGGGAGGGGTTCCACGGTTTGGGTAATTCATTTGTAAAGTAAATTCAAGTGAAGAGTCGCTTTAAGAGATTAAAGAGAAGAGAGTATTGGGTAGATTTTAAAATTTTATACATTTTGATAAGAACCTTCTTCTTTTCTTATCTTTTAAAGTGACCATTCATTTGAATTTATTTACAAGTGAATTGCCCAAACAAGCTTAATTTCAATCTTTATATACACAGAAAAGCACCCTAAAATGCCAACACAACTCATGATTGAGTGGTGTTGGCACGTTTAGTCTCCCATGGAGGGATCAATCCCAAGTCCTCCGATGAAAAAAAAAAAAAAAGTAAAGGAAGAAAGAGCCCTAAAAGCTCTTTGAAAAATCTAATCCTTTTTCACTCTATTTTCTGAGGTTTTAGAAAAAAAATATATTCACATATTACGAAAAGAACAAAACGATCTCGTACAGCACTTTCAGCTGTTACATCGGCAATTACAAATAATCTCTACGGGCCTATTTGGTAACTCTAAAAATAAGCACTTATTAAATGATTTAGAGCTATTAAAATTTAGAGTGTTTGATAAAACTCTAATCATGATTTAAAATTACAACTTATATTTAGAAATAAGTGATTTTAAGCTCTTAAACATAAGCTACTTCAAGTAGCCTTTTTTTTTTTTTTCGTAAATTTTTTTTTTCTAAAGTTGGGGAAGCCATTTCACGATTTCTTTCTCTGCTACTTTTTTCTTGGAACGACCATCCCAAGGAAGACGATGAGGACGACTTATTTAGATGGTTATCAAACACTTAATAATAAAATAAGAACTTTTTTTTTTTATATATAATTTTACCAAACAGTCTAATTATAAATTTGAACTTAAAAAATTAGACCTTTTATTTTAGATCTTAATTTAATGAGCTCTTATTATATAGAATAGAGTTACCAACCAGGGCCTATGCGTGCTGTGAGACCCAAAACCAGCTTCCAAACATGCTACACTCTAAATCATAGGTCATACAATCGTAATCTTGACCGAGAAAACTCAAGACAATCTCATCCGTTCGATTCTCCTTTATGAATTTGTACCTTGCACCATTAATTTCCTACCGTCCATTTAATGGTCCCACATTCGAGCCCCTATCAATAACCGTCTGATCCTCTCGAGATCTGCCCCATCCACAATAAACCCAGAAAATTTTCAATGGTACAGATCACCAGGGTTAGACTTCAGTGTTACAATGTTGGAGCTTCCTTAAACAAGATCTTAGACAAAAAAAAAAAAATTATTTTGTTATTTGACTTCTTAAGTTGACCATTATCCGCACTACCCAAATGAAAAATCCGGGGTCCGCCGTTGCATATCACCATGACTTTTTCTGACTAAGATGAGATACTAGATTATGAGTTTGATCCTGTATGGAAGACTAGCAAGATAGTTATTAGAAAGTCCTTTAACTGCTCCTAACTGACCCAGAGCTGGAACTCCCTTGTTTGGCAGTTACTTGGAATGCATTCATTTCAAGGAAATGGCCCCAAAACACATTCCCTCCAAAAGTAACAAAAAGGGTTGAAAGAGAAAAACGGTTTCTATGAGAAAACGCTGCAAAACAAAAGCCTCCAAAGAAATCCATCCATATGGCCTCCTCACTAGACAAAGTTTGTTTTTCTCTCTATCATAGTGACATCATACAGATCCCTTTTCACTTCTTCTAACCGTCCAAACCTACCAAATTCTCCCTACAAATCAATCCCCACCTTTCATTTTTATATTGTAACAAATTGGGTCTAATGATGATTTTGTGAAGGAGGAGGAGAACAAGAGATGATGGGTGTGTTTTGGGTTTCATTTGTTTTGTTTGTATTCCAATTTTGGGTGGTGGGGTCTGGTCGGATGATTGGTAGGAGTTGTGTTACAATTACAGGAACCTTGGAGAGGGATGTTGGTAGAGATCTTTATTGGATTGAAGTGGAATGGAAGAGATTGGTTGGTGAAGAGGAGTTGAGTGGTGAGAGAAAGAAGTTTGATGAGATACCTATGATTCTGCATCACTTTTTGGCAAGGCATTATGGAGAGGTCGAGAGGAGTTTGCAAGGTCTACTTCAGGGCCTTTCTTTGTTGGCAGAGGATATTCTCACTGGTTCTGTGAGTTATTGTTTTCTCCAACCTCCTTTTTATTTATTTATTTATTTATTTATAAGAATCATGAAATTTCAGTCTTTTTTTTTTCCTTGGTAAGTAGACATTTAAATTTCTTAATAATTTATTTATAATTTCAATGGGCCGGTTCGGTTCTAGGCTGGCTCTGGGTCACCTGAAGCCTGATCAAAAGATGTAAGATTTTGGCCCAATTCCAACCTAGTTACTGAGTGGGCCAAACATTTGAGACATGCTTAGATGGGATTAAGAAAATTCACAGGCCCAAGCAAGGTCTGGTATAAATTTCTTTAGATATGTTTGCCATTATTAGAAAAAGGATAATCTGATAAACTGAATTTGCTAAAATAATTGTTCGGATTCAAAAGACAGGGCAGTATGATGACACAGCTGGTTGGGCAATTGACTCTTCATCATGCTTAGACCAATGAGGAATTGGGCCTGATCTCATCAGGTCTGGGAATCTCAGGCTCGACCTGATTGCGATGGATCCAATAGAATAATTTATAGGGCTCTTAACCAGGTGGATTCAGATTGGACTGTAATGTGGTCGTAAAGATCCCAAGTACAAATCTGAGTCCAGGTCATAGACCCTGAAACCTGGGTCCAAACACCCCGACAAGGTCTATAGGAGGCTTACGTCCGCCCGGTAAAGTCCCAAGCTTGATGATAATCACCAGAGTCCACTAATATTCCAAGTCCATTAAGAGTCAAATCCAGGTATCTGTTGTGGCCAGATGAGGATATTGGACCCTGAACTTAGGTCCAAGTACTGGGCCCTTTTGGATGGTCCAAAGTTGGTTTCCTTAGATTTGGGCCTCGGCCGACCTCCTTTGGACCCTGGTCCTTTAACAGGCCTAAACTGATCAATCCTTAACAAATCGATATTACAAACTGTAGTTTATGATTGTGATGCCAAAATATATTAGATGAAGAACAAAATGAGAAACCAACTGGTTGTAAAATTCTAAAGCACCGATTAGTAGATTTCACCCATTATAGGTATATATCTCATACATGCCATCCATTTCAAGAGCATGTGTGCCATGCACATCTATGCACTGACTTGATCTCTGTTCTCTTCCATTACAAAATATTGCAGATGAACCTCTCAGAAGCAACCATTGATTTTTCAAAGAAAGCATTACTCCGAGCTCAACAAGCACAACATTCCATTATTCAACTAATGCAATGCAAATCAAAGAACAGTACCATTGATCAAAAGCATCAGGTCAGTGGAACACCAACTACAATGAAGAAAAGAAATGAAACATGTGAAGTAGATGGCACCAAATGCCAGTTCTCACCCTGTGCACAAGGCAACAGGCTCCCAATCTGTGCAGTTGGCTTCGCAGCAGGGACCACCGGCGGCGCCGGTGGGCCATATTATACAGTGACATGCTCCGATGACAATGACCCGGGGAGGCCGGATCCGGGTTCCCTCCGTTACGCCGTTAACTTTGCAGAGCAAAACAGAGGGGGTGCATGGATAATCTTCAAAGATAGTATGGTGATCAGGCTCAAGGAGAAGTTGTGGATCAGTTCTAACACAACTATAGATGGAAGAGGGGTGAATGTTACCATCGTTGGCAAAGGCCTAGTTCTTGCAAGGGTGGAGAATGTGATCTTGCACAACTTAGAAGTGGTGTCCACCGGGCAGAGCGATACGGTCCACATCTATGATGGTTCACACCATGTTTGGATTGATCACCTGAGTTCGCGCGATGGGAATTTGGGTTTGGTTACAGTCCTTCAAGGATCAACAGATGTGACAATCTCCAACTGCTATCTCTCCAATCATAACTTCAACATGCTGTTGGGGGCTTCGGATGAGGATGTCGTTGATCGAATATTGCGAGTAACAGTTTATAGAAACTGGTTCGACTCATCTAACCAAAGAATGCCCCATTGCAGGTACTTGGAACATTACTAACCAATGCCATCAACATATGATGATGATCATCATAATAGCCTTATTCATCTATCTGGGCTCTGCCTTTTGATTTCTACTATACTCAACCCTACATAAAGTCAAAATCTTCCCAAAACTATGTGTTTTTCATTTAGAATAGCCAGTGGCTATTAAAATAGAACAAACAAATTAAAATACCTAACCTTAACTTCTAGCATAACTTTCATCACACACTATATCCAATCACATTATAACTCTAATCCGACCGAATCCTAATCACACATAAATCAAATGCAACCTAATTATTATATTATATATTAAGCTAGAGGCTTTTTAGATGATTTTGACCATAACTGAAATATAACTTCTCAATCCTTATAACTACTACACACTTCTTAGAACTACCCATTACCTTTTTGTTTTTCTTCTTTTAATTTCTGCAAAATTACCTATTTTCCCACATCTTCTATTCTATTTCTACATTACTTTTTTTTTACCTCACTTCTCATATTCCCTTTCTACTCTCCCTACTTTCAATTCTAAAAATAGGTACAGTCATATATTTCTTTTCTTTCTAAAAATTCATTGCTATGCATGAATATTTCATTTGCATAGCATGGGTGAATATTTAAATTTATGGATGTACTCGTACTCAGCACGGGTAATTGTGCTAGTCCTAATTTAAGATAGAACTCATTCTTTCCATATCTGATCTTCATTCCAATATTCTCTATTAGTCATGTTCTTGTTGACTCTACACCCCATTATATCTTTTCTTGACTACTGCTTCATTCAAAGACCTCAACATATTTAAGAAAGTGATCCGTTCTTAATTTTCACTCCTATTAGAGCCTATTGGAGCTATTTCTAAGTTTTCTTATAATCTTGTTTGTAGTTTTATTATGTTTTCTTGTAACACTATAAATCCATCTCAACATATGCATTTCACCAGTATCCAACAATAATACTAACTCAAGTAGTTTTGATGTACAATTGATTGTTTTGATCAGGTGGGGTTATTGTCATGTCGCGAACAACTACTATAGTAATTGGAAGTATTATGCGATAGGGGGGAGGGCGCATGCTAAGGTTCTTTCAGAGCTGAATGTGTTCAAGCCAGAGGAGAGGTTAGAGGTGACTCCATGGTATGAGGATTTCAAGTCAGACTTAACGCCTACGATACAATCAGTTAAAGATCTGTTGATGAAGGGAGCAACATTTCATCAGTTCCTCAACTATGGTCCACTCAGTTTTCCGCAGAGTGAATTCTCACCGTACCACCTGCCTCGACGGCCAACCGAATCACTGGTGGATCTGGTGACCAACTGCTCTGGGGTTGTATGGGGATCAAAAGTAGGACAGTGTTTGGCAACTCCATGAAGTGCAAAGAAGCTTTTTAAAATGGTTACCACGTGCTCTCCTTTCATGACTTCATTGCAATGTTTTATACTTCAGCTTTCATTTGAACTTTAAGATCAATCACCATATGTTAGTTACTGATTTATTGGTGTTGATGCCAAAAATTTAACATGAACCCAAAAATCCAGAATTCAACCAAAAAAAAAAAAAAAAGAAGATAATTACCAGAATCCAGGTGTGAAACGTACAGACAACGCCTCATCTCTACCGTCAGGTTGTAACACCAGCACCACCTCATCCAAACTGTCATTCACGCTACTGAAAGAAAATAGAAACAAAAACCCAAATCAGCAATTACTGAATCTTCGAAGATTTGAAGCTCAAGTACAACAGATTTTAGGTCTTTTGGGGTTTGCTGATGAAGGAGATGTGTGGTGGAGGAGAAAAGAGGAATGGTTTTGGATGCCATCGATATTCTAGGATTTGGATGCGAGAGAGATGGAGATGGAGATCCGCGAGAGCGTAAGAAGATGGGTGAGAGAGATGAAGAGGAAGAGTAAGACTTCAGCTACATGGTTAGACCATGTTATTTCTAATATACTCTTAGCCAAGATCATGCTTTTGATTGATTGCACTAATCCAATTATCACAAAAACTAAAAGATAAACA
This sequence comes from Umbellularia californica, assembly GCA_028538565.1. Lineage (NCBI taxonomy): Eukaryota > Viridiplantae > Streptophyta > Magnoliopsida > Laurales > Lauraceae > Umbellularia > Umbellularia californica. The sequence goes on from JAPQWN010000003.1 coordinate 34,182,317, forward strand.
AATTAACCAATAATACAATAGAGAATTTTTAATCCTATCAATGATCAAGCGATTGCAAATTGTAACAAAAAAAAAAAAAAAGGCTTTCACTTCTCTTAGCATCAACTTATTACTACACTTTTCTGTTTTCTATAGATACACATGAAGTGCAGAGACCCATCTAAGATAATGTAACTGAGTTACAATTTTCTTCCATCCAAATGCACCCCTATAAATATTATGCCGAAAGAAACAAATAAAAACGTAGAATGTCTCACAACAATTACATTTGAACTCAGTAACTATAGGCAAATCTGAGCTAGAAAATGCTTATAATTTGAGTTCCATGACTACAACATCATATTTGTATGATGACAAATAGAAATCAGTTCTCCTTCAGGTAGAAAATGGTGGGTTTTCCAGGCTCTGTAATCTCCACTGTCCCTTCCAACATCTTGGCCACCTTCCCCATTGATGGCCGCATCTCCGGTCGGTCCTGCAGACACCACATTGCAGTCTTCACCATTCGGTCCACCATCGGAAAATGGACGCGATCATCATAATTGTCCAGGATATTCGGGTCTAGGATCTCCTCAACCTTCCTCTCTGTGTACACCTTCTCGAACGCCCATCTAGGATAATACCATTCGTCACTGTCCATCGAGGATTCCTGGAAATTGGTGTTCCTAACTCCGCTCACAATCTCAAGCAGCACCATCCCAAAGCTGTAGACGTCAGCCTTCGCGGTGATGGGCTCCTCCGACTTCACCCATTCAGGGGCCATGTAGCCTCGTGTTCCTCTCATCCTTGACATGCTGACCTTGTCCTTCTTATTGGCAAGCTTTGCTAACCCGAAATCCGAGACCTTGGGGCAAAAATCATCTTCCAAAAGAATGTTCTCAGGCTTGATATCACAATGGAGCACCCACTCCAAGCACTCCTCATGTAAATAGGCAATCGCCCTTGCAACGCCAACAGAAATTCTATACCGGATGTTCCAGTCTAGCACTGGCCGATTAGCATTCTGTCGAAGATGACCATTGAAACTCATCGAATTCTCCTCTTGTTCCTTCACATCACCTTGTTCTGGTCTTGAATTGTCGGGCCGGAATAGGTACTTGTCAAGTGAGCCATTGGGGATGTACTCATATACAAGCATACGCTGGCCCTTCTCGGCACAGAATCCCCACATCCGGACTAGATTAAGGTGGTGCATTCGTGCAATTATCGTCACCTCAGCCCAGAAATCTGCCTCCCCGCCGCCCACATTCTTCAGGCGCTTCACCGCTATAATCCGGTGGTCAGGCAACTCTCCCCGGTAGACGACCCCAAAACCGCCTTGGCCGACAACATTGGAGAAGTCCTTGGTGGCCGCCTTTAACTCAGCATAAGAGAAGCGCTTCGGGCCGCCGGCCGGAAGGAATTCAAGCCCAAAAGTCCTTGCCATGTCTCTATACTTGGAGTACTTTCTAAGGAAGGCCCAGAAGGAGAGAACACCAATTATAAGTTCAATTGCAAAGAGAGAGCAGATAATGGCAAGGTTTCTCTTCTCTGCCTTTGACTCCTTTGGTGGTAGAGGGAGGCTGATTTTCACCGGGCAAACAGTCTCCAACATCGAATTCATGCCAGTGAAGTTCGACTGGTCTTTCTCCTCCAGGTCAACACGCAGAAACATTGCCACTTCTGACCCTGGTGACCAGTAACCATAGAGCAGACGATCAATCTGGTGGACGCAGTACCTCTTGCCATCAAATTTCACTGCAAATCCAAGGCATCGGGAATTATTAAGGCACCACGATTGGCACTCTTCGAAATTGCGTGATTTCAGATCGGTCTGATTCGCACCACCTGTAAAATTAACATAATCCAAGCGGAGGAATTTGCTTTCTTTTGGGTCTGGCTTCAATGTAATCTTCCGTTCGCAGGCGCCATCCTTCGTAGTCTGGAACCCCGGTGGGCATATGCATTCAGTCGTGTTTGAGCCATTGCTCATACACACGAAATTCGGTCCACAGCTGCCATGGATTTGGCAGAGCTCTTGAATTGCTTGCCAGACCATAACCCAAGAACCAGAGCTCTGAAGACTGTAAACTCTCAGGTTACCATCGATATCCAGAGTCAATCTTCTGAGTCGAGTGTCGCCGACATCGGCGGATATGAGGGTGTCCCCATTGTCCTCTTGAATGACACCGCCCCCGGTTAGAATCTTCAATGTGTTTTTACTAGGCCAGTACACATCTGTGGAATTGAAGATGAGAGAATTTCCCTGTGTGAACTCAAATTTCCCTTCAGCATAAGAACCTAAATCCTTTCTTGATTTCAAAACCAGGGCATTTCCATTTGAAGAAATGTTCTGGTTGGGAAGAAAAGTGTCAGTTGGTGAGTTGAAACTCTCCCAATTGCCAAAAACAAGATTACCATCTTCTCCCAGAACGAGTCTCGAGCCATTTGTTGCTCCCTGCCAACAGAAACATTCTACCATAAGATGGTTGTTACGATGACAATGAGCTTGTATTTTTTTTTTTTTTTTAACAATGATATATATTATGATCAGCTGGTATTTTTAATTTAACTTATTGTACTCTATTAACCAAATTAATTATTCTCAATGAAGAATAACATGATACATTTATAAAGAAGCAGATGCTCTTTAGTTTGTGGAGAAGGGGAGATGGATGTGAAATCATGAAAAAATGGAGTAAAATATATTAAAGTAGCTAGTAAAGGCCACAGCATATTTGACCCAACAAAACTAATCTCCCAGGTACCCAGGGGTTTGTCAAACACATAAAGTGAGAAGTAACTCCACACCTTGTGCCAAGGAACCAACACCTAGATGGATAGAGGAGTGTAGATGAAAAGCACTTTTTGTAATAAAATTTACTACAATAGAGTTTTAGAGTTTTTTGCTCTAACGGTGTGTTTGGGAAGGGTGGAAAATGGGGGGTGGGGATTTTTCTCTTTTGATGACAAAAATTCCAATTTTTTCTCCCTACCTCACAAACAAACAAACTTATACTTTTTCACTTTCCAGACAGTCAGCCATGAGTATGTTTCTTCGCTATACATTTTTCATCCAAATCCTATTACATCACATCCCTACTTTTTACTCCACTTATCTTTTTACCCTACCTGTGCTAAACATGTAACGCCCCACCTTATGCCCATGCGTGATATTATCTTGCGTTGGCCCACGAGACTCGCGGTTTTGCTTTTAATGGGCCTTTGGCCCATGAGACTCACGGTTTTGCTTTTAATGGGCCTTAACCCATCAACAAACTCTACAAATATCCCCATTCACTTCCCCCTCTATGGGACTCTGGGGAGTCACAAAAGAGACATGGCAGCCTTAATTTCTAGTTGAAGTTAATATTTATTGCACTTTAAAAAACACCCAAATTAATTTCTATAAAAATAAGCATAGTGAATTCACAAAGACTTTAGCCCCTATATTTCTTTACCTGCCAAAGGTTCTTTCCAGTAGAGTCGTTGAGGAAGAGGCTGCCTGAGGCGGTGACAACGAGCGGCGACATGGGGCCGACCGGACTGTTGCCATTGATGGACCAGACGACTGTTTTATCAGTGGCGTTCTGGAACCAGACGGCGAAGATGTAGGCGTTGGGGGAGGTGGGGAGGGAGCGGAAGCCGGCGGCAAAGTTGGAGTTGCGGGAGGAGAGGAGGCGCTGTTGGGAGGGCCGCCATGGGGAGTTGGAGATGTTGAAGGAGGTGAGGATCTGTTGAGGATGGGATGGTTTTGGGAGAGATGAGAGGAAGAGGATGAAGAAGAAGAAGATGAGGAGATTGCTGCAGGTCATGGTTAGAAAACTGGCTAGGATTTTGGGCTTGTGCTTTCTTCTATTTGAAGAAGGAATAGGACGTATGGATGCAGTTCTGTGAATAATATAAACGGGGATTGGGAAGACCGGAGACTTTGGTATTGACTTTTCCAAAACTACATTTAATTTTTCTTGAGTCCGGATGTGATCATGACAATTTGAGTGAAGGCATAGATGTGGAACTTCACACAAAGGACCCATCTATTGAAAATCATAGCTAGTCAAAATGAACGACTTCATTACATATGAGATGTCCTCAATTTTACTCCGGCAGAAGTTGGCCCCACCATATAATTACATAATAAATATTTATTAATAATTACATTCATCGTATGGTCAATCCTATGATAGAGCCAACTATTTTATTGTGAATTTTGGATTTGTCCCATTATAATATATTAAGTTAGGAGGTTTGGGATTCAATTTTGATCGTCGGTTATAATTTTGACCGGAAGTTATTATATCAATTATCTTCTTTATCTCTTTATCATAACTACTCATAATTGCTCTCCACTTTTCTTCTTTATTTCTCAAAGACTTTGTTTCAATCCAAACTCTATCATTCACATTCTATGATACGAATTCTTTGCTTATATAATACATACTCATAATCTTGTTTTCTTTTGTTTTTTTTCTAAAAGACCTATGAATTTTTTATACATAATTATTTAAATTGTAATGTTTGCCATAACCGTGCTGAGCAAGGGTTATTTTGCTAGTTATAATATATTAAGTTAGGAGGTTTTGGCTTCAATTTTGACCATCGGTTATGATTTTGATGGATGGTTATGAAACTACCTATGCAGCTACCCACTCATTTTTCCATCATGCCACTCATGTTTTATTTGTTCCTACGTAACTATACCCTTTTTGCTCCAATTTCTCTATTTCTATTTTATCCAACTTGTCCTATGGAAAGAGGTAATTTTTTTTTAATATGTGATTATTTATTTTGCAGTGCAGGGAGATACCCTGCTGAGAATGAGTTATTGGTCTAGTATATTATTATGAGATTGCTTAATTTGAATAGATGGGCCTCTGCGTGAGCTCCACTCCTTATACTGGGACTTCGCTTAAGTAGATCGATCGTACTCATTGTTGATGCCTCACTGTTGATATGGTTTTTAAGATGGGAAGAGGAATACATAGGGGTGTAACGGTTTGATTAACCGATCATTTTGGGAAAACCGTTAACCGAACTGTAACCGCGGTTTTCTATCTTTTAAAACTGTAACTGTAACCGTATCCATAAAAACTGTGGAAAACTGAATCGTTGTTAACCGTATTAGACGGTTCGGTTACGGTTAATAACCGTGGAAAAATCTGTTTAGTTGATGGGTCAGTGGACATTGATAACCAATTCAAAGAAAAATTAAAACTCCATTATTCCATTAACAATCATTAGACAAAAAAAAAAACCCCTATAATCAAGTTTGATTGTTGTCAGAAAGAGTTTCTATTGTATTCGTTACTGTTACAACATGCTCATCTTTAGTTCCATATGGGGAATGGTAGAAAATTAAAGAGAAACTCATTTCCTTTATAAATCTTCCAAAAGATCCAGCAAATAGACACAAAATCTAGGAAAATTGAATTCATATATCGACGTTGCAATGGTAATTTCCTTTTGATTTGGTATGATTGTGTGGATGAAATTCTACATAGCCAGTTGTTTAAAGTTATGAATCGTTAAAAATAGCTTATTTTCTATGTGATTTTTATATGATTATGGCATGGAATGTTCTGTCATTACAATTGGCTTAAAAGTTTCAGATTTCTAATATGACATATGAGCCGCCTGCTATTGCAACAACCTAATTTAACAAAATGAACTTGATCAAAAGTGTTTTTAGAAAATTGAGGTATATGTAAAGACAATGTAAATCCTGTTTTGAATCAAGTGTAGTTTGGGGTGAAGTAGTTGCCTGAAATGCTTATGGATGACAAAGGTGTTTTCATTACTCCAATTGTTTGTACCTCTGACAATTATCAGCTGTAATAGGTGCCAAGAGGAATTAAAAAAAAAAAAAAAAAACAAGGTTTGGGTCCTTATTACATAAGTTAAGAATTATTTCATTTAGGCCCTTTATTTTTTCTTTTATTTGTATAACGGTACGATTAACCGTGTGCGGTTAACCGAACCGTATTTTAAGGTTCTGTTCGGTTAATAATTGTAAGTAAATACGGACAACTGTAACCAAACCGTGAAGGGCGGTTTTTGGAATTTAATAACCGGTAACCGTAACCAAAATGCGAACTACGATTATTAACCACGGTTCGGTTCGGATAGACGTTTTTTCGGTTTTTTTTACAATCCTAATAATATATTAAGTTAGGAGGTTTTGGCTTCAATTTTGACCATCGGTTATTATTTTGACCGACGGTTATGTAACTACTCATGCAACGACCACTCATTTTTCCATCATACCACTCATGTTTTACTTGTTACTACGTAACTATACTCTTTTTGCTCCAATTTCTCTATTTCTATTTTATCCAACTTGTCTTATGAAAAGAGGTAATTTTTTAATATAATTATTTATTTTGTAGTGCAAGGAGATACCATGTTGAGTACGGGTTATTGGGTGAGCATATTACTATGAGATTGCTTATTTTTAATAGATGAGCCTCTGTGTGAGCTCCGCTCATTATACTTGGACTTCCCTTAAGTATATCGATCGTACTCGTCGTTGATGCCTTACTACTGAAATGGTTTTTAAGACAGGAAGAGGAACAGGGTGCCGTCTTGACTGGGGAAGTCATTTTGTATTATAGTCCACGCGTGCGCCTTCCCGCCCAAGTCTTTTCCCCTGCAATGATCTCATTTTGACTCTGACTGAGTCAGGGTGAGTTGATTCGCTGAGATTAAGGCAAGTGCTTTTGGTGAGTCTCGGATGGAAAGTTCCAGTTTGCATTTAGTTTTGACTATCAGCTGATTCAGGGTGGGTGAGTGCTTGATGAAAGTAGGCTTTGGCAATTTTATTTTATTTTTTTGTCAAGTTGATTTGTTTTAGCTTTTAGACTATAGAAGCCTGAAAGGGGTGAGTGCAATGAGTTCAGAAATCCAGTTTATGGGCTGCAGTTTTCGCATCTGCCAGTCCTCTTTTTTCTTTGTGTCAGGTAGACTTGGTCGTTTTGATCGGATTAGTAGCACTTGATCGTCAGAATCGGATAAGCCCCGGGCTGTAGGCTAAAGGTTTGAAGGCTAGGATGACGACTCAAGTTTAATGAATTTAGAAGAAACATCTATCCCTTTGGATTTGAATAAATGGTAACAGTTCGATGTGTGTCAAAGTTGGGCCGGCAAGAATTTATGGGGGTATTGGGAGAGGCAGACGTGGCTTTCAAAGAAAAATCAAAATATTTATTCACAAGTGAGAGGTTCCCTTTGAGAACCCACCTCAGAATTAGGTGCTGTGGCATAAGGGGAGGATTTGCTCCCACCCTAGATTTACTGTGATACCCTAGTGAAAAGGGGCGGTGATTTTGGAGAGGAGGGGATTTTTAAATAGACTAGCAACAAAGGCCCGGGCCCAAAAGAATTTTAATTAGTATTTTCTTTAAAATATTATTGATAAAATATAAATCAATAACAAATGCCCGTGCTCATTTTTAAAAAAAAATATCCGTGCTAAGCTCGAGCCAAAATAATAAATATATTCATATTTGGTGTTTCAGGAGAATATTATTGATAAAAATAAATTAACAAAATAAATCTACTGTTAATCATCAAGGGCCTGATTTTTAGGCCCACCCATAAAACCTATTAGTGGGGGCCGAGCTTCACCTCAATTAGACCTACACTCACCAACATATTTTTTTTACATTTTAGAATTTTATAAGAGGATCCACTCATAAAATTTTAATGCAGCAATGAAATCACTGTCATAAATTCATTATAGGATCAAGTTTTGCTTCAATTATATATTAAGCTAGAGGCTTTTTAGATGATTTTGACCACTTAATTTGATTTTGACCATAACTGAAATATAACATCTCAATCCTTATAACTACTACGTATACCTCTTATAACTACCCATTACCTCTTTTGTTTTTCTTCTTTTAATTTTTGCAAAATTACCTATTTGCCCACATCTTCTATTCTATTTCTACATTACTTTTTTTTTTACCTCACTTCTCATATTCCCTTTCTACTCTCCCTACTTTCAATTCTAAAAATAGGTACAGTCATATATTTCTTTTCTTTCTAAAAATTCATTGCCATGCATGAATATTTCATTTGCATAGCATGGGTGAATATTTAAATTTATGGATGTACCCGTACTCAGCACGGGTAATTGTGCTAGTCCTAATTTAAGATTGAACTCATTCTTTCCATATCTGATCTTCACTCCAATATTCTCTATTAGTAGGGGTGAAAGTGGGTCGGGCTGTCCGCGGGCCGCCCGTGGACGGCCCATTATAGGCTCGGCCCGAGCTCGGCTCGAAAGACAAAAGAGCCGAGCTAGGGCCTAGGAGGAGGCCCGTTTGCTTAAAAGGGCCAAGCTCGGGCTTGATGAAGCCCGGCTCGTAAGCCCTAGGGCCTACATATATTAATACACATATTATATATATATGTACACTGTATAGTAGATAATACATATATGATATAACATAATCCATAAATCCTAAACCTTAGTTTTAATCCAATATAAATAATCCCTAAACCATAAACACTAAACCCTAAGCACTAAATAATCCATAAACCATAAACCTAAGCGCTAAACTTTAAACCATAATTTTAATCCAATATAAATAATCCCTAAACCCTAAGCACTAAATAATCCATGAATCCTAAACCCTAAATCTATATTAACATTGACCTATATCATTATAAAACGGATCAGGCACACAAGCCGAGCCTAGGGCCTCAATCAAGCCGGGCTCGAGGGCCGGCCCTACTTAATAAGAGCCGAGCCCGAGCCAGGATTTTTTACGCCCTCTCAAGCTCGGGCCGGGCTAGGGCCTACTAAAAAATACTAGGGCCGAGCCTAGGGCCTGTCAAAGCCCGGCTCGGCCCGACCCACTTTCATCCCTATCTATTAGTCATGTTCTTGTTGACTCTACACCCCATTATATCTTTTCTTGACTACTGCTTCATTCAAAGACCTCAACATATCTAAGAAAGTGATCCGTTCTTAATTTTCACTCCTATCAGAGCCTATTAGAGCTACTTCTAAGTTTTCTTATAATCTTGTTTGTAGTTTTATTATGTTTTCTTGTAACACTATAAATCCATCTCAACATATGCATTTCACCAGTATCCAACAATAATACTGACTCAAGTAGTTTTGATGTACAATTGATTGTTTTGATCAGGTGGGGTTATTGTCATGTAGTGAACAACTACTATAGTAATTGGAAGTATTATGCGATATGGGGGAGGGCGCATGCTAAGGTTCTTTCAGAGCTGAATGTGTTCAAGCCAGAGGAGAGGTTAGAGGTGACTCCATGGTATGAGGATTTCAAGTCAGACTTGACGCCTACGATACAATCAGTTAAAGATCTGTTGATGAAGGGAGCAACATTTCATCAGTTCCTCAACTATGGTCCACTCAGTTTTCCGCAGAGTGAATTCTCACCGTACCATCTGCCTCGACGGCCAACTGAATCACTGGTGGATCTGGTGACCAACTGCTCTGGGGTTGTATGGGGATCAAAAGTAGGACAGTATTTGGCAACTCCATGAAGTGCAAAGAAGCTTTTTAAAATGGTTACCACGAGCTCTCCTTTCATGACTTCATTGCAATGTTTTACACTTCAGCTTTCATTTGAACTTTAAGATCAATCACCATATGTTAGTTACTGATTTATTGGTGTTGGTGCCAAAAATTTAACATGAACCCAAAAATCCAGAATTCAACAAAAAAAAAAAAAAAAAGAAGATAATTACCAGAATCCAGATGTGAAACGTACAGACAACGCCTCATCTCTACCATCAGGTTGTAACACCAGCAATTACTGAATCTTCAAGATTTGAAGCTCAAGTACAACAGATTTTAGGTCTTTTGGGGTTTGCTAATGAAGGAGATGTGTGGTGGAGGAGAAAAGAGGAATGGTTTTGGATGCCATCGATATTCTAGGATTTGGATGCGAGAGAGATGGAGATGGAGATCCGCGAGAGCGTAAGAAGATGGGTGAGAGAGACGAAGAGGAAGAGTAAGACTTCAGTTACATGGTTAGACCATGTTATTTCTAATAAACTCTTAGCCAAGATCATGCTTTTGATAGCTTGCACTAATCCAATTATCACAAAAACTAAAAGATAAACAAATTAACCAATAATACAATAGAGAATTTTTAATCCTATATATCAATGATCAAACTATTGCAAATTGTAACAAAAAAAAAAAAAAAAAAAAAAAAAAAAAAAAAGGCTTTCACTTCTCTTAGCATCAACTTATTACTACACTTTTCTGTTTTCTATAGATACACATGAAGTGCAGAGACCCATCTAAGATAATGTAACTGAGTTACAATTTTCTTCCATCCAAATGCACCCTTATAGATATTATGCCGAAAGAAACAAATAAAAACGTAGAATGTCTCACAACAATTACGTTTGAACTCTGTAACTATAGGCAAATCTGAGCTAGAAAATGCTTATAATTTGAGTTCCATGACTACAACATCATATTTGTACGATCACAAATAGAAATCAGTTCTCCTTCAGGTAGAAAATGGTGGGTTTTCCAGGCTCCGTAATCTCCACTGTCCCTTCCAACATCTTGGCCACCTTCCCCATTCATGGCCGCATCTCCGGTCGGTCCTGCAGACACCACATTGCAGTCTTCACCATTCGGTCTACCATCGGAAAATGGACGCGATCATCATAATTGTCCAGGATATGCCGGTCTAGGATCTCCTCAACCTTCCTCTCTGTGTACACCTTCTCGAACGCCCAAGTAGGATAATACCATTCGTCACTGTCCACCGAGGATTGCTGGAAATTGGTGTTCCTGACTCCGCTCACAATCTCAAGCAGCACCATCCCAAAGCTGTAGACGTCAGCCTTCGCGGTGATGGGCTCCTCCGGCTTCACCCATTCAGGGGCTATGTAGCCTCGTGTTCCTCTCATCCTTGACATGCTGACCTTGTCCTTCTTATTGGCAAGCTTTGCTAACCCGAAATCGGAGACCTTGGGGCAAAAATCATCTTCCAAAAGAACGTTCTCAGGCTTGATATCACAATGGAGCACCCACTCCAAGCACTCCTCATGTAAATAGGCAATCGCCCTTGCAACGCCAACAGAAATTCTATACCGGATGTTCCAGTCTAGCACTGGCCGATTAGCATTCTGTCGAAGATGACCATTGAAACTCATCGAATTCTCCTCTTGTTCCTTCACATCACCTTCTTCTGGTCTTGAATTGTCGGGCCGGAATAGGTACTTGTCAAGTGAGCCATTGGGGATGTACTCATATACAAGCATACGCTGGCCCTTCTCGGCACAGAATCCCCACATCCGGACTAGATTAAGGTGGTGCATTCGTGCAATTATCGTCACCTCAGCCCAGAAATCTGCCTCCCCGCCGCCCACATTCTTCAGGCGCTTCACCGCTATAATCCGGTGGTCAGGCAACTCTCCCCGGTAGACGACCCCAAAACCGCCTTGGCCGACAACATTGGAGAAGTCCTTGGTGGCCGCCTTTAACTCAGCATAAGAGAAGCGCTTCGGGCCGCCGGCCGGAAGGAATTCAAGCCCAAAAGTCCTTGCCATGTCTCTATACTTGGAGTACTTTCTAAGGAAGGCCCAGAAGGAGAGAACACCAATTATAAGTTCAATTGCAAAGAGAGAGCAGATGATGGCAAGGTTTCTCTTCTCTGCCTTTGACTCCTTGGGTGGTAGAGGGAGGCTGATTTTCACCGGGCAAACAGTCTCCAACATCGAATTCATGCCAGTGAAGTTCGACTGGTCTTTCTCCTCCAGGTCAACACGCAGAAACATTGCCACTTCTGACCCTGGTGACCAGTAACCATAGAGCAGACGATCAATCTGGTGGACGCAGTACCTCTTCCCATCAAATTTCACTGCAAATCCAAGGCATCGGGAATTATTACGGCACCACGATTGGCACTCTTCGAAATTGCGTGCTTTCAGATCGGTCTGATTCGCACCACCTGTAAAATTAACATAATCCAAGCGGAGGAATTTGCTTTCTTTTGGGTCTGGCTTCAATGTAATCTTCCGTTCGCAGGCGTCATCTTTCGTAGTCTGGAACCCCGGTGGGCATATGCATTCAGTCGTGTTTGAGCCATTGCTCATACACACGAAATTCGGTCCACAGCTGCCATGGATTTGGCAGAGCTCTTGAATTGCTTGCCAGACCATAACCCAAGAACCAGAGCTCTGAAGACTGTAAACTCTCAGGTTACCATCGATATCCAGAGTCAATCTTCTGAGTCGAGTGTCGCGGGCATCGGCCGATATGAGGGTGCCGCCATTGGCCTCTATAATGAAACCGTCCCTGGTTAGAATCTCCAATGTTTTATCATTAGACCAGTACACATCCGTGGAATTGAAGATGAGAGAATTTCCCTGTGTGAACTCAAATTTCCCTTCAGCATGAGAATCTAAATCCTTCCTTGATTTCAAAACCAGGGCATTTCCATTTGAAGAAATGTTCTGGGTGGGAAGAAAAGTGTCAGTTGGTGAGTTGAAACTCTCCCAACTGCCAAAAACAAGATTACCATCTTCTCCCAGAACGAGTCTCGAGCCATTTGTTGCTCCCTGCCAACAGAAACATTCTACCGTAAGATGGTTGTTATGATGACAATGAGCTTGTATTTTTTTTTTTTTTTAAGAAGTAACAATGATATATATTATGATCAGCTTGTATTTTTAATATTTTATTGTACTCTATTAACCAAATTAATTATTCTCAATGAAGAATAACATGATACATTTATAAAGAAGCAAATGCTCTTTAGTTTGTGGAGAAGGGGAGATGGATGTGAAATCATGAAAAAAAATGGAGTAAAATATATTAAAGTAGCTAGTAAAGGCCACTGTGTATTTGACCCAACAAAACTAATCTCCCAGGCACCCCGGGGTTTGTCAAACACATAAGGTGAGAAGTAACTCCACACCTTGTGCCAAGGAACCAACACCTAGATGGATAGAGGAGTGTAGATTAAAAGCACTTTTTGTAATAAAATTTACTACAATAGAGTTTTTTGCTTTAAAGGGGCATATAGAGGAGTATAAGGTTATTGGTGTCAGTTATGAGTATGTTTCTTCGCTCCACATTTTACATCCAAATCCTATTACATCACATTCCTACCTTTTACTCGGCTTATCTTTTTACCCTACATGTGCTAAACAAATATGGCAGCATAGTTGTTAATATCGTTTCGGACCACGACAAAATAAAAAGTTTCGGCTGATTCGAGATTTCGGTGAAACTTTTCGGAATTACATTTCGGGAAAAATATAACAAAATATATATACATATATAAGTAAAAAATAGAAAAAGTAATAAATATAGATTTAATCTATTATAGTAATTTTTTTTAAATTATATTTTGTGAAAATATTAGATATACAAATTATATGTGTAAAAAAAATTAAATTTTTAAAATTTCATTTCGACCGAAACGTTACATTTTGGCCGAAATTCCGAATTTCGTCCGAAATTGGCCAAAATTCGATCTTGACCCAAATTCAAACCTAAAAGAAGTTTCGGCTACTTGACCGTAACAAAAAATTTTGGCCGTTTCGGCTGAAGCGAAACGAAATTAATAACTATGCATGGCAGCCTTAATTTCTAGTTGAAGTTAATATTTATTGCACTTTATAAAACACCCAAATTATTTTCTAAAAAAATAAGCATAGTGAATTCACAAAGACTTTAGCCCCTATATTTCTTTACCTGCCAAAGGTTCTTTCCAGTAGAGTCGTTGAGGAAGAGGCTGCCTGAGGAGGTGACAACGAGCGGCGACATGGAGCTGACCGGGCTGTTGCCATTGATGGACCAGACGACTGTTTTATCAGTGGCGTTCTGGAACCAGACGGCGAAGATGTAGGCGTTGGGGGAGGTGGGGAAGGAGCGGAAGCCGGCGGCGAAGGTGGAGTTGCGGGAGGAGAGGAGGCGGTGTTGGGAGGGCCGCCATGGGGAGTTGGAGATGTTGAAGGAGGTGAGGATCTGTTGAGGATGGGATGGTTTTGGGAGAGATGAGAGGAAGAGGATGAAGAAGAAGAAGATGAGGAGATTGCTGCAGGTCATGGTTAGAAAACTGGCATGAATTTTGGGTTTGTGCTTTCTTCTATTTGAAGAAGGAATAGGACGTATGGTTGCAGTTCTGTTAATAATATAAACGGGGATTGGGAAGACCGGAGACTTTAGTATTGACTTCTCCAAAACTATATTTAATTTTTCTTGAGTCCGGATGTGATTATGACAATTTGCGTGAAGGCAAAGATGTGGAACTTCACACAAAGGACCCATCTATTGAAAACCATAGCTAGTCAAAATGAACGACTTCATTACATATGAGATGTCCTCAATTTCACTCCGGCAGAAGTTGGCCCCACCATATAATTACATAATAAATATTTATTAATAATTACATTCATCATATGGTCAGTCCTATGAATCATAGGCTATGATAGAGCCAACTATTTTATTGTGAATTTTGGATTTGTCCTGTTATAATATATTAAGTTAGGAGGTTTTGGCTTTATTTTTTACCATCGGTTATGATTTTGACTGATAGTTATGTAACTATCCATGCAGCTACCCACTCATTTTTCCATCATGCCACTCATGTTTTACTTGTTCCTATGTAACTATACCATTTTTGTTCCAATTTCTCTATTTCTATTTTATCCAACTTGTCCTATGGAAAGAGGTCGTTTTTTTTTTTTTTAATATGTGATTAATTATTTTGCAGTGCAGGGAGATACCCAGCTGAGCACGAGTTATTGGCCTAGTATATTATTATGAGATTGCTTAATTTTAATAGATGGACCTCTGCGTAAGCTCCACTCCTTATACTGGGACTTCGCTTAAGTAGATCGATCGCACTCATTGTTGATGCCTTACTGTTGATATGGTTTTTAAGATAGGAAGAGGAATAGATAGGGGTGTAGCGGTTTGATTAACCGGTCATTTTTAGAAAACCGTTAATCGAATTGTAACCGCGGTTTTCTATCTTTTAAAACTGTAACTGTAACCGTATCCACAAAAACCGTGGAAAACCGAATCGCTGTTAACCGTGTTAGACGGTTCGGTTACAGTTAATAACCGTGGAAAAATCTGTTTAGTTGATGGGTCAGTGGACATTAATTGATAACCAATTCAAAGAAAAATTAGAGCTCCATTATTCCATTAACAATCATAAGACAAAAAAAAAAAAAAACCCCTATAATCAAGTTTGATTGTTGTCAGAAAGAGTTTCTATTATATTCGTTACTGTTACAACATGCTCATCTTTACTTCCATATGGGGAATGGTAGGAAATTAAAGAGAAACACATTTCCTTTATAAATCTTCCAAAAGATCCAGCAAATAAACACAAAATCTAGGAAAACTGAATTCATATATCTACGTTGCAATGGTAATTTCCTTTTGATTTGGTATGATTGTGTGGATGAAATTCTACATGGCCAATTGTTTAACATTATGAATCATTAAAAATAGCTTATTTTCTATGTGATTTTTATATGATTATGGCATGGAATGTTCTGTCATTACAATTGGCTTAAAAGTTTCAGATTTCTAATTTGACATATGAGCTGCCTGCTACTCTGGTTTAGCAACAACCTAATTTAACAAAATGAACTTGATCAAAAGTGTTTTTAGAAAATTGAGGTATATGTAAAGACAATTTAAATCCTGCTTTGAATCAAGTGTGGTTTGGGGTGAAGTAGCTGCCTGAAATGCTTATGGATGACAAAGGTGTTTTCATTACTCCAATTGTTTGTACCTCTGACAATTATCAGCTGTAATAGGTGCCAAGAGGAATTAAAAAAAAAAATGTTTGGGTCCTTATTACATAAGTTAAGAATTATTTCATTTAGGCCATTTATTTTTTCTTTTATTTGTATAACGGTACGGTTAACCGTGTGCGGTTAACCGAACCGTATTTTACGGTTCTGTTTGGCTAATAACTGTAAGTAAATACGGACAACCGTAACCAAACTGTGAAGGGCGGTTTTTGGAATTTAATAACCGGTAACCGTAACCGAAACGCGAACTACGGTTATTAACCACGGTTCGGTTCGGTTCGGTTATACGTTTTTTCGGTTTTTTTTTACAACCCTAATAATATATTAAGTTAGGAGGTTTTGGCTTCAATTTTGACCGTTGGTTATTATTTTGACTGACGGTTATGTAACTACTCATGCAACCACCACTCACTTTTCTATCATACCACTCATGTTTTACTTGTTCTTATGTAACTATACTCTTTTTGCTTCAATTTCTCTATTTCTATTTTATCCAACTTGTCCTATGAAAGAGGTAATTTTTTTAATGTAATCATTTATTTTGTAGTGCAAGGAGATACCATGTTGAGTACGAGTTATTGGGTGAGTATATTACTATGAGATTGCTTATTTTTAATAGATGAGCCTCTGTGTGAGCTCCGCTCATTATACTTGGACTTCCCTTAAGTATATCGATCGTACTCGTCGTTGATGCCTTACTACTGATATGGTTTTTAAGACTGGAAGAGGAACAGGGAGCCGTCTTGACTGGGGAAGTCATTTTGTTTTATAGTCCACGCGTGCGCGTCATTTCCCCTGCAATGATCTCATTTTGACTCTGACTGAGTCAGGGTGAGTTGATTCGCTGAAATTAAGGCGAGTGCTTTTGGTGAGTCTCGGAGGGAAAGTTCCAGCTTGGATTTAGTTTTGACTCTCGGCTGATTCAGGGATTTTTGTTTTGGATATATAACCGATGAAGGGGTTTGGATGATCTAGATGGCCTAAAATTTATACAAAGGTAGGGCCCATCCCTCAATTAATCTGACTCATGCCTTTATATGGTTAATATTGAACAATTATATATGTAGGTGTTTGATGCAAACTACTGGTACACCATAAATATTAATAGGCCATCTGAACCAATGAACTGGTGATTATCAGATGGACAGCTATGATCACCCTATCATGTGATGAAATGTCTGTTCTGTTTAGGGTTCGATCCAGCTGGTGGTTCAATTTGATGTGTCCAGGCACCATGCAGAAAATAACATTGTGGCCCACATAATGGATGGCTATGGACATCGAATGTCATGATTCAACTCACATCAGATCATCATTCATTTGGAAGGCTTAGATTTTGGTGGTCATCAATTGAGAACTCCTTTAAAATGGGTCTCTGCGGAAAGTGGGCCCCATAAGGGTTATCTTAGCTCCATGCATAAGATGTGTACTGTTTGGTGACTGGAATAGTTATGAACTTATGGCAGATTTTTTTTTTTTTTTTTGGGGGGGGGGGGGAGAGGAATACGTTAATTACTTACTAAAAAAAAAAACCCACTATAAAACCCATGAAATCTCATTCAAATGCTTTACAAGTGACCAACTTTTATTAGAGTGGAGTTTGGTAAAGACACGATCAAGATTAATATATTTATTTTGAGCAGTTTAGATTTCAATTTGTAGGGTCCTAATGAGAAGCCTCGAAAATTTCTCATGGATCCCAACCTCATAAGACCGATGGTATTTTTCATAAATGATAAATATTATAGCCACATAATATTATAAGTATATTTTTTAAGCTAAAATGATAACTAAACATTTAAAATCATAAAATGAATCTTAGATCTACGATTATACCTTGCAAACACAAATATTGTAAATCTTAGTTTGAGCGATCAAGCACCAAAGATCCAATTAGACCAGATGTAATTCCGCCGATGTTTAGAATTGAACTCATCTAATCTTCTCTTCATGGCGCCAAGAAGATCTATAATCTAAGTTGAACCAAGCCTTCACTCTCCTTATTTTATTATGGGTGAATAATGATGGTTTTACCAAAAAAAATTAATAAGAGAGAGGGACGAGCTTGTATCAATTTTCTTCCATTA
The DNA here is from genome assembly GCA_028538565.1 of Umbellularia californica. NCBI lineage: Eukaryota > Viridiplantae > Streptophyta > Magnoliopsida > Laurales > Lauraceae > Umbellularia > Umbellularia californica. Next base: position 34,200,169 of record JAPQWN010000003.1, read on the forward strand.
ATGATATAGATGATTGATTCTTTGGCCCTATTTTTTTTTTTCATAGTATAACTAGAAATTGATAGATCTACAGTATTATTAAAGAAGTGAAGGATAAAGAATAAGGCATAGTTGGCATTATCACGGGAATGTTTAATTTTGAGAAGGAAAATTTTAAAACAAGTCCTTAACTTTTGGGTGATTTTCAAAAAAGGGTCAAAAGAATTCAATATTTCAAAAACATATAAAAGTTTGCAAGACTTTTTTCACTCAAGTCCAATCCGGCAATCCATACCCACTGCCGTAATTTTGTATAAACAAAAACTCAAAAGGATAAAAGTGCCCTTAGTGAGTAGTAAGTAGGTAAAAAGGAAATTTTCAAAACATTCCTAAACTTTTTAGGTAGGCACTCTAATTATTAACCCAGTTAATACTTAATTTCAGTTTTCACGTTATGATCAATCCAATATTTGGGCACTTTAATTATTAGCATAAATTTCATTGCAATCAATGCATTGTATTATATAAGTGACTTGGAACAACCAAAAGTGGCCTTATAGTTGGTTCAGCATTTTAGAGAATAAATGAAATCAAATGGATTTTTTTTCATTTTGAATTAAAAAAAAAAAAAACTGCCAATAGTGGATGGAGATCTCCCAACAGGACCTAATCGAAAGAAGTCTTGAAAACTTTCATACCTTTTTGAAATATTCAATTCCTTAATCCTTTTTTGAAAACTACCTAAAAAATTTAGGATTGTTTTGAAAATTTCCTTTTTACCTACCTATAACTCACTAAGAGCTCTTTTGTCCTTTTGAGTTTTTGTTTATACAAAGTTGCCGGCGGTGGGTATAGATTGCCGGATTGGACCTATTTGAAATAAATCTAGAAAATTTTCATACGTTTTTTAAATATTGAATTCTTTTGACCCTTTTTTGAAAATCACCCAAAAGTTAAAACTTTTTTGAAAATTTCCCTTCTGAGAAAGAACAAAGAAAAACTTGTTGAGTAGGTATTTTGTAACTGCAAAAAATCTAAAGAGATAGCGAGAGGAGGAAGATATAGGGGGAGAGATTTTATAAATGTGCACAAAGGAAGAGAAATGCTTATCAAACAAGTTTTTCTCATTCATTCTCAGAATATTTCATTCCGAGAATAATTCCAAATAGACCCGCAAGATTGTAAATGGGACCCTGAGTTTTCCGAAACTTTAATTACTAGGGTTATGGCTGGGTCGTTATTTTCATATTCTCTTGATTTAATTTCCAATAAAGTGAATATTAGTTGATGGTCTTTTTATAATTTGATGGTCATTTTTAAATATAGAAGATTGATTATTCACTTTTAACCACTTCTAAAAATACAATACTTGAAATTCGATTACATGAAACAAAAAGGCTCTTTTATTTCCCTCCTCTTTCTCCTCCATCCCCAAACCTAGGGAAGGAAAAAGGGAAGCTCAATTGTTATAAAGACCATGAATTGAAGCTTCCAACGCATTTATCATATGCAGCCCCCACATGAAAATATAAAAATATAATATTTTATCAGTGGTTGTGTTTCTTGAGATTCCCAAAAAAAAAAAAAAAAAAATCTATGAATATAAGATTTGAAAGTGTGTTACATCCCGTCGCACATGTGTAATACGGGGCAGTTAGGAAACTAGAATCTAATTAATAAGAGCCAGTCATATTAAGGTCTAAAATAAAAGCTCTAATATAAAATTAGTATGTTTGGTATAATTATAATAAAAAAGCCATTATCTGATGAGATAATTGGAGTCCACCTTTAGAAATTGCAGTAAATTGGGGTCCACATTTAGAAATTAAGGTAAATTGGGGCCCACCTTTTATAAATTACAGTATAGAACTCATCGTTTGTGTTATTTTGAAAATTTTATGAGGTTATTTCATCCATAACACTTTAAATTTTGCATTATCTACTTCCATCCACGTTAGTACAAAAAGTTCTAAAAAATAAGTAGTCCCCCTTAGCTTATTTTCTTAAGAAGCAAAAACTCTAATTTGTAAATAAGCTCTAAAATTAAAAAAATACAAAGAGAGATTTACCAAACACTCTAATAAAGGCATGTTTGGGTAATGTCCTCAGAGAGGAATTATCCTCTCTAGTCTTTATTGATTTTGAGGGAAACCCACATTTAGGTGATAAAAGGAAAAGTGGGAGAGGAATTTTCAAATCCTGAATTTTTTTAGTATTACCAAAATCAATGGAGCAAGAAATCCTTGTATCACAGAAAAGTGCTTCTAGCCGTCTAAACCAAGGTTATGGGCCTATGCTAAATACTTCAGTAACTAGGTGAGAAATCCTATATAGAATATAAAAAGCATTCCCATTTTGTAATTTAATTCATGTGAGACTAAAAGGGTTCTCACACTAAAAATTCTATCTACATTCATAATTTTGAAAATGATCTCTCTTTTATTATAATTCAAATGCCAAACAATAGATTTGAGTTTTTGAAAAATCTCCAGCAAGAAAAGTCAGCTAGGGTTTTTTTTTTTTCTTTTTTTTTTTTTAGAAAAGGAGTATTCATTAAAGAGAAAAGCACAAGAACCAAGCAGTGAGAAAAAAAAAAAACCACCAACAACAGTCTAGCCCCTAGCCCAGAGGATACTTGAAGCCCTCTCCCAAGCTACATCATGCCTAACATAATAGCAAAATTTGGTTGGCTTATGTGCCTGATCATTGAGAGCCCTGAGAACATCATCAAAGTCCCCAAAACAAAAAAAAGAAGCCAACGCTCTAATGTCCAAAATAATTGGATTTATGGATCAATCGTATTCTCCTTTCAACGCTTGCATCACTTCTTTTGCATCCATCAAAATATGAAGCCTAACAAAGCCATTTTTCCTCGCCTAATTAATCCAATGCGGCTAAGACCGCTCTCGCTTCAGCTCTCGGGCTAGATTTCATAGGGATTATCACTCACTCATGTATCAAAAGTAATATTATTAAATATTTGATATATATATTATTTCATTAATAATTATATATTAGGTCATAAATGGATTGGAGTGGGTCAAGACAGCCCAAACCCAAGCCTGCATCAATCCAATTTGGGTCGGAATCTGTAAACCCGTTTTAACCTGACCATTGCCCTCCCTTGTCTTAATCCATATGCAGTATGTCATATAATTTATAAAAGCAAAATGATAAGATGGATTATCTTGTCTTCCATCATTAGTTATAACAAAGATATTTCAAAGAAAGTCACCATGAAAAACGGAAGACATAATAAATAAAGGCATCTCTTTATTTTTATTTGAAGCTGTTCGTTGCAGAATCACCAGGGTTACAGAACATGTACAATGTCCTAACGACTGAGAAAGGTGACAAGGAAAGAAGCCAATGTCTGTATTCTCTCCATATTACTCTCTATGTACACATCTAAAGGGCAATGCTAACAACAATTTCTACAACCCCTCTTGCCCACAAGCAACAGCTTGGTTATGAGATGCCTACTGGGTGGCTGCAAAAACAGGAGGAGCTTCCACCTGAAAAAAATTAAAAAAAATCACAATATGGTCAATTTCTTTCTAAGATGATATATTTTTTTTAAACATTAGTCAGGAGATTTATGCGTGGGTTGTGATTGAACCATGATCGAGTGTGAGTGCGATCAATTAAAGGCTTTGGATTGTTAGTTAATACATAATTATTGAGTTCGGATCACCGATCGTAGTTGTTACACTTTCACCGTGAGTGGATCAATATCAGTCCACTACGTCATCTAAAAATTTCGATAATTTTGAAGTTTAAAAAAATTTAAATCAGATGAAAGAAAATTCCCTAAATTTTTAGATGACGTGGCGGACTGTTATTGGTCTACTCATAGTAAAGGTGTAATATTTATAATAGGTGATCCCGACTGGAATAATTATGAACCGTCTATATTCAAAATGTTGTAAATCAGGGACAAAGATTTTCAGAGAGAAGAAAAAGTGGGGTCACCTTGAATTTTGCACCACATATCTCTTCTTCTCCAGCAGGGATGGCAGTGACCTTGTTTTTGGGATTCTCATAGCATTTCAGCTCTCCAAGGGCTGTCGAGTAGAAACATCCTGCACTCCAAATTGCAACCATACATCATTCCAGGAACTGAAGAATTCCAACAGGAAATCTGAAACTATAAGAGTTCCCCTACATGGAAGGGTGGAAGTAGGAAATTTATGCTACTATGTGAAAAGAAATAAAATTAAAACCAGTATTTTTTATTAACTTTTCTTGAATTTAATTACCTTATGCATGTATTGACCAACTCAGCCAAGAGGCTTAACTTGTGCATCGCACATGGCCTTCATGCTAGGACATGTAATGCTTGGTGATGGAGATAGCAAATGGGGCAGCCCACAGTGGATGGCACTGAAGGCCATGTAATGCTTGGTGATGGAGATAGCAAATGGGGCAGCCCACAGTGGATGGCACTGAAAGATTATCTTGTGCCAACGTTTTCTGCCTACAATTTCGTTCAGTCAACATCTTATCCAAGCATATTTTTGGCTGAATCCCAGCAAGCTGTTACGTTTGCATACAAGACAAAGAAAATGCTTATTTCCCGCAGCCTCCTAGGTAAAACTGGAGACCTGAGGTAAATGAGGGTCATGTATTTATGTGATAAAACAAGGGAAGATTAGATAACTAACTACAAAAGTCATGTTTATTTCATGCAGCTCCCATATGACTGAAAGTGAGGTAGGCCTAATTTTAAGGCCTTATCATTCAATTAAGCAATCTTTTTAAGAGGATCTGAGACTACAAATCTTCTCATATGACAAGAAATGGTGGTAATGGGCATCTCAGCTCACCTTAGTGCGGAGCTCGGTTAGAACGTGTCTAAGAGCACCTTAGTGCGGAGCTCGGTTAGAACGTGTCTAAGAGCACTATGGTAGAAGTACCACAGGTGGAGCACCGGAGGGATGACCCCTAGCTAGGCTGATTGATTAGGCTAGTTTAGGACTCAAATAGTTTACAATTCCTCCCATGTAAAAAGAAAAAAAAAAAAAAGGACCCTTCACACATGAAACGCCCACTTCTGATTCCGAACCCAAAAGGCCACTATCAAACGTACCCTTAATAGAAGTGAGTCAGGGTGGACCACCCACTTAACTCGACTCGCTGTCACTTATAACCTACCTACTGCTGATCTACGGATGTGTTATGACTTGGTGCGGCCGTACCCATGAAATTTGAGAAACTACTTAAAAAATATATTAAAATTTCATTATTTTATTATTTACCTTGTTATTTTGATCATTACGTGTAATATCTAAATGAAAATCTTGAATCCGCCGTTGTCTAGAGAGGGGCTCCGCGGTGTCTCCCACCACCACACTTATTCAATAACCGTCCATCACGTGTGGTACCACCTCGCTGGGTCCAAGATAGTCAGTGGGCCCCATAAGCATGCCACGTGGCCTGCTGGGGTGCACAAAATGCCAAACGTGCCTCTAACCGTAGCTGCAACTACCTATAAAAATAAAGCCAAAGTAACTCTGCTATTCTGTACATGACAAAACGCTCCGTTGCGGACAGCTACGGACGTTCGGCGAACGCAGCGAAACGTTACGACACGCGGATGAAAAGCGACACACGCGTGGTAATCCAAGTGAGCCCGAAGCGTGTGGCTCGCCCACGTCAAAAGATTCTGATAAAACGTGTGGCGCAGATTCTCTCTCTCTCTCTCCCCTCTTAAGTAAGATGTGTGGTGGCGATGGAATTACCTTGAGGGAAGGACGCGAGTGATTTGCCACAAGCCCCTTTCAGCAGATCTGCATCATCAGCGAAAGCCACGTACCCATCTGCAGTGATGCCCCAGTAAAGTGGGACCCGCCCATGTTGATCCTGTCATCACACCCACAGTAACAAACTCAACATAGTAATTAATCATATAAATGAGCCTACAAAATTGGATTGGATTTGGACATCTATCTATGAATCTATCTATCTATCTAAGTAGTCTAAGCATGTAAACGTAAACAGGTGCATGGTACTTACAGAAGCCACGAATAAGGTGGATGTGGTCTTGTCGAAGACAACGAAGGCAAAGTTGCCAATGAGATGGCCCACAACATGGTTTGGTGGGTAAGGAGCCCTGTCTCGAAGGGCCTTGTATGCCTCGATCACAAGCACCACGTCGTTTACAGTCTTGGACAGCCCATACTGCTGCCTCAGGCTCCCCAGATTGTCCAGTGCTCCCTCAAATACACAGAATATCTCATCTTTCACACCAAATCCTCTGCTCAATCAACCACCATCACTTTGATATTAAGCAGCGACAACAACAACCAAAAAAAACTCTATACAATCAAAATCGCTAGAAATTACATGATCTGATGACCAGGGAAACAAACTGAACAGTCTGGATTGATTTGAATTGTCTTTCGATCTAATTATTCTCAAGGTTGTGTTCCAACTTTGTAAGTAGCACCCGACGTGCACTGAATGCTTTTTCTTTTTTTCTTTTTTTTTTTTTGAGTTTTTTTTCATATACCGCTTTATGATTTTAAAGATTTACAAATAGGCCTATGTGATTGCAGAATTTGTAAATAGGCTCCTACCTATGCATTTTAATACCTTTCTTATCCCTTAGATAATTAGATTTGAAGGTAAAGAGAAAGGGTAGTTAGGTTTTTGCTCGATTTCTATATAAATGATACTTTTGCCCTTACAACAATTTTTCGTGTATTTCAAAATTTTCTTAGTTGGTTGAGTGGAAATAATCATTTCATTATATTTATAAGCACATTACATTATGGGGATCAATACACAGGTAAATGCAATTTGAAAGTCTACAATAAAAAATAAAATAAAATCTAATGATTTCTAATATTTAGGTCTATTTTGTTCTATAGAAGAGAGAGAGGATAGGAGGGAGAGTTTAACAAATTGTTACTGTAGGGCAGCATGAAACTACATCAAAACTCTTTTTCTTTTTGCAAACGCTATCTCTAATCTACTGTATTCCAAAAAATACAAATGCAGAAGAAGCCTAAGATTTAGAAAAAAAAAAAAAAAAACTATCGATGTGAAGAAAGTTAAAAAAAATACATCTATATTAAAAGAGAGGATGTCGTTGGTTACTAATTGTGAAGAACATCGCCCATGCACACGTGATCACCAGATTACGGAAGGAAATGGTAAAGGGTAAAGGTTGAATTAAGAAAAAGAAACTTAAAGTAAAGAGGTAAAAAAGGATCGTAGAAAGGAGAAAGGTTCTTTTAAAGATAAATAAGTAGATGGCAAAATGATCAAAATAAGGAAAAACCTTGCGCCACTCTGGCAAATCTATTTATTTGGGGATACAAAAGGTATTAAAATGAATATACAGGACTCTATTTATAAATGCTGAAACGATAGTTGCCTATTTGCAAATCTTTGATACCATAAGGAGTATATTAAAAAAGCTCTTTTTTTATCACGTATGCTTTTGCATACAAACATAACCAGGAAGCTCTCTACCCTAGCCACTCAGCAGCTTTTTCAAACCACACGCGTGGCAGGTTTTTGGGGCCCACTCAGCTCCACTGGTTTTGAAGAGATGAGCCAGCCATGTATATGAATCGTCAAACCTCGTCTATTTAACATCTCAGCCGTCCGATCTAAGGCCATGGGATCTTGCTGACCATCCTTCCATGGCCGTAGATCAGGAGCCGGGATGATCAAGTGGGCCCCACAAAAAACACTGTAGCCGAAACGAAAATCAAACGAGGGTATTTCCAGTAATTATTCCAGAACACCGAGGATACTTCCGTAAATCGCTACAGCCGTCTAAGCGGACGACGGAAGAGAATCCAGAAACAAGCCTTCTCCGACGAGGAGAACAGACGGCGTTTAAGCGGCGTCAGAAACGGAGATGGACGGCGTTTATTGTGTAAGTATTTTACCTAGGCTGCAAGGGCGACTCGTTGTGATGTGAGTAAGCGAAGTAACCCTCACTGCCGATTTGTACGGACACGGCGGACGGGGTCACCTCGAGGAAACGGTCGAGTAACGCCGTGGCCTTCGTCTTCGGCGACGGAGTCCGGCATCCGGCAGCCACCAGCTCCTCCGGCGGCGTCACTACAGCGCTGCTGAAAACCCCCAACATATCTATCTCTCTCTCTCTCTCTCTCTCTCTATGGATAGAGAGAGAAGAGAAAGGTGGCTGCCTCAGTATATATAGGAGGAAGGATAAGAGGAAGGGTAAAATGGGTATTTCCGATTGAGGGTTTATATGTAATTTTTTTTAAATTGATGGTACAATCTGACAGGTGAGATGGTTCCAGATGGCCGACATAGTTGTGGGACCCTGCTGAGATCATATCAGGCAAGACTTCTCAAGAAAAGAATAAGGCAAAAGGACCCCAATGTGTTTTAGTAATTACAAGCAACCTTTATTTTTTTTTCTAATCTTTTAGAAACAGCACCTTTAATAGAATGAAATACTTGGTCAACCATGTTGACTGTAAGTCAAGTTATGTTTGACTCTTTGCAAATGGATGATGAAGTCAGGGGTACTTTGTCTTGGAATGAAGGCCACTCGAACTGTGTGAAGTAAATATTATTTTAAATAAAGAATAAAATATAAGTGGGTTATGGTAGTATTTTATTTTTAGTTGTTTGTGATGAAATCTTTTTGACCATATTTGTTTTAGGAAGTGGAGTTTTTTCGTCTTTTAGTAGAGAAAGGGGGTTGTATTTTGACTGTTTTTAGAAAAATATGGTGAGACATTTGAATTAAAGTGCTTTTGATGTAACCTTTTTAACTGGACTCTATAAGTAGAGTTGTCAAACAAGCCCATAGCTGACATGGTTCAAACTTCCCATCAAATTTGAGTCAATTTAGCATGTATGAACACACTAAGTTTAATCTTATGATTTGTGAGGTTTAATGTACTCAACGTAATTAAAAGTCTTTAACTTTTAGTAATATATTTTATGCATCCTAATGTTCTAATCAGTAGCTCAATTTCATGTTTCAATTGTATTAACCTCTATACAAGATCTTCTTTCATATCTATTACAACAATAGCTAGAACTTAGTTTTCCAAGACAAGAGTTGATGAAGTTTTACAATAGAGCACTGCCATTATAAATTGCTAGCCTCTTTCTAGTGGAGACCAAGGAAATTTCCCTTGAGGCAGCTTCTATGTAAAATAAAAAGAAATTCTAAGGGTGCCCGCGTGGAAAAAAGAAGTTCAATGTCTTTATGTCGTGCCCCCCGGTTTTGCCCATGCTTCACGCTAATTTTTTCCTCATGATTCCGGATCCCCTGCTTGGACCGATTAGGGATTAGGGAGTGACACATGAATTTGTTGAGTTTAATAATGGGTGTTGTCTTTCAAAGCCGGTTCCGTCTTTTAAGAACAAAATAATGTGTCACCATCTAATTGGTCCAAATAAGGTATTCCTTTTAGGGCAAACGGGGATCCAGACTTTTTGCTTATTTGGTTAGCCGGATAATTGTAGCAATAAAAGTAGATAAGATTTTCATGAATACATTACTAACTAGGGGCGGATCCAGAAAATGGAACTAGGGGGGGCTCAAATGAAAATTATTGAAAGAAAGTTTTAACATTTTAGGGGGAAAAATAAAAAATTATAAAAAATTTAGTCGTAAAAAATAACATTTTGAAAACTTAAGGGCCATGGCCCCCCTAGGCGTACATGTAGGTCCGCCCTGACTAACATGGCCCCCGTAGGTGTACATGTAGGTCCACCGTGACTAACTATGAATATCAATAGCATAGAGAAGCATGCGAAGTCCAAGTGGTCATATGATCGCTTCTCATTTAGAGTGCTCGGGATCGACCCCTTGCACAGACCGAGCACGGATAAGGAGTGTCCTCAGGCAGAACACGACCGAAAGTATATTAGAAGAGCGTGGAGACAATATATAATAAGGAAGAGTACATGTGGAGCATTCCAGAAGTGCCAAAAATAGGATACTTTGGTTGGAGGGCCACCATGTAAAAAAAAAGATCCTTTAGGGTACGTTTGGCAAATTGATAGGAATCCTCTAGTTAGAGGTTTTCTTTGATCTGTTGGAATCAAGCCATCCTCAAAGAAGATTTCCTAAAAATAGTTCCAAGTTTGGCAGAAGAGAGGAATCATGGATTCTATGCATTATGTAATCCAACAATCATATGTTTTTAGTCAATTTCTCATAATACATGAATTATCAAGGGCTGATCTTTCATCCCATAACCAGTTTTGGCTCTTCAGATATTCTGAACGGTTCAGATTGTGCAAAGGGGGCCACATAAATTAAAAAATTAATATTTTTTAGTATGGACGTTTTTGCAAATATCTCAAAGTAGACGATAGATCTACGGTTGAAAGTTGGGTCCCTAGTTGTATTTGGTCTCCTCTAAATTATTCACGGTTCAGATGATGATTTTGAGGCCCACAAAAATCAGAAAAATGAAAAAAACATACTGCCTGATAATCCCGTTTTTTTTACTGTGTGGCATATTAACGGTCAGAATGGTTTTGCAAATATCTCAAGTTATAGATGGAATCAACGGTTAATTTTTGGTATGGTAGCCGTTTTGGACCTTGTTAACACTATTACCGGTTCAGATCTTGATTGTGGGGCCCATAGAAACAAAAAGATTGCAAAAACCGGTCTCCCCTGTATTAACGTCCGGAACACTGTAGCTCCGCATTTCCGCGCGTCCGTGGATTCCGCTCATCCAAGGGGGGGGTGTCTGACTTCCAGAATATTTGCAAATGAAGATTTCTCTCTTCTTCCAAGAGCTTTTCCACTGTAATCCAAACGTGGGTTTTCCACGGGATCGCGGAAAAATGAGAGAAATCCTCTCCGAGGACGTTTACCAAACATGCCCTTAGGGTGAATGTGAGAGATTCTTCTTGAAGGAGCCATATGTACAGGGAGACTCTGGAATTCTCAAGATAGTTCTCTAGATTTCAAGTATTTTTACAACAAATGAAGCATTGTATATTACTAATTAGTTACTAGTGAACATAGATAAGGTTGTCATGTGGCACACATTTGTCTAAGCTTAACTGCCAAAAAGTGTGATAATGTTCAAGATATATATTTTACAAAGATTTAGTGCCCGTTTGGCATGCAAGTCTTTTTTCCACCTCTATTTGTCTAAAAGCTGATTTGAAACGTATATAGCCCGTTTGGTGATATGAATAATACTCCCCATTTGAAAACCAAAAAAAGGACATAAAGGGTCTGTTTCATAATACAACGAAACCGATGTGAATTGAAACCAACATTCTTTCTCTTTAAAACAGAATGCTGGTTGCAAAAAGATTTTCAAGAAAGAAAAAAAAACCCATCAATTATGGCCTTAGGAGAAGCCCCATCAACTTCTTGGGGCCAGTATGTGGATTTGTCCTTTCAAAAACACACAATATGTGCATTTTCAATAAAATGTGTCTTTTGGACTACATATGTGCCTTCTTAATAAAATGTCTCTTGGGCCTATTTGTGAGGATGAACACATGTGTCTTCTTAATAAAATGTCTCTTGGGCCCATTTGTAAGGATGTAATACAATTCAAAGAAATGCCTTCCAACTCTATAAATTATTTTTATTTTCAAAGTTTTTATATAGTATTTAAAATGAGCAAAAATGCATATGATTCCTTTGTTTTTAAGATGAAATGTGTATGCTGACGTGGATTAAGGAAAGAAAGGTTTGGTTTTCATTTTTTTTTTGTTGATTTGAGTATTTTAATTATTTTTTTATAAATAGATTTATATGAAAGGGATATTAGTTTTAATATATTATTCAGGTTGCACAAGACTTAACCTATGCGATGCACTGGGGCTTCATGCTAGTTATATCTTAAGGACAAAGACATACGCATCGTCAGTGCATAACACGTTGATTTTTGCATCACCTCTTTTTCTTTTTCTTTCTTTTTTCAATTATGAGACCTTACGTGATATTCCGAACCAATAATAATCTTAAAAATACCAAACACGGCCACGTATGTAAATTTGAACTGTTGATCTTTCTCAAGTCTCAAAATATTTATAAAAAACCATAAAATTATAAATATATATTTTTGAACTTTTATGGCCCCACAATCATTATCAAAACCATTGATCCTCTTTGGAATAGTGAAAGTGGCCAGTGATCCAAATTCCACTCAGAGATTCGGTGTACACCTTGAGAAAATTACAAAAAACTAAGAGTTGCCGGATTTACTTAGGTTAAAAAAGTACATTCCACGTGACATTTCACCAGTTCAGTTTTTTAATCCTTTTTAACTTATGGGACATGAAATGGTGATTTAAACCATTGAAGCTCGTTACTTGATCAGACACAACTATATATTCAGATCTAAACCGTTGATCATTCTCAAATCTCAAGATATTTATTAAAAATACAGTACCATAGATTTGCACTGATGGAATCATGTGGATCCCACAATTATGATTCTAACCATTTCTTTCGAATATTAAAAACAACCATTGGTACAAATTTCAGATCCTAATTCATTGTGGATCTCGGGAAATTAATTAAAAACCCTTAAGGGCCCGTTTGGCACTTTACTAATACAATTAAAGTCAAGTAAAGTCTCCATTTTCCAGACAAGATGTCATATCAAATGTACTTTATTCAAAACTCCCTCCATCTTTTTCATCCAAAAAGTCAAAAATCAACTACCTTTATTCACTAAAATACAAAAAAATTCCACTTTTCCATACAAAAAGTCAAAAAGATTCCATAACAAACAACTAAAAACAAAATACCATCATAACCCACTTATATTTTATTCTTTCTTCAAAATCAACTTTACTTGACTTGACTATATTAATAGAGTTACCAAACTGGCCCTAACCATTTGGTAAAGTGGACACTTGGGAAAATAAAAGCCAATACATATCAAGAAGTGGTAAATGTTCGTCAATGAGAAGATACATATCAATAAGTGGGAGATAGAAAATAAAGGATAAGGTTGTTAGAGTAGCAGCCACTTGTGGGAAAAGTAAAAGCCAATACATATCAATAAGTGGTAAATGGAATACATATCAATAAGTGGTAAATAGAAAATAAAGGATAAGGTTGTTCATGATATAACGGGCTAGTACTAGTAGACAATTATGTTCGTCTATTGATATTTGTCACCCATACAATGAGTAAGATTACTTCTGTACTTGAAACTTTCGATAAAAGGGGGGGATGAATGCACTTGAATATCCTTATTTATATATATATATATATATATATGGAGGGTTTTCATATGCATCTATCCCTCACCATTTTTGGTGAGGGACACCCCTTTTGGGTGTGTTTCAAGTACAAAAGGGGGGTCCTCCCTTTTGTACTTGGAACACACCCAAAAGGAGTGTCGCTCACCAAAAATGGTGAGGGATAGATGCATATGAACATTCTCCTATATATATATATATATATGGCATATGTATCGACCAACACTAGTAATAATAGATGGCTACTACTGACATGTGATACTCATATGAGTGATAAAATTGCTTTCAGTAATAGAGGCAAAGTTTGTCAAAATGTTTATCGCTCACTTAGTTGCATGTGGCCTATACAAATTTTTTTTTTTTTTTTTTTTTTTTTGTTCCTTAAAAGGAAATTAAGAATCAGTATGAGGAAATTAGGTTTCCAAGAGACTGCAATGTATATAAAACAATGTTTTAATAAGGACTTGGCCACACCACCTCTTGATATATATATATATATATATATTTATAGAGAGAGAGATATTTTGCCTAATTAATTCGTATTGGATCTTTCATGTGTTACTAAATATAAATAGCAGTAAGTGGTAAAAGTAAAAAAATAAAGGATTGTTGAGGCATAGTAGAAGCCTACAATCAACACACAATCATGATACACAATGGTTAAAATAATAGCTGCTACGTAGCATAGCAGGTGCATTATCGGTCATAGCAGTTGACGCCACTATGCTATTTTGAAAATACCGGTGCTATGGTCTACAACCTATTAGTGCCAAGTAATTTTAACTTAAAATATTATTATTCATATTTGTTCTCCTCAATTGTACTTTCTAAAGTTGTCTCTATCATTATATGATTTGAAATAATTAAGAAAATACAAGATTGGTTGTTACACAAGATTTGAATTCCTTTGAACAATTAAAAAATCACACAACTAAGCACTATATACGTATTACTTGCTACATGACGTTGTGGTCATTAGATACTACACTCACCACAACCGCTATTTTAATCATTGTGATACACACATGAATCTAAAAAGCATACATAAATGGGGAAACATTGCACGTCTAGTTGGTTGAAGGATGTGGCCATGTCCACTAGAAGTGAACTCTAATTTATTTTCTTAGTTTCTTCCTCCTAGAGGAATTACTGATAATGCAGAGCTTTATATATATATATATATATATATGGATCGAATGACTAATGTTTAAGCTTGTCTCGCTGTTGTTTCGATATTGGTTGGCTCAGAAAATTGTAACTTATGAAATGGTGGGTCAAAGGTACTTCTTTCAAAAAAAAGAAAAATAAAAGGAGGAAAAAATCAACTCAGGTATCATTATTTAATATTTTTTCATTAATGAGTGGACAACAAGTTTAAGAAAGACTTTTTTTGTAAAAATCACTTTGTACAATGATCAAATGACATCCTTTTTCTTATTTGAATCTTTTACGAAAAAACTAAGTTTAAATTTTAATTAAAAAATTTATGAAGAAAAATCATAAAATGATAGTAGGGTTGTTCTTTTTTTTTTTTTTTTGACGAAATCACCCATGTTGACGATATAATCCACTGTAAGTTGATGACGTTAACCACACTAATGATATCATGAACCATTGACAATATTAACAATTGAGGTATTTTGTATATAAAAAAAAAAAAAAAGATGTACAAACCATTGACTAGTAATTTCATTATTTTTCTTCATAAAATTATTTAATTAGAGTAAAGATTAATTATTTAATAAAAACCCCTTTTTATTTAAATATAGTAGCTCATTTTGATCAATCCACTGGATTTTAGACATTAAAGTACCATTGTATTTACCAAGAAAAACTAGCATGGATAGAATACTAAAACCAAGATCTAGTTTCCACTGAATGCTAGGATTTTGTGTGTGCGCGGGCGAATGCATGCTGCTAAGGGGTTGTTTTTTTTTTTTTTTTTTTTTAATGTGTGCGCGCGCGTACGTGGTTGTAGGCATGCTTGCATGCGTGTGTATATGTGTGTGTTTTAGCTTTACATGAAAAACTAACAGAATGGTAAAAGAATTTGGACCCTTTGATGGAAGGCCTCAATGAATTCATTTAGTCCAAGATTGTATATGGGCTAAGATTCACTACTATCAAAGTTAGCCGTAACATTAAATTAATCATATATAGAACTTATGAGATTAAACTAAAAGAAAAAGAAAGAAGTCAAATTACATTTTATGCACGACCAATTTAACATAGGACTATAGTAAAAATAGCTAAAGTTTGGCCTGGTGATAGCACAAAGGGGCACTTTGATTTTGAGCAGGTTGGATTTATAGATCGGTCTCAATGAAGGTGCCGTAGGGCTTTTGGAAAGTTCTCTTCAGTTTCCCACTTGTAAATGAGACAATAAGTGCAAACCAAACATCTTTAACGTACGTGTAAAAGGAGATGAGATCAAGTTGGTAATGATGTTTATTATTATATTCAACATCTTTGAGCAGCTTTGATACTTAATTGCTGTGAAACAGTTTCAAGATTCCTGATTTCAAAACTATGGATGGAACCATGTTTCCTATGATTCTCTTAGTAAGTTTCCAAGAAATTGTAATGCAAAAATACCCATATCCAATGATTCTCTTAGTAAGTTTCCAAGAAATTTGTAATGCAAAAATACCTATCTCCACCTGCTTGAATAAAAACAAAGACTAACTGCTGGGCATTGTCACGGTGACAAGGCCATGGACAGAACCATGCATGTTCCCATGATTCCCTGGGTATTGGTAAGTTGGCGTTTGGCAGTACCAAGGAAATTGCAAAACAAGAATTACCCACTTCACAAATCCATAATTGGTGCATTTCATAATGGATCTAGACCGTTGATGACAAATTCACTACTTGAACTCGCATCGGGGGTTTTGCACCACCTTCAATTCTACTAAAATCAGTGTGAATCTAAATGTTAGTATAAATCTTAAGCGTTGTGGAAGCTTTGATTGGTAGTGATGAGACCATTATAGACACAGATTGAATTGTGTAACGACTAGGATCGAGCCTATTTCTTTATCAAAATTCCTGACAAGAATTTGCTTGTTGGGGTTTTTTAACATGATATGATATCTTGTCCCCTTACATTTGAAATGTTATGATTAGTTCACTAGAATTCTAAATTTCAGCCACTTAAAATGTCTCAAATGACCTTTTAAAATTTCTAAAATCTCAAATTCTAAATGCATTTTGTTGGAAAATTTCAAGTGCTCAGCAATGAGAAGGGATTTGGAATTCCACCTCAAAGGGACAACTTTTCTAGAATTTGAAATTCTTTCAGACATGAATTCTTAGAAATCCGGTAGAGAAATAGGCCTTAAAGATTGTCTTACAAGAGAACGACGTTATCATATAGATCAATGGGCATGATCGGAGGGCTAGGATGAAAACCCTGATTGAGAAATGAGACAATGGATGCCCCTTTACAATTTCACTAGCAACGCATGCCTGAGCTAAGCCCAAGCTCAGAAATAAAAATACGTCCAATTTGTGGCTATTTTATGATATATTAATTGATGAGAAAATAAATATAAAACAAATAAATATACCATTTATTATGATTCGAAGCATGGCCCAGCCCGGCATTTATAAAAAGTAAATATTATTTTTTATATCTTATGTAAATTAATATCAATGTTTATGTATTTATTTTAGTAATTTCAACTTTATTTCAAGTTGAAAACCCTATAAGCCCATAAAGTCTCTTTTAGTTTATATAAGGAAATTTAAAAATATAAGATTAGGATGGGCATGTGGGCCAGCTCGTGGGTGGCATTACCTGGCTTAATTAGGGTACGGCACGGCACGGTTGGGCCAATCTGAAAGTGGGCCGTACTTTTTTTGACAAAAGTTCAAATCTTATCTTTATTTGAGAATTACTGGAAGTCTTTGTATCTTCTTGTAAGAATCATTTTTGTTTTTATATTTTCTTAAAAATAACTTTAAAACATTTCATTTTCCGCGGAATGGGCGAAAATCCCATTTGGACAATATATATGGTAATTTTGGACTTGAGTAGTTTGGATTTCACATGTATACATCAGGGATCAATAAAAAAGGTAAAAAGAAAAGGTCATTGATCAAGATTTGTCATTTATTTCTTTCCGAACTGAGAACTTGAGTGCCTTGCAATGTGAAATTGTATGTATATTAT
The DNA here is from genome assembly GCA_028538565.1 of Umbellularia californica. NCBI lineage: Eukaryota > Viridiplantae > Streptophyta > Magnoliopsida > Laurales > Lauraceae > Umbellularia > Umbellularia californica. The sequence continues at coordinate 34,217,519 of JAPQWN010000003.1, forward strand.
ATATCACTCGACACAGAATCTTTTAGTTACTATATGCAACTTTCTTAATCAATTGTAAGGTAATCCAAATATATTATGAATTCTATTTAAATGAATCTCTTTATAAGAAAAATCCCCACAAATAAGATGTATCTCTATTTTTTAAAAAGAAGATAAAAATAAAGTCAATATTAAAATCGAAATCAAACAATCAATTGCAAGATTGTATGCGGCCCTGTATTTAGGAATTAGAATATGAGGCCCACTTTAAAAAAGTTTATTGTATGTGGAGCCCGTATGTATAAATCACTATCAAGGATTAACTTTTAAAAATCACAAACATTAAGGATTTTCTAATCGTAATAGATATATTAAAATTCTAAATCCACCTAAAGAATACTCATTTTAACTTGGTTGAATAAAGTTCTTAAGCAAGGTGGATTTTTTTATTTGGACTCTTTAATCACCTATCCATAATAGATGTATATTAATTTGAATTCACGTAAAGAAGCTTAACAAAAGTGGACTTTGAATTGATTGATAGAACTTATCTCTTAAAATTGATTTGAGATCAATTTTTCAAATTGATTTGAGATTAGAGTCCAATTTTGCAATTGATTAGCAAATCGGACTCCAATTTCGAAATTGATGCCTACGTCTATAATATATAATAATTATCTAGATTAAAAGTCCACTAATAGTTCAAAAGTGTCTGTCCTACTTTTAATGGCCGTTTTGTCACTTTTGATAATCATAGCAGAAATAAGGAGAACATATAGATAGATCAAGCTTCTCTACTCTCTACAATCTGGGTGCCCTCTGGTTATACAGAGTGAAGCAAGTGAAGTTGATCCTATATAAACATCTCTTAGACCCCACATCCATGTTTATTCCCATCCAATATATGTTCCATTCATCCAATGGAATACTTGAACAAAAACTGGAGCTTTTACAAGGTTCTCTAGCACTCATTTTCTTTTTTTCTTTTTTTAGATTATTGCAAATGACAATAAATAATGAGCTAATTTATTGCAGTTGACTTGTTGGACTAAAGCCAATATGAGAGGAGTCAGAGTTTGTGAGCAATTTATATTTTTGGAAGTTGAGATCCACCTTTAGATTTAGGTGGTGCAGCACCCCTGTAGTTTTTGCCTTTGAAGCTAATTAGATGTGTGGCTTTAATTATCTCTTGACAGAACTAGCCCATCTGAATTTTTTTTTTTTTTTTTTTCCGTCTTTGGCTCATTGGCGAGGAATGAGTTCAAACCCCCACCAGGGATCGATCTCTAATGGGAGAGATGGGAGTGAGATTGCTTACCAACAGGCCATCTTTATATTTTCAACTAGCCCATCTGGTTAGTGCCATACATGTGTATGAGAAAGCATTGAGCTCGAATGCCATGTGAAAAGGAAAAGAAAACTTTTTTTTTTTTTTTGAGCTGGCGGCTTTCACTTCTATTTGTCTTGTATTTTATATTTGTTTCTAAGAGATGCAAAACTGGAACAAAGCATCCAGCACATTATCCCAAGCACTGAAATATCTTTTATTGATTCCTTAAAGATTGAGGCATAACTGGGCATCTGAAATTTTGTACTAACTTTCAGAATATCATCTCATCTCTCTTTTGTCAAAAGGCAAACTGAAATTAAATAACAAATTAGAAGGGATAAAAAAAAAAGGAAATTTAGTACCAACTAGGCTACTTATCATGTGCTCTTAGAATAAAAATCAGTTAATGTCACAAGTAACTCCCCACAATTAAGATGCCTCTCTCTCAACTTGAGCCTAGCTGAGCCACTTCATGGGCTGACCTTGAGCAAACTTAAGTTTTTTATTTTTGATGCGTGCGCTCAATGGCCGGGAATATAGAAGTAAACCTACCCCTCTAGGGATCGATCCGGTGTTTTGGGAGCGGGTGTTGCTCTATGACACCCTTGAGCAAACCTAAGTTGCTCAAGTTCTACTATTATCCTAAATGAGCTTGTCAAATGGGCTTGGCTTGCGCTTGAGCCTATAAAAAAAGAAGCTTGAGACCTATCCACATCTATTATTGTTAATGTACTTTGCTTTTCGTTCACTAGGCCTAATTAACTGTTTTAAAGGATAAAAGATGCTTTTTTCTAACAACAAACATGTACATTGTTTTATTTTGGTAAAAAAAAAATGTACAGTCTTTCTTTTTCTTTTTTTCTAATACGTATACTCACACTGCACAAGTCTCTATCTAACTCACCTATGGATCAATCTCTTGTATCTATGGATAGGGAGATGCTTCACCAATTGAACTGCACATTAGTTATTTCATACATTTGAAAGAAAAGCTCTCATAATCTTCTCAATAATTAATTTTCCGGTATGATTTTAATAGTCTCATGAGGTTTCCAAAATATGGTATAACTGAAAAAACCCTGAGACTATCAAAGTAGAGCTCACCACGAGCTTTTACTCTGTCAAATCTCGGCAATTAATATTTTGAAAGTAAATCAATGACATCAAGATTTTTGTCTAGAATGGTTTTTTTTTTTTATATCAGTTTTTAGAAGATCAAAATGGTTGAACATCACGAGAAAATCACAATAATGCCAGAAAAATGGAAAGAATTATAAAAATTTATACAATATTTTTCCAATATTGTTCTACATTCATTCTGGAATTATTTAGTATCCTAATCATTTGTATTTTGACTTATTTCCCATAATTTTCTTCAGATAGCACACCGATGAAAACCCAAATTTGAGAATGTTGACATGTTTTAAGAAAGAGATTTGCTGACAAAGGTGTAAAACCATCATTATACTTTTTGATTAAAAAAATCAATTACCTATTTTAACCAAAAACTTTAAATCCTGAGAAGATGATACTTGATACTTTCCTCTCTGCAGGAATTTTTGATATTCATGTCCGCTGGAATTTGTAGAATTTGAGATGGTGGAATTCTAAAAGGCTACTAATTTTGGTATTCCTGAATTTCCTATTTCTTTTTGGTCAAAATTCCTCCCTGAAAATCTCAGGCTATCTGTACCCCAAAAATTTCCTATTTCATATCTATTTTAATTTCTTCATCTCTCAGCCAACACAAGCCACAAATCAACCCAGCCATCCAATCAAATAGCCCCTGTCTCTTACCATCCGGTTCAGATCTCAGAGAACCCACTGTATCCATTCCATTAAGACCCTCAAACCCTTCTTTTTCCCATTCCAACAAAACCCTGTAGAAAAAAAATGCACGCAGCAGAATAAAAAGGAAAAAGAGAAAAATAAGCAAACATATGAAAGGAGGGTGGAGGAAGAAGATGACCGGACTTAATTTTGTTACAGTGGAATAGAGGAAAAGATGAAAATCAATCGTCTGGGGAGAGCCGGAGTTCCAACAAGCTTCTCGGAATGCTTGAATTTGTAAATGCTAAAGTCAAGGCTAGCATTTGAGAATTCCACTTTTTTTAAATTTCAAAATGATATTTGCCTCAATCATGCCATATGGACAAACTTTTTGTCTAGAATTTGGGACAAACTACCATGTGGCACAATCCTAGAGGTACTTTTTCCCTCTCTCTCAAAAGTTGAATGCATTGTTCACCTCTAAGATTATGCCACATGGTAGTTTGTCCATTTAGACTTTTTGTATTTGCCTCAAATGCTGAAAATATAAGAAAATGTACATAGAATTTCTGACTGAAATTTAGGAATTCACAGTCAACCTGATTTCCTATCAGAATTTCTTGGAGAGAAACAGGCTTTAATTTTCACCCTAGATCACGTTACACTTCCCCCGTCAGTATGACCCTGAAATAGAAACCTCTTTCCCATAAATTCCTAGAAGTTATACAAATTCGACATGTGAATACTTGTCAGGACTTTACATGTGTTCCTCTAGCTACCCTACAAATATTGGAAATTCCACCACGCAGGAGAATTTGTGGTGAGTGGAAATAGAATCCAAAATCATGGGTCCCAAAATATTCAAAGCCACCACCACCATATCATCTTTTATATTAAGAGAGACAGAGAATGGAGAATTGAGAGAGAGAAGGATAAGTGCATGAACATGACTTGTGACCACCATGGTATTGGAAGTAGCCCATGGTATGAGAGAGTAAAGTTGTTGTTAGTGATGTGATGGATGAATTTATGAACATGGGTGTCTTTGTTTAATCTAGAAAAGTGGGTAATTTATTAGTATTGCAGCACTTGTTTTGTTGCCTGAAGGAGAATGGTAGTTGGGTTGTGGCCCACCTAATTGAACATTGATGAGGTGATGATCCACTTGGAATGAAAAATGGTCCTAATAAATTGCAGATCATGAACAATCATCCAACATATTGCCATTGTACCCTTGCAATTTTCCCATTGAAAGGGATTGCTGCATCATGCCGTGCTTTGACTCACCAATTAAAAGAAAGAGAAAGAGACCCAACAATTAACATGTCATCCTTTGACTGGGTAATGAATGAGAGGGAGAGAGATTACCGGTTCATGTTGCAGGGACGACATGTAAATGACAATCAGAACATTTCAATGGAGGTTTCTCAGGTTTTGGAAGTGGATCCCTTGTTTGGTCCAAATAGGAAAACGGTTTTTGAGCCAACGAGGGCGTGTCATATGGGAAAGGTGTCACATCCCAACATAAAACAAAAACTTCCATCTCTAAAAACAAAAAGAACTCCTTTTCATGTGGCACCCCTTGATTTATACCCGGAAAAGAAGTACCTTGTGTTTGGAATTCAATGATGGACATAATCACGAGTGTCAAAACTAAAAAGGTATAAATTCCAATACAGGGTTAGTGGCCCTATGAGAGGGTTTTTCTTTTTGGAAAATTATTAGAGGTTTCAGATTCAATTTAGGTGGGCTCATTTTTATTTTGCTGTGTATTTAATAGCCTCAAAGATTCATGATAGTCAGCTACATAATTTTGTTTAGATTGTAAATTTTACTGTGGATATAATTATGGTGAGTCTATATATTTGGTTGGGTGACAATTAAAGGGCTGTGGTGGGATTTACCTGTTAGTGACCACAATGTGACATGTAAGCCCTGAATTCTACAATAAGCTTTTCGCAATAATAGCTTAGGGGTGGGAAAAAGCAGATTTGACCCCATCAAAAATAATTTTATGAGGAATCGTGGAAAAGTTAGTTTATTTTCCTCTTCTTGTTTTTTTTTTTTTTTTTTTTAAAAGGAAAAGAGGTGCACCAAACATGAAAATGTTAATATCATGGGAAACCGTTCTTAATTTTTAACCTTGTTACACGGAGAAGCGGCCACACAAACATCCCTTTGGTGTGATCTGCTTGGGAGGTAAAAGGGTATGGTGGATGAAAAGGTTAAGCTTGGACGAGGGATCCTCCAAATTTTAACTCAAAATGACATGAAATATTGGGATACAAGCGTCCAATATCAGATGATGATATAGACGAGTGAGATCTAATAGTGAGGAATCCGTAGTTAGTATTAATGGTGGAACCAAGTTGTTTTTTTGGTGGGGCGGGCTATATTGGTCCATTGAAAAAGTCAAAATCAACACCAAGTAGCAATGATCTTCACTTATTGCATAGTTTAAATACATGATTTTTTTATTTTTATGGGTGAGATCTAATGTAGATCCACCCCGGGTTAGTATGAAGGGGTGACGAGGAGTCCATATCGCACATCACACTTCCCTCTAGTGGAATGATTGGAACCCAGAATGGGACGCACCTAATGGAAACCCGAGCCACTTAACATAAATAGTGCCCACCTTGTTTATGGGATTTCCTCAAATCTTACTCCAAAATAATTTGGTCCCACCATAATATTGAAAAGATAATATGATTAATGAATATGTTTAATAATACATAAGATTGTACTAATTATGTTAACAAAGATTTACTAAATTTCAGGGTGGGATCAGCACATTTTGGAGTAAAGCGGCTTTTTTTCTTCTATCTTCTCTCTTTGGCAAAATCTTAATTGACAATGTGACATCTTTTGATCCATATTAACCATGAGATTTTTTTTTTTGCCTCTGGTAAGAATCATGGCCCATGGGAGAAACATTTTGGACAAAAATTCTCGCTCCATATATTCTCGTTGGGTGGGCCAGCCTGGGCCCAGCCCACTTTGGGCCAGGTTTGGGCTGGTGATTTTGTGCTTGGGAAAACCCTGGATCTAAGATCTGGACCCTTTAAAATTTGTTCTGGGCTTGAATTTTGTGGTAAAAGCCTAAGGCTGGTTGGCCCGGCCCGAATCAGTTGTGCTTCCAGTTTAGTGACTGATTTGCCCAAACAAGTAATTGAAGCCTCTATCGACCCACCTGATTGACTAAATGGGCAGGCTATGGCCAGACATGTTTGCAACAGGATGGGCTTGGGCTAGACAATTATGGCCCTTGTCCTTGTCAAGCTTGACTCAGATACAGGCATGTGTTTCTAAAGTTGGGCTAAGCTTGAATATGCCTCAGCCTGACCCGACCCAGCCCATGAATACGCCTATCCAAAGGTTACCCAATTTGACACTCATCCAACCTATACTCAAGGCCAATTAATCTTTTAAAAATAAAAATACAATTACAAAGCATTTGCACTTGAGACCCTAAAACCAAGGATTTGGATCATTTGATGAGGCTATTATCTTGGCAAAAATGTAATCAACAATGACATCTAACCATCTAATTTGGTGGCCCAATATTAGATGTTCTCAGTCATCCGGCTAATGTATTGTTGAGGCCATATGGAATTAATGGGCCTGTTGTATACTACCAGCCACATTGCAGGTAGGTGAGCTGATGAGCCAGTGGCTATGATCACTATGAAAACTTTTCATTGTCGACTTGACTTGCAAGATCACCGAGTCAAGCAACTCGCGAGTATGACCCAGTAATTTTTTCACTGGGTTTGGGGATGGGCTGTAGGATTGAGAGGCTACATGAACCCAAACCTGAACCTAGGACTAATGAAAATTTTCATATCCGTGCCCAGGCGTATTGCTGGACCCTATACAAACATGACCTATTGCTATGCAGAGGCGGACCCAAGATTTTTGTTTGAAGGGTGCGAACCTTAACAGGTAGTTTGGTTTTGGGGGAAAAACCATGGATTTTCATGTGAATTTTGAAGGTGTACCCACAATTTTTATTGGATTTTTTTAAAGCGCACCGTGGTTTAACAGGTGCAACCGCACTCGCATGGCTGTGCCTAGGTCTGCACCCGAGCCTGGGCTGAATCCACTAGAGTTGCATCATTCACTTTCAATTCATGTGTTTTCTTTATATATAAATTAATACTTAGTGGAGTTCTTAATCTTAATTTATTATTCAAATCAAATGAGACTTCACCTGGCATGAGCTGTATGCTGCTATTACTGCTTTAATAGATGTACTCAGGACAATCATCAAAGAAATTATCTATCCTATTACCTACTGAAGAATACAAATCTTGAAAATCAGGTATTGGACCTGGAATTTCAAAATCAAATACAGACAGAGGAGAAGACAGAAAGGAAAAAATCTCATCCTCTTTGATAATACTCCTCTTCCTCCTTTTACTTCTCTTCTTCTTAGGACATGGAGTCTGCATCAACAAACTCTCCAACAAATTATTCCTTCTATACCTCTCTACATTGGCCTCCAGTTTTTTGAATTTCAACCCAGAATTCTTAATAGGAATGCATATTTCTTGTATACAAATTCGGCGATACGGCCGACTAACATAGTCGTTGTCGTCGCTGGAAGACTCTGTGGCATCTGGGTCTCTAAATCTTACTCTTAGTATCCTATTCTTGGTGTCTTCTACTGGTTTAGCTGCTGCTGCTGCTTCTCTAACTTCATTTTCTGATATGTCAATGCGTATATTGTTCGCATTCCTCGTCTTGGGTAGGACTTCATCTTGATCTTCTTCCACAATCCTTTCGAGTTCTCTGCATTCTTTTCTCCTCTCAATGGTGGGTGAGGTCTTGTTCTGGATTTTTTCTTCTTCACGTTGATCTTCTTCCCTTACAACGTGTTTTGAGGCTTTGGATAGAATTCTTTTGATGGTATGATTTTCTAGTCTCGGAGGCGTCCTGGGTTGGGTCAGCGGGTCAGGTTCATAGTAGAGAAAACCCAAATTTTGATTAGGCTCTGTCCATCCCACCTCAAATTCTTCTTCTTCTTCTTCTCCTTCTGTATTATTTGAATATAAGTAGATGTCATGGTGCTTCTTTATCACATTTTCCCAGTCTTCATCTTCCTGGTGGGCCCCAAGAGATACTGGGTATTGAAAATCTGTCACAATAATACTAAGCAAAAATTAGGTCCATGTTAGTGTTTAAGATTTTCCACATTCAACAATTTGTGATACTGATGGAATAGAATTCCAAGCTCACAGAATTTTCAGACTCTTTGATGATCTGAAATATTGACAACATCCTAATTGCTATTATGTATGTTTGTTTGGATGGTGAGAATGTAAGACTGGGTGCGCAACTTGAGCAGGTCAAGATTACATGTGGGTAGCTGGGCACAAACTGGATGAAACCTAAACTGCAGGCTCAATTCCAAGCTGAATTCAAAAAAATCTGAGTACAAGCATGTTATTATAAACAGTGTATTGTTTATATATGTGCACTGCATTATTGTTTATGTGGGGATGTCTGTTATGGGGACCCCTTTTGAAGCAAGTGGGACACTTACAAATCAATCAATAACAATTATCTCATCTTTCATTTTCTCAAAGATGTTAGATTTAATATGGAACTAAACACAATAGGATTGGTAGTCATGTAGAATCTTGGCCCAAACCCAATATTGGCCTCCCACATGGATGACCAGGGATCGACCCAATGATAATTGCGGGTCAGGTTTTCCTGACCCATGATAACCTGTATGTATTACAGGTTGAGTTATGCGGGTCAAATGAAAATTGCGTTCGGATCGGGTTGCGGGTCGGATCAGATTTTGCCACCCCTTCTAATGTGGGGCATTCCTATACAAACTCACTTGGAATTCAAGATCCACCAGAATTCCTAAAACACCTCTTCATCTTCAGTTTTGTTCTTTGATGGAATTTCAAAACTAAAAAAACATCATCCCCATCTTCTCCCAAATCACCCAATCAATCTCCAAAATTCTAAACAAGAACCACCAGAAAAGCCCGTTTGGATCTTCGCGAAACCTGTTGAATTGCCTGAGCTACCAGTAAACTACACTTCTTTGGCTTTTTGCAGCAATGTAAATAGAATTACTAGTAGTTAGATTTAGATTACAGGTAATGAGGAACCAAAGAGGGCCAAGGAGGAAGTACAGTTATAGAGTGACCTTGTGATCAAGACCATTAATTGAATGGGGAGATGTGAATAAAAAGAATAACATTGTCACTCACCTTGAGATATAAATGGCATGAGTTGGTCTTGAAAGGAGTACATGAAGTTGGAAGAAACAAGGAATTTCTTAGGAGTCTCTCTGCTCTATTTGTCTTGAGTGATTACTCTTTCTTCTACTTATATAGAGAACAAGAAGATGACAAATATGGAAGAGTATCTGTACGTGGATTACGATGAGGAAAGTGATACGTGAAGGAAAGCGACTTCTAATCCCAGTATCTACAGTAATCTATGTTTTCGTACACTGTCTTTCCTAAATATACAGTAGCTTTGGGGGCAAGAAATTCCATATTTATCAACTTCTATTTTGGGCCATTAGGTGGGCCATGTTATGCAGAAAATACACCATATTTAGCAACTTCTATTTTGGGCCATTAGGTGGGCCATGTTATGCAGAAAATAGACAATTGGGACCTTGATTTTCCATAGTAAGGAATGACAAGACTTTAGAAACATGGAAGATCTGTGATGGCCATGATGCATTTTTAACAATCTATCAATTGTTGGGCTTGGGATGGATCCGTTTAATTGATGGGCCTGGCCTGGATTTGTTGAATTAAAGGGCCCTTGTGGATGGACTTTTGCCAAATTTATAAGTTAGATTCTAGATTTTTGCAAGGAAACCTAGGTTCATGAAGATTGCCCACTCAGTGTGCTTTTTGGGCCAAGGCCCAGCCACAATGGTGCCTATTAAAGAATCTGTTTTCATGGTCATGTTGGGACTGTTCAAGCTTGACTTAGCGCTGCCCTATTTAGTTATCCTTTGTTAAAAAAGGCCCACAACTAAGAGACTGGATCCCCTTTGTAGAAAGAGGGAGATATTGTTTCATTCAATCCACATTTGCCACTTATATAAAATCTTATTCTTGACTTTTTCATTCCAAAGAAGCAATTGAGAGGGTGCATTAGCTGACATAGGATTTTATATGTAGTGAATGTGGATTAGATGAAACAGTATCTCTTTGTTTCTATGAAATATGGGATCCGGACTCCATAACTAGGTCCATGACCCTAAAAGTTCCGTAAATGCCTAGCCTGATTGCAACATACATGTGCACCTTTCTGCTAAAAATCTCAAGCTAGCTTGGACCTGGGATTTTAAGTGACTGAGTAGAAAATAGTCCTAGGTACAGCCCAGGTTGGCGTGAGTTGAGCCCAACCCAGTAAAGCCCATGAAACTAGGCGTGGCAAATGGGTCAGGTTGGGCTAAATTGGCCAGACCCTTTTATTAAACAGGTGAGATGTTCTTAACCTGCACCTGCTACGGTTCAACCCAACCCACATTAACCCACATAACCATTGCGGGTTCGTGCGGGTCGGGTTAACCCACACAACTTGCACCCAAACCTAAATTTATTTACAATAATCCTATAAGGCTTTAACCATACCCAAAGTCTAAATTAGACACAAACCGATAAGTTAATTTATAAAAACGAGATAAGATCTAAATGAATAATTCTTAACTTTCTAAATCTTATTGGTGTAATTTAAAACCAATGTTGATAGGCAATATGGACAAGCATTGTTTTGGTTATGATAAGTCTGCTGTTAATTTGGTTCTTATAGGATCTTAAATCAGATTTAGGCGCAACTGATATTCGGTAAAAAATTGAGGTATGTGCCTGGGTCACGATGCTCTAATTCAACCGTCTCTCTATCTTATGCCCGCATAAGGATAAAACTAGTGTGAGAGGCCTGTGACTAGTGTGAGAGACTGGGTCTCGAGTTTTCTATCTTAGAAAAGCTTTTGGAGGAATGGGCCGAATGGTCATCCATTATAATATATTAAACTAAGAGATTTTTGGATTGAATTTTGACCGTCAATTACGATTTTAAATATTTTCAGTTTTTTCCATAGTTATCTCATACAAACTACCTTTGAAACCATCATTCCGTTCCCACTTTTTCACTTTTGAAACTTCTACATATCACCATTTCTATCCAAAACTCCATCATTCCCTTTCTTCTTCCGTTCTTCTCATTCCTTCTTGTCCCATAATAGTTACCTTTTATTCATTTACTTTCTTTCTATGATTTATGGCTATTTTTTATAATGCATAAATGCTGGTCATACCTGTGTTGAGCACGGGTTATTACACTAGTCTAATTTTAGACCAAAATAATGTGGGTTATCAATCATATGATTAGAATACGTGTGATAAGGATAGAAATATATTATTTAAGAGAGATTTTAGGAGATATGGTAAGGACGAAGTTGAAGTAAAATATGATTTGAAACAATATCTGTCATGAGGATAGAAAGATGTTATTTAAGAGAAAATTTAGGAGATATATAAGGAAGCGGTGGTTGTGCCACATGTCATCGCGAAACCCTAAGAGGAAGCGCCACGTGTCAGCTCTCTCACAAAGGGGCTGCTGCTTTAATATATATAATAAAATAATAGTGTGGAAACTAGCATGAACTCAACCACTACTTGATTATTCTATTTTTATCATATTTATTGTATTTTCTTTTTTCATATCCGCAATCCTCCTAAGAGAGAAGAGTATATAAAAATATTCTTAAGTAAGTTAACAAAGGGTTTATTTGAGAAAAAAGAAAGAGAAAAATTATTTATACAATGAGTCTAATATACATTTTTTAAATAGTGACTATAGAAATAGGATATAGCAAAACTAAAAAAATAAAATAAAGTTTACATAAAAATAAAAAATATTATATCAAAATAAAAAGATACACTGCATATAATTAAATATGGAGTATAAGTTTTAGCTGCAAGGAAAAGAAAACGGGTTATGCGGCCCATGTGGGTTAAAAGGATTGACCCTAAGTCGACCCGTTTAAACATGGGTTACAAAAGCTTGACTTGCGGCCGAACCATATATTATGCCGGTCGGATTGTGCGGGTCATATGTGGGTCGGGTCGGATTGGCTTTTGTTTACTCTAGGTTAAAGGCATTTTTTTAGAAGGAATTGAGCTTGTTAGAAATTTTTTAAAAGCTTGACTCTTTTTGCGGATATTCAAAAATGTTTCGCTGCCCTAAAAGAGTACCTTTTTATGTGGTTTGTAATTTTAAATTCTTGCATGATGAAATGTCACATCATGTTAGAAATTTACAACAAGCCCAACTCCTTGTCAGAACTGCCTTGAACCAAATAAGCTTATGAACTTTTAGAATTCTAGCATTCTAAATGCTAGAGTGGGAGTTAAGCATTTGGAGTTCTTGAAATTCTCTCATATAAGAATTCTTGCAATTCTTCCAACCAAACAGCTAGGAGGAGAAGAAGAAGAAGGGGAGAGAAAGGAACTGTACCTACGAAGAGCACAAATGGCTACACATTCTAACTCGTGCCAGAGACGAGCAAGGCGACAGGCGACTGCATGTTCAGGCTTCGGCAGCAGCAAGATATTGACGAGCGCTCTATTTGAGCTTCGGCCAGCGAAACTCACTGTCGAATGATGAAGGTACGTGAGAGGAGCTGCTGTCTCTCTCTACAAAAACCCTAATTACTCAAATACACCTTTCATTCTTTCTTTTTTTTTTTTTTTGATCGGTGATACACCTTTGTGCTCTTTCTTGGTTAAAGCACAAAAATACCCTCTCGAGATTTTACAATTAAACTTTATATTTATTTCAATTTATTTTAAGTTCGATGACTGTAATAAGACCCTTAGAATTTTTTTTTTGATAATGGAGAGTTTCCTAATCCTTTGAGTTAGAATAATTCAAACGGGTCCAGGAAAGAAAGCCGGATAAAATTCCCCTGTGACCTCAGTGTGGTAGTGTAGTTTCGAACACATAACCTCCAGGTGTAAACCGTTGTCCAGGCCAACTGAGTTACCCTTGAGGATTAATAATACCCTTGAAATTGGTCAAAGTTCATGTTGGTTTGTTTAGTTTATTCAATATTGATCATACCTTCTTAAGTTAATTAATAAATTAGGATTTATTAATACTTATTCTTTGTTATGCAATGTTTGATGTTTGAAGAAAGGGCAAAAAAAAAAAAAAAAAATTTCTGCTGTGACTCGATTTAATCTAATCTTGCAATTGAGAAAAAATCACATCTGTTGTACCAAAAAACAAAAAAAGAAAAAAAAGAAAATAAAATCTGGGTCTCGGGTTTTGACACCAAGCCTACAGGTCATGAGTGCCTAGCTTGAGCCTAGCACACTTGAAATGTCATGCTTGTGCTTGTCAGGCTAGACTGGGCTTTGGGCTTTCTCTTAATCCATGCCAAGCCCAAGTACTAAATGGGCCCAAATTTAATGTAGGCCCTAACCAAATAAAAACTGAAGGTCCAATCTACACTCAAAACGGGTTGGAATGGGCCTGGTTGAGCCTGTGCTTACTCGGCCAACTAGACACCTAATTTTCAAGATGCTGTAATACCCAGAAATCCGATTGAGGGCTAGAATATTTTTAAATACGATAATATTCAGGTGAGAACTAGTTCTCACATATTATATGAGAATTTTTTTTGTGGGACTCAACTGTGGGGCCCATTTGGGGATGCGACTAGGGGGATGGAAAGATTTATGTAAGACCACCTCAAGTATCAAGTTTGACTCCAAACCCATGTCCCTAATCCTTTCATCTGTGGCCCACAAGTTTAATTGCTTCATATTAAAAAAAATATTCAACTCTCGATCCAACGGTTCAGTCCATTCAAATGTATTTCAATCATTGGGATTAGTGACTATCAAGGGATTCCCCATTGCTAATTGGGTTTACTTGAATATTTCCCTAACATATATATTGTGGTTATATAAGTGATAGATATACATTGGTAGGATTATCAGATCATGCCAGGGAGATGGGACCCATGTCTTGATTTCTTTTCTTGGAGTTGTTCCCATGATGAAATTAAATTGACTCTAGTGCATGAAGCCCGATTGAAAGAGAACTGCCCGTACAACATGTCCTGAACAAGGAAGGTTTCTAACTTCTACTTCCAAGTCTATAAATATGTAGTGCTCGATGTGTTTGAAAGGAGAAAAACCCCTCACTGCCTCTTTTATTTCTTGATTTCCCTCCTCTGTCCCTCATTCTCCCACATCTCAGAAGCCCCAGTCATCTAGAAAAGGTGAGTGTTTATGTCAATCTACATGACTCTAATGTTGTTTATAGTGAATCAATGCCTAGTTCTGGTGATACTCTTATGAGTGAGTTATTGTTGCTAAATAGATTGAAGTTCCAGAGATTACATTATTGGTGGAGTTCAAAACCTTCTGTTTTTAATTACTTGGAATCTTTGTAATTCAGTATAATCATGTTGAGAGGAATGTTTTAAGAGACTGAATTCAACTAACTTGAATCAACCCAATATCTTCTAGAAACCCAGCCCAAACTGGGTTTGGTTGAGTTGCAGGGGACACCCACCAACCGATGGATGGGGACAGGGGACTAGGCTTATGGGCGTGACCCTAATAGCATTGAGTCCCACATGGACTGGGCCCACCATCCAACTGGCCCAAAACTAGCTCACATGGTGTTGGCTTTCTGCAAAATTTTCAATTAAGGACCTGCTATTTATTCCTATTTACATCTGAAATCTGTTTAAGTTGTTTTTCTTAATTCTTTTAGAGTCCCCTGGTAGTTAACCCTATACTTATAGCTGAATCTTTTATGAACTGTTGTTCACTTGAGTTTTAGCCTTCTGAGATTACAAATAGGCCCCTGTTATTCCTTATCATTATAACTGAACTGAAACTATTTTATTTGATTCCTTGTATCCTAAGTTTTCCTGAAATTACAGGTAAAAGGCCTGATAATCATTAATTATGCAGCTGAATTGGTTTCTATGAATACCCACATGGATGTTGATGATTCACACATGCTTATTTTGATATGGACAACCTATTCCTTGAGAAATTGTGACTGAAACATGTTTCTTATGAGTAGAAGAATCCATGCCTGTTGCTTTTGTGATGTAATATGATATCCTATGGGATTAGATGCATGAATCTGTTATTTTGTCAACTATGATAATTGCCTCCCACTATGAAAATTGAGGAGGTTAGTAAGACTTGTTTTGAATATAAAATTATGAGTGTGGATGAAAATGGAGAATGTTACACCTTGCTAAATGAGAAATTGGGAAGGACCTTGATGGTGTATTTGTACCTTGGAGGCTTGGACCCCTAGACTGCTCAGCATGGTATGGTGATGACGTCCGCCTACCATGGCCTATGATGTTCTGACTATTAGAAAATAGCGGGGCTACAAGATCACAATGACATTGTTTCTCATTCTTTTTTTCTATTTGCGATTTGTTTTGCATTTGCTTTTCTGAACTAATAATCTTGATCTTTGCAATGAAAATAGTTGTCATTGAACAATTACATGTTGTTTCTTGTTTTTCTTTATGTATGATTTGTTCTGCCTTTTCTTTTCTAAACTCATAATCTTTAATCTATTAATAGATCTTCTCTATAATGAAAATTAGATGCGACTGAATTTATTTTTTTAATATTCATTTGTTTCTCATAGCATTCTCTTTTATGTAGCTTTATGGCCTGCACAATGAATTTGCCCCTTCTAAAGATTACTACATCAGATGAAGAAGGATGTGCTTATTTAAGTGAGAAAATTCACAAGTTGACAACCGTTATCGAGGATCCATCTGGATTGTCATTCAGCACTGCTGAATGCGTTGATGCATATACGTATGTTTCCTTTTATTGATTTTCTATATTTGGCTTTACATTTTTCCTTTTCTTTTCTTTTTAAAATAAATATATCAAGATGCGATGAATGGTGACTGACATGAGTCATTCCTTTTATCTTATAAACAGATTAGTCTTCGATTTATGTACCAAGAGGGGCCCATATGAAGAAGTATCACAGCCAGTTTATGACCACTATAAGAAGTTATTGGAAGAATACATTGAATTGATTGTGAGAAAGCAAACTTCTTTTCTTCTTCTTTTTCTTCCAATTTTTATTTTTATTTTTTAAAATTTCTAATGACCTTCTAGTTCTATAATATTGGGTCTTAAGCGATTGTCAATTTTTTCCATCATATACCTGAATTTGCACGTCAAATATGAATGAGGATCCCCTTTGTTAATCTCAAGATAATGAACTTGACTAACAGGAGAGCGAGGTTATGATGAAAAATAGCTAATTTTTAAATGCAAAAAAGAAAAAAAAAAAAAAAAGGATAATCTACCACATATGCGTGTGAAGTGGTTTTTTCTCCCACTTCTAAAAGTCCTTTGGAATCCCCCTCCATAAACAGTCATGCTTCACCCAAAATTTACTACGACTGCAATATACCACACTGTTGGATTGATCAAATGTTAAAATGTTCAAATGTAAAAATGTGATTTGTTCTAGTGTAGTTGATCTTGGATTATAGATGTGATCAATCCAATGATGGTTCCCACTTTAACTGAATTGAATTTACTCTTATGGTTGCTATATATTCATGACTATTTGATGTGAGTGGCTTATAAAATAAATAGTGAGCCCAAAATGCAAGTTTCAAAAAGTATCGTCTACTTTTAAAAGTGGGAGCAATCTATATGGACTCACACAAACACAAGTATTGTTAGCTATGTGTTATTAACTTGTTTGTGTTCAGTTTTTGTCTTGATTCTTTCTTTTATTTCTAAATGCATTTTAATTTCTTACGATGTGGAATTAAATCATCTTTCACGTTTTTCCTTATTCATAAATTTTTATATCAGTAAGGAGAATGCTAGTCAATTTTGGAGCAGAATTTATCCATATCTTCTTATAGTAGGCACATCTTTCATGTTTCTTAAGTTTGTGTTATATTTCCTTTGCTATTATAATCAATTAAAAGTAATCAGAGGAAACTTTAGTATTTGCAATTCTTGTAAAGCTTGCTTGTTTAGGAGGCATGGTTCTGAACAATCTGAAATCAGGTGTGTACTGATGAACCATAGTTCATCACTGGCATGATGTGTGTCATAGGTTGAGGAATCTTGGAAGGCTATTCTTATTTTCATCACATAAACAATTCTAGCGAGATTTGCCCTTGCTGAAAGTGCGCACGTGTGTGTGTGAAAGCAATTATATGTATGCATGTGTTTGTACTAATTCATAGAAAGATGTGAACTAATTCATAGCAATTTTTTCCTGCATTGTGTTTATTCGGTGTCACAATGCATTTCTCTCTCAAATTGTGTTATCATCATCATCATCAAAGCCTTTTCCCAACTATGTTGGGGCCGGCTACATGAATTCTGTTTCTCCATTCTGATTAATCTTGTGCCAAATCATCAGATAAGTTGCACTTCTTCAAATTTATATTTACTACCTCTATCCACGTTCTCTTCGGTCTACCCTTCCTCTTGGTGGACCATCAACCTACATAACCAGACTTTTCCTTACCGGCGCCCTTGTTGGCTTGCGTTGGACATATCCAAACCATCTTTAAATGGTTTCTCTAATCTTATCCCCTATTGATGCTACCCCTAAATGCGCGCTTGAAAGAGCTCGTTTCTAGTTTTATCATTCCTAGTTTTACCATACATCCATCTCAACATTCTCATCTTTGCTACATCCATTTTGTGCATATGTTACTTCTTGATTGACAGACATTCTACTTCATAGGTCATAGCTAGTTTAATTGCTCTCCTGTAAAATTTTTCCTTCAATCTTGTTGGCATTCATCGTCATAAAGCACTTCAGAAGTAAGTGTCCACTTCAACCATCCCGCTTCTATCCTATGCTCGATATCTTCATCAATCTCCATGTCCTTACTGATTTTCGAGCCAAGGTAATGGAATGAATCTCTTTGTTGTATCTCTTGGGCTTCAATTCTCACAATAGTTTCAGCCTTTTGTGTATGCTCACTGAAGTTGCGATCCATATATTGTCTTTGTATGACATATTTTAAAGCCTCTGGATTCTAAAGCCCCCGACTCTCTCTCTCAAGTTTTGCATTCACACCGACTCTTAGTTTATCTACAAACACTAAATCATCTGCAAACAACATATACCAATGCACCTCCTCTTGAATATGAGCAGTTAACTAATCCATAATCAATGCAAAGAGATAAGGGCTTAGGGTTGACCCCTAATGCAAACCTATGGTTATTGGGAACTCACATGTCTCTCCACGGATATTTCTCATACTCCCTACTGCTCCTTCATTTATGTCTTTAGAAATTTCAATATAACCTCTTTGAACATTTCTTTTGTTTAAAACCCACCAAATTAAATCTCTAGTATGTAGGTACCATGTCATAAGCTTTTTCTAGATCGATGAAGATCGTATGCAAATTTTTCCTTTTTGCACGATATTTTTGCACTGATTGCTCAAGTTAGATGGTAGCCTTCGGTTTGATAAATTGATGAATGATGTTAATATATGAGCATATCTTTTGGTTCCCTTCTTATACTTGTTTTGTCACTTTTAGGTATTTCCATCATTGAAGAAGGAGGATGGGGTGTTGTTCCTTAGAGAGTTTGTGAGGAGACGGGTTAATTACAATGTTATGGTCAGATGGCTTTTACGTATCTTTGAGTATATCGATCGCCACTTTGTCCCTAGGAACAAGATTCCTACACTGCAGGAAGTGGCTTCAACACTCTTCTATGACAAGGTAAGTAATGTAATGTGTTGTAGTTCTCCTTAATGATTGGAATTTCCCATTTCATTTTTTTGTGCAATCATGTTTGACTTGTACATGTTATTAGCATCCGAGATTTTTTTAATATAATCACATGCTGTCATATATTCAACAATGATAATCACTTCAGTTCAATTTGTAGTTTCTAATTTTGCTGGATTTCCAGGTCTTCGATGAATTCAAATGTAAAGCCAAAGATGTGGTTATCACTTTGGTGAGTACCAACTCCATCTAGTTTGGAAATGTATCTGAGACAAATTCGAAATAGCTAATAAAGAACTCCTTTTGTCCTGTACTTCCAGATTGCACAAGAGCGCGAAGGGGAGCAGATTGATCATGGATTAATAAAGCAAGTTCTGACTATCTTCCTAGAAGTTGTGGGGGTCAATAATATGAAACCATATGAAGATGACTTTGAGGCTCACTTGCTTGAAAATATAACTTCTTACTATTCTAAGAAGGCTTCAAATCATATTTTTATAGATTCTTGTCCGAAATACATGTTGATGGTTAGTCCCTTCTTTAAACTCACTGTTTTCATGAAAAGAATTAATGTCGACCAGTCAATGAAATTATGTTGAATTTCTCCCTATGGTATCTTGTAGGCAGAAGAGTGCCTGAAAGGTGAGAAAAGCAGGGCTTCTCATTATCTACATTCAAGCAGCATAGACAAGTTGTTGGAGGTATTCTACATAAATATCTTTTTAAAACTTTCATCCTTTTAGTTTGAAATTTATTCTTCTAATCTATTTCATGGAACCAAATTTTTTGTGTTTCTAATCTTATTATTATCAAATTCTTGTAACAGAAAATTCAACATGAATTACTGCTTGTGAAAGTGAATCAACTGCTTGAAAAGCAACAGTCTGGATTACATGTAATGCTACAAGATGGCAAGGTATGCAATGATATGATATTTCTTTCACTATCCTCTAGATCCTTATAATTAAGCATTTTGAAAGGTCCAATGCCACAAAATTCAAATGATTTTAGTAGTTTAACAGAACATATAGTTAGATGTTTCACCAGTATGAAGCCCATGCATGAACAATCACATTAGGTTGTTTACTTTATGTTTTTTTCCCTCCTAGTCAATATTGGTAATCGGCACAATTTGGTTTGGACTAGTAGAAAACATAAAATGTATATATTTTCCTTGTTAGTGTTTTTTTTTTTTTTTCAAGCTCCAAAATATTGTGTGATGATATATGTTATTGAAAAACTCCTCAAATGGAGATGTCAAGGGTTGCCAGCTACACCTTAAGTGGCACATTCTAATTAGAATTTTTAAGATTGTGTTATGGACCTAACCAATATGCCAAAAGCCCTAGGACTGATGGAACGTGTTAAACTAAGTCTTACAACTATTTAGGACCGTAACAGACCACCACGCTTCGGCAACCGACATCCTCGGCAGCTCTCATTTGGGTGGCAGGTAGCCCCTTTCCCCTCTTGGGACGACTCACACTCTACTCCAGATAGCTCTCTCCGTAGCGGCTTTCACTCTGGCAGTAGGTAGCCCTTTTCTCCATATTTTTTTAGACAGCTCTCACTCTACTCCAGGTAGCCCTTTTCGTGACTCGAACTTGGGATGTGGAGGTTGGCTCCGATACCTAATGTTATGGACTTAAGCAATAAGCCAAAAGCCCTAGGACTGATGGAACGCGTTAAATTAAATCTTACAACTATTTAGGACCGTAAAGATTGATTGATGAAAAATCCGGAAGAGCTAGAAAAAGATAAGAAAGAGACGAGAGAAAAGAAGAAATATAGGAAGAAAGAAAAGCATGACTTTTTGAGGATTGAAAAAAAAAAGTCTCTGTATTATGAAATTAAAAAATGAATCTCAATATATGGTTTTTACTTTGATGTTGCCTTAGGTGGAGCATCTTGAAAGGATGTTTAATATCTTCTCTACCATAACTGAAGGCTTGGACCCAGTTGCAATGCTATTTGAAAAGGTAGGAATGAATTTTACTAAAACAATTGAGTAGAAGTAAATATTATCTCTAAGTTTATATTCTAATAAGCATTCCATTTGATGCAGCATGTTACAAAAGTTGGTATGGCCTTGGTTAAAGAAGTAGAAAATGCAACAAGTGATGAACAGGTTTGCATTTAATATTGCATGTGTTTTCAACGGGGGTTTCTTTTTATCTCATGTCATTTTTTTGACATTGTGAACTGGAAGTGGCGGATAGTATCTTGAAGGCTTCAATCAAGTTTTTCCAGTAATTAGAAACATTTCATTGGATTTTCTATAAAAGATGCTTGGTTGAGACACTGCACTTTTGTGACGAGAGAGGGCCATTAGAGCATGTGTGACTGTAGGACCTATTTCTGTCTCCAAGTGATCTGATGCGTGGTACACATCTGTATAACTAACAATCTAGTTTTTTTTTTGTAAAAGATTGGTCATCACTTAGTGCGGTCCCGCCAAAGCAGGGGTCCTGGGAGGGTCCAGACTGGAGATAGACCTAACCTTTGGTAATTTTCCACAAAGTGGCTGCTGACAGGTCTCGAACCTGTGTTATCAGGCACCCGAGACTTTTACCATTGCACCAAAGCAATGACCCTTATTTTTTGTGTGTAAAAGATTAAATCATTTTATTTCTTTCGTCCTGAGTGGTGTAGTGTTGTGCCTTCCTCACAGATATTAGTGTGGTTATGGTATGGGACTTTCATCTTTGGTGCTCAGAGAAATAATTCAACTTTGAATCCTACTTAAGTTTACCGCATGCCACTTTTCCCCACAATTATGTTGTCAGGACAGTTATTACCTGTCCAGAGCGTTATTTATCTATGAAACTTATTCTTTCTTTTTCTGACTTAAATTCTTGTACTGTGGGTGGTCGGTTTTTGGTTTATGCTAGTTCATCTATTCCTTTTGTATTGTACTTTATTTGTGCTTGTTGGGTTGCTACTTTCCACTGCATCTTATGGCAGCAGCTACCTCTATTGATCTGCTGCATCACTTCTAGTTGGAATTTCATTCCTGTCTAGTTTCAAGTGTCCTTCTATGTTAGTGCAGTTGCTACTTGATAGTGAATGTTGCAAATCTTTATGTTTTTTACTTTTTCATAGGTTGAGAACATGGACACTATGAATTTGTTAGACAAGTAACACTTAAGGAAAATCTAGTAAAGTTCTGCTTTTGCTATTTTAAACCTAACCCACCCAGGGGATCAAACCCTGGGTGGTATGGTGAGGCAGGATTTCTATCCACAGAGACATCCCTATATTCTCTGAATTCCCTTGTATTTACTTATCATTTTATGCTGCGTTTGGATGCATTCTAGAACTTTTAGGGGAACTTACAACACTTTTTGATGATCTCCAGGGTTTTATAAGGAAAGTTATTAAACTAAACGACAAGTATACAGGATATGTCAAGAACTGCTTTATGGACCATGCTCTTTTAGCCAAGGTTTGTATTTCTAGCATTTTGTTTCATTTTTTGGCTTCAGAAGTTGTTTCATGCCTTTTTCTTTTCTTTATACTGATATTCTTTGGACTTGTTTTCAAGGCACTCAAACAAGCTTTTGAGATTTTTTGCAACAAGAGCATTGCTGGCATCTCCATGCCAGAGTTACTTGCGACTTCATGTGACAACATATTGAAGAAAGGTGGTGGATATGAGAAACTACGTGATGGTGACATGGAGGAGATGCTTGAGAAGGTGATTCCAAATTTAACGACTTATTATTTTTATAATCTTGCTTCGCTACCATTCAAATGATGATGATCTCACTTCTATTTGATCCTTTTTGAACCTTTACATGTTACAGGTAGTGATGTTGCTGACCTACGTCAATCAAAAAGATCTCTTTGGCGAGTTTTACAGGTAAAAATTTCTGATCATTGTACTTAATGTTTTTTAAGTGAAAATGGTGGTGTTGGAGAATAATGAACCTTGATGTATGAATGTATGATGTGTATGGTGAATTAAGTTTAATCAGGTAAGAACTTCCCTTCTTTCACCAACATGACCTGCCTGTGATCAATTCATCTGTTCACTCACTACCCACTCCGACATGATTTGGCTCTTTGCCTAATTTGCCACATCTAGACTAAATTCACCATTAGATTGAATATTGATAAAGATGCAATTTATGAAACCATTAAAGTTTAATGTTGATTATACCTAATCAATAAACTTGAATGCCGATTATAGCTAATCAAGGATTAGGATAATTTGATTGAATTGTCACGCCCCCAGAATCTGGACGGATCCTAAAGGCATCCTTAGGGCGTGAGAATCGGGACCAATTAAAAATTTTCCTTTAAATGCATTTGTGACCGCAATTTCGGGTGGATCGAAGTTCGCAGTGAGGTTATGAGTGATGATTAGTCACCATAAACAAATTCATACAATCTGTACAGATGGTAAAGCAACATGGCAAATCATAATATCAGAGCTGGTATAAGTCACAAAAAGACATTTACTTTAAGTTTAATTACAGAATGAGTGAGAGTCCCAGTAAAAGTCCAATACTATAAACGGTGGCTTGCAAAAGATGCATCTATACTCAAAATAGCAGGGATGAGATGTGACACACTCAAGTGCTAGCCCAACGACATCACACCATGTCATCTGCACTCCACTCCTAAACAGAGGTTGAGGTTTCCCCTCAACTTTTTTGTTTCTTCAATTTAAGAAGAGCAATTTTTTAAATTGATAAGAGAATTTTCGTATTTTGCCGCTTTTGCTCCTCAACATTCTTAGCCCTTTTAAGAGAAAGAATTTTAAAAAGTAATAAGGGCGTTTTTGTCTCTATATCTTCCAAAACACGAGAACAGTTTCATATCCCTTATCTTTCTCCTGGAAATTTTCTTACTTATTAACTATATGGCCTTTCAAATGGAGAATGTATTTTTCATGCAACCCCTCTTTTCTCCTCTTGCCATTCCTTTTTCACACATGAGTTCTTCTTTAGGTTCTTAGGTAAGACCTGCTTAGAAAAAGTGAAAATAGACTTAGAATGTGGATCCTTTAGGGCTGATTCTCATGAATTTCTTTTTCGTTTTTTATGAATTCCTTTGACAACAAAAGAAATTCCTTGTTTTCTAAAAAAATCTAACTGAATATGATCCATGCCCAACATCATCTTGGTATATATATATATGAAAATCTTAAACTATTTATAATATTTTATTTGAGTGTTTTAAAGTTACCAATATTTCATTTGAGTGGAATTTGATGAGGGCTATTTAAGGAGGTCGTTTAATGATTTAGGTGTTTTACAAAGGGGCCTATTGTGATTGAGCTTTTCTATCCTTGTTTATTTTCTCTTAAGTTTTTTCTATCTCTACTATCTAGATTACATCAGTGGACCTTTAATTTATTAGTGGGCCACAAAACAATTGCCCTCATTTTTTTGAAAAATCTCACTCCAAAACAATATAGGCCCACTACCAAATTGATCTGTATAAAGTATTTATATCTTTTCAAAAATTCTATCTAAGTGTTTTGGTTATCATTCTATTTGTGGACTATTAATTTGATATCTTATAGAGATTATATAGGGAACGGACTTTTTTTTTTTGGATGATTTAGACTTTTCGTAAGTAGGCCCCATGATGTATTGGTTGATCAAACCTTTCCCCCTCTGAAAGAAAATCCTGCCTCCGCCACTGCTCATAAATCCCCTCCTCTGTTGGGCCCTTTGAGGCCACCCCAGCTTCCCACTCAATGGGGCTCCTATACCTAGGCACTAAATTTAGCATCATCAGATTACCTTATGGTAATCTGACAGGTAAATACATTTAAATAAACATATATTATGCATAAAAACTGAATAGAGACAATCATAGATCATGTGAGTGACAATAAACGAAATCTAAGCATAACGTATTAATAAATAACAAATCATATGAATCATACAAAGACCGAATCCCTAGCTACACACTCTAACAACCTGACACTCCACATACGCTATCAAAATGAAACCCAAGCGAACTCGGTAACCCAGACGAAGCTTATAAAACAAATGCAACCCAGGCGAACCCGGTAACCCAGACAAGGCTGGTAAAACAAATGCTACCCAGGTGAACACAGTTAGCACAGCTACACATGACGTCACGTGATACGTGCTGGCTCGATGGCGTACGTCCACCTCCCAATTTGCAAACGGTACATATGCATGCGTAACCCAGCTCACAGGAAGACGCCCTAAACTGTGGCAAGCTAAATTGACCTAGTGGTGCCTGACAAGGATCAAATATCATACACACATGGACATGGGGCCTGGCTTGCATCTCATTGGGTATCGCCACCAAACATACAATCAGAGCAAAACAAAGGGGGACTACTCTACACGCGTGTTTCATCCAAACATATCCATGGTTTTTTTTGGATACCCGTCCGCTAGCCTAGGTCACGTCCTAACGGATCACACTCTACTACGCATCCTCATAGTACGACAACCCATCTTAATCCATGTTGTGTCTGTTGCACATAAGCAAACGCTAAAAGACCGACGAACAAAGTGGATACATGCACATGTCATATAATGTACGAAAATACTAACCTGTTACTAACCTATCCGGAATGCATGATTAATGGATCAGAAGGGGAAGACATTAAACCAACCTAAGGATAGGGTTGTCCAACAAATGTTAGGCCCACGTTGTCTAACACAATGGTTACACGGGCCCAGGATGTTGAGTATAATCATTTGGTGCTTCTGATGGTTGTGGCATTCCGGAATCCTGCTACGCCATCCATAGTTCGATGTGGTCTTCACATATGTAACCAAACAACTTGTAAGGAGATATCAAACTCATACATCCCCTTACTATCGGTCCAACTCTTATTTATCAATTACCTAAGGTGGGGGTCATGGGTCTAGGGGTAAGGGTCCCAAATTCCCTAAATTTCAGAATCTGAGAAAGTGTGCCACGGTCGATAGTGGGGTCTCCACAACAAGCTCTTGGCTAACCGTGAGGTCCTCACTGTGAGCTCCATGGCGGATCATGAAATCACTGACCGTCATTTCCTGCCAGTAAAACGTCTCAGGATCTACAGTGACCCTCAGACATAGGGGTTTCACGGTCCATTGCTCCTACACAAGTTCAACTGGCGATGAGCCCGCAGTTGATTGTGGAACACACCTTGGTCGACCGTGGAACTCAGTTACTTGAACCTGAAGAGGGTTTGGGGTGAGATTCAAGGGAGCATTCTCCCTTAACTCCATTGGGGTTTCTAACACAACCTAGGGCAGTCCAAGGCTTCCATTTAATCCATCATTTCACCATTTTAAGGGCTATTAAACAAATTTCCATTAAATCACCTAAACATCTCACCTACCAACCATAACCACACATTGAGCTTCAAAGGGGTTATCTAGATGAATGATTACATGAACGTTCGAAACATAA
The DNA here is from genome assembly GCA_028538565.1 of Umbellularia californica. Classification (NCBI taxonomy): domain Eukaryota; kingdom Viridiplantae; phylum Streptophyta; class Magnoliopsida; order Laurales; family Lauraceae; genus Umbellularia; species Umbellularia californica. The sequence goes on from JAPQWN010000003.1 coordinate 34,243,787, forward strand.
GAATCATGTTATTGACATTTATTTACTTGCCTTTGCTAGATTTGCACAAAAACCCTCTTTTGGTTCTTAGGGTCTACAAGATCTTGCTCTCCATCACATCCCACTCTAATCCAAGGTTACAACTGACCTTCCTACATGCCAAGGAAGGGAAAAACATCACCAAACCATGAATGCATGATCCTAGCATGAATAATGAACTCCACATGAAGATTGGGGAAGATTGGCTTACCTAGAAAGTGAAAAGGGAATTAGAAGATAATGGGGAATATGAAGATGAAGGCTTGGGGGCTTGGAAGAAGCTTGCCTTGGCTTGGAAATCTTTGGGAGATTGATGCTTGGGGAGGGGGAGGTGGAGAGGAAGTAGAGAGAATGGAGAGGGAGATGGGAGAGGGAAGGTGAAGGGGAAAGTTGAGGGGCTTGGGCTTGTGTAGAGAAATTTTAGGATATTTACAAATAAGGGCTTAGTTTCTTGTACAGAAAGTTTTAGGGAACTACAAATAAGGACTTGGGAACTATCTGAAAATGGCTCCTAAGCTCGATTAATTAACCCTAATCCTAATTAATTACGCTAAGCCCCTAATTAAGGCCAGGGGCCTTACATATACTTTTACTTTGCCTGGCCAATCTACAATTGGAACTTTTATCTTGCCTACCCCTGTGACTGTCATGCTTCTGGATGAGTCCCACATGCTTACCTAGCTTAAATAAGCACAGTGGATGATAGCTGTCATTGCTTACAAACAACCTATGCATTTTTTATTTTTAAAAATGCCCACCTCCTGTGGAGTCCATTGGATGCTTGACAATCAAGGGAGGTTTGTAGGTATTGGCAGAGAACATCTTCAGGTGGTATTAACTAATGCTCCTCTTGACAAAGTGTGATGACAACCATATCTTAAACAGTTCTTAACTGTTGGATGAAATGTAACTGAATCTGTGCGGTCATAGGTTCTGTTCTGTGACAGAGTCAGTAAAGTCACTGTAACAGGTTTACCACCTGATATCTATATATATATGGAGTCCTCATGGATTGTGTGTTACGAAAGAGAATTCTAATAGAAATCATTCTGTGAAATTACTCTGTTTTCATTGAGTTGACCAAGATTGTGGGGGAATGTATTACTAGATTTTTTATTTGGACATTTCGGACAACTGCATGAAGTTCCATATCAATCTGACTTATTTTTGCCTACAAGTCTCATAGATTCCTATTTACTAAATCAAATAACTGTCTTGAAATAATTGCAGGAAAAAGCTTGCTTCCAGGCTTTTGTTTGATGGAAGAGCTGGTGATGACCATGAAATGTTCATTTTATCAAAGCTAAAGCAGCAATGGGGTTCCGAATTTACATTTAAGATGGAAGGAATGGTCAGTTTTACACAAAGGACTCATTCAGATTAGTTGCATTTTGTTTCTTCTCCTCCTAAAGTAATTATTGATTTTGACCTTTTATATTCATTTTGAATACAGGTGACGGATTCTAGATTGGCAAGGGAGAGTCAAAAGAACTTTGAGAACTATCTAGTGGAAAACCTACCTGGGAAATCACAAATTAGCATGAAAGCCACTGTCCTTACAAGAGCATTCTGGCCTACCTACAAGCCATCTGATCTCCACATTCCTGCAGAGATGGCAAGGACCATCTTATATTATCACTTGTTTTTTGCAACTCAGCTCTTTTCTTGTAACTGCTAATGTTTCTTATATACTTGTTATCTTTACAGAGAAACAGTATCGAGGTATTCACCAAGTTTTATGAATCAAAGAATCACCGGAAGCTGACATGGATCTTTTCTTTGGGTACTTGTAAAATGGTTGGCAGGTTTAGATCAAAAGCCATTAGACTGAGAGTCACAACTAGTCAGGTAAGTTATCCAAGTGTCTATTTCATGCCTGGTGTATGCTTCATAACAATTGGCAGAATGTTTCACTGAAATGCTGTCTTAAATTGTCGACAGGCAATAGCGTTGCTACTCTTCAATACTTCAGATAGACTAGGTTACCAAGACATCAAGTCACATTTAAACTTGACTGATGAAGACGTGACTGGATTGCTGCATTCTTTGTCTTGTGCCAACTACAAGATTCTTAATAAGGAACCCAATACTGAGAACATCTCTTCAACTGACATCTTTTCATTCAATGCCATGTTCACGAGCAGGATGAGGAAAATTGAGGTTGTCATTTCCGCACCCCTAAATTTCACACTTCTGTTTTCCTTTTATACTCTTTTAAGGCACCGCATTGAAGTTATTTTACTTAATCTATGTTACACTATTGAAGTTCAAATATTTGAAACTGTCATCTGAGTCTGATAATATCGAGATTTTATGGATCAATCTACTTGCTTTTGGAAATGTAGATCCCTCTCCCTCTTGTGGAGGAGAAGAAGGAGGTGTTAGAAGATGTCAATAAGGATAGGCGGTATACAATTGATGCATCCCTTGTGCGTATCATGAAGAGCCAAAAAACTTTGGATTACCAACAGCTTGTGATGGAATGTGAGGAGCTGCTTAACAGAAGGTTTAAGGTAAAATGATATCCTCCTTGACAATTCAAATGGAGTGTGTGTGTGTGTGTGTGTGGTTGCGCCCTAGTGGGCACACCTTATGATCCATCCGAGTAGACCATAAAATAGGGGACCCTGATAGTCACTTATCCCAAGTTTGGCGCCCATCCGAAAGGACTGGATTGTTGAATGGACTGTGCACTCGTTTGGACCATATAACGGGGGAAAACCTCTTGTTGGATTTAGACTGTGCACCCGTTGAATCCACTGTGCACCTCTTATTAAATGCAAGGAAAAACCTCTACCGAGCACTGGTGCTCACGTTATTGTGAGCAACGCACCTATTGGGCCCACCTTATATCCATCCAAGTGGACCATACAACAGGGACCCCCTGATAGTTACAAATCCTAAGCTGGCACCCATCGGAGAGGATTTGGACCGTTGAATCAACCGTTCACTCATTTTGATGGTGAAAACTTGGTGGGGGTTGGGGGGATCAACTTTACATGGACTGGTGCTCATCATAAGGTGAGCACCGGTGCTCAGAAAAGGGGAGCTGCATCTTCATGGAATCATGGAACTCGATATATATATATTTTTATTCCAATTCAATATACTGAACCCATTGAGCTTTGGACTCTGTTTAATTTGCAGCCGGATCTCAGGGCTATCAAGAAACGGATTGAAACACTGATTGAGCGGGAATTCCTAGCGAGGGATGGGGATGATCCTAAGACTATTGTTTATGTGTCTTAAAATTTTCATCATGACCACCAGCAAAGAGCTAACGAAAAGTTACAAAGAGTCAAGCTTCTTGTTGTAATGCACAAAAGTTGAAAATTTTCTGTTTTCTTTTGGTAGTGAAATTTTGCGGCAAAGTTGTAAATTTGAGATGAGATGAACAATAGCTAACCATATATTGATTATTTTTTGTAACCATATATAGAGTTGTTTTTTGGTACAACCATAAAATGAGTTAATATTATTGTTTTTCACTGCATTTTTTTACTAGTGTTTTGGAAATTAACATTGCGATCTTGCAGTCCACTTTGGCCTAAATAGGGTTTGATTAGATAAGTAGAACTGAGATCATAATCATCATCATCATCAAAGTGTCCCAACATAAGTATTAATGAGATATCATCATCAATTTAGGCTCATCCTATCTACAACAAGAGTTGGCTTTGTCAGGTTGGACTTTACTAATAGTTGAACTTTTAATATGGTTTGGCAAGTTCCATCTTTTTACAGCCAATTTATTGGGTACTTCTTTATCTGCGTTTAGGATCAAAGAAAAACATATGGGGAAGAAAGAACTAGGTACTTGGGTAATCTGACTGTAACATACTTGGTATCTGGGGGTGGGCTTGTTAGACATGAGTGGTCCTCATGACCACATGTACAACACTGTTGGGACCCACGGTTTGAGCCCACTAATTTAAGTTACTTTCCCCTTTTGGTTTTTGGTTTTACTAAGTTTATTTTGGATTCAATTTTTAGTAAGCCCAAATCAGATATGACTCTTGTTGGCTAATTTGAGGGAATTAAGGAAACTTATTTTTATTAGATTTCTTTGATGGTAAGAAATCTCTCTGAGGCTTATTTATATATATGGTTTTCCGGTCCTCTCTCTTAACCTACAAGAACTGAAATGCAGAGCATTTCCTGGATTCAAGATTGGCCATGTCCTCTGCTGCTCCCCACCGTCCTCCCCCTTCTTCTCTCCCACCCCTTCTAAGCCCGCCACCTCCTCCACCACTCAAGCCCCTGCCACCTCCTCCACCCCTGCCACCACCCTTTCCCAAACCTCCCATTAAGCCACCAACTAACCCTCCTTCACCACCCAACAAACACCTGCATTGTAACCTTCACCCCCCATCTTCATTAGAGCTTCAAGCTTCCTCTATCCCAGCCCTCATCCCTCAACCTCAAACCTTTGCTACCACATATAAGATTCCCTCATCCCTACCCCCCTGTTTTCCTACCTACTCGCCATTCATCCATCCCTCTTCACATTTTCAAATCCCTAGCTCTCCCGCCCTCAACCCCTCACTGTCCTACCACACACAAACTCCCGTAGCAATCCCTTGTTCAGCCCAACCTGGCCACCATCCTCAACCAACCAGCCTGCTGCCTCAGGACCTCTCAGCCTTCCCTCCCCTCCCCACTTTAGATCCTTCCAAGCTCTCTCCCATCTGGACCACCCAGCACCCCCAACAGACGAAGCCTCTTTCTGCTTCTTCCAATACTATCCATCTTGGTCTATCCCAGCTCCATCTGGACCACTCCGGTCTACCTATCCTACCTCAGTCCTCAACAGCGCCCCCCCCCCCCCCCCCCCCCCCCCCTCCATCCCTCTTGCTCCTCCTACTGCAGGCCAACCTGGCCCTCCTCCTAGCAGATGTTCACCTGGCAATCCCAGCAGTAAGCAGCTTCCGGACCACCTGGCAATCCCATATCAGTCATCTTCCCACATATCTTCCACTTCTTTTGCTGGCCTTTTCTCTCCCCCTACACCACCCTGCACATTCTCCCCTAGCCTGCCCTCCTCCTCCCTCATTTCCCCTTCCATCTTCTACCCTCCCTCTCCCCTCATATCTCCTACCTCCTGGCATAATGGCAGACCTGCCATAACTATCCCTTCTTCCATGCTGTCCTCTAGTAAGGAATCCTTCTCCTTTGCTGTTATCGGCCGATTTGCAGGTAAGCGCCCTTCCCTGGAATGGGTGGAAGAGAAGGCTAAACTCTGGCCTCTCTCCAGACCCTGTCTGGTCTCTCTCACATCTAAAGGCTACTTCATCTTTCGCCTGAACTCTCCTGCTGACAAAGAACATCTGCTGGGCCAATCTCCCATGCCCATTGACAGGAAAAAAATGTTCTTTCTCCCCTGGTGTCCTGGTCAGGATGAATCTGTCTGGCCCTCCCTTGCCCCAGTCTGGGTGAGGTTCTCAGGCCTTCCTTACCATTGCTGGAGCCAGCACATCCTCCTCTCTCTAGCTAGCACCATAGGCACTCCCATCAAGCTAGATAACATCACTTTATCTCAAAGAATTCTTACCTTTGCTAGGGTGCTGGTTAGCATAGATCTCTCCAAACCAAAGCCCCAGTCTATCCTAGTTAACCTGCAAGGAGAAAGAGAATTGGAGATTGAAATCTCCTATGAACACTGCCCTGCCCCTTTTTCAGATAAATCTAAACCAGGTAATCATTCCAGAGCTACTCCCTCCGGCAGCTTGTCCTCTGGCTTCTCCTCTTCTCAACCAGCTTCAGCTACTTTGCTGCAGGCTCCTCTTCCCTCAAACCCCCATCTTCTTGCTCCTCCATCCTCCTCGGCCCAGGCCACCCTTGCTCCTTCCCACCTCAGTCAGGGCGACACCACATCTCAGGCTTCACCCTCTCTTTCTCCTACGCCAGCTGCCTCCCAGGGAGTTCCATCTCTTTCTGCAGTCCCAGTTTCTCCTGCTACCTCCCCAGTTGCCCCAGGTTACTCTGCTTTTTCTAATCCTTCCAACACCTCCCTTATCCTCCCCTCCTCAGGTATTCCCACCTCCTCAGCCACTCTCAAACCCACTCCTATAATCCCAACCAACCATTCTCAGCCTGCTACTTGTCCTCCCATCCTTCCTCAGCCCAGAAACAGATCTCTCAATGATTTGCCTTATGATGTAGTCTCCATTATCTTGGAGAAAACTATATCCCCTACCATAGACACCTCCAACCCCTTTGACATCTTGGAAAACTACTCCTACCTTGACCCAGCCGCCAACCCTTACCTCTTTGGGCGCAATCTCCTAACCTTCACCCAGGATTCCCCCCCCCCCCCCTCTTCCCCCCCCCCCCCCCCCCCCCCCCAGGCTTCGAGCCTCCTTCCTTTTCTGCCCCTGAGAATTCTGTAGACCTCCCATCCCACTCCTCTGTTGCCAAAACCACTCCTGAGCCCCCCTCTTCCTCCCCTCTCCCTATCTATTCTTGTCCCAATACTACAGCCTCCTGCCCCATCACCCCTGTCATCAGCACCACATCTGAGCTCCCCCCTCTTGCAGTCCCTACCAGTTCCTGCACCTCTAGTGCAGTCCCAATCTCCCTCTGCCCCACCACAACTTCTCCTTCCCCTCTGTCATCTACTGAAATCCCCTCCTCTTCGGTCCACAGAAACTCCCTAGACCTTCTCACCCTCTACAACCCAAGATCTAAGGCACCTCAGCCCCATCCAGCAGCCCCTCCCCAAGGAAAGTCCCTTAAGAACACTCTCAAGAATTCATCCAAAGGCAAAGGGAACCCTAGCCCTTCCTCTCCCATTGGCCCGATCACTAGGAGGTCTAGAAGCAGACGCACCTCCCCCTCCCTTTACCAATGATTAAGGTCCTCTTTTGGAATTGCAGGGGAATAGCCAACTCCCCAACCATCAGAGCTCTGGCTAATCTGGTTCGCAAAAATCAACCTGATATCATATTTCTCTCAGAACCAATGACCACATTCTCTTCAACTGACTCCTTAGGTCTTTCTATCTTTGGCTTTGACACCTTCCACTCTAATCACCCTTCCCTTTCAGCTCCCAACCTTTGGTGCCTCTCCAAATCCTCCAATCCTTTCATTCCCTCAATCTACAACTCCTCTTCCCAACACCTATCCATTCTCCTATCCAATTCTTCCTCAGGTTCCAACTCTATCATAACTGGTATTTATGGCTCCACCAACCCCACCAATAGGAAAGATCTTTGGAAAGTTCTGCTGGACACATTCCTTACAACAATTCCTTGGTGCACCATAGGGGACTTCAATGCTACTCTGGCCCACCACGAGAAACTTAGTCTCCGTCAGTCCACCCCCTCCTCCCTTAGAGACTTCCAAAATGTGGTGATGCAAGCTGGCCTCACTGACATCCAATTCTCTGGAAGCAAATTCACTTGGAGCAACAATAGAGATGGCCTCTCCTATGTTGCAGCTAGACTGGACAGAGCCCTGGTTAACCACCACTGGCTGGCCAAATTCCAAGATCCTTCAGTCCTTCACCTCCCCAGAATCTCCTCGGACCACAGTCCCCTCCTTCTAACCCATCACCCCCTCCCTCCTGCCCCTAAAGCTCCTTTCAAATTCGAAAACAAATGGCTTCTTCACCCTACCTTCCTTGAAGTGGTCAAATCCAGCTGGGCAACCTTCATTAAAGGAAATCCTCAGTTCATCCTAGCCCAAAAACTCAAAGCCCTGAAAATAGCTTTGAAATCCTGGAGCAGGATTACCTTTGGCCATGTCCATCACAACATCTTAGCTGCTGAAGCTTCAGTCTTGCTCTGCCAAGAAAATTTTGATGCCTCCCCTTCAGAACCCCTCAAAAAAGATCTCCTTGATGCCAAGCTTTCCCTCCATGAAGCCCTCAAAGCCCAGGAGATCCACTGGAAACAAAGGTCCAGAATCTCTTGGCTCCAAGAAGGTGACAGAAATACCAACTTTTTCCACCAATCTGCCAAAACTAGAAGTTCTTTCAATAGAATCAAACACATCTCTGTCAATGGCAATCTCACTGATGATCCTCTTATCATTCAAGATCAAGCAGTGAATTACTTCTCCAATCTTTACACTCATAATACTGGTCAGCTTCACAACACCCTCTTCCAGACCAACAGTCCAAAGATTTCAGACTCCGAAAACTCCTTCCTAGTCTCAATTCCCTCAGCTTCTGAGATCAAATCAGCAGTCTTTGCTCTTAAGAAGAGCAGCTCTCCTGGCCCTGATGGTTTCAATGGTGCTTTCTTCACCTCAACCTGGGACATCATTGGTCTTACAGTTACCAAAGCAGTGCAACACTTTTTCCTCTCTAGGAATCTTCTAAAAGCCTCCAATGCTTTCTTCCTTGCCCTCATCCCTAAAAACAACTCCCCCACCACCTTTGCAGATTTTAGGCCTATAAGCCTTTTGAACTTCTCTTACAAAATCATCTCCAAAATCCTCTCCTCCAGACTTTCCTCCCTCCTTCCTAATCTGATCTCCTCTAACCAGGCAGCTTTCATTTCTGGTAGGTCTATTCTTCATCACTCAGCATTGACCCTGGAACTTTTTCAAAAGCTCAACTCTAAGCTCAGTAAGGGTTCTCTCTGTCTCAAACTAGACATATCCAAAGCCTTTGACAAACTCAGCTGGCCCTTCCTCTTGTCAGCTCTCAGATTCTTCAACTTCTCTGAAGCTTGGATTTCCATCATTCAGGAATGTGTCTGCTCTTCTTCTTGCTCTGTCCTGATTAATAGATCTCCCCAGGGCTTCTTCAAGCCCTCTTGTGGATTAAGACAAGGTGACCCCCTCTCCCCCTACTTGTTCGTTATTGCAGAGGAAATCCTAAGCCTTCATCTTCACAATCTTCATTCCCAAAGTATTATCCTTCCCCTGTCCACTGTCCCTAACACCCCCTGCCATCTTCTTTATGCTGACGATATCATCATTCTAATGAAAGGCAATACCTCTAGAGCTCTAGCTGTTAAAGACCTCCTAGACCTTTACCAATCCTCTTCCAGCCAGCACATCTACCTTCATAAGAGCCAGCTTTTCATTGGCAAATGCGGTAGCAGAAGGAAAGCAAGGATCTGCTCTATCTTTGGTATGCAGGAATGCCATGACCAGCTCAAATATCTGGGCTTCCCTATCGTCTTCGGAACCCCGAAGAAACTCCACTTTCTTCCTCTTCTGGATTCTATTAATTCTAGACTAACTGCTTGGAAAGCAAAATTTCTCTCTTTTGCAGGTCGTCTGATCCTCATCAAGCATGTTCTTTCTTGCATCCCTTCTCACACAGCCTCCATCCTTCCCATTCCAATTTCCATCTGTAAAGATATAGAGCGTCTTATGAGGAACTTTTTATGGTCAGGCAACTCCTCCTCTCCCAAGTTACACTATGTCAATTGGTCCCAAATCTGCCTTCCTAAACTAGAAGGGGGCCTTGGCATTAGGAGGATCTCGGATATGAATGATGCTTCAATGATCAAACTGAGTTGGCAGGCTAGCACTACATCATCCATTTGGTCTTCCTGGTTCCAAAACAGATATTTCAAGAATAATAGCATTTGGAGCTCAGCTAATACCAGATTTGGATCCTGCATTTGGAGGAGAATTCGTAAGCTGGCTCATCATATCCATCTTGGCAGCTCTTGGGTTTTCGGCAACGGTAATCTCATTGACATTTGGCATGATACCTGGTGTGGTGATAGTCCTATATCAGCTCTATTCCCCAACTTCCAATTCCCTTTGAACCAGAGCCTGGGCTCCTTTTACCACTCTGGTTCCTGGCACTTTCCCCCTTCTCAGCCTCCTGCAGTGCTTGACTTCCTCCACTCAGCTGCTTCACTGCTTATCCCCAATCCCTCCAGCAGAGATCAGCTTTTTTGGAAGGATTCCACTACAGGCCAGATCTCTCTGTCCAGTATTTGGAATATCCTAAGACCTAGGGGCCTTTCCCTTCTTTGGCCTCCTTTGATCTGGAATGGTATCTCTCTCCCAAGAATTAGTTGCTTCGGCTGGCGTCTGATGCTTAATCGCACTCCTACAGAAGCTCACTTGCAACGAATTGGGTTTTCCCTGGCTTCCAGATGCATTTTATGTAAAGAAGAGGCTGACAACACCAGTCACCTCTTCTTTTCCTGCCCTATTGCCTGCTCCATCTGGACATGGATTCTCCAAGCTCTCAATGCAAATCAGCCTCTCCTCTTCTCTGCAGCTTCTCTCTGGTCCTCCCTCTCTACAGTATCTGACAAGAATAGCCAGAAATTCATGGCTTCGATCTTCCTCTCGGTGATCTACTCAATTTGGAAAGCTAGAAACTCTGCAATCTTTGATAATCACTTATTCAGTTTCAGACAGATAACAGCTCACCTGCTTGAAGAGTTCTGCTTCTCCCTGAAGAAGATTTCCAGGCCTCTAGTTAGCCCCCACAGCAGCTCGATCTATAAATTGCTCCATCTGGCCGACCAGACAGATTCCTGCACTGATCACCAGCATCACAGCATCCAGCATCACAGCTCTGTAGCCACCCCCAGCGATCTCAACTTCCAGCAGGGCTCTCCTCGCTCCCAGCCTCTCAGAAATGAAGCAGAGCCAGTCATCACAGCTGATCTCCATCCCCATCAGAACTGGCCTGTAGCCGACCCTCACCTTCTCAGCTCTGCTCCTCTGCCTCCAGTCCCAGATGATCCCCATCCCCTTTCCCTGCACGACTTTTTAGCTGGTCATCTCTTCTGCCATACTCAGCACCGATCTGCAGCAGATGATCCCATCTCCCAGAGAATCAGGTCTGCTTCTGGAGATCTCCACCCTGGCGATCCTCACTCTCCCCAGCCCTGGTATGCAGTTGCTCTCCACCCTGACGATTTTCACCCTCCTCAGTCCTGGTCTGCATCAGCCACTGTCCAAGGCAACCCTCTCAGCCAGCAGCTCAGGCCAGCTCTAGCTGTCCCAGGAGAAACCCATTCTCAGCCTCTTTGGCCTGCAGCAGTCTCAAATGGTCTCCTCTCCATTCCTTCTCGCGGCGACCCTCAGTCTCCTCATGGCCCCCCAGCATAGTTCTCCTCCTTCCTGGCGGAAGCCCTGCCTCGTCTTCAGGCAGTGGATCTCCTCTCTCCCCTGCTCAGCGTCTCCTTGCCATTTTGCTCTCCGTTTCTGCTTCTCCTCTCTGCTTTTGCTGAGATCCCTGTATCTATTATTTTTTCTTCTTGTTTTCCCTTTATTTCTTCTCTCTGGTTTCTATTTTTCTCTTTTGCCCAATTAGGGCTTCTTTTGTTCTTCTCTCCTTCTCTTTCAATAAAATTACCCATTATACAAAAAAAAAAACCTACAAGAACTGAAAAGTAACCATCAACTTCACGCATATTAGAGTGGGTGATGAGGGAGATATGAGAAAACCCTATTTGAGAAAAAAGTTCCGCTCATTATCAATATTATGGCGCAAGGTACGTTTTTACATTATTAGAGATTATATATTATTTAATGCATAAATCTAGATCCATAGTTTTGATTTATGTTGCAAACCATATCAGATCTTACAATTGGTATCAAATCTAGATCCATAGGCTAACGGCCTTGAGATAGAAAGGGTTTTTCCATTTTTTTTTTTTTTTGGATTGTGGGGCCCAAAGTGGGTCATTGATTGCAGATCTAGTCCCTACATCTTGGAAAAGGGCCATGGGCGAGTTTGTTGGTGGGGTCCGATCTGGGTTATGATCAGTGGAGCCCACGTTTTTTAGCCATTTTTTATTGCCCATGTGAGGAAGTTTTAGTTACAGACGTTCTGTAACAGACATAAATGGGTCCATGTGAGGACTATTTAGAATTATGGGTCTCAATTGAATTAATAGCATTTGTAAAAAGACATAAATGGGTCTAATTAAGATTGGTTATAATCTCACTGGTGGTGCCTCTAAAAAAAAATAGGTTACGCTTAGCAAGAGAGATGAGCGAGATAATCTGATCACTTATAGAAAATCTGATCACTTGGAAGTGATTGGATATTCAGACTCAGATTTTGCTGGGTGTCTAGACACAAGGAGATCTACATCAGGATACATTTTTCTCCTTGCTAGTGGGGCTGTTTCATGGAAAAGTGTTAAACAGACTACAACTGCTTTTTCCACATTTCAAGCAGAATTTGTAGCATGCTTTGAGGCCACTAATCAAGCTGTATGGCTGCGAAATTTTATTTTAGGGCTTTAGATTATGGATTCCATTTCTAAGCCTGAAAATTTATTGTGATAATACATCATCTGTTTGCTTCTCTAACAACGACAAGAGTTCTAGCGCTGCAAAATACTTTCAAATAAAATACCTTGCCGTTAAAGAGAAGGTTCGGGATGGTTTATTGTCTATAGAGCAGATCAATACAAAGCTCATGACTGCAAATCCTATGACCAAAGCATTACCTGCAGAGTCCTATAATGATCATGTTAAAGCAATGGGTCTCATTGTGTTACCTTAATGTTTGTGGTTGAAAGGATTTATGCTATTCACTTAGACAATTTTTGTTGATCAGTTTTCATTAATAATGATTTTGTTCTCTTGCTTAATATTTGTGTGCACAATTAATTAATTATTGTAAAGCAAGATAAATTTCAGTTGGACCAATAAATAGGAATTTTAGTCTACTCCTATTATTTTTCCTCGATTTGTGACTTGACTAAATGGAATCACTAATGCTGTGATATATGGAAGGAATTATGTCGCTAAATTGATGTTTGATTGCCATGACTCGCATTATTGGTTTCATTTTGTTACAGTATATAAGAATTAGCAAAAACAAGAATGTTTGGGCTGTTTTTACAAATGAGTGGTCACTCGTCGGGATTTTAAAATCTATTAAATCCAAGTTGAGTCATTTTATAAAACATAGTTTTCAAACTAAAATAAAAATAAAAGGTGGATTGAATATTGGTGGTTATCATGACCAAGTGGGAGATCACATATATGTGGTCATTCAGACCAAGTGGGAGATTGTTAGACATGAGTGGTCCTCATGACCACATGTACAACACTGTTGGGACCCACGGTTTGAGCCCACTAATTTAAGTTATTTTCCTCTTTTGGTTTTTGGTTTTACTAAGTTTATTTTGGATTCAATTTTTAGTAAGCCTAAATCAGATAAGACTCTTGTTGGCTAATTTGAGGGAATTAAGGAAACTTACTTTTATTATATTTCTTTGATGGTAAGAAATCTCTCTGAGACTTATTTATATATATGGTTTTCCGGTCCTCTCTCTTAACCTACAAGATCTGAAAAGTAACCATCAACTTCATGCATATTAGAGTGGGTGATAAGAGAGATAGGAGAAAACCCAATTTCAGAAAAAGATTTCCCCTCATTATCTCGATCATGGCGCAAGGTACGCTTTTTATTATTTGAGATTATTCATTGTTTATGCATAGATCAAGATCCATATGTTTGTTTTGTATCACAAACCATATTAGATCTTACAGGGCTGTCTAGCATGTGTCTAAAAACTCGACTCGCCAAGTGACTTTGAAGAACATTGGCATTAAGTAAATTGGGAAATCTTATGACTATTTTTAGTGGAATTGCTATCTAATTTGTAAGTTTATGGTCTACATAGTTTCCATAGCTTCAAACTATGGAAGCATATTAGATCCACTGTATTCACTTGTGACAATCATTAGAATTGGGCTTATGACTGTTTTTTGTGCACTTGGTATCTAATTTGTAAGTTTATGGTCTACATCTTCTCCATAGGTTCAGACTATGGAAGCATATTATATTCACTATGACAATCATTAGACTTGGGCTTATGACTATTTTTTGTGGACTTGCTATCTAATTTGTAAGTTTATAGTCTAGATCTTCTCCATAGATTCAAATTATGGAAGCATATTATAGATCCACTGGATTCACTTATGAAAATCATTAGAATCTTCAAGATGCTAGTAATTCTTGAGCACTTGGGCCCTATAGTTTGTTGATCAAGACAATTGATCAGGTAAAATGAGTGTTGGCGCCTACTCGGGGGCAAGATACAGCTGCAACATGAAGTCAAACTTAGAGCTTGGTCTGCATGGGCTGAATTTTAGGAGGCGTTTGGTAAACTGGAAAATAAGCTCTTATTTTAAGATCTTGAGCTTATTTATATATTAGAACATTTAGTTAACCTCTATTTGTAATTTTCTCTTTTTAGAGCTTATACAAATTATAGCTCTGGCCTCTAAAAGAGTTAAACTAAGGGGCTGTCTCTTTTCTTTTCCTTTTTTTAGAACTTTTTTTTAACTAGAATGGATGGAGTTGGACAATGAAAAAAAAAATGCAAGGTTTTTTTTTTTTTTTTTTTTTTTTGCAAATTTTTTTTGGACGAAAACACCTCATAAAATTTTGAAAATGACTCAAATGGTAAGTTCTACATTGTAAGTTTTAAAGGGTGGGCCTCAATTATCACTAAAGGTGGCCCCACTTAACTCATGAAATAAGAGCTTTCTTTTATAACTTTACCAAAAAAAAATTTATTTTAAATTAAAGCTTAAAAAAGTTAAAACTTTTATTTTAGATCTTTAACTTAATTAGCTCTTGTTAATTAGACTAGTGTTTCAAAACAGCTCTTACTAGCTTTGATGACCTGACCCATAGACTGGACTCAGGCCTTTTGGTAATTTCGGGAAAGTTAATTGAGCCCGGTTGTCTCAAGAGTCGCCTAGATGGATGGTCGGACCCGGAATTACATTTATTAATCGAACTGTGCCTGGCCCTAGGGCTATTTTCTTTGAAACAAAAGCCCTCATTTTATGACCTTTGTGAGGGATGGGGTGGGCCCCCTTGTCACAGGGCTGGATTGCCGGGCCTAACCATAGTTAGACTAAAAGTATGTTTGCTAGCAATATTGTAGACACTATGTGCGACTTTGAGGCTATTTAATTTTAATCTATTTAAAACTCAAGTCAGATATGGGCTTATTTAGATCCGGATCCATCATGGAAGTGACCCCAGAACCCGGCCTGTGTACATTTCCAAATCCAGACCCTCTGAGCTAGGCCCCATCACAGTTGGGGCTTTCATCACCTTTCAAATTAATATCAACAGCTCAAAGTCTTTGGTTCCCTCAAAGTACAAGTGATGAATGTGATTACTCAAACCCATGCTCTATCCTCATGATCAAAGCCCCCTACTCAATTGTGGCTCATGTGATATAAGTCCTTTTCTACAGTAAAAAAAAAAACCAACCCAAAGCAAGCATAAATTAGAGAAAAAAAGAGCATTTGAATTCATTCAACACCAAGATTTAGATGATACACATCTCCCAGAAGTACACATGAGCTGATGAAAAAAGAGTTGCGAGTAAATTGAGAGGGAACTCTCTAGGAATTGGATGTGAAGTTGAAGTTGGCACATGTGGTCTTCCTAAAGAGAAGAGAAGAGCTGAACCCCAGCCTTGATGCATCTAGATCAAACTCTAGAAGATTGTCCTCCAACTGATATCCCCCTATAACTATAGAGGTTCTTGGTGCAGATCCTCCATCAAAGAATCCCAAACACATCACTCCCACACTTGCTTGGACCATCGAATTCGCCCCGAAAATCTTCCACGGCGTGTTACCATTATGTAAGACTAGATCAATGGTAGGAACTTGTGGCCCAACTAGTGTCCTAGAGACGTCCTTTGAGCTGAAGCACAGATCGAATTGCGTATCAAGCGGCGTCCCAACTCTAGAAATGTTGCTAAACTTGGCCCATCTGATGAAGGCCTTGGTTAAAGCCTTGTGAATTGGAGTTGCTAGAACAGTGTAAGCAACCGTTGTGCTGATCTTGGTTCCTCCCTTACCTTCCTTGTTGATTGATAGAAGTGATGCATTGAATGAGATGCGCTTGTTATCGACTTTAATTGACTTCACGCCGATGAAGTATTCCGATGACGGATCGCCCGTGATCACTGGTCCGGCAACTTCTACAGGGTTGAGAATCAGTGGGGTGTAAGTAAGTGGTTTGGATATATCAATGCCAGGATGCATCACATAGGGTCCATTGCCAAAAAAAATGGCACCATTGGACCCTGTCGAGGATGACAGGCATAAAGCGAATTTTCGACGAAAGCTAAATGCTGCAGCGAGCTGGGATGGCAATGAAATTCTAGTGCGGCCAAGGCCCACAGGCCCCTGAGCTATGTCAAATAGGCCAGCTGCGAGGAAATTGGGTGCACAATAGAGGAGGAAACGGGGCACGGTCACTATTGGACCGGGTTTCGACCCATCGATGGATTGTATGGACAACATGTCTTCAATGAGATCGCCGTTGGTGCTCTCTCCGGTGGCGGGGTTCTCCGGGTAGTGACCACAAGTGTTGTTGTTGCAACCAGGCCTGGAGGATGAGAAACAATTATCACATCTCACAGTCTTGGCAAGTAAACACTCGGCCGAGCCGCATCGGGTCGGGCGGTAAGAGGAAGAGTTGTAGCCAAATTCACACTGGACCCATGTGAATCGGCCTCCAAGGTCGACCACAAGCTCTACAGGCACTAGTGGTGTCCTTTGGTTTATGGTGGTAATATACTGGAGGGTTGTGGCCTCTTTTGTTACTGGAAGGACTAGCGATTTTGGGCTGAAGGTTCTCTGTGCATCCAACAAAGAGATTAGAAAGAGAGCAGATAAGAGGAAGAAATGAAAAGCACAAGCCATTGAAGAAGAAGCAGCAGCAGCAGCTGAAGAAGAAGATTATGGGTGAAATCATAGTTCCAAACACTAGTGTTTTATACTAGTATTTGCAGTGAAGGTGCATCGTGCAACCTAATTATAATTAAGAATGCAATTTGTTCACATAAGAAACAATCCACTTGCATAGTTGCATTCCTATTGTTGATCATTTTTCATATAAAGAGATCTCTATTTCATATATAGTGGAGCACTTTTATATAATAACCATTGACTGAAGTCTATCCCAATCAATTTAGGTGGACAGAGCTGCCATCTTTTTTTTTATAATGGAATGAACTTGATCATTTCTTTTATCTAATCATGCAACCCATCCCTTCCTGTTATTTTGTAATATTTGCTGCTCAATATGCCTTGAAGTGTCAGGCAATAAACTTAAAAAAGAAAAGAAAAAAAAAACCTGATAAATTAATAAACTAAATGAGAGTGGTGATCTAAAGCCTCCCACTAATGCACGTTTACCAATGATGAAAGAAATGATATGTATTTTATGCAAACAAATCATCTCCAACATATTGTTCATGTACGGTTTCTATGTATTTCACCGAGAATTCCTATGTATTTTATGCAAACAAACCAACTCTAATCGATTCTCCGCTTGAATGGACGTTATAATTTAATTTACCATTTGGATGGACTTGTTGGTCCAGTTTCACGCATTTGAAGCGATCTTAAATAGACACACTACCAAGAATTAATTTGTAGAAAAGTAGAAGATTCCAATAAATAAACAACGTTTCTAAAACCCACGTCAAAATGTGTTCATCTAAGAGAATGGAACAACCCACAACAAAAAATGACATGCAACCATTATTTGATTAATTTTTAAGCTATTTCTAAACAAATCTAAAAGAATATGAAATAGTATGGTAGATTTGTATGGGAATTTTCCTTAGCAAATCCGCAAAAAAATGTGTTCTTGATGGCTTGAGAAGTGTTGGAAGTGTCAAAAAAGAAGATGGGCTGCTGGTGTATGGAGAAGATGGGTTGAAATGAGAAATAAGATGGAAAAAAGAGGAAAAAAATTGGGTATTAGGGTTGTCGGCCAAGCATTTGAAAATCTTGACTGATATATCGGTTCACACTGATAATTTAAAGTTATAGGCTGAGACGGCCGATAAATTGGGGATATTTTGAGGGGACGGTACTGAGACCGATACCCCCCAAAATATCATCTCGGTATCGACCGATACGAACCAGTATTAGTCGATAATTTCATCCATGATTCATAAGAAAGTAAAAGGGGGTTAGTTAGTCTGAAGGGAGAAGAGTGATCAAAAGTGGGCTCAAGTACATAGTTGTTAATTTCATTCCGGTTGCCGTTCCTCTTTGAGCCTGTAGTGGAACATTTCGGCACTCCGGTCTATCTTAGTATTTCGTTTCGGAAAAGATGCAATTGAAAAATTAAAAAATAAATATAAAAGCATACCTAAAATTGACAAAATAGTTGAATGCTAAAATAATACTAAAAGTGCATACTTACATCACTTAAATTAAATTACACTCTACAATTGACCATTTTCTAGTTTTCACTCTATATGAATTTGTTTGAAACATTGGCCGGAATGGGGCGAAATTGGTCCGAAATAGGAGTCAGAATTGGGATCAGAATGATTGGACTGAACCGGAACAAATATATTGGAATCGGGACCGAAAATTTTTAGAGGGCCATTCCATTCCACCCAAGGTCAATTCCGAAGCGTTAAGGCTGGAACATAATGGAATTAACAACTATGCTCAAGTAGGGCCCATCTCAAGTACATTCGAAGGCAAATAACTCATCTTTATATACACATAAACACACAGAGGCTAGCTCTCCTAAGCTTAACCTTAGGATAAGGTAAGCTCAGTGTGTGGTGGGGCCCACCAGAGGACCCACATGGGAGAGCCTTGCTCTATATATATATATATATATATATATATATTGTTGTGGCTGTCAATGGACCCATGTCTAAGCCACATCCACTTCGGCCCATTCTTATAATTGAGGATTCAAACTGTCCAAACCGTTAATCCGGCTGATCAGCTAATTCTAGATTTATGATCCAAATTCCTCATCAAGCCAGACTATACAATTGAGCTAAAATTCTAGATTTTCTCTTACGAGACTCCCACATAACTAATGTACATGACTTTTGCTGAGCACATTCACTTCAGAGAGTCCCGTTTATCCACCACATTTGCTTGGTGAATGTCCTATTGGAAAATATTTTCATTGATTGTAAAACATATGTGTATTTGAATATCCTAAATCTGAAGAGACTTCATTGACTAAATATAGACCTTAAACGGGCTCAAGCGTATTTGGACTAGGGCATTCAAGGAAGAGGTTTGGACCCTCCCCTATTTAATATCAATATCAATTATCAAGCTGGCTTCAACCTTAGATCTAGCTTTCATGTTAGACTCTGGCCAAGACTCGAGGTAGGTAGGTCCAGTGTGTTCCCTGTCTAAAGATAAATTATTATATATGTTCTATAACTTTGTTTAATCTCAACTTGTTCTCATTTCTCCTTGTGCACATGCAAGATTTTAAAATATTGTAATCTCCATAATAATTTATCCAACTAGTAGAAATTGGATGGATACTGGACCGAAATTGAAAACTTCAGATCCCGAGGAAGAAGAAAAAAGAAGAGAGAGAACATTAAAAGAAAACGTGGAGAATGAACAGATAGGCAGCAACTTGGGATAATATTATATTTGCTCAAACAATAAGGTATTATGTTAGTAACCCAGTTAATTCTAAGAAAGTGCATCATATTCCCTTCATATATATAATAATTGGCTAGATTAGAAACCTCGCCCATATGCTATTATTTCAAACCACATGGTAGTACTAGGATTCGAAGGAGTGGAATAGAGAAATGCATGTTAAATGTGTCTAAATCCTCACACTACCTTATTTATGTGTTATATCAAGGGGGGCTGAGGGTCCATACAATGCAGAGGTATGTAGAAAAGAGAAAAATAAAGTGATCAACATACTTATTAACTTCATACCGTTTCGGCTGAAATGGCCAAAGTTTCTCATTTCGGTCAAGTGGCTAAAACAAAATTTTAGTCCAAACTTTTCGGTTTGAATTTCTATCAATTTTGGTCGAAATGCAAGATTTTGGCCTATTTCAGCCGACATTCGGGATTTCGGCTGAAATGTGACTTTTCGGCCAAAATGATATTTTACATAATTAATTTCATTTTTACTTTTTTTACACATATACTCTATATTTCTTATATTTTTACAAAATGTAATTCCAAAAAATTTGCTAGAATGGATTAAATCTATATTTACTACTTTTTTATTTTTTTACATATATATATTATGTTATATTTTCCCCAAAATGTAATTCCAAAAAATTTCACCAAAATTCTAAATCGGCCGAAACTTTTTATTTTGGAGGCCAAAGCGAAGTGGGTTCCGAAACAATAATGACAACTATCAATCAAACACATGGAAAATCTTAAAATAAAAGAGTAAAAGAATATGTAACTTAAGAATATAAAACTGAAATGGAAGATAAAGAGTGCAAAATTCAAAAACCTATTACATAGAATGATACCAAGGCCCTACTCTGGTGTATCAACCACTTCAAAGAAAAAGTAAGCTGTCCTTGCAAAATTAGAATCTTTCATTTATGATTTTGGAAAAGAAGTTGAAGCGAAACTTTCACTTATGGCGTGCAGGATTGTAATTTTTTATGTGGTCAAAAATAAAAACCAAATGTGAATATCCAAAGAGCGTTTTAAATGTCTGGTTTTCTAGAGCCATTGTTGTTAGTGACTTGATTCAACCTAAAATTTCTAGGGTTAAAAATTCTATTAAAATAACCCATTAACGATATTTGTGACAATGGTCGGTTGGATTCTATGGGTGCAAGTTAGGGGTATCTGACCCATTTATCAAATGGGATTACTATGGCCCGGGCCTTGAGCATAGAGCCCCATCTCGACCGAACCCATATATAGCTGACTTACCCATTTGCCACTCCTAAACCAACTAAATTTGAGAGAACATTGAATAAGGCATCTGCCAAGAGTTAGCTGCTTTTTGGTCATATATCCATAGCTTGCATGATGTTTTATTGATCTGGGTCCTGGTTTCCTACCTCCTCGTCGCTTTTCCTTGTTTCATCTTTCATTAATTGTTGGCATCAAAACTTCAATAGTCTCTCATTGGTTGCAGTGATCTTTGGAATGTTATTTCCGTTTCTTTAGTATCTTTCTTTATTTGAATATTGATGAATGAACGGACTTGTTTGGCACTTTACTAGAATAGTAAAATTCAAGTAAAGACTCCAATTTTTTTATAATATGTCACATCAAAAGCACTTTAAGTCAAAATTAATTTGCTCCATCTTTTTTAAAAAAAGTCAAAAGGCGATCACCTTTATGAACTAAAAAAAAAAAAAAAACTCCACCTTTTTATCAAAAAACTCAAAAGCATTCTATATCAAACAACTAAAAATAAAATACTATCATTACCTACTTATATTTTATTCCCTCTTGATTTGATGCTTTACTTCACTTCATTTTACTTGATTTTAGAAGTAAAATTACCAGACGGATAAGGTTTTCTAGTGAGGAATTAGGCAATATGTATACAAACAGGGTTTTGTGGGGGCACATTCAGTTAGATTTGGGGTAACCAATTAAAATTAGAACACAGTAGACCCGGACCCCTACCCCAAAGATTTATGCAACTTGGAAGCAGAAAAGGAGAAGCATATTTTCTTAACGTTGGTACAGAATTTTAGTGATCATGATAATGAAAGTATATAAGATTAGTGACCCAGTTCTTATTCTCTTATGTTTCTGACTGTTTGAAATCTATTTGTTGATCGAAGTTGCTAGTTGCTACTGAATTTTAATAATCATGATGATGGAAGTAATAAATAAGATTATTGGCCCAGCTCTTATGTTGCTGTTTTTAAAGTTTCTTTTGAAAACTACATACATGTTTTGTTGAAGGTTGTAACTGAATGTCAGTGATCAAGATAATGGAAGTAAATATGATTATTAACCCAGTTCTTATGTTTATGTTTGTGAAGTTTGTTTGACATATACATTGTGTGGAGTGGTTGTGTAAAACCGAGGTAATCTTCTACTTTGACACTGAAATACCTAAGGGGTTATACCGGCCTCAATTAACCCAGTTCGGCAAAAGTGCCAACTGGCACCGAATTGGAGTTGGATTCGGTCAAGTACCGGCCTCGTTCATTATGGGCTCTGCCCCGACCGCCTCGGTACCAGTGCCCGACCTCGAGAATCCCTGATCTCGGTAATTTCTATCTCGGTCTACTTGACCGAGATGGGCATTGTCCTTCTAAATCTCCATTATGAGATAGGACGGCTACATTACAAAGACCCCCTGACAGAGGGTGACCGCCAGATGTTGATAAGGGATCTTCCCTATTACGTCCACATTTATGTGAGGGATTTGAGGGGACGTCCGATGGAACAAGTATCCTCACCTACCAAGGGTCTTAGGAGTGGGCTGATGGGACAAGTATCCCCACCGAACTCCACTATGGAACCTTCTACTCTCTCCTACATATACCTGCATGATAATCCCATAAGAGGTATGCAATAAGACAGTCTTCATCTTATTGTTTTCTCTCATATCTTCTTCCTCACTTCACCCTAGTTCAGTGACTGCACTAACTCAGGCGTTGGAGTGCCTTTGGCTGACAGCAGCCTCGGGCTCTGACCTCTATTTTCTCTTCCCTTTTCAGATTCCGGATCATCAGAGACGTTCCCGTTCAGCTAAATAGCTTCTCAGTGAACTCTTACCATCTTCTACACCAAGTCCGTAATTTTTAGGCAAGTACAATTTGGCGCCGTCTGTGGGGACTCGATCTGAAAATCCCATATTTTCATCCTAACAGCCATGCCTCCTAAGGCTAAGAAGGGAAAGAGCGTTGCTGGACCGTCCAGGTCCAAGCAACCAGAGACATTCCTGCCTCTGATGCCGCCTCCACTGGTGACGAACCAGGCAGGGGCATTGGTAACAAGCCAACAAAGAGAGGCCAGGCAAACACCACCCAACCCTCAGTCGAGAAGAGCGGGTGGAGAGCCTGGTATTTGAAGTGTAGAATCACCCGTTACGGTGACACACTCATCGTCAAGAGATGCAGCGGCGTCTCCTCGGCACGGTCCTGTAACAGAACGGGCCCGGACAACAACCTCTCAGGCAGAGCGTCCGCGTCTGGAGGTTGTTTTCACCTAGTCACCTCGTAAGGACTTTCCTCCTCAGGAACAGTCCTAACGAGGTAGGGCTCCTGTGCGGTCTCATCCTCATCGGTCTCAAAACGAAGACCACATTGAAGAGGACCACGTCCACCTCGGTGATGAGGGTGACGACGACGTGGCCCTAGAGGAAGATGTCGAGGCCCAAGCTGAAGCAATCAAGGCTCAAAACCTCGTTATTGAAGAACAGAAGGAGCAGATCCTCCAGCTTCAGCGACAGCTTGAGACAAAGGATGGAACCCTGCCCGAAGCCTCTTACACGCCTCCACCTCGGCAGCAGGCTCGGCAAGGTCCTGGGGGTCAGCCAGACCTAAGGCATCAACTAAACGAAAGGCGTGCCCGAGCTCGCGAAGAGGGCTCAAGTAACACCCACGCCAGCGCCGACCAGCAGCGGCGCCAGAGACAAAGGCGAGAGACCAAGGCCGACCCCGACATGGCCGACTATATTGATCAGCAAATTAAGCTGGCCGTGTAGCAGATCCTAGAGCACGTCGGCCTCGCTCGAGGTCGGTTGGCTACCAGGCATAGTGACATCCACGGCACATCTCCATTTACTCGGGAAATCTGAGATCATCCTCTCCCTGATAAATTCAACGTCTCGCGCTTCAATCTCTATGACGAGACGTCAGACCCCGAGGCTCATCTCCGACACTTCACCCAGAAGATGTCGGTATTCAGCGGCGACGGCAACCTTGATTGCAAGGTTTTCTCCTCCAGCTTGGGTGACCTCCCGCTTCGGTGGTTCTGCGCACTCTCCGAGGGATCGATTTCGAGCTAGCGACAGCTCCGAAACTCATTCGTCGAAAAGTTTCAAGCACACCGGGTCATCCCGAAGACTGACGCCGACCTGATCTCAATCAAGATGAGGCCAACCGAGAATATCACCCGATTTGCCAAAAGATTCTGGACCATCTACAGCGTAATCGAAAATTCCAACGACGAGGTAGCCGTCACGGCCTTCCAACAAGCTTTGCTACCAGGCAATGAGCTTCAGAAGAAATTGGTGCGTCATCCCGCGGTTTCAGTAAAGGCACTGATGGCCCGGGTAAACCAGTACGTTGAACAAGAGGAGGATGAAATCCGAGCTCGGGAGAGCCATAATGTTTGGCAGGAGGGACGTCCGGAGGGCCGTTCGGAGGGCCGTCCTTCGAGAGAAGAAAGGAGGCTTGCTAAGAAAGAGGCGGATCGAAATAAAGAGCCATCCAGCTCGGCAATACGTTCTGCCCCCACCTCGGGAGGCAGCGCGAGGCCGAAATCGAGTGACAATTCTTACAGAGCCGTCAACACCATCTTCAAGGAGCCTATCTACAAGCTCCTCGGCAAGATCCAAGCCCAGCCCTTCTTCAAATGGCCCCAGCCTATGAAAAGTGATGCTGCTTCCCGTGATCAGAGCAAGTTCTGTGCCTACCACAAAGATAGAGGGCACAGAACCGAGGATTGCCATGCCTTCAAGGCGCACCTCGAAAGGCTCGTGAAAGACGGGCATCTCCGAGACCATGTCAAAGAAGAAGGCAAAGTGGACCATGGTCAGCAGCGCCATCACGACGATCGAGATAGCGATGAGCCTATAGGGACCATCGACGTCATCCACCTGGCCCCCGCCTCTAGCGGCAGTGATTGGGCCCGAGCCGAGGCCAGGAGAGCCCAGCACGCTAAACAGATTATGGCTGCCGAGCTCGGTCCTTCGGCAAAGAAGGCCCGCATAGAGAGACCAAAGATTTGGTTCTCAGACAAAGATTTGGCCGGGGTCCAGCTACCCCACAATGATCCTCTTCTTCTGACTATGAGGTTACAAAACTTCAACGTCAAAAGGATCCTAGTGGACCCCGGGAGCTCCTCAGAAATCCTCTATTTTGACTACTTCAAGAAGATGGGTCTTAAAGAGGAGGACCTGCAAGAAGCTCGCACCCCTTTGGTGGGATTCAGCTCCAAGACAGTGTATCCCAAAGGGAAGATCTCCCTGAAAGTCGGTAGGAGGAGCTCCCACGACGGCAGATTTCCTGGTGGTAGATGCACAATCTCCATACAATGCCATCATGGGCAGAACCTGGCTTCACAATATGGAGGCTGTGCCCTCAACCCATCACCAGAAGCTCAAGTTCCCGTTACAGAACGAGAACGGGGGGTTTGAAGTTATCATAGTCCGCAGTGACCAAGAAATGGCCAAGGAATGTCTCATGGCTGTGGTCCCCGGAGACGCAGAGCCGCACCAAGTCCACATGACCGAGCTCGAGGCCGAGCTCGACGCTGTTGGCCGAGCTCCCGAACAAAAGAGCGTTAAAGGCCTCACTGAGGTCAGGATCGATCCCAACGATCCGGAAAGGTTCTTTCTGCTCGGTAGCCAGCTTGCAGGCGAGGAAAGGGCCAAGATGCTCGACTTCCTATTACAGAATAGAAAGGTCTTCGCTTAGACCCCATATGAAATGCCCGGCATCAACCCTGAGGTCATAAGCCACAAGCTCAATGCAGACCCCAAGCATAAACCCGTTGTCCAAAAGACACGCAGGACGGGCGTCCAACAAATAGAGGCTGTGACCAAGGAAGTCAAAAAATTATTAGAAGCTGAAGCTATCAGAGAAATCCACTACCATGTGTGGTTAGCTAACACAGTTGTAGTGAAAAAGAAGGATGGGAGCTGGAGGGTCTGCGTCGACTTCACCGATCTTAACAAAGCCTGTCCCAAAGACAGTTTTCCCATCCCAAAGATAGACCAGCTAATCGACGCTATTACCGGGCATGATAGAATTAGTTTCCTCGATGCCTACCAAGGTTACCACCAGATTCCAACGTATGAGCCTGATCAAGAAAAAACTGCGTTCATAACACCCAGGGGCACCTACTGTTACAAAGTAATGCCCTTCGGGTTGAAAAACGCCGGCGCGACTTACCAGAGGTTGGTGACCAAGATGTTTCAGGACCAGCTCGGCAGGATGATCGAGGTTTATATCGATGACATGGTCGTTAAGTCCAAAAGGTCGCAGGACCACTTGACTAACTTACATCAGACCTTCTCCGTCCTCAAAGAATACAGGCTCAAGCTGAACGCCTCCAAATGTGCATTTGGCGTCGGCTCGGGCAAGTTCCTGGGCAGCCTGGTTACTAGGCGGGGGATAGAGGCCAATCCCGATCAGATTTCGGCAATCAGCGCCCTACAGAGTCCGACCTCAGCAAAACAGGTTCAGAGACTTACCGGGATGGCAGCAGCACCGAACCGCTTCATCAGTCGAGCCTCAGATAAATGTCGTCCCTTCTTCCAGCTCTTGAAAAGAGCTCTGGGTTCCAATGGACCCCGGAGTGCGAAGATGCCCTCCAGGAGCTCAAAGTATACCTCTCCTCCCCTCCCCTGCTTTCCACCTCGGCACGGGGTGAGGTCTTATATCTATATCTGGCAGTTTCGGACCACGCAGTAAGCTCTGTTCTCATAAGAGAAGATGACAGGCAACAAAAGCCCATCTACTACACAAGCAAGATCCTGCTGGATGCCGAAACGAGATACCTTCCATTGGAGAAGCTCGCATTTGCGCTCGTCAGTGCGTCCCGCAAGCTCTCCCACTACTTCCTAACGTATTCCATAGTGGTTGTAACAGAACACCCACTCAAGTCTCTCTTCAGGAGAGCAGACTTTTCAGGAAGAGTGTCTAAATGGGCTGTCGAACTCGGGCAATATGATATCCAATATCAGCCCCGAACGGCCATCAAAGCCCAGGTCCTGGCAGACTTTATTGTGGAATTCACATCTCCTAGTTCGGCACCGAACCTTCTTGGAACCGAACTGGGGGGCAAGGAGGTAGAGCCCACCACCGAGGCCGAGACAGAGCAGAAGCAGTCTTGGAAACAGTTTCTCGATTCATCTTGGAAGGTCTTCGTGGATGGATCCTCAACCTCCAGAAGGGCTGGCGCTGGCATCGTCCTCCAGTCTCCGGAGGGCCTCGTCATTGAGCAAGCCCTGACCCTTGACTTCAAAGCATCTAATAATGAAGCTGAGCATGAAGCACTAATTGCAGGGCTGGGCAGCGCAAAGATTCTGGGGGCACAACAACTGGTCATCTTCAGCGATTCACAGCTGGTCACAAGCCAACTCAATGGAGATTACCAGGCCCATGACGACAAGATGGCGGCCTACCTAGCTCACGCCAAGCAACTTCTATCTCAGTTCCAAAAGGCTGAAGTCAGGCAGACCGGCAGAGATTCCAATTCTCACACCGACGCACTTGCAAACCTGGCCTCTGCTGTTGAGGCAGGAAGAAAAAGAACTGTCGAAGTGGAAGCACTAGACAGACCGAGTATAGAACTCCGACCACCTCGGCAGATCATGTGCATTGATCTCGGCCCGAGCTGGATGGATGAACTTATCTCTTTTCTCAAAAATGACCAGCTTCCCGAGGACAAGAACCAGGCTCACAAAATCAGGCTAAAGGCAGCCCGATTCTGGCTCTCTCCGGATGGCAAACTCTACAAAAAGTCCTACAATGGCCCTTACCTCCAGTGCGTTCACCCAAGCAAAGTCGAGGACTTTCTTTATGAAATCCACGAAGGGATCTGTGGCAACCACATCGGAGGTCGGTCACTAGCTTACCGAGCTATCAGCCAGGGGTACTGGTGGCCCTATATGCAAAAGGACGCACAGGTCTATGCCAGGAAGTGTGAGAAGTGTCAAAAGTTCTCTCACTCTCTCCATTAGCCCGCACATGACCTAAGTCCTCTTTCCAGCCCCTGGCCCTTCGCCCAGTGGGGACTAGACTTGGTAGGACCTCTCTACCGAGCTCCAGGGAACAAAAGATGGTTAATAGTAGCTACCGACTACTTTACCAAGTGGATAGAAGCTGAAGCGTTGTCCTCCATTACCAAAAAGGACACCACAAACTTCGTATGGAGGAACGTCGTGACTAGATTCGGAGTGCCTCGAGCCTTGGTCACGGATAACGGGACCCAGTTCGACTCCAATTTCTTCAAAAGCTTCTGTCAAGACCTTGGCATCAGGAACTACTATTCTACCCCAGCTTACCCCCAGAGCAATGGACAAGCTGAAATTTCCAACAAGGTAGTGCTTGACGGACTCAAAAAGAGACTAGATCGAGCCAAAGGGAGATGGGTAGAGGAACTTCCAAGTGTCCTCTGGGCGTACATAACTACCCCAAGACGCTCGACTTCCGTAACACCCTTCTCCCTAGCCTATGGGATGGAAGCCGTAATTCCACTTGAGGTCGGCTTACCAACCCTCAAGTCAGAACTATTCAATCAAGGCCGAAACGATATAAACCTCGCCACAGAGCTCGACTTAGCTGAAGAGCGGAGGGAGTTGGCAGCCATTCGCCTCACCTCTTATCAGCAACAATTGGCCAGGGGTTACAATCTGAAGGTCAAAGAAAGGAAGTTCTCCCCTGGAGAACTGGTCTTGAAAAAGACACTCCCAGCAGACAAAAATCCCAGCGAAGGAAAACTTGCACCAAACTGGCATGGACTATTCAAAGTGACTTCGATAGCTGGGCGGTCTGCATACAGACTAGAGGACATGGAAGGTGGAGAACTATCACGTCCATGGAATGCTACGCACCTCAAGAAATTTTATTTCTGAGATGTAATCAGATTTCGGAAGTTAATAAACTGATTCTTTTTTATAGAAAATATTTTTATTTCCTATCAACTATCTCCTACTCTCGGAAATAGCCAAGTTATGGAGCTCAGCACTTGCTCACAGCTCGGTCACGGGATCGGCTCTTCGGGCTCCTAACATGATACGTTGAGTCTGGCTAGAGGGCCGAGCTCGTTTACTTGTCTTACTTCTTCTTGTGTCCTGTTGTTTATTTTGATTACGGAGCCAAACGCACAAAAGAGCAGAAAAAATGGAAAAGACATTCACCACTGTATGAAGACTAGCAAAATAAAAAGTTCCATTCAGTCAAAATCATGTGCAATGAAGGTTCCATTTTCACCAAAAAGAATTACATATATCTCCCCAAACGGGCACAAAAGAAAGAAGAGAAGAGACGAAAACATCATGGCAGATGATCTATCTCAATTATAGATACATCTTCACCATCACCAGTCGGAGCGGGAGGAGCCTCCGTGACAACGGGCCCAAGATCGGCAATGGTGGTCTCGGTAGTTGGAACTTGGAGAGTCTCCGAAGCTTGTGGCTCGTCAACAGGATGGTCAGGAGGGGCCTCGAAGAACGAAGGAGCTGGCGATTCGGACTCGGCGCGAGGAAGCTTGGGCAGGTCTTGACGGATGGGGTGATCCTCGGGGACCCCCATTTCTTTCAGCACTGCCAGACATCCCATTTCGAAAAGCTCATCTCCCAGCGGAACGAGTTGCTCTTCATAATCCTTGGTCGCCTGTGCCATCCCCTTCCGGAAGGAGACCTCGATCTCTGCCTGCCGGGAAGCCTCGAGCTCAGCCCTCAGTTTGACTGAGGCTTCCTGCTCAGCTTTAAGCAGAGCTTCGATCTCGGTTTTTCCCTTCCTCAGGGCCTCCATCTCGGTCTCCATCTCCTTGGCCCTCTTCTCCATCTTGTACGCCGCATTCTGGAGCCCATAGTTCTCGGCGCTTTTCTTGGTGATCTCTTCCATGGCAGCCTCGTTTTCTGTGTTCAACTTGGCGCACACTTCCTGAGACCTCCTTAGCTCCTCCGAACTCCCTTCCAGAGCTGCTGCGAGCTTCTGTTTTTCAGCCTGCAGAGATTGGATCGCAGCACAGCTCTGGCGGGTTTTCTCCAAGGCCACTACAGATCTCTGCACGATCTAAATAGCAGAAACAAAGGTTACCATCATACAATTGCAAAAATTGTATAAACTCTATATTGCTCACCATCAGGGCCGATGAAAGGTTGGCTTGATGAAGTGCGCCCTCCTCCATCCTCCTGAACCGGTCCATATCAGCCGGAAGCACACATGCCTCGGCCAGCACAGCTGCCACTGCTGGGCAACCTAGCAAACGGTGTCCCGTAGTCAGCGGGGTCTGCGGCCCGAGAAGAAAGGGTGGCCTCCACGGCTCCACCGAGGGGTCACGAGGCGCCGAAGGCTGGAGAGGTTCTTACCGAGATGAGCCCTCTCCCCTGGGCATCTCCGGCGCCCTCTCCTGCCTCTCTCGACGGACCAGAGGCTGCTCCTCCTCCCGCGGCTCCTCCTCCACCACCAGTCGCTGACGCGACTCCCTCCTCTCCTCCGCCGGATTTGACTGAGAAGCCCTCTCCTTTCGATGTCCGGCCTGGCGTGGCGCTTCGGCCCTCGCCTTCTTCGTCTGCCTCTCCTCCCTCACCACGGTGGGATCATCTCGGGAGGAGTCGGAAGGGGGTGCCTTATGGGCATCCCTGGAAGAAAAACCAGCAGACCTCGAAGACGAGGAGGCCCGCTTGCCTAGGAGCTTCTCCCGGAGGTTGGTGGTAGGAAAATTTTGGCGACCTCCCTCCATCTCAGAGCCGGGTTGGTGCTCCTCGGTCTCTTCGTCCGGATCGGTAATCGGTGAGATCGGTCGCTCCTGCCCAACCGCCTCTGGCGCGTAGCTAGGCCCGACCTCAATGTTCTCAACCCCTCGCCTTTTGCTGTAATGTTTGTACCTCGGCAGGTACCCTATGAGACACCAGGCAGCCCTGCCTCTATGCCCCTCGTAGCGTTGGATTTTTTCAAACCAACCTCCGTTCTTCTTCCAGACGTCACGAATCGCTGCCTGTCTCCGCTCACCAAGACCTGCACAAAACAGATCAGCGTATGTCAGTTCGGCAGGAAGATAACAGGATGAAAAGTCAAGCTAGTTGAGCTCCGTGTTTTACTTGGGAGGCACCCAGAGTGACGAGGTACCCGGTACCTCCTCTCTGCCTCGATTTCTTGTGCACCGAACTCCCAGTTGCCGGTAACAAACAACCTGTCGGTCCCGGCGTGGCGCATTGAGTCTTCCAAGGCAGTGACGAAGGAGACCATTTTCGGTTTGCTCCGGAGATAATAACAGTCGTCGACCTCCCCGGTGGACTTGCTAATGTCATACGCTTCCTCGATGTCATGGACACCGAGGTGGATGCCTAGAAGCCTATTCAACGCCACTGTCCCCATTATGATTTTATAGCTATTTGGCATTAATTGACAGGGGGCAAGATACCACGTCGCCAGACATCGCCTGAGCAATGGATGGACGGGGAACCTCACTCCCCCTTCGACCACCGAGACCAATGGGAAGGGCATCGCCCCGTCTCGGTAGACGTAGCCGTCAAACGGATCCTCTGGGTCGTCCAGCCTGACCCGGACGTCGTCCGGGATGCTGTAGGTCTCCCTAAACCTAAATATGGCCGCGGGGGTATCAGCTAGACAACGGTAAACCCCTTTTCCCATGTTTTCAGGACTGTAAGATGGGTGACGAAAGCAAAGCCCTAACTGAAGAAAGAAACTGGAAGAGAGGTGCTCAAAGGGAAAGATAAGGGAAAAGAAGACTTATAGAAAACTAGACGCAGAAGGACTGAAAAGTAGGGAAGATACAGAGATGGTCTGAAAATCGCACGAACAGAGTCTCCCCCAGAATCAGAATGGCAAAGTGATGAAGGAAGAGGAGGAATGCTGATTTTATAAGGCAGCAGGACGACTCCTCGGAAACCGAAGGCACGCCCTCATCACACTGCCTCGAAAGGCGCGCACGTCGCTTCGGTATTCCGTACTGCAAGCCAGTTGACGCCACGTGTCAAGATCATGGCGGTTTCCGCAATAAAAGCCGTCAGAGTAATTAATTGTCTCGGGCAGGCGCAACGATTTTGGCGTTTCCTGGCAGACAGGCTGGCGACGGATGAACAGAACTCTTAAATGAAGTCATGATGAAGACCGCGACACCTGCGGCAGATTACAAAAGTGTGCTAGCTCGGTACTCATATAAGCTTCCACGTCTTCAGCTCCTGACCTCAATCCCGAGCTGATGAGATCGACAGCTAGGGGGCAATTGTGTGGAGTGGTAGTGTAAAACCGAGGTAATCTTCTACTTTGACACTGAAATACCTAAGGGGTTATACCGGCCTCAATTAACCCAGTTCGGCAAAAGTGCCAACTGGCACCGAGTTGGAGTTGGATTCGGTCAAGTACCGGCCTCGTTCATTACGGGCTCTGCCCCAACCGCCTCGGTACCAATGCCCGACCTCGAGAATCCCTGATCTCGGTAATTTCCATCTCGATCTACTTGACCGAAATGGGCATTGTCCTTCTAAATCTCCATTATGAGATAGGACGGCTACATTACAAAGACCCCCTGACAGAGGGTGACCGCCAGATGTTGATAAGGGATCTTCCCTATCACGTCCACATTTATGTGAGGGATTTGAGGGGACGTCCGATGGAACAAGTATCCTCACCTACCAAGGGTCCTAGGGTGGGCTGATGGGACAAGTATCCCCACCTACCTCCACTATGGAACCTTCTACTCTCTCCTACATATACCTGCATGGTAATCCCATAAGAGGTATGCAATAAGACAGTCTTCATCTTGTTGTTTTCTCTCATATCTTCTTCCTCACTTCACCCTAGTTCAGTGACTGCACTAACTCAGGCGTCAGAGTGCCTTTGGCTGACAGCAGCCTCGGGCTCTGACCTCTGTTTTCTCTTCCCTTTTCAGATTCCGGATCATCAGAGACGTTCCCGTTCAGCTAAATAGCTTCTCAGTGAACTCTTACCATCTTCTACACCAAGTCCGTAATTTTTAGGCACGTACATACATGTTTAACTTGATGAAGGTTGTAACTGAATTTTGGTGAAAAGATTTGCAACCACCCTAAATAAATGTTGACATGGAGTGAGGCTAGAGACTTAATTTTAATTAAGGAAGTACCTGACCCTATCATTACCTCTGACTAAGAGCCTTCTTGCAACTCCTTCAAATCATGAAATTAAGGAGCAGATATTTCAAATAGGATCAGTAAAATCTCCGGTCCAAATGGATATCATGCTAGGTTCTACCAACGTATGAGGAATATTGTAGGGTTAGATTATTAAGGAATGTATATCTTGTGTCTCATATTCAGTCTTATTAAATGGATGTCTTTTATTAGGAATATTTAAACCTTCAAGGGGTCTTAGGCAAGGGTACCATACCTTTTTTTTATTATAGGTGCATGCCAGAGTCTTGTCAAGATTGTTTAGTAAAACAAAGAAAGAGGGAGAGTTAAAGTTACAAAAGAAGACCCCTAGTATCTGCATCTTTTCTCCATAGATGATAGCTTGATTTTTTGTGATACTTCTATCCATGGAGAGAGAAATTAAGGAGGTCTAGGGTTTATAATGCGAGGCTTTGGCCAACTAATTAATTATAGAAAAAATATGTTGTTTCCTTTATTAAGGGAGCTTATAAGATGCAAAACAATAGCCTTAATCTTAGAGGTGAGTTATATTGAAAAAAAGGAGAAGAGTACCTAAATCCCATGTTTTGTTATACTGGTTTATCTTATCAAAATTTGTCTCTCATGCCAGCTATACACCCTCTCAATTGCTTCCTTTGAATGAAAAAAAAATGGATAAGACTTTATACAATTGACAAATCTTGATAGGATAAAACAATATCTCCTTATTTCAACAAAACAGGGGATCCCGACTCAAAGGAGAAATAGTACTTTGGAAGCCCATTAATGTCATATAAGTACAATAGTTCATGTCATATAATTAAGTACAATAGTTCGTGCTTTGAAAATTAAGAGAAAACTAGCCAGAGGTCCTTTAATAATGTCATTTAAGGCCTCTAATCCATGCGCCTAGACTTATTGCGGGCGGAGGTCCTTAAGTATGCCAAATCATAAATTTGCAAGACTAATTTGCCCTTCTAACCATCTGAATTTATTTCACGAATTTAATCACTAGTTTTAAGCCTTAACGTGATATTTAATAACCGATTTGCCCCTTATAAACAAATCAAGTTGTCTAACGGATTTTATTTCCTAGTTTTAAATCAAGTTTCGAAATTCAAATTAGAGGGAATAGATTAAGTTTCAAAATCCAAATGGGAGGGAACGATGTTGCTACGTCGTCTGCTACACACTCAATGTTTCCAAGCAAAGCTTCCTCATGAAGCAACTCGAAGCTCGCCACTGCTTGAGAAGAAGCAATCTCATCGCCTGCGATGTTGCACAAAGAAGAGATAAGACGGTCTCAATCGCAAAACCTATCGAGGAAGTTTTGTAGAAGCCGGAAGCAAAGCAGGTCGATTCAGATGTATTGACCGCCGATGGAGAAGTCAAAAGATTAGATGATCAAAAGTAATGACACATGGGGCCACCAGAATGCTAAATGTTGCACATGTACATTCTAGTCTTGTCATTCACTATAAATTTACAATCCAGTCATGTCATTCGCATTAACTTTGTTTGAGTTTATGTGACGAACTCAGATAAATTCATATGTCGCCACCTCGGATAAATTTATCTGAGTTTTGGAATAAATTTATCTGAGTTTTGTACAAATTTATTTGAGTTCCGGAACAAATTTATCTGAGTTCTGAATAAATTTATTTGAGTTTTGGAACAAATTTATCTGAGTTTTGGAACAAATTTATTTGAGTTCTAGAATAATTTATCTGAGTTTGTGATAGACGGATAGATAGAATTCCAACATGATGAATGTTCGTTAATGAGAAAATATTCAAATTACTTGTCTTAGAGTGAGCGATTATTAACATTTTGTAAAAGGAGATGCTTGGACTAGTCTTGATTTTGTACCTTCTAAGTTTCAAAATCAAACGAATTACTTCTGCAACCACTAAATGGACAATGAAACCGTTTCTTCGAAAATGTTACGAATGCTTACGGCTCTGTAAGGCAATCTCCTTCTTTAATTCACTTTCCCTCGTTCTCCTTGAGCCCGATATTCGAAATTCCTAATTTCTCGCTTTCGTTCCTTCTTTGGCAAGTTACCGCGATTTTAGGCTTTGCGTCTTTAAATAAAAAGATAAGAGATTATGAGGGCATTATTGTTCTTTCAAGCATATGAAACACTATGAGATACCTTTACCTCTATGAAATTAATTCGTGGACCGTTTACAATAAAAACTAATATCGAGAGACCTCCGGCCAACGCTCCTTAAAAATATAATAGTTGGGATAGATGTGTTGTGTGTGTGTGTGTGTGTGTGTGTGTGTGTGGGGGGGGGGGGGGGGGGGGGGGGGGGGGGGCGACTCCAAAGTAGGGGTGTAACGGTTCGGTTAACCGGTTAATTTGGGAAAACCGTTAATCGAACCGTAACCGCGGTTAATAACCTTTTAAAACCGTAACCGTAACCGTATATACAAAAACCGTGGAAACCGTAACCGCGGTTAACCGTTTTAAACGGTTCGGTTACGGTTAATAACCGTGGAAAATAAGGGGATAAATGTGAATGTTTGAAGGTAAAATGACACATAAGGAGCAATTGGATAAAAATCTCATTAATTAGAAATCTTTATTATACGGTTAACCGTACGTATACGGTTTCTTATTTTTTTTCTTTTATTTGTAAACGGTACGGTTAACCGAACCATATGATACGGTTCGGTTCGATTAATAACCGTGAATTATTATGGAAAACTGTAACCGAACCGAACCATGCGGTTTTTGGATTTCATTAACCGTAACCGAACCGTGAAATACGGTTATTAACCGCGGTTCGGCTCGGTTCGGTTCGGTTCGGTTAGACGGTTTTTCGGTTTTTTTTTACACCCCTACTCCAAAGATCCAAGTGGAGCCTTTACAAGCATGCGCACAATGTTGCATTGGGCCTAGATGGGCCAAAGATCATTCTATCCTAGGCTACATGACCCATCTAAACTTTAACTGATATGTAGGGATGTCAAATGGGCTAGGCTGGGTCACGAAGGCACGGCCCAGCCCACCAATCAACGACCCACGAGATGGCACGACCCGTTCAACGTCACGACCCACCAGGCACAGCCCGTGCCATGTGCCGTGTTGGGCCGAGGACTGTGGCACAGTCGGCACATTTCGGCACGGCACGAGATTGGCCGACCTATCCACAATGGTCAGCCCGCCTAGCCCGCCCAACAGCTAGTTTCATGTTGAATTTTACCCCTAACATCTGATTTTTTACTTTTCCTTCATTGTAATTTGTAATTATACAAGTTCATTTATTCTTTTATACTTTTATTCTCTAAAAAGGTTGTAAGGTTTTGAAAGTAATCCTATTTACAAACCTTCAAGAAGTTAAAATCCAAATGGTTCTCTTCTCAGTGGGGTAAGTAGAGTTTGACCGAACCACTTAAATATCTTTGTCATTCTCCGTAATTGTTTTAATTTTTAATTTTAATATCGAAAAGGCAAGAATTAATCGAAAAGCAAATTAAAAGAGACACACAGAGCACGGCAGGCATGAAGGCACGAGCCGTGTAGTGCGAGGGAAATTTCCTGCACGGCCCGCCAGATGAGATGGGCCGTGTTGGCCAGGTCCTTGGCCTGTTCAGGCTGAGATCTGGGCGGGCCGGGCCAGGCCGATCCGTTTGACATGCAGTGATATGAAAGCCTTTTATTTCTTAACAATCAAAACCTCCTATCTACAGCCCAATGGAAGGGGGTGTGTTACCCAGGGATCTGGGCGGGTAGGTTATATCGCATGTGCTGTACAACTTCCCCATCTTGAAAAGAAAAGAAAGAGTCCCTATCTTGAGCATATCATATTAGATGATATTCGTGCAGCAACTTGTTGAGGTATATTATTCATTGTTCATGATGAATTGTGGTCCCAGTTCCAAAGAATTTTCATGAGTCACATCTTTGAAACACTTATATTGATTTGATACAGGAAGAGAGAAAAAGGAAGGGATCGAACACGCTCTAATTGATTGTACACCTTTTGCCTGTGAAGGGACGCCCTTTCCAGACTCTCTTCACATTCATTTACCTCCATTCATTCCCTCACGGGACCTCTCACAGTCACAGACCTTTATATTCTTACTTAACAAGAGCTGGACTTAGTCATGCCATGTGTACAAGTTGGCCCGCGGCTATTGATCAGATGGTTGAACCGGTAGGCTCCAAATTTGATGGCAATCACACCACAAAAATCTCCAAAACCGAAGATCACAGCCTCAATGTTGGGCCTAGAAAGAGACAGCTGGGTATGTGTTATGTCATTTCACATATGTGTCTGTTCATGTTGGATGGAGGAAATCCTCTGGAAGATATATGGGGCATTTCTCATCAAAGGAGCTATCAATCAATGGTCTTGAGCATCATCAACCCATGGGTCCCATTTGGGCAATCAGGATGACATGCTCCAGTGATCTTTACATTTTTACCATTTGTTTCAAAGAGAATGTAATAACCATTTTTTACAAGTATTTATGCATCTGTGCAAGGATATATACATTGCATTTCATACATGATCATATGGATGGTTCATGTTGTGTTAAACACATCAATATGCATCTATCTGTGTAAATCCTAACTCCCACTCTATTTACCCAACAATATTGTGGAAGGGGGCTGGAGGTGTACGTCTTTGCATGGATGAACATTGAGAGTTAGCATCATGATCAAATCTCCGAAGAAGGAAAAAAACCTAATTAAGACATTTTTAAGTTGAATTGTAACTTTCAGTAGCTCTGACATTTTTAAGTTGAATTTTAAGTTGAGATTGATTTGGCAAAGGGCATAAATATTGAGATGGTAGGGAGAATCAAAGGCCCAAATAAAGATCAGGCATCTATGACTGCCAATATACTAGGGCCAGTTTGCTTGCATGAAATTGAATACATAGGAATTCATGATAGAATGGGTTTAGACAAAGGATCATTAAAGAGGTAAAGGATGAAGAATAATGTGAAATGCAGATGGACCTTGACTTCCATAGGATTTGAATTGCTGGGTGTTGTTGTGCGCGTGTATGCGATAAACTGAATGAAAAATTGCAACCGAAAGTCAATTATGCCACGCAAGAAGAGAAAAATCACACACACGGATTTGCATGATTCAACAAAATTACGTACTTTTACACGAAAAAAACTTGGCTTTTCTTGGGTTCACTCTCAGTCGAGTTTTTTTCCGTGGACATGGACATAGGCAATCTTGCCGAACCACAAAAATCATTATATGTTTTTCTCTTTTCTTGAGTGGTTTGATTGATTGACGATTGCAGTTTTTTCATACTTCCGTACACATGCACACAATAAGTAATATATCAGTGGCATAATAAGTGGTATCAGAGCCACAACATGCTGGATATTCATTTTCTACCTTCCCTATATTCATTTTCTATTAAAGGGAGATTATTCGATGGTCATTTTGGATATTCTAATCACTTTTAAAACTACATATTACAATCCCAGTCAATTCAATTACATGAAACAAAAAGGGTGATAGATATTGGATTTTAAATCTATCATTGATGGGATCTATGCCGCCTGTTGATTCACTGGAGATGCCATCGACGATCGATAACTCAAGATCCTCAACCAACCCACTTATGCTTCCTCTCAATTGGCATCATGCCATGTTTGTGAGAACAATGAGGGGCACGCAGAGGTAATGAAGCCAAACTGCTAAACGTGAGATGCAATACATACAAGAAAATATATAGCTCACGAGAGTGCAACACAACCATTAATGAGAGAGAATCCACACATGCACCATACTAATTACTACAACATGCATTGGGCACATATATATATATATAGATGCACCCCGAACATAGATATGTCTCGTATATGAACTAGGAAGGAACCAAGACCACGACGCTAGAGAAATTTAGGGTTTGCTTGCAGCCATGTCTCATATAGCTGTGGAGAGAAACAGGAGAAAGCAAATGAATGAGCATCTCAAGGTCTTGCGTTCATTGACACCATGTTTCTACCTCAAAAGAGTAAATTTCTTTCTCCTTGTCGTAATTTTAAAGCAATATTAGAAGAAGATTATCACCTCTTATAGGGCAGAATCAAGCAACATAAGAGGGTAAAATCAAGCATCAAAAAATTGCCAAAGCAAGTTCAAAAAATATTTTTAGGAGGATTAAAACCCAACTCTATATTTTCTTCAATTCAACTCAATCCAACTCTTCCTCTCATTTTTATTGTTTCTTGTGTTGTATTAAGGGTGACCAAGCTTCTATTATTGGGGGAGTAATAGAGTTCATCAAGGAGTTGCACCAAGTTCTACAGTCACTGGAGTCCAAGAAACAAAGGAAGAGCTTAAGTCCTAGTCCTGGTCCTAGCCCAAGGCCATTGAATGCAACTCCCTCACCTGATGGCCCTTTTGGGTTTGAGAATGTGAAGGAACTTGCAGCATGCTGCAACTCTCCCATGGCCGATGTCGAAGCAAAGATCTCTGGCTCAAACGTCATTCTGAAGACTATCTCAAGGAGAATCCCTGGCCAAATTGTGAAGATAATTACCATCTTGGAGAACCTTTCGCTCGAGATTCTTCATCTTAACATCAGTAGCATGGATGACACCGTCCTGTACTCCTTTGTTATTAAGGTACAAAACCATGCCATCTTTTATGCAATTCATTTGCATATGTTTCATTCCATTCAGCAAGATAATTAAGGGTTTCAACACTTTTTACCAATCATATATAAATATTTCAACGTAACCCAAATGATAATTAGTGTTATGACTTAGGGCCTACAAGAAGAGATCAATCACGCACAAGAACACAGATTTACGTGGTTCGACTTTTGGCCTACGTCCACGGGGAAGACACCAGAAATCACTATGCAATCGAGGTGTACATCCTAGAGACTTCGAGTCTCTATTTTTAATATCAGCCCCAAACCCTGTTACACCCAAACCCAACTTCTAATCACAGTAAAACTACTATAATAGACCTGCTTCAAATCATAGTACAACTTTAGTAATCCAGGGGCCCGGTTAACCAAAACTTGCTAATTTCAATTGAGCCATACAAATTAACAATTAGTGTGACAATATCACACTTGTAACCATATCTATGATATAGATCCTCATGCTCCTCAATTAGGCCACTGGTACAATCTGATCACACTTGTAATTAATAAAAGGCCGTAACCCAAGAGGTTTTTGCAACAAAGTTGTATAATTATCTGATTGGTAGCCCACAAACAGGTAGCTGAAAAAGAAATGGACAATGACCACACTCAACAGCCAAAGGTACATAAGTCAGTCAATCAGAACTAACCAATTGGTGTAATTTTGCACTTGGCCATTCTTTGAGGTGGCTCATCCATAGGATCAATGAGCATGTGTACCAGTAGAGTGTCAAGCTTGGTTGAGGCTACAATACTATCACTGTCTCAAGATCATGCACTTTCTTTCTTGTGATTATTAACAGGTTTTCAATGAACTTTAAGAGAACGTTTGAGTTCTAGCTGTTTATGGCATATTACTATCACCATTGAGATTGTGACATGGCTTGTCATTGCTAAATTAAGTTTTCAACAACCTAAACCCTAAACCAAACAAATCTCATTTTCTATCGCAGTTGAGGCTGATTTAGCTGTGTTCGATATTTATCCCAATGAAACTTAATTGCAGGAAGGAAACTATATTAAAACGAAAAGATGCAAGTTTATAAATCTCAGATATCATAAACCAATTTATATTTCTAGGTTTAAGGATTACTTATCTTTAA
The DNA here is from genome assembly GCA_028538565.1 of Umbellularia californica. Lineage (NCBI taxonomy): Eukaryota > Viridiplantae > Streptophyta > Magnoliopsida > Laurales > Lauraceae > Umbellularia > Umbellularia californica. Next base: position 34,284,262 of record JAPQWN010000003.1, read on the forward strand.
TACATAATAGCTCAGTTTAGCCCGTTTCCTCTTTTTATATAGAGAATCTCAATCCACAATCAAGGCTCTTTTCGCCAATTGAGGTGCAGTTTCTACTGCATTCTGCTTATCATCTGATTAAGTTTTCTTTTTGTCTCATATTTAAGGTTAATCACAAACATCATCATCATCATCTTGGCCATGTTCCATCAATCCGGTCAATTTTCAGAGTTCTACCATTAGAGTATGAAATGAGCCATATTGGAAGCAGCATTAACATTCTAGCTAAGGTGCATGAAAGTTAATGTCTGTAAGAGTGCGCATGCAAATATAATAAACTAGGTTGTGGAAGTTTTGGAGAAATGTAAGCACACAAAGAAGACACCAAGGAGACAGTAAGAAAAAATTTGCAAATATCCTACAATGTGAAAACACTGAGATTTACATCAGAATGTGGGCTATCTTTACCTAATGTTTGTTAGGTGTTAACCAAGATATGAGCATTTCATTGTTAGGTATCATACAATGCTCATACTAGACTCATCATTTGAACTTTCATATCATCATTAAATTTATCATTTAATTTTGCATGGATTTCCTTTTCTGGACTATGAGCATTTCATTGAATAATAGTTCTTTTGGTTTGGTTTTCTTCCTCACTTGTAACAGATTGGACTTGAATGCCAGCTCAGTTTGGAGGAATTAGCTCTCAAAGTTCAGCAAAGCTATAATTAAGGCGTTATTACGCAAATTATATAAATGTAATAAAAATGTATACCAAAGTATATGGAATGCATTTTCTATGAGAAGGGAAGTAAGTTGCTGCTAATCTTTTTTGGAAGACCATCTTTCTTTTCTTTTCAGTTCCTTTTTGGAATGATACAAGAGATGGTTGCTATATTGTATTAGAACCAAAAAAAAAAAAAGGGCAATGTGCTTATGATCATAACGTTATTATATTGCAATACAATGACAAACTAGGTTTAGGAGGTTACATCTAAAAAGTATTTGTTTTAAAGAAAACTAACAATCAAGAGTAATGAAAGTGGAATTTTAATGAAATTGTGTTTGTGGGGATTTAGGACTGAGTCCCCATGAAATGTGACATGTTAAATATGTGGATTTTATATCTTAAATTTGCAGATTTCTGAGGGCGCCCTATAACACAGGGATTCCATGCTCCATGAAATTGTTTTTCTGTGCCTCTTCATTCTGAATTCAGAAATACTTTCTACTGTAGAAAACCAGTTCAAGAGTTTATCTTTTTGAAGCAGGAAAACATCACATAAAATGACAAAAAAAAAAAAAAAAAAAAATCTAGCTGCACCAGTAAAAAAAAAAAAAAACCAACTAAGTAGATTGCCTCCCCATTACAGAATCCTCACATTACACATGCATGCCTTACATGTTAATATAAGGAAATAACAATGAGCACTATAATTGACTGTTTTTTTGTTTGGTATTGAGTGAGAGAGAGGAAGGGGTGTTATGTCTTAATACCCTTTTTGTGGGTACCCCAGCCAGGGGGACTTGGACCCAAGGTAGCCCATTCAATTGTAAAGTGCCTTAAAAATAAAATATTGAAAATCTTCCTTTGTTTCCACTGTCTCCTTAATTTGTCCTATTTCAAAAGTTGATTATTGACAAGTGTCTAGAAAGTGCATTACTGAAAGATGCTCATTTCTGCTGTCTTAATTCAGCTTAATCTTCGATACTATATCAGAATTGGGCTTAAAGGTGCCAAGTACAGAAGCGGACATTAAGGTCTGATAGACAATAGCGTTGGATTAGACTTCATGAATACTTTAAGAAAAGTAACACATGATCAATACCAATTTGCCACAAATGATTTAAGCCAAATAAAATCAATTTTTTCCTTGCAGCCGCTAGAGATAGCACCAGGTTAAACGGGTTCCACCTTGAGCTTCTCCTACCAGGGTCTTCCTTAGTAGTGCATTTTGAGTTTTGCATGATACAGATCTCTCTGTGTCATGTTTACTTTTACACACATAGGATAGAAAGTTAGATTTTACATATATAATTAATGTTACATACGTGAAACACTTTACCATGCTTGTTACAAATCACCATTTTTACATAAGTAAACGAGTATGGTTTAATGGTTTTAGATGAGTTTGGATTCTTTTTACTCTTTCCCATAAATATATATAAAAAAAAAGAAAAAGAAAAAAAAAACATCATGAAGATTCAAAGATATAAAACTAAACGTTTTGATGCTTATCATTAGTAAAATAATGTTAAGCAATTATGAATCGGGGGCCACAAAATTACAGGAAATTAGATCTATAGGTGGAGATTCTTCATGTTTTTCAAAAATTCTTTAAAATCTATAAAGGTTCCATATATGAAACTAAGAGTAATTGGGTTTATTAGACCAATAATAAAGAAGATAAACCAGTCAAATTACCAATAAAAAAAACCCGCAAAAATGCAAGAAAAAAAAATGTGGTTGAATAAGTTCACAGCAATAACTTATTTAGGGATCCCCCAATTGTAATTTATACCACCACTACTTCTCCTTTACATATGAAAGTATTCTCCACCTCTTCAAAATATAAATGAGATGTTGATAACAGTACCTCATCTATACACAATTTTCGCACCTCACTAATGCCTAATATATGTGAAGGAACACAGACAAATGTGGTTGTGTATAATTATTAGGCATGAGCATCATTTACTGTGTAAATGACCGGAAACAAACAACCGGTTGGGTTAGGGCCCAAGTCAGGTTTAGAGCAGGTGGATTTGGCCCTATCCCATCCTATTTATAGCTATTTTAATTGTATCTAACTTAGTTCAAATATGAAAATCATACATAGTACAATATGTAAAGGGGCTGTTTTCACATCCAGAACGTTGGTGGCCATTTTTAATTGAGGGGGATTCTAATTTCATAAGAGCCTTTTTTAAGGTGAGACAAGCAAAACATGCTCTTGTTTAGCACGGGTCAATATAATTCATGCTATAAGAAAATTGATGAGTTTTTAAGAATCATAATAATTAAAAATATAGTATTTTAGGCATAAATTATATTGAAAAAGAAAAAAGCTACATACATATATGGAAAATGTTTGAATAAGAGTAACTCTCGTAGTAGTGTGAGAGTTACTCTCGATTGGAACATTTTATATATATTTATATATATATTATATAAAGATTTGGCTCAAAGTCATTACGTATTTGAAAGGGAGGAGTCTATTGGGGCAGGTAGAGATATCTGAGAGGGGGCTTTCACCAAGACTGGCCATTGGTCATCAGGATGAAGAGAGAGTCTGGTGAGAGACCTCTTACCTTTTCCACATGATCCTTGCCGTCTATCACGGCGATGATACGTGATGGTAGGGATCATCTGAGCAAGATAACAGAGGTGGGCCACTGATCATCCTATTCAACGATAATTATTTGTTATGGGCCTACTGACCACATTATTACAGTCTTCCAAGTGGGGGTGTGGAGGGCACTGATTCCAAGTTAGAGTGATAAGACAATCAGAGAATGAAGTGGCAGGCAAGTCCATGTGACCCGCACCACACTCCTCGGGGAATTCCAAATTTTGACTTTTTTCAATTTTCTCGGCCTGATGTGAAGGTGGAAATTATTTTGTTTGACTTTTGATCTTAAATGTGGAACTTGTGTTTGAGATCTGGGCCGTTCAATCTTGGTGGAATTCCCTAGATGGTTAACCAGGTGTAGGGACTTTTTGGTGCAGTTTTCACTTAAATTTTCGAACACCTAATGAGATTTTTACGAAAAAAGATTCTCAAAAATTTGAATCAAAATATAATTCCTTGAGACTCTTCAAAACCATGGGAGAGGACCTTTGGATTTTTATTTTTATTTTTTTACTTTCATACTCTCATTCCACAATATCAATAACTATTATTTCATAATATCAAAAGAATGCCCGTATAATGGAATAAGAGATATGTAAGTAGTTTTTCCATAATACCATAGAATGTCATGTTCCATAATATCGTGGGATGAGAGTGAAAAATGAGAGATAAAAATTTGGCAATAGGTCCTCTTCCGTTGTTTTGAAGATCAGTTTGGACCCTCTGTAGTTTTTTTTTTATTTTAAGGTCACGTTTGGCAACCAGGTTTTTAGGGAGAAGATTTTTCGATTTTCCTAAAGTTGTGGTAATTTCATGTTTTGCAATTGTAAATTCATGAAGAAGATTTGGACAAATGGAAATCTTCATTTGCTGGGATTCAGATCTGACCACCCGCTATAAGATTTGAAAATCCTTATTTAAGTGGATTTTTACAATAAACCGTATTTTTCTCAACTATATAACTATATACATCGATACACATCAATATCAATGTGAGATCCTCAACTATATAAATCCCCATCAAAGAATCTTTGTTCTAGTGATAGTGAAGAATAATTAAATTTATAAATTTGTTGTCCGTTACCAAACATGAGCTAAGAGATTTCCTTTTAAAAGAATTTTCATTCTTAATGGGAATCTTGATTTAGCAAAGAAAATAGAAAATTGTACAGGAAGAATCCTATTAAACTTTGCGATAGACAGCCTCGAATCTCAGACAATAGAGACCTGTGGCACATGAACATGTACATATGGACATCAAGATAGAACATCTGAGTGCGTCATATAGACCTCTATGAAGCTAATAAAAGCTAAACCCCGAAGCATGCCATGGTTGAGAGGACCTTGGTGGATTCTTTCTTTGAAGCAATTAACATATGCCCATGATCTCCACCCAGATCAAGAATATCTCCTTTTCCCTGTTACACAAACACCAAAGCCAGCACCAATCAATGCAAGTCCACTCTGAACTGATCATAGGTGGGTTCCACCATGATCCAATGGACAAAACTGACTTATGATCTAGACCATGTTTGTCTGGGAATATGCACAAGGAAGCTTTCCGGAAGATGCTCTTCGACTCTACAGCCATAAGATTTGATGGCTTTTTTGGTATTCCACCAAGAATAAGAATACTTTTCCATGAAAGCTCTGAAAATATTTGGGAAATTACATGCTTTTTGGGCAACTCAAATGGAAAGATCATTACGGCGTATGCCAAACCAAATGCACATGTCGATGTTGTCTCAAACATAAACTTAATTTGATACCAAATTAGTAGTCCAGTCCCTTGATTTAAGGAGACAATTTGTGGACAATTAAAGGTCAGCCATGTGCATGAACATGTCCAGGAACTGTATGATATACAGTGACCTCTGACTACTATACTTGCTGATGTCCATATCCGGGTAACATATTTTATGTTTACATAACAATCCACATCAATACAATAGCATCTGTCACTATCATAAAGCTACTAGGGTCATCTACTTTCACATCATTTGGCCCCACATTAGGAACATGTGGGGTCCACCATTCAAAATTGAAGTTCATAAATCATAGGTGAGTCCTTATCCTAATTACCCTTTTTTTTTTTTTATCCTTATTACCTCGCATGTATTACTTCCAATTCCCTCAAATGTGCTAGGTGTTTGATGAGATTTCCAAGATTTTTTTTTTATTGGTAAAGGATTTCCAAGAGTTATCTTAACTTAAATACGCTATTTCATTGGTAAGAGGGATTATAATGAGAGAAATCTTAACATAAAATATATTTTTTTTGTACTTGAACAACTAGGAATTTCAAAAAAAAAAACGCAAAGTGGTGAAATTTCAAAATCTTAGTACGACATTTGAGGCCTTCTAGATGGATGAGATTTTAAACTTCATAAAAAGAAATGTTGCATCTGTTAGTGTGAGAGGATAGGCCATCATGTCGTAAGAAAAAAAAATTCCTAACATCACAAATTCTAATAAACAATAGCCGTATTGCCCAAGGATTCCAAAAGTCCTCTTTGAAATGTTCATGCAAGGGCCGGATGTTATGAAAGGGTTGTTTCTAATCTCGTGCGTATGGTGACCGGGGTATATGCACGGTGACCTGCGTGTACCACCCGTGTCCAAGGCACGATTGCTCCATGGTTACGTGACAGGCTATGGTTGGTCCACTTGAATTTTAACCTCACCATGTCCGGACCCTGCACCACCAACGTGCCAAATGTCATGAAAGAGGCCGAGTCACCCATTCAATAAGACTTGCCAAGGCTAATGTGGCTCAATAAAACCGGGTGGGGTGGGGTGGGGTGGGGTGGGTGTGGCAGGTAGGAATAATTATACAAGACATCAAGTGGAGCCTACTGTGGTCTTTATGATCATCAATCCTAATTCCCACCTGTCACACTAATTCCACTTGTGCACAATTATGAATTGGTCATATAAAAAAACACACCAACATATATTTAAGTCTCTCCTTAAATTAAAGGGTACGTAAAATGATCTGATGCTAATATTTGGCATGCATCTTGGAGTGCCCCACAAATCAGGCTGTGATTTGTTGATAAAATCACAGCCACCATCAAACAAAACTGATCAACAGTCTGGATTAACCAAATGAGAAGACCCATTTCATCAAAAGCCAGAATAATTCCACCCAACACCCACAAATACACATGTATGGTGCTATCCTAAAATAGATGACAACGCCATTTCCCTTTTCCTTTTTTCCCCCACTTGCTTTAACAGAAAAGGAGTCAATTGTAGTGCCTGTTTTGAAAAATCCATGACAACAGCACAAGATCCACAGGCTCTACTTTGGGCTTGCTGTTTTCAACAATAAATTCAAACAAGGGTCAGCACTCTTCTAGATTAAGATGAAAGAGACAGACACTAAACTTCAAGTCATGTGAGGAAGAGGTAGAGGAGACAAAAGGAAGACAGTTCCAGCTACTCCATCCAGCTATTATTCTGGGGCTGTGTATTGGATTACAAATTACAATACGTATTTGCAGTTGGGCCTTTGTTGATACTCTGATGGAGCATAGACATCCATGTCCACGCCTATTATCACCGTATATAATGCCATATGTCCTTCAATCCAAACCATCCAAGTTCTTGTAGAAATTGTGTTTTTCTTTAATATCATAATATATTCAAATGTATGTATGTAATGCTAGTACAAGTGCATGGATCTAAAACAAGGGATTAATCTTTATACCCTTTGTTGAAGGGGATCTACCTTACCACTGATTGAACAGTAAGTTAGCAAGATTTTTAATCTCACTAATAAAGATGAGCCTAAAGGGACCATTTGGAAACTTTAGCCTAATTAATAAGAGCTAATTAAGTTAAGGTCTAGAGTACATTTTTAAGTTTTAATTTACAATTAGTGTAAGTGTTTGGTAGAATTATAAATAAAGAAAAAACCTCTTAAGTAGTTGGGGCCCATCTTTAGGAATTATGGTAAATGGGACCACCTTTTAAAAATCACAATCTAGAACCCACCATTTTATCATTTTAAAAATCTTATTAGCTTATTTTTATCTAAAATAATTGTAAATTTTGCATTGTGGACCTCCGCTTACCTTAGCTAAAGAAAAAAAAAACTTTCAAATAAACAGGCCCCCTAAGTTTAGATTGTTACTCAACTCACAAACCCATTTCATTAAACTCTAGTCCACCAATATGACTCATTAGGTTTCCACTTACCCCTTTTAGCTTTCCTTTTTGACCTCATTAACAAACAGGTGGGTTTAATCCCAAGGGGTTAGCCGAGTAGTTAGGACCACGGTTTCTCTCTCTTTGGGAGCTAGAGGTCTTAGTATCAACCCTCAGTTTCCCGCTCTTCAGGAACCGAAGGTTGAGTCCACTTGTACTACCACCTAAGGGCCACAGGGGTTTTATCCAGCTTCTATCTGCGCTCAAAGGAAATAGTCCAGTCCAAAAGGTTGGGAACCCTCCATTAGCAAAAGAAAAAAAACAAAAAAAGAGTGGATTCGAATCGGATATATGCATATTGCTATGGTTCAGTCCAAAAAATTGGGAACCCTCCATTAATAAAAGAAAAAAAACAAAAAAAGAGTGGATTCGAATCGGACATGTGCATATTGCTAGTAGTTCCTAATGACACTCGAAGTCGAACCCACCCAACCCTTAGTGGCTAGTGCCATTTGAATATATGCCAACTCAGCTGAGTCAGGATGAGTCAACTTGAACTTCCAAATCATGCCCAAATGATCCCTTATATGGAAATTTATTACTTATGGCAGGCCAGTAAGAAAGTGCAAACCAACATGGCCCCTCTGCGAATACCTCCAAAGTTGCACAAGTACACATGGTGGGCCCACATTTTACAGGATAATATTCCACAGTAGAAGGTGCGAGTGCATCTGGTGCTTGTCCAGACCTACCCAAACAGCTACGCACGTAAAGCTTATTTAACTTTAGCGATAAAAAGAGTCAATGAGGTGCGGGAGCACAAGAAATCGTATCCTCCATAGTCCTTTGTGCATCCAGTTCGTACCTTAACCTCCGTACTGTTGTTGTACCTGTGACATGTGGGGTCCACGTTTTCAAAAGATCTCAGGTGGGTCCTCGTGTATTTTCAGCTTTTACTGTTTTGGTCAAAATATTCTCAGCTTTTGTTGGGTACTTTTTGATAATTAGTATTATTTTTCTCAAAGATTATAATTTTAATTCTTTTATTTATACAATAATGGGCCTAATACATGAACGACTTTATTAAAAAAAAAAAACAACAAAAATACCAAAAATAGTTGGACCATTTTTTACTAACATCTTTAATTCAGAGGAATTTTAGTTTTGTCGACGGTTAAGATTGAAAATCTTGCGCCATCTGCATGTAATTATCTTTAATGTAATGAATTTGAATAAAAGCCATGATCAAAACTACCAAATATGGTGCGAATAAAGTGGTAGCTCGGTAGTTGGGTCTCATTTCTGATCACCCAACCACCTAGCCGGCAATCTTAGTTTAACATGCAGTGACGGACTTAGGATTTTAGTTTAAGGAGTACAGACATAATAGGTAGTTTGGTTGTGAAACCCAACTGAGAGTTTTCATGTGGATTTTGAGGATGGGCCCGAGATTCTTACTTAATTTTATCCAGTCAACTTAGAATTTTGAGATAGATTTTGGGAGCGCACCACGGTTTTTTGGGGTGCGACCCTGCTCCCATCATCCATTTCATGTATTGGGGGTCACTCCTGCAGGCTGTAAAAATATAACATGCTTTTACTCTCTATGATATGAAACACTCCTTCGTACGGATAAATGTATTTTCATGGTTGGTACTGTGAAACTAAGGGAGTCTCTATAATTTGATGGGCCCTGAGAGAATTCACATGAACAACAATAGCAACCAACAGCCCAACAAAATAGCAATTTTAACTTGAGACTTGCGACAATGGTAGAAAAATCAAAAGAAGTCTTTTCATTTCATAAGCCAAAGTGAAATAATACTTTTCAAGATTCTTCCAATATAAATGAGGTTTTATATAAACAAGTGAGATCAATATAATTGTGTCTGACTTTAAGTAACATATTCCTATGTATCAATTTCCTCTTTTTTGTCAATTCATTGTTAGCTAAAATATTAAGGTTGTTGGATCTAATATGGTTTGCAATTCAAATCAAACATATAGATCTAGATTTAGGCATTAAATAATATATGATCTCAAAATATAATAGCGTACATTGCGCCATGATCTTGTTGATAAGCAGATCTGTTTTCTCAAATAGGGTTTTTTCCTATCTCCCTTAAGATAACTTTCCTTAATTCCCTCAAATCAACTAACAAGAACCCTATTTTGATTGGACTTACTAAAATTAAATCCAACATAAACTTAGCAAAATAAAAGTAATTTAAATTAGTGGGCTTAAATTGTGAATCCCAAGTGTGGCACATGTGGCCATTAAGACCAATTACATCTAACAAAGGCACCCCCCTCTATAACAATTTTTAGGTTGGATCATCGATCATCGTACTTGGGTCCATTCTCCACACTGTTAAGTCCTAGAATGGATATTCATGTCCCTTGGGTGATTTCTTGGAGCACTTACTTACAAATGGGGCATTATTAACAAGGTGTCGTCATCATCATACTAAAGCATTCAATTCAGTCAACTTGAAGAAAGTGAATATTAAAGAGAGAAAAGGAGAGGGTGTAAGGAAATTATCTTTAAGTCCATTACTTGGACTAGAAGTCCTTTCCTTTCCCGAATTGTGGTCATTATAGGAAATCCGTTTTCTTAGGATACATGCTATTCCTTACACAAAAAGGTTTCTTAATGAGATGTATTCCATAACAAACTCTACCTTGATGGATGGTTGAGATTAAGTCTATGGAAACCCTGATTGGAAATTCGGTCCTCTTTTCACCTATAAAACAAAGCCTTTCGTCCATCACAAAGGCATTCACGAAAATCAACACATTAAGGTTTTATAGGCAAGGAGAGAGAAACCGAAACCATTCATATAGTTTCTTTCTCGACGGATCACAGCATCAATCAGCAACAGCACCAGACTGCAGGATCAGAAAGCTCTCTGCATCAGGATGTCTGGAGGTACTCTTTAATTTATTTAAGATTAAATCCTACACGTGATTATCATGCTGTTCACGATCTTAGGGTTCATGTTAATAATAGTATAACATGTGGTATCAGAGCATGGTTTTAGAACACATGATCGTCCATTAATTAGGATAACTATGCATCGCCATAATCGGCAAATATAGATCCGTTCTGACTCTGTTTTGCAGCAATTTATCGATCCAACTATTATGGCCTGCATGAATGGTTTATATTTATGTTATTCCGCAATTTTTTTTTTATTTGGGCACGACTGTTTGATCGTGATTTATTTAAGTTTTGAATTTTCAATTATGTATAAACTCCTGCGTGAGTAAAAATTCAATGTAATAATGGAGGAGATCAGTAACTGGTAAGTCATGATTGAAGAGGATATTGTTTCGAGACTGAAGATGACGTTTTGAAGCAGTCGAAGATAAAGACAGATGATCGAAAAGAAGGACAGAAAATAGGCCATATAGTTGGATCATATTTTCATAAATTCCATATTATGTTGATTATCATTAGCATGTTTCTTCGTAATCGATGATATAATGCCTCAAAAAATTCATTATCATTAGAATGAATTGGCTAACAAACTGGTTCAAGAGGAGGCCAGGCTGAACCAACAAGGGATTAAAGTAGCTCATCTCGTTCAAGGAGCTGGACACAAAGCTGGGAAAAAGCATAATTCAGGCCAGAAAAGGGCACCACCCAGATCTAATGAGGCTGGTCAGAACCCCAAGAAGAAAAAGAAGGAAAACTTATGCAAATTTTGCAAGAAACCTGGACATTTTCAGACAGACTGCATAAAACGTAAAACCAGGAAGTGCTGTCATTAGTCATCTCTGTCCGCATTCATCAATTCAATCCTCTTCACTCAGCTTTTCCTTCCATTCACCTCTCCACCTCAAAATAATTAAAGAAGCCAACTTTCTGCAGCAGTTCCCAGAATTTTATCTCCCCGGCCCTAAAACCAGCAAGGTTTTGGAATTATGCAATGAGAGCCATAGCTTTTGTGGCAAATGAATAATGGGGTTTGATTGGATTTTTGTGGGTGTGCGCCATCTGTAGCAGAACACCTCACAATGTTATCAAACGGCAACTGTCCCATAGCTATGTGATGATATTCATGTGATGGTATCACACGTGGGCCTGGTGGTGATCGACTCGTGCGTGTTTGTATTGAGAATTGTTACTGTAGTCAAGGTATGATTCATCATTCTCAGGGAAATAAGCTCACCATTCCAGAGGCAGCTGGCAATGTTTATCCTTATCATGAAGACTGGCCTCACAGGGCAGAGGAAATAAAGATGAATCTGCATCAGATGAGGGAACAGAAAAGAAACCACTCCATTGGTCCACCATCTAAAAAAATCCAAAAGCTCAAGATAATCCTGCCACCTTAGTAGTGAACCAATTTACACTATAGTTAAATCAAGGTCTACCATCCAATTGATCACTTGTTCATGATTTCACACTTTCATGCTTGTATGAAGAGAAATTGAAATACACTAGACTCAATCTATGATGAATTCATGATTTGTGATAGCAAACATGCTCTATAATAAATACTACAAGGCATACATGTGTAATAGTGTATTAAAATATAGACAGAGAGCAATGACTCCAGGCTGCAAAAATCAAAACCCACCACAAACTCAACTGAACTGAGGTTATACTCTCTAAATAAGTACCCTGCTCAAACGCAGAAGAAGAAAATATCAAATTCACCCATAATGAGAATAAATTGATCCGAGTCACTCATTTAACCCAACTCATTGCCATCCCTACTCTGAATATAACTGCGATAACATAAAAAATTTTATAGAATTAAAATCAGGTTACATATCCTTTTGTTCTGCTTTCAATTTCTTTAATTGCATATTGGTCATTACATATTACAACCTTTAACAGTGTGCAATTATATTCTGTAAATGTGTACATTCCATTGCACTCAACCAGGGTATCAAACACTGTATCACCTTGGCCGCAGTTTTGTACTCCAGAGAAAGTAGGAAAAGTTTTCTTGAATTGTTTATGGGTGAGAACTACTGAGAAGCTCAAGGTCACCATTCCAACCAAGGGGTCTGAAATGTTTAAAAAAACTGCAAGTTGCAAAAGCTGGGGACTTTCCATTGTACATAGATTTCGAGGAAGATGTCTATGTACCATGAAATCTCTCTAATAATAGAGTAGTTTCATAGTTTTTCTCTGTTTTTGGAGAATATTTTACTGCAAAAAGCAAGTAAACTAGTAGTTTTATAGTTTTAAGTTCTTTTAAGTTTATAATGATTAACATCACATTCTTTTACATTGAGGGCACATTTGTGCAAGGAACAGGGGAAATGCTCCTATGAGAAACACTCTCACCAACTTTATGAGAGATGAGTGAGAGCCCTCACTTTCATATCCACTCTCACCAACTTAAATGCAAGGACCCCAACTTAAATGTGAGGGCCCCCACCCATCTCTCACCAAGTTGGTGAGAGTGTCTCTCATAGGAGCACTTCCCAGGAAACAGAACTCCCATTTTTGTTATGTAGTATACTATTTTGTTCAATGCAACTCTCAATAGGAAATGGAGATCTTACAGTGCGTTAGACAGACAAGCTTTTGTAGTTTAGGAGTTTCAATGGAAGATAAAATAAAATAAATAAGAAAAGGTTAAGATGATGATGACCGAAAATCACTTCGTGTGAAAGGAAGTTTTATTAGAATCCATTTTTGAATGAATGTATAGTAATTAATTGTCAAATGAGCTCCAACAAAAGATTATTAAAAGAAGTAAAGGGTGAAGATGAGAGGATTGAAGGATATAAGTTAGAGCTGAGACGGGATATTGATTTCCCTAGGATTTGAATTACTAGTGGAATGACTGGGTATTCATTTTTCATCTACATTTTACTTATTATCTATCAAATGGCCATTTCTTATCTTAACTTTGTTATTCATCATCACTTCCTAAGAATTCAATCACATGAAACTATAACATGGGATTGTGACCCCATGTGAACTTCTTTTTATCTTTAATCCTTCAATTTTGCTCATTCGATGGAAAGCACCGCTTATAAAATTTAGGAATTAAACAAATGGGCCTTAAAATGATTTGGAGTTTTGTCTTATGAGATTTTATTATTATTAGCCTTATAATATCAATCATTTCTCTTCGTAACTAGAAATTAATCAATGTTACACAACACATAATTGAGAAATTAAATTCTTGAATATTGATACATGATTTGATTGCCAAACTACTAATAGATGATTTAAATTCTATTGGGAGGCACCAACTTCGAAGCACTGACTCGGGGTGTCACATCATTACTGAAATATTACTTCTTGTACCACTGCAGTTATGAAGCTAAAATGAAATAATAAGAATGAAAATAAATCATTTTATCATTCATACTGTTGAATTGATGGCTCTCACTAGATTTAGCAAGAGGCAGAAACTTAACCATCCAACTTATAATGGTTTCATCATGTCTATTGTTTTCCATAGTCAGTCATAAGATGTAAAAAAGGTACGGTCCGAAAAAACTTACTGGTTTCATATGGGTGTCGGAATCGAACTCGCCAAGAACCTTGTAGGTTTCAGTATGACGTAAACCTACAAATCCATTGCGAATGCTCTTAGATTTTCTGGATGATCGACCAAGGGTTCCCATCTCCCTTATATAAAACAATTACAACTCTATCCGAACTCTAACCCTCCTTGAATCCCACATCTCCTAACCAGCGTGGGATATCTGCCAAACTTGAAGTCAGAACTTGATTCAAATTCTATCACCAAGAGTTTGATCCTTATCTGACCCAACCAGATCAAGACTTGTTGGGAGTTCATCTGCGGGACACTGCTTGGCTCGATCTGACGTGGGCCTCATTACAGTCGGGCCACACAATTTTCCTAACATTGTCCACTTGATTTAATGGCCTATTTAGCTTCACCTAGTTTCTAAGGAGTAGGCCTTGTAGAAAATCAGTCCAACAAAGGCTACATGTGTGCGACCGTGAGCTAGGTCCAAATCGATGAATGCCAATATCCAAGTCCAAATTTAAATTTGATGTCGTCGATGGCTAAATTCAAGTTATATTATTACAACTTCTTAATGTCCACATCCTCCACAAAGTACCAGAAAATGGCCTTGCCGGCTCACTCAACCTCCAAAATGATCAATCAAACCTCTTCACACACTCCCACACTTCAGTCGAATGAGTGGAACACAATGTATAATAAAACCGCTCAAAACAAATGCACACTCTGTGCATAGAGCAAGCATTCATTTTGCGTGGCTCAGTGAGGAAACCTCACTATTGAGTTCACCCCTTCAAGTCAAAGATTTCTTTTAATCAGAGACTTCTTGCGCAAGGTCATGTTTTAAGGAGAGCACTCGAACCCGCAAGTCCACCGTGATTGGCTGGTGAAACCCATTGACTCTAAATCGTTATGAATGGATGAGATCTTGATTCATAATTTTGAAAAACTTATATCTTAGACCCAAAATTAGATCTGAATTTCTACCAAATCCACCCCATTTACACTATTTTATGTTCAGATCAATCAATTCCTCCACCTCCTTCCTTGCATCAATAATCTAACACCATGTGCCAAAGATTGTCAGATAATGTACCATCACCAAACCTTACTTACGAAGAGCAGAAAAAAAAAAATCACACTGATTGAACAATCTAAACCGTTGGTTTGTGCCCTGTGGACACCATCTTGGATGGTACACTGCACAGTAAAAGTGACCAAAGACTGGCTTGTGGGCCACACTTTTTGGATGATTACTTGCAGCATCTCCTGTTACCCATGCAAGGGCACCAGATTCTTACTGAACATACAGTGGTACATTTGTAGTTTGTGAAAGGGGACCTGCACTTCTGCCAGGAGAAAGAGAACATCTACTCCCTTCCTGTACGGGATATTAAATACCATGAGTTTTTCAAAATGGTGTTGACTAATATTAATATCCTACATCCGATTTGAAATTCTTTTTTCAACTCTATCCATTTTATACTATATTGCATATCGCACAAACAATTTGATATCTCTCTTATACGTCTCTCCGTTTCCATTTGTTAAATCCTTAAACTTTCTTCTTTTTCTGCGACCTTTCCGTTCCTACTACTTTCTCGATTGTTAAAAAAAATTCCAAAAAAGTGTAGTCTTTCGTTCTCTTCACCTAAAGATGATTCATGAGAAGCAATTCCCAAAAAAGATACATAGACATCATAGTTTTATAATATATTGATATTGTGGATCCATCTCTTGTCCTTGGGATAAAGTTATTACAACAGGACAATGATCCAATGGAAAAGAAAAAGGAAGAAAAGTTGTAGAGAGATCTTGAAATACTTTTGGATAAATGAAAAGGCAACGGAGAAAACCTATTGAAAACCTTTTTTAACGATGGAGAAAGTACTAGGATCAAAGAAAGTCGTTGAAAGTATTTGAGGTTTAGTGCTTTAGGAGACGGGAGCGGAGGAAAATATAAGAGGAAAATCGATTATTTTCACCTTCAGTTTGTGCGATATAGTACAGATTGTTCAATATCACACAAAATGGATAGAATTCAAAAAAGAATTTGGGGCCCATGTGCAATAACCACATTTGGGATATAGTTTTAGTCAACACCATTTTGAAAAAATCATGGTCTTTTATATCCCGTATGGTCAAAATCCCTTAATTATACAAAAGACAATTTGGAGCATAGGGTTTCTATTGGGACACATGATAAGTTAAGGATCTCCAAACCATCACAGACGTTCAATGATTGCACAAACAGGCTCACAATAAAGTTTGGTATTAGAAAAAAGGAATTCTTTGTTCTTTTTTTTTTTACAATCTCTCTCACTCTCTCTAAAAATTTTCTCATGGAACCAAGATGGCCCACTCAGACATATGTAAGCATTTTCATCAGTTCAATATTTTCAATGCATGCATATCCATCCATTCATCAACAAGCCATCCGATATACACCCATGCCAACCATGATGGTAAATTATTCTGCATATGTGAGGCCCACACCATTGATGGTCAAAATGCCCCTGATCCAACAATATTTTTCATGAAGCACAACAGTGTCACTTATTTTAGGAAAAATCATAAAAGCTTAAATTCAAGGACCCAAAGTCACTGGGCCAGAGATAATGTTCAGACCCAAGCCTGTTTGGTAACTTTATTTGGGGCGTGTTTGCCAATTTATTAGTAAAGTTAAAGTGGAGTAAAGCCTCCATATCAAATCAAGAGAGAATAAAAATCTAAGGGGGTCTAATCATAATGTGATGCCTTTTTGTCTTTAATGGCTTGATAATGAATCTTTTTTACTTTATTTGTGTAATAAGTAGACTTTTTATAATTGTGATTTTTACCATAAGGGATATAAAAGACCATGAATTCCTCCAAATGGTGTTGACCAAAACTATATCCCAAATATGGGTACTATGCATGGGACCCCAAATTCTTTTTCTAATTCTACACATTTTGTGCGATATCACACAAACTAAAGGTGAAAATAATCGATTTTCCTCTTATATTTTCCTCCGTTCTCATCTCCTAAAGCACTAAACCTCAATTTCTTCTTGCGACTTTTTTCGTTCTTATTACTTTCTCTATCGTTAAAAAGGGTTTTCAGTATGATTTTTCCGCCACTTTTCCATTTATCCAAAAGTATCTCAAGGTTTCTCTACAACTATTCTTCATTTTTCCTTTTCATTTGGTCACTTTCCTATTGTGATAACTTTACCCTGAGGGCAAGGGATAGATCCACAATATCAATACCTTGTAAAATTTTATAGTCTATATACCCTTTTTGGAAACTGCTTCTCATGAATTATTTCTAACTGAAGAGAATGAAAGACTACACTTTTTGGGAACATTTTTTAATTATCAAGAAAGTAGTAGAAACGGGAAGGTCGCGGGGAAAAAAATAGGTGCTTTAGTTGATGAGAACGAAGGGAAATATGAGGGAGATTGAACACTTTGTGCGACAATGCATAGATTGTGCAATATCGCACAAAATGGGTATAATTGGAAAGAAAAATTGAGGTCCCATGTATAATACCCATATTTGGGATATAGTTTTGGTCAACACCATTTTGAGGAATTCATTGTCTTTTATATCCCATATAGTAAAATTCCCTTATAATTTAGTAGCCTAAGAATGTGTTTTTTTTTTTTTTTTCCAAGGGAGGGGGGGATTTTGAATTTTTGTTCTTTTGTTACGAACCCCTCTTCTTTTCATATCACTTAAATGGAGGCTTCGCCTCACTTTACTTTAATAGTGAAGTTACCAAACAAGATGGGTTAGGTCAGCATACCCAAATGCAGAGATGATAGACCCATGTGTTGTAATGCCAATCTCTACCTTCTCTCTATGGTTTACAACATTAGGTCATGGGTTCAAGATATGACCCCAACAAAGAAATCTAGTATAGTAATAATAATATGAGTTTATAAAAGATATATTGTTTAGTATAGATTTGTCATTTATATTGTAGATATAAATCCAAATATCAGGGTTGAAGGTATCAGACACAAACCCAATTAAAAGTAGGCAGTCTGTATCCCTATTGCAATCAGCTCTATCAGCTCAGAAAGAAAGGAATTTCTAGAACTTTCTAGTAAAGAAGGTGATGAAAGAGTCTAGAAGAGGTAAAGAGAGTGTTTTTCTTTTTTCTTCTTTTTTTTTTTTTGGGAAAAGAAGAGGTAAAGAGTATTAAAGGTGTTAAAGAGTGAAGGGTTTAAGAGAGACTCAATCAAAACCATCACTCACTTTCATGTGATTCAACCTACTATAGTGGGGATCATTTCCTTTTGACAGCCCCCTGCAGAGTGCAGATATTCAGCTTTGATAGTGAAGCATTACTAAAGAAATTTTAGCACAATGCAGATGCAACTTGACAACTAAAATATCCCATACAAAAAAATTTGTTGCCAGGTACAAGCATTCAAATCATATATATCCTAGCTTCACTATGCAATTTGAGAAAAACCAATTGACTCGTAAGGGCATTGGAACACACACAAGACATCGCAATCCTTGGAATCCAAGGAGAAGGTTAAAGAATTTCAAGAATCACTATGTTTCCATAATTTCCCCGTAACTTTCATTAAATGAAAATACTACATTTATAAGCAAATACTAACTAATCGCCAACTATGTTAGTGGCCCAAGATCATAAGAGCACGCACAGTAACAAACAGCATCCAAAGCTATAACAATCTCCACACTTCACAAAACAAGTTCCATTCAACTGCGCAAAATCCAAATCAGACAGCTTTACAATCTCATTACACTAAGTTCAAACCCAAGGAGCACTTGAATTAGGCTTGCTGCCATATATATTATTTCCTAACTTATCAACATATATTGATACATATCTCATAAAGCTAAAACTAGAAGCTCTCTGCTCTGATCACATTTTTAACATCTAACATCAGAGCAATTAGATTTCACTATATGGATATCAATAAGACATAACACTAACTATACCTTAGGATGGGAAAGAAATTTTTGAAGTGACCCATTTCCATGTACTTGTAACAAACCTTCCAAATCTGTCATAGCCTCAATGACAAACGAACTATCAAGAATGCAAGCTCATGGTGTCTCCTGCGGAATATTCCGGTCACATGATCATACAGCCATTGGCGTTCTCATCACTGAAAAAGTTGGTGTAAGACTCCCCCGCCGGTGGATGGGGCATGTATGGGACTGGATAAGGCGGCGGCGGCCGGGCATACATTCCGTTCTGCCGCTGCTGCTGCATCATTGCAGCAATATATTGTTGCTGGTTGTATGGGTTTCCGGCGGGGAATTCCGGCCCAGCTCCTTGAAAGTACCCGCCTGCATTCATTGCTGGTAGCCCCTGCACCGGAATATTCCCCATCTGACCCATTGGCATATTTCCCATTTGACCCACATTGGCACCACCACCACTTAGATTCATCCCATGAAATCCATGGCTCATGTTGTTGGGCATTGGATGGCCCATGTGATCATTCTTGCCACCACCACCTCCTTTCTTACCACCAGAAGCAGCACTATTGTTCCCACCATTAGTGGCAACCTTGTTATTACCAGTGCCCCCATTACCCCCATTTTTATGATCCTGGGCTCCACCATTTTTACCCCCACTTTTGGCAACCCCAGCTCCCCCACCTTGACTTTGGCCCCCCTTCTTTCCACCATTGCCATCTTTAGCATCAGTATTTCCAACCATGGCCTTGTTCTGCACTTGCACATCTCCAGCACCACCTTTCTTGCCATTTTTAGGGGCACCCATGGGCGGATTCTGCTGGTTCATGGCAGCCTTCTTGAGATGGGCCTTGACCTCATTAGGGTCCATATCAAAATCATCACCATCAAACCCATCATCATCCATGTCATCATAATCATAGTCATAATCAAACCCATCATCAATAACATCATCGTCAACCTCAGGCAAGTTGAACTTGACAGATTTCTGGGTCTTGGTGGGCAGATTCAGACCCTTCAACTGAGGCAGCTTCATATCTTCCAACCCTTTAATCTTCTGTAGCAGCTGTTGCTGTTGCGGCTGCTGCTGCTGCTGGCCCTTTAGATCTTTTCCACCCTTTTGAGGTTTCCCACCTTTGGGACCTTCTCCATTGTCAATTTTCAGGGCTTGGAGCTGTTTGTTGAGCTGAGGATTCCCACCCTTTGAGGGCCATAGCTCTGCATGTTTGCCATTTTTTTGAAGCTTTTTTATGAGAGTATTTGGGTCTACATTCCCTGCAACTGTCACCTTCCCCTGTTCTGCATCTATGTTGGTGGAATACACCCCTAACAAACCCAACAAAAAAATTTCCATTGGAGATTGTTTTGTTAAAAAAGAAATGAAGTCCAAAAAAGTCAAAAGAAGAAAACCCATGACAATTAAGAAATGACAGAAAGAAGTGTTAAAAAAAAAAAAAAAAATTTACCTTCAATCTTATGAAGCAGTTTCTTCACCTTCTGCTTGCATCCATCACAGTGTATGTAAACTTTAAGAACACATGTCTGCACCCAAGAAAAGAAAAGTAGAAAGCTTGTTATGGATGGAGGGTAGTTTTGTAACTAAAACAAAAAAATAAATAAATAAAGTCATTCAAAATCTTGAGCTTGGAAGAAGGGAAGGGTAGGGAAGAGAGGTACCTGAATCTTGAGAAAATTGACGTCTGCTTCTTTACTCATTGCTAACACTAACACCCCAAAAGAGAAGTCCTAGAAACGCAACAACAGAGAAAGAGAAAGAGAAGGAGAATGGGAGAAGTGAGAAAGACCAAAGAGAGCTCAAACAAGAAGAGAAGAACCCAAAACTCAGAAAGAGATCTTTCCTTGGTGGTTTTTCTACCAAAGACAAAAGGAAGATGTGGGTTCAGAAGAACAAAGAGAAAAGTTAAAGGAGATGGTCACTTTAGTTTACAGGGCTGATGGACAGAAAGAGGCGGTGGGTAGACATTAAAATGCAGCTGCTTCCTTTGCATAGCTGTAGTTCAGACTTCAGAGGCCCTTTTTTTTTTTTTTTTTTTTTTAGCATTTTATATATTGTTCTTTCTTTTGGTTCTTTTTCCAATTCCTTCATAGTTTTATCTCCATGTGACCCCAGTAGCCAACATTATTAGACCTTTTACCAAATTGATTGAAGAAAACATTAGAACTAGGCCCGTCAATGGAATGGGATGAAACGGGTAAAAAGTCCGGCCCGGCCCAGCCCAGCTCAAGCCCGAAAATATAGGGCTTTTAAAAAAACTTGAGCCCAATGGGACTGGGTTTGGACAATACATTTTAAAGCCCGGCCAAAATGGGACTGGGACTGGGCAAAAACAACCCAATCCGTTCAAGCCTGGCTCGGCCCACTGCAAAGCTCTTTAACAATAATTATATATATTGAGGAACAGCTCTAGGGGTCGTTCTTACAAAAATACAATAGGGAAGGAGGAGAATATTGAGGAACAATTATGTGGTTCATTGGTATATAGTCAATAGGGTGGAGCCCCAACTGCTCTTGTGTCCATTGTGGCTCACATGCCAATATTCTCTTTTTCAAAGGCACCATTCTTTATCCACCTGAAGCTTGGATATATTTTTCGATCAAACCAACCAACCCAGAACTTAAATGATGATCACATAAGCTACCAGTTAACATATATGGTTGATAGACACCATTTCCTGCATCCAATTGAGAGGAAAATAATACTGAACTAGCATTGTGATCTAAATCTCTCATCCATGGAGGGTGCTGATGCTATACGACAACAATCGTTGAATGAGAAAGAATCAATAGATTAAAGGATTAGGATCATTAAAAGCAAAGCCTATTATGATAGATGATATTTCTCTTGGTATAAAATAGCTGCTTGAGGCATCAAATCAAGAACACCTGAAGGTCCCAACTATACCATCTCTCTGTTTAAGTGTCTCGAAGAGGGTGTTTACCATCAGGGCCTTGAGTTTATGATGCAGATTGCTTGTAGGACGACCCCTAAAAAATCTCCCAAATGTGGCAACCATATACCATTACAGCTGACCTGAATGTAGAAAAGTCCAAATGATGGACCCATAGAATGTTACAAACTACTAAAGCATAGAATGTGTTTTGCTTACAAACCTGAAGATCCCAATTAGTGAATGTTTTGCTTATCTTCAGGATCGAGTTAATCCCAGGCCCGGCCCTATCCCAGCCCGGGCCCATACGGGACGGGATTAGATGTAGGCCCGTTCAATTTAGGGCCGGGATTGGGCAACACCTGGCATGCCCATTCCATTTTCGGGACAGGATTGGACAACCCAAGCCCAGGCCCGGCCCATCCCATTTACAGGCCTAATTAGAACACTGATTCCCCTTCTTATATAACTAAGGATTTAAAACTGCTCATCATGGTAAGGATTTGCTAAATCTAACTTACATGATATAAGGTTGTGTCCTTGGCTTTGGGGTTCATGTTTTAAGAATTAAACTTGAGGCTGATCCATTTGACTGGATGCTTTGTTCCAAGTCTGTCTGAGCAGCAATTAGATTAATCTCTGTGACATCATATTTCATATTACAAACAACAATAGCGACTGCCATATTAAACTAATTATACATGAATAGGTTTGGGGTGGAACACAACAGCGTAGGCACCATTTGCACCTGAACTAGTCCTGATCGGGAATTCCAGGCCTATTTTATAAAACTAAGGATTTGGTCACACCGGAATCCTTCTATCCTTCAAGTAGTGAGAGATTTTCGATGAGTACCTTTAATTCGGAATCCACGTTAGTGGGGTGTATTTGTATGAACTTTTGTAAGACATATTTTCACCTTATAATAATAAATAATTGATTGCGAAGATTCATATGATTCATATACTCTTATGAAATAACAACAAATGATATCACCAAGGGTTTTGACAACAAGAGTATATTTAGAAGATACATTTACTAATAGTAAAATCTTCAGGGCATTTGGGCGGAGGTCCCTCAACGGTGATTTTTATTGCAAACGGTCCACAATACTTTATCGTACTGACAGCAGTCCTCTTGTAACTGAAAAAGACAAAAATGCCCTTGTGCACGTCAGCAAAAGCAAAACTCAAATAAATTTATCTGAGTTTTCAAAACTCAGATAAAACTCAGATAAATTTGTCAGTCTTCTGAGGCAGTCTTCTCACTGTTTAAACCATGATTATGATCAGATGTGTAGCCTGTGGACTGTGGTCCTGGACCATCCTTTCACATGTTAAAACCACCTACAGATTGACTGACTTGGGCTTTCTTGAAATTAGGACACAGGATACCTTGTGAATACAACACTAGAACTTGGCTGTAAGAGTAGAAGAAAACAGCCAAAACCCACATTACATGACAATCAAGTTTCTCTATTAAGGTGGCCAAACTGACATCATGGCCGTTGATATAGCTTAAGTATGATATGAAGGTTAATAGGTTAGAGCAACTCCAACAGAGGAGTTATTTATCCACATCAGCTTCCAACAGTAATAAATGGCATCATGGGAAGCCTCCAACAGAACCTCTTTTTCCACCTGTCATTTGGCATTGGGTTGGTATGCCAAATTTGGCATACCAAAAAGGCATACTTCAAATAATTTCTAAGCATTAAAATAATGATAATGACCGTTGGATTTAAAGTAGGCACTTGTACAATTTCTCTTGGAGTAAAATAATGATAATGACCATTGGATTTGAATTTGAAAAAATAATAAAATAATAATTTGACATCTCTCTTGGAGTTGCCCAAGAGAGATGCCAAATTTACATGTCTTTTTATGTTACATAAGCCTCTACTTTGAAAAAGACATCTTCATATTTGAAGTGTCTCTTGGAGATGCTCTTATAGTATTAAAAATCAAAATCAGTGTTATCTAATGTTTAAAACTGAAATCTCTGCTTTATCACTTCCACAAAACCAGAACATGTTTGGTTTCTCCCATAGTTCCCTGCTCCTTCTTCTCCTTCTGTCAGTTGGCAGAGAAAGAAAACGCGAATCACGAATCACAACCACTGCAATAAGAAAGGAGAGATGGATGTGGGTCATCGGATGGCACCACTTCACATAGCTATTTGTTTTGAAACTCAGAAAAGTTCTTCAAAACTCAGATAAATTTGTCTGAGTTCTGCCAGAAACTCAAATCAATTTATCTGAGTTCTGCAGAAACTCAGATAAATTTGCCAAAACTCAGATAAATTTATCTGAGTTTCTGGTACAACTCAGACAAATTTATCTGAGTTTCTGTCCAGTTTATCAGAGATTCTAGGAAATTTATCTGAGCTCGGCGACACCAAAAGTCAGAATACGGAAAATCAGATTCTGATAAAAATCGAAATCCGAAACAAGAACACTTGATGACCACAATCCAATCGAGAAAAGAGAGGGGGGAAACAAGAAAAAGATGCTCTCTTTCAAATCAGTTGTAGAGAGAAAGAGAGATTTGGAAGAGACTTCAGATGAAAGAGCAAGATAAAGTAAAACTGTGTCTATCTTTGAAGAAATGAAAGAGAGAGAATCGGAAGTCATGGTGGCGACAGAAGGTGCTATGCAACGATACTCTGCAACTATGGAAATGAACGGAAAATGGAAAATGAGAGAAGAAGAAGGAAGGAGTTCTCTGGCACAGTTGAAAGGAGCAAATTAGTAATGAAAATATATAACGTGGCATATTAGGGACCTCTCACTAAAATACCTCCAACTGTCTGGACTATAGACATTAGAGAAAAAGTAGTTGTCCTTGATGCCTTAGAAGACCGTGTTCAATGGCTTATTTGGTAATTCACTTGTAAAATAAAGTAAAGTAAAGCCTCCATTTAAGAGGCACGAGAAAATGAGAGGGTCATATATATATATATATATCAAAGTACAAAAATTCAAAATCTCCCATTCCTTTTTCAAATAAAGAAAAGTCAAAAAGCAACTTTGTCAAGTCACTAAATTACAAAAAGTTCATTATCAAGCCATTAAAGGTAAAAGGTATCACATTATGATTAGACCCCATCATATTTTATTTTGTCTTGATTTGAGGATCCACTTCACTTCACGTTACAAGTAAATTACCCAGACAAGTTTACAACATGCAAATAAACTTAAAAGTTTACATAATAATGTTTCTTGCTGTTTTTGGTTTTTGTTACATTACCAATGTTTTTTGAAAGAAAACCTAAAACTAATACTACAATCCCCATGTATGTTGATGTGAAACTCCTTAATGGAAGAATGCCTTAACCTTCATGCTAGTTGTTTCGTTTGCGATCCTATAGAATTACAACAAGATAAAGCACAACTTAAAACTCATGTTGGTTTTTTTTTTTTTTTCCTCATTCGGAGGATATTTTTTCAGAGGACGATAATTAGAGAAAATTTGGATGACGTGTTTTCTTAATCATTGTTGTTTTTAAGATCTTGTATGTGATTACTTAATTATTTTTCCAATATGTGATTTCAGGGTTCCATTTGGATCCTTAAAACTTACTTGCCCTGTGCTTAATTAACTTGTAAATCTAATTACTTGTACCTTTTCTTTAGCAATTATTGGTTATGACAAAGAATAAAATAACTGTCATATTATAGGTGACTTAAGGTATCTAAACTCATGAACCATCGTTTATGCGTAAACCATTTACCTGCATTTGGTTTTCCAAGATCCAAACAAGCCTTAAAGGCATGTTAAGTAAGTGGTTTACTAATTGGGATAATTAGCCGGAGGTCCCTTATCACGGTCTTGTAAAGCCTCCAGTCCACTAACTTTTTCTCTAAGGCCTGTAGTTCATTCAGCTATGGTTGCAAATGGAACGATTCCGAATTGGAACCATAGTGGACCCAAACCCGGACCCGTTTCTAAAAAACGGTTCCAGATCCGGTTTTGACTCGGACCCTGTTTTGTTGATTCCATACCCAGGTCTGATAGGAAAATCCGGATCTGGTTCCAAAACCGGGTCCACCTAGAAGATTGAAATCTAGTTCCAAAATCGATTCTAATTTCTCTTTATTCTTCATTTCTCTTAAAATAAGTATATTATTCATCTTATAACAGTGCATTGAGTCTACTACTTCTAATATTATACATAAAAATATATAAAATAATTGATTTTGAGGTACAATTTGCAAGATCAAAGGCTCATTTGCAAGGCCTGGACCCGCTTATCAATCGGAACCTAAATTAGGTTCCGGACCCAGGCCTGTTTATCAATCGGAACCTAAAATAGGTTCTAAACCCAAATTTTTTACAGGTCGGAACTTCCAGGTAATCGAAGAATCGGATGCCCGTTTGCAACCCTACATACAGTTGGACATATTTTGGCGAGAGGTCCACATTAGAAATTTCCATAATTGATTTGCCCTTTCAACCGATTAGGCATAAAATTTTAAATTTTCGAATTTTCAAATCTTCTATTCCCCCTCTTTCAAAGATCGTCCAATTGGTGCTGAGAAGACGTCGCACAGGTTCTCCATTGGAGAAGTAGCCGAAGTATTCTGATTTGATTGAGGTGGGCCACACAAAGCATAACCAAACTTCTGGTTCGTACTGTTGCCGAGGTTACAAACCAAAGGAGATATGGACTACTCCACCCCTTGCCGGAGGAGAGGACCGCCGCTGCAGAGGTTGGGCTGACTCCGTTGTAGAAACGAAAAAGGGTTGCCGCTGGAATCCACAGCCACGCCCTTCACCATCGCTCCGCGCCACCTTGCCTTAGCCGGAGAAGATGAAGAAGCACGAGGATCTAGACTTCTGCTTTCTATTGTTATTTGAAGAGGCTTGTAGAACTCAGAATCTCTGCAGAAACCGGAACCATCGCAAAACAAAGGATTCCGGGATTTCTTTGCACTTGCCGAGGAAGATCCTCAATTGCATAGATCGGCCGCCGTCCTCGGAGAAGGAGCTTCTCGCTATCCTGCATAGAGTTGTTGCGCCATCACCAAAGAAGGAAGGCAGCAGGTATCGTTTTTGGCAAATCTATCTTAGTTTTTATTAAATTTATCTTAGTTTGGGCAAATGTATTTGCATTTTTTAATTTTATTTACATCTTTTAAAATTTATTTGCGTCTTTGGAAGTTTATTTACATTTTTTTAAATTTATTTATATTTTTTTAATTTATTTTTATCTTTTGAGATTTATTTGGATCTTTTGAAATTTATTTGCATCTTTTTAAATTTCTTTGTGTTCTTTTGGAATTTATTACGTTTTTTGAGATGATTGCATTTTTTGAAATTTATTTGCATTCTTTTGAATTTATTTGTATTTTTTGAAAGTTTTTTGTGTTCTTTTGAATTTATTTAAAAATCTCATTAATGGGATTTCATTCATCGTGGCCAATTAAATGGTAGTTAACCATTATTAATGGCATATCCCACTAATCCTGGGATATGATTTTGAAGCAAGGGTAAATTAGACATTTTAGGCCCTCAAATTTGAAAAAAATGACCTATCACATTATGAAAAAATATTGTAGATCTAATGCCATAAAGTAAGATGTTCAGGCACCCATCTGAATGCCCCTTACTAATATACCTAAACACCAGCCAGATGTTTCTACCAAAAAAAAGGAAGCGGTTTCCACGTAGTACACCTGGTTATAACATAGTTAATAATATCATCATAAATGTTGATAAAATTAAATACATAATTGATAACATTAATCTAGGGAACTACAATAAACAACAAAAAGGTGGGGAATTGGATAAATGAATATAAACCAGATGTTTCTACCAAAAAAAAAAAAAAAAGGTAACCGGTTTCCACATAGTACACCTGGTTATAACATAGTTAATAATATCATAATAAATGTTGATAAAATTAAATACAGAATTGATAACATTAATCTAGTGAACTACAAGAAACAACAAAAAGGTGGGGAATTGGATAAATGAATATAAATTTTTTTGGAAAGAAACAAAACAAAACAAAAAGGTACTTGGAAAGGTAACACAAATCTTGCATCATCTCAAGTTCACACTTTCATGGAATTTGTTGGCTTTTATGGTTATTATTAATGAACAATTAAAAAGAAATAAACAGGAACTATAACTATTGAACTAAGTTCTCAATTGAGATTCCTTTAAATATGAGACATGCTATTAAATTTAATTGATTATTCCTTCATTTTCTCATTGAACCTTAACCACGTCTCATCTTCCTCTCTGATGGAAATTATATATCATATGAAATCTATCTTACCACATTACCACTGCAACACAACCAATTCTCAGAATAGAAATATTCACAACACAAAAACTCTACCAAACAAACCCTTATTTGTCATTTTTTTTTTAATTTTAAAGATTTTACTCAAATTATGGTTTTCTGATAATTTCTAACCCATCTCAATAATTCCCAATAAGGGTTGTTGGTTTTATTTTTCAGCCTATGTAAGTGGAACTTTTAACCTTGGGTTGAGTGATACAAAAGTATTGACAATGGATCCATGGGTGTTAACATGTATCAAATCTTTAGTTAACAAAATATAATTAATGGAGGGTTCAATTGGGGCATTAATCCTATTGTTTTGGATATTGTAGCTTTAGTTTCTGATTTTAATCATGTTAATTTTGTTGTTAGTCCTGGGAAGCCGCTGCTCATCTGCTTGCAAAGTTGAGCTGATCTATGATCTAGGACTTTTTGTGGGGTAGGGACCTTGAGATAAGGGCGTTTTGTATTGAGCCTCTTTTTGCTGTTCTTCTCTTGTTTTCTGTTGAATCTAACCTTTATTAACTGAACCAAAATTAAATGGCATTTATTAAGGCCTTTACTATCTTGTAACTTTGACTCCTTTTATTTTATTATTACAAGAATTGAATATGCCAAGACTCACTGAGTTTTGGAAACTGTCACCATAAACCATTCGAGAATGACTAAAAAAAAAGTATATACCTTTTTACCGCAATCTGTTTCAATTTATGTAACTCTTAGGGCCTATTTCTTTATCAGAATTTATGACTAGAATTTGAGAGGTTGGGGTTTTTTGGACATGATCTGACGTGATGTGACATCTTGTCCCCTGGCATTTGAAATGCTGTGTTTCTTTCATTAGAATTTCAAATTCCAACCACCCAAAAGACCTTTTGGAATTCTTGAAATTCCACTCTCTATGCCATTTGTTGGAATTTCAAATCCTCCATCAAAAAGAGGAATTTGGAATTCCACATAAGGGGACAACTTTTGGAGAATTTGAAATTCTCCTAAACATGAATTCTTGAAATTCTGATAAAGAAACGGGCCCTTAGTGTAGGGGTAAGGCATCTCGATTTCTATGAGGACAACCGAGGATGCAACCAGATGGTCGCCTTCATAGATAGGAATTTGTGCTGTGTATGTGTGTGTGTGAGTGCATGAATTGAATATTTATTAGAGTCAAGCACAGCAACCCCTTTGATTGACATCTCTCAATTTACACTTAAAATACCATTGAACTTTGAGACCCTACAAAATAAGGGTTAGGATGATTAGCAAATTAGCCTCTACTCTACTTCATATCCATACCCTTCTCATCATCCCCACCTTTTGTGATTGAGATGAGTCTAGGTGGGCCTCAATAGAAAACCAGCATTCGCCTTTCTCTACGCTGAACAGAGTTGGCCTTGAGACTCATGAGACTTTTCTGTTAGATTAATAACTGAGAAGAAGGTGAGGTAGATCTGTCAGAACAGGTCTCACTTATAAGTGGGTTGATAATAAAGAAGCTGAATAATTGCTGTCCTCTCGTCATGAATATGAACTGTGGGAATTCCAATGTGGGGCCCACTACTTTCCCATGTAGGTAAAGGGATCTGTCAAAACCTAAGTGCCTGAAGCGGGAGCGGGGCGCCGAAATGTTAAGTTTTAAAATAATTATATATCCAGAACGCTTATATAATATAATGCTTGTGGGTTTATAAATAATTAATTAATGGGCACAAATATATCTTATCCATATATTCAAGTATCAAAAATAGAGAAAAGAATTAACTTTACAATTTGATCATATAAAATAGACAATAATTAATAAGTCAAAAGAATTTCCTTCATTCAAAAGATAAATATCAAGCTTATAGAAAAAAAAAATGCACAAAAAATCAAACTTTTGCACCGTTCGCTCCATATTCGGTCGAACTGCGATCCGAAAATGATCGAACCGCGCTTCAAAGACGGATCCGCTCCGAAAGCGCCGATCCGCGTTTTCAGAGTGGGATCGAGAGGGTTGAGAGGAAGTTCCAGGCACTAAGATTAAAACTCCACCCTTGGGATGTACTATATATCAATTAGTTAACTAAAATCATTTTACATGATAATTTCTTATGAGAGCAATTAGACAAGAGTGACAATCATGTTGTGGTCTATATTAAGGTCAAATTAAATACCATATAATATCTAATCATTTTCATTGTAGGTCCACCTTGTTTACCAGTAACAGGCCTGACTACTTAAATAGAAAAATAAAATATGATGAAGAAGAAGAAGAAGCTACCCTTTACCACTGAGCCAGCGCCCCCCTCCTCTATTTTCAGTTGTAGATAATCACCTTTTATCACAATTGCCTGAGCTTTACATAAAGGGGGTAAAATGCAAAAAATAGTAAACCTGCAAACCCTTTTTTTTTTTCACTTGATGAAAGTGTCCACCCTCATGTGCACCAAATCTAAATCATTAATTAAAGTACCTCATAAATTGGTATAGACTTGTAATCAACATACCTTATTTTAGAATGACTCCAATGCAGGGTCTATTGTTTGGAAAATATCTCCCAAAGTTTAAGATGTGAGCTGCTAACAGAAATCTCTTTGCAGGCAATACTAGCTGTTGTTGATATAATCACAAACTGACCACTATTTATAGGCCAAAAGAAAAAACCAATTTCAGGTTAGATTGGAAATGTCCACCCATACCGGTTGGGAATACACAATGAAAACCCATATTTTCTTGGTTGGGCTGAGGAACAACATGACTCGGTTGGCTTGCAAAACTTGGGGCCAAATCCAACTAAAGCCCAACATGGGCTGAATAGGCTAATCTGGCCCTAGCTCCTAACGTGATTCCATTCAGTGTTAAAACTTGTTTCAGGTCAAAAAACAGCTTATTTAAATTGGGACCTGCCTAAACAAACTGAATTGACTATAAATGCTAGTTTTAGCATTATTTGATAGTACAAGCCTGGCCCACGTCTTGCATGATTAATACTTGTAAGTATGCATTAGGTCTATATATGGCATATGCCAATGCTACACATATAAAGACCTATATATCTATGTATAAGCATGTTGCACTTGTCTGCGTCTCCAAGTCATATAAATAGGCCTGAAATTGGATCAACCAGTCGTTGGGCCAAAACTATACCATTTCCAGCCCCATAACTTACAGCCTAGAGCCCTATACCCGGTCCAACACAAAGTGGGTTATCTTTTACCAAAAAAATAAACATTAAAACAAAATGGGTTTAGGCTTATTGCAGCGTTAACCTTGACACATTTGACACACTTGCCTAACTCAAGGAGACAATTTCAAAAACCCTTTTTCATCATATCTTGATCTACAACTGGATGCGGGATTACCCTTTGGGTTTAGTCTAAATGGGCCATTGATAAAATTATTTTTGACTTGTTCTCAGTTTAGGTTTTCTGTAAGATGTTCACATTGAAATTTCAAAGGGAATGAATGACATTGGTTCAAATTAGAATTTACTTGGTTTTGGGTTTTTCTTTTTCTTCAAGAGATAGGCCCTTGGGTTAGATTTCTTAAGCCATGTTCATGTGTGCTTGAAGAAATGATCCTGTGGTAACCGTTTAACTTGAACTTCCATGGTCTACCTTGGCAGGAAGTGAGTTCCATGGCTAGCTTTGGGAGAGCCTTAATGTGAACTCGGTAATGTAAAAAAGAGATTTAGCAACCGTAGCAACTTTATTTGATCGGATTCCAAACTACCGTAGCAATTTTATTTGATCAGATCATAAACCACTCCCAATTGCTAGGCCCCTTTGATAGTTAATCATGTAGCAGTAAAGATGGTGTAGGATCATACACCACTTGAGCTACCATTCTGACCAAAACCAATTGGCGATGGAAAAGGCACAACTCAAGGTTTTAAGGTCTAGGCATTCAACATTGCACCCGTTAGAGCCGTCACCTAAGGGATCGGCATTGTGGACTCTAGGTGATGTCCCACGGGACAGCGCACCAACCCCGCAAGATCTCCAACAGATAGTCATAAAGAAAATGCGATTGTGGAAAATGATGTTTTCCACAACCACAGTGATCTATATCCATACAAGGCAGTATGGTTCCAAAAATGAATGAGACCACAAACAAAACTACTGATTGCTACATGAATACAGGTGACTCAGCTTACCCAAACGCATCATCATCATCAAATACATGTACACAGTGATTAAAGAAATGAGCTCCAGTTTATAATAAGCATGTGATTGAGGGGTTGCAAAATGCAAAACCAACCAAATCCTAATTGACCCTTAGTATTTACTTCAGAATAGTGATCCACAAGTAGGAGCAGAACAAGTCCCAAAATAAGGGAATGACTCCAAACTCACCAATAAATAAAAAAAGTCAAACCTGCAACATACATCCTTGCCTCTTAAATCATCCCCCCCCCCCCCACCCCCCGCCGCCAAATAAAATATATATTAAAAAAAAAAAAAACAACAAAGCAAGTCACTCTGATTACATAAAATGGAAAATTGAGAAGCATGTAACAGTTCCCTAGTGTTAAAAACATAAATATGGGAACTGAAGAAGAAGATGACCAGAAGAGAATTTACATGGGCTGGAGAAATCCAATTCTCATGACTGCTTCAAGAGGAGTCAATCGGCTGGAGAAATCCAATTCTCAAGATTGCTTCAAGAGGATTCAATCTTGAGGATGAGAGGCTGGTGAAGATCCAAAGGAGCGTTGGATATGATGGGTGGTTGTGGTGAACCTATGATGCCCTCGACCTCCAAGTTTTCAGCCAATGCCTTATCCAAAGCTGTCTTCGCCACTTTGGTAACACATATCATCAAAATCACTGCACACAAGAAAAATAAGAGGAATGTAAACAATTTTTCAGAGCAACATATATGTGTTTATAGCAGAGTTGGCTGATGATCCAGAGAAAGGACGCACTGTGAACCTTCCTTTCTTCGGCCTCCCACTCCACTTCACTCACAGACAACCAAGCCCCAACCCAACCAACAAAAAAAAAAAAAAAAAAAAACACCACCACAAAACAACCTGATCTTCCACAAATTTAGCTGAACTAAACTAAAACCAAATTTTTTAACTCAACTGAACTGTAGGTCAGGCATACTCTTATCATTTTTCTACGACAGCAGAAAGAATTAGATTGGTTTAACTTGAGAAAGGAAAATCACAACAAAATCTGATAGCTGTCAGCCAAGCACAACTCACCAGATACCACAACTCCCAAAATAAGTACTACCTGCATCAAGGGCAGA
This sequence comes from Umbellularia californica, assembly GCA_028538565.1. Taxonomy (NCBI): domain Eukaryota; kingdom Viridiplantae; phylum Streptophyta; class Magnoliopsida; order Laurales; family Lauraceae; genus Umbellularia; species Umbellularia californica. The sequence goes on from JAPQWN010000003.1 coordinate 34,317,606, forward strand.
GAAGCACGTCAGAATATAAAATAAAACATGGATTTCTCTCTTGTCCCCCAGAGACTTCAATTAGTAACTTATAATTGGACAAAACAGCATCAATGGTCCTGAGAAAAAGGATAGTTTGAGCCTTGAGGGGAACTACATACTATTCTTATGTACTATAGCAAGCATGAGCTGATGAAAACATAGCCACATGGATGTATTTTGTCAGTTTGCTCTTCCCATCAACTTTTGTATGGAAAGTTCATTTCTGCTTTGAGAGAAACCATAGCAACAAAACACACCTCATGCAGCAGCATGAGTACCCAGGCTGGCAACCAGGGATGCATCAACATATGCAGTCCTCAAAAACAATGGGTCCCATGTGTAGAACTGAATGAAGGACTTCCCTCCATGTTCCCATCCTTCTCCCAATCCAGACGTCCCATAAGTTCCAGAAGGTGAGTTAATTTTTGCCAAGATCAAGACAGAACTAGAAAAAATGGAAAGAATAGAAACAAATGCAAGAAGCCTTTTAACAAGTTGCCTAGAGTTGGATCGACTCTGTCTCACTCCCCCCATCTATAATCATTGAAATCAAAAGTAAACTATTTGAAGAACAAGTCAAGGGAATTCATGAAATTGGTCATAAGCTCAAAAGACACTATTTTCACCTCTAGAACAACCTAGCCATGCTATTGTCTATAATAGTGACAACCATTATGCCACATAATAACTGAGAATAATGGTCAAGGCACTAATGGTTGAGTGGTGTTGGCACCTTAGTTTCACACAATCGCTGGGTCCTCAAGTTAAAAGTATCACTGCTGACCAGTAGTACTGTCAAAAAAGTGAAGCCCACAAGGCTTAGAAACATTAAAATGGATATTTCTAATAATTTTAGTACTTATAAATATATATTAGTATAACTTATTCATAATTATTAAAGGAAGTCTCAAATAACAGCTTTGTAATTATTACTAACTGTAAATTGTAGTAGTTGTGGTGATGGTGGTTATTGTTATTGACCTGCTATTACTATTGGAAAACACCAAAAGGCAATACAGCTTACCCAACTAGCTGATGACCTATCGCTCCACCCATGTGTAACATCAGAAAGATCCTTCAAAGTAGTACCAATGTATACCAGTGCAAGGGTTATTGGCTGAAGAAGCAAGTAGCAAGCTCACATTAGCATTTCATTGAGAACATAATGCTCAAGAAACCACCATGTAATTATTGATATATCATGGCACAGTGTAACAATAAGGAAATAAGCAAAATTTACATTTATAAAAATGCTTTAGGATTTGAGAGGAGCCAAGAAAATCTTAGAAAGGGAGCTACTTTGGTGATAAGGTTGTCCAGTACTCCAGTTTACTGGATTGGCGTTAAAAATTCTTAGATGTGCAAATCGAAATCATGAATATTTAAGAAAAGGAAAATAAAGCTTTTTACTAGAAAACTATTCAACTGTACCATAGTTTTTTTTTTTTCCGGATGAAGATAATTCATTAGGGTGGAGTCAGAATTCACTGATTAAAAGTTACTGCGAGAGCTTTCACTTTTTTTTTAGTGATAAAGAAAGGATAGATCATGAAGCATCAATATCACAAACTTAATCTAAACGTTTGTATTTGAGAAATAAACCATAATAGCATTTCAGCCAAATATAACTAAGTTATATCTCACTTCAATAATCATGTTTTCCCTTTGGTAGACAGTATATTGTCATTTCATATAGGAGAACCTTAAAAGTGATAACCACACTATTACAAGATTGAAAGGATCAATAAGCAGCTATGCTCACAAAAGCTCTTCAAAAGGCTAGGTCTCCAAGCTGGTCTTCAAAAGGCCAAGCCTCCAAGTTGGAGTGAACGATTAAGATCTAAGCTAAAGCCCAAGGAGGGCATTACGAGAGGGATTTTTTTATTAATGTCCTTTTTTCCATGTGTTAGACATATGAGTGTATTGTCAGCTGTAATGTATCATTCACTAATGTAACCATAGGAAGTTAATAAATCCATAGGATTGAACTTTTTCCTGGCTAAATATTGTTTCTCCTGCACTAACATGCCCATACTAATGATTTGTGTCCCATATCCAGGCACTCCAAAAAGGCAAATTGTTTCTCTCTTTTTTAAAATAATTTATGGAACTTGTATGGCCAAAAGAGAAAAAGAAAAAAAGAAAGTCAATTTCTGTACTTGAATCAGTAGTTTTTGTGAATCAATGTTTTCCAAGGTTTATCCAGTAAATGAAATTGATTTGGTAAAAAAAAAAGAGAGTCACCATTCAAAAATAAATAAAGAGAGAGAGAGAGAGTCAATTTCTGTACTTGAATCAGTAGTTTTTATGAATCAATGTTTTCCATGGTTTGTCCTTTAAATGAAATTGATTTGATGTCATAATTTCAGATAAAATAGCAACGAAAGCTGAGACTAAGTTGTTGGAAGTTTCAGATGATGTGAAACCACCAGATAAGTAAATACTCTGTTGGCTACAGGACACTAAGGTTATGTGCCTGTACACGACAGTTTTCCACTACATTTTATTGCCACTGTGATTTCAATTCTTACAAAAATGAAGGCCAAAGACTCCATTTTCAACAGTTTCATTTCAAAGCAGAAAAGATTTCTGCTGTGAAATGGGGTTCGACCTTGTGTAGAACTGCAACAACTTGTTCTCTCCAAATCTGAGTTTTACAAATATTGTAGAAAATGCTTTCCCTAAGAAAATGAAAACCTGGAAAATATCGACAGGGCAACTAAATCATTCTCTCCAGGATGCTCTGCTCATACATACACTAATTGTGCTACTGAACCAAACTCTAAATGCAAAGAGAAAATCGTAAATGGAAGATTCAATGTTCAATACTAATTCTAGTAGCTCTTTGCTCCAATACTCTGGTGGAACTGGGAAAAAATCCTATTTTAGAAATGGAAACAAACAGATGAACAAATACAAAGCATGAAATATGACAATCATGTATAAATGTTTAATAACCATTAATAAATTATAGTTATAAATGTCTAATTGGCCAATAGGGGGATTAATCACATGAGTAAACTAGTTTCTCAAAAATTTACATGAGTAGAACAAGTTCCATCAGTACCCAAATGACCACCTTAAAAATCATACAAAGTATAAGTGGAGAACATACCATCATTCCCAACCAGGAGGCCATACTATATTCTCCTATGCCGACGGGAGTCACAGACAGGAGGTAATTTAACATGTTAAAAGGAAGTAAGGGAACAAGCCGAAGCAGCAGAACAATCTGCAGTGCAAGGAAAACACAATATACCTAGGAATTAAATAAAGGCATCTTCAAAAGAAATGTGTTGGGAAGTCCAGAAAAGAAACTCAAACCTTGAAGCCAGATCTCTGAGTTGCAACAGCAACTGCCTGAAACTGCGGATAATCTTTCAACTTAGAAATAACGTATGACCTCCCAATCTGCACCAGATAATGAAGTCACAAAACCTTCTGCAACGGTTATGACTACTTAACTAAGGCCATATGGAAACTTGAAGGTTAAAAAAAAAAAAACTGATTTCTCGTTAAGAACAAAGCTGCCAGCTTCTTGTAAGTTGTAACACAAAATGGCAATTGGATCATGAATGTGCCTATAGCAGTCAGTGACTGCAGAAGCATAAAAGCACTACTAGCATGGTATAAGTTGTACATTCGACAGCATGTACATCCAATGAGTGTCATAACTAGACAACTAAACACCCAAAATGGGGAGCCCATTTATGATGGGTTTGGATTGATCTAGAAGCATGTCATGCATCTGCAAATGGGTTGCCATCATTTAAGATTTTAACCGATCAAAAAAGCATTCATTTGAGATAGTAACCAGGATGAAACATAGTTGGAAAAATTATATAAAAGTACATATTGGAAATTGAAAATGCACAGCCAAAAAACGAAAATCATCCAACCAATTTATGGATATGAATATACAGAACTGCAAAATGCAATGACATCAATTAGCACATTTATTGTACATATGTTTGTAACAAAACCAACAATCCTCACTTTTGCAAGTGATGGTAGACGTACATTTTGGTAGCCATTTCACCCACTGGGAAAGGCACAAAGAGTCTGTTTCTTTAACAGAATTCATGTCCGGAGAATTTGTAAATTCCCCAAAACCTGTCCCCTGGTTGGAATTCCTAAACCCTCCTCTCGGGTGGAGGAATTCCTATGCCAAGGAGGTTAAAATTCTAAATATTCCAAAAACTATTAAAGACTTTTTCAAGTGGCTGGAATTTGAAATTGTAGCAAAGAAACATGTCATTTCAATGCCAAGGAGACAAGCCATCACATCATTTCTATAAATTCCCAACATCACAAATTCCTGTCAGAAATTCTGTGAAAGAAACAGGCCTGAAAGAAAATTAAAATTTTTAAATAGGAAAAAACATAACTAGTAGAAATAAAAAAAATAACATCACAAAAGATATTAATGATTCTATAGAACTTACCCTGCAATTCTGTACTTCTACATGCATTGAAATCTCAACCAACTTAGCTTAGGTTTCTCATCTTTCTCTACAGATGCATGAAAAGGATTGAAATCAACTAGTTGCTTTAGTTTTGAAAAGATGTTAGAAGTCATCACAGCCACAAATATTAACCAAAAATGGTTTTTCAAGTTCAGGTAAATGCATTAGAGTGGAAGGAGAGTTTTCCTCCTCCCAAACCTTTAAAACTAGGTCATCTCCAGGGGCACCAAACAGAGGAAAATAGGAAACCAAAACAAAAACAACAAAATAGGACCATTCCAGCACAAACATGTGTGCTCTGGAAAATCCCAGTTCAGCCGAAATCAAGTGAGCATTTGGACTGAAAAGTTTATGTGGGTATCCCATTCTGGAATCTACTCACACAGAACATAAGAGTCAGAACTGACAACTAGGCAAAAAACTAAATAAATATAAGAGGGAAACAAAAAATCTTGTATGCATAGCATAGTTTTGCACAGGTGCTGTGAATAATAATGATAAATAACAAACATTCAGTGTCTACGGACTTACTGTTCTACCAAGATAGAATGCAGCCACTGCACCAATGGTAGCACCAATAGAATCAGCAATGAAGCCTATGGGCAACCCAAAGAGGTAACCACCTCCAAGCTGGAACATGAAAAGATAATACATGTTTATATAAAGAAAAACTTACCCTAATAAAAGATGAAACCTTAATATTGGCAAAATGGGTTTAATCTTCTTCATTTATATGCGATCGGGAAGGATAAGCTATTAGTTAACTTGTGGCAATAGCAATATGGTTATCCTGTACAGTGTTCACTCTACAAGATTTGGATTTTAAACACCCACAGTGAAATTAGAAGAAAACAGGATAACACTATTTTTTTATTTAAAGGTAAAAGCATAAACTAGTTACTTATTAGTTCACTGAATCAGTTCTCATGTTGTGAGGGAGTAAGAGCAAACATTAAAAATTGTAACACAAATGGCACTCAGAGTTTTACTGCAAGGACATCTGCAGTTTCAAAATGGAATGAATTTCATTACCATTTTATTATTTTATTGCAACGGTTAGATTATTCAAGATCCCTCATCATGGTTTCATTTATTCATTTCTAGTACCAAGGGCTACAGACAGGGTTGTTCACATGGAAGCACTATAAAAATGGTTTCCATGCATCTCTTATTTTCCATAGTCTGGTGCAACATTTCTCCGCATATCGTTAGTTCCACGCCGTGTCATTTTTTCTGTCTTTGGGTTTTCATACTTTAATGTGTATGCTTGTGTGCATATTCACGTGTGTGGCTGGATGGGTGTGCAAAAGGGGCACTTTCCTCACAAAATGCAGAAGGGCTTTTAAAGTAACTCATTTCCTAAAAAATGAGATCACCAAAGAACCCATACTACAGAAAAGGGCACCACACCGACAATGCTGGATACTTCAAACAGGGAACATGTCAACATCATATCGTATTTGATACGTATCTTTATGTCAAAATCCATGTCCCAGCATTTACATGGCATCACCGCTCTGCACAAACAAGCTCAAAAGAAAATAGACAACCCCCCCCCCCCCCCCCCCCCCCCCCCCCCCCCCGCCGCAAATCTTAACTATAATAACTTAAGCATAACTTAAGCCTAGCCAAAACAAGCTAATCCTGTACCTAACACTAGCTAAGCTACACATAACATTAAGTTAGCATAAGAGGAGGGTTAGGTGGCTAAGGCATAAGTTATCTAGGTTAAGGAAGGGTTTCAGTTTGGAAAGGGGCCATTTTCATCTTTTAATTTCCCAAAGCAGTAAAAGGAAACAATAGTTCTTCAAAATCATCAGTCAAGAACTTTTTTAATCCAGTTTCAAAGTTGAGAGATTCTTCAATAATCTATGAAAGGGTGTACTTTAGATTTAACACAAACATAAGGGTTTTATTGAACTGTCCTATTTAAAAAAATCATTTTTATATCAATTGCTTCATTTAATAGCCATTTCGTGTATATATAAATACTTCTAGTTTTTCCTTGAAAAAAAAATTGTACAGTCTTTTACTTTGTATTAATTTAGAAATACCATTAGAAGAATATCAGCAGGGTCCAATTACTATTAAGTGTAGTCCAAATATTAGATGGAAAGTTCTTGACCAAAAGAAATAATCATGCATTGATTGCCCTTCTTGGACAAAGTACTTTTGACTGTCTTCTTAAGTTAATATAAGGAATTCTATACTTACAGTAAGTACTGATGCTGGAACTGCTAAAACTGTCAAAGGGATGTATGAAACAGCCCTGCACATATTACAACAAAAATCAGAGCAAGGGTGTATCAGTGTAGTGTTTATACGTCAAAAGCATTTGTCCGCATGAATGAGCATCCCCAACTGAATATTAGCAGAATGCTTCAATTAATCATTGGAAGCAGACTCAAATTTAGAAAAAATAAAGATACAATCAGCATGTGTCACTGACTGCTAAAAACCCAGGACTTTTGGAACAAAAGAACTGGAACTTATAACACATTGGATATAGGGCTGTCCATGAAAAATTAGGGTGATTTGAGAGAACTGGACTGGATTAGAAAATTGGTTGTAAACTGGTAATTCCAAGATCCTCAATGACACAGTACAAGATAGATTATAACCCACAGCAGGGTGAATAGGTGGACTGCACCATTAAGAATAGGGTATTGAGAGAGCTTTAACTGGAGAGAGTAACTCCCAGCACAACAAGAACAAGCAGGTAATTACTAATATCATTCTCATTAATATACACTGGCACTCATATATTTAGATAGTCTAGTTACATAATGAGTACCATTCATTTTAAATCTCATAAAAATGGCATCTCAGTTTGCAACAATCCAATAGCTCCTTTGCTATTTTAGAGTTTTAACTTCTCAACATTGTTATTTGGCATTTAAGTCTTCGAATCTCCAAGTGAAACAACATTCCATTTCATGTTTGTTACGCAATCCAATCCTAGTCATCAAGATATAAGGGTTGTTGACCCACTCAATGACAATCCAATCCTAGTCATCAAGATAAGGGTCGTTGACCCACTCAATGAAGATTTAATAATTCTTCATTGATTGTGTCAACGACCCTTATCTTGATGACTAGGATTGGATTGCTTAACAATGTTCCTTAGAATTTTAACGTTCTAACTTCTAACTATGAAATGATATGACAGGAGCCTGAAGAACAACAGATGAAAGATGACCATTGTTGCAACCATGAGGTTGAGAGTTCCAGACTTCCAATCATGTTGCCTATCAGAAAAGAGGAAAGAAGGGGAGTTTTGTTTAATAAAATGATGCACATATAATCTACTGACTCTCTAGTCCTGCGCGCAAGAGGAAATTGAGTAGATGAGGGTACTAACTGTGATGTTTCCATGCACGAAATACATACAGAATGATAGGGAATGAGAATCCATAAATGGGCTATCTTACAAACGTAGTCCTTGAACACCCCTTTGTCCAAGGAAAGTGGCAGTAAATTATTGGTGGGAGCAAATTCATTCCTAATATCGTTAATCCAGTCACACAAGATGCTATGCTCCTGAGTCCCACCAAAAGTGGATGTTGCTTTTAGGGAACAATTGGATTCTCAGAACTCTCCTTAGTCCTCAATATTCAGTTCTGGAGATTGAGAATTTTCACTTTCTTTACTCATATTTATTTACCTTTTCTTCCGAGAATGTTTCATTCTCAAGAGGCAAGCCAAAAGAAAAGGTGAAAGGAATTTCCGAATGATGAGGATTCCATGAAGAGAATTCTGCAAGAGAGCCAAATAACAGAATTCAAAGAGTGCTTGGTTTCAGAAACCACCCTTTAAGAGAAAGGGGGATTTCTTCAATGGTAATGTCAAAGAAGTGTCCTCAAAACTTCCATCTCATAATTAATTATTACAGATGTATTAGTGCAAAAGGCAAAGTCATGCAAAGTTTTCATTTTCCACCCAATATAGCAATGCTGAAACTTGGAATTTTAAGCTCTAAGCTCCAAGTTAGTATCGCACTATTAAATGGGAATGCAATCTGGGTCTTAAAATGGTTTTTCCTTTTCATTTGGAAACTCAAAGAACGCTTTTTTACTGTAAGATTGCATTTGAGCAGAAGCCGAAGTTTGCCCAAATTTGCAAGGTTTCTGCCTTTTGCTAAACATTTCTGCCTTTTGCTAAACATTGAGATATTAAAATATTCAGTACTGATACTGTGATGTTCATAAGAAAACCATACAATATCTTTGTCTCGTATTTAGACAAAATGGAGGACAATAATCTCTAGACGAAAAGGAAACAAACAGGGAACAGGAGGCAGCAAGTAGATAGTAAGTATATGACCAATAGTATGCAATGGAACAATTAAAATGCAGTTCCAACAAAGTGATGAAGTGAATTTAAACAGCTAACAAGTATTGTATTGTACACTTACAACACGAGAGGGCCCCAAGGTCCAAGATTCTGTTCTATCCAAACCAAAAAGTCCTTCAGAATCTGTTTCAAAGCGTTTCCATGGAATCAGGAATTTAGGATATGGACAAAGAAGATGATAAATATGTAAAACCATCTCCTTTTTTCTTATAATAAAACTCTCCTCTTTTTGCATCATACATTGCAATACGATTTCCTCGTTACATGAGAAAGTGATAAATCTACTGTAAGAAAACTTCACAGGCTCATAAAACTGAAAAACAACAAAAGAAGAACCAAGCACAAAGACAAGTCAAATTTCCAGAAACCCCATAATCCCAGTCCTCCAACAACCCACAAAAGAAAATTCCACAGTTCGAACAACCCAAGTTTTGAAACCCCAAAATTCAACATACCCACCACTAAGATAAACACAAACTCTCAACACCCCATGAATCCAAATGCTACAAAATCAAACAACCAAACAAAATGTCGAGAAGAGACCATTCAACCCATCGATCCAAGAATCAAAACAACCAAAAAAAAAACAACAAAAAATCAAGTTCCCAGCCACCCCATAATCCCAAACCCCAACAATCCAACACCCCACCTAAGAAAATTGCATAATTCGAAAAACCCAAGTATCCAAACACCAAAACTCAACAGACCCACCAGAATAAACACGGATTCTCAACAGCCCATGAACCCAAATGCCTTAAAATCAAACAACCAACAACCAAAATGTTAAAAAAAGAGGGCATTCCACCAACCCAAGAATCAAAGTAACCCAGAAACATAAAAAAGACCCATAGCATATATTTTCAGGAGAAGGAAAGATCGGACCTTTTCGATGGGGAGAGTGAGACAAGCTGCAACTATGCCGGCGAGGAGGAGAAGGATGAGGAGGATGTTGAAGGCGGAGCGACACGAGAAAGCCATGAACAGCTTTCGACGCGGTCCCCTGCAAAATCTCCTCTTCGTCTCCTCCCTCTCTCTCTCACGAAATCCTCCGCTTCGAAGATGATCTTATTGTCTCAATCCCCTCCTTGGCTTTCTAGATTTAGCTCCTCCAAAAAACAGGGTGGCTGTAACAATATCCCATGTATCTCTCTCTCTCTCTCTTCCCCTCCATTTCCTTTTTAAATGTGGATGTTGTATGATTGTGGATAAAGATTATACCAAAAGTAATGCTGATGAAACGATCAGGATCGTTTGTCTGTGGCCACTGATTGGAGTCAAAAAGAAGATGGTGACCTGCTGTTCAAATTCGAATTTCAAATCAATCAGGTCCAAATGGGTTCCAATGAAATATTACTAAAGGTGAACAGGGAATAGTACAACATGGACCAGCAGGAAAAACAGGAAGGTAAAGGTAGAGTAAACTTAGAATGGAAATTGGGATTCTGATTTTTTATCATACAGCTCTACTAAAACCTGATTTTTTTTGGCTCTCAACTATTCTCATTGCCAAATGCCTCTGCAAAATTGTTTGCAGATGAAATGATGTTGTGAAGTTACAATCTTGCCGTTTTAACGTGTGAATATTTTTCTTCATCATGCTTGCTTGTTATAGAAACCGAGCTCTGAGGATAATATTTCTTATTATCCAGTTCATTCATGTCTCGTCACAAGAGATATGTAGGCCTATCTCATCCATTGAAAAAATAGAGGGAGTGGAAAGATATTAGCCATAGCTTCTCTGTCAACAAACCTGCAAAGAATGAAAGAGGGAGAATGGAGTGGAAGGATACTTTCCTGCAATGTCAGTAGAAAGATAAAAAAGTGAAAGGAGGTTGCAGTAAAACTCATTTTGTTCATGAAGTAGAGGTTAAAGAATCAACAGGAAAAACAGATTTGTTATGGAATATCCTACCCTTGCTGGGTATCCTACGTTTTAAGGGCAATATCATAATTTTCAGCACCTCCTTTGCAGTGGGAATAGTTCTATATGCATTTTTTTTTTTTTTTAATTGTTAAGAGGCAAAAGTAAAGTCTTGTTGTAAAATAAAAACCCTTTCTAGATTCTCCAATATATGGATTTTCTGAATCCTTTTTTGTACTCAAGTTTCCAACAATCCTATTAAAAAGTACATGTGTTATTCTAGAAATTCCAAAGGTCATGTGAGGCATTTTAGATGGCTGAAATTTTGGATCTCTAATAAAGAAACATGGTATTTACAAATATAATGGACAAGTCATCACATCATGTCTATGAATTCGCAATATACTAAATTATTGTCGCCCAGAAGCATGTAGAATGAAAGGGTGAATTGTCATGTAAATTTAATAATAAATTAAAATAATTTACAAATTAAACATTAATTTATAAAAATATATGGATTAAGAGGTGAACAATAAACTCATTCATGTCATAATCATGAGAAAAAATTTCATATTAGAACATAATTAATTGTGAAGAAGTTCGTATAAAGTGTTCATCCACACGCAATAAAGTAGTTGGTTTTACATAGGGGCTAAATCCAAATTGGGTCTCTTGATTCATGAATGAGAGAGAGATACAGAGAGTAGTAGATATATTAGAGCAAACAAAATGACACTCTGAATGCTCCACATCAGTAGCTCCACATCAGTAGCACGAGAGTACTTCTTTTAAGAAAATATACATACATAATGAGTTTGAATTCCATATTTTGTTGAAACTCGGAGATACTGTTTCATCCTATCAACATTCGCCAGCCGTATAAAATCTCTTTTTCTTCTTTTTTTCATTATAAGGAAGCAATTGAGAGGGTGCATTACCTAGAATGAGATTTTATACATCTAGCGAACGTTGATAGGATGAAACAGTATCTCCTTGTTTCAACGAAACAGGGGACCCAGACTCAAAAAATTATACATTGCTTTAACGTGTAACGTCACTTTGGGCCTTGACGGATCTAATCTTCCTCTCTTAAATTGCCCTAATTTATCTCTACAATTTTTTAACTTTTCTTCATTAACTAATATTCATCTATCATCTTGAAATTTCTCTAAGATGGACTAGCTGACCAAATAAATTAGCAGTAAGGAATCAATTATAAAATCACTCATTCTCTATAAATATACTTGTTCCTAAACTCTAGCATTTCTTATTAGGATACTCTTTCCTATTACTTAGGCTTCAAAGATAAAATACTATTGTTGAGAATTTTGAACTTGGAATTTGAGAGGCTTCGTTTTGAACTTATAGATCCCACAAAAAATGTGATATGGACCATTGGATTGATGAAATGCTCTTTGGATGGGATCTTAAGAAATTAAAACTTCGAGTCATTTTTAGAAGTCATGGTAGGAATTAGTAGGGGGGGCACTTTTAGAAATTATAATATGTGACCCCACATTTAGGAATTAAAAAATGAGGCACTTTTAGAAATTATAATATATGACCCCACTTTTAGGAATTAAAATATGCAAAAAGTCTATATGGACAAACTCATGGACAGAATTTTGGACAAACTGTCCACGTGGCGCAACGTGATTGGGACAATGCATTCAACTTTTGAGAGAGCAGGAAAAAGGAAAAAAAAGTCTATAGAGTTTGTCCCAAATTCTGTCCATAGAGTTTATCCATGTAGACTTTTTCTAAAATATGAGACTCATCTTTAGAAAGTTTATTGTATGTGAAGCCCATATATTGAAATTGCAGTGTAAGATCCACCCTAGAAATTATAGCTTTGGACCCTCCTTGAGAATTGTGATACTCAGTGGCAACCTTTTCTAGAAACCTCAACGTGGAATCCACCTTATAGGAATAAAGATATTGGGGCCACTCTTAGAAATCATGGTACATAGGTCTACTTTTAAAAATTACAAATCTTTAACCTTTATTTTCATTAATCTTGCAACTTTCAAGCATGTGGACCCATTTAATTAATCACAATAAACCTTCACACAGTTTCTATATCACTATAAGCTAAAACATCAATGATAATCACGACATTAATGAAGCACTACCACACGTATCCAATGGCTATGATGCGATTATGTGCCCCACTTGCTTAAATCTGAAATGACTATCACTATAAAAAAATTGTAGTTATCCAAATCATGGACGGTTACCTACATGCCAGACTCTTTTCAATCTAATGTTTAGCACCGTCCATGTCATGATGTTATCCTTTACCATATCATCCTAACTCACCCACACAGTTTTCTCCCTCAAATGTATCACACACTATCTATATGACTATCTCTTATGATCACCTATCATAATTATGAGTCCGGATCCTCTGTTTCGTAAAAACATGGAGATACTATTTCATTCAATCCGCATTCGATTGGATGAAAAAATATATCTTTGTTTCTACGAAGACTCCATAATTATATTTAGCTAATATCCTCCCTAAAATGTCTCTCACATCAAGTCCTTCAAAAACCTCTCATGTCATGTCTATCTCTTATGGACATTCACTCTACAATTCTCATTTTATTCTCCAACATCCAAGCCTTGAATGTATTTTTCCATCATGTTTCTTCTCACACATTCAATATAATATATTGCATTGTACATTTAAACTCATTTCTCCAATTCCTTCTTGATGATGGTAATTAAAGTGAGTGGTGTGGTAACCAAGGACCAGGTAAGTGCTGATTACAATATTTGTTCCTAAGCTTTTATTTCTTTCTTATTTCTGGTATTAAGAGTTTGCAAATATAATCGCTGAAAATTTGGAATATATGATTTTTTTTGCATTTTTATTATGAAAAAATGGTTTCTGCGTTTGTTTTCTACTTAGATTTTATTAATAAAAAATTTGGCAATGTAGTAATATGTTGCACTATTTTTTTTCTTAATGATTGTTTTTTTTCTTCTTGATGGTACTTCTAGGGAGAATTTCAATGGCGATTTTTTTTATTGCAAAGTAAGATTAGGTCTATCAAGGTCTAATTGAATCTAGGATAGCAAACGGTGTGTATAAAGGTTTAATTGAAAAGGCTTTATTTTCAAATAAACTATTTGAATCAACTATTTTTCAAAACTCGCGAAGACATTCATAGTTGAGTGGTGTTGGCACATTGGTTTTACAAGAGTGTCCAATGATTGATCCCTGAATTATTAAGTTTAAATACCACTTGTAAAACAGAGCTCCAACATAGACAGAAATCCAACATAGAAAAAATGACTATTTTTCAAATTTTAAACAAATAAGTAGGTGATTACATCAACTGGCCTGTCTAACGGTGTCCTTGGTTCTTATGTTCATAGGGCCTGTTTGGATGCACAAAAAAACACAAGAAAATAATATTTTATAGAATATAATATTTCATTTTCTAAAGAAAAAAACCTTGTGCATTTGGTACCCGAAGAAAAACTTGAAGAAAATATTATTTTCTTTTAAAAAGCTTAATATTTTCTCCTACAGCTTCACCCTGTAAAAAACTTTTTACAAAATAAGAATATTTTCAAATGACAATTACAAAGTAATAGAGTAAAGTAAAGACTTTAGCTCACCAAATCCATCATGAAATGTGTTTGTTTACATATATAGTAAAGTAAAGTGAAAGTAAATGTCATAGGATGGTAAAGGCGGGGTAAAGTAAAAGTGGAATAAAGTATATGGTGAAGTGAAGTAGGTTGAAATGGTAAAGTAGTTTCTTTTTTTTTACTTTACTTTACTTTATCATATTTTATCGTAGTTTTATATGATAAATAAAAAAGTGACTTCTTTACAGGCGTGGTAAAGTACAATAAAGATTGATGTCATATCATGGTAAAATGTGAGGTAAAGTAGTGTTAAATAAAGTATGTGGTAAATTAAGCAAAGTGCGAGAGAGAGTTATAAAGTTTTTTTTATGGACTTTACTTTGCCATACTTTACCATGATTTTGTATGACAAAAGAAAAATAGCTTATGGTAAAAACATGACAGTTGAACTTTACTTTACCACATTACTTTTTTATCTAGACGTAGTAAATTACATACAAATTAAAATATTTAATAAAAAGTCATTCTAATAATGTAATTTACTTTAATCATAGCATCTTCCAAACAACTCAATTTAAAATTTATAATATTCTTCAAAAACTGTCAAACAGCAAAAAATATTATACTATTATAATATTGGATTATTGTATTCTACGCTATTTTATTCTTTTAATATTTAAATCTGTAAATATTTTATTCTGTAAACATCCAAACAGACCCTTAATTCTTATATGCATGCACTTCATATCGGAATGTGTTTGGATGGCTTCTTCTAATTTCTCTAAAATGATCCTTTTGATGTTTTCACCAGTATTTCCATCCTTCAAGGCCAATTTGAAGAGGAGATTTTCTTCTACAAGAGTTGCAATGCTGTAGTGTGTAAATTTTGACCTTGCCCTTAACACGGGGGCTCACCTTTTTTGGAGGGTGAGAATTGAATTTCGATCCCGCACGATTCTTTTCTTTTCGTTTCATTGAACACTAGCAAGATGTTCCTGTGCTAAGCTCGGGCCCTAATAAAAACCATATTATTTGTTAACTTCATTATTATTTATAGTTGTTAATTTTTCACAATTTGTAATTAAAAGAAAACTAAGAAAGGGATTTATTTTTAGTTGAATTAATGGCATTGCACATGAGAAATAAATAAATAAATAAGAAATATAAGAAAGAAAAATATAATAAAAGTTATTAAAAGTTAATTGAGAAGAAATTTAAAGAGGTCCACATTGAATTTAGTGACAAAAAATGGACTGCAAAGTCAATTGTTATAATATAGTATAATGGTCAATTATATCCATAAACAAAAGCTACTTATCATCAAAACAATGAACAATATAAAAAGAAATAGAAAATAAGAAGAGGATTTGAGTTGTGAATAGGATTCAAATGGTAAACACAAAAGTTTTAAAAATATATATAAGAAATAAGAAAAAGTAATGATGAAACTTATAACTGCCCAACAAAAGTGGAGCTGTGCAAAAAAGATAGGGAGGACTTTAGACTTAATCTTATAATAAGATTCCTACCCAATTTCAATTTTCAAATAAACAAAAAACTATCATGAATCATGATCATCTTGAAAGGTTTATCTCATCCTACAAATCAGTTGTGAAAATGAGAACAATAAGCCTCTTTTTTCTTTCATATCACTCAAAATATATAATATTAGAGAAAAATGAAAGCCAAATCCAGGGCTCTTTTACAGAAAAGGAGAGAAATGAAAACCAAATACAATGTTTCAAATAGCCTAAGAGCTTATTTAAAGGAGGTAACCCAGGGCAAAAAAGCCTCGATCTTCTTTCACTCTTGAATTTGTTTGTGTTTTTTTTTTTTTCTTTTTCCCTACTAACTGCTTTCAAGTGAGAAGAAAATCACTTTTACTATCTTTCAAAATAGTCTCGACAACCACTTACTCTAAAGCTTAAGCTGATAGAGAACAGTGTAACAATGTATATCAAGCCTCCCCCGTGCGCTCATGCATAGGGATGGCAACGGGGCGGATCGGGGACGAAATTGGGGTTCCCCGCCCCCGGCCCGCCCCGCCCCATCCTTCGGGGTAAATTATATTCCCCGTCCCTGCCCCGCCATGCCCCGCGGGTACCCCACTCCGCCCCGCAATTGTAAAAATTTTAAATGTGCAAGACTTGGTATTCGAACTTGGGTGGGGGAGCAACTAGAGGCCTTACCACTAGACCAAACTTCATTTCTTATAATATTTTACCTTATTTAAGATATATTAATATATTCAAGATTGTTACACACATATACATACTTCACTTACTTACTATATATATTATGACTTATACATTATTTATCATTTATTTAAAAGGAAAATGTTAAATGTAGACAAGTAAGGAATCTGATTGGAAACCTTAAAGCTACATTGAGCTCGTTTCCATCTATTGGATTTTGAAATCTTTTGGTCTTGTGAAATGAATAGAACTGTATTTTAAAAATAATAATTTCGCTGATCAAACATTTTGTTTGGATATCTATTGGACTCATGGCTTGGAAATTCTAGAATCCTTTGAAATTCTGAAATATTTTTTGGACATCAATTGGGATTGGGCCTAATTGTTTATTCTTGTGTTTCTCAATAAAAGCTTCGAAATCTTTATCACATGAATTAGGGGTGCAATCATAATATGCCCTGCCTGTTTAAGATGAAAACATGATAAGCACCCACCAAAAGGAAAATTACACAATTTGCAATTCAAATTTATAAAAGTCTTGAAATGTAGAAAAAATTCTAAAAACATATACCAGTAATTTTGTTTAAAAAAAATAGAATTTATATAAGAACTTCAAGTATTGTCATATGAATATTAAATCATTATTTATTGTATAGCTCTGAATTCATGAACCTCCTATAGCGGGCCCAGCTATATTGAAAGTACATACTATATTGAAACCCTCATTATCAAAGCCTTGTCCCAGGCTTCTAGCTGTGACGGTGTTGGCTACATGTATTCTTTTTCTCCATTCTAAATCAAGACCCAAATAAGAGAATTTTTCTTAACTTCATAATTTTTCTTTCAAGGCAAAATAAATTAAATTTTGGATCGACTACAAAGAAAAAGGTAAATTTATTTATTTTATATGGTAAAAAGCACATGAAGGATTCATCTATGTTGTCTCCATGCCTTTAATAATATTAATAAAAAAAACCCTCAACCATGCTGACTCATTTGCCCGAAACTCAAGCCCCTCTCAAAACATCAGTCTTCCTAGGGACCATGACATTTTTCCCAACATAGAATAAAAAGATCTCCCAGCATAAATATTTTATAAGTGTGGGGCACTATTAGATTGTTTAAATTTTTTTAAATTATCTAATATTAATATTATAAAATTTCCTTTTCCTGAAATTTTACCTATTTAAAGTGAGATTTATTCTTATAAAATTTTCTCTAAACCCTTGAAGGCCACTAACATACACTTGAAAGTATCATATATGCTTTGAGACATTTTTTATAAAAAAGACAATATCTCTCAAAAATATCATGAACTCCATCAATACATGATTTCACTTCATTTCTGGTATTGAACTCCACTCACTAATAGAGAGGTTAATTACACATATAATTAAAATTAGTATAATATATAGTGTTGTTAGTATGATTAGAATCATTTTAAGTTACTAACTATAATTTACCTTGCTATTTCTAATCGTATGAGTTATTATAAGTGTATAGCATGATATATCTTGTAATGCTATATCAAATTAGTATAATTTATATTGTTATTAGTATATGATTATAATCATACCAATTATAATTTACCTTACTATCTCTAATCATATATGTTATTATAAGTTTAGAGGCTATCATTCTATTATATTCGTTTTATTTAATATGATTTATCATGTCGCAATTTAACATTATATATGATTAAAGTCAAATAAGCTTAGATAGATTTTTAACAACTTTAATTTCATTAAATTTGAATTAGAGGGAATGTGATCATATTATATGCTTTTATAATATCTAGGGTTCAATCAATTACATGTTTAACTTTAAAAAAAAGTCTTCAATCAATCTACTTAACCCTTAATAACAACATAAAATCAATATATACATTTACATATAAATATGTTTATTTATTATAAAAGAAATCTAAAAAATATATATTTTTTAGAGGATTATTAATTTCGGGGCGGGTTACGGGGCGGGGCATGGGGCGGGGTAACGGGGCGGGGCGGGGCGAGGCGGGGCATAGGGCAGACCCATCCCCGCCCCTCCCCGGCTTCGGGGTATGTTTTTCTGCCCCGTCCCCGCCCCATCTAAGATTTGGGGGCGGGGAAAACCCGTACGGGGCGGGGCGGGTCAAAAATGTCATCCCTACTCGTGCAGGCTCCTTCATAGGAATTATACCCTCAATGGTATAATACAGGGGTTCCACACGGGAATCACACCCTCTGTGAGAGAATACAAGTAGCTTGTCAATGGGATGGGATGGGCTGGGACTGGGGCCTGGGCTTGGGCTGTTCAATTCCGTCCCAAATATTGGATAGGTCTACCGTGGGCTGTCTAATCTCGACCCTAATTGAACAGGCCGACGTCAAATCCCGTCCAGTACGGGCCAAGGCCCAGACCGATATTGAGCATAAGGTAAATATTCTCTAATTATTCCTATATCGTCACCGGACACCCAATGTGAACCGGGCTTTAAGCCCTCCTTTTTTTTTCCGAGCTTGAGACCGACGATGCAATGTAACAAGCAACACGACATAGTTTTTTTTTTCTTCCAGTAAATATAGAAAATTAGAAAATCCATAGAAATGAGTATCCTATAAGGGTCAAATCATGTCTAAAAGAAATAAACATAAATTATTTTTCTTTTATGTGTCTAAAAGATCAGTTAGTGCATTCCCATCATTGTCTAGATCATCATCGCTAGTTGGGTCACTCGCCACGGGCCGAGCTTGCTCAGGCCATTCCCAATCCCATTTTGGACTGGCTTTAAATAATTGTCCAAGCCTAGCTCGCTGGGTTCAAGTTTTTTTTTAAAAACCCTTGTATTTTCGGGCTTGGGCCGGGCTAGGTATCCATGTTGACGGGCTAAATTGACATGCCTAAATACAATGTACAACAGCCATAGGGATTCGAACATTCGACTTCCCATTTTAATACCACGTTGACAACCACTTTACTCTGAAAGCTTAAGCTGATAGAAAACACTATAACAATGTATATTAACCTTACAACATAAATGATAAATAGCATGTATGCATTAGTGCGAAGTCCAAAAAAACAAAAAAAGTTCACAAGTTTGATACCCGGTTGTATCCAAGTTTTATTAAGAGAAAACACACTTTATAATTGCATTTAACTTTTAGGAATTAGTTTTTTTTTTTGTTGGAAAAACTTTAAAATAGTAAGGCTCCTATTTTTCTTCATTTGAATTCAAATACAGTGAAGAATCACCATTGAAGAAAAGGCTGTGAATCTCTACATGAGATTCTCCACCTCTCTGTTTAGCCTAAATATCTTTCATTACTGAGGATTTCTCACTTATCATTTTCTTATCATCCAAAAGGGCCCTTGAAATTTGATTTAATTGATGTCCGGTAATGGAGTTTTATAGACTATTTTTCAGAAAATGCCTTCTTTATCTATTAAGAACCTCAAGAGCCCCTGGATTTTTTGTTTCATTAAAACCATGCTTTGCTTTCTCAAGTTGGCTTGCTAGTGAAGCATTTGGGCTGGTCATGGGCGCCTTGATATTATGATCCCTAGTCAATACACTTTAAAGCTCAACTAGAATGCCTTGATATTATGATCCCTAGATGTGTATGCACTAGGCCACTGCCATAATACTTATATTTCATATTAATTTTATAAAAAGACAATATACTTTCCCACATCAATCATTTAAAAATTATTGTTATATACCTGCCAATATTTAAAACCATGTAACAGTACTTTTTAATATTGAAGTATCCAAACTCTAAGCCACTGTGATTGGAAGCCATGATTTCACTCTAATAAGTACATTGTGAATTGGTGATCATTAGTTTTAAATTGAACCATCATTAATTGCTAACCGATAACAGCATAATGATATACCATTTTAGAGTGCACATATGCCTATCTCAATGTTTGGAACATTGAATTATTGTACCTAATGGCAATAAATGTATTTGGTGATATGGATGTTAATATATTTAGAATGGGCCGAGGCTACCAAACTATAATATATTTAGCATGTTTATTTAAGATAATACATCATGAGATAAGGCTGAGATATGAAGTGCATGAATCATGATCCTTTGTCCAGTTGTAGTTTCATAGGCCACTTAAAAGTGGCCATGACAATTTGAGCCCTGGAACAAAATTTTCAAATGAGGCGTTTTTATTTTTTAATATTATTATAAATATTTTACTTAAAATCTATTTTCTTGCCTTTTGTGATGCAAGATTATTAATTAAGTCAGTTGTTTTTTTTTTTTTGGAACTTGAAAAGATTGTTGTTGTTATTATGGAGCTTTATGCCCTTATGTTTTGCTATTAGTAATTAAGTCACAACTCTCTCGGAAGTTATAGCTTCTAAGTATTAGTCAAACCTTTTTAAAGTGGACAGAGAGAGGCAAAATATATTTGGAGAATATTCAAGTGCATCCATCCCTCATCATGACACCCTTTTTGGGAAGTTTCAAGTATGTCCATTGTGATAAGGGACACCCCTTTTTGGAAAACTTGAAACTTCCCAAAAAGGGGTGTCATGATGAGGGATGGATGCACTTGGATATTCTCCAAATATATATATATAATAGATAAGGTGAGGCATCTCACATTTAAATTGTTGGCATTAGATATGGATGCGAGGGTCCTACTTTATCTCTCATAGTAAGGTGAAAGAATCTTTCATAAGAACATCTCCATATGAGAGATAAGGTGAGACTCTCACATTAGATATGAGGGCCTCACCTGTAAGAGTATCTCTCGTACGAGCATCTCCTTGTAGATAGAGTAAGGGTTGAAAGGACAAGAAACTAATATCTCTAGGTGGGTAATACGGAGAATTGGTTAGGCAAGAGGAAATTAGGAAGGTCTTGATCATATCTTTTATCGAGAAAATTATCATGCGCCTTTATTTTTAGGGAAAAACTGAAAGGACGTCGGTTGTTGTTTTGAAAGTTGAAAAAGATGTCCGTGTTATTATGGGCCTTATATTTTGCATTTTGGTGGCGAGGCTTTCCTTGCTTCATCATAGAGCCGGCCCTGGTGGACGGACCTAATCTTTCACAGTACAAGATCAGGATGGCCCACCATGATTAACCTAAGGTACCGACTCCCACTATGATTGATTGACACATTGCAAAGTGGTGCCACAAAAATGATAGATGACATGGGGCACAAACTTCCGTTACATCACAGGCATGTCGTCTTCTTAAACTAACAGATTACTTTTTAATATTATTATTTACAACTAGGTCCTGTCTTATGATGATTGAATGCCTTAAAAGCTACTTGGAACTGTTGAAATACTTTTGACTTTATTATTAACATATGCAGGGTCTGTTTTGTAGTTTAACTGAAATTAGAGGGTCTTATCATACTTTCCTGGAAGACAGATCGGTATCACCCACAGATGTGGTTTTGTCCCTCTAATACTTCTACGGGCGATATACCTAAAACCGGTATCCTACAGCCACTAATATCCGAACACGTGGAAGCGGGGGTACGCTCTGAGCTGTCCGAGACGATCATTCATATTCGTCACGACATTTATTCCAATTAAATGACGAAACTGCCCTTTCAGTTGGATCTGGCGCCGTGTCGGTGGCAACGCGCACGGCGCACATTCCCCATGGCACCGTAGCTTGACAAAAATATGGAGGCAAATTTTGGAATCTTCGCCGGGAGATATGATCCTGCGAGAGGGGCTCTCAATTACCATGTGGGGCCCACCTATCATCAATCCAAACCATCCACGCGCATGTGATCCTATCAATCACACCGAATTTATTGGATTTGCATTAATTTAAATGGAGGGGACTATTGGATTGAGGATCCCTTCTTTTTTTATATATATAAAACTATTAGACTTGTAAACCATGGACGAAAGAGTTCGAAACATAATTAACTCCTAACTCGACATCTATGGCGGCCCAAAATGGCTCTTTCCATGCCTCTTGTTCCATGATCAATGGGGCCTTAGATGAACCCCTACATGCTACTTTTATAGTGAGAGCCCCCTCTAACAAGAGCATTTTGTCCTTTTCCAATAATTTACATCGTGTGTAATTTATTAGCGAAGTTTTAAAAAATTATATTAAATAAAATCACGTAGTTACCAAACTAATATAAAATATTGGAACAAATAATTTCCTATGGGGAATTTATTTAGCTGAAGCCGAGATGATTTCTCTAGAAAAAAAATATATAAATTCATTAAATTCTGCAAGTGCACTTCATCATCAATTTAAAGAATTTATAGAGAAAAAAAAAAGCATAAAAAAATTCATAAAAATCCATATAACAAATGACATTGCTATAACAAATTCCCCGAACACATAAATCTCCTCAAGACTTTTGCAAACAATCACATCTTATAAATTAATTTGTAATTTCTCCATTTATATTTAGATATTATTTGTTGGGAGATGCTCCTATGAAAGCACAAACTGGGGCCGTCACATTTAAATTATCGACGTTGAATATAGATATGAATGTTCCCACCCTATCTCTCGTAATAAAATGAGAGATGCTCGTATCTATTATCTTCATATATATATATATATATGGGCAATATTCATATGCATCTATCCCTCACCATTTTTGGTGAGGGACACCCCAAAAGGGGGAGTTTCAAGTACAAAAGTGTACTTGATGTGAGGTACAAAAGCACACTTTTGTACTTGAAACTCCCCCTTTTGGGGTGTCCCTCACCAAAAATGGTGAGGGATGGATGCATATGAAGACCTCCCTATATATATATATATAGGGAGATATTCATATGCATCCATCCCTCACCATTTTTGGTGAGGGACACCTCTTTTGGGGGTGTTTCAAGTACAAGAGGGAGGTACAAAGTACCCCTCTTGTACTTCTCTTGTACTTGAAACACCCCCAAAAGGGGTGTCCCTCACAAAAAATGGTGAGGGATGGATGCATATGAAGACCCCCCATATATATATATATATATATATATATATATATATATCCTGTGTGATGGATATAACACTTCACCAATACTTGAGATAGTGGCCCCACCACACCGCCTTGATTATGTAATAGTAATAAATCATCATGGTATTATTCTCTCCGTTCATTGTACATGATACAAGGTGGGCCACAGCACATTGATGGGACATTGAACTATAATAAGAAACGGCCCCCACCTGTCAGTTTCATGGACCCACAACGGTCGTTTCATTGCCAGAGAGGATCTTTTGGACATTTCCCTCCCCAAAAAAGCCAAGGCCAAAAAACATAAAACCCTCCTGTCCTGTGATTTCTCTCTTTCTAATCACATCTCCTCTTCTTCTTCTTCTTCCTCCTCTTCCTCTTCCTCTATTGCTTTTGTTTTTCTCCTGCTCAAAGGCTCTTACTCTCCCACATTCAAACCTTTTCCTGAAGGAGTCCTCACACATTTTGTGAATACTCCAAGATCTGGGAAAGCTAATCTCCTGGAGCACAAGTGTTTGGAGTTTGAAGATTTTTGTTTCAAAGTTGTGGAAAGTTAGAATGCTGCAAGAGTTTTCAGTGAAAACAGAATCTGATAGCTGAGATCATGTCAGTGCCTTCTTCTTCTCATCTTCTTCTCAAAGTAGGAAAAAAGAAAGCGAAGTAGCGTTTATTGATTCTTCTCATCTTTTCACCTGCTTCGTTCTTGGAAGAGGAGGGTAGTTTTGGAATCCGCGTTCGTCTTCCAACAAAGAGGTAAGTTCCGACAGCTAATGTTTGGTTTTTACGCCTTACAAGGACCTTTGATTTTTTATTTTTTTTTTCCAGCTTTTCTCGTTTGTTGCTTTTGAAAAACAAAAGAAGGGGGCACGTGTTTCAAGATTAGGGGGTGCAGTTATCGCTCGGCCGCTCCTAGGCCTTTTTTTTGTTAATGCGCTCCGTGTACAATAATTGTTGTGTGACAGTAGAATATTTGACTAATCAATCAGGACCGTTCATTTGTTTCATCAGTACTGTTGATTTCTGCGGGTTGGTGGTGAAAGTCCATATTTTCCAAGGAATTTTAAATACTGCTTTCTTTTTCAATATTGGAAAAGAGTTATTTTGATATTTCAATAATTTATTAGATTTATTGGAAACGGGCATTGAACTATAAAGAGTAATTCAGTAACTTTATTGGTTTATCGAAAAACAAGCATTGAAATTATGGTTGTAAATACCCCGAGGGGTAGCTCAGTTGGCCTACGACCATGGTTTACACATGGAGGTTGTGGATTCGAAACTGCACTACCATACTGGGGCTACAGGGGAATTTTATCCGACTTTCTCTCCTGAGCTCGTAGGGATTATTTTGGCCCAAAGGACTGGGAACCATGCATTATAAAAAAAAAAAAAAAAAAATTCATGGTTGTAAATGGGTCTATTCCGGTTCGGATCCATGGTGGACCTGGATCCGGAGCCATTAAGGAGAAGGTGGAACCGAATTCCGACCGGTGTCATTTTCTACCTGATTTTTTTTGCTCCGGAACTAGAACCATGTATATGGGACACGTTTGGATTCGGCCCATATTTAGGTGGAGAATGCTATTAAAAAAATATGTAATTTTTGAAGAGATTTTCAAAAACTTAGGTCATATGTTCGGTCTCGGCTCCATGGGTCCGAACCAAGGTGAAACCAGACTCGGACCCATTTACTTATCAAGGCCTAAATAATGACCCATATCTGATTTTTAACGAGTGTTACATCCCTAATTGAAATACAAAGAATAATTAAATAAAAGTTTCTTTAGTAGAATTCCAAGAATTTCTATTGGGGAATTCCTGAATTCCTGGAAAAGGTGGAATTGACTTGAACATCTAGGAAATTCACCAAAATACAAAGATGGTGGAATTTCTAGATTCTCCAAGGCCGATTGGGACTTTTCATGTGCTGGAATTCATAAATTCTTAATAAGATACATGGAATTTGAAAATGACATCCCAAAGACTCCAACCACTAAAATTCCCAAAAGGAAAACCCCCTTTTTGTTTTTTCATTCCAAAAGGTCGAAACCAGCTGTGATTGCCACGTAATAGGTGGTTGGTTAGCGTTGAGAAAAATTTGGTAGAAACATTATGTTGATGTTGGGGTTGGTACTTGGTTACCATTGATTTTAGAAAGTAACATTAATCCACATTCAGTGGGGTCCACCTTAGATTGTTAATGTGCACTGATTACAATAATTGTAGCAGTAAGTAAAATGGCTGTTTATTCATCAGGACCAACCACTTGATCATGAGCCCAAGGGACAGTGCTTGCCATGTGCTTGGTCTCCAACATAATTGATGGTTAACATTAATTTTAGCAACTAACATTAATCTACATTTAGTGGGGTCTATCAGACCCGTATTTGGAATGGGTCAGGTCTACCCAACCGGCACCAGCAGTGGATTAACCCGACCCAACCCAACCCATATTGACTAGCGCACACAATTTCCTTCAACATACACTATGAGTGGCTGCTATTTTGACCGATGATCTACATGTCCCCTACTCAATCTAATCCATATATCTACCTAAATATGTAGTACCTATCATATAAATTACTTTATCTGTCCACCCATGTAGGTATTTACAAGGGATCCACAATATCGAACCCACTTAGGAAGGCCTGCATTTGTGCATCCACAAGGGACTTGTAGGGCTGTAAACGGGTAGGTTCCGGTCCGGGCCCATGGTGGACCTGGAGCAGGATCCGGACCCGGAACCATTTCGGAACCGGTTTCTTATCTCCGAACCGGTATCAAAATCATATATGGGACATGTTTGGAACCGGGTCCTGGTGTAGGTAGAGAATGATATTAAAAAAAAACATGTTTTTTAGGAGAAATTGTCGAAAATTAAGGTAATATGTCGGATCTCAGGTCCACAGGTCCGAACCAAGGTGGAACCGGACCCGGACCCATTTACTTATAATAAGGATCCAGGCCCGGTTTTTAAGGGTCGGAACCTCTGGGTAATTGGAGAATCGGGGACCCATTTACATCCATGGGAACTTGCCACCATCATTGTGCCTATCTATATGTGACCCAGTGGATCCAACCAATCTACCCTCCCATTATATGAATCATTATATATTTAAATCCCATCCATCCATATAAGTACTTATGTGATAGATGAAGATCCTACAGACCTTCCTGCTGAAATGGGATCCACAATAATCAACCCACTTAGCCATACATTTGTATATCTACATGGGACCCACACCACCATTATGTCTATCCGACCCATTAAATCTAATTTATCAACCTATTTATGTGGGACACATTACATAAATTACTTTACCCATCCACCATATAACTATTTATGTGGGATCCAATTGATGAGGACTTTAACCTAGACATATTTAGAGCTTTAAACAA
This sequence comes from Umbellularia californica, assembly GCA_028538565.1. Classification (NCBI taxonomy): domain Eukaryota; kingdom Viridiplantae; phylum Streptophyta; class Magnoliopsida; order Laurales; family Lauraceae; genus Umbellularia; species Umbellularia californica. The sequence goes on from JAPQWN010000003.1 coordinate 34,344,446, forward strand.
GCTAACAACTCAACAGACTCTTATATGCTAACACCTATATTGACAAACATCCTCTAGCTGTCTACATATCTACACCTGCTCCTAATTGGGCTGAATTCTCAGATCCTTCTGAATTGACATAACAGGGACAATAGTAGCTATCTGATATCGTATGATGTGATGTTTTTGTTGTAAGCTTGATATACATTGTTACATCGATCTTTATCAGCTTAAGCTTTTAGAGTAAAGTCGTTGTCCTCATGGTATTAGAGAGGGAGGTGGAGCGTTCAAATCCCCTAAGTTATTGTGTCTTATATTCTCCCCATTCCCCATATATGGCCAATCCCATACACCAATATGCTGGATAAGATACATTATATTTTTCTAGATGTGCATTAGTCTCCAGGATATTGTGCTTCCTCTGTTTAATGTGTCCATAATCAGTGAATGGTCTCCCTCAATAATGAGATCCTGTAATTTAAAATGGGTTGCTAGTTTCAGCCCCTCAAATAGTGCCAGTAACTTTGTTTCCGTCACTAGCAATGCAATCATCTGTCCTGCAAATGCCAAAACATGTCTAGCCTGATTATCTCTAAGCATTTCACCTATAGATGACAGCCCGTCTTCAGGAAGGAAGGCCCCATCAAAATTAAATGTGATCTGGTTCTGGGTGGGGGTGTCCATCTACAGGTAGGTAGTGCAGCCACTCCTGTCATGGTCTCATGAATAAGGATGTAAATGAGTCCCCAATTCTCTGATTATCCAGAGGTTCTGACCCATTAAATCGGGTCTGGGTCCTTATTTAGGCCTCGATAAGTAAATGGGTCTGGGTCCGGTTCCACCTTGGTTCGGACCTGTGAACTCGAGACCTGACATAATACCTCAATTTTAGAAAATTTCTCATATAAACCATATTTTTTCAATATCATTCTCTACCTAGACCTGGACCTGTCCCGTATACAGTTTTGGTTCCGGTTCTGAAGCCAAGAAATCGGTTTGGAAACGATTCCGGGTTCGGATCCGGTTCCACCTTCTCCTTAGTTATTCCGGTTCCGGTTCCACCATGGACCCAGTCCGGAACCGACCCAATTACAACCCTACTCATGAAGCGTCCCATGTCCACCATTAGTATGAATGAGCTAGAGATGGTGTAAGTACTCGTTTGAGATGTAAAGGTCTCTGGTTAAATAGATCATCACATAGGAGCCTTAGATTTGTGCATCTATATGGGAGTCCTCAATGTATTTATGTGTGACCAACTAGATCCAATCTATCCACCTATGTATTTGGTACCCATTTATGAATTATTTTACCTAACTACCCATATAGCCATTTAAGTGGGACCCAATAGATGAAGGTCATGTCAGTCAATCAATCAAATGAAAAGGAGATTTCCTGTGATTTTTTTTTGAGTTGTTTAAAGTGATGGTGACAAGGATAATTGTTTCTTGTGATGACAATGACGACGACAGCAACAGTGTAATATCATTCCAGTTTAGTGATAACGACGAATAGTTTGTATTTATATCACCGATGCTTTTGTAACTTTGCAGTGAAGGATTTGCAAAGTAATAGCTAAGTTAGAAGGCAAACGAGGCTTAGTGAGTCGAGCAAACTCGAAGCCCAAACCTGCCCGGGTCAAAGTCCAGTAACCGATTATCGCCCCATTCCCGACCAACTCACTGCCAAACCTACCCCTGATATGAAACTATCGGATATTAAATTTCTTATAAATCGTTTCCATCTCATTATATTTCTAAAGAAAATATCATATTCTAGAATTCTCACGAATTTTAGAAGTCTGTATATTTTTTACATTATGAATTATATTGGCGGTGCTTTAATGTTTTGCTAGTCCCACATGTAAAAGAATCTTATGGATCATCTGAGTCTCTAAGTTAGGTAATTCTTCAGTTGAAGGGGTTAACCTATAGGGGAATTCCACTTATTGAAAATCCGAGTAGTTCAAAATGAACAAAACTCATGTTGTATGGAATGTTCCCAATTTTTACTCCAATAGGAGTTGGCCCCACAGTAAGATTGACTATCTGATGGATTTGATGATTGATAAATATATTGAAGTTGTAATTAAAAATTCCTGATCACTACTTTATCCTATTACCTACTGTAGTTGAAAACCAGAACTTCATCCTCTCACCTGAATTTGTTGTAGTTTCATTCATCCTTTGATTGATTATAGCTGCTTCCCAAGGTGATTGGGATATATGTCTAAACATGGCTGAGCTGCAACCTACATGTATAATCTAGCTTATTCTTCTGTTTCATTTTTTCAGATGGGAGAGAAAGGAGCAGTGCCTATTTGCACTTCACAACTTCTCCGGCTGAAGTCATGGCTATACAAAGGCCTTCCTTCTCTAACTGCATCTCTTTTCATATCCATGGTCCTCATCTGGGCCATAGGTAGCTGCACCTTCAGGGCTTATCAAAGACAGGACAATATCAGTATCCCCCTCATCACCACCATCTCTTCATTATCATCTAAAAATCTTAGCCATAAACCCAACGTGGCCACCACCAGTACCACCACTTCCTTGTCCTCACCTTCTGCTCAAAATCTAACCCACAATACCAATGTCATTCCCTTATCAGCCCCTCTAAGTGTGACCCAGAACACCTCAGCTACATTGTTCTCTCAGAATAGTACCCACCCCTTACAATCACCTTCTTCATTGTCATTTAAGAATCTTACCCACCCCTTGCAATCACCTTCTTCATTGTCATCTCAGAATTTGACTCACAACCCCAACTCACCCCATCAGAATTTAACCCATACTTCTACCTCAACAAGTTGGATTTCCGTTATAATGGACCGCAACTTCACTTCCAACCTCCTTGCCAGATGGTTGTCCCCTGGAGGCCAACCCTGCCTCGACTCTCAATCGACAGATATCAAAATTCCTGAACTTGATGGCCGAGATTCCATTGAATTATCTACTGGAGGCATCCATGAATTTGTTTTCTCTGCCTATGATGATGCTGGCAATGCTCGCTGCTCTGGGGGGGATTACTTTGAGACAGATTTATCTGGGGAGTTGTGGAAATCTCGCCCGCCTGTGAAAGACCTTGGGAATGGCTCATACACCTTCTCCCTACAAATCCACCCTGATTTTGCAGGCGAGTTTAATCTCACTGTTGTCCTCCTCTTCAGAAGCTTTCAAGGGTTGAAATTCTCCACAGTGCGATTGGCATTTCGTAAAGAGCTGAGGAACATACCAATCAAATTTATTAAAGGCTCTTCTCCATTACCAGAATTGCATATATGTGGAGCATCTGATTTTTCAAGGGATATCTGGTCTGGCAGGTGGACTCGACATGGCAAGAACGATCACTGTAACATTGATCAAGATGGTCGTTATCGGTGTCTAGATGCTGGTTTCCCTTGCAAGAATCCCTGGTGCAATGGTTCTTTGGGATTACTGGAGAGCAATGGTTGGGTCTACTCTGCTCACTGTGCATTTAAAATCTTTACTGCCGACTCTGCTTGGCAGTGCTTACAGAATCGATGGATTTTCTTCTGGGGTGATTCGAACCATGTTGATTCAATCCGTAACCTGCTCAATTTTGTCCTTGGATTGCCTGAAATCCACTCAGTTCCTCGACGATTTGACACTAATTTCACAAACCCAAAGAATCCTTCCCACTCAGTAAGAATTACAAGCATTTTCAATGGTCATTGGAATGAGACAAAGAACTATGAAGGTCTAAATGCACTTCGGAATGATGGTTTCCGAGATCTCTTGAAGCAATATTTCTCTGAATCAACGGCACCTGACACCATGATTCTGAACTCTGGCCTGCATGATGGGATCCATTGGAGGAGCATAAGAGCATTTTCAGAAGGGGCAGAGTATGCGGCAAAGTTTTGGGAGGAGACTTTAGCTCCAATTCGCCAGAAGGGGAGGATGCCAAGGCTCTTCTACCGGACGACCATTGCAACAGGCGGGTATGCGAGGGCCCTGGCATTCAATCCAAGCAAGATGGAGGCATTCAATCTGGTGTTGTTGGAGAAACTGAGAGACAGGGGATTGGTGACTGGGGTAATCGACAATTTCGACATGACATTCCCCTGGCATTACGACAATAGATGCAATGATGGGGTGCACTACGGGCGGGCACCGGCCAAGGCGAGGTGGAGGGATGGAGAGATTGGGCATCAGTATTTTGTTGATTTGATGCTGGGGCATGTGCTTCTGAATGCAATCTGTGCAGGAGAGTGAAGGGGTAACACAATACAGCGCTGATTTGAAATTTTAAAAGTAGCCATTGGTCTTGGAGGGAGACTGGGGGATAGGTTCAGTCTTGAGGGTCGTTGAGTGTGGAGAAACAAAAGGTGTAGAAAACTAAAAACATATGGAGATAACTGTCAAGTGTACATTTTCTCCATCTTTTCTCCTCATTGAGACTGGCTTTTATCATTCAATTCATTTGTTATTGCCTTACTGGAGCTGCTGTACTTTCTTGGGTGATGGATAGATGATACACGGATTGTATGTAGAGCTATGACTTTAATCTATAGAAAGAGTTAAGAATTCAAGTGTTTATAACCTCTTTAGGCTTTGGTGTTTGGTGGTTATATCTTTCTAAGAAATTGCTTATCTGTAACTGGATGGGTATCCAATGAATGGCATTACTATTTAATTAAGTTTCACAAAATTCATCTTTATATATATATATATATATATATATATATATATATATATATCTGTGTGTGTGTGTGGAGATGCTTCTATGAGAGCATCTCTCACCTTACTATGAGAGATAAATGTGCGTACTTTCACATTTAAGTTGTTGGCATTGGATATGAATGTGAGGGTCCCATCTTATCTCTCGTAGTAAGGTGAAAGATACTTTTATAGGATGAAAGAAAGCATTGTTCATCTTTTTTAATATTTGTAAGGAACACTTCATTTCTCCCACATGCATAGTAAGACATTTACCCATCCGGCTACAAGACAATTATCAAATAAATGATTTATTCTCTATTTAATCAACATAAACTTGGGACCTCCAAACAACCTACTTGTTGACATTTCTCTTTTGTTACTTACAGGTGTAACACAATCTTCATTCCTGACAAATGCTTTCCATCTTTTAAATTGACAATTGTCCTAATTTGACACTGATTTAGGTGTAACACAACAAATTTTAACAATATGCAGTCACTGGACGTGCCGACCCCACTTAGTGGGAAAAGGCTTGGTTTGGTTTGGTTTGGTTTGGTTTGGTATGCAGTCACTAGACGTGGAGAAGCTAAAGTCATTGTCTAGGATCATTCGATCAGCCTGATGTTAAAATCACCCCTCATGCATATGCTAACCTATCCATATTAAAAGACATTGCAGTCTGCAACTAAATGGGAGTCTAATTAATGCCATTGCTGCTTAATTAAATGTTCAAAGAATTTCATTGAAAGTGCAGGACCCGCTGACCCAGCAGGGACCACTTCTTCCATTGCAGGGTAATTGATCTCATCATTCCTAAGGGCCTGTTACTTTGCATAGAATACACAAAAATTGGATATACAAGAGTCCATGCCCCAAGTGTTTAAAAATGAAAGTGAAAGATGATTATCGAAAAATGAGCATCAAATTATCTTTCTTTTCGTAAAAATTGAATCATCGGAAGCTGGGAAATGAATACTAGGAAAGTCAAGGTCCTATCTATAAAGCTACCTTATGTCCTTCATCCCACACCTTTTTGATATAATCTTAAAGGTGGAATTCATTTAACCATGAATTCATGTGTATCGACTTCCTATGTAGTAACAAAGACTTGTAAAGGTGAAGTTCGCAGCTCTAAATTTTTCATTTCTATCATAATCACTGAGGCATACAAAGTAGATATACAATATACAACTGTTTCTATTCCAAAGAGAGCTATTATTATTATTATTATAATAGTCCATGTTCCCTAGAAGAGTATAAAGGAATTTCACCAAATCGCTTTTATGCTGCGCAAGATAATTGTGCCCTTATGGAACTTTTGTGTAACAAAAGGATTTTGTGATAGAGAGAAAACTTATTTTGGTTTTCCATGTAAACAACTCTTCTGTGATTTGGTATGATGAAGTTTTACATGTGGAAAAGAAAAAAAAAAGAATAGATTTTTTTCAATAGAGGAGAGAGAGAGAAAGTTGTTTTGATTTCCATTTAGTCTATGCTTCCATCATTTGGTGTGCCCTTTCTCGTGTGGAAATGAAAAAAAAAATATCTTTTTTTATAGAAAGGAATTTAATTTCCTATGGGAGTAGGAATACCAGATCATCTCTCCCACAGTGACTAAAAGGCGCTGCATCAAACATTGGAAGAGGAATCGGTGTAGAAAATCTTCCACTCTTCTTTTCCACTTCTATGGGAATAGGGCTACAAAAGCATGGCCTTGGTGTATGCTTTAAGGAAACTTTAGCTTTCCCTTTTTTTTCTTCGACAGCCAATTCTCATTAATTGACTAGCTAAGTTAACATTAGTGCCTCTTGTTTGATAAATGAGACTTTCTAAGGAAAACCCATGTTGGGAAAACTCCAGCTCCTCAGCATTGTGTTTGATAGTAAGTGTTCTGCACGTGCATGTGGAAGCTCGAAACCTGCTATCAGACAATCATGCCACACAAGAGAGAGACGGAAATTTTACATGGTTTGACATTATGCCTACATCTATGACAAGGGACCAATGACTCACTCTCTTCAGAGTCTAAGGTTACAAATTATATTGTATATATAATCTCTGCTTTCTTAGCCCCTATGAAAGCCCCGATACAATGACCAAAATACCCCCGACCCTAAACACAGTCATTGGCTGACCAATGAATTTATGTTACTTTACCTTTTTACTTCACTATTTTTTTTTTATCTATATCACCTTTTTCTTACCTCACTTGGCCATCCTTCTTTATCCTATTGCTCAACATCCACATAACCACTTATAAACCAGTGATTTTCCAAAGTATGCCACACTCAAGAGCATCAACCCTAGATGACCCACATTATGAGCCTATTTAAATTTATTAAGTGAGTTCCACTGAAGAGCTTCATTAAATGCTCTTTAAACATATGGTTGGATGTGGGATGAGACATTGCGTAGAGATGGAGAAAAATAATAGAGGTTTTTGCATATGCCCCCCTAAGGTTCCTTGCATTTGAAAATAAGGCCTTGTGGTTTTAATATTTGTATATACCCCTTGCCTTTTCAATATAATCCCTGCCATATCCCAAAATTAGTAGCCTTGCTGCCACCATTAGTTTTTAGAGTAAAATGACACTTTTGCCCATCTCTTTATCCATGTATTATACATACGTTCAAAAGCTTGGATTTATTTATTTTTTAGATCGTATAACATTAACAATTACTATTAGAGTGGCCTCATCCAAACCCAACCCACCCCGTGACGGGTCAGTGCCATGTGATACCATTCCCACCCCTTTTAGATGACGGTTAGGTCAAATTTAAAGCTTAAAGATCTTTAAATATATAAATGCATGGGAAATAGTGTGGTAGAATTCAAACACATAATCTTATTTTAAAAAATGCTTTAAGTTAATGCCCCAACATCACTTGTACCATATGAGTTTTATTTATACTTTTACTAATACTAGTGGAGTTTTGCACGTGCAATGCACGTGCACTGAATACACAGTTTTACTAAGAAAATCTTAAAAAATAAAGTTCTTAAAAAATTTAGTAGAAGCTTCAATACATTTAAAAATAAAATTTCAACAGAAAATGAGTGATTGTAAATTGCAAGGCCCGTGCAGTGTCCAAATACAGCTGATACTACTTTTTTTCTATACACTTGAAAACAATAAAATCATGATATAGTGAGAAAAAATGAGATCTTAAAAGACAATCGATATGGAATTTATATAACTTTTTGGGGATATAAATGACATATTTCTAAATATTTTTATCATGAATGTGTATAAAGAAATTTCAATTTACTATATTCAACTAGTTAGGTCGACTTATTGGTTTCCTGGTACACTTGACCTGCTAAAGTTGGAGTCCAGTCGAAAGCATAGTCAAATTGATAACCTGCAGTTTTATAAAAAATAAAAATAAAAACTAAGAACCATATGAGCTTACTGTTCTAACCAATTACCATGAACATTATATGTTCACTACAAAATCAGATCTATTAAGGAAAAAAATTTGATTATACCCTACCTAAGGACATCAGAATAAAAATATTGAGATGGTGGTTTTAGTCTTAACTTACAAAGAAGAATAACATCTCACACCGACCGTCAAGAATAATGAAGTAATCCGGCTTGTCCTCAAGCAACATGGATCAACAATGGTGGAACTATGAATGACCTCTGACGGGTAAGATTTGCAGAGCACCAATTGATCAATATTAGTATTTAACATGTGCTTTGTTTTATTTTATAAGATGGACCATTATCAGGTAAAAAGAGGCAATACCTCTCCAAGAGTCAGCATCTTCTTTTGCTTGATACAAAGTGCCATATTTTATACCATGCAAGAAGAGGATAATACAAAGTGATCATAGAAGTTCAGTCAAATGGAAGCTCACAAATAGAGATATCCATAGAGAAAAAATACCAAAAAATAAAAAACTACAAATACAAAGCTGCCAAAAGAATTGGACCTTCATCTTAAGAAATACATAAGAATGTAACTCAGGTATTCTAGATCAACTCTTTTGCTCTGTTCTGTGTAGAGGATGGGATCGAGTGCTGATCTAAGTAAGAAAAATTCGAAACGAACAAAGACAAACTAAATTTGTTGCAGTTCAGCATCAAATACTTATTTTAGTTGTTTACACTTAAAACGATCACTTCATTCATTGACTCTGAAGTTAGTAGCAACGCTAGCATAACAAGCAGTTTTTATGAGATTCTCGTTTTCCTTTTAAGGATTCATTGAAATATATAAAAAGAAGAAGAACAACAACAACAAGAAAAAGCTTGCAATGATGAAGGAAATAAATGTGTTAGAAAATGATCAAAGTTTTTCGATTTAAATCTCATGAGTAAGAGCAATAATAAATAAATATATTCATGCCCTTGAAATGTCCTTTTATAATAAAAAAAACTCACAAAAAGTTGTATATTAAGAAACTAAAAATTATATAGAACAACAACAGTTTTACGATAGCAATCTATAAGACCTACCACTAAATAGCATTTATGGAATTATTTTTAGCAATTACTAATATCATAAGAGAACCAATATTTAGTAGTAGTTATCACATTATCCAATTTGTGATTATTCTTACAACAGGCGTATAAATCAAGATCAATACAACTATTATGTCAGATTGAAAACTCAATTATTCTAACTAAATAAAAAATAAAAAAATGACGCAAAAGGGAAAATAATATTTAAATTTTTTTCATGGTAACTTTCATTAAAAGAGAGAAAAAAACATGGCGGAAATAAAATGAGTTTAAGTTTGTATATTTCACTTTCTTATTTATGATATTTTGTCAGTTGCTACTTTTTTCTAAAAAAGAAAAAGAAAAAACTGAACATAAAGCAATAATGTAAACGAAGTACTTGTATATATGGGATGTGCTTATAAGTTTTGTAGGTCCCTATACCTTTTTCAAAAGCCATAATAAATAATATACAGCTGAAGGAACATCAAATTACAAATATTTAAGGTTAGTGCACAAAAGATTAAATGGTTAATATTTATAAAATAATAACAAAGGGTTACATCTGTCAAAGAAAATAATCTTATATCTTCTAGAAAGCTCCCGAAGCCCTCTGATGTTCTTAACTTTCAAATTTCAAATACAAATACCACTCAAGTATCTTTTAGTTCCACTAAAAAATAAAAATAAAAATAAATAAATAAATAGAACTATTTGCACAATTAGTGTTGTTTCAGGGAAAAAAAAAAGAGAATGGTAATTCTCTCGTGTGTAGTCAATTTGGTATTTGAATTATAACACAACCACCAATTGGCCACCAGCAACAATAACAAAAGCAGCAAGCTAGCTAATACCTTTTGTCGCGACTTGTAAACTGATTTTTAAGCTGATGGCGAAGTATTTAAAGTGCCCACAAAATTGCAAGTATTGAACACCAAAAGGTAGTAAGTAAAATACACTTGATTCCTTTTCTTTTGATCCATTATAAAACACATTATTCATTTTTGTTTTTATTTTCATCCCATCTTAGTTCAAGGTTTATTATTGAAAAAGCATATGGCATTTAAGTTTTCAAAATTAAAAGACAGTATGTACAACATGAACCACATAATGGAGTAAATAGTGTATAGTTAAAATCTTTTATTTTTTCCACCTTGGCTTAATTTATTAACCGGGTGGACAAAATAGTGCCAAGAAAGACTAAAAAAATTTCTGAATAATAAAATCTGAAATATTTTCCCTTTGAAATGATTCTTTAATAGCACCATATCTCACAATTAATTTTACAAAAGACAAAAAAAAAAAATGAATAAAAATTTGGCAATTAGTGAACAAAATGGTTCAATGAGAACCATGAATGAATGCTTATTGGCCTTATCCCACTCTTAAGGGGTTTGGAGGGTGACGATTGAAGAGGCCTTGGTCTAAAGCGTAAGAATTTAACTAACATAAACTAAAATAGGAAAAATAAACAAAATAAAATGTCATATTCTTATACAAATATGGATTATGTTTTTAGCCTTTTGAAAATTAGCACCTGTACTGCTTAAAAAAAAAAAACCTCCGCCTTCGACTCTGTAGGAAAAGGAAAGCAGATTCTGACAAATAATGGAAAGCTTTTCCTTGTCTCATAGCATCGTCCGTTTAGTTACTATCTACTTTGCTTTTCTCAATCAGGACACTTTCTATTTGAGTTTTCTATTTTCCTATCTCACATAACAAAACAGTATCAATTTTACATTTTAAATGATATGTACAAATTCATATTCCAAACATAGAGTGAGAACTAAATACAAAGTTCTACCATAAGGAAATACGAAACACGCACAATTTGGAAGCCTACAGTTAAGATTTGAGAAATAAAACTGATATATAATTAAAATTATCAGATCACGAAGGTTATCAATGGGCCTAACTTTGGCCCAAACAGGAATGCAAAAGAAAAAACCAATTCTTCATCATCATTTTCTTAACTCTGGTTGCACCTATTTTTCTTAGAATGAAGATTTTATTGCAACATTAAAAAAAATTGAAGAAGAAGACACAATCAAACGATAATAATTTCAGTAGACAGTACTCACGTACATGGATGAAAACTCCATCCATTCCAAAAGAAGCTAAGGTAGCGTTTGGTTCGCATGAATGGAGGTCGGAATGGAATGGTTATTCCAACGTTTGGTTCGCCAAAAAGGGGTGGAATGACCATTACCTCCGGAATCCCATTCCTTTATGTGAGGGAATCACCATTCCATCCAAGAACGGAAGGAATCACCATTCCATTCCTTTCTAACTTTTTGTTGAGACCAAAATACCCTCGCTTGTAATATTATTATTATATTATAATAATAATAATATAATATCTTTTCACCCAACCATTGTGAGGCCCACCCAAAATATTATAATAAAATATAATAATATATTATTATATCATAATAATAATAGTATAATATCTTTTTTCACCCAACCATTGTGGGGCCCACCCAAAATATTATAATAAAATATAATAATATATTATTATATCATAATAATAATAATATAATATCTTTTTTCACCCAACCATTGTGGGGCCCACCCAAAATATTATAATAAAATATAATAATATATTATTATATCATAATAATAATAATATAATATCTTTTTCACCCAACCATTGTGGGGCCCACCCAAAATATTATAATAAAATATAATAATATATTATTATATCATAATAATAATAATATAATATCTTTTTCACCCAACCATTGTGGGGCCCACCCAAAATATTATAATAAAATATAATAATATATTATTATATTATAATAATAATAATATAATATCTTTTTCACCCAACCATTGTGGGGCCCACCCAAAATATTATATCTATCTATCTATCTATCTACTATTATAAAAGAGGCTATGTTGCATGGTTTTTTTCAACCTACCATTGTGGGGCCCACCCCCAAATATTATAATATAATATAAGAATATGTTATTTTGAGAAATTACAAAATTTTTCACTACACCTTTGTGGGGCCCACCCCAAAATATTATAATGCAAACTTTTTCACTACACATTGTGGGGCCCACCCCCAAATAGTATAATATAATATAATAATATATTATTATGAGAAATTACAAACTTTTTCACTACACCTTTATGGGGCCCACCCCCAAATCATCCACCACAAACAATGCAAATGTGACAGTAGAATCAAATAAGGGTATTTTGGTCAATCTTATGTAAATTTGATTCCATTCCAGGCAGTATTCTAGCGTACCAAACGCAGGAATAGGAATCAGAATTCCATTACTGGGTTGATTCCTCAGCGTACCAAACACTGGAATGGAATTGACTATTCCTGCCTCATTCCATTCCATTGTCATTCCGGTCTCCATTCCATTCCTGCCTACAACCATTCCAGCGAACCAAACGCTACCTAAGTGTCAATGAAGAATTTGTTAAAATGCCATGTTCTTCCTTACACAATTACTCACAAAGGAAAAACCTCATACCCACAAAACTCCCTGCATTAAAAATCTTGTAGTATCTGAATAAGAAGAATGTTAAAGGAAAATTGAAAAAAGAAGAGGGGAAAAAATAACATTTGAGATAGATTCTAATTTTGCCCACATTTTCCTTTTCTTTTCTCCACCACCTTAAAAAAAACAAAGAAACCGAAAAAAAAATTATTTGATTTATTGGAATGTATTAAAACGAAATTTTATTACGTTTAAAATATCAGCATCTACTCAATAGAAGAGATAAAAAAAATTATTAGGATTGTGTGTGCTAAGTTTGGTCTAGATCCGGCTTTATTTGGGTATAGTAAAGGGGTAGTTAGCAATTTTTCAGAGAATTTAGGGGGCTTTTTCGTAATTTTAAAATTTTGACATTATGGTACCGTTGGGTAGATATTTTTAATTCCTAAACTTTAGTCTTCTAACTCATCTTCATCCGGATTCACTCTCATTAGACAAATTGGAAAATTCCCATTATGTCCCATCTTTAATCATCTGATTCACTCTCTCTTATCTCTTTTCTTTCTGATTCACTCTCTCTTATCTCTTTTCTTTCTCTTTCCTTTATCTCATTCTATTTCCTCCCTTATTACATCTTACTCTCTTTTTATTGGGTAGGTGTGTAATGAAACCGTACTACATCTTACTCTCTTTTATAATAGGGTATAGAAATATAAGATAATATATAATAATAATAATAATACTAAGTGGGGCCCACATCTTGCATTTTATTGGGAGGTGCGTAGTGAAAAAGTATTATACTTTGCTCTCTTTTATATAAGGGTATAGAAATATTTCTAATAATAATACTAAGTGGGGCCCACACCTTGTATTTTATTGGGCAGATGTGTAGTGAAAAAGTACTACACTTTGCTCTCTTTTATATAAGGGTATAGAAATATATCTAATAATAATAATACTAAGTGGGGCCCACATCTTGCATTTTATTGGGTAGGTGTGTAGTAAATATAATAGATATTAGGGTGGGCCCCACAATTTGAATTTTTTGGGTATGTGTGTAGTGAAAAAAGTACATCATCTTTCTCTCTTTTATAAGAGTTTTATTTTATTTATTATAAGAGTAGAGATATATATAAATATAATAATAGAATATATATAGGGGTGGGCCCCACAACTTGTATTTTATTGGGCATGTGTATAGTGAAAAAAGAACATCAATTCTATATAAGGGTGCGCCCCACAACTTGCATTTTATTGGGCATGTGTGTAGTGAAAAAAGTACATCATCTTTCTCTATTTTATAAGAATAGATAGATAGATATAATATATAAAATTATAAGTGGGCTATGGTGTGTAGTGAAAAGCATTGTCATTTTGTTCTCTTTTATAAGAGAGGGTATAGCTATAGAAGTGTACACATTTCTCTCTTTTATATAAGGGTTTAGATATAATATAATAGATAAAATTATAAGTGGGCCATGGTGTGTAGTGAAAAGCATTGTCATTTTGTTCTTTTTTATAAGAGTAGATAGAAAACAAATATAAATTATATATATGAGGCGGGGCGGGTTACATCAACAAAAATCAAATCCGCCCAGTTCTAAGAAAATCAATAACAAACCCGGCCCTGATAGGAGTGGTGCGGGGCGGGTCATTGTTTATACCTGACCCATTGCCATCCCTAATTACTACAGTATATTTAGTGGGAGAGAGTAATCCTACATAAATCCATTTTTTTTTATCAATATGGAGCCCATTTCATTAAATTAAAATCGATGACAATGACAATCAACACTTGTTCCTATAATTGGTTATATAACTGAACCAATCCATGCAGAACCCCCTATTTGATTGTTGAGAGTTTCAAATACATTATTAGGCTTTATGTGCATGAAAGAATTTGATAGAGACAATTGGGACGTGAGATAAAAATAATGGTGTTTTTATAAATAATGACATACTTATCTTTGTTTAATGAATTTAAGGGCAAAATTATCATTTTGATAAAAAAAAATCAACACAGATCTTTTAGTGGTCGCCTATTCTCATTATGACTAGTGATTTTGGGGACATGGAATGTATTAAAAAGGAAAAGGCCGGGGGGGTATATGCAAATATTGAAACTATAGGGGCCTATTTACAAATTCTATAAACACTAGTGGTATTTGCAAAAAAACTCAAAGTGGGTTTAGCGGACACCATTCTTGTTGGGTCAAAGACCTTAGAGATACCCCTGGTTGAAAAAATTAACCGATAAGGAACCGATAATTTGATAATTATTGCTATCGGTATCATATTACGAAAATATCCCTAAATTATCGGTCTCACCCAACATATTGTCCGATAATCTCAATTTATCCGCCAATAACCCTAAGACCCTTTTTTCTCGTTTTTCTAATTTTCTTCCCCATTTCAACCAATTTCCTCCAAATGCACTTCTTCCTTCTCAACACTTTCACCTCTCAACCCATCAAAAACACAATTTTTTTTGTGAATTTAGTAAGGAAAAATCACATACAATTCTATCAAAGTTAGTCTTTTTTGTTTTTTTTTTGTTTTTAGATTTATTGAGAAATAGCTTGGAAATGATGATTTCATACCCTTTATTCGTCGTGATATGTTTCATTCTATTAGATCTACACATTTTGATACCGGTTCTATACATTGGGGGTTTTAGAAATGGGTTAACTTTTATGATTATATTTTATTTTAAAATTCAATAATATTCATACTTAGTTTGGTGTATATATATAAATCTATTTAATTGTAAATAAAATTTATATAATTTCAAATAAGAAATGTAATGACCCAAGGGATCGATAATTTAATTTATAGTTGTTACTAATAGAAAAAAAATTACATTATTTTACGAGATTTTATAGTATCTTGAAATTTTTCGATATTTTCTTAGATTCTTTCGGACTAAGAAAAACTCACAAAGTGAGGTCTTTCGGGCCAGCCGATACTGCGATTTTGAACCATGGAGATACCTGATCCACCGGAAAAAACAAAAGGAGAGAGATGGTGCAAAGTGGGCCCACAACAGATATCTCCATATTTCACCAGAAAAAATGAAAAAAATAAAATAAAATAAAATAAAATCATTGCTCCTACATTGTCAAGGAAGTAGAAAGTACCATGCGTTCAACCCTTCTCTCCTACTGTATTTAGAATAAAACCCCTTCCAACTCTCATCTGCTATTTCTACTGAAGAAAAGGTGAAAAGTCTCTTCTATGTAATTGCAATTATTGATATGAAGTTGGGATGGATTGAAGAAGAAGAGCAGCGATCTTCTTCAACAACATCATCTTCCCTCATGAGTTCTTCTTCGTCTTCTTCTTCTTCGTGGCTCTCTGGCATTGTTCGTGGTCGCTCTTTCAATCCCAAGACCAACAGTGCCGCGGATCAGATCGCTGCCAACAGACCCAGGTCCGGACCTCTCAAGAACCAGCTCCATGGCTCTCTCTTCAAGTACGGTTCCAAACCCGCCCAGGTATCTCTCCCTTCCTCTCTTTTTGGAGCTTGGGGTGAGAATGCTTAAGCTTAAGATGTGCTTGATTTGTGGCGCGTGTGGAGTGGGGACGAATAAGTTCATAAGATTTGGGGGCATAGTTGCATCGATTGGTAATCCCAATTCCCCAATTATCGATTTGGGTTCAGTACCCAAATGACCCACTTCTTGGTTTTGACTTTCAAGTCGAATTTTCCGGGCGGAAACTTCTCAATCCTAAAAGTTAGTGTCTTGGGTACCCAAATGCCTCATTTCTCGGTTTTGGGTTTGTTTGCTTAGTTGGGATTTTGCCTAGAATGCATAGTTGAGGGGGTTTGGTTGAAGGCGAGAGTGTTTGCTTTGCTTGTTATTGAATATAACCCATTTAACCGACCCTAAGTGATGGATAAGGCTAAGATGATGGTGTGTTAAAGCGGTGAGAAGAGTCTAAGATGGAGAAAACTACTTTCCTATGATTTGATTTAATAGAGTGATGGGTGGGATGGGTGGGTAATCATTTCTAACCAAAAGGAGAGATTGTTTGATGGCACCTTGTTGATCTTTTCCTTTAATCATTCTCTTGTTAGCCCCTTTGATAGACAGGTATTGCTTAATGAATAATATGAACTTAATACCCAAATCTTATGCATATCTAGATCTTATACACGAGGAAAAAATGCGGGGAAAGGATGATGGATAAAGAGGTTTTAAATTCTTGTTGTTTGCAGTTTATAGGTGAGTTTGCTAGTTTTAGCATTTTGTTTTATGTTTTTTTTTGTGCTGATGTTCTTCCTCTGATTGAGGAGTTTTAGAACTCTTTTAGAGTGCTTTTCATTGATAACATAAGGCCTTAATGGTGATGATTGATGATGATATTTTCTTAAGTATGGAAACTCATGTATCATATGGTAAGAATTTGGAATTTGGAGGCAAAATGGTTGAGAAAACTGTAGGAGACTTACTTTGTGAAGGAAAAAACATTATTTAAATGGTAGTGGATTGGAAGGGGTTTTTCGGCTTTGGATTTAAATGCGTAAAGTAGAAGAACTGGGCATTACTAGCAAAATGGCGGTCATGTTTTGGTATTGAAATGAAGTCACCAATGGAAAAGAGTAATGAAGGACAAGTTAATGAGTGTTTTTTACTGGATAGTTTTTGGTAAGAAAAAAGGGGTCCAATTACGGTGACAGATAAGTTTAGTAGGAAATGTTAAAGCCAACGTGCAATCAAAATTGTCATATGGACTTAATGGAGATAGATAACTCGGGTAGGAAATGTTAAGGCCAAAGGATGACCAAAATTCTCCTAGTCAAACTCAAAGTGGGAAAGGGGGATGGAATTTTATATTGTGAGGAAAAAAGTGCCCTGACAGCAAACTTAACCTTACTTTATTCTGTAAAGCTCCAATAAAAAGGCTTTGGTTAATGAAGTCTATGACATTGTCAATGAGAACGTGGGTTGGGACATTAAGTTGATGAGGTACCTATTTAAAAATTTAGAATCCCGGAAAAAAAAAAGAGGAGAGATCCCAATAGAGAAGTTACCAAGTGAAACAAGGTGTATGGTGTTTTTCAAGATATGGAAGAACATAGAAATGATTCTCAGATGAGAGTTAATCTTTTGAGATCACTTTTCATTCACTCATGAGATCCAAGTTTTGCACTTATACTAGAAAAAGTAGGACAATATGGGTAACATGGCCAATCTTTGACAATATGGGTAATGTGGCCACTCCAAGGATTAAAGATTTCTATATTAGGCAGTTATAGTAAACAGAACATTGATTCTTGACAACCTAAAAAGGTTGATGAAATCAGGTTCTGAACTTGCCAATCGTATCCAAGAAGCAGCTGGGGCCCTGGATCATTGTTTTCTTCACTATGAGCTGGCCTCCAAACTTTCTAGATTTTTTAAAAATTATTTGGTATCTTTGGTCCAAATTGTTTTGGCAGCAGAAATTTTCGATAGGTGTCAAGATGACCTTTGGGAGAGCCAAGACAAACTCTTGCAGTTTCTTATGATTTATGAAAGTAATGGAACCGGAGGATTAAGAAGTACAGACATGGACCGTGCAAGTCTTGTGCACCACAATACCACATTGCCAATGGGCAAACAGACTGTGCAGATCCCCTTGATCAGCCACTTGGTTGCAAATCCCCTTGATTAACCACTCGGTTGCACTTGCACCCCATGTCCACGCCATTGGGTTCCTCACTGCCCTGCATGTGTGCACCTGAGCCCTTGACAATCAGCTTCTAAAATTCGAAGCTATAAGTTTCACGTGGTGTTCTTCAGAGGGGCTAGGGGCTAGCTAGGCTCAGCAGGTATTGGGCGTTCTTTGGAACTCTAGGGGTGAGGTTTTGCTCATGTTCTCTTAGAATGTGGGAATTGAGGAATCCAATGGGTGCAGGGTGTTGGCGATTTTGAAAGCTCTACTGTTGTTTAAGAGCCACTTCCATGCTAGATTGATTGCAAAAAGCGACTCAGCAAATGCTGTGATGTGGGCCTCTCTTATTGGTCCAAGGCGTTGGAGATTCCAGTTTTTCTTTAATGAGATCAAAGAGTTGTCCTCCCTTTCAGATGTCTATCTGTCATGTGATTAGGACGGCCAATTCCTTGGTGGATGTTCTGGCTAAACAAGGGTTTGATAGTGTTTCTCCTTGGGTGGCCCATATTATGTAATGGTGTTTTTGGGGTATAGTGCTTTTATACCTTTTTTTTTTTTTTTGCTCTTTTAGTTTTGTAAAGGTGTTCCTTCTATCTTAATAAGTTCGTTTTTGTTACCGATAAAAAGAAGTTTACGTGGGAGATAGAAGTTATTGGCAATTGGATTTGGATGCATTGGTAATGGTTTGAATGAGGCCAATTACTTATTGTCATTCGTAAGCCTTCTTTTTTTTTCCTTCTTTTGTTTTATTATGGCGTTGTTTGGAAACTCTTATCTAATTAATTAAGTTCTAAAATAAAAGATCTAATTTTTAAGTTTAATTTACAGTAAGTAACTTTATCTCTCAAAAAATGTGAGTGGGTTTTGAAGGAATAGGTCTTATCATATGGCATTTCTCTGTCACCCAAGATCTCAGCTAACCCCAAATAGATGGAATAAGGCTTCAATGATGATGATGATATGATTTCATGTTTTCCTGCTATATATATATTCCTTTTTTCATCTTCTTTTCTTAATGTCAATTCCGCTATGTCAAATTTTAGTGGATCTGTTTGTGCAGGTTGTGTTCAAAACTGGCGACTTCAAACAACAAGTAATTTTTGTTGGGGGACTCACAGATGGATTATTAGCAACGGAGTATGTTGATATTGTTCTATATGGTTGTGTTCACTATGTTATCAATATGTTTGGGTTTCAGGTATTTGGGGTTTTTCTATTTGTATCTTTTAGAACGGTGATAATTTGACTCGTTCTAGCTCAAACAAAGAGCATGGTTTGGATCTTCTTATCACCAAATGAAACAAAGAATCAAGTAGGAGAAATAAGGGAAGAACTCACATGTAAATGCGTGATCAGAGTCGTTTCACAAACAAAATCTTAATAAACAAGAAGTTTCTACAGAACCCAAGTTTAGAGAAAGCAGAAAATACTTTTTTTTTCTGAATGGTACAAAGCAGAAAATACGTTGAAGCTGCCGATGAGACATCCGGACCTTGTTATTGCTTGTATGTACTTTAGAACAAAAGCGAAGCTCTAAAGTCTAAACCATTGGATAAGACTTTAGATGTTTTAAGGTAAAATGTCTAGAAACCCCTACTGCTTAAGTGAGTTTTAGAGCAACATGAAGCCGTCACAGGCACCAACAATGTTTACCATTCAAATATATATATATATATATATATAGGGGAACATTCATGTGCATCTATCCCTCACCATTTTTGGTGAGGGACACCCCTTTTGGGGGTGTTTCAAGTACAAGAGTGGTACAAGAGGGGTACTTTGTACCTCCCTCTTGTACTTGAAACAACCCCAAAATGGGTGTCCCTCACCATTTTTGGTGAGGGATAGATGCACATGAAGATCCCCCATATATATATATATATGGGAGATGCTCTTATGAGAGATATCTCTCACCTTATATGAGAGATAGGGGTGGGGGCCCTCACATTTAAGTTGTTGGCATTGGATATGGATGTGAGGGCCTCCACCCAATCTCTCATTTAAGGTGAGAGATATCTCTCATAGGAGCATCTCCATAATATATATAAATGTCAGTATGTATGTATATGTGGGCTATATTGGAAAATATTCTCTTAATAACGTGTCATTCATCTGTAATGATATTTTCCAGATAAAAATATTGCCAAAATTGAGCAACCAGCCGCCACAAGGCTGTGGTTATACTTCCCTTGCATGGGATATGCGACCACGCCATATCTGTGGAACCCACACATGGACCATGGGGTATTTAGGTATACAACGAGTGTGCCTTCCCTCTTGCTCATCTCTCACTTTTTGGGCTTGTTTGGACCAGTCTAGCTTGTCAAAATAGTTTTCATATGTTCACATGCTCCATCATCATCATCAAAGCCTTGTCCCAAGTATGTTGGGTCGGCTACATGAATGAATTCTGTTTCTCCATCCCGATCTATTTTGAGCCAAATTCTCAGATAAGTTACACTTCTTCATATCTATTTTTACAACCTCGATCCACATCCTCTTTGGCCTACCCCTTCCCTTGGTGGGCCATCAACCTTGATAGCCAAACTTTTCCTTATCGGCGCTGTTGCCGGCCTACATTGGACATGCCCAAACCATCTCAAACAGGTTTATCTAATTTTATCCCCTATTGTTGCTACCCCTAAATGCTCTCGAAAGCGCTCATTTCTAATTTTATCATTCCTAGTTTTACCACACATCCACCTCAACATTCTCATCTTTGCTATATCCATTTTGTGCATATGTTGCTTCTTGATCGGTCAGCATTCTGCTCTACATGTCATAGCTGGTCTAATTGCTGTCCTATAAAATTTTCCCTTCAATTTTGTTGGCATTTGTCGGTCACAAAATACTCTAGAAGCAAGTCTCCACTTCAACCGCCCACTTGTATCTTATGTTCGACATCTTCATCAATCTCCCCATCCTTATATCTTCAAATGCTCATGCTTCGATATATGTTAGTACACATTAAAATATGGATTGATTTGTAATTTGTATACTCAAATTTTTTAAAGGCCTTGTCAAAATTGGTGAATAATTTGATTTCTATCCTCTTAACTGGGATATTTCACTATTTTGTAGGTATTTGGTGCCACTATCAACTGCACTGGAAAATGAGAAATGGTCTTTGGTGCAACCTTTGTTAACTTCTTCCTATATTGGATATGGCACCTCCAGCTTGAAACAAGTACTATTTTACTCCCACTCATTTGCTTTTTGGAAGCTCATGTCAAAAGCTATTGATTTTTGGGCATGGAAATTCCTTTGTTTGTCTTGTGAATAAAGAAGTTTTTTAGTATTATTAATTTTAATTGAACTTCTTTATTCTGATTATGCTATTTGCTTATTATTTATTTTAAAGATGGAAAGGATGGATTTAATTAAAACATATGTTGGTGTGAGAATCTAAAACGATTTTATTTGGTTTCTAATATTTCCGCTCTGGTTCATTGACACGTGGTTTGATGTGACATTTTTTTAGTAATTGTGTACATTTCATCCTTATTTAATATAACCCTGTAGAACACATTATTTTGGTTGTCCATTGATATCTTGCAATTAAAACTCTCGCTCTCACTCTTGCTTTCATATGTAGATTGCAATTAGAATTTTTATGTTTATCTTCAATTTTTAGTTTAAAATTTATTTTTAAATTTAAATTCATAATATTTTAAAATGATGTTTAATTTGAGACTTGCTCATCCTTATTTGAGAACGAACTCTCTGCCTTTTCTTTGGAGTCTTTGGGTTTGATTTTGCTTGTGATAGGATAACAGTATCCCACTCAAATAGGGTTCTTGAACCTTTTTTTTTTTTTAAATGGTAGGGTTCTTGAACCTTGAATCACCTCTTCGCATATTGGAACAAAGAATCATCCATTTGACAGTAGTAGTAAGACCATTATTAATAAAAACATATCTGAGCCATTTTGGTTACATCAGTACTGTGTGCAAACGTTATTGCTGAGTAGTATTTGATCTGCTGTAGCATCATTGGGTTCATTTATTTTCTTTATGCTGTACTTTTTTCACTAATTTATTGTTATTCTTACACTGTACAAGGACTCCATGGAGCTTGATCAGCTAGTAGGCTATTTGATTAATAAAGAAAACTCTGAGGGAGTGGTTCTGCTTGGTCACAGTACTGGTTGCCAGGCGAGTAATGCAGTTGTTAGCAAACCGTTATGACAATTCCAAGTTTCCAGCTTGTGGGCACTTATCAGATGCACTTCTAGAAAAACTAACCAAATCGTGCAATTTCAGGTTATTGTGCACTACATGCGTACAAATGCAGCATGCTCAAGAGCTGTTCGCGCTGCCATTTTGCAGGTCCTTTCTTCCTGATAATGTTTTGTCTTGGTACTTATACATTCAGAGTCTTGTATACAATGAGTGCTATTATATTACATTTGCTTGGGTTAAGCAAATGCCAGTTTTCAATTTTTTACATCTAAATCATTGATAGAGGCCTGCTTGGAGCGCATGAGTTGTACCGGAGGCGATCCTTGTGTGGTCAAACATGCCAGCATGGTACGCATGTCGTGCATCAAGTAGTGCAAATTGCCTACTTTGTACTATAGAGGAACCGGTCAGAAATGAAGTTTAGTCTACTAATAAGAAATGGGTGGTTGGAGAAAAAATCCTAAATGGTTTGTATGTAAATGTTGCAGGCCACGTGATGAGAAACCTGCCTGATTACTAGTTTGGAAAATCTCTATGTTTCCATCTTTACATTGTAAAACTGCTTTATATGTAGGCATGTAGCATGCATAGTTGGTGTGCAAATTAGATATGAACTGTTAAAGATGGTTTATTCTGAAACAGCACACAAGGTGTTAGTTAATGATAAATATTGCCTGTGTATTTGTTAACTTGGTAGGATGTACTTCTAAGTAGAGCACAAGCTAGAATGCGGCCTCATAAGATCTTCTCTCAGCATTTGGTGACATATAAGTTGCGAGGATTTCACATGAATTCTAAAGACTGAAGGATTAAACATGTCATATTATATGCTATCTTGCTCATGACTAATAAGGATTATTTTGTCTCCATCTAATTAGGTCCATAATTATGGGAGAACACACTTTTAATGTGACTCACATATTAGTGCCACTTTGGCATATTACTGTAGAGAGTGTTTTGGAAGATCTTGTATGTTCATTAATTAGGTCCCACTTGGGCAATCAATCAAAGAGGCCTTCAAAACCATAAGTAAACCTATGTGACAAACAATTAACAAGACAAAGCATATCAGTAGGTTCACTGGACGGCATAATACCATATGCATGATTGACAATATGCACATGCAATGCTGAAGCGAGTAGCAATGGGCCAGTTGAATATAAAAATGAAGAATGAGAGGAACTTGGTGTTGGAAAATAATAGAAACCAGGAACTCTCGATATTGCGTGCCGGTCACTGCGGAAATAACTATGGACAAATATGATTAAAAACCATACATGCGAGATCTTTTTGATTTGATCTCGGTCTTGCAGCAACCCGAAAATCTCAAGATCTTCTACTGTATTCCTCTATGCTTGAACTCGCACTAGGGTGTGGGCCTTTTCTGCGAATTCTCCTTTGCTCTTCAAAACGAGATTTCTCTTGTTTTTCTTGTTGTTATTTAACCTAAAAAGCAATAGCGCATACATATAGGCTACAATAGGGACCTT
The DNA here is from genome assembly GCA_028538565.1 of Umbellularia californica. Taxonomy (NCBI): domain Eukaryota; kingdom Viridiplantae; phylum Streptophyta; class Magnoliopsida; order Laurales; family Lauraceae; genus Umbellularia; species Umbellularia californica. Next base: position 34,368,349 of record JAPQWN010000003.1, read on the forward strand.
AAGAAAGAAATAAGGATAGGCTTCTTATGAAAACAGGAAACCCTAATTCGACCCAAATTAGAATCCTAGTTCCATAAATTACAATTCTATCCACTAAAGAATTCTAATTGCACTCCTGTCCTTATTCTCAAAATAATATTTCGAGCTTCTTGTTATTAAATGCTTATTAATCTCCCCACATTAAGATTTCAAATATCCATCGATTAAATAATTACTGACATCTATATTTATTCGATATCTTTATAATTCCTTGAGACCTTACACTTAACTTATTTGATATGTCGGATACAAAGTCCACCTGCAGGGTTTGACATAATCAAAACTTAAAAACTTCATCAAGGGGATATCATCAATCCCTATTACGGGACGTGGATTCCGTCAATAAACTAATATGCACCATACACGTAGTGTAGTCATCTAATTTACTAAGATTGTTGACCCATAAAAGATCTTACTCTTTCGTAAATCAAAATGCCAAACACTAAATGTATGTGTCTATTATCTATGTCGGGATTAAGAATACAAGCACTTATAATGACCATTTGGATGTTAATCATCTTATATAGTCAGTGTAAAGATAATAAACCCAAAAACGGTCCTGTTCAATACACACAAAGTGTACTAGTATAATAAGTCGAAACTATACCGTTTCCCGCAGCCAAGACAAGCCTGCTGAAACATCATGCTACAATCGTACCAATAGTGTGTCCAAATCCATCTAGATTGTGAACAACAACTTATATTCTATAAGAACCGACAAATAAGTCTTCCGTGTATAAGTAGAACTCTACACACAAACTTGTCTACTTTGTAGAATAAAAGACACTCACATGCATAATAATTAACAATGCAACCATTTGCCCATATAAAATCTCAGTTAGATGAAAAGACAAAATATACTAAAAAATGAATCAGTCAAAGACAAATGTATAAAGTATGTTTTTAGTATAAATTTCCAACACCTGGAGGAGTCATTTACAGTTCTTCGTTGATTCTTGTGTCTAAATAAAGAACCATTGTAGTTTCTTATAATTGAAGTTGGCATTGTTCATCCTCATCATTTTTAGAACTTTTTTTTTTATAACCATTGTTAGAATTAAATAGGGAAATATTGCAGGGGTTTCTTTCTTAATCACTTGTGTTTACATTGTTCACTTTGAGTTATTTTTTTTATTGCGGATCTTTTTCTTCATTGCTTTTATTATTAAGTATGGTAATGGTCGTAATTAAATTTCTGTGTATTTTAATTGTAATTCTCACATAAATGCCAATGAGATCACAGTCAAACACCTATGATCATTGATGCATGGATACTTCAAAATGGGCAACGTATTGTATACGATATTTCACTTTTTATGTGTAAAATCCGTGTCTATGGCTTGTCCTTTCCGTATCTGTGCATCATTGGCTATGATCCTTTTAAAGGAATATATGCCTGCTAAAAGTCATGCATGTTCTTTGTTATTTTATTTGAGTAGAAAAATCTGTCATTTCTACACATTTCTATGATTTTCTTGCTCCACAGCTGCTTGTACCTTCCTTAATTACTCTGAATTAAGTGATATAATCCAGGCCCCAGTTAGTGACCGTGAATACAGAGCAACTCTTCCTGAAACAGCAGAAATGATAGACTTGGCAGCAACCATGATAAGTGAAGGCCGTGCATTGGATTTACTGCCCAGGGAAGCAAATCCAGATGCCCCAATAACTGCCTATAGGTGTGCAAAGCATGGCAATTTTTGTCTTATTAGTCTATGCAATAATAAAATCTCTGGCTTGTTTAGCTGCAAATTATTACACGTTAAAGAACCATCTTCTTCACGAAGTTTATCACTCAGTGAGTTGTTGTTGGGAACTTAGGAAATGATCAAGCACAGTTGGATGGGTCGGCTGCTTTTATAATTTTTTTGTATATTTTTCGTGCACTTAATTTTTTTTCTTTATGAATTATTGGCATTTATTTTTTGTCTGAGAATGTCCATGTTTCTTGTAAAATCTGTGTTGAGCGGGATTGACTTCTTGGTTGACACTTTCAAGTTACATTTCCTTTTTGTTTCTTTTGTGGGAAGCTTTTATTCACTGGTTACTAGTGAGTATTGATAGATTTTCCCTACATTCCTTCTCCATCTAAATTCTGCTTAAACTTGAAAGAAGCCATATATTTTTGTTGATGCTGGTTCATGTTCCCGCATGCATGAAATCCAGAGATTTTGATCTGATCAGTTTCATTTAAGTTCCGGTCAGAAACATGACCACCGCTGTCTTCACATCAGGTTCCACAAAATTCAGGGGTCCCGCCTTTGGGGATGGTCTGGATAAGCGCTCTTGCAGAGCGCTGGACACAGGAGAAAAAAATTCCCAGAATACGAGGCATATCTCAGTATGCTACTGAGTGCTGGATCTCTTCTTAGTTCTTATCCTAACTGAATATTTTGGCATTATCTTAAGTTTTGGGTTTTCCATATGGGTTCTTTGAATATAATGCATTGAAAGTCTGAAGTGCACAACTAATTACTATCAATAGTTCGATGAACCCCAGGCAAGTGGTGATCACCGAAGGTGCTTTTTTATCTCAAATGCCAGTTGACATGCTAAGCCTGACCTGCAATAGATACGGGTTTGTCACGGGTCAAGAAAAGCTGATTCATAATTAAACGGGTCGGGTCACAGTCAACCTGCATGATGCAGCAGCAATTCCACATTATTGCAACAAGAATCGTGGGCCACATGTGGGACCCATGAAATTCTAATTTATTAATTTTTATTAATTTCTAATTTTATTTAAGGAGTTGCATTTAGAATTAGGTTTCTAATTTGGGTAGGATTATTATTTGGTTTCCTAGTTTGATTAGGAATACTTTCTTAGGGCTTAAGTTTATTTTATTATAAATATAGCATTGTAGAGATCAATGATCGGAGAGTTTAGAATTGAGTAATAAAATTCCCTGTGTGGATTTTTTCGTTGGAGACTGTTTCTTCTTCGAGTGATTGTTCCTGTGGGAACCCTAATTGTGCCCCGGCACTTGCATCCTAACCCTAGGTTGCATCAACTGGTATCAGAGCCGAATGATCTCCAGTCGTCGGCGTGTTACCCCTATCCCCATCCCATCCCCGACAACCCACCATCTTCCATTGCAGTCATCCCAAAAAAAAAAAAAAAACCCTCCCAGATCAGGTCCGCCCACTGCCTTCCTTTTTCTCTCACCATCGTCCCCATCTCCAACCAACCCAACTCTTCCATCCCAACTCTCAACACCCAAAGCCCCCAACCAGCACAGTCCTCGCCCACGACCCACTGCCAACCCCTAAATCACCAATCGCCCCAATCCCCAAATCCATCATCCCCAGAACCCTCTCAGCCTGCCCCACTCCCCATCTTCTCCATTGCTCGCCTTCCACCCGCTGAAACCCCATACCCAACTCAGAGAAAAAAAAAATAGCAGAGACGAAAAGCAGAAAGAAGAAGATAGAAGGAAAGAGGAGTGTACCGTTCACCGGCGCTGCTCCTCGCCTTGATTCCGGTCGCCACAACCAGCACCAACCCTTCGCAGACTAGCAACACGAAGCATCAGAGAAAGATTCCGCTGCAGACGTCCAACTCCAGAAGCTCCCCACTGCCTCTCGCTTGCTCCTCGTCGTCGTCGTGAGTTCGACCCCATTGCCATAGTCTCGACTTCAAGCCCCACCTCCCAGGTATTTTTCTCCTTTCATTGAAGCAACAGAGAAAAGGGTTTGGATTTCAACCCCTTTTCTCTTATTTTGGACGCCAGAAACGAAACAGGAGACCGCTTGAACGTGCCAGCCCATTGGGCCCCATCTGAATTTGGGCCAAGTCCTTTCCAGGCCTGAGTTCAATTCGACTCATTCACGGGTTGGGCCGGGTTCAGATCCGGGTTGCAGGCCAACATATTTCGCTTACCTCATCACTGCATCACCACATCAGTTCAGTTGCACATTAGTCGCGATCAACGGTTGGATCTTTTTTTCACAATACTAGCTTCATCCAATATCAGATTTTCGATCCGTTTTCACCAGCGTGATCGTGCAGAGCAGATCTCCGCATCAGGTCAGTCAGAAATTTTAATTTTGCATTAACCAAAGATGCCTCCCAAAAAGCAGGTTGACACGGAGTTTTCCTCTCACAATGATGATGATTTGAGGGAATCCGTTGCACAATTATCAGCAACTGTTACTCAGTTATCCGTAACTGTGGCTCAAATGCAAGTGACTCTTGATAGGATTGAAACCCGATTAACAAATTTGGAAACTAATCGCCATGAAGATAACTATCGGGATGATAGAGGACATATTCGGAATCAACGAGATCCACATGCCGTCAATGTTGATCGTGATTTGGGTATTAAACTTGTGATTCCTGAATATGATGGAAAATTGAAGCCCGATGAATTCTTGGATTGGTTAGAGTGTTGAAAATATTTTTGCACATAAACCAATGGCTGATGGTCATAAAATTACACTGGTGGCAACTCGATTTCGCAATTATGCTGTGGTATTGTGGGCCGAGTTGCAAAAGAAGAGGAGATATCAGCAAATTGATCCTATTGACACGTGGGTTGAGATGAAAAATCTGTTGAAGCAGAAATTCATACCAGTCAATTACTACAGAGATCTGCGTTCACGTTTTCAATACTTGAAACAAGCATCTAAAACAGTTGTTGAATATTCTGAAGAGTTTCTGACCGTGCAAGCCCGCTATGGTTTAAATGAAGATGATGAAGTATTAGTTGACCGATACTTTAATGGGCTTACGCTTGACATTCAAGATATCCTCGCATTCAAGCATTTTGATAATGTTGATGAGATTATTCAGCATGCTATCAAAGCCGAGGGAATTGCACATCATCAAGCCCAGAAACTTAATGCAGCTAAATGGGTTATGCAGAAGAATTCCTCCATTGCAGGTTCTAAACCGAGTACATCATCGGAGACAGTTTTCAACAAGCCCGCAGGTCAAAATAGACTCACATGCTTTAATTGTAAACAACAGAGGCATCGTGCAGCAGAATGTCCAAAACGTATTCATCTCATTGTGAATGAAAGTGATGTGCAAGATGTTCCAGATGATCCTAAAGATGATCCTCAAGAGAATGAAACAGGGGAAATTGTGGATACTCCGCCCGAAGAGGGTCTTGAGTCTCTCATGGTCATCCAAGAAACTACATCGACTACTGAGAAGAAATGGTTGCGAGAAAATATTTTCCGCTCCAAAGGAACAGTCAATGGTAAAGAATACACAGTCGTCGTCGATGGAGGCAGTTGTCAGAATATTATTTCCCAAGCTTTTGTGGATCGCTTACAGCTGAAAGTTCGGAAGCATCATCGTCCTTATTTTGCTAGATGGTTAATGACAGCTGATGAAGTGCAAGTCCGATATGCATGTCCAGTTACCTTTTCCATTGGTGCAGATTATACGGATACAGTTTGGTGTAATGTGATACCCATGGATAGTTGTGATATCTTGTTGGGTCGTCCATGGACGTATGATAAGAATGGAACTAATGGCACGCGCGACAACACCTACACTTTCATGCATGGTGCAAAGCAAGTCACACTCTGTCCTCTGAAGCCGACGCCACCAAAGAAAGGATCCCGTTCTCATCTCTCCAAGGAAGCGCTTCATGTGCACACTATCTACAGGAGTAACATCAAGCAGAAGAGCCGAGTTCGAGGTCGAACTCTTTTCCAACCCGGGGAGAATAATGCAGCAGCAATTCCACATTATTGCAACAAGAATCGTGGGCCACATGTGGGACCCATGAAATTCTGATTTATTAATTTTTATTAATTTCTAATTTTATTTAAGGAGTTGCATTTAGAATTAGGTTTCTAATTTGGGTAGGATTATTATTTGGTTTCCTAGTTTGATTAGAAATACTTTCTTAGGGCTTAAGTTTATTTTATTATAAATATAGCATTGTAGATATCAATGATCGGAGAGTTTAGAATTGAGTAATAAAATTCCCTATGTGGATTTTTTCGTTGGAGACCGTTTCTTCTTCAAGTGATTGTTCCTGTGGGAACCCTAATTGTGCCCCGGCACTTGCATCCTAACCCTAGGTTGCATCAGCATAACCCGTATCACAAAAAAAAAAGTACTCATCTTCTCCCATGAATAGCTAGCATAACCTATCTACATCAATCAAATACAAATCCTAGTCATCTCCCATCAACAAATAACCAATTATCATATCTCAAGGAAGAACCCATCTGCACCCATCTTCTCTCATGAAAAAAAAGGCCAATGAGCTCAGGGCAGCTGGATATAAAAGCATATCTTGCATGTAGTTTAAATAAATAAAAAAAGCAAATAAATAATCATAGAAAGGCCGTAAAAAATCCCTAAGGACTATTATAGTGCATCTCTGATGATGAGCTGATGATGCTTTTGACTTTGGGAATGGGAGATAAGCATACTGTCGTTGGAGCGTCCCACCCATTTGCCATTTTTCTTGGTCGTCGATGCTGATCTCAAAGTGGGCAATGGCTAGGGCATTGTTGGCGCTTTGCAAGATGTGTGACCAGTAGTGATGGTAGTAGTGGTAATTGCGGCCGGAATGGACTCAAATTTCCATTTCCTTTTTCCTAATATATGAGAGAGAGGAGGGGTTTTCTTTTTGTCGAGAAATGAGGGTGGTTTTCCTGATAAACAAAGGGCTTTGCTTTAATGTGGGTTTCTAGGCTGTGGATTGGACAGGTTGGGTCGGGTTGACCCACATCGGGTGTGGGTTGAATGTGCCTGTCCCATTTCCAAAACGGTCGGTTACGAGTTAGACTCCAACTTGCAGAATCTATAGCTGACCCAAGCTTTCACCCATTTGCTGACCCAAGAATCTATATCTTACATCCACACACGAGACCCCCTAACTGATCCGACCCATTTGCTATCCTATACATGGGGGAGGGAAAGATCCATCTTTGATGGGCCTAGCTATCATGTTTGGATTCAATCCCATGCCTCTAACCCCTTGATCCGTGACCCACAAATTTAACGACTTTATAAAGTTTTTTTCTTTTTTTTTACCCTTGATCCAATGGTCCGGTCCATTCAAATGGGTGCAAACCCGTGGGCTCTGGCGTAATTTAGAGGCTCTCGTATGTGTGGATGGTTGGGATTGGTGATAGGTGGGGCCCATCATGGTGTCGCACCGTTGAAACAGTGAGGGTTAACTCTCATGGGAGCATTTCCCTGTATATGAGAAGTTTCAAACCCACCGGATCCCATGGGTTTGCACCCATCCAAATGAACCGGTCTGTTGGATCGAGGGTCAAACTTTTTATTTTATATAAAGCTGTTAAACTTGTAGGCCACGGATCAGGGGTTTAGAGGCAGCGGATTAGCTTCAAACTGATATTAAAAAAATTCATTGGACGCCTCTGTCATATTGATACAAGTGAAGAAAATTAAGCTGTAGGATTTAGAATTAATGCTGTAAGTTATTTTTTTGCTGACACAAGGTTAGTAGGGTAAGGCTAAGATGATGAGAGTGAAATTCTCTCCATTGTTCTTTTGTTTCTGGTTATATTTATTATTTAAATTATTTTCCAGTAGCACTGTTGGAAGGAGCTCATTGTTGACACCATGTGGTTGCAGGTTCAAGTCATGTTACCTATCCCAAAAAAAAAAAAAATGAAAAAAGAAAAAAGAAATTAAGCTAAAGAAAAATAAAATTTCTCTGTTTCCATATATTTCCTATATCATGTTCCTTTCCTCTTTCCTTTTTTAATCACTGACAAGGTATCTCCTTTCACAATTTTCACCCATTCTATTCAAAATTACGGCTTACGGATGCCATAAGGCACCATTAGAAATTTAGAATTTTGTTTGGGATGGCATTTTCTAGTGTGGGAAAGTTAATTGAATTAAGAAAAACTTTGTTTGACATGGCTTGAATAATTTTGAGGTCATATAATTTTATTTAATTTGTGGATTGAATAATTTAGGGGTCATGCAATTTTGTTGGATGCTTACACTTGGGAGAGGTGCTTGACCATGTTGCTTAGGATTCTGACAAGTGACAACTACTATCTTCTCACTTACCCAACGGTACTTTTGGAAGTTATGGGGTTGCAGTTTCTATCAACAGTACCCAACTCCATCTTGTTGAGTGTTGACTGTTGATGCAACAGGAAGGAGAAGAGCAACCAACAATTACTCTCCAAAGCTGAACCTGTAAAGTGAAGTGAAGTGGAGCCTCCATTTAAAAGACATGAAAAGATGAGGGGTCACTAAATGACAAAAAAAAAACATCTACTTTTTATAATAAAAATAACAGTAAAAAAAGATTCCTTATCAGGCCACTAAAGACAAAAAGGTCATCACATTACGATTGGAGCTCGTATATTTTGTTCTTTCTTGATTTGAGGCTTCACTTTACTTCACTTTACAAGTGAATTACCCAAACAAGCCCTTATTATAAGGTCGTGTTTGGGTTTGGCAACCAAATCCTCGAGGGCCCGTTTGGCATTTTACTAATACAATTAAAGTCAAGTAAAGTCTTCATTTTCCAGACAAAATGTCACATCAAATGCACTTTCTTCAAAACTCCCTCCATCTTTTTCATACAAAAAGTCAAAAAGCAACTACCCTTATCTACTAAAATACAAAAGAACTCCACTTTTCCATACAAAAAGTCAAAAAGATTCCATAACAAACAACTAAAAACAAAATACCATCATAACCCACTTATATTTTATTCTTTCTTCAAAATCAACTTGACTTGACTTGACTATATTAGTAGAGTTACCAAACTGGCCCTCAAGGCTTCCTCAGTGGTTTTCCCCAAGGATTTGGAAAATCCGCATTTGGCAACTGTAAATCCTTGAGGATTTGGGCCACTGGAAATCCTTATTTTTTGAGGATTTTCAGGTCCACCTCCCCGCATAGGATTTGAAAATCATCAATTCTGTGGATTTACACGTTGATACCAATTTTTCTCAGCTATACATTAGGCACCAATACACACTGCTATTGATATAAAATCCTCAGTTGTACAAATCCTCAAATCTGCGGCAGTGAGGAATCCTCAAATCTGTGGATTCCTCACCTGTTACCAAACATGCCGTAAGGGAACAAGTGCGTTCATGTATCTAGATTTCACACCATTAGAGATTCAACACAAAAAGAGAGGTGGGGGGAGGGGGGGTTTCAATATTTCTCATTCAATTGAGTGCCTAAGAACAGAGGAATGGTGCTTCAATAATTCTCATTCAATTGAGTGCCTAAGGAGAGAAAACACATTTTGAGGGATAGTATCATATATGATGTGGCCTATCCTACCACCCCTTCGTCTTAGATAAATTATCTAGACAGCCTCTACCTATCCCATAGTCAAGCAACCACCTAACTGCTCCAAGTAAGACCATTATTTATCTAAAGATAACAATACAGCAAAAAACGTACAATATAAAATGTTTTTTCATTGGTTGTGCAGGGGTCCATGGATTACTACTCACTAATTGGGCTTGAGCTTCCTGCGCTAAACTGTTGGGTCCATTGAGCCTTCGATTGGCCCATGGATTTGGCCCATGATTCAAAAGCACATCTGTGGCAGCCTCAGGCTGCATCAGCTGTGTATGATTTTCATTAATGTGAGGTTTGTTAACTGAGGATGTGCCACTGTTTATCTTTTTAATTTATTTTGAGCAGTAACAAAGTTTTACCTGAGCGCCAAGGTAGTTTACAAGGAAGCAAATTCAGAAGAAACATCAAACGTTAAATAATAGAAGATTGTGATGAACTCCTCTTGCGAACTCAATGGCGACATCATTTGCCTCTCTATGGACAAGTTTTCTTGTTTTTGTTAATTGTCTGTTGTCATTTATTTTTGGTGAAACATTAGTCTAATACTCTTTGCCACTACCGAATTTCAGTTGAAGATTTGCTTAATGAAAAAGATTCATATAGATCTTCTCGTAATTGCTCATTTAGTTTTCTTCTTGTTTTTTCTTTTACCCCTTTTTTAAATTGCATTACTAAAATATTGAGAATCTTGAAGGTACCACTCGCTTTGTGCATACATGGGGGATGACGACATGTTCAGTTCAGATCTTAGTGATGATCAGTTGAGATTGAGACTAGGCCATATGTCAAATACACCTTGCCAGGTAATTTTGTTTCTAAATCCTCAAACTTGATGTTACTATTTGAGTTATGGATTGAAGAAACTTATAATGTTAAACTACTTGTTCTTCTAACATGGATACATGGATCAGAATCTTCTTTTTTGTCATTGAGATGTACATTTGACCAACCCACTGGATCACATTCAATTGTCTGTTTTTAACAAAGAGAACTTATCTCTGCCTAAGCATCAGCAAGCAATTGTGCCTTTTTTTTTTTTTTTTTTTTTTTTTTTAAGTTTTGCTTTACAAGAGGCTCAAATTCATGCACCCACGAACACTACACTATGTACTTAACCACCTGAACAAAGCTGGGGACATCAACAATTGTAGATTTTGTTCAGGTACTCATTTCTATATCTGAGAGGTTAACTATTCTTGTGTTCAGTTAATCCATTTATCTATTGGTCCCTTACATGGAGAGAAAGCGAGGGGGGCTCTCCAAGTTTCCAAACTATAATTCTTTGTTTTTTGGAACTTTATTTTTACCTACCTGTTGCTATGTTGTTCTTAAGCATGTGTTTGTAGGCCACTGATTGTAGGAATAGAGCATTCCACTGAAGGGGTCTGTCTATTAGATTAATGGTTGGATTGTGTTCCCTGACGGTGAAATATGGGTTTCTTGATGTTTAGATTTGGGGTTCTTTATGTGGATGACCGAATGTGTTATCGTTGATGGGCTCTTGATGGTGATGGCTAGAAGAAATAAGATGCATACACTAGATTTAGTTAAACATACCGTCCAGAAGATACTTTGGAGCAACAGTTTAATGGATCATTATGTTTTTTTTGTCCCCATCTGTAAGACCCGCTTTGTCCCCATATGTAAGACCCACTTCAAGATGTAAAGAGTAGTATTCTAGTTTATTAAAAAGGATCCTAACCGTTAAAAACAGGTACTTGAATCTAAAGCTCTGATCATAACAATCTGTCATTCAAATACTTGCATCATTTGAGGTAGAGGTACTCTTCTCATCGTATGGTGATGGTGGGACTAGAGCCTCTTTGATGGTCTTTTAAGCAGCGGAGTAGAAATTCTTTGCTTAGTTAAACTACTGTTTCCTAATTTATCAACCTACATGTATGCAATGACCATTCCCATTTGCAAGTAGTTACTCATTGGTGGCCTTTCTCACTCTAAGAGCCCTTTCTGTAGCACTCATCAAATTTGGGACGGTTACTTCTCACTTTGATTCCAGTGAGATTTCAGCCCAAACTATAGCAGTGCCATAACACAATGAAACTACATGTGCATTTTTAGCAGTTAGAAGAAAACAGTGGCAAAAGAGTTGAGTAAGCTACAATGGTTCATAAGCATGAATGTAGTGATAAATTAAGGAGGTTATAATAATTATAATAATACGTGTGGCTACAATGGTTCATAACTCTTAATATTGTCATTGGGTTGTTGTATTTGGAGAGTGATTTATGTTTAATTTAACAGATGCATGTGACATGGTTGTGCAATAGTTTTAATGATTATTTTTTGTTTTTTAAAGTAGATAACAAGGATGTATATATATCTATAATAGATTTAAATTCGAGAGCATTGCAAAACATGATTAACTTGATTTTGCTTGCGATAACATTATTGACAGAAAATCAAACAAGTTTTGTACAGCCTATTATCAGGAGAACTATCTAATAGAATATTGCCAGACAATTTCTGCAAAGCCCAATCTTAGCACAGAACCAAGAACAGTACAAGAATGATGCCAAATGGTCCTAAAAATGTCTAAACATCTTTTGTATTTTCCTACAATGAAGTACATTTAAGAGAAACATGGTAGGTGAATATACCTACAATGAAGTGCATTTAAGAGAAACATGGCAGGCGAAATGGAGACTAAATTATACATGGGGCTTCTTTTTAGAGTGTCGACTGGATTGTGGGTTGCAAGACACATTGTGTGATCCCAACCATGGATGTGTTGAGGATGGGCCCATTGTGGATGATGTCTCGTATAGACGAAGATATCCGTTGAGGAAATCTTTTCTAGTATGTTTTGAGGATTGCCTACTCCTAGGAGTAAGTTGGACAACCTAAGATTAGATGGTGTTATCCCTATGGTCCTTATAGGGTGAGGAAATCAATGAGGTGGACTCCTCTCTCAGAGGGAGTCTTGATGTTCAATGCTGATTGAGCAGTTAGGGGAAAACGAGGGATGACATGTATAGGTGTGTTTCGAAATATTTAAGGGAAAGTCTTTTTGTCGGTCTCTAAGCATGTAGTTGTTAAAGAGTTGAAGTGAAGTGAAGTGCGGGCTATATTAGAGGCACTTTGGATGGTTATACAGTTCTCTCAAGACAGCTTAGTGGCTGAGAGCAATTCGTCTTATCCCTTCGAAATTTCATACATTAGTGATATTAAATGGTTGGCTTCTTTGGTTATGGTGGATTTTAGGCATGTTTTGTTGTCAGCCAACAATGTGGTGGATACTTTGGCCAAACTAGGGGCAGATTCTTCTGGTGGTATAATTCTTTTATGCTATTGCTCTCCAATCTGTTGGATTGGTTTAACCTGTCTCTTGTAATCCCTCTTAATATGATCTTTGTTACCGATCAATATATAAAGAAAAAGTCTATTTGTCCCGACATCGGGACCGATGTCGGGACCGACTTACATGGGAGGAGGGTAAAATATTTTACCCTCCCATGTGAATCGGTCCCGACATCGGGACCGATGTCGGGACATGTAGCAGCTCTCATATATAAATATTCAGGTTGAAAGATGCTAGCTGTTCGTGCATCAGCCTCTTTGTAGTCGCTTGCTGAATTCTATTCTTAACCTTTTGGTAGATCACCCATAAAGAATTGTTGTCATCTATGATACCTAGATACTTGTAGAAGCCCAACGTATCCGTATCGGACCGATAGAACACTTTCATTCGTACCCGATATTGCACGGATACTTATAGGAAACAAGTTTAACATATCCTACTTATAAAGTCCTTTATTTCATATAGGTCCTTTAATATTTTAATTTCTCGACATAAAAAATACTAGAAAGGGACGAAAACAATGATAATTTTATTGATTCAAAAGTCATGTGAAGAAAAAATTAGGACACCTGTATCCATATCCGTACCCTGGATTTTTAAAAGTAAGGAGTTGTTTCCCTGATCTCCGTATTAGTATCCATATCCATATCCGTATTTGGGCATCATAGGTTATCATCGGGTAACAGATTATGGAGACACCATTAGTGGTGAGAACCATAATGGGATATCATCAGTGTGGGTGCATCATGCATTGAGTCTGGATCACCAAACCAAGAGCCTCACATCCATATGGAATTGGGTGGCATTGCTGTACATTTGCTTCAGGAGAGGAAATGGTCATTACCCATTTCCAACAGTGGACTCTAATGAAAGTAGCAATCTCTGGTAAGCTAATATGGTATGGGTATGACGGCCACGCCATGGGTACATGGAGACACATTTACACACTAAGAAGTATCAGACATGGTATTTTTGCGCCAGCAGTCTCTTTTCCAAGGCTTTACTTTTGAGTTATATCTTTATCAATTTTTGTTTATAATGGATTAGTACTGTTTTTTTTCCCCAATCTGTAATGTAAATCATGACATTGCTTTGAGAAATGCTCAGAATGCTATAAAATTGAAAATAACAAACTATACCTATTGCAGCTATATACATCATGTATGCACAAGAAGTCATATAATATGCTAACTTAATCCTAGCTATTAAAATGTTTTGTTTACCACTTTACCTCTAGTTGCTAATGCCATTCACTGCAACTTAACTGATAGTTCATTTGCAGGTTATTTTCTCCATGGCGGATGAGTATGTGCCGGAATATGTTGATAAGAAGGCCTTGGTTGAAAGGTCTCTCTCTCTCTCTCTCTCTCTCTCTCTCTCTCTCCCTCTCTCCTAAAGAGTGGTTGAAAAGTCTTGTGTTTTAAAAATATTTGAATGGGTGGTCTGATGCAGATTGTGCAAAGCTATGGGCGGAGCAGATAAAGTAGAGATTGAATATGGGAACCACTCTTTATCTAACAGGGTTGAAGAGGCGGTCCAGGCCATCATAGACTTCGTTAAAAGAGAGGGCCCGAAAGGATGGGATGATCCATGGAGCTAGTTTGCTTCTTTGTTCTCTTTGGTTGACCCATTTGTTTGTATTGCCTTGTATGTGTCTTTGGATGATCTAAAAAGTTGTTTTTATCTCATGTTTATTTGTATTTTCATTTCCATTCATGCATCTTTTGATTGACTGAAGATGTTATGTATCATAATTCCAATTTTGACTAACTAATGTTTGATCATTTTATTTTAAGGATTATATTAATATTGGGCTACTTAAAGTGCATCTTAGTGTGCCCTAAGTCTGGTTTGTAGGCACAATCCACATCAGGCTTAGGGGCCTTTTTTTTTTTTTTTTTGTGGGGGGGGGGGGGGGGGGGGGGGTGTTGGGGGGTTTATGTATGATTATGTTTGTTTGCATTCATTCACGCATCAAGTGTGCAAATAAGGTGTTTAAATGTTGTATAAATGAGGCCATTTTCAGCTCCTAAACATATTTGAGGAGGTGATAACTGATTACAGATGTAAATAAGGAGGTGATGTTGGTACACATGCAGTAGAGCTTCCACATGGTGCGGGTTGTGGGATGAAACTCCATTTGCACCTTTGTGGCCCCCAATTTGGTAATCCGAGTCATTCATCCTCTTTATAGAGCTAATAAACCTTGGACGATTAAATTCATATCATAAATATTCATAGATTTTGAGATTGTGAAAAGCATCCCAAAAAGGAACTTAACCTTAAATCTGATTTTTTGCACTTTTGCTGGCCCCTAATTCATGATCGCAAGCCATTCAATATTCTCATATCAATGATAAAGCATCATCGAGATATTTAGGTTCATATCATGAACTTTCATAGATTTTGAGATTCATGTGAAAAACATAAATATGTCTAAACATTTCTAAAATTGTTGGATGTATTCACTTACCCATATGTTTCACATCTGTAACATTTGCATATGAAAATGTTACTTTATTATTACATAAAACCTTCATATATGTAAAACTCCTTTTCATATCCCATTTTTGTGTATCACTCGTGAAATTAATGCCGTAGTGGTTGCAGTAAGATCTGGAACAAGCAGAGACTATCATGCAAATGCTCGACTCAAGACACTTTGGGCTTGTTTCTTTAACAAAATTTAGGAAGTTTAAGTACGGAGAATTGTAAATTTTTCAAAAGTTGTCCCCTCGTTGGAGTTCTCAAATCCTCCCCTTGGATGAATGACGTGCAAATGCCAAAGAGGTTGAGATTCTAGAAATTTCATAGGCTGTATAAGACTTTTCAGGTGGCTGAAATTTGAAATTCTTGCAAAGAAAAATGGCAGTTTCAAATCCCTTTTGGGATAAGCAATCACATTATATTTATGAATTCCCAATATTACAAATTCTGTGAAAGGGCCTATTTCTTTAGTAATATGCCAAGAATTCTATGGAGAATTTGTAAGTTCTATCCTTTGGTGGAGTTAAAAAATCCTCCTTTTCACTAGTTCATCCGAAAATGTCAAAGAGGTGAGAATTCTGAGAATTTCAAAAATTATTTCTGACTTTTCAAATGAGTGGAAATCAGAATTCTAACAATAAATGTTGCATCCAAAAATATCAATAGATAGCCATCAAATGATTGTCTTCGAATTCCCAACTTGACAAATTCCAACCCTAAATTCTGCTAGAGAAACATGCCCGCATGCCTTGCATTTGGATGGGTATGCTGCAACTATATAACTTATTTAGGATTGAAGACCTTAAGCCATGAAAAACAACTCATGTTCCTGATAGGGTGAATGTTTGGATGTCCCTGCTGTGTTATATGATTTTAAACTCCTCTCTCTTTTCTTCAGGTTGTAGACATTGATGGGGATTAAATTCTTCAGGTGTGAATATTGAGTGGTGATCTGGGCTCTAGGGTTGATCAGAAACCAAGCTGAGCTAAGCCAAATTTAGCCTGGGTAGGACATTGCAAAACAAACCTTCCTCTCCCCACCCAACCCCAATTCCGTGCGTGCATATACACACACAGATAAGGAACGATTTTGCCCATGTGGCTTGCCTGCCCTGATCAATCCAGACTCCCACTATACCTCTATAAGTTGCCACCGACCCAAATTTGACATCTCAATTCAAATGGCCCCCCAAGTGCCCCCCACAGTGCAATCTGCACGCCTTTTGGGCTGGACTAATCCCTCCGGCTCAGAGGAAAGCCGGGTGAGTAAACACCCCCGTGGCTCCTAAGTGGTAGCGCTAGTAGACTCAACTTTCAATTCCTGAAGAAGGAGAAACCGGGAGTCAATACCAAGACTTCTAGTTCCTGAAATGAGAGAAACTGTTGATTTGAGTTAGACTAGCAATAAACACTCGTGCTAAGCCCGAGCCCAAAAAGATAAATATATTAAAAATTAGAAACACATGATATTATTGTTATCTCCAATACTATTTGAAAAATGATTAGCCAATAATTAGAAATGACATGTGTTTTTAATATGCACTCTAATAGCAAAAATACCAAAATTATTCCTAAGAACACTTTATTTTTTGCGGGATCACTGAACATGAGTCATATGCATAATAATATATTAACCCTTATATTAATGCTAACAACACTATCAGGTGTTCAATCTAACGGTGCGGCCACACAAAAAATTTAGATGATCATATTCATAGCGACAATATGGAATGGTAATGTATTTCCATTTGTATGATGTTCATGTGATTTAAAAATCAAAGGATTGTTAGGCATAATCAAATTAAACAAATGCAAACAACTTTTAGTGCCCTAATAGAAAAGGCAATGCAAGAAAATTTTACAAAGATGCATGAATGAAAAGTTTGTGTCGTTTAAAAGAACTAATCTTTACATAGATTTTCTCCACTATTTAGGAAACTTCTTTTAGAGAAAAAATGGAAATAAAATTCAAAATGGCAAACCCATTAACTAAATTAAAGTGAGGGGCTTATTATCTATTACTTAGGGTAAACCCCTTAACTATGTTTGATATCACTCAGGTCCCACATTACTTATGCCAACAAAAGTGTCAGAATAGAGCCTGAATTTGGAAGAGTCCAGCCTAATATAAATTAGTTTTGGCAATCTATATAATTAAGTTTAGTCCGATAGGTCGAACTTGATTACAATTCAAATTAGGCTAGCGACAAACGCCTCATGCTGAGCCCGGGCCAAAACAAAGATATAGTAAATTATTATAATAATTAAAACTATAAAAGAAGAATCCACTATTATTATTTTAAAAAAAGTTTAGAAGAAAATAAAGTGGAAAAAAATCTTAAGATTTTATGGTAAAAGGAAGAAATTATCGTGAAAAGTAATAATAATAATCTTGTAATATCGCACCTATAAAATCTTTGTAAATTGAAAAAATGCATGGGTTGAAAGTCCCTACTAAACAAGAGAAAACTCTGAATGGAAGAGAAAGAAAAAATGATACCATTCAAAGAAGGAAAAAAATGAGAAAAGAAAAAAATAAATGCGTCCATTTTCCTATCAATACCCGGCTGGGGCTCAGTCTGTTAGGTACATCATGTGGAGTGTGAGTGGGGCTAAGATGAGTGCCACACCAATGCCCCAAAACACTACCTACTTGTTTTGATCCTACTTACCATTAGAACACACCTGCTTGAACCTGCAAATCAAATCCACATCCAACCAAATACTTAAGAGAGAGAAACGTGTAGAATCCTTTTATTTTACATCAATGTCCTATATTTATTTAACATATAAAAAAAACAGATCCAAGGAAAAAAGTTCCCTCACTTGGGATCTATACGTGGTGCAAGATAACGATAGAGAGAGCAATTTAATTGCTTTCATCAATGTTGAGGCTCTGGATTTTACATGAATGTTGAAGCATCAAAACCAACCTGATTGCAAGCATGTGCAATAAATTATATATTTTAGAAGTCCATTAAATTAACGGCCTATTGTAGGAATTTCAATGGGCCAATTTCCGGACTGGCCCATTTCTACTATCAATATGGATTGAACGGCCTGAGTTCAGGTGTATATTAAATTCGGGCCTACCTACTCAAAAAATATGGGTGGGTAGAGACTGCCCCCTAAAGGCCGGGATTAGACTAAGGTTCGAGTCCGGAAGCACATAAGATCATCCTAACTCAAACCACACGATAAAAAAATCTGAAAATCTATAACAACTCTTTGAAAGCCTCAGCTCAATAAAGGCTCAAGTCCATTTAACATTTGAGTCAGGTTGATAAGTTCTACAAGGTGGTCCCACTAAGATGGTGCATGGGTTATATTTTTAAATTCCCTAAAACTTTTGTGGGGCAACACATAAGTGAAAGATATTTATATTTTTGAATCATAACATCTACATAGTGGGCCCCCTTAGAAGGGTCTTTTGTATTATTTTTGCAAGATTAATTTTAATTTCAGGGGACATTGATTGACCGACTTTAGGAGATAGAAGGTATGGATAGATACTTTTAGAGAAAAAATAGTGGAATGTGATAACATGGCCCCTAAAATCACTCTAAGTTTTTTATGTATATTTATTTAATAGGAGAACTCCTTCGATCCTAACGTGGCACCCCTTACAGCCCACCTCTCCATTTGCTTTAATATATATAATAATATATTATACTCTAAATCATTATTACAATATTATTATCAGTTACAAAGATTGCTTTAGGTCTTTGATATTTATTTGGAACCTGCCAATGGCAATGGGCAATGGTAGATTTTTGGAACTTTTTAAGCTATAGATTTTTCAAGGTGTTGGAGTTGGACCATCTCTCATGGATGCCTTTGTCCTTTCGCTCATTAAAATAAATTAAAAAAAAAAAAGGAAAAAACTCCTCCCAATCCCAAAGGTTCCAGAAAGGTGGACGAATCATCCGGAACGTCAAATCCTAGAGAGACGTACGGTAACGTGATTAGAGGTGCTTCAAATCCTTTTCCCCACTTTTCCTTGTAAGAGAGATGCAGGACAGGACAGGAGTGCCAAGTGCCAACTCAAAAGCAGGATGCATCTAGACTCTGGACCCCGTCTTGGAAGTAGGTTTACGTTTGAGGGGTGGTTCTCATAATATTTCAAAAGAATTCTTAAATTTTAAGATATCTTTATTTTTTGCCCGGACTTAGCACAGGCATTTGTTCCTAGTTATATATATAAAAGCAAAGGGAGAGATATGCTGTGAGGGGCGCCACATCAGTAATCCAATTATTCTCCTTTCAAATAAATACGAAGAAAAAATATAGAATATTTTAAGATGCCATGTCATCACATGCTACAAATTTTTCTCTAAAAAAATATCTTTATCCATATCATCTATCTTATAAAGTCTTTTAATCAATATCCCCTAAAATTTCTCTATTTTGTTACAATTATTCTTTCTCTCAACACCATCTATCTTCCATCCTCTCAAGATTATCAATTTTTTATTTTAATATTTGGGGCCCACCTTTCTACAATTCTACATTTTTCATTAAAAATATCATTTGCTTTTAGTTTCCAAATAAAGCTCTACCCTATTCAAAGACTATCACATGTGAACGAAAATCAGACCCGACCTTCTAGTAGACCACCTCATGGATGGGCTTGTGATAAAAATGTTTTGATGTTGGAGTTTTTTGGTTGAATTTTATAGACATCATTTTCTGATATGATTATAATGACATATGACCCTAAGTTTAGCCCACCATAAATAACACTTCCGTAGGCCCACATGGAGTCATAATTAAGAGATATATACATTTACCCCACCTCACAAATTTTTTTCATTGAAATTATTTCCTCAAATCACCCCCCACCCAAAAAAAAAAAAAAAAAAACTCATTTAGCAATTCAATTTAATCATCTTCACTAATATTAGTTACATGACTGAATAAGCCAAGAAGGATTATCAAGCAAGATAAAATCAAAATCCAACTCATTCGTAAATTTGAATTGTAATCAAGTTCGACCTATCGGACTAAACTTAATTATACAGATTGCCAAAACTAATTTGTATTAGTCTGGACTCTACGAAATCCAGGCTCTATTCTGACACTTTTGTTGGCATAGGTAATGGGTCTACTTTCGGGCTCCACCAACCCCCTGGAAAGGGCCTAGATGGGGGACCCACCCCTCTTCCAATAACCTGCTTCCCAGATGGGGTCTAGAGTCTAGATGCATCCTGCTTTTGAGTTGGCACTCCTGTCCTGTCCTGTATGGCTGTATCTCTCTTACGAGGAAAAGTTGGGAAAAAGGATTTGACCTCCCGGATGATTTGAAGCACCTCTAATCACGTTACCGTACGTCTTTCGAGGATTTGACCTCCCGGATGATTCGTCGCCCTTTCTCGAACCTTTGGAATTGGGAGGAGTGTTTTTTAATGAGCGTAAAGGACATAGGCATCCATATGAGAGATGGTCCAACTCCAACACCTTGAAAAATCTATTGCTTAAAAACTTCCAAAATCGACCATTGCCCATTGCCATTGGCAGGTTCCAAATAAATATCAAAGACCTAAAGTAAGCTTTGTAACTGATAATAATATTATAATAATGATTTAGAGTATAATATATATATGAAAGCATCTCTCATCTTAATATCAGAGATAAGGTGAGGATCTTTACATTTAATAATATCTATGATAATTGAGTATAGGATTTAGGTCTGAATCCAATCGGCCCATCAGGTCCGAGTCTATTTCTTTATATTGAGCTTGATTGATTACTTTGTGTTGAAATACATGATGACCCAACTTTGAATCCAACCTATTGGAGCCCTTGCATCTGCTGGCTAATAGTTGCATATATATATATATATATATATATATATATGGGGAATATTCATATGCATCTATTCCTCACCACTTTTGGTGAGGGACACCCCTTTTGGGGGTGTTTCAAGTACAAGAGAAGTACAAGAGAGGTACTTTGTACCTCCCTCTTGTACTTGAAACACCCCCAAAAGGAGTGTCTCTCACCAAAAATGGTGAGGGATAGATGCACATGAATGTTCCCCTATATATATATATATAGGGGAACATTCATGTGTATCTATCCCTCACCAAAAATGGTATCGGACACCCCTTTTGGGGGTGTTTCAAGTACAAGAGTGGTACAAGAGGGGTACTTTGTACTTCCCTCTTGTCTTGAAACAATCCCAAAATGGGTGTCCCTCACCATTTTTTGTGAGAGATAGATGCATATGAAGATCTCCCATATATATATATGAATCATGGGAGAGGTGGGTGATCAATAGATACAAAGAAGGCCCACATATATGCAAAAATTTCAGCTCTTTGCTGGATGATCCTAGCCCTTGATCCATAGCTCTTAAGTTTAGTGGTTTTAGAAAGCAGTTTTTTTTTTTAAATAATTTCAACCAAACAATAAATAACAGAGTTTCAAAATTGGGCTTCTGCCTATTCATGGGAAGATAGGAAGTGTAAAGAAGGAGGCCTACACTATTGTCGGGGTCCACACCTGAGCATTTTTGTAATATAAATAAATTATACACTTGATAAGTCGATGTTTGTATAAATGCTCTATTGGACCCGGATTTGAACCCCAAGGCCTAATCAAGATTTATGCCTCAAAGTTTAAATCTTACAACCTTGCTTAGGTGGAAGTATGCTTCTTCTGATCACTCTTAAGCACGTACATGGTCATATTTTCATTACGCTTTTGTAGATATGTTTTGCTCATGTTTGGTCAAAGCTATAGCTTGAGCAGGACTGAATTATAAGATCAGGTCGGAATCCTGTCGGAACAGTTGGATGAAGGTAAATTTGATAATAAACCAGCTTCCTTCCACATTTTTAGCCATTTGACTTGAAGTAGATATTCTCTATCTATGTACTCAAATTGCTTACTTCATTCCCTTTTAGATTAGAGGACCAACAAACATGTGATGCCTAGATGAATAATTTATAATTATCCATGTAAATTTTGAAGGTTTTTTTTTTTTTGGCTATCGGAGGGTTCTCAATCATTTGCACTAAACTAATGCACTCGGGCCCAGAGAGAAGCCATGTAAATTCCCCTGTATCCCTAGTATGGTAGTAAATTTCGAACAGTAAGTAACAATTATGTTGCATTTTTGCTTTTCATTTTCCTTCTTTTTTTTATTTAGATCTTTCCCATTGAGAGGATCCTAGGAAAATTATCACCACAAAGTGAGAGTGTGGAAGAGGATTTTCCAAGACTATATCCTTGTCCTAAGCCTTGACTTGTGACTTGTCGTTACAGCCATGGATGCTGATTTAAAAAGAATTTGAATCATTTGTTGTCAATGGAAAAGGGTAGCCCATGCTACCCATTCTCTAAGCACGAGTAAGCCACATGACATGTTTGTGAACCTCATTTCACCCCACAAGTAAAAGGCAATCTCCAAATTAGTTATCCACTCATCCAATTGCATGGGATACAGTTAATAGGTTATACGAGCGAAGACACCTTTGATCTTCGTTTTTAACCACTTATAGTACAAATTTTTTATTATTCAATTCATATATATTATAATACGAACAAACAAGCCCAAGGAAAATTTATCCCATGAACGTTCCCACATGAGGGCATCATGATCCAAAGCCTTTAATTCAAAGGGGTACCCATGTTTTCATACCGACCTCATTTATCATTTGAACAAACTAGCAACAACCGCCTGTGCTAAGCCCGGGCCCCAAATAAAATTTATTTAGAATACTTCATTTTTTCTAAAACATTATATATAACTTATATTTAAAAGTTAAATTAAAATATAGAATACATTATAAAATTTATAGTATTTTATTATATTTACATTAAATATCTAGAACTTTTGTAAATAACAAAATTCAATAAAAACAATATTAATGCATTTTGGAAGACATAGTTTTAGATTATTTACTTGAACAACCATTTGATTTTCTATTTTTATTAAGGACATGAAATTAAACATCCATCTAAGAAGGCATAGTCTTAAATTTATTTTTAAATTAATTACCTTACTAACCCTTAATTTTCTAACTTTCTTCAAAACTTGATAGGAAAGTACATTAGATGAAAAATACGACCTATAAAGCATAATCTTAAAATCCAAATTGAAATATATTTTGGTGCTTGAAAAACTAATTAATAGAAAAAATGAAAAACTAATTAATAGAAAAGGTATAAATCTAAGAAAAAACAGAGTTGCAAATTATTAAAAAAATAATAGTACATTCCTATTGCATGTGGTGACAATAAACCAAAAACAATATTTATGGAAAAAAATAATATAATAATTTTAAAATCATGATGTAAATATAAAAAACAAATCTAGAATTTCCATAATATACAGTACTAAAATATATGTTTCCTAGTTTGTTTTCGTGATCAAATTACTTGCATTGAAGCCATATACACCTTTGTACTCCACGCCCCACTTAAGTTAGTGGAAATGATTTTCCTAAGTATTTCTTGTCATGCCACATCATCAAAAATTGAATGGACCGGAGGGATGGTATTTTGTACAACTAGATGTCCCATATCAATTGATAGGCGTTAACAACTAATGAAAGATAAAGCCAAGATGGGCATGCATTACTGGACTCACATGAATAATTAAGCACACCCATATAGCAATTGGACGGTCCAGATTGCCTTGTACTCTTTTTATGGACGGATGAGATCACTAGAAGATCATCTATATATCTAAATCCCAGATTTTATTTTTGTGCTCTATTTAGGTGATAATGTTTTTTACTATTAAGAAGAGAGCTTTAGAAACGAAACTTTTGGAATTCAAGGAGACATTAAAGGCCTCAGAGAGAAGGTGGGTCCCACCGAACAAAACAAGATTTTGGGAAATTGAGCAGAAATACAAGTGTACGCAATGCATATCGGCGAAAAAACCCATCGTACACCACTACATGTTCTTTGGCGTTTATCAACGTATATATATACTCTCTTCTGTCTCTCTCAAGTCTCAAATCGTGTCAGTTTCATTGTTCTCTTTGTCACAACGAAGAAATCGCTTCTTCTTCCTCCTTTGGACAAATGAAGTCGTCTCTCTCTCTGCAATCTCTCAAAGCTCTGTTCTTCTTATAGCATCAATCAAGCAATGAATCTCTAGTTCTTCAAGCTAATCTTCGAGCAGCAATCGAACGAAGATCAAATTAAAAAAGAGGGAAAGATCGATCACGATGACGATGAAGATGATGATGATGGCGATCAATGCCCTAGCGATAGCTCGAAGTTCGTATTCATCCCAGGATCTGTTCGTAGATGAGGGGAACGTCGAGTTCGGAACCTTCTGGTGGTTCACGTACGCCGGAGTTTCCTGCATTCTCGTTCTCTTCGCCGGAATCATGTCCGGACTCACCCTCGGACTCATGTCTCTCGGCCTCGTCGACCTCGAGATCCTCCAGCGCAGCGGAACTTCCATCGAGAAGAAGCAGGCAGGTCTGTTCGATCCTCTCCTTTTTCTTCCTTTACTTGACTTTACTCCTTTCGCATTCGATTAGTTAGGGCTAGGATTAGACAAGATTCATGCGTTTAACTTGAAGTCATCGGATCATTTTGTTGTTGCTGTTTAGCTGTTTGTGCGTCGATCACTGAGTTTGGCGTGGTGATCGGAGTGCTATAACCGACTTTTTTTGTGATCTGATGCGACTTGAATGGTTTGGTTGGGTTGGATTTCCATTTTTCTTCATTTAACGCTTTCAAATTCGGTCGGGATGAGAAAGAAGTTTATACTTTGAAGCGATTGAATCATCTTATTGTGGTTTGTTTTTCTTGCTGTTTATTTGATGGCCGCTGATCGGAGGTTTATGTTTGACTTTTTGGTTTGTGCGTCAATGACTTGAGTTTGGAGTGGCGACCGATTTGGTCGCCGATCGGAGTGTCGTGATGGATTGTGTGTCATCTGATAGGATTTCGACGGCTCGTATTGGATTCTAGTTTTTAGTTTTCTAATTTCTTCAATTATGCTTCTAAATTGGATCGGCTAGGCTTTCCATGGGAAAAAAAAGGTTGTGCTTTGAAGTGATCGGATTATCTTATTTCTCACTATGCCTTAGTTTGATCGATTATTGTTTCTCAGCCGTTTGTTTGATGGCTAGTGATTGCATGGCATGACTTTTTTTGTGATTTCTGTGTCAATTAGGGAGTTTGGAGTGGTGATTATTTGTCCAACTTTAGCTATCTACATTGATGGCTAGCTGCTGAAGTGCTGATGAGACGGTTAGGATCGATCTTGTGTCATCTGATTTGATTTGAAGGGTTTGGATAGTTTTGGATTCCATTTCAGTATTACAGTTTTTCTTCATTTACGGCTTTCAAATCCGGTCAGTTTGCTTCTGGATAAAACATGATCACCTTATGATCAGATCATCAGACCATCCTATTATTGACTACTTAAGTTTGATCACTTGTGCCTGTTCAACTGTGTTTGGTGGCCACTGATTGGAAGGTCAGGTTTGATTTTTGGTTTATGTGGTTTATGCATCGTGAACTGTGTTTAAAGTGATGATTGGTTTGATTACTCATCAGATGGTTAGGAGCATTTTTGTGCCATATGATACACTTTGAACGGTTTTAATTGGATTAAATCCCATTTTAGTAGGCATATGTAGATTATTGATGTGCCTAGCCCGTTTGGTAATTTTACTTTTAAAATCAAGTGAAATGAAGTGAAGTAAAGCATCAAATCAAGAGGAAATAATATATAAGTGAGTTATGATTTTATTTTATTTTTAATTGTTTGGTATGGAATCTTTTTTGACTTTTTGTATAGAAAAGTGGAGTTTTTTTTTTATCTTTTAGTGGATAAAGGTGGTTGCCTTTTGACTTTTTTTAAAAAAATAAATGGAGGGAATTTTGAATTAAAGTTCTTTTGATGTGACATCTTGTCTGAAAAGTGGAGGCTTTACTCAACTCTTACTATTCTAGTAAAGTGACAAACAGGCCCAAGGTTGCAGTGCTATGACTGATGATTGATATGTTTTGGGGGCATTGGTGAACTTATTAGAAATTTTGGGCATTTTCGTTTTCTTTTTACAAGTGGCTGCTGGTGATTTTTTGTTAGTTTTATGTTTTTCCTATTGTACTTTTGGTCTCCAAAGTTGGATGTTTCAGATTTGGACTGTATTCCAAACCATGGAATTCTGATGGATAATGCGGGTTCTTTATTTCGATTAAAGAAGTTCAGTTACATGATTTTAGTAGACTTGTCATAAGCTGCATTTTATTGTTGACATGGATTTCAATTGTGTCTCTAAACTGTATTTTGCAGCTGTCATACTTCCAGTTGTTCAAAAACAGCATCAACTTCTCGTGACTTTGCTTTTATGCAATGCTTGTGCGATGGAGGTACAGTTTTTTGACTTGGTTTCTTCATCTAATTCTTCTTTAACTATTTATCCTTGTTATATAAATTTGAATATGCAATGCGTACAGTTACTACTCTATTTAAGGCTAAGATGATGTTGAAGATAATGATTTTAGTTCTACAACCACAAGGTGCTTGTGCGTGGATTGATTTGTTAAAATAAAATCCTTTCCCTTTATGTTGGCTTACTGCCTTGCTCTTCCTAATATATATTTTTGTTTTCCATATATGCATGCCAATTGTTGGGATAGGGAAGTCTTATCATGGATAAAGGTTGGGCCAAAAAAAAAAAGGGTTGTCATCTGACTTTTCGGACACTTGATTTCATCAGCTCAAAGACGAACACTAGACATGCCTTATTTTTATTTATTTATTTGAAAATCTAATGGTGGATATAGTCCATATGAAAGTGTGGTACCATTTCACTTTTACTTCTTTTTTTTGGTGGGGGGTTTTGTGTGTGGGTGTTTGCGGGGGGGCGGGGGGGGGGGGGGGGGGGGTTGGTTTGGAGTAGTTGTAGTGGGTGATTGGAAGTAGATGGGATGACAGGTGGGCCCCATCTAAAACTGATGATAATATCATGATCTGTGTAGCTCACCTGATCATTTATTTTATGTAGATATATGGGGTTGTAAAAGCCATTTGGTGGGGCCCACCTGGATGCATGATGCAGGTTGTAGTAAGCAAAATGGATTAGTGATGTGCAGCATCAGATGATAATGCCCATTGATCTTATGTTCCCAAAGTCCAATGGTTTATAAATGTAGTTTTCGGTGATTTAATCCAACAGTCGCAATATTGGGATCAACTTGAGTTCGTGCGAATAAGTGGTTGGTTTGAGAATTTTTAACCAGCTCTGGATGTCCAAAGACACTCAAAAATTAAACCTGCCTCATTGCTGTTAGCTTTGCTACAGAGACAAACCTATTTATTCATCATTTATACTTGAGGGAAAAGTGTAAATGTTTTTAACTACTTCTAATCAAATTTTGATATATACATTATGTTGGCCTCTTATTCTGCTACCCTTTTCGTTCCAATATTACATTTTACCTTAAGTGCATGCTGATATTGACCGTCTGATTCTTCTATCTGCAGGCCCTTCCTATATGTCTGGATAAGCTATTCCATCCGTTTGTTGCTGTTATATTGTCAGTAACCTTTGTTTTAGCTTTCGGAGAGGTACATGGTCTTTCAAAAATTATTTTATGATTTGATTTTGGAGTTCAGACTTTATTATGTTTCTTGGTGCGTAATTGAATCATTTTTTGTCTTACCCTTTTGTATTATTCTCAGGTTATTCCACAAGCCATATGTACAAGGTATGGACTTGCTGTGGGTGCAAATTTTGTATGGCTCGTGCGTATTTTGATGATAGTTTGCTATCCAATAGCTTATCCTGTTGGGAAGGTAATTTTTATATGCAACAGTTGAATTTTAAAAATCTGTGAGGGAAGGCATTATCGTATTTTCTTTTAGCTGGCTAAGTATGATAAATGGAAACAGAGTTGCACTTTTAACTGGTTGCGATCAAGTTTCTAGTTGAGTACCATTGAGAGTTCCAAGTAACTTAATTTTGAAGGCTTCCACTTCACAGACATTTCTCTGTTGGCACTCATTCACACACAACACGGGCATAATTAGATTTCTTTGTGTGTTTTTTTTTCCCTTTTCTTTTGAATGGTAACTTTCATTAAAACAGAAAAGAAATCAGTACAAAAGGATTATACTGATCTGGAGAAAGGAAAAAACAAGCAAAAGTACAACCTTTGAAACCCCAAACAAAACAAACTACTCAGCTACAAGGGAACCAAAAGACTAAGGATACTAGGACTGCCCTAACCCCTATTTACGAGAAAGCTAGCTCCTTCCAATTGAACATAATTTGATCAATGGGATAGTCTTTGATAGTAGGATTGATTTGCACCCATTGTGCTACTAAGAATTTAATCTTATCACTAAGATTTCCTCCGAACATTTCTTTCCTTCAAAACATCTCGCATTTCTCTCCTTCCATTTATGTGAAATGACTGCTAAAAAAGAAAGCTTCCATAACTCCTTTCCTTTCTTAGACCCAATCGGAGATCTCCACCACTCAAAAAGGTGTTGAAGCGTCTTCGGCATAGCCCATTTGCATTCGAACCAATTTATAACACAGATCCAAATTTTCATCACATAGCTGCACCTTAAAATAAGATGGTCTACAATTTCCTTATCCTCCAAACACATTTGACAACCGTTAACAAGAATCTTTCCTCGTTTCCTTAGATTATCTAGAGTTAGGATTCTTCTTCGGAGAGCAATCCATCCAAAAGCCACTACCCGGGGTGGAGCCTTGATCCTCCATATGCTTGCCACACTACTTTTGCTCCCTACTCTTGTCGATAGCGCCACATAGAAGGAAGAGACAGAGAAAGACCCATTTTTTATGCTTTCCAAATCCTTGTGTCTTCCATGTCCTCGGGAAAATGAATATCCCTTAAAAGGACAATAAGAGACAAGAAATTGAATCTCCTCATTCTCCTTCAGATTCCTTCTGAACGTCGGGCTCCACGTGATCTATCCACTCTTGCCAGAACGATCCATATAGTTTTCCACCTTTGCTTGCTTGTCTCGAGCACAATTGAACAGGTCTAGAAACTTAGACACTAAAGGCTCCTCTCCTATCCATGTGTCTTTTCAAAAAAGAAATTTCTTCCTCGAACAAACATGGTATCTGATGTTCCGCGTAAACTTTTCGCTGCTAGAGATTATGCCTTTCCCCATTGCCGAGTACTTATAGGCCACACCTTGAACCTCCCAACCATCCCTCTGATTTCCATATTTTTCCAACACGACCAACCTCCATAGACCTTCCGACTCTTCCCCTAGCCTCCAAAGCCATTTTCCTAGTAAGGCTTGGTTCATTTTCCTTAATGCCAAGTCCTCCTTCCAGTTTTTATGTACACACTCACACCCAGTCTATTAAATGGAATTTCTTTTCAGTACTATTTCCATGCCATAGAAAATCCCTTTGCAGATTCTCTATCATGTTAATTACAGAGATTGGGCATTTTAGAATCGACATGAAGTAGATAGGGAGATTTCTCATCACTGCTTTGATGAGGGTTATCCTTCCTCCCAAAGACAAGTAACTGGCTTCCAAGTAGACAGCTTTCTTTCCACTTTTTCCACCACAGGACCCCATACCACTTTGTTAGCTTGCCCCCTACATAAAGGAAGACCTAGATAGGTCGCCGGGAAGGATCCCACTTTGCATCCAAGAGTTTCTGCATATTGGCTCTCCTCTACTCTTATCCCAATCAGTTCACTTTTAAAGAAATTGATCTTTAAACCCGACACTGCTGCAAAGCAATAAAGGATGGCTTTGACATTTTTTATTTGATCTTCATTGGCTTCACAGAAAATGAGGGTGTCATCCGCAAACTGCAAGTGAGAGATAGAAGGAGCCTTTTTTGCTACCTTGAATCCACTGATGAGATTCTGATTTCCTGCCTTCAACACCATCCTGCTCAAAGCTTCTGCTAGATTTCTTTGTTATATAGTGAATCTTAGAATATGTTGATCTGTGTTCGTGATCTGTTTTACTTCTTGTGCCATCATTTCTTATCTTTGCATTGAGTATCACTGTTATTATTACTGATTTTTTTTTCTTAGATCTATTTTAATAAGTTAGATCTCTTTGTTGTATCTTAGTTGTCAGTGATTCACCTTCCTGAACCCTTGTGTTTGATATTATTTTATGTTAACTTAATGCTAGGCTGATATATCATTTTTCTAATGAATTTAAAACGATAACTTTTTTCAATGGTTGATTTGGATGTATCATTGAATCAAAATTATGTGATGACAATGCAACAATCTTTATATGTCTGTCAGAGACAGTGGCACTAGTACAAAAGGAGAAATTTGTTGAAGCTGGAGAGAATTAATAACTAGTAGTTGAATGACAGACTACAAGTTCAATGACAATAAGGTGGTACGAGGGAAGCTGGGTTTCCCTGGTATTAGGGGGGGGTGGGGGTGGTCTCATCAGTTATTTGAAATATGAAGAGAGGCCCGATCACTATTTTGAAAAAAACAGTGCAGCTCTCGTGCATGCATGCCACGTGATGGTGTAAGGGGAAATGGAAAGTTTCATGGATGGCTAATGGTGGACAGAAGATGGGTTTCCCTGATATTAGGGGGGGTCTTATCAGTTATTTGAAATATGAAGAGAGGCCCGATCACTATTTTGAAAATAACAGTGCAGCTCTCTTGTATGCATGCCACGAGATGGTGTAAGGGGAAATGGAAAGTTTCATGGATGGCTCAATGGTGGGCAGAAAATGGGGGCCATTTGCAGTTTTTAGCCCTTAAATAAAGTTTTGGTTTCTGTGTTTTTGCATGATCAATCCAATGTTGTGTAGAAGTCAGTTTGTCAGAAACAGGTAAGCACCAAATCATTTTGTGTTTGTGCATGTGGTTGGATTGGGATTTTTTTCTGTTTTTATTTTTTGGTTTTATTGGAAAAGAATAGGGGGGTGGGGGCGTATTTAGTTGAGGTGTAGGATTGATTGTAGATGGGCCCCACTCACTCCCCAGTCACTAACTGCAAAATAGCAGCATCGCCAGCATGGATAATATCAAATAACTTTCACTTATATATATATATATATATATATTCAAAATCAATGGGATTAAAGATTCAAATGAAATATGACACCCTTGAGGCCATGAGGGCAATGAAAAATTTCAGGTCATCTTGTTATTGAGGAGGGTTCATTAAATGATTTCATATGGCTGCATGACACTGAGATGATACCATGGAAATTTGCTTTATAATGAGGGAGGTTATAGAGTAGACTGATTACATGACAGTTCTGTTTACATTTTCTAGGAGTGTAAATGAGGTTATAGATATTTTAGCAAATCAGGTGTTTAATCCATGACATTTTTCTATGATTAATAGGTACAGACTAGATGCAGATCAATTAAAGAATTTCTTCTCAAGAATAAAAATTCAATTGTTTGAATCAATCCAAATAAATTATAAATGAAGATTAATGCTGTAGCCTCACATCTTTTCCTTCAATTGGTGAAGTTAGGGTTATGGGAGAAAATCCAAGTCCAAGGAAGCTATCTGACATGATCACAGAGCTATGGTCATCTGTGTGCATTTGGATTTTTTTTTTTCTTTTTCCTTCTTAAGTCTAACCCAAATGTCCATTTGATGATGCTAGTTTTTCTAGCTCAGTGTTTAGTGGATAATATATTCCCAATGGTCCTATTTTTGTTGGTGTATTATGTACTACCTCTAATATTCTCCTTGATCCTTGCTGTTTTTCTGTTAAAATTTTATTAATAGAATGGAAAATAACAGTTTTTCTCCTAACTCCTAGGACCACATGGGGATTTTCTTCATTATTTTGAGCTTTTTATTTGTTCTTTTTTTTTGGGAACTTGTATTGTCTAGTTTTGAGTATTAATTCAAATGTGAATATCAGAAATGTGACTGGGTAGGTCAATGCATAGCTAAAATT
Source organism: Umbellularia californica (assembly GCA_028538565.1). Classification (NCBI taxonomy): domain Eukaryota; kingdom Viridiplantae; phylum Streptophyta; class Magnoliopsida; order Laurales; family Lauraceae; genus Umbellularia; species Umbellularia californica. Next base: position 34,400,370 of record JAPQWN010000003.1, read on the forward strand.
TGTACCTCTGAGAGAGGAGGAAGCTTTTGACTGTATCTTTACTTGATGACCTTGTGGGCATATGCAGTATTTTTCCACTGAATGCCGTACTATGATCTTCTCAATATTTTTCATGGAATGTTGTAGCCTTGTAAATTCATTCAACTCCTTAACACTTAGATATACTTGTTGGAATTTGTGATGACCTTGAGCAGTACTATCCATACATTGTGAAACCTTTTTCTCTTTTTTTCACAGTGATTTCTAACTCTTTTGCTTGTATGTTTCAACTCTGCTGCTAAGAGGCACGAGTGTATGTTATTTATCTTGACATTCTTGCCTCCTTATGCATTCGAAAGATAATACTTAGCCTTTGAAGAGACATATTTGTACCCATCTCTAATTTGTTTAAGTTATTTCAGATTCTTGATTGTGTACTTGGACATAATGAATCTGCACTATTCAGGCGGGCTCAATTGAAAGTTCTTGTTTCTATACACGGCAAAGAGGTAAGTCTTTCTGAATGAAACTGTAGCAGATATGTTAGAGATATTTCTAGGTGATCAGTGTAATTGCAGCTAGAAATGTTAGAAGTACCAAATGTATCGACATTTTCTTGGAATAAATCCTTTGTAACATTACTTCTTTTTTTTCATTATTATTTTAGGCAGGTAAGGGGGGCGAGCTCACCCATGATGAGACAACCATTATTAGTGGAGCACTCGATTTGACTGAAAAGGCATGTCAGTGACCACATTGTTTACAATCTATTACATTTTAGATTTTATCATTTAGCCTCTTATTTGAAAAGATTTATATTATTAAACAGTAGAAAAAATATAAGCCACCCGAAGTTGATGAAGGGTCAACAAACCATGACATTTGAAGAGAACAGTTTGTTTATCTGTTTTCAGTTACAAATTTTAGAAGTCAAATACTTCTAGTGTAGAATTTATGATAGAAAAAATCGGCAAAGTTGTGGAAAACTTGTATCAATTATCTATCTCTACATTAGAGTTTTTTAGGTTTTTAACCATTGTATTTTTTTTTTCTTTGTTTGATTATAATAGGTTTCTGTATTTGATGTTTCTTTGTCAGTAAGCTGTATTGTTGCAGGAATCTCCTATTTATATTTCCTTCACATAGTTGGGTTCTTGAATTTTGTAGTAACTTGTTATTGTTCATTTCTTAGTCACCCCTGCCCCATTCACGCCTGCTTCTGCCACTTGGATCATAGGAAACCAGCAATAAGTCTGAAAGAAAATCAATAAAATTTGTTTGATTCATTTAAGTAGTTTTTGGAAAAAAATTCCACATTCATCAGAGCATTATCCAGTATTTTTGGGATCAGTTTTGTCTGTCCTACTTCTCATTCCAATTCATTTACTCCAAGGTCAAGCATGTTTCTTCTACTCCATTCCAGTTTCCATTGGTCTGTGCCATTTCCTCACCAATTCTTTGTGCAAATTTTATTTATAACCTCTTATGCATAAATGGGGGAAAGGATGCAGATTTTGGAAATAGTTGTTGTGCTCTTTAGCATTGAGATCACCCGACCATTCTTTATATGGGCTTCCATCGCATATATTTTGGCTCGATAAGCCTTATCACAACAAAGAGATAAGTAGATTCCCATAATTCTCTACAATCAAGGATAAGTACAAATAGTTACATGGGCCCATTTGACTCAAGGCCCATTGAGGTCCAGGTTTATTTATGTGTCTTCACACCCCCCTTGAAGCTCACAATAGGCCAAGGAGAAACATCGAGAGCTTGCAAACAAGATGATTGAATCATCGAGCCGAATGAAATTTGGTGAAGATATTAGCGAGCCATGGTGTGAAAAAGAATGTGTTAGCAAACAAAATGACAATCAATCTCAATGTGTTTGGTGCATTCATGAAAAAATCATTGTGGGCAATACGTTGAGCAATCCTTTTTTTTTTTTTTTTTTTTTTTTTTTTTATGAATGGTAATATGGCGAGCACTCTTGCTGTCACAGTAAAGGGGAGTGGGTTGTAAAAGGTGGATGCCCAATTTATGAAAAAAATGACAAAGCCAAACGATTTCAACGAAAGTGGCAACAAGAGCACGATATTTGGCTTCGGCAAAAGAGCGAGAGATAACAGATTACTTCTTACTTTTCTAGGAAATGAGAGTATTTCCAAGGAAAATGCAATTTCTTGTAGTAGAGCAACAATCATTGATATCCCTTGCCCAATTAGAATCTGAAGAAGCAGTAATGGTGAGTGAGCTGGATGATGGACAGATCACTCCTTGTGTCAAGATATGCTGAAGATACTTAGAAGAATGCACAAGAAGGCGGTCCAATGGATTGTAGTAGGAGCAAAAACAAATTGGATGACAGTATGAGCAACAAAAGGAATATCGGACCCAGTAATAGTGTGATAGACTAGGTGATGCAGCTCAGCATCTGTGAGTGAATATGGATTGAATGTAGGCAAACTCCAAATCCTAGACAGATTCAAGTGAGGACCAACTCCATAGATGGGGGTTTGCTGAATCCCTCTCTGAATTCAACACACCCAAGCACCGTTCACTCGAAGGGAGACACTCACAACCATAGGGAAACCCATAACAATCTTTTTTATGGAATATGATAAGCTGTCTCTCCTAAACCCTAATGGAGGGATTAAATATTTATAGAAGGGCTGGATTTCCCCTTTCCTAGTAGGATTGTACTTTCTTAAACATTAAGGGTACGTTTGGATAGCATCCTTGCATGAGGGATGGATTCTCTATTTAGAGGATTCCTTCATTCCCCTCGAACCAGGCTATCTCGCTATATTGGCGTACCCTAAAAAACCAATATGGTCTTGGTATTGGTCACAGTTCGCAGTCCGTCATAGTCGTCGCGGTGTGAAATTTTTTTTGCCCCAGAAAAATTTGAAAAAAATATCCAAAAAATTCAGAATATTGTAAAAGACTATAAACAATATTATTTCCAATTAGTAATAACTATAAAGAAAAAAATTGGTTCCCCTAAGTCATAACATCATGACCTAAGTCATAACATCATGACCACTGTTCTACATAAAACTAACTAAATTTTGTTCACAATTAAATATAATTACATGTGTATACTAAATTAAGTTGAAACATCACACATTCAATAAAATTCAATGAGAATTATGACTTATGCTCCATTTAATGACTTTAGGTGGGTGCAAGATTGATTTGATCCTTTATTCCTTTCAGATGGATGAATCTTAAAGTTCTCTTTCAATATATAGGCCCACAAAAAACTCAGCCAAATTTCACTCAAATAATAGATGAGCCAAATTTTGGATTGGTCTTATTTCAGCTCAATAATGGATGGCCCTACCTTTTATTAGAGTGTGCAAAAAAGTTCTTTATGAGCTCCATATTAGGGCTCACCTGTTAAAGATCTAAAATTCGTTAAAAAAAAAAAAAATTGCCCGCCTCTTGTATGGGACCTAACTATATACTCTAATAGGAGATCAAGATTGGCTAGACATAAGAAGGAATTCATACTTGATCAATCTAATAGTCAGCCCAATTTTTGGAATGAAATTTGACCGAAAGCCATATTGGAGGGTCTTTTATTTTAAGCAGCTTAGATTATTAATGGGTGGGCACATCATCATAGATCCCACAAATATTGCGTAAGATGAGAATAGACAGGACTGACAAATAAAGGGAATAAAACACGAAAGGGCATTCACCCCTTTCATGTAATGAGAGGGATCAGGGAAGTGGGTTTACTGGAACCCTCTTTATGTGACAGCATGGAACTCAAAGGAGAAGGGGAAAGAAGTAAGGGAAGATGAAGAAGGGGCAGTGCGCATGTGTGCACGCAGCAGGGAGCTCCAATCCATGTACGCCGCTGTTTCCCTCTTTCCCTTTCCCTTTCTTTGTTTTTTTTCTTTTTTTTTTCCCCTCACTGCTGCTAGAAATCTCACGATCTCTCTGTTTTTTCTTTTTCTTTGAACCATCTCAATCTATCTCTCTTTCTGTGTATGAAATGAGCTCTTCCTTCCTCTTTATTTTCCTTCCATTAAAGAGGTCATTAGGGCTTCTTAGAAAGTATCGGCCGATACCAAGACTTTGACCAATATTTTCAAAATATCGGTCATATCGATTGATATTTACATGATATTTTGGCGATCTGATTTCGAAACCAATTGCCTGTAAAATATCGTAACAATGAGGGCCGATATGATGCGAACCGTTATCGGCTGATATTTTAAACCATGATCGTCAATGAGGATTTCTGAGGGGAGGAAAATCGCATTCCACATTTGGCAAACACCATAGAATCCTACCATCTAAACTATACCCGTATACCGCATCCAACGGTCACATTTTTCACAAAATCTTCTCAATTCGTGGTGAATCAAGCCCTAAAAATTCACCCCTCAATCGTTGTTGGCCCCTTAGAGATGATGAATGGTTCAAATCATGCAAATGGGGCCCACAAGAAAAAAAATGGTTTTTATGGTCTGGAGTGGAATTTTTCGCAAATATCTCAAAATCCATGATGAGTCAACCTCCTAGCCGATTTTGGCTTTTGGGAGATGATGAACAGTTAGGATTGTGATTTAGGGGCCCGCAGAATAAAACAAACTGAAAAAAAAGGGAATGCAAAAAAAAAAACCCTTTTTGCACTATGGCACATCAACGATTTGGAGTTTTTCGCAATTTTGTCATGATCCATGATGATTTTTTTTTTAATAATGGAGGGTGTCCTAGCCCTTTGGGTTGGACTAATGCCTACGGGCCAGGGGGAGCCAGGTAAATCCCCTGTGACCCCAGTGTAGTAGTGCAGTTTCGAATCCTCAACCTTTGGGAGCAAACCGTGGTCCTAGGTCATGACGAATCAATCTGACAAATTTGACCCCTCGGCTTTTTTGGCCTTCTAAAGAGGTTTAACAGTTCAGTTTGTGCGAATGGTGCCCACAGAAGTCCACAAATGGTCATCTATTGGTATGGATATTTTTTGCAAATATCATAAAATCCGTGATGAATCAATGACCAAAATTTGATCACCCAGCCGTTTTGGGCCTTTTAAACATCATGAATGATTCGAATCTTGATTGAGGGTCCTAAAAAAATAAAAATTGAAAAAAAAAAGGTTCTTTATATCTTGATTTTCAATCTGTGGTCACCATTGTGGAGCCTGCAAATTTTATGTAGACGATTATTTTAATTTCAAGTTTGTAACCCTCTAACCGAGTGAAACTCTAAACCACTAAAATAAATGCTTCAATATTTGAGTGAGCATTGATAAATATTACTCCAATAAGAGTTGGGCCTATTATCAAATTGATCACATTTTAATAAAATATTAAGAAAAAAATATATCATTTTAAAATAATCATATTACATGGTTAACTGACGGTGGCCCAAATCTAGTTGGTGCGAAAATTTTCACATAACCAATTAAAAGGGGTGATTATTATTATGAAGGGTTTGGGTTTTATTTTGGATATGACAGTATGGCTACATTAATAGATTTCTAAATTACAAGGATGGGCGGAGTGTAAATATTAAAACTTGGATGTTTAATAATTAAAGACTAAACAGCAATACAGGATATTATGACTTAAGAGGACGGATATTTTGGTCTATAGTGTGTACTAATGAAAGAAAACATTGTTTTCTAGCATTTTCCAATATTTTGGAATTTTTTGGATATTATTTTTTGGGGGGGTCGAAAAGAATTCACACCGCGATGGACCATGACGCAACGCCGCTTCATATCGGCATTCGGGTTTGACCATGACGGTGACGGTACCGCGATTTTGAACCATGATAAGGTTGTCAGGCGTAGTTTGGTTTTTGATCAAAAGATGATAAACAATTCAAAAGGTTCATTTGCAACTGGCTATGCATCTGTTTTGGTATGGACCTGAATCCTGAGCTTGACTCTGAGGATCCATGATTCAAACATGGGCCTTACTTTTCAGGGATGAGACTTGGCTACATTATTGGGAAACAGACTTACCTGACCTCTGCCATCTTATTCGAAACAATAAAAGGTCTTTTGTATATATCTGTGTAAGAGTTTGACTGGCCTTTCTGGTAGCAAATGTTCCAAAATACCTGACGCAGTGATCGGGGCCTCTTTTAGACTTCTGTACTGCATCAATGCCTAGTAGATGGTTTTCAAGTACTGGTAGCAACATTGCTTCCTGCTTCTTTGCATGTTACTTGTCTTATATTCTAATAGCCGTTATGATTTCTGGAACTGATTTAGTATACTGAATTTCTTATGTTGCAAGTAGACGGCAGAAGAGGCGATGACACCTATTGAGTCCACATTTTCTTTAGATGTCAATTCAAAATTGGACTGGTAAGTTTTACTATTAATGGAATATATATATATTGATAACATTAAAAAAAAAGGAATATATATATATATATATATATATTGACCATTATGTTATATCTTGATTCTTTGTAGTGTAATAATGGTAAAGTAGCCCACACTTGAGCAAGTGCAAACTATGGAGAAGAAGACACTCTTAAAAAATACAAGTTCTTAATTGAATCTTATCCACAATCAGATCCGTCAAACAGCAAATAGAATAGAATGCGTGGCAAAACTACCACGAAAACTCGAGAACATGGCTAGATATGGCCTTGGAGATCATGTCCAACTCAAGAAATAAGGGGAAACAGGCCCCAGACCTTGGACCAGTCGAATGTTAGAGAAAAACCCGTTATCAAAGAGTCAGATGGTGCATTATAATTGCTTGTGAATGTTTGAAATAAATTGGAATTCTTACAATCTGGGCAGTATATTGCTCTTATTCTATTGCCGTAGATGTTAATCTTAGCCTTACAGTGTTTTAAGTAAAAGTAAATGTACCATGAGTGATCTTAAAGAAATGATAAAACCGATAAATAGAAGGAAATCAGTTGAAATTCAGAATATTCTCGTTTGAGCTTGGTTGTAACTTGTTTCTGGTGCAATGGTGATGCAACATGTGGACCAGTGAATTCTCTATGAACCTGCTCCTATTATGGATTAGATTTTCCTCCCCTTTTCTTGATGAACTTGTGCATATACTCCTCTGCAGGAGCAGCCACATGCTCCACCACAATCTACTACTATTGTCTTCTCCATGCAATTTTAGAACACCCGGGCCCTATCTATGATGAGTCCATTGGTAGTTAATCTCATCCAGCAAATAATGCACATACAATTTTTTGTGACTCAAACCCCTTGCCTTGATCAAGATGATCAGTGATCAATATGGTCATGTCGGTGACTGATTTTTATCAGTGTGCCCTCCTTTGAAGGTGGCTATTATTTTCAAATTTCAACATTATTATATTTTAAATATATACTGTATAAAATTAGCTCTTTAAGGTGACCCCCATAATAGCCAGTTTTGGTAGGTTAAAATCACATGATCACTGCTTGTATGGATACAATTTTCTATATAATTATGTTTTTTTTATTACTTCAAAAGTGTTTGACTTGGTTGTAGCTATGAATTCAATCCTTTTCTTATACCAGGGAAGCAATTGGAAAAATTCTTTCTCGGGGCCACAGCCGTGTTCCAGTCTATTCTGGGAATCCAAAGAATATTATTGGCCTTCTATTGGTAGGTGCATATAAGCAAAGCTCTACACTTTATTCCATGTATCTTTTAAAATATGTTTCTTATTCTTTCGTCTTGTTAATTCAGAGCTGTGCTATTTGGGTTTCTGAATTAGGTGAAAAGTCTTCTAACAGTACGTGCAGAGACAGAGACTCCAGTCAGTGCTGTTTCCATCCGGAGAATCCCACGGTGTGCCCCACCCTCCCCCCCTCCTTAAGAGGAATTTTAGGGTTCTGTATGGATCATCTAATTAAACTCATGATTTTCTGAAATCAAGTTATTGATGATTCTAAATCATTGATATGAGGGACCCACTTAGGTCGAACCTAATCTTAGCTAAAAGGGACAGTATCTACACTTGATCTTGGCCAAAAGGCCGACAAAAGGTATAGGGACAGTAGCTATGTTCACTTAATTTGGGAGAGTTTTATGGGAACCATTAATGATGGGTTATTCATATTAATGCTTTGGAATATCATCCATTGAAACAGACCCTCTTACAAGAACTTATCTAACTGTGCATTTGTTGGAACTGGAGTCAGGGCCCTCTAATTTCTTCTATATTTGAACTTATCCAAGATTCAAGAACCCTATATTCATAGACTGAACTTTACCAGGGTTCCAGCGGATATGCCTCTCTATGATATATTGAATGAGTTCCAAAAAGGAAGTAGTCATATGGCAGCTGTGGTTAAGGCTAAAGGGAAAACTAAGAACTCTCAGACTGCTGATGATGGAGAAAAAGCAGTTGAAAACAAATCAGGAAATGTGGAAGCCACATTAACTACTCCTTTGTTGTTACCTACACCTGAAGAGAAATCAGAAAGTGTTGTTGACATTGAGAAGGGAACAAATAGGCAGCTCAATGTAAATAGGCCACCATCTTTGCAACAAAATGATGCAGCTAACAGTGTGGTGTCTCGTTTGATGGAGGATATCGAAGATGGTGAGGTCATTGGTATCATTACACTAGAGGATGTATTTGAAGAACTCCTACAAGTAAGTAATTCAATGCTCTGATTTGCGTTCTTAATTTTTGAGTGACTTGTGCATGCATCCCTATTTACAATTGGTTTGAAGAATTTGGCACAGTGGATATCCGTAGTGCTGTCCATTTGATTGCATGGAAATCAGAAATCACAAGATTAATCTCTCTCTCTCTCTCTCTCTCTCTCTCTCTCTCTCTCTCTCTCTCTCTATAGGCACAAATTGTTTTTAATTCTCAGTTGGGAGTAGGAAAAGGCTGTGAATCAGTGGCTCACTTGATGTGGTGACCATCATCCCACCAAAATTTTCAAACTGCTACAATTTGGAAGACATCCAAATAATCACTTTACTCCGACTGCATATCCTGTCATATTTGTTTTTTATCCTGAATATCCATGTTGTGCACTTACTACTGTCTTGTTTTAAGATGCTAAAAGGCCTACTTTGTTTACTATTGAACTTTTATTTACAGTTTTCTGATAGTTGCATACTTCATTTTCCATTGCAGGAGGAAATTGTAGATGAGACGGATGAATATGTTGATGTTCATAAAAGGTACGGAGATCAATTACCCGAGTCAATGCTCTTTAATTGCTAATGACAAGTTGCCCATTCATCATAAAGTAATTGCCGATGTTTTGTGAATCTTCAGAATACGTGTGGCTGCAGCCGCGGCTGCTTCCTCAGTGGCAAGGGCTCCATCATATCGCAGGTTGACTGTCCAAAAGGTATTGGAAGATGACCTCATTCATTGTTTAACACATTATCACAAGCATTGTTGTCAAAATCCTACAATTCGTATATTGAATCTTACGATCCATGTCAAATCCAAACTTCCTAATGAAAAATATTCGTATCTATGTAACGAATCCCATTTATATACGAATCTTACAAGACAGGTGTGAATCTTATGATTCGATGCTTGTTTTATTGAATCTTACGATACAAGCAATTCTTTTGAGCGAGAATAGCCAGAGCTAAGAGGTTAATTTTAGTATTATTTATCTTTTATTATTTTTATTCTACTTTGTCAGTGTTTCTAATTTTAAAGGTTATATAGGGATTAATAAAATCTCTTTAAGAATTTTTGTAGTTTTAGGGAGGTTTTAAAGAACAGGCCATGTGACTAGAGCAGATGACCTATTTATCGAATATTATTTTGCATTTACATTTGAAATTTTTTTTTTCTTCATACACTCTTTTACCTTCAGAGGACATTCTAATCATATAAGGCTGATGATGATTTGGGATTTATTCTTATTTTTTTATTTACAGAGAACAAATAAAAATCACTGCACTTGTTTATTTTTCTTAGTAATGTTGATATCTTAAGCATATTTAACTATTCATACATATCATGTATGATACATTAATATATGTAATGATGTTCTATATGTGATTGTATCCTTTCCTAGGTCTTATTTGCCATTGTACTTGTGTTCCTGTAGATAGAAAATGGATGGATTGTGAATACCTACTTTTTTTAGTTAGTTTTATTATTTTTATTTTTATAAGAAAATAAAGAATCCAATGATTTGCAATATGGTTCATGATACACCTTGATTCATCCCCTTGACCAATTTGCAATACAATTTCAATTTTTGGAACAATGATCTTAAGTAACAGTGGTATTTTGAAAATGCCACAAAATTCTACCTTTGAAGGTGGACCATTGCTTTGTAACCTTCTTAACCCTCTCTATTTGCATACTGTGGATGGTTACAATTATCCAATCAGTGAGCAGAGACACGGTTTATTATCAAATCGAACCTTTATGATATTGTTCTCTCTCCTGCCTAGTTAGTTCATATCTTGTTCTTTTTTTTTTCTCAGGGAGTACAAAATAAACAAGGCCAACAGCCCACCACAGCCCCAAAGAAACCTGTGGATGATTCTAATTCAACTAGAATTCTACTGAACTTTGTGGAGCCCCTTGTTGAAAACAAGTAATAGAAAGCAACTGAATGGCGTCGTGCGTTGGCACTCCCCCTTCTATAAGTTGTAATTTGTTCAAATCGAGATGCAGGCGATGATCAACTTCTATAAATACTGAAAAATGTAGAATCGCTGTGGAGAGACTTTTTTTCGTTGTGATAACACGACTAGTTGATTATGTGTGTGGAATTAGCTTTTAAGGGACTGTCATTTTGGTTATTTTTAATTGAATATAGTTTTCTTTGGATAATGATTTCCAGACTGGTTCAGTGGCTTCTTGATCTCTCTATTGGTCAAATCTCAACATTCCTGACAATTAAATGCCAAAGTCTTCCAGTCCCACTTGGAGGAATTGTAGGTCTATGAAGACCACAAAGGTTCATCAACAATTTAACATCCCCTGAGCTATATAGTTCAGAGAAGTATGTGCGGAAACCAATCTTCATAAATTTTCGGGCATCTATGATTGGCCCGATTATTTCTTCTCTTATGGTTCATTAAAATTCCTAGGGCGGCAGGATTTAGTGCTCTGGCCCTAAGGTCTCGGGATCCCAGAATTATTTACTGCTGGGTCCTGCTGCTAATGTGTAACCATGCTTCTAAAAAAGATGGGAACTAAAGATTTTACATGGCAGCATTGAATAAGGAAACGAGGGTGAAGTAAATTAGCTATTTGAACACAAGAAAAGGGTAAGCAGAGAAGTGTTAATTTCGTACCCTTTCCGCCAAGAAGGCCAATTTTTTTCTTTTTGTTTAAAATTTTGGCTGGTTTCAGGCAAAATGTTATTTTTCTGCGGAAATGGTATTTTACATAATTAATTTTTTTTACTTTATATATATACACTTAGTATTTTTTATATTTTTCTAAAATGTATTTCCAATATTTTTTTTACTATAATAGATTAAATCCGTTTTTATTATTTACTACTCTATATATATATGTATGTATATTATTTTTATATTTTCTGAAAAGTTACGCGAAAGTTTCAAATCGGCCAAAATTTTTTCATTTTGACCTTCATTTTGAAGGTCAGACTAAAATGGAGTCCCAAACGATATTGACAATTATGGCTTCTAAATCGGTTCACTCTTTATATTTACTGTTTAGTTCTGTTGACTACATTCTAGCTGTGGCCGCTAGCATCGTCCAGTTTATACTATGAAGCTAATTAGAAGTTCCACCATTGTTAACTAGGAAAAAAAAAAACCTGGTGTATACGTCCACCTTATGTTTCCTCTTATGTAAATAATTCAACGTTGGAGAAAAAGTAACATTTTTTTTTAATAGAAAAGGCCCCAAGGTTTATAGAATTTGTAAATAAGCCTTATGTTTCCTCTTATGTAAATAATTCAACCTTCGAGAAAAGTAACATTTTTTTTAATAGAAAAGGCCCCAAGGTTTATAGAATTTGTAAATAGGCCATTGTGGTTTGATCATTTATTGATATATTCCTATTTTTTCATTTTAATAACTTTTATAAAGTCAGTATTCCTAACGAGAATGGGCAATAACCATGAGGCTTTGTATTGAAATTTTATAAAAATGATAGCTTTGCCTTTACATCCGTTAGGCAAAAATATTTAGAGGATTTTATTAAAAAAATCCCGAAATATAGCCATATATTCCAAAAAGTCATCGCAAATTGTGTAGCACTAATGAGGTCCTTTTGCCAGTTTTTTATATTTTTTTATGAACGACGATAGCGTTACTATGGGCGACGCATTGGTGATGCTAGTGTCGCTCGGAAGGAGGGAGAGAAGAAACAAAGAAAGGAGGCGTTGGTGCGGCTGTGATGTGTAGGGAGATGCAGGGAAAGGTGGGTGTGATGAGCGAGCTCATATGAAAGGACCTTATTAGTGCTACACAATTTGCGAGGACCTTTCGAGATATATGGCTATATTTCGGAATTTTTCCAGTAAAATTTTCAAAAACTTAAAATCAACAACAAAACAAAGATTTATAACCATATTTAAAAGATGGTTCAAATGCACGTGAACATGTGCATAGGTGAATGTTTTCTTATAGGAATGACAAATTCAATTTTATAGATATTATAAAAAAAAATAGCAAAAATAATACATAATACGATTGAAGTCTTTTCTTTCTCATTATTATCTCTACCCTTGACAGAAGTATGACTACTACCCAAATCCTCTTCATCCCATCTTTTGCAGTATGAGCTGCCACCTTTATTAGGCTCCTGACACAGTCTGCTATTACTAAAAAAAAAAAAAAATCTCGAATCAGGAAAAATATCCAAAGAGTTGTAATTAAAACGATCAACTCCATAGAAGAATAATATAGTAAAATGGAGTTGATTGTACTGTCATCATGTCCTAATATTCCCTATCACAATATAATTCCTCTTGTGCTAAAACAATTGATTTTACCATGTCCACCACCTCCAAATTATTTATAGGATTTTTAGAAACCTATCAATAGTCTTGATTATAAATTATTGTTGGTCTTGAATTGCAGGGTGTAAAGTACCATAAATGTGACTTCGTTTTTAGGTGGCCCGTTTATCATAGGGCGTTTGATGGATGCAAATCTCAACTATTCCGAATGAGTTAGATTATTAAATCATGCCTCTTGAATATGGATAACTGGATAATTTTCAAATTTATTGAACTTTTGGTGATATCGCTTACAAATTGTAGGTGAAAGAGACAAGGCGGCTCGAGACAATTTGAGGCATAAAGCGAAAATCATAAATGAAGTATTTTCTATTTTTTAATAATATTATATATATATATATATATATATATTGCTAACGAGGTGTCCATGCCTCTTTGAGCAATTGACTAATCCCCGGGTGGTGATTTCCCCCTGTCCCACTCACTGGGTGCATGCAAACAGCTCCCAGGGTCCCTAGGAGTGGAGAGTCGAACCCAGGACCACATGGAGCAAACCCATACCTTGGGCCAACTGAGCTATTGCCCGTTGGTATTGTAAATGTTTTATTTAAAATCTATTTTTCTCACTTTTTATGAAGAGAATTACTAATTAAGTCAGTTGGCCTTTTTGGGATTTGAAAAGATGTCGGTTGCTATTATGGGGCCTTATGTTTAGGCGTTTAGCTATTAGTAATTAAGTCTGAACTCTCTCAGAATCAAATACGAAGACGAAAGCTTCAAGCATTGGTCAAACCTTTTTAAAGTGGATGGAGAGGGGCAAATATATATACATATATATATATATATATATATATATAGAGAGAGAGAGAGAGAGAGAGAGAGAGAGAGAGAGAGAGAATGGAAGACAAGAAATGGACAAATATTTCTGCGGTGGGTGATCTGGGGAATTGGATACGCAGCTTGAGGGAGGAAATGAAGATCTTGATTGTATCTTCTCAAGAGAGTTATTATGGGGGCCTTGTTTTTAGGGAGAAATAAAAAGATGTCAATTGTTTTCTTCTTTTTTATGGAATTTGAAAAGATGTCAGGTGCTATTATGAGGCCTTATGTTTTGCATTTTTGGGGCCTTATTTTATGGGGCCTAAAGCAAGGGCTTTCTTTGCTTTATGGTAAAGCCGGCCCTGGTGAGAGAGAATTATAATATATTAAGCTAGTGGGCTTTGGCTTTAGTTTTGACCGTTGGTTATAATTTTGACCGACGGCTATGTAACTGCTCATGCAACTACCCACTCATTTTTCCATCATACCACTCATGTTTTAGTTGTTCTTATGTAATAATACCCTTTTTGCTCAAATTTTTCTATTTCTATTTTATCCAATTTGTTCCAAGGAAAGAGGTAATTGTTTTTAATATGTGATTATTTATTTTGCAGGGAGATACCTTGCTGGGCACGGGTTATTGGGCTAGTAAGAGATTAAATAGAGATTAAGTAGAGAGGACCGAGCAGGAAAGATATAAGAGAGATTTTAGAGGGAGATTAGGTAGATATTAGAGAATTTTTAGGAGATCTTAATAGGAAACCTTGTGATATTATGATAGGGCAAGAATGGATCTTCATTGATTGTAGTAATTGGATAGTGGTGATGTTGACTTGTTATTATCTACTTACTTCTATAAGTATTACAAAGGGAGAGATTGTAGGGATAATAAAAGTATTTAAAAATTTCTGAATGATGTGATGATATATGTGTGCCACATGTCAATGCCAAACCCCAAAAGAGAACACTCGTTCCCTCGTGAAGAGGCTATTGTTGCTTTAAAGTCTCGTGTGACTTGAATAATATATTAAGACTAGTATCCCATTTATATAAATCTATTTGTAACAAAATAATAAAAAAAATCGACCAAAAAATTATGAAAATCATACCTCTTTCTTCCCTTAATCCATGTCAGCATACACTTTTCATCTTAAAAACAAATGATTCGTATGCATTTCTAATCATTTTGGATACTATATAAAAACTTTGAAAATTCCCTTAATTTATAGAGTTGGAAGGCATCCCCTTAAATTGAGTCACATCAACACAAATGGGCCCAAGAGACACATTTTATTGAAAAGGCACATATGTATTTTTAAAAATACACATTCACAAATGAGCTCCAAGAAGGGACATATTTTATTGAAAAGGCACATATGTATTTTTTTTTATTGAAAAGACACATGTGTTTTTGGAAAGACATATTCACAAATGGGCCACAAAAAGCTGACGTGGCTTCTCAAAAGGCCAAAATTGAGTTTTTTTTTTCCCAACAGCTATCTAGCTTTAAAGAAAAAGAATAATATAATGTTAAAAGCTTTTGGAGAAGATGTCCAAGCTTTTGAAATTATGCATATGAAGAAAAAGAGATGGACAAATTGTCATTTCATATTAAAACTTATGGTGTTTTAAAGGCTACTAATTTTGGAGACATAGAATGTATTAAAATGAGAAGAGCCTATTTATAAATCGTAGAAAAACTTAAAAAAAAAAAACCCGAGTATCTATAGGAAAAAGAAGATAAAGAAGATTTCTTACCATGGAGATATGGGAGTATGAGACCCATTTATTTCCCCAGCAATGAATGGCTAGGTATCAAAGGGGCTAAGATTTACGAGTAAAGATGAAGATCTACAAATGGTCAACAAATCACTTTTGATAGGAAATTATTGTTATTATTAATTTTTTATAACCAGATTTAATAGAAAATGATTACCCCGGCAACGTTAGTAAATTGAGTCATAGGAAAGCGATGGTCCATCCACATCTTTACCTTATATCCTAAACGCACTTCACTATTAAGAAAAGGAAACTCTGAATCCAATCTTGTTCAAGCACTGATGAAAAGAGAAGCTATGGCCTATCTTCTCTCTTTTGCTTATCTTGCAATCTGGAAATTCTCATAGCACAGTTCATCCATTATGGGGCCCATCAAATCAACGGTCTGGGTCATGCATAACCAACATTGCATCATGCAGAGATTTGTCTCAATTTTCTACAAAGCTTTAGCAGTGAAGCATAAGAAAAAAAAACACTCTCTTAACTGTCGTTATAATAGTAAAAATAAGTATAAGAATGCATCAAAGTGGGATTTAGAAAGACTAGACCTTACAACACATTGTGAACACTAATTTGCATGATTTTGAAGTGCTGAATCATCACGAGTCCGGATTCCCTGTTTCAACAAAACAGGGAAATGTTATTTCAGTCTATCCTAAAGCGCTATCTATACAAAATGTCATCTTTGCGGTTTTTTTTTTCATTCCAAATAAGCAATTCAGAATGTGCAATTAGCTGACGTCACATATTGTAAAGGTAGCGATAGGGGATTGGCTGAAACAGCATTTTCCTGTGTTTTGATGAAACAATTGTTATGGACTCATCAATCACTGTCATTGTGCTCTTAACTCCACTAAACCCTGAGTGCAATTGGTGAGGGAAGTGGTTTAGCTGTCACTCATCCTACTTAGTGTACAAAGGCTAAGGCCCGGCCCACTTAACTATTGGGCCAAAAATAGGTCCACATTTAGAGCACAATCTACAACCTTAATCCAAACATGACCACATGCTATGGGGCCCCATTAACATTGCTACCTTACCTATAACCTGGGAGAGTTTGGGTTGATCACAGATCAGTCCTACTGAATGAAATAGAAATTAAGTATATTAGAGTTTTATCTATAAAATAACATTACCTACTGCATTGATATCACTAAAAAACAATAACATAATCACGTTTTGCATTTATAAGCCTAATATATAGAAATACACATATCAAGGTTGGAAAACTTGGCACGTTGACTCTTGACTCTACCTATTCATCTCGTTTGATGAAAGACCAAGTCAAATATAGGGGAGACTCGGCCAAATCAACTTGTTTTGATCAATTAAATGTATTCTGAACCATTTTATTGGTAGATTTGGATTTAAGTTTATTTCTATGCATTCTAAAACATTTTTATATGTAGATTTGAGTTTAAATTTATTGTAAGTAATTAATGCTTGAGGTATGGAGTTACTAGTTTAAAATGATTGATTGAAATGTAATTTGAGACTCATATTTGATCTTTTACATTCGATGTTTGGCGTTAAAATTATGTAATGCGCAAGTTTTTTTCTTCTACTTTTCTTGTAATTTGAATTTTCTTATTATATTATATCACCCCAAGGTGACAAGGCCTTAGTTCAGCCCAATTAGGAATCCAACCTTAAACCTGGACATTGGTCATACCTTTTGAGCCCATTAGATAGTCTAGATCACAAATTCTGGGGAGGACTGGGTTCATTTCATTTAAGCACAAACTCTTTAACAACAACTCGAAAACAGGGGGTCTCCAATAAACAATGCCTATAAGTAGATGAGGCAAAACCTAGACCGACCCATAGTAGAATATAATCGAGTTAGGGCTCATCTGCATAACCAACATAACCTATTTAAATGGGCTGAGTTAGGGTTGCCCCACATATCTAAATTGATTTAAATTCTTTTATGTTTAACTAGTGGAGCCTTGCACGTGCAATGCACGTGCAAGGAACATACTCTCTCGATATGATAATTTGAAAAAATAAAGTCATTAAAAAACTCAATATTAACTATCCCAATGAAGAACGTCCATGTAACAAATTAAGTAATTTACAATCACTCATTGTTCTTATAAAATTTAGTAAAAGCTTCAATAGAAAAAAGTAAGAAGAATATGGAATAACAAGATATATGGAAGGAAACTAATTAAAAAAAAAGTTGAAAACCAACATTTTCTGTCCATACATGATTAGGCAAAACACTCACCAATTTCAATATAGATCGATAGTACGGCCTATTTCTCATTAAAATTTGTCTAAAACCTAGCACCGAATACATACCAAATTCAATAAAACAAAATACTAACCAACCGAAAAAGTACCCAACTCATAGTTTTAAACGAATCAATAACAAATCATAAGGATTCCAAGCAATCTTTGGCATTCTCATCTCTTCCTCTGACAAGCAAATCGTGTCTTTACAGGCATTGGGATCGAAGTTGGAATTTTCTATACATTGAGTTCTTGCAGTGAATGAACAAATTCTTTAAACACAACCCTTTTTATGATCATTTAAGCTAAGCATTTCATCGAAATATAATAATACTAAGTGGGGCCTACAGATGTGTAGTTCTCTTTGATTATAAATAATTTAATATAATAATACTAAGTGGGGCCCACATATGTGTAGAGAAAAAGCATGACAAGTTCTTATACTAAGTGGAGCCCACAAATGTGTAGTTCTCTTTTATTTTATATATATATATAATATAATAATATTAAGTGGGGCCTGCTGATGTTTAGATGTAGAGTAAAAGCATGACAAGTTCTTCTACTAAGTGGGGCCCATAGATGTGTAGTTGTCGTTTTATTATATATATCTAATATAATAATACTAAGTGGGGCATACAGATATTATAATAACACTAAGTGGGGCCCACAGATGTGTAGATGTAGAGAAAAAGCTTGACAAGTTCTTCTACGAAGTTGGTCCCACAGATATGTAGTTCTCTTTTATGTTATACATATATATAATATAATAATACAAAGTGGAGCCCACAAATGTGTAGTTCTCTTGTATTATATATATAAATGTAATAATACTAAGTGGAGCCCACAGATGTCTAGATGTAGAGAAAAAGCATGACAATTTCTTCTACTAAGTGGGGCCCACAGACGTGTAGTTCTCTTTTATTTTATATATATATAATATAATTTAATATAATATAATAATACTAAGTGAGGCCCACAGATGTGTAGAGAAAAAGCATGACAAGTTCTTCTCTTTTATTGGGGCCCACATATGTGTAGTTCTCTTTTATTTTATATATGGAATATAATAATACTAAGTGGGGCCCACAGATGTGTAGAGAAAAAGCATGACACTTTTTTCTCTTTTATAATAAGGGCATAGATATTATATGATTATTATTATCATATAATAAAAATATATTATTATATTATATTATAATATTTTTTTTTGGGGGGCACAAAGGTGTAGTGAAAAAGTATGCAACTTCTCATCTTTTATAATAAGGGCATAGATATTATATGATTATTATTATCATATAATAAAAATATATTATTATATTATATTATAAATTTTTTTTTTTGGGCACAAAGGTGTAGTGAAAAAGTATGCAACTTCTCTTCTCTTTTATAATAAGGGTATAGATATAGATTTTACATTATTATTATGATAATATAATAAGAATATATTATTATATTATATTATATTATATTATTTGGAGGTGGGCCCTACAAAGGTGTAGTGAAAAAGTATGCAATTTCTCCTCTTTTATAATAGTGTAGTGAAAAAGTTTGCATTATAATATTTGGGGTTGAGCCCCATAAAGGTGTAGTGAATAGGTTTGTAATTTCTCATGATAAAATATTATTATATTATATTATAATATTTGGAGGCGAGCCCCACAAACAAAGGTGTAGTGAAAAAGTATGCAACTTCTCTTCTCTTTTATAATAAGGGTATAGATATAGATTTTACATTATTATTATTATATAATAAGAATATATTATTATATCATATTATATTATAATATTTAGGGGTGGGCCCCACAAAGGTGTAGTGAAAAAGTATGCAATTTCTCCTCTTTTATAATAGTGTAGTGAAGAAGTTTGCATTATAATATTTGGGGTTGGGCCCCACAAAGGTGTAGTGCATAGGTTTGTAATTTCTCATAATAATATATTATTATATTATATTATAATATTTGGGGGTGGGCCCCACAATGGTGTAGTGAAAAACAGTTTGCAACTTTTCCTTTTTTATAATAGTATATAGTAGTATATAGATAGTAGATAGAAGATATTTGGAGGCAGCCCCCACAATGGTGTAGTGAAAAAGTTTGCATTATAATATTTTGGGGTGAGCCCCACAAAGGAGTAGTGAAAAGTTTGTAATTTCTCAAAATAATATATTATTATATTATATTATAATATTTGGGGGCGGCCCCACAATGGTATAGTGAAAAAGTTTACAATTTCTCATAATAATATATTATTATATTATATTATACTATTTGGGATGGGCCCCACAATGGTGTAGTGAAAAAGTTTGTATTATAATATTTGGGTTTGGGCCCCACAAAGGTGTAGTGAAAAAGTTTGTAATTTCTTATAATAATATATTATTATATTATATTATAATATTTGGGTGTGGCCCCCACAATGGTGTAGTGAAAAAAGTTTACAAGTTTCTCTCTTTTATAATTTTGTGTGTGTGTGTGTGTGTCTATATATATATATATATATATATATATATAAGTAGTAGAAGTAGATAGTAGATATTTGGAGGTGGGCTCCACAATGGAGCAGTGAAAAAGTTTGCACTATAATATTTTGGGGCGGGCCCCACAAAGGTGTAGAAGTAAATAGTAGAGAGTAGATATTTGGAGGTGGGCCCCACAATGGTGTGGGCCCACAATGGTTTGGTAAAAAAAAGATGCAATATTGCCTCTTTTATAAGAGTAGAAGTAGATATATATATATATATATATAGAGATAAGATAAAATAAGATAAAATATAATTTCTTTAAGTGGGCCCCATGGTAGTGTAGTGAAAAAACTTGAGCAACTTCTTCTCTTTTATAAGGGTTAAGAGTAGATATTTTCTTGCTTTGAACTTTTTTTTTTACTTTCTACAAGAAATTCAAACAAAATCTAAATACATGAAATGGATTAGGCTTGGGCCGAACTTCTAAAATTGTATTGAGCTAGGTCGAGTTAAATGTGTTGACCCGTCTTGGATGTGGGTTATATGGGCAGGTGAGATTGATCAGCATTTTAATAACCCATGGCATTTTCCGCACAGCCTAGTTCATGAGCATTTGGTCCTAAAAACCTGAGTAACACTCGATTCTATGTAGCAGCCGAGAATTAATCCTTTAGGGCACATGAAACCTTCTCTATACACATGCACGGGGGATTTTAAAAAAATGTGTTAATAAAAAAGTTAGATAAGGCCGTGGACGCTATATAAATGTATATTTTTTTTTTACGTGTATTTACTATATATATATATCAATTAATGAATCTGTGGGTCCCACTTGTACGAAAAGAATTATAAATGGTGTTGTCCATCATGCCAAGACCACACAATCCCTCCCACTTTGTTAATTTCCTTCTCATCGAAGAAATCCCCAACACGAGCATACGTTCCAGTTCCAGGTAAATTCCATGCGCGCCCATCAGTTTCTAGGGTTTTACCATATCGTTTCTGTTTCATTTCATCGCTACGATTTCTCTTTCTTCGTTTGCCCTAAAAATCCTAACTTTCATTCGATTTCTCGCTTCTCTCTTTCTCCCTCAATTGGATTTCTCTCTCAATCTCCCATTCCAGATTTCACACGAAATCCCAATCATTGGTAATAAACGTGGGGTTGGAATTGAGATCTAAAGGCGAGTATGCTTTCAGTGATCTGATCTGAGATCCTGGCAAAGCAGCGAATCGATGGTGTTATTGTAAAGAAGGGGATCTTTAGGGCTTGTTTGGATTTGGATTGAATAATTCGTGGAAACTAACTTTCCGTGAAAGCTTGTTCTGGTTTAAAGGTGGGAACTTTCGAGCTGTCGTTCATGAAATTTGCAGTGGGTTTAGTTGTAAATCTGTTAAAGTTAGGGTTTTGACTGTCATGGGATGACTTGAAATATTAGACTGGGATTTTAATGGTTCTATAGTGTTGAATTGTGGTGTTATGATCATAGATTATGTAATATTTGTGACAGAGTGAACCAATATCGAACGCGGGTCGCTTCGACTGCATCACCTTGCCTTGTCTTTATTTTTAACTGAGCTGCAATTCATGTTTTTATGTCTAATTTTTAACTGAGGCCTTGTTAGCATCCTCATACAGTAGAAATGTATCAATTTCGTGTTTGTATGGGTACATCTTCAATTCAGATGGACTTTTAGAGATTGGATATAATGGTGATTTATGGCTTGAACCCACAAACTTGTTTGGTTGGGACCAATGACTACCTTACAATTGCGCCACAGGCTTTTTTTCAATAATGGTGGTTCTTATACTATTTCCCTCAGGATGCTGCAGGAAGTGCATCTCTGTGCAGCTTCTGATCTCTATTATGTTTATTGTCATTGAGAACATAATCTGGGTGGTATTCATGTTCTGATGATGACTGACTTTGACTTGTTCTTTCTTATTTTTGACAGATCAATTATTTTTAAAATATGGGTTTCAATTTGGTCTTCCACTCTTTGCAAGAGCTATTTCCACAGGTATTGCTTTTTCCTCTTCTGTAGTGATATGGACTAAATATAATTTGTATAACATTGTAATTTCACATTATTACTTTCCTTAGAAAAATTAGAGGTTTTATTGTAAACACGAGCAATCTGTATGATCCTGAAAACTATATATTTTCCTGTTCCTATCTTCTTACAGCTTAGTCACGGGGAATGGTTTTTGTACATTGGACCCAACTTGGTCAGAGTCTTTTGATCAGCTATTTTGCAGGAATCTTGGTGCAATTAGGATTTCATTAGCACTATTCATAAATAATGATAACTGTTGTAGGCGGACTTGAGTTGCGCATTGGTTGGGCACTGCTCATGGAGGGATTAGATCTGGGGAGAAAGCAGAAGTGTAGTCAATGTTATTTAAAGATTAAGAAAAAGAGTTTATTAGTATGAGATGGTATACCTATACAGTTGTGAGTTTTGATGGGCGAAACTGTGCTTTAATAAGATTTTGATTGCAAGATAAAGAAATAGTAGTGTGGCTCTTTTATAAGAATAAAGAAGATATCTTCCATCATTATAAACTTCTGGACCGGTTAAATCTGAGTCAATAATCCAATAGTCATATAATCAAACTTGAGAGAGGGAGGGAGGAAGGGAAGGTGATTTGACGTAGCCCACACTCAAAAGAATGCAAATTGTGTAAGAAGAGAATTTGCCATCATCAATTCAAAACATCATGCAACAGCATCCAGCAATGAAATAGAGGGAATCGGGCCAACTAACATGAAGACCTCTGATGAGTGCTTGTTTTCATCTAGGAAGTCTTTGCCTAGCTCTAAATATAGGAGAAAACTGTCCTCGACCTTGTGACATTCTTGTAATAGGAAAAAAACATGAAGCTCAAGGGTGGGTTTTGTTCTCTTTGTAATGGTCAAACCTGTCAATGTAAGTCTCAGCAAGGGCCATCACTTGATCCACATGAATCTAGTACTCATGGTCAATATCATCTTCCTCTTGGTGGAGAGATCTTGACTTTTGAGCATAGGTGTCAAGTTCGTTTTGGACGCCGTTTCGCTTTGGTTCCAAAATGAAACATTTCGGTTGATTCGGACATTTTGCTTTCCAATTAGGAAATTCGTTTCAGAAAATCTAAGAAAATTATATATATATATATATATATATATAGAGAGAGAGAGAGAGAGAGAGAGAGAGAGAGAGAGAGAGAGAGAGAGAGAGAGAGTTTCATTCTACCAAGCATCACAAATATAATTTGCAAAAGATAAGGTTTAAATACATCCCTCTCAAATATCAAAAAATAATATGCATCATTGTAATAGTCATTATCATCTTCATTTGCTCCCAAATCCTCTCTTATACGGTCACCTATTTCATCACCCCCATCACTTGTGCTGGTTGCTCCATAGCCGTCCAACCATTGACATCCTCTATGGTCAAGAGAGGTGCTTCTTCAGCAACCCAATCCGCCAAAATATTAATGTTCTCCAAAATGATTGGGTCAGAAGTAGCATTCCCAGTCCTTTTGAGCATATCTCTACAATTTACATAAGTTAATATTTTGTTATAACAATTAATAATTTGCAAAAGAATTACATACAATTAACATTTGATATACCTTTTGGGAACATTTTGGGAACTTGCCTAGTTTTAGGGGTTTTGGTCAACTTAGGCTGTGGAGTTTGTGTCCCACTTGCTGCAAGATCAGGT
Source organism: Umbellularia californica (assembly GCA_028538565.1). Taxonomy (NCBI): domain Eukaryota; kingdom Viridiplantae; phylum Streptophyta; class Magnoliopsida; order Laurales; family Lauraceae; genus Umbellularia; species Umbellularia californica. The sequence goes on from JAPQWN010000003.1 coordinate 34,424,229, forward strand.
CCCCACATCTGGGTGTGGACCCTTGGGCAACCCTAGGGATGGTCTTCCCTTGAGGTTTGGACCGTTGGGTCCCACCAGCTTTTTGGTCCAAAGAGGCCATACGGAATTACTTGAATGTTAGGCCATTCTGAACATTAGGCCACCCTAGGGTCTAGGAATGGGTTTTTTTTTTTTTTTTGATGACAAATGGCATCTTGAATGAGATTAGTTTTTGAGGACTGGCATCTTGATTCAATTAAATCAACGGCTAATATAAGTGGGCCATGCATGACCTCTTCGCATCACAACAACCCTCTTCGCATATATTCCATCACAAGAAGACCGAAAACAAAGCAAAAAGGGGAAAAAGTAGATAGTGAAGAAAAAATTGGAAGTAAATGATGAGCAACTGAGCATGGGACGAGCGTACTCGAGATCCGGGATTGAGCCTTCCTTTTGCAGCAAAGAAGAGCTTCGGCCAAGGTTTTGATACACACCGCGAAGGGTCTCGATGAGTGCAGAGAGGTAGGATCTCAAAACCTTTTTTGCCCAATGATGAACTCCAAAGTAGGGCAAGGAGATGAGGTAGTTGAAATTTTTTTGGTTGCTGATGGCATTTTGGGTTTGGATTTATAGAGGTTGGGATGAATAATGGTTGTAGCCGCTGCATGCATCTGAGCAACATGAAATGAGGGGTCGCTGGAAATCTATAGCCTCGATGAAGAAGGTATTCCAACCGTTGCCCAACTTCTTATAAAAAATAAATTCTCTTAAAATCCCCGTCGCTCTTTCCAATTTTTTTTTAACGATCAACCTTGGATTTGGGCGAATCTTAGGTATCTGATGTTGTTCGACCGAAATTGGGGGATTTGTTCTGAATTGTTTGGTTTCATCCAAATTGAAATGAATACACATCTGAATACACCTGGGTAGTCCTATTTAGTTCGTTATGCTGACTGTATCGAGATAAATCGGGGATTTCGCCTGAAACGAACCGAACTTGACAACTATGCTTTTGAGTCATTGGATTTTTTCTAGAGTCGAGATTCTCTGGAGTTAAGAGAATTTCACCGGACTTCATTTTTGATGGCCAACATGGCATCAATATCGGGAGGGGAAGGAAGAGACAAGAGGGATCAAGAGAGTGAGAGAGGGATTTTCCAATATGGGGCTTTTGTTCATTTGGGGTCGGAGAGGGTGGTGCCATAGGTTTTGTCTTACAGGGCCATGCACGAGATAGCCATAGCCTTAATGGGCTTTTGTAGGTTTGGGTGGTGTGACCGCACCCACTGGCTTATACGTGGGTCCGCCTCTGTTTTTAGGGAGAGCATTCTATAAGACAGCCTCACCCCTTTGTGTTGCGAGCAAGTGATTGGGCTACAGGGGACCCACTACAAGCACTCATGTATTAATCCAAAGGGATATGAGGGATTCAATTTCATTCTTTAGCTTTCATAGGACTCCTAGCGGCTATTAGTTTAAGGAAAAATATTTTCCTACGAAGAGAATACATTTGCAGTCCAGTCCTCTGGGCCCACCTTTGATCATGTGCGCGTTTGATCGATGTGTGCGTTTGATACTCTGGTCATCTCAATGTGCCCTCCTCCCATTGATAGACATGCATCTAAGTGGCCTCACAAGCTGGAATGCATAAAGTTGCTATTTAGTCTGCTTGTAGGAGAACTTTCTCCTTAGTTTCAAGGATTGAGATTTACTTCGAATGGATGAATAATTAGGAGTAGATTTAGGGCTTTGATGTTTTTGGAAATGCCCTATATATAGATATATATGGAAATTCTCTAAAGACGCCCCTTTTTCTGCCCCTATTTTTTTGGTCATAGGGCCCTGTTGAGTCAATCTAGCCTTTTCACACACTGCCCCTGCCATGAATAGCCACAAGTCCAAGTTTGACACTCATCCAACTTTTCCTCACCGTTGGATTGAAATCATCATAAAATGATGTCTCTAAACCATTAAATTTTAGGGCCATGGATCAAAAGGTTAGGATGATTTATGGACTCAAGATTTTGCATATAGGTAAGCTTTACACAGATCTTTCCATCCAATGGACTTCCATGATCATCATGCATCATAGTGGGCCCACTGGGAGGGGCGTTTCTCCTAAAAAACGCTTGGGCACTGTGTAGCACTCCCTATATATATATTCAGCTCTCCTAAGCTGAAGCTTAGCTAATCCTAAGCTGAAATGGTGCTGGTCCCACAAATCACAGTCGATTATCGTTGTTTTTTGCATGATAATCGTCTCCAAAATAAGATAAATCCAATTAGAATTGGATTTTCTAGTTCCATCATACAAAAAATAGATATAATCAACTTTGATTGGTGGGACCAGCACTATTCCAGCTTAGGATAAGCTAAGCTTCAGCTCAGGAGAGCCTTGCTCATATATATATATATATATATATATAGAGAGAGAGAGAGAGAGAGAGAGAGAGAGAGTTACTCACCTTACTATGAGAGTAAGGGGTGGGGGCCCTCACATTTAGGCTATTGGCATTGGATATGGATGTGAGGCCCCCCACTCTTACTCTCATAGTACCGTGAGAGTTGCTCTCATAGGAGCATCTCCCATATATATATATGCGGCCATTGGCTGCATTCGTTATTGACCATAAGAGACTTAAAAGTAAAATTGGATTGTGCAATCATGGTTCAAAATAGTGGCCGCTACGTAGCGTAGCGCCCGCATTATCGGCCATAGTGGTCGAGGCCGCTACGCTATTTTGAAAATAGTGGCGTTACTGTCTAAAACCTAGCAGAGACAAGTAATTTTAGTTTTAAACACTGTGTTTTCTAATTCTTCTCTTCAATAGCCTTTCCTAAAGTTGTCTCTACCCTTATATGGTATCAAATCACTAAAAAAACGCAATATTGGTTGCTATACGAGATTCAAAAAAATTTGACCATTTAAAAATTTACACCGCTATGTATTGTTGCAACCACTACGTATTACCCGCTATGTAGCATTTTGGCCCTTGAGCACTATGCTTGCCACAACTGCTATTTTGATCATTGTGTGTGATTAAGGGTTTTTCTCTGAGTTTTCCATCTACACTTTGTGAAAGTTGGCGTGAGGCCTAGATTCTCTCGGATATTTCTTCTCTTCATCTACAGCAACGGCTGCAGATTTGGCACCCCTCTATTGGAAGATCAAGACCTAGAGTTCAATGGCCAATCTGGATTGCCCTGTTGTAATCCAATTCAGATTTGTGGTTTTCTCTGTAAACTGCTGTGCATTGGAAGACAGGATTTGTGACTATCATATTGCAATCAGATTTGTTATTCTTTTGCATCTAGATTATATTTGGGCCAAGTTATTCAAGGTAACAATGACAACTACAAGAACATTGATTCTGTTATGTTCTTTAAAATCCGTTTGCAATTCTTCGGGCTTGGTTTGACAGTTTCAAGAATAGAAAATTGTCAAGAATTCAAACAGCAGTCACAAACTTAAATTTCATGCTTGATTGGACTGGAAATCTATCCCTCAACTGGCAGTTCTTTATTCTCAGTTAAGTTACATTTCTGTCAACTTTTACACTAGGCTTGGATATTGATTTTGATCTTAACAACCCATTAGACTTTGAAGCGTGTTGGATATTAATAGCGATGGTGAAGGTCATTGTATTGCTTGCATTGCTCCATTACCTTTTCTCTACTTGTGATGCAGGGCAGCCAATGAGCCCAACCCATCCATCTCGATCATTTCATTGGGCCCAGCCCACCCACAAGCCTGTTTTTATTTTATTTAGCGTGTTTATTGCTTATGTTTTAAGTTATTTATGTTGATATTTTAATCTTGGCCGTTGATGTGTTTAGATGGCTTGGATTAGTTCTAGGTGTTTCCCTCCTCTTATATAATGCATTGTAATGCCTCTCGCAATTTAGAGTATGATTAATGAAAAGTCTAGAGTGTTTAAGGGTTTTTTCGAGTTCTCTTCTTCCTCGCCCGTGATGGGTGGAGTTTGGCTTGAGGCCAATTATCTGGGCGAAAGCTTAACCTACCCCCTTCCACCCTTCATCTCTACTCTCTCCATCTCTACCCACCCGACACTTGGTACCATGCTCCGCATCAATAGTTGATGCAGTACAAACCCATGGTTCCCGATGGGCCCAACCCACCAATGGGCCCAACCCATCCATCTCGACCAGTTCTTTGGGCCCAGCCCACCTACAAGCCTATTTTTATTTTAGTTAGGGTGTTTATTGCTTATGTTTTAAGTTATTTATGTTGATATTTTAATCTTGGTCGCTGATGTGTTTAGATGGCCAGGATTAGTTCTAGGTTTTCCCCTCTTCTTAATGTACTATAATGCCTTTGGCAATTTAGAGTATGATAAATGAAGATTTTCCTGAGTGCTTTGGGTTTCCTGAAGTTATCTTTTTTCCTTGCCCGTGATGGGGAGTTTTGGCGCGAGGCCAATTCTCATGCGATAGCCTGACCCATCCCTTCCACCCTCCATCTCTACCCGCCCCGCATCTAGTACCCCACTCTGCATCAACCCGGCTTTAGACTACTTTGACCTAGGATCTTTCACTCAATACGGTGTCCTCTCTGCTTAACAAAGGTTAATTCTTGTTGAACAACACTCATTTTGCATGGGGACCAAATTTTATTTTGATTGTCATTCAAGTGCTTTAATGCTTCATGGTTGGAATAAAACATAAATTCCTTTTGCACCAAATAGTACTTACAGTGGCATAGGACCTGCACCATGACATAAAAATTTTACATCATAGGTAGAGTAGGTATCTAGTCTGCGGCACACTTATTCTTCTCACTGTAAAAACAATCATCCGTCTTGGCTCAGTACAACTCCTATAGCAATCTGGAATACTTTCTCACAGTCTGGCAGTGCTAAAACTAGAGCTCCGCTAATCTTCTATTTAATTTCTTCAATGCTTTTATTTGCTGCTCGAAAGGCCTTTTCTTTAAATGCTTGGTCATTACTGCTTCAATTCAATTGTACTAAAATTCCAAAATGAAACGGCTATAGAAGGTTGCTAGCTATGGAAACTCCATACCTCATGAATACTACTATGGGCCGCTTTTGGACTGCCCACATTTTTTCCTGGTCCACCGTAAAACCTTCTGAACTTATGACATAGTTAAGGAAAATAGACCTGTTTGCAAACTGTGCTTCTTGGGGTTTCTATATCAATTTTCTTTTTGCGATGTGTCAAACACTCTCCGAAGATTCTCTCATGGGAGACTTGAGGAAGTTATCGAAGGACATTACTACAAACTTACCCAGTAAATGGCCCAGACACCCTGTTCATAATTCTGATGAGCGTACTTTGGTGTGTTGCAAAGGCCAAAGGGCATTGCTTGCATACAATCTTTTGCAGAATTGCATTTTTCATCTAATTGATATAGTTTACCTAAAGCAATCATCAATTGTGTTGATTATTTTGTGGATATTAGTTCTCTGACTGCACTTATCACCATCAAATGGTACTGGTGTGCCTAGAGGGTTGTATATCTATGATTCCTCATTTTCTTCCCCTACCAACACCCAAAGCACACAACCACTTGGAAGAATAGTCCCAAATTAACTGAGTGGAGGCTAGAGCTATGGTTTCAATTTCTATTTTCATTTGTTCTGAGGCTTACCTAAATCAAACCTCTTTTGCTCAGGTTGATGTTCGTATATTAAAGGCTGTTGCTATTGAACATTCCAAAGATGTTACTGAAGCTATAGAGGCTATTCTTTTTGAGGTACTCCCAGCTATAAGCAGCCCGCAGGAGGTTCTTCCTACTTCTGGTAATTGAGTGTGTGTGTGAACCTTTGATCAGGTTTATTTGAGCTTATAGTGTTTTTTTTTTATAATGGATTGTTGGTTCATTAGTGGCTTATGAAAGTTGGGTATTTCTCATGGTTGTTATATTGATTAGTGGTTTATTGTAATTGTATTTTTTATGAGTAGATGAGCAAGGGGAGACCATTCTGTTGAGGCATCATGAGGCAGTTGAAGAAGAAAATGCTGGTCTTTCTTCAGAAACAAGATCTGTAGCTTGCGATGCTGCTCCTGGCACTGATGTTATAGGTGATACATTATCTGTCAAATTGACATTCTCAGATAAAGCTTCTGGCAGTGATCATACAAGTGATGCATTATCTGTCAAATCGACATGCTCATATGAAGCTTCTGGCACTGATCATATGAGTGACACATTATCTGTCAAATCAACATGCTCTGATGAAGCAGCAGCTGGTTCTGTAGTTTCGACTGCTCGAGTAAATGATCTTGACGATTACAAGGGAGAGGATATGTCATCTGCTGAATATAATGAAATCAAGAATCTGTTGGATGGATCATCGAAGTATGTTTCACTTGCAGTACCAAGCTTTATGACTCATGAAGTTGCCGTTATCTCTGGTCACTCTGGTGTTGCTTTGCATTCTGGCAACCAGGATTCAAATGGAGAAATATCTTATGAATCTCTTCCATCCATTCATAGAGAAAATCATCAAGATCATTCATGCTCAGGTACCAGTTCACCAAAAGGGGATAATTCAGGAATAGCTTATGATTTTCTTTCATCAATTTCTAGAGAAAACCATCGAGACCATCCATTGTCAGACTCGAGTTCACTGGAAGATCATAAGTCGCGGACTAACCAAGGGTTTGAGTTGCCTGTTAACAAAGAAAAGCTGGACTATGGGTGCAGTGGAGCTATGCCAGATAATGATGTTAGCAATATTGTTAGCGGATGTAGAAAACCAGGCTCAACTGGTTCATTGGCAAGTAGTGTTGAGCCTTTGATCCTTGGAACTCATATGGATGATAATGTAAACAAGTCTTACCCATCAACCATAACTAGCGCATCTGGCCAAGTTGTTAGCATTGATTTGCTTCGGGAGTTCATTTCTGATGCAAAAAATTACAAGGTATCATTTAACATAGCTAACTTCTATACATGAATATGTTCTAGTTTAATGGAACTGATTGACTACACTTGAGGTATCACACATGAGAGTTCCTGGGAATTTTCCATGTATCCTCTCCATAGCTGCGTTGTGGAAACTTCCCATCAAGTTGTGCCTTGTTCAAGTGGTCTAATGAGACAAGTGAGATACATTAGAGATGTGATTAGCTACATATGTATCATTGAGATGTTTCATGTCATAACTCAATGCATGATGTTCTAGTGACAAGATTGAAACTTTCTGAGAGGGCATTTTATGTTATTAAAGAAAAATTTCTTTCTAAGATACTTTCCTGTTATATGCATTACGTCATTATGTACTCCACAGCTCTGAATGCTTATTTTGAACCACTGCTACAGAAAACCCTACTTTTGGCCATGGAATCCGTATTTGACAAGATGAGAGAGGTGGAGATTCAAGAGAAAGCAGCTGAACAAGCCAAAGAGGAAGCATCTAGGAGTTGTTTAGATATTCTTACAGAGGTGGAGAACCTTAAACAGATGGTGAATCAGTCGAGGGAAACATATGATATGGTAGTGTATTCTTGCTCATATTTCTTTCTTTAGTTTCAGTGAGAAAAGAAAAATGAAATAATTTCCTGATTTTGGCAGCATGCTGGGGAAGTTTATGGGGAGAAATCGATTCTTGCCACTGAAGCACGGGAGCTCCAGTCCCGTCTTCTCAATTTGTCAAATGAAAGAGATAAGTCTCTCTCAGTCATTGATGAGGTCTGAACTCTGACATATGATCTTCCTTATGATGTTTTTTCTGTCATTCCCCGACATTTATATTCCATATGCTGGGTTTTTTCTATCATTCAGTCTGACATATGATCTTCCATGTGCTGGTCTTCTATCATTCTTGTGCTGAAACTGGGGGCTAATTTACCTTTTTAACCCTCCAAGAACTAATAATTAGGACAAACTGGTTGTGGGAATAATGACAATTTGTAGTGTTTTGGAAGATTCTCTCTCCCCCCCCCTGGAATGCTGCATGCAACAGCTCCATAGGGTTATTCCTGTGTAAATGCTGGTTACTCTCCCTGTTTCTTTTTCCTTTTTAAATGAAAATATTTTCTGTTACTATTTTGGATCCCTTTTGTCACCGTTCACTGTTGTGCATGCATATAATAATGTGTTTAGGATTCACCAAATAATATCCATCTACACCTATAAAAATATATCTTAAAGTCCATTCGTATGTGTCACAAAAAATCCTTTTATGTAATGGCATTATTAAATATCTTGTATTGAATGTGTCAAACATACTACGCTACATCCATACAAGTTTGGAATGTCTGACATTCCTTGGTCTATATTGTTGCTAGATATCAGTGTCTGAGTAGATTGACATCTGTTCTACCCAAAACCTTGTCATAGAGATATTTTTTGTCGATCAGATTATTTGAGAAATCTTCAGTTTCTGTATTTTTCAAAATGTTGACTCCTTGAGGTCCTGTCAAGCTCTTGTATCACATTGGCCACAATCGAATGATGCAATTAATTAGTTTAACTGTTAACATCTTAAACATCATATATCTTCTCATGCTTGTATAGAAACAGTTCTTTTTCGATAGACCAGTAAGGTTGAAGTACAAGATAGGATGTGGATGTTGTTCCTGCAACTTTTATGTCTAATTATTGCATCCATATTCGACAGATGCAACAGACTCTCCAAGAGCGACTGGCTGCTGCAGAAGAAGAAAGGGTAGCAGCGGAAAAGGAGAAGCTAGAAAAGGAAGAATCTGCACGTAAGGCTCTTGACGAACAAGTAGTTATTATGGACAAGGTGGTGGAGGAATCGAAGAGACTACAACAAGAAGCCAAGGAGAACTCCAAGGTGATAATTATAGAGGCTTCAAGAACTGTATAAATTTATGTTTTTAATTGTGTTTACTTCTCTTATATCACCAAAACAAAAAATGGATTTACTTCTTTATGTCTTAGAAAGACCATATGTTTTTTAATAAACTAAAGGAAATTAACATGGTAAAATCTGCCTTACAAGCAGGGTAAGATTACTGTCTGCACACCTAAGTATTAGGGACACCAAAGTATTTAGTATCTAAACTCCTCTTTCTCAGTTTTCGCCATGATCTAAACCTTGTCCCATTTTGTTTGGAAGATTTTGTGCATTTTTTCTTTCCGCTCGACCCTCCACAATCTAACATGCCATTGTGCGCAACTTCACTAGAAGTCTTCATTTCTTCCCCCTCTATGCCCTTGGTACTTTGCAACACCAATTCTTTGTATAGGGTATTCCATGCGGTCTTTGTATAGGGTATTTCTTCCCCCTCTATTTCCCTTCCAATTCAAATGACTTTTCTTTTTCATTATCTTTTGTTCTGGCCACTCATAGACCTCTCACGTTTTCATTCCTAATTCTATCTAATTTTGTCTCTTCACACATCCATGCATCTTAGCTGCGGGTACAGTGTCATATTGTTTTTGTTAGCCAACATTTAGCTCCATATGAATAATGCTGGTCTGAGTTTCATTTACTAAAATTGCTCCTTCGGTTTGCAGCATGTTTGGAACTGTTACAGCAATATGACAATGAAGTTATACATGTGGTTATTATTATTATTATTATTATTATTATTTGAAATGGATCTATATATTTTTTGGTAACATGAGTTGAACCCACAACCTCGTGGTTGCAATAGTAAGCACCTTCCACGGGCTCCCTTCTGTCTATTATATTGTTGGCAAGACCAATGTGGTTTATAAAACTAAAAAAACTGTTATACCAAAATAGAAAGGGGAAACCTATTACTTGAAGGTTAACTTTAATCATGCATGCTGAATAAATGTTAAATACCAAAACCACCTTTACTATTTTTTTAAAACAATTTAAAACCAAAATATGAACTCTATTTAACATCATTCTTATTGCAGATAGCATGGACTATTTTTGCTAGTATTCTTAGAAAAAAGAAAGTTCCCCTAGTATGCACCCAGAACTAACTAGATAAAGAAAAAAAAAAATTGAATACACAATGATAGCATGTTCTGATATTCTTGTGGCTGTGTTGCAGTTGCGTGAGTTCTTGATGGATCGAGGCCGGATTGTCGACACCTTGCAGTAAGTTTTAATTCTGTAGGCCAAGTTTGAGTATACGAATAACTGTCCCTTTTCACCGTCATTCATACATTTGCTACTGAGGATTTTTATCAAAATTGTTGTATGATTTTCTTTAATTATATCGAACCCGAATTAGTTTCAGTGAATTGTTTGATTGGATATGGACAAGTACATTGGTAAATAGGAGGAGAAGAAAAAAAAAAACTGAAGCGAAATTTGATGTTTTTTCATAATCTGATTAATTGAGGGCCACTCTCTATGTGACACACAGAGTCACACACCAAAATTTGAGGACTTTGGCTAGTAATTCAAAGTTCACCTTTTAGTATGCGTCTTAAAACAAGTGTTATATGACAATATACACAGAAGAAAAAAGGAAAAAAAGTTAGTGTCATTGCTCCATATAATGGGGACTTTGAACCTTTATCATTATCTTCATTATTTTCTTATTTGCAGGGGGGAGATAGCTGTTATTTGTGAGGATGTAAAGTTGCTGAAAGAAAAAATTGATGGACATTTACCTATCAGCAGATCATTGTCATCGAGCCAGAGCTCAGCTTCATCAAGCTTGTCCCTGAAGAGGGCAACGCCAGACTACGTTGTCAAGCAGACCGAGTCATCTGACAAGTTGATTATGCCAAGCGAAGAGCAACTCTCAGAGGGTGACCGGAGCAGAAATTTGAGCAGTAATGAGAGTCAGATGTCATCATTGGATGATGAATGGGTTCTTTTCTTAAAAGACGAGGCAGTCCTGCTGAACTCCGTTGCTTGATAGCTAGTTCAGTGACTGAAGTTTTGCTCTGTTTATATAGTGTAAGGAGTGACTTTGAAGGGTTCATCCTGTTTATCTAGCACCTTAGTATATGCTTTTTCAAAAGACCAGATTACTTATTTAGAGGATTTGATTCTAATATTTCAGTTGTCTGTACAAGTGATAAAAGAAGAAAACTACAATTTATAACTCAAGGCTAGCCAAATGTATGCTTCTTTCATCATCAGTAGACAGTAGACAGGAGTCCTGATTCACATTTATGGATAAATCACCATACAAGTACTAGAGTTGCACTCTGCGAATGAGACTCAAAAGGGTATATAAGAAAAAACCAGCACATGCATGACCATTGTCCAACAGAAGTTTCCTAATAAAATAGAAGCAGAATGATTAAAAAAGAAGATTTCCTCACTAGAAGCGTACAACAGCATGGATACTTTCTTAAGCATATTTGTGCCAACAAAGGAGCATGGAGATGCACGCTTTCATGATATAGACCTTTCCCCTTTGTTGCCTCATCACCTTCTTCCATTTGGAATATCTTTTAGCCATGCCTCTTGCTATTGATCTGCACACTTTAAGCTTTGTACATTGCCAAATTTATCAACCCCTTAAATTGTATGTTTTTTTCAGTCAGGATCCCACCTGCTTGCTCACCTTTCACTGGGTCCCATGTCTCTCCTTAAATGGAAATTGAGCACCTTGTCGATCTTGTTCTCCAGGTGACAAAATGGTTGAAAGACCATAAGACCTTATCTTCCAGGTTGGCTGGCCCCCTTACCTTTGTCTTCCCCTCACCTACTGCACTCCCAATGTGGGTTCTCATATGACCCAGGCTGCAATTACATTAGACGTTTGTGGACTGGTGCTTGTCTTGTAGAGTTTCTGTTTGGGTGTAAATGGCTTGAGAATCCTATTTGCAGGGGGCCGACCCACACGTGAGTCATGTCATTATGCCCTTGCAAAGGATGTCAAGATAAGGAACACACCTTTTCTAATCCATAAGTAATCAAAGATATAGAAGATTTTGTAACACCTTTGGCCTTTTGCCTATGATAAATTTCCCCTTCACAACTTTATTTCAGTCCAATCCGCACAGTCATCCAGATATGATCAGGAGTGTGGATTGTTATTGGAGACGGCCCCAGATGCTTGAGAAGAAACAAGGGAAAATTTCAAGTAAGGCCTTAGGTTTTTGCCTTATTTCAAAAAAGGACACAAGGTTTAAAACTTTTCAAATTAGTCCCTAATTTTTTCATGAAATTTTCAATTAAGGACATCTGGTCATTTAAGGTATTTTTTATATCATTTTCTATCAATTTTTTAAAAGTACCCAAAGTACATTCATTTAAAGCTATGACATGGTTCTGGTAGCCACTATATTCAGTCAAAGTACCTAGTTTTCCTTGATCACTATAAGGCCGATAGTGACAAAAAAGAAAGAAAATATAGAGGAAGTGAAGGGGGTTTTATTTCATTGAAGGATAATATGGGTAGTTTAAGAAAATTGAAGAAAAAAAGTGTTGGAAAATAGCTTTAAATTGATGAATGTCCTTAATTGAAAATTTCATGGAAAACTTAGGGATTAATTTGAAAAGTTTTAAAACTTGTGTATTTTTTTAAAATAAGGTGAAAACTTAAGAACTTATTTAAAAATTTCTCAAGAAACAATAGTATGTTTGACATTTGTCATTGGAAAATAAATATTAGAAAAAGAGACAGCTGTGTGTGCCCTTTAAATCTTGGAAAATTTTCTTAAGCATGTGCTGTGTCGATCATGGATCATGTAAATATGGGACCCACTTGATCTTTTAAGAATCCTAGTCGATGAGAAGTCCCTTTCTATTTTCATCAACTGTCTGTAATGCTCAGGTACTCAAGTCTAGTCTAGTACAACTAATCAACACATCCAAATCAGAAACCGTGAGCATCTGGGAGTTCCTTGGCGTGTGGGGGCACGTGGTCTCATACAAAGAGAGAGAAATTGAGATTCCCTTTTAATTTGCACATACAAAGAAACTTATTTACATGGATTCTCTTTTGCTAGGAATATTTTACATGGTATTCAATCCCTCAGAATTCATGTTAAAACAAGTGGGGTGGGCCTGAGAAAAGCATAAAAGTGGTTGATTTCAAATTTTTATTTTTAATTTTTTTTGAAATCATGAGAAGTACTTCTTGATATTTTCTACTTTTTATCTACTTTTTGTGGATTTCATATCCATCAAGATCGAAAGGTATAACAACCAAATCCTTGGGGATCCCACATTGGCATTATTATGAAGTGATGGGAATTTCACATTTGGCAACTGTAAAAATCTCTGATGATTTGGGTCAATGGAAATCATCATTTTGAGGGTTTTCAGGTACAACCACAAACCACTACCCATGGGATTACAAAATCCTTATTTTTGAAGATTTATTCACCGATACCATTTTTTTCAGCTATAGATATCGATATGCATTTATATCAATATACAATCATTAACTGTACAAATCTTCACGAGGAATCTCTATTCTAGGGGTGGCGAGGTATCCTCAATTAGTAGATTCTTTATGGATTCCTCACCTATTATCAGATATGCCCATAAGAAAATATGCAAACGGTGCATATTTTCTTGTAGCAATTGTGACTTGACTTGGATCTTTCATCTCCCATGTGCCTAAGGGCCTCACCCCACCCTAACCATAACTATTTACTATATTTTTTAAATATAAATCTCTATATAAAAATTTTATGTTGTACGATGGAAAGCTAGGAATGACTTCCTTCATAGAGGCCAATTGTTAAATCCCTTGGATTTGCACATAAGATGCTTGAATGTCCCACGAGACATTGTAATGATGATCTTTTACAAAAACTTGATAAACTTGTTGAGGTCCCTAGAGTGATTTCTAACGAAGAAGTTCTTGTGATCTTCTCAGACACAACCTATAAGGCTAACGAGGGGGAACTCCGCCTTCGGATATGTTATGATGTTAAATGGTAATATTGTGGATGCATGTGCTATCCAAGGGCCAAAAGTCACCTCTTCAAAAGAAGCTAAAGTGAGGGCGGTTTTAGCCGCGTTGGAAAAGGCATGGAGAATGGTTTTTGATAGGGCTCATATTTTGATAGACGCTAAGGGCGTGTTTGGCAACTTACTGCAGTAAGATGAAGTGGGGTGAACTGTCACATCATAGAAAAGTAGTAGAATATTGAAAGTTGAGTTGACTTTGGTAAAAATGAATGTTGTGTTTGGATTCTTGTGGTAAAGTATATGTCCTTTAACTCACTGTGTTTGGATCAATTTATTACTGTTTAAAGTGATCAATGGTAAACTGTCACATCAAAGCAAAGGTGAGGTAAATTTAACTTGAGTTCAGATTGGGGACTCTTGAATACTATGTTTGGGTATTACGGAGTGAAGGTAACGTCATGAACCTCACCATGTTTGGCATTGGCTTTTTGCAGTTGGGTGTTTAAAGGGCCAGCAGCTGAGTATAAGCATATTAAATTAAAAAAAAAATATACAAACTCATAGCCAGAAAAAAGTATTCAACCTGGGATACTATATCAGTTAAATGCTCGGGCTAGCATTTCATGTCTATTTTATTCACAGGGTCCGATCACTGAACGAGTGGGGTCAGTGGGACTCCGTATTAAAAAATTCATTTAATTTGCTTAGCTCCATCATACTCACGCAAACAGATTAGTATATGAAGATTTAGAAAAGGCCATCGATACATATGTTTTCTAATTGGTGCATTAGCCCTACAAACACAGGTGATAAAATAGACAACTGCACCCAATTGTTCAACCCACCCCTATCACTCATCTCGGGTGCATGATCGAAAAATAAACTCATAGTTCCAGGGAACCCACATTGAAAGTCAATAGTAAACCTGGCGCCACTTTGCCACTTTAATTTTTATTTCCCAACAATGAAATCAATGCCAATATACAAATAATAGTGGCAGATGGATGTGAAACGGCTGACCAATCGCATGCATACATCATTTGAAAAATGGGAGGAATTTAAAATTAAAAATGTCTTCCATAGTTATAGTCTCAATTTACTGAATTCGTACAGACGATATCATGCCCTGTAAACATCTACAACATGCAGGCATCCAACTCTCTCTTTGAAGAATGTCCACTTTTGTTTCGAACTAGAAGCACGCCGTTATGTAGAAAGAGCACAGACTTTTCAACTCCCAATCAGCTGAGCATATAATTTTCACCAAAGTAAATTGGCAGTACAAAAAATGACTCTGCTGCAAGAACAATAATTACAGTAATCTGTAACAAACAATTGGAATGGTTGTGTTAAAAATCTTAAATTGTAATGATCATATGCTATTCTTTAATGAGTGCATAAGACAAATAAGATAAGTCAAGTTTGAATTGGGTATCAGACTGTTTGATAGATAGACTTATAATATCTTTCTCTCTTGAAGAAAGGAAGATCATTGTCATCATAAACTCCTGAATAAGTCTATTACAGCACACTTACTATTCAGCGAAAGCTACTGTTTACTAGGAATGGGGCATCGAAAGAACGAAGAAAAGGGTTTAGTGTGGAGAATTACTAGTTACCATCAACAATTCAGCTCTGCTGGTGAAATATGTATTCATTTGGGTGGAGAGAACCATTTTACTCAGAATGAGTGCTGCAATGGTGTAGCCCTATGCTGGTTATGCTCTAACCAAATGCAGGTTTAGATCCAATGCCATGGTTATCCACATCCTCTGAAAAATATCCCCTTTCAGTACAACGCAAAATAGTGAATATGCACAAATACAGTGATAAATAGAAAGTCACCATAAAATCAGGAAACTACTGTTTAATATATATGAAGCAGACATTGCATGTTGTGCAGCCATTAAATTGAACCCAGAGCTTTTTGCTTAATTTGTCATAAATCATGTTGTTTATAGCTACATACAGAATTCTCTGTGCATTCTCTGTTTCTTCCTTGAAGGTGGCAAAAGGAAGATATAAACTTATGCACTACATGCTCTGTTTGTGACTTATGGTTACGTTACCAAACACATTTATAAATGTAGCCTTTTCAATAGTAGATGGGCCTTACCTTATTTTCTTCCTTGAAACCTTTATTGGACTCATTTCAGCAGCCTTTGTCACTGTCATGGTATATACACCTCAACATTTTCTTCATGCAAACTGATTTGCATTACATACTGTAGGACTGATGCTAATAACGTACAGAAAATAGGAACTAATAGTCAACATTATGGCATAATCCTGTGCAGTAAATGGGAAGACAAATTACGCACCTATATTAGGAAACGAGGGAGCGAACCACCCAGACTCCCAGCTGCACAACAACATTCCTCAAAAGTCAGTGAAACATTGGTGACTCCACTATATACAAATGGTCAATCAACCCATTAAAAAGACAGTGTCTAGAGTGAAGTGGCACACCACTTCAGTCCATAAATGGTTGATGCCTCAAAATTTAATCCAACGTACAGTGTGAGGATTTACTTACCAACTTGAATACTTTGAAGATACATGTTGCAAGCCTTCCATGCATTCATATCTGGAACACACAATTCTCAAACAACCACATATGGCATAGTAATCTGGTACATTATAGGGAGAATCCAATAAACTTGGTAATTAAGAAATCAAAGATAAACTGATCCAAAAAGTTGGTCCTGATTTAATAGCCATAAGATAAATACATATTGCCCTATTACAGTCGGAGTCCTGATTTAATTTGCATCATATAAAATTTGGTGTACATATTATATACAGAACCAAGAGATTCTTTCGCCTTGAAGCTGCAAATACAGTGCATCATCCATGGATGTTCATTAGAAGAAAAACATAGAGAAGCCAGTTAAACAGAGATCCAAAATGGAAATGAGACATTAAACAGAGAGTGCCAGATAAACAACAAAGCTTAACAGAAAGCATATGATAACGAGAAAAAATATAGTGAGCATAAGTAGTGTCTCTGCACGATTGGAATCCCGCTCTACTCTTGTTCTAATTGTCGAGGTGATGTTACGTGTAGGTGGCAGTGTAATCTGAACGTGCCCAAAGTAGCTCCTGAAACTTTCCATTCCATCTTCAACACTGCAAAACCCCTTGAACAGGGCATTCGGAAACCCATGCACTTGTGCTTTGCACTCATTCCATGAGTGATAAACACCCGGGTGGCGTCCCCTATAAACCACATAACAATGGAAGTGGGGCATTTTCAATGGCAGCAACCTACAAGTTATATCAGCATTAATACAAATATTATGACACACAAATAACAGGACATCCTACTGCAGTTGTGAGTGAAGAAAAAGGTTAAATACCAATGCAGACAAATTCAACTAGTACATATAGAAAGACGGCATTAAGCATGAAAGTTCATAGTTAAGTAGCAACATGATATTGAGATGACTTGACATTCACCTTGGAACAAGTAAAATATGTTCATATGGAAAGTACCTAAAGACTAGGGAAGCATATATAGTTTAACCAAGTAAAAACAGTCCTAACACCCCATAACTAATTAATGGGCCTTCATCATAAAGTGCCCATCCAAAATATTTGCATCTAAGGGACACCACATTTGCAACTAAGGGACACAACATAACCCATCCAAATTAATATGGCCGCGTTAGCTACAAACACTCCGCATGAATCCTTGGCATCTGTCTCATAATCCAATCCTCCTCGTTGTCAGCGGTAATGAAGACAGTGGCCATATCTTGATGCACGGTCAGCCACTCATGAGCTAATTCGACATCCAAAGAACTTAATTCGGGGAAGCCACGTAACTCTGTCAGTATGAAAGTGGCATGCTGCTTCTTTGGCATCCTAATGCAGTCAGCGACATCACGAATAGTTGTTTGTAGACCTTCAGATGATCTCTCGATGCATGATATAATTTCTAGCAATTCAGAGTTTCTTTTGCACCCATTAGTGCGCCTTAAAGAAGCTTCCACGCCTGACGATTGAATCCTACACCCCCCTAGCTGGTCAGTCAACCCCACGTCAGAATCATCATTAACATGAGTGAAATTTGCAACACCAGACTCAGTTGACTGACAACTAGGAGCAGTAGTGGCAGATCTTGCATACTGGCCTGTGGCCACATCCTTCCCAAAACACATGGTCAGTTTATCATAATCAATCGTAGAATTCTTATATGGCTGCGCCTTTGGGTGACCCTATTTCAAGAGCAAGAGTGGAACAATTTTTAATGACATATGATGGAAGAAAGCAGAGAAGGAGTATTACTAATAAAGGGAACGAACCTGGTTCCAGTCAGCCCATACGTCGTTCGATGCAATGATGCGTTTCGTCGCATTATCATAATCAAAGCAAGAAGCATTGAGCATCTCGGTGACTATAGCGTAATTCCTTTTCAAGTGTTTGCAACGGTTCTGGATGGCTTGGCTTGTCAGTATATCGGCCCCATCACTGTGTTTGGTCATTGCATCAGCGACATGCTTATACGTATCCATCTTAAACCCACGGTCGGCCTTCCTCCCAAGCAGGACTTGTTCATACATCAAATCTAACAATTCCTCATCCATGAGTGCATTGAAAGTAATATTCTTCTTCTTCGGCGACATTGCTAGTTGATCATAAAAAAAATTGATTATTCTCAGGAAAATATCAAACTGAAATAGTTGCAAATTGTATAAAATAGATTGAGCAATCTTCTACAATGATGCATTTAACTGAAAAGATTTAATAGTTTAGTACAGGACATGAGCACAACTTGTGACTCAACGGTGACAGCAGAAAATAACATAAGCTGGAAATCACTGCCTATTATAATTGCTACAGTATTCATTCCAAAGGCGTGTTGCAATGCCATCCCTGGACCTATGCCAATCATCCCTTTCTATTTGTGAGTAATACATCAGAGGGCGTGAATGGCTACCATTTCGTTACGTAGCAGTTTCAAGCAATAGTCATCATCGTAATCATTTGAATTCGTATTGACCTCATTATCATCCTCCAAAGTATCTTCTAATCCATCAAGAGTGTCACCACAGTGTGCTCTGATGAAATTGTGCATGACACATCATGCAACCACAATGGATACCTGATCTCTATACTCATACTGTGTGGCCGTCTTCAAAATACCGAAACGGTTCTTCAATACGCCAAATGTCCTCTCTATGACATTTCGGGCTTGCGAGTGACGCTTGTTGAATAATTCCTTTTCATTTTGCGGATTCATGCCCTTGAATTCGCTCAAATGGTATCTTACTGCATGGTATGGAGCCGGAAAACCAGGAGCGTTCGCATAGCCAGCATCTACTAAATAATACTTACGTAGTAGTATGGATTGAAGAACAAAATGTCGTTAAAAATAATAGACATGAGCATAAATACAATTATGAGGAAACACTGAGAACTCATTTTGTTTACCTTGTGGCACAATTAAGGGATCTTCTCCCAACAGTGCATTTTGCAGGACCCGTGCATCAGCCGCGGATCCCTCCCATCCAGGCAGAACATATTGAAAGTTCATATCAAACCCACATGCACCCAAAACATTCTGGGATAATACACCCTTCCTGTTCCGAAAGGAACCATGTATTTCAGTTGAAACGTGAACCGGAACATGAGTTCCGTCAAGAGCTCCAATGCAGTCCTATTGTGAAATTCTTTGGATCAACAATTTCTTGATTCAAATATATTGAAAAATATAAAACTTAAACTGGGATAGAGAATATACCTCAAAGCCATATGGACCCTTGGGAGTGTGAGGACTAGCTTGCACAAAATATTCAGGTGCCAATCTATTTATCGCGTAGAGAACCTCTTGGAAGTGGCGACTTATGGTTTCCCCAGACCTAAAAAACCTGACACTATTGGTTCTGTTCCTAACACTATGTGCAATGGTGTGCATGAACTCTGCCACAGCCTCCTCAACACAAACCTGGCGAGTGTCTCTTAGTAGTTTCTTATCACGAAGGCTCTGACATAGCAATTTAAAGGTTATGGTGTCCATCCTCAGTTGGCTTATACACTCACTGTCCCTCCCATTTATTAAGGTCTTGATGAATTCAGCTTTGACAAGGTCTTTATTTCTTTTCTTGAACTTTTGCTTCGATGAAGCGTATTCAGTAACCAGTAACAACATTTGTTCCCTCCATGCTGATACACCACCCCACAGTGTAGTTATAATTGCATGATTTTTGTTCCAGATCTCCTCCTTGCTGTCACTAATATCTATATGAATAGACGAATCACTCTCCATGCTTTTTTTTGGGTTGTATTGTTATTTGGAATTTTCAACCAATTTGGATACCTGAGCAAATTAGCTATCTCTCATTTATAGCATTCACAATGCCACTTTAATATTCTGGAACTGAGTATATTCAAAGTTAAATAAATAGATTACATAAAAGGGCATCAACTTCAATTAATAACAACGAATATAGTAGAATGAAAGATCCAAAATATAGCATGGTAATAACATTGGTTCACTATATGACAAGGCATATATTCAACTTTTGAATAGAAAAATTACAGGGAACAATCTGGAGATTTATAGCACTATAAAAAACGTATCAGCCTTTGTCTGCATAACTCAGCTACTAACCAAAAGGTGCAATGTTAATTGCAGTATGTATTAGACCATTATATTAGAAGCAATGTAAGATTTCAAGAGCAATTAGAAATTGACCTCAAGATGGACTGAATGTAGCTGGAGAGAAAACTTCTTTGCTGATCACTGTTATCATAATGGTATAATGACAAGGTTAACTGAAAAGATTAATAGTAAGAACCTAAAATAATAAAAAAGTAACTAACTAATTACAATGTTTGAGAAGAGGATGAGAGACACATTTAAAAATAAAGTATAGATCAATGATCCATCTCGAAGGATAACAACAATTTTATCTCATGCCAGAAAAAGGAATATTAGAAATGGGTCTAGAATGTGTAGTTAGTGGAAATGAAATTAGCAAACCCTTTATTAATAAACACAGCTCCATCATCACACAGTCATATTCCATTTGCTGACCAAACTAGTCAGCTCCACACTTCTTGCTTTCCTCTGATACGATTCCATACTCATTTAAAAAAAAAAAGTTCCTTCAAAGGCCACGGATTTAGGTGTACATGTCCAGATTACACCAGGATCATAACATATAAAAGAATTGATACTACAAGGAATATCACTCCGGAATATTAAGAATTTTAACCGTCAAAGCATTTGAAACCCATATTTCGGTTGAGGGTCAACGCATGAACATTGAAAGCCTCGGTGATAATATTGCATACAACACCTATATAAAAAGGCGATGGTCCTCTAAATGGAGAAAGCTTCAAATGGTTACATCGCATTTACAAATTGGTAGATCAGGTTCACGATGGCCTACCTCTGGTATGCAAAGTGCACTACAACAACAACCTATGCTCTGGAGGCAGCGATGGTGAATATGCTTTTCCCAGATGTATGTGCCTTTATATAGAGGGTTACCGTGCTTAGACCATTGATGGAGGTTGTTGATGGCCTTTATTCCCTCACCAAATCTACAAGGGGGTTTCAAATTGCAGTAACCTGTTCTCTTTAAGTCGGCACGCAAGCAAGATTTGGAGACTGCAATGGTGAAGATCTGATTTAACTTCTCATGCTGTACGGGGAGAATGGGATGCAGTAAGCAGAGAAGAGCAACTTGAATATTCTCCCAATCAGATGTAGAGTGCCTGCAGAGATCTCTTCTATCGATTTACAGAATGAGGCTTTATGAGAAAACAAATGTGCATATATAAATGAAGATTTAGTAGGATTTGCTCCCAGTGGAATGAGGAGTGGGTCGGCATGATGGGGGTTGGGACGTCCTCTCGGCCTTTACTCTGGGGAAGGGAGGAGGGATAAGGGAAGTGAAGGTTTCCTACTGTCAATAGAGTTCCTTCTGACGCTACACCCTATCTTCTTGAGAAGCGAATTGTGAAGATACAATCAAGACCATTTATTGAACTTCACCAAATGCGGATGATATTAATCCACAACCCATATCTGTACGGAACTCACACCAACTTTCTATGAGTGGGGTTTTGTGGGATGTTCCTTACGAACCAAGTCAAGCCTCGAGCAGTGAACCGTCAATTGAGTTATGTCGAAAATCGCAACGCCTCCAAACGTGGTATTCCATTTTTTATGTCTGTTGGGGTACGGATCCACCTCAACTCATCACAAGATGAGTTGTCCAAACACCCCCTAAAGAGGTGGTGCAAGCTTTGAAGGGAGATCATGACTAAACCATAAATCCCATCATTTTTTACTTTAGAGCCTTGGGTTCTTTATTTTGCTTTATAGACTTTCATTATATTCCTAGGGTCCCTAATGGGCAGGCGGATATGCTTGCTAAAGTTTGCCACTCTGGTAGACGGGATATAGGTTGGGAAAGGGCTTCTATTGTCTTATTTAGGGGCTAATTTGGTGTTGTTTTTTGTGCTTGTTCTCTTTCCTTTGTTTGTTTATCTTCCCTTTTAATGAATATATATGCTTATTTCCTAAAGAAAAAAAAAAAGCTAGGATGAGCTGTCAATGTTGGAAAGAGTAAAAATACAAATAAATTACCTTTCTACCCGGGTAGCTCTTCAACAAATGAAGAGTCATTTTGGGTTGGAAATTAGACCGAGACCCACCTAATGATCAATCAATGCCATTGGATTGGATATTGAAGATTATTGGTTTTTTAAGTGCCACAATTAAGGGCATAGATCGTTAATTGCAAACATTGAACTGTCATCAAATCCGGCATGGTTGGTAGAAAGGTGATAATGGCCCATCCATTGAAAATCAAAACCAGTCAAAATGTATGGTAGTGTTTGGTTCGCTGTAATGAAGGTCGGAATGGATTGGTCATCCCAACGGAATGATCATTACAATGTTTGGTTCTAAAAAAAACTGGCGGAATGACCATTACTTCCGTAATCACCATTCTCTTATTTAGAGGAATGGTCATTTCACTAGTGAGGTAGAGGAAGGGCCATTCCATTCCTTTGTTCCACCCTCGTCCACCCTCCTAGTTGCCGGCTGGGAAGGAGACCAGCCGCCCGCCGTGTGACATCATCCAAGACACATATATACTAATTCGCAACCGATCATTTCGAGACTGTATTTTAGATCATAAACCATCCAATTTTTCACACAATCTTAATATAATGGTCAAGGTTTCGGGTTACCTGATTCACAACCAAAATAAATCCAATCCTCGCGTGAGCGCGCCAACCTTGCTCTGATACCAACCTCTATGTTGGAAAGACGAGATCGGTGATGCTACTTTAACTGCAGTTGTGCCACAGCGACATAGGAGCCTATGAGCCCTGCTAGGAAAGCTGCTTGGTTGATTCTGACCCTCGTAAATCCATGGGAAGACCCCTTGAGTATTTTGAAAACTTTAAGACCAACAATTTTTTTTTTAAATTATATATATGTATAAATATATTTTTTTTATAAAAAGAAATGTTTATAAAGAGTTTTTTTTTCTCGATAAGTTGAATAAGCACGTATGTGGGTTGAACACGACTCAAGGGTATGAGTCAATATCTAATTCGGTGTGGTCATGTGAATGTCTAGGGTAGACTGATGTGTCGATGAGTTGGTGTATTCTAGTCAGATGACGACTTAGTTTACATTCTCTCCATGAATAAGCATCGTGGTGGTTTCACTCTTCAGTTCCATTTTTACTTTGTAGAACTTGATGAAGGAAATTAGTGATCTAATGGGATGAAAATTGTTCGGTATGAGTGAGAGATGTCGACATTTGTGATGAGGGCCACTTGTGTTTACACATGAATGGACCCCACTCACAAAGATACACCCCTCACAAGGAATCTCATAGTGATATGGATAAGAATAGTTTGGGTTTTATCTAAACTCTCTATCCTTATTATTTCTCCATTTAAATTCAAATTGAGAGAGTCTGATCCAACCTATTATATCCCTATCATCTCTTAATTCGAATTTAAATAGAGATCGTATCACGCATCAGCCAAAGGGCTATATATAGACATGAAACATATCAGTTGGTATAACTTTTCAATAATTCATCTATCTTCCTTTACATATTGTCTGTCATCATCTTCTACATCTAGGGTGTCCATCTTTGCCCTTGGATCTTGAAGAGTGAATCACATGTGACTGATCTCTTGTAGACAGTCACATATCTCCACAACTGGTGTCTAATTCAAGCCGACACAGTCCTTATCGCGTTTGTAGCAGCCGGCTTATTTAGATCTGTGCTTCCGCTACATCTACAACCTTCCAATTCCTCAGCGTACCAAATGCTGGAATAGAAATGACTATTCATGCCTCATTCCATTCTAAACTCATTCCACTCTCCATTCCATTTTTGTCTAAAACCATTCTAACGAACCGAACGCTACCTTAGAGCTCGTTTGGTAATTTTACATATAAAATAAGGATGTCCTACATTCTTTATTCATTAAAAAAAATAGAGGCAGCAATTTCCTACCCGAGGCTGTGGGCCTCATCTCAATGACTCAGTTCTTTGTTGCCTCTTTCTCTAAATAATAAAAATGGGACTTTGCAGTAGGGTCCCACTCAATAAAAAGAAGACAGGCAGTGTACTGGCTCTTCATTTCATGGCTCTATTTGAAATGGACAATGACTTCTAATTCATCTGATTTTGATGGATGGCTAATCAAATTACCATTCTAGCTAGTATCTACTAAGGCTAGTGGGGCACAAAAACATTCCACATGTCCATTTGTTTTAAAGAAAATAGCTTAACAATCTCTTTCCAATACTTATAGCTCACCCTAAAAAACAATTATTGGAAAAATGCTGGATCCTTTTCAATTGGTTTGTTCCTTTGTTTCAAGAGATTTTTTATCTCCCTGGCATTTCTCTCAAAATATGTATTTTCCGTTCATAAGAATTTTATTCGAATAAGAGTTGGTCCTTCCACATTGGTTTGTGTATTTATGTGGTTGGTTCAAATGGTGGTGGAAGAGAGTGTGAAGGAGGTAATTGTAGAATAAACTCTGATGGGATCTCATCAATGTAGTCCATTAGACTATAATTCACCCTCTGTGTTGTGGATGGTCCACATATCTCATTCAGATCAAGTTTGGGGTGATAGCTAATCCAACGGTGAATAACAATTCAATTCAACAGGGATGTATTGATCTAATGATTTTTCGCGAAAATTAAGTGAGCCCCATTGCCAATTTTCCTCACCTGTATCGCTTAACTTATCTTATCAGGATAGACCTGTATAGAATCTTCTTTGATTTCTGATTGAAGATGATGGCATTTTAGTTAACATAGTTAGCTAAATAAGCATGCATGGAAGGATGATTTTTCATCTTCCACCCACTAAACATTAAAACATAACCTCGCCCAAAAATTAGTTCTTCAATAAGTTGCCCTTAGGCCTTCTATATCATTAACCAAGCCCAAATTTAACGTACGTTTGTGTAGAGCCGTTGAAGAGGAAACCTGGGTTTTCTTCTTCCGCGTCATGGAGTTCCGACTCCGCTATGGAGGATTTCCAGATCTCCTCTTGGGTGGAAAAGTGGGCCCAAATCTACCATTCCATCCTCGATTCGTTGCTGTGCCAAATGCTGACAAGGATGGGACACAAAAATCCGGCGCCTTGGCCACCCTCCATTTCTGCAGATAAAGGCACTGCACAACCCAACTTGGAAGGTTACCGAGTAACTTGGGCGTGTTCAACTTGCCTCTGTGACTTACTAAGCTGAGTAACTGAGTTGAAGTGCACTTGAATGTGTTAGATATGGGTCAGGTCAACTTCAACTCTGGTCTGACCTGATTGAAGAAATAGGATAATTAAGTTTGACTGCCATTGGAAGATCCAATGAAATTGGACCTCAAAACAAAGATTCAGGTCCAGGTCCAGGTCCAATATTAATGGGTCACCATGAGCAATTGATAGACATCGAAGAAATTCCTTTAACTAGAAAACCCATTGTGGTAAAAAGTTGGGCCCAAATAGGGCATTGATGGACCCAGCCTATGCCCATGAAATCATGCTGGGTCCATGAATCTAAGGTTAGCGGTGGAACCTACTAATGTTGACATCCTTTGATGGGATCTGCTTAAAGTTGTAGGAAAAATAGAGTGTGGACATAACTCATTTTTACGCGTAAATGGCGATCCACATCTGGATAACCCTTGTTACACTTTAATTACAGTTGTTTTGTTCTTTGACTTGAACGAATTATAGATTAATGTACAGTTCTCTTGATTATGGAGAACTATTCCAAGATCTAAACAGGGCTTTGATTTTTCAGTTAGCCATGGATCATTAGGTTGGGCTTCTATCTACAAATTAGAAATGATACGATGCTGATGCAGAGCCCACCTTTCACTACCCACCAATCCAATGGTGTATACCAATTGGTTATGATTTAGGCCAATGATTGATCAATCAATGGTGGGTCCAGCTACCCTGTCATCATGTTGTAATGTATCTTTATAATAGCTCAATTTCAGAGATTATTCAAAAAAAAAAAAAGTTGAAAATGTGGGCTATTTATGTAAGGTAGAAAAAAAAATCTGAACTCATGATCTTTGGTGCAAAGCAAATAAATGGGTAGAGTACAGCATTCTCACAGGAGGATTATCTCCACTACTCTTTAAAATAGGACATTTCCATTACTTTTTAAAATAGGACATGTGAATAGGTTCGTTGGGTCCAATTGCCCTACCAGATACAAAATAACTTCATTTTTTTCCTGAAAATACTCTCAAATTTAGAGCGAAGAAATTGTAATTCAGTACAAAAACTTCGCTCTTTATCGGTCCTCAACCCGTTTTTTTAAACTTCGTAGGCCCAAAGTAGATATATGAAGTCTAGTTCTTGGCAAGAAATTCCTTACCCTGATTTTGTATTTTATTTTCTTTACAAAATAAGAAGCTAACTTACCAAACAATATAATAATAATAATAAGTAAAAATAACAATGACATGATCCATACAGAGAACATAAAAAGATTTGCTAGAAGTGCAAAAATTGTTACAACTCTAATCTCCCATATCATACAGTTTGTCCAAAAAAAAATAAAATAAAATCTCAACCTTACATTACACTGCAGTTGGCAGCATCTCTCTCTAACATCATACAATCTATCACACATGCTTCACTTCACTCTTGTCAACACAGGAGAATACAACATCCATCTAGTGGCTATCAAAAGATTTGAAACTTGTGGTAGGGCGTCCATTGAAATGAATGAGATGCAAGAGACAGACACTCATGGGTGAGGGTGTGTTGCATGTGCTTGAGAGGGGACAAAGATGCTAGCAAATACTCTTTGTGGAAACAAATCTTATCTGCTTGATTAAAAGATTTTTCCTTGTCTTTGTTTTTTTCTTTCCTTCTATTGAATCATGAACCATCCATTGAATTTTGTTTTGAATGGTTAAATTCTTTGAAGAAAGCTGCCATCCATTGAATTATGAACCATCCATTGCATGTCCCATGCTTTGGATGACTTAGATTCGAACGTGCTGGATGCGTGTTTGTGAGCTCGAACAAGACCCTTTTAGGCAGTTGGTACTCATTATTTGGCCAAGTTCGGTAACATGTGCGATATTTATAGATTTGAGGATTTCTCATTGCCCCTGAAATAATGATTCCTCGTGAGATTTGTATAGATGAGGATTTTTATTGCCCACACATCCTCACCTAAATAAAAAAAATAAATCTTCCAATAGTCAAACATGAATTTCTCATAACTTTATAGAAAAGTCCAGTGAAAAAACCCCTAAAGATTTGATTGCCAATTGTTTAGTGTGTCTCTGATTGGGCCATATTAGGAAACTCCTTGGCAGGGCCACTAATTTTATGATGATGGCCCCACTCTTGTCCATCCAAATACAACCTCTTCAATCAAACATTATTCACATGTCAGTACCGAATACGCCAAGATACCATTAGAATTCTAGCAATATTGACCCTTGAATGGAATCTTTCTCAAACATTATTTCCCAACAAATGGTAGATATTTGTGTGATTTCAATCACATCCTAGCGTGTTTGGCACTCTACTAGTAAAGTTAAAGTGAAATAAAGCTTCCATTATCAGGATCAAAAAAGACAATAGGTTATATCAAAATTACACGAATTCAAAATTCTCTCATTCTTTAAAAAAATAAAAATAAAACAGCAACATCCTTTTTCCACTAAATAACAAAAAAGTCTCTTCTTTTTATACAAAAAGTAAAAAGGATTCCCTATTAAACAATTAAAAACAAAAGACCGTCATAATTACCAACATTTTTGGATTGAACGCTTAACTCGAACAAGAGATGGGCCCCATCACAAGAAATGGGAACTCTGTAATTGTGGGGCCAAACGAGAGAATGAATCCTCACTGTTTTTTCATTTTTTTCTTCGAAAAATGGCCCATGACATATAGTAATGTAGATGAGGCCAAATTGTCAAAAAAACAGAAGAAGAAGAAGGAGGAGGAGGTTTTGCCAACTTCCAAAGTTTAGACTGAAATAGACTGGTTAAACGGGTCTGTTAGTTATTCTCGACTATGAGAGAAACCAAGAAGGCTCCATTTGATAGTCACTTATTTGGTATATTATTTTTAATAATAATAGTATTGATGATGATGTTATATTAGAATTTTCTAAAATTACTATTAATTTTAAATTTAAAAATGGTATAAACTTAAATTTGACATACTTTTATGCATTACAACGATATCTATTTAAAATTCCAACCCCATTAGATCATCCAAACATCTTGATCTATAGACCTAAAGTTTAATGGTTTTAGAGGCGTCATAGGGTTTCAATCCAACAGCAAGAAAAAGTTGGATAAGTGTCAAATTTGGATTTGCGAGAATTAGTGAGGTAAGTGTGTGTGAAAAGATTGGGTTGCCTTGAGATGGGGTCCATGGCCTAAAAAGTTAGGGAGTGAAAAAGGGAAGTTTTTAAAATGAGGAGTTTACATATATGGGTAATTCTGGAATGCTTTCTTTTCCACTCTTGCTTTTTTATTTTTTATTTTTTATTTTTTGTTTTAATGTCACGGGTCATCCCTTCAGTTAATTTAATCTTTTTCACATACACTACCCCCATGAACAAGTACAATTATCCAACTTTTCCTCACTATTGGATTAGAATTATAAAAAGATGATGTCTTTAAAACGATAAGATTTTAGGGGCATGCTATATATATATATATATATATATATATATGAGGAATTCTCGAAAACTCCCTATTTAGAAAACTGGGGAGTTTTTGCCCCATTTGACTTGTCCAATTAGATTTTGCCACCTCACATGGGAAACATAGGAAAATAAAAGGAGATTTTTAGAATTTTAAATTTTTTATCTGCATTTAACTTGATGATGACGTGTCATAGTTTTATAGGCTTAGAAAATGGGTTTTTTTTTTCTTTTTCTTTTTGTGAAAAGCGCCCGGAGAGTTTTATAATGCTCCTCTCTATATATAAAATATTACAATTCTAAAAAATACCCTACTTTAAAAACACCCATTTTTCCATCCTTCTTTTTTTCCTTATCATGGGGCCCATGTTGAGTCAATTTAGTATTTTCACATACAACCCCCTATGTCACTAGTCCAAGTCTGACACTCATCCAACTTTTCCTCACTGTTGGATTGGAATCATGATAAAAAAAATGCCTTTAAACTATTAAATTTTATTGCCATGAATCAAAAAGTTAGGATGATCTTATGAACTTAAGATTTTGCATATAGATAGGCCTCATGGATCTTTCCATCAAATGGACTTCCATGATCATCATGCATTCCAATGGGCTCAACTAGGAGGGGTGTTTTTTTAGCACTCCCCATCTATACTTCACCATAGGGTGAGGGCACTTTCCCTTTTTTGCACATGAATCCCCCTTTTGTACTTCACCTTATGTACTTGAAATCCTCCTTTTGTACTTGAAAATCTCCATTTATGGAAGCATCCCTCATCTTATGGTGAGGGATAGATGCACTCGAATAATTTCCTATATATATCATGGGACTTGTGGGGTATGGGAATAGACATTTGGATAGGTGAAAATTTAATAAGTCTAGTGTACTTAAGGGAGGTTCCACATGTGGATGATTTGGATGTGTTATAAAGCCAACCCTACTATGTTGTCCCTCACCATAACATGATGAGGGATATGCACATGAAAATATTTTCCATATATATTAAACCCGGGAACCTATTTTGCCAGTAGCGAATTAGTGATAATCGTCTTTATTCAATTTTTTCACTTCGGGTTACACTTTATCAAGAGAAATAACACAAGCAATCCCTCATCTGGACTCATAAAAATACCTTTCAATTCTATCCTTTTTTGAGCTCAATTCTATCCTACTCATAGGTTGAAATGTTGAATTCAATTCTAGCCCGGGTGGCCTTGTAGTTGTATACTTTTAAAACTAAGAGTTTGTTATTTGGCATCCTTAAATTTCCTTCCACAAATTATACTGATTTCAAATGAATGTCTAATGCCCTTATTTATATTTCTACTTTATACTATGAATGCTCCACATGTTATTCATTGAACGTATTAGAACATTTTATAACCTACTCTAAACTTCTACCCTAATGCAAAAAGCTATCCAAAATATTTTAGAATTATTCAATAAATCTCTACATTTAATTTCATATTTTCTATAAATCTCTACACAATTTAAAAGTACCTTCCAAAATCTTCCTAATCCTTCAATATCTATATCAATCCATCAACATACATTTGTCCACATGTCACTTATCCAAATGATGAGAACATTCCATAACTACTCAACTTCTACACCAATCTACTCTTACCCTGAAACCTATCCACAATTTTTAAAGAATATTCCATAAGTCTCTACACAGAATCTCATAGATTTTTTGTTTCTTTTCATAAAACTCTATACAACTCAAAAGACTATCCTAGAGTCTTTCATAAACTTCTCCACCAACAAGATCTCCATCGACCCTTTTTGTCCCTCCATCCGATCACACATCCATCCCGTTTGAGTGAAACTTTAGATAATGTGTGTCCATTGCTTAAATATATACAATAATAAGTATATACATTGTTATGGCATATATGCCTGTTTTTTCTTGAGGCCCCAAAAGAAATGCTTTCATTTTCAAATTAATATTTTGAGTTTGCATGGGCTGTGAACGGGCGCGCTCGATGGGCTAGTAATAATTTTCATTTGTTTAAATATTGAAAAATTACAATTGCCAAACGTGATTTTTTCTGACTCCCTATGTCATTGGATGAGAAATCTCCAAGGATTTAATGCCGCTTATTTTCTAATAATAGCCCAACCTCTTTCCATCCAATCTATAACCTCTTCAATCAAACATTATTTGCTTGTCACCGCATATGCCAAGATAGAGTTGTAGCAAAAATGTCCCTTGGATTGAATCAAGGGCCAGAAGCAGGTCTGCTTAGCCTACTCCAAATCCAGCCGTTGTCGATCGGGTTCATTAGATGTGGGCAATGTTTGGGGCCTAAGACTGGGCCCAAGACATTTTAAAGACTAGTAGCTAAAAGGGCTACCCTATTGTTCCTATGCATACTTGTAATAGCTGGACGAATTCACCCTAACATATAAGTGGAATGATATCAATGCAAACAGACTCTGCTTAGTCCTGACTTTCATTCACACCCTAAAAGTCTGAACCAGGCCTGAATATTGAGCTTAAGGAGCTTCTGTTGGGCCTGATCTGGCCTATTCAAATCGAGTGAAACTTGAAAACTCGACTCGACTCAGAAGGCACTCGATGGCGTGACTCACCAAGCCCGAGTCCACTCAAATGAACTTCGAATACCATTTTCAAACCTGGGCAGGTGGCAACCAATGTGCCTTCCTACTCTTCTCCCACACTTCTTGATAGGTCAAATCAGTTGGACCGCCCATTCAATCCATTAGTCCCACATCACCCAATCCAGAAGACCTCTTTCAACACTCACCCAACCCTTTCACACTCCACAAAAAAAAAAAAACACCACACACACATAGAAATTATGGTCAATATACACCCATCATATTAATTCAGTCAAAGATAGTCATCAAAATGCTATATCCACACATGCTAACCATCACAATCCTCAATACAATAAAACCCAAGGGAGAAAAAACAAAAACAAAAACAAAAGCAGAAGCCTACAAATCGCTTCTAAACAATTGATTACAATCTAAATCAAGATCTCACCAACCGCACGATCATCATCGACGATCCCATCCACATCATCTCCACCGTCAATACAGTCATCATCATCACTTGACAATGGCACCAGCCAGCACTGGCCATACAAGTGCCCATTCACACACACAAAATAATCCAACCTCCCCTCGTGTGCCCCAAGCCGCCTCGACGCGCTCCTCGGCACGAGCCGAGCATCTGTCATGCTCCACACGCGCGCCCTGCAGTACGGGCACCGCACGTGCTGCTCCAGCTGCGCCTGCCTCCGGATCAAGCAAGCGCGCGTGCGAGACTTCATGAACCCGCCGAAGACCCCTCTGTACACGCCCACATCGTCCTCCTGAGGCCCCATCGCGTGCTCGCACGGATCGCTCACGTACAGCAAATCGCCCCAGCATTTCCTCGCCAGGAAGCTCTTCCCCGACGTCTTCGAGAATCGGGTCGCGCCCACGAAGTGACCCGGCAGGCTCCGCCCCACCCGGAAGTTTCGGGTCGGCTCGCACCCGCAGCAGAAGAACAACAGCTTCGCAAGCGGGTGCCACCCCACCCCGACCCGACCTATCGGGGCCCCCCGGGTCAGCGCGCTCACCATTCGGGGCGCCCGAGAGATGCAGAGCTCCCTCCACAGGATCCGCTTCGCCACGGCTCTGAGCTTCCGGCTCACGCAAGCCGCCCGGCTCAGCACGTGCGGGTCCCAGTTAATCGACCCGAATACCAGCACCAAGACCCGCTCGTCGAGGATACCCGACTCGCCCGATTGAGAGTTCCGCAGCCGCCTGTTCATGGCCTCTCTCTCGTGTGAGAGAGAGACATCTCAGTTTCTATTAATACTGTCTGACAGGCGGCTGTTGGACACGTGTCGCGTTTTCGGACGACTTCCCGTACTACGATCTCAATAGGACACGTGTCGCTCTATCCTTCACATCTGGACGCGTGTCCGGATGCGATTCCATCTCGTCCCAATCCGGAATCTATCATACGTGCGATTCGGGACGATTGTCGACACGTGTCCTGTTTGAAAAAAGATCTGCTTTAGTTGGGGCTGGAAATATCTGGAGGTGATGCTTGTCGCGTTGTGGCGAGGAGGCGACACGTGTCCGCGGAGGTGGTGTAGCAGATCCTGTGGGGTTTCGTGGATTGGGTCTTGACGCGTGGAGGTATCTGAGACGTACACGTATAGGAGAGGGATTGCTTGGATTATCCGCTAACTTTTGTTTTTGTGATTTTATATGTTGTCGATTTTGTTTCTTTTGCTGGGTGATTTTTTTTTTTTTTTAAGTTAGGGAAGGGACAATGTATGGACATGGCCTCCTTTATAGGGTGAGGGGAAAGCTGCTGAAGCAATGTAGTGAAAAAAAATAATGATAGACTCTACTTTGGATGTGCTAAATATAATATGGGGTGGCCCACCTCACCTTCGGTCGCCTTGCCACGTGTGAAGGTTGTATTGGGTGCTCTGTGTTTAAAAAAGATGTGAGGTTTTAGATTTTGACCCAAGTGGTATGAAATGTTATACATACATTTTTAATAATTAACGCGTTACTAGGTGAGGGTGTACATAGCGTATGAGAGTGTGATGAGGTGCTATGTTATACTCTTATTTTCCAACTTGATCCATATGTCGTAGGGGGAGTTTGGCATCATAGATCATAATTTCGTTGCATAGACTGACCCATGTGTCCTATAAATGAGTTACATACCCTAGATTAGGGACTTTCTAACAAACTATCTATTATTTAGATCATATGATTAGAGAGTAGAAACGTCACAGAGGAGAGGTTTTGGATTTTCTAAATTCATAAGTGGGCTCCATTTAGAAGCATTATGATTTTTTTTTAATGAGTTTGAGCTTAAAAGGATTTGATCCGCACAGTAATAGGGCATATGATGAACATCGTGGGATTTGGGATCTATTGATCTAGGAAAAAAAAAATAAGTCAATTGGATGTCTTAAATTGTCTGTGCAAAATCATGAACACGTTGAAAAGTTTTTACTTTTCAAGACCTTAGCTGACATAGCTTGTGAATCTTATAATTGCCCGGTTGTAAATCTTGTACCTAGTAGGGTAATAGGCATCACAAACATTGCATTTGGTCCTATTTTATTTTGTCAGTTACATTTACAAGGGAACCACTATATAGGTTTTCTAACATTATAAATCCATCCTTATGAGTTCATTAGTGGACACTTGCATCATAAATTCTAGGGGTGTAACGGTTCGGTTAACCGGTCATGTTGGGAAAACCATTAACCGAACCGTAACCGCGGTTTTCTATCTTTAAAAACCGTAACCGTAACTGCATTCATAAAAACCGTGGAAAACCAAACCACGGTTAACCGTATTAGAATGTTCGGTTACGGTTAATAACCATGGAAAAAAATTGTTCTCATTTCTTGTTTCTCATATGTAGAAAACACAATTATCTCAATATGCATGGCAAACACCTAAGAAAAGATGCACCTTTATCATTTTACCAATTGAGAAACAAAACCTATGATTTGAATGTGGAAACAAAACCCATGAATTGAATGTGGAAACAAAACCAAATTCCAGACTACGTATTGTTCGATGGGTAATCCATATTCAATTGCAGAAAATAATGAGTTAGACTATTGGGATCATCAAATGTAGATTTTCATTCCACCGGCTATTCACAAAGGGTCCTATTTTTCACAAAGTTCGATGGGTAATCCATATTCGGCCCCTTTATTTTTTTCTTTTATTTGTATAACAGTAAGGTTAACCGAATCGTATTTTACGGTTCGGTTCAGTTAATAACCGTGAGTTATAACAGAAAACCGTAACCGAACCGAATCGTGCGGTTTTTAGATTTCATTAACCGTAACCGAACCGTGAAACATGGTTGTTAACCGCGGTTCGGTTCGTTTTGGTTCGGTTAGACGATTTTTCGATTTTCTTTTACACCCCTAATAAATCCAAACTGCTCAAAACGACCATCACCTAGGTCTAAGTTTATTCCAATAAAAATAGGGCTTGTATCCGAATTGGTCATGTGAATCACATGATTAAAATTAAAAAGGTAAGAGAATCAAGTGATTCTTATCATGTGTCATGGTCTGTTTGATGGTGGGCCCGACTCCAATTAGAGTGAAATTCTTCTCAAAGCTAATATAAGGAATGATGGTTATTCTGAGCAATTTAGATTTTAGATATGGACCACACTTATGGGTTCTTGAATTGTACGAGTAGGCAATAGAAGGGTCCAGAAAATTAAATATAGTTTAAACAATTGACTTTAAAACCATGAAATTTAGCCTTTTAAACTTTATTCATTACAATAATTTTATCAAATGGTGAAATCATTGGTAAATTGGGCCGAGTGACAATTCACAAGAGTATTGATGTGCTCAAGGGCTTGGATCAAATACGGGTTGGTCCTAATGCATATAGTCCATACTGGAGAGAGTGTTAAGCTTTGATGCTTTTAAATTAAAAGTTAAGTTTATCAGCAAATTATGACCCATCACGAGACATTTATATCCTATTACGTGTTGTCTCACTAGAGCAATTCATTGCATTCCAATTTTTACTTTTGGGGCCCACGGTGACTGATTTGGCCAGTTGAAAAAAAAAAAAATACAGTAGAATACATGTGCAAGAGTACATAGAGAAAGGATTTTTGTTGTTTAATTCGAGAAAAACCTGCCTCCACTAGTAACTTCACTCATTCCCCCTTTTCCCAAATCAACACCTTACATATATAATAGGAGTTCGGATCCCCTGTTTCAACGAAAAAATGAGATACTGTTTCATCCAATCGACATTCACTAGCTGTATAAAATCTAATGCCAGCTAATGCACCGTCTCAAATGCTTCCTTCGAATAAAAAAAAAACTCAAAGAAGAGATTTTATACAATCGGCAAATGTGGATTGGATGAAATAATGTCTCCATGTTTCGTTGAAAGAGGGGATTGGGGCTCATATAATAGACACTTTTTTAACGTTAACTCCCACTAAAATAACAACTAACCAACAAAATAACATAATTAGAACCAATAAAATAGGAAGAGACTTCTAACATTTATTGACATCTTCCCAACTACTGACTTCTTCCTAAATAACATTAGCAACCCAATCATATCTTATTGGGCTTGAAGTTCTTGGTGCCATGCATCATTTCTAGTGGACCATGTATGTAACTTTGCCCCATAACCCTCCAAAGGTAAAATATATAAGTCAGCAGTAATAGGTATACCTTGAAATGTTATACGTACCTCTTTGCATCAACCCGAACTGATTAGCTTATCTCCAGATGTCACAATCACTTGTAGTTGACCTTCAATTAATAGATGCATGGTTGCGTACACACTTTTTTGGCCATGGAAATTCTATACGTTTGTACCTATTTTGCTGAGCACATTCACGTTCTTTCTTTATATGTAATTTTTTTCTTCTAAAAGTAGGTGTGTACGGTAAAACAAAAAATAGGTGCATATAGAATTTCCATTTTGGCAAATCGGGCGCTCATAAAGTTCTGTGTGCCGCCAAAAGCCTATCAAAACCATAAGCTGATGTGATCCCAAGTTGCCTTTTATCCACATAGTTTGCGGTGCTTGAGCACCATGGATGGCATGGGGTGATATTGCTGGAGTTTCCTCTGTCTGGAATTTCTTCTAAAGGCTCAACTTCATATCTTCTTGTATGCCACTTAAGTCATGCTCTTCCTCTAACCAACAACCTTCAATAAGAAAGAGCCCTTTACATTGGTGACCCAAGCCATATTTCTCATCACAATGGAAATAGAGGCCTTTGTTTTGACGCTCTTGTAATTCACCTAGTGTCATCTGCCTAATTGCGAGCATTAAGGGATGAGAAGAAGTTATCATGGGACGGGTTGAAATTTGTCCAGAGACTATTGAGGTAGCGGGCCTCTTGGAATCAATGAATGAGGTCTTACGTTGGAACTGGGGATATAAATGGGTACCCGATTCTCCAATTACCCGGAGGTTCCGACCCTTTAAAAACCGAGTTTGAGTCCTTATTTAGGCCCCGATAAGTAAATTGGTCTAGGTCCAAGTCCACCTTGGTTCAGACCAGTGGACCGGAGACCCGACGTATTACCTCAATTTTCGAAAGATTCTCTTCTAAAACCGTGTTTTTTTTAATATCACTCTACCTAAACCCGGACCCGGATCCAGACCCGTCCCATTTATGGTTCTGGTTCCGGAGCCAAGAAACCGGTTTCAAAATGGTTCCGGGTCCGGATCCGGTTCCACCTTCTCCTTAACGGACTGGAACCGACCCGTTTACAACCCTAGTTGGAACTGGTTCCTTGGTTCATATAACCGGGCCAAGCTCTCGCAGCCACAGATAAAGCAGTGGGCCTTGTTGCTTGAACATCAACCCATATATTGTCTTTAAGCCCGCTACCAAAGCACCCAACTTACTGCATTTGAGTGAGTCGTCTAGCTAGGCTAAGCAACCTTTCAAAGTGCCTAATAGTCTCTAAATTTAGTTATTATCTCCAAAAAAGTCCTGATATTAGGTGGGTCCATACCTATCTAGTAGTCCTTTGAAAGTAGTCCAGCTACCAGTAGCTGCTGTTCTTTTAATAGCTAGAACCACAGTTGTGTGTCAACTTCCAAATGGAAAGATGCCAAAGGCACCTGCTCCTCCTCCGGTGTTTGATGGAATGCAAAGAGTTGGTCAGCCTCACACAACCAACTCGTAGGACCTTCACTTTCATTGAATTTAGGAAAGTTAAGCTTAACAAACCTTGAAGTTTTAAGGACATGTAGATCCAATTTGGCTACTGCCTCTGCCTCCACCTTGGAAGCCTGGATTATTTGAGCTCTCACCTTGTTCCAGTCGATTAGATACAATTTGACTGAAATGTGTGTTCATAGTTGAGAACAACTCATGGAGTTCCTTGAAAAGCCTTTCATGGCCTAAATGCAAAGAACCCACATTTCCCTCCAATCTGTTGATGCGTTGGTTGTCCATGCCTGGCTCTAATACTAGGATATTACATGCTGTCTCACCAGGAGAGTTCTTAGCTTCCCTTTCTAACTTTTGTGGGTATGGTGACTGGTTTGGCCACCAGGAAAAGATTAAATACAGCAGAACAATAGAACACGTGCAAGAGTGCAGAGAGAGAGAGAGAGAGAGAGAGAGAACACGTGCAAGAGTGCAGAGAGAGAGAGAGAGAGAACACGTGCAAGAGTGCAGAGAGAGAGAGAGAGAGAGAGAGAGAGAACACGTGCAAGAGTGCAGAGAGAGAGAGAGAGAGAGAGAGAGAGAGAGAGGATTTATGTGCTTTAATTCAAGGAAAACCTACCTCCACTAATAACTTTATTCATTTCCCCTTTCCCAAGTCAACTCCTTACATTTATGTTAGGCAACTTTTTTTTATGTTAACTCCCACCAAAATAGCAACTAACTAACAACCAATAAAATAGAAAGAGACTTCTAACATTAACTGATTTGTTCCCAACTGCTGACTCTTTCCTAAATAATAGCAACAACCCAACCATATCTTATTGGGCTTGAACTTCTTGGTGCCATGTAGCATTTTTAGTGGGCCGCATTGATCATACGCATGTAACATATCCCATCAACCTTTATGATTGAAATGTATCTAGATGGAGCTGACAAACTAAAAGCACAAATCTTAAATCAACTTGAGTTAATGCTATGATTGATCATAAAGTTTGAACTAGTAGGCCCATAGTCCAGTGATTCAAATGTTTGAAATGAAAGGATCTACTTTGATGATGGGAATACTAAGGGTTGTTTGTAATGATTTATCTATGTAAATGATTCACATGTGTTTAGGCATGATCACACTTGTTTGCCCTCGTTTACGCACATAACTGAGGTACAATAATGGTGGGTAAATAATGCCATTTTTTCAGTGAATTGCTTACATACTTGAGGAGGTGGTAAAAGGTTGCAAGTGTTAGTGAGGAGAATGTGCAATACATTTACAATAGGGCATCCGCCCAATATAGGTTAGGAGAACCCTTTCAATCACATCATTATCTTTTTACTTTTGTGAGCCCAAATTGATAGTCCGACCTATTCATCATCTTCAATAGATCTAAAATAGCTGAGGATGCTTAATTTCATATCTCAAGTCTTCATGGATTTTTTAGAGATTTCTGAAAATGTCCAAAAAAAAAAAAAAAAAATCCAATCTATAGATTTGATTTTTATGACTTCTGCAGGCTTCTAATCAATTATCTAAACCGTTGAATATTCTCATATTAATCATGATAAGAACCAAGATGGTTAGATTTATATTATAATTCTTCATAATTTGAGATCAATGTTAAAAACACAAATACATCTGAACACATCTCGAACCTTTGGATGTAGTCATTTACTCATGCAAAAAAAGGTGATTTCAACAAACGTTTTAATGTGTTTTACATATATAACATTTGATATAAAAATGATTCATATGAACCCTTCACAATTTAGGGGTCTAACGGTTCGGTTAACCAATCAATTTGGAAAAACCGTTAACCGAACCGTAACCGTAATTTTATGTCTTTTAAAACCGTAACCGTAACTGTATCCACAAAAACCGTGGAAAACTGTAACCGCGGTTAACCGTATTAAACGGTTCGATTACGGTTAATAACCGTGGAATGCCTTCCTCGTGTAAGGGGATAAATGTGAATGATTAAAGGTAAAATGACACATAAGAAGCAATTAAATAAAAATCTCATTGATCGGTAATCTTTATTATACGGTTAACCGTACGGTTATGGCTCCTATTTTTTTCTTTTATTTGTAAACGGTACGGTTAACCGCATACGGTTAACCGAACCGTATTATACGATTCGGTTCGGTTAATAACTGTGAATTATTATGGAAAACCGTAACCGAACTGAATCGTGCGGTTTTTGGATTTCATTAACCGTAACCGTAACCGAACCGTGAAATACGGTTATTAACCGCGGTTCGGTTTGGTTCGGTTCGGTTAGACGGTTTTTCGGTTTGTTTTTACACCCCTACTTCACATATGCAAAACCCATTTTTCATATCGGGTGTATTAAAGGCAAATAATCCTTAAAACTTAAGTGATTTAAGGACTAAATAGCTATTCAGAATGATTTTGGAGACTAATATCCTGTCGAATAATCAGGCTGGGCCCAAGATGGATTAATGCCCATTGTCGCATCTAATTGTACTTGGGTTCAGGTCCTTGGATCCAGTTACGAATCGCCCAAAATCGTTTCTACTCTAATGAAAATTGGTTACAGCCTTTTATTAGAAGTTCCCAAATGTACCTCCCTCAGAAACAGAAATATCTCAGTTATTTGTATAAAAGTTTATTCAACTACATGAACTATTTTAAAATAAATTTTAATCTACGTAGTTTCTTCTTTTTAATCACACAAATTTTCATTATTTTCCTAGTGATGATCACTTAAATCCTCGTTATGGTGATAATCACTCAAAAATGTGGATTCTTTCCATGTGCTAGATCATTTGGAAAGTTACGATTGAATGACTCCCTTCATAGAGGTCAATTGTTAGATCTGTTTAAGATCATTGATTAATACATAAAATGTTTGAAGTTCGCACATGCCATTGTAGCGATCATCTCTTATGAAGAGATGGGAAATTGGTTGAGCTACCTAGAGTGATCTCTAACAAAGAAGATCTTGTGTCTTGGATACAGCCTAGCTACAAGGCTAAGGATAGGAACTCCACCTTTGAATGTGTTATGATGTTAAATGGTATAATTGTAGATGCAGATCTATCGAAGGGCCCAAAGTGAGGGCTGTCTTACTTGCGTTGGATAAGGCAACGAGAAATGATTTTGACAGGGCTCATATTTTGACGGACGACGCTAAAGAGGAAGTGCAGGCTATGAAGGGAGAGCATGACTGGTCCATAAATCCCATCATTTTGGACACTAAAAAGCCTTAGATTCTTTATTTTGTTTTATAGACTTTTGTTATATCCTCATGACTCTAAATGGGCAAGTGCATATGCATGCTAAATTTTGTTACTCTGCCTGACATGATGTAGGTTATGAAAGGGATATTTCTGGTATCTTCTCTGGGGGCTAATGTGGTCTTGTTCTCTGTTTTTGTCCTTTTATCTGTGGTTTCTTTTCTTCCCTTTTAAGGAATGTATACTTATTTACAAGAAAAAAAATCATTATTTTTATGAAACAGGAGTTAAGAATTGAAAAGCAGTAAAAATTTGAGAAACTTATTGGATTTTATAGCTCAATTATCAGCATGCATGCATGAACAATAGTAGTGTATTTGCTAATGAGATATGGCTCCAGGAATTGCCAAACCCAAATCCATAAATACTTAAATTAAGGATATTGTATGATGGTCTTCCCCGCTGCTCCTGCTGCTGCCCATATGGGTTGTCTGGAGATCCATAGCAGGTGTTGGGCGCATTTCTGTGGCATGCATGCTCAATATATTATGGTCTGGGAGTTGCTATTTGATGCTTTAAATTGGTGGGAGTGGTGGGGCAGCTGGTTGTCAGGCTCTTGACAAGAGGGATGAGAGATTGCACCACATCAGTCATTAGAGGTCTATAATCAGCTTCTGACTGAACACAAACAGCAGCAATGGCAGCTATCTGTGACGTAGGAAGAAATAATAGAGTAAGAGAGAAGTGGGTTAAATTGGTGTGGTTGAATTGTTATGCTGTATAGGAAGGTTCTGAATTGTGTTAATGATGATGATGATGATGATGATGATGATGCTGATAGTATGACAAGCTAACCTGAATTAGCTCCTTCTTGGAATATTGGCCTTGTAGAGCTGGATCCACCATCTCCGCAACTTTCTCACTGTTGGTCAGCCTGGGAAGAGCCTGTGATTTCACAAAAGAGCCCCCAACTGTCAGTGTAAAAGGACCGATCCTCTTAGCCAGGCCCATGGTATACCATGCCATATGGTCACTGATTGATGTGATGTGCCCTACATGGAGGGACATTCATCATTCTATACCTGATCAACACAGCTTGCACATTGTTTTTGCTATGTTAAATAACTCAATACACACACACCACAAAAGTCCCTAACTGACAACAGCAACATTTGGAAATTGATCCTTCATCGTCTTTGTTGAAAGGGAGATGTCTTACTACTGAGTCATCAGTCGGTTGCATGGCATCAAAATGGCTAGGCATGAAACATAAAATGGAAAAATGCTGGAGGGATCTCCGAATTCAAGACTACATACTCCATCCACTATGGGTCATCGGAGTAAAAGTCTACTTCACTGAGCAATGCTTGCATGTCTTTTTAAGCATAATATTAAAGAAGGCTGCTCTAGCTTTGTCTAGGCCTAATTACAGTACTAGAAGGATCCCTGTCAATGTTAACTGGTTAGAACTAGTGTAGCTTTTAGTAATGCTGTTGATAGGCATTTGGTTCTAATCATAATTAGATATATTACATTAGTATATTGAGCTACATGAAACACTTCAAAGTTGAATTACTCTATTTCTACAGGCAAGGATCTCAACCCTCTAAATCTAGATACCAGTTCATATATAGTTTAGCCAACCCCCAGATGGGATTACCAATTTATTATGCCCGTAAACCATTGAATCTTTCAATCCAGACAAATGTTATCAAGGTTCTCTCCCTAATTATCTAGATCCATTAGATCAGTTCCACGTATCCTCCTATTGGCTTTCCAAGAGTCTCCTTAATCACTCCAATGGATCCTCCACATTGCCAACTAGGGTAAAAAATCAAAGAACCCATGGTAACAAGAAAAAGATTCATTGAAAGAGTATTTAGTGTGTGCGATTACTAACCCATGAAACAAGGACATGCTCTCCAGGAGGCCTATTGACATCGATAGGTACTCGGCCTGTTAGAAGCTCTAGAAGAACAACACCATAGCTGTAAACATCTGATTTTGTAGTCAGCTTGCCTTTAAAAGCATACCTACATATCAATCAAACACGATTTAAATCTTTTGATCTGCTCATCATGATAGAAAATTTCTTATAAAATAAATGCGTATGATTTTGAGGGTCATTCCCGCGGTAAGAAACTCCATCTCGAGATATAATGATCGGTTCCCGCCAGGGTGCCTAGGGATCTATCCATGGATCCTAAGTGAGAAGCAAGATTCCATATCCAATGGGTAACTCCTTGTAATGTGAGCGAAACAGTAGAAGTTAAGATGTATTTAAATAAAAAATAAAGATTTAAATCACATTTCAAATGCAAATTATTTAGATTTTTTCTTAGCAATAGACATTTTTCTTGAGTTTAATTAGTTATTGTAAATATATGTTAATTTATAGTAAACAGTCAGCAGATGATGCCTCAATTATGAGAATGATGACAAAGATGATGGCAACAATGATAACCATGAGATTAGATGATGGATCATTTGGTGATAACTTGATTATGGAAATTGATTCATCTAATGCGGTTTCTTGGGTTTTACAGAAAGGTAGGTCCTCGGAAATTCTTTTACATCCTCAATGAGATTAGGGTTTTGTCTTCTTCATTGCGGGTTGTCTTCAAGCATGTTGCCCGGTCGGCTAATGCTATCGTAGATTTGCTAGTTAAACAAGGAGTGGATAGGGATGGTCCATTTGTTGGTATTTGATTCTTTTAGTGTTGCTTCTTTGTATGTATTTTTTGCTTCTTGAATGAGGTTTGGCGTAAGGCTTTTGTACCTTTTCTCGTTCTTTTGGTATCTTTGTATTGATCTTTTCTTTATTTTAATATGAGTTTTGTTACCGATAAAAAGAATATAATGATAACCATGATGATATTGATGAAGGTGCTTAGGCATTTTCTTTAAATGCCTATTTTCGTGAATGGGGGCCACCTAGACACATGATA
This sequence comes from Umbellularia californica, assembly GCA_028538565.1. Taxonomy (NCBI): domain Eukaryota; kingdom Viridiplantae; phylum Streptophyta; class Magnoliopsida; order Laurales; family Lauraceae; genus Umbellularia; species Umbellularia californica. Next base: position 34,468,005 of record JAPQWN010000003.1, read on the forward strand.
ACCAAAGAAGGCATGATAACAAAATGTAGTTTGAACATACATCAGGAGAATATCAATAATCAGGCCACCTAAAGATTCTGACCCTTAGTTTTAGGTCCTGATCAAATTGTTGCTAGTCATTCAAACTTTTATGATAAAACATATAGTCGACTAATGTTCGAAGCGATTCAAAATTTGGATCAATCCAGAAAAAAAAAGGAGAAGAAGAAGAAGAAAAATAGAACTCACTCAGGTGCCACATATCCAGTGGTCCCCACTACTCGTGCGGTGATCTGACCGTTGATCTTATTGGAGCCCACTATTGCCAGCCCAAAATCAGAGATCTTGGCTCTGTAGTTGTGGCCCAGCAGGACATTGCTGCATTTGAAATCACCATGGATGACCGGTGGCACAGATTCCTCATGTAGGAACTCCAGAGCTCGGGCGCAATCGAGGGCTATTCTCAAGCGGGTCCCCCAATCCAACGGCTGATATTTCTGGGGAGAGGATGAAGGGTGGAGATGGTGTTGGAGATTCCCATTGGCCATGAATTCAACTACAAGGAGCCGATGGTTTTGATCAGCACAGTAGCCCAGCAGCTCAACCGAGTAGGGGCATTGCAAACGGCTCATAAGATCCACCTGCATGAGGAAATAATCACCTCAGTTAAATTCAAAAGTGGGCCCGGCCCACTGGGCTTATATGGCCTATAATCTACTAGTTTGCTTGCCCGTACTACAGTTTTCACCCATTGTATAAGAACTCAGTAACTCTTTACTCGGAAGGTCAGGGAGATGAGTAACTTGGGTGAGTCTTACTGAGTACCCAGTCAGGCTCATTTGACTCAACTGACTCGGTGACATACTGGACTGAGTTGACTCAGTGAGTTTGGTAGAGTCTGGATGAGTTTTTGAACCTTTCCTAGGACCAGACCCAAGTTTGGTTACGCCTCGGCCTAAAGCGTAGTCACTGCGTAACAATGTGTGGATTAGGAGTAACTGTCATGGATCATAGGGCGATACAAATATATAGACCCACTGCAACCAGGCCCATATATCATCTTAGATGATGGTTGATTTGATGAATTATGGGACTGGTTGTGTAACCTTTTTGTCCTCTTGGTAGTTGCTTTTGAATAAAATCTTCCAAAAGTTTTCCTTTTATAATATATACCCTCTCCCTTATAGGCCTTATGGCTGTAAAGGTGCAGTGATTGGGTTTCTATTTCAATACTCAAGCACAAAATAATGATCCTAGGCCAAGTTAACATAGTCAAAATTTCCAGTTCCAGGCCAAGTTTGGTCGTAGTAGTCCGGGCACAACATTGAGCCTTGAATGCCTCTTAACAAGTGGCATAAGTATTCAAATTCTTGATTGTTCATATCTGGTGGTCCACAGTCCTAACCGCTTAGTACAAGAACCTAAAAAGCATCATAAATCAACGACTACAAGAATTATTTGACCAAGGTCTACAGTCTACACTAAATGGAGCATATCTCCCCTGATTCAGCTAGTATGACCATTTGATGATCTTATAATCTGGATGTAATCCATTCACATCAGGTGACACCAAATGTGTGGCCCACATCACAGATGATCTAAGGATAAAATTGACCCAATTTAACTAAAGCAAATAGCCATTTGTGCAGTTTTCAACATCCATCATCCTCCAACAGTGGAAGGTTGAGATCCCAAGGTTTGACCCACGAGAGGTGGGCCCCACATCACATTTTCTTAAAGCATTCAACATGACTAGCCCATTTCTCAAATTACACCAACTAAAGGGTTAGTTGTCATGAGTCATGAAGAACAAGAAGAAGACATACCTCTTGTCTGAATCCTCTCTCTCCTTGCTTCCCTCCTCTACTCAACACCTTAATTGCAGCTACAGTCCCATCGCTCAATGTTCCTCTATAGACCTTCCCAGATCCTCCATTATCAATCACATTCCTTTCACTAAACATGTTTGTAGCCACTTCCAGCTCTTTGTAGGTAAACACCTGCCCTCCTCTAAACTTAGCAGGGAACTCCCCACACACATTCCCGCTATAAAGGCAGCTCCTCATTTCTATTTTCCATCAAATTCAACAAGAGCAACACAAATCAAGAAGACCCATATGATAATTCTATATGAAATTCTGATGGGTACATGTTACATGCATGCAAACATACCTGGACTAAAATTAGCAGCCCTGAGAGCAGCTGTAGTACTCAACTGGGAAAGCTTTCTATCTTGAGTGGCAGCATTTATGCCAGTGGTGTTGGCACTGTTTTTTGTGGACTTGATTCTACGGAACAGCAGGAAGAGAATAAATCCAACTACTACTAGCAGGAGAATTGAGATGATGGTGATGATGATAATGATTATGGAATCTGTCCTGTTTATTCCATGGTGGTGGTAGGTGTGGTGGAGATGGTGATGATGGGTTGATGGGCCATGGGTTGGTGATGGTGGCCATGCCGGAGAAACTTTGGAACGGGTCCCCATGAGAGAGAGAGAGAGAGAGAGAGAGAGAGAGAGAGAGAGAGAGAGAGAGAGAGAGCGCAAAGAGCAAAGAGCAAAGAGCAAAGAGCAAAGAGAATTAAAAGGGTAGTGTGAGGAGTGTTTGGAAAGGCAAGATTCGATTTTCTGGTCACGTGTATCTGTGTCTCTTCTCTTCAGTTGTCTGTTATTGCCACTATTATTGGTGTCTTCAAGCATTGTCTTGCTATCTTTCCATCTCTATCCATGTATCCACTCATTTTTTTTTTCTTTACCTATGAAGTTGGTCTTGGGCTATAAATGCAACACCCTGCTTAGAAGGGTAATAAACTCTCTAGCAGATTCTTTTCTAGTCGTCTGTAGTTTTCGTGTTTTTGTTTTTGTTTTTATCTTTCAATTAAGTTCCAAAACGTCATGAGAGTTGAAGAAATTCACAGTTAAGGAATTTCAAAGAGAATTGATGAAAGTTTGGTGATCTATGGCTTGACTCTGCTGCTTTTTAAGATTAGTCTCTTATTAAATCTTCATTGGTCAGGTTTAATTTTCACTTATATTAAATCGAAACGGCCAGGATTTCTTCAAGACCAGTGAATTAACACTCCGGGAAAAACTCAACTACCCTGAGATGGTGATTGATCTTCTGGATGTACACCAATCCCCAAATTTTAGAGATATTTTGGAAACTTTTATAAGATGAATTTCTAGAAAGTAATTTATGATTAAGGAAATCAGTTCAATCTAGAAGATGTGAGGTGAGTGGACCCCTCATAAATTATCACCCTATTTTTTCTAGACATACTAAAAAATTCCTCTCTTTGCATGGATGTAGAACATTGCATAACCATGTAAATTATCCAGTACTGTTTTTCTTGTTTTTTGCTTGTTTATTTGCGGTATTTTAACTTATTAAGTTTATTCTAGCCAACCATTCCTACAAAAATCTCGTGGCGTTGGTAGAGGCGGCACTAAGACTTTCCAATAGTCCCCCTCGGGTGGAGCTCACTCCTTAATTCTCCCCCTTCAAGTTGAATTCGGTCGGTGCACTTCTGACGACACTCGTATTATTTTGCAACGACTCATTTCTCTTGGGATTCGAACTCCCATCCGGGTCAACCAATCATTCTTACCAAGACCTCAAGGTGTTAGTAGAGATGGTATAAATACTTTTCAATAGTTCCTCTCGGGGTAGAGCTCACTCTTTTAAACACTCCCCCAAAAGTTGAACCCGGTTGGTAACCTTATGTTCTGATGACGCATTTTTTTAGCAAGGAGTAGTTAATCATTCCTACTAAAACCTCAAGGCATTATAACAGAGCAAGCATAAGTACTCTCTGGTCTCTAATTCGGTCCCTGGACCCTGTTGACCATCCACGCCACATTCCCTAACTAAAACGACGTCTGCTCACGAGTTTCTTGGGAAAGAAATGGCAAACACATGAGAGAGAGACAGAGAGAGAATACTTTACAGCTCTAGAAACAGAGACATTTCACTGTGTTTGCTCTTGTACGTTATCGTATCTCTTCACCCCTTTAGAGAGCAGTGCCATCACAGTCACAACAGCTCATGTTGTTGTAATGGTGCCTCAATCATTGTGCGAAATGATCCAACACCTGGTGAAGTCCACCAACTCACCCGAGTCGGATTGAGTTTGTTCAAACTCACTTGACTCAACAAGCAGTCAACACAATGACCTGACTTCACTGGTAGAAAACCATCTCACCTACAGGCATATGATCAGTTACAATCAAGGCCTACATTGTTGATCACCGGACATCCAAGCAGTGAACCCCAAGGGGTAGCTCAGTTGGCCTAGGACCACGGTTTGCACCCGGAGGTTGTGGGTTCGAAACTGCACTACCACACTGGGGCTACAGGGAAATTTACCCGGCTTCCCTCTGGGCCCGGAGTGATTAGTCCAGCCCAAAGGGTTGGGAACCCTCCGATAAAAAAAAAAAAAAAAAAAAAAAAAGACATCCAAGCAGTGGTGCTAATGGTCCGGGCCGGCCAGAGCCAGATCTGGGCCCATCCCCTTTTAGGTCAGGCTTGGCCGTTCTGTAGTATTTATCAGGCCAGGCCTGAATTCGAAATTTGGCCCTATTCATATGTGGGCCAATCTTAGATTTGGTGGTAGAAAGACCAAGCACGTCCCAGCCTGGCTAAGACAAATAAGTGGGCCCAAAAATGAAGCTGTTGCCATGGTCTTTTAATTATTTCTGTTTCTGTCTTTTCCCCCACAAGTAACAAACCATGTTGGCCTGGGATTGGGCCTATGGTTTCAAGGTTGGGCTCAGTCTGGATATTACTCAGCTTGGCCTGACCCAGCCCATGAACACCCCTATATCCAACTCAGTTAGAGGGTCTAGTATGTGTCCTTCAAATCAAGGTACAAGAAAGTGAGACCTCACTTGTCAACATGACATTTAGAATATGGTGATTCTTATACTTAAAAAGTTATATTTGTTTGAGGAATAAAGGTTAACTTTCTCTTCTTTGTAAGCCACATCCAAATAAGAGTTTAAATAAATGTTTGCACATCTTACCTTTACCTAAATAGGATCCGCCGTAAGCGGCCAACCTATCCTCTCTCTCTCTCTCTCTCTCTCTCTCTCTCTCCCTGTGGGACAATCGCATCCAACCTATCCATCCCCTATAGAATCCATTGTTCACATATATAACTAAATGGATCTCATAGGTGGATAGATTAGTTGAATCTAGTGGGTCTCGTGTGGGTCTTTGATCATTTAAAAGTGACCACTACCATTACATTATATGTGATCTCATAATAATCATATTACTTACGTTGGCCCATTTCAAGATTTGATTATTATACCTTAAAGATGTACTCGTTGGGGGAAAAAAGAGGTCAGGTCACTCTTCTCTTAAGCTACACCAGCGGTAACAGTTAATCAAAATTTCAGTGTAATTATTTGGAACCTAGCTACTAAATGAATAGCTTGCACATCTTTACCTTTATCTAAATGGGATCCATCATAAAAGACCCACTTACCAATCCATCCTTTGTCTTCATACTCATGGGAGGATCTATCACATCCAACCCAATCCACCCTTTTAAGTGTTCAAACAAACATTCACTGATGGGTCTCATAGATGGATAGATTAGTCTTATCTAATGGGTATCACATGGGTCCACTATCGTTTAAGAGAGTCCATTATCATTATACTATTTATGTGATTCAATAATGATTATATTAGTTAGGTGAGCCAACTCGTTCTTACCCGACCCGCATATGACCCACAAAATCTGTAGGTAAGTCCTGGGTCAAGGTTTTCTGTCTGGTGGAAAAAAAAATTCAAGTTGGGTTTAGGTTGACTCACCTGACCCACCTAATTCAACATGACCTGTTTAAACTTTTTTTAATTTTTAATTATTATTCTAAAACCCAAAGAGGCAAGGATTCAAATGATACCTAATCTTTATTGCAGCACCCTCTACTATCTAACTGAAACTTAACACTCAATTCTATCGTATTTTTTTATTATTATTTTGATATGCTTTGTTTTATATGAAATTGTTCTTTTATTTGTATTAATTGATTTACTTCTGCAATTCTATTTCTATAGTTGTTATTTAAAAAATCATATACTATACTCAAGGTTTAAATAATTTGTTTTCCTTTTTTTTTTCTCTCTAGTATCCCCTTTGTTAATTGAAATGGATCGCGGATATAAAGAAAATACAATAGACACGACATAAAAAAGGAAAGAGCTAAAATTGAATTGCATTGTTTCCATCCGTAAGCGAGAAAAGGATCGATGAATGGACTTTGGCGAATTTGACCCGACCTTTTATGTATGAAAAATTGAATAACCAGTCTCGTGTCCTTGAAAGGAAGGTGGGCTTCTTCAAAACATTCACACAAGGGATAGAGTTTACACGAACTTGTTCAATATTTGGAAAACGAAAAAGTTGATTGACCTTGGCCCTGCTTTTTACAGATGGAAAGCTAGGTATTGCACGTCGAAGTAGTTGGAAATGAAATTGGGCTCAAGTTGAGCTTATTATGAGCCAGTTTGGGTCAGGTAGGAAAACATAGATTTTACCTTTAAGATTTTGGGATAAGCGATAGCTTAGTGCGGTATGAGATCTTACAACAATAACCCCCAATGATTATGTGGATTAATGAGGGTTGGGTCTGGTTGACCCGTAGCGGGTGCAGGGTTAGGAGTGGCTAACAATCTATGACCCATTAAATAAATGAGTCCAACCTGTTTAGCCAGACCCGACCTGTTTGCCACCACTACGTCCCACCTATAAATATCCCATCATTCCATATGTTTCCATTCTCTCCAAGTGAAGAAGAAGACCCACTTCACCCTAAAAAGAGCTGTTTGTGCATGCGACCCTTTTGTACTCTCTAACGACTAACGATTAACTGCAATTCGACCGTTAAAAATATCCAAGCCAGCTCAACTCAAACGATGAAATACATTTCCAACAACTGATGATGATGATGATGATCATCATCAATGCTTCAAAAACCAAACTCCTCCAGTTTCCATGCCATTCTCTCTCCATCCCTCCATCCCATAGAAAATGGGTCTCTGCAATTCCTTCAAAAGACCACCCAAACACCCATCTCTCCACCTTCTTCAATCATCCCCACCGCCCCACTTCCCAATTCGCACTTGTTTCCGCTCTCAAATCCTGTTCCTCCTCCTCCTCCTCCTCCTCCCAAGCCCAACAACTCCACTCTCTCATCTTCAAATCCGGCCTCGATTCCAATGTTTTCATCAACAACAGCTTGATCAATCTCTACGCGAAATCTAGGAGACTCGAGACCGCCCGGAGCTTGTTTGATGCAGCTCCCGTACTTGATTTAGCGTCCTGGAATACAATGATTGTTGGGTATGTTAAATTGGGTCGATTGGAGGAAGCCCAAAACGTTTTTGATGAAATGTCTGAGAGAGATTGCGTTTCGTACACGACGATGATCATGGGTTGGGCGCAAAACGGTGATGGGGTTGAGGCATTGGAGGTTTTTCGAGAAATGCGAGTTGTGGGTGTGCTGCCGAACGAGGTGACTGTGGCGAGTGTGCTTTCTGCTTGTGTACGTTTGGGTGCAATTCAAATTGGGAGGATGGTTCATGGGGTTGTGATTAAAGGTGGGATGGAAGTGTTCGTGCTTGTTTCGACTAATTTGGCTAATTTCTATGCAGTTTGTTCGAGTTTAGAAGATGCGGAACTTGTTTTTGATGGGATGACTGAGAAAAATGTTGTTACTTGGAATGTGATGTTGAATGGGTATGTGAAGTCTGGGCTTGTTGAATCTGCAAGAGGTCTGTTTGAAACAATTCCTGTGAGAGACTTGGTTTCTTGGAGCACGATGATCGATGGGTATGTGAGAACCAACAAGTTAAGTGAGGCTTTGATTATGTATCGTGAAATGCAGCGTGCAGAGGTGAGACCAAATGAAGTCACCATGGTGGACTTGGTTTCAGCATGTGGACAGTTTTTGGCGGCCCATGAGGGTAGGCAATTACATGGAACCATTTTAAAGACTGGATTTGATGGTCATGTTTTTGTGCAGGCGACAATCATCCATTTTTATGCTGCTTGTCAACAGATTGATTTGGCATATTTGCAGTTCCAATTGGGAGATGTGGACAACATATCATCTTGGAATGCCCTTATTGCTGGATTCATAAGAAACAACATGGTTGATTCGGCCAGGAGGTTGTTTGATGAGATGCCTGATCGAGATGTAGTCTCGTGGAGTTCCATGATTGCAGGTTATGTGCAAAGTGGGCAGTTCGATTTGGCATTAGATCTCTTCCATGATATGCAAGTTAAGGGGCTTCGACCAAATGAAATTACGATGGTGAGTGTCGTCTCTGCCGTTGCCCATTCGGGCAATTTGAAACAGGGAGGATGGATCCATGACTATATACGTGAAAGCTCTATCCCTCTAAATGATAACTTAAGTGCAGGGCTTATTGACATGTATGCAAAGTGTGGGAACATCGAAAATGCATTGCAAGTATTTCATCAGGTACGAGATCGGGCCAGTTCAGTGTCCCCGTGGAATGCAGTGATATGTGGATTGGCCATGCATGGACATGCAAATATGTCTCTGAGTGTGTTTTCAGACCTCCAAAAGACTAACATCAAACCCAACTCAATTACATTCTTAGGGGTCCTGAGCGCATGCTGCCATGCCGGATTGGTGGTTATTGGGAAGCAATATTTTAAGACCATGAAAAGTGTTTACAACATAGATCCAAACATTAAACATTATGGTTGCATGGTTGATCTCTTAGGCAGAGCTGGGTGCCTAAAAGAGGCCGAGCTATTGATTGAAAGCATGCCCATGGAGGCTGATGTTGTGATATGGGGGAGTATGTTGGCTGCATGTAAGACTCATGGGAAAACGGAAATAGGAGAAAGGGCTGCAGAGAATCTAGCAAGGCTGGAGCCCAGCCATGGGGCTGGCCGAGTCCTGCTATCTAATATCTATGCCGAGGCTGGAAGATGGGATGATGTATACCTGGTAAGGAGAGCAATGCAAAGTAGAAGATTGAAGAAGCTGCCAGGATGCAGTGGTGTTTTGTGATGGATGCATAGTGAACCTGCATCACTGGCCCGACTTGAGCTGGCAACCATCAAACCATTAGGTCTGTATTTTGCAAGCAATAACATGTGTGCACTATCCATGTCAAGTGGCCAATTGTGAATATGATGGATGCATAGTGTACCTGCACCACTGGTCCTAATTGACCTGGCAACCACCAACTGCATTCTGCAAGCTCTAACATTCGCACACTATCCATGTCAAGTGGGCCAATTGTGAATGAATATTATCTCCGTTGGACCCTTGCCACTGTCCTTGTCAAGAACTCCCATGTGGATGTTGATGATCCCACACTACCATTTACACACCATTAAAACTGTGACACAGGGATTGTTGAGAATGAGCCATGAAGGATGCATGGTCGGAGAGCTTTATCAGCCTAATTGTTTGCTTTCTTTCGGTTGATGATCTCTGCTACCACCACCAATTTCATTTATTTGTTAATCAGATTATGGATTTGCAAGTCATGAGTTCTGAAAAGTCATTTAATGTAAGGCATTGGAGTTTTACTATATTAAGAAGAAATTCAGAGAATAATTTTGAAGTCTTCATCGAAAAAATTGACATTCTTGCCAGCTCTTTTCGAAAGGGAAAGAAAAATAATTTTCCATCATTTGACAGCTCTTTTTCTGTAAGATTGTGCAGGTTATTAGCTACTCAATAAAGATAACAAGAAATCCAAACCCATGGATAAAAGGAGCACAAAATCAAGAGAAGGTGAACCAAGTATCCACCTGCAGATTGACGAACAGATGAGTTCTCCAAAACAGCGTAGTGATAACTGGGACTCCATCATGTTTGAACCCCATAGAGAAATCAATGAGACGGTTGGAAAGAACGATAGTAACACAAACTTGGGTTCTTCAGAAAGGCAGACTGATTATGCACCGGAAAAGAAACTAACCATTTTTGCTCTTCGGCTAGCCATTCTAGAAAAGTCAGCAAGTGGCCTTGGCACACTCGGATTCATCTGGGCTACTGTTGTTCTTCTTGGAAGTTTTGCCATTACTCTCGAGAAAACTGACTTCTGGCTTATCACTACAATTCTCCTAATTGAGGGAACCAGAATATTCAGCGGAGTCATGAGCTTGAATAGGAACATCAGGCCACATGGTCTCTCACAGACGCCGGGAAGTACAGCTTCTGACTATTGAAATCCAGCTCAAACTCCATTATTCAAGCTATCAAAGCCATCTTCTGGCGTAAACCACATCACAGTCGAGAATTAACAGACAATGCCCAGATGGGAGGATTGAGGAGAGATTCACAGAAATCAGCAACTCGGATGTGGCTGACACCAGATGTCCCATTGCTTCCATACACAGGTTGGGTTTTTCTAACAAGGAACATCAGTACGCTCCTGTACTGGCTTCAGTTATTGTCAGCCATTGCTTGCACCTCCCTCTCATTGATGAGGCTCATGCAGCAGGATTATGGTGAGATAAGCAAAGGTGATTCCAACAAAAGGAATAGGAAATCTGCTTTAAATATTTTCTATGGTTTGGCGCTGGCAGAAGCTCTTCTGTTTCTAATGGAGAAACCTTACTGGGAATGGAAGGCCTGCTACTGTAAATTGCTGGAAGAGGTGAACAATGAATGTGAGTTTGGAAATTCTGGGATAGTTTCAATCAAGCGATTATTCTATGATGCCTACTCAAGATGAGTCAATGGAAGCATCTTTGATGGCTTGAGAATGGACCTCGTGTCTTTTGCTGTAGAGCTGTCGGCATCAGATTCCAGTGATGAGCAGCTCACTGGAGCCAGGATTCTTAGAAAGTTTGTAAACAGCAAGTGGCTCTCGGATGACATGCTCAGAAAGGTTGGGACTTCAATCCCTGTTATGGAAAGATCGGTAGAGATGTTGAATTGGAAAAACCCATTACAAGAAGAGATTAGGAAATCCGCAGCAGAGATTATATCAAAACTCGCGGGGAAGAAACAGAATTCCCTTCATGTGGCTGCAATTCCAGGTGCGATGTAGTCAATATCATCATTGCTTCACTTAGGAAGAAACTCTAGCTGTGCACACAACGAAATCTACCAGAAAACTGACATCACTGACCATGTACACTATGAGTTCTCGAGTTTTAATCTCTTGGGTCTCCTGATTCTGAAAAAGCTTGCGCATGATCATGATAGCTGTGGAAAGATAGGGAATACCAGAGGCCTGTTACCAAAAATCATGGATTTTACACATGCAGGAGAAAGGTTGTTGAAGGGCAATTTTGCATCAATGTCTCATATTATGTTAGTCAAAAGATCATTGCAACTGGTGAAGATGCTGGCAAGCACATCAGGTAAGACTGGAAAGCTTCTCAGGCATGAAATTTCAGAGAATGTTTTCACAATCAGCTACATTAGGGAAGTTTTGCAATATGGAGAGAATCACACAGTGCTGCGGCAACTGGGAATTGAAATTCTAACAAGTTTGGCTTTGGGTGAGAATGCGAAGGAAAAGATTGGAAGCACAGGCAGAATTTTTCAGGAATTATTATGCATTTTCTTCAAGCAGGGATTACCAGAAAATCAGGATACAGTCAGAGTTGTGTCTGGAGAAGCACTTGCAATGCTGACATTGGAGGGTGAGAAAAATTGCAATGCTGACATTGGAGGCCTTGGAAAAGCTTGTTGGGGCAATGAATGGGTGGAGAAAGTATACATGTCTAATAATCTTCCTTCATCAATTTATGTTTGCTTCTTTTGGGATATTTTCTTTCATAATCTTCTTGTATGTCCATTCTTTCATAGCATATTGTTGAGCCATGATATGTCATTGACTTATTGCTGCAGGCTATCAATCTTGTTGGTGTACATAAGAGATCACTTCATCCTGTTGATATGCTTCTACTTGCCAATTTTGTGTGGTCTTTTGAATCAGTTAGTGAAGGGCAAACTTATTTTTTTAATATTATGTCAGCTTTCTTATTTGTTTTGTCATTGATCTTACTCAAACTAGGTTAAGAAACTTGAAAGGGTTTAAACTCAACTGAGAAACATACTAAAATACTATTTACTCAATATCTATGCCTATGATGCTTGATAGCTACGCTTGTGGTGCAGATAGTGAAAAGGTACTTGTATGAAAAGATGATGTGGGTATGACTCTGTCCCTCAAATTCAGTTTTCTTTATCATACGTTTGGCAATTTACAGGTGTGGGCAGAATTGGTTTTATTGATGTCATTTCAATCTTTATCAGAGTCTGTGATTTTCGTGAAGTGGGTTTCTATTTTCTCGCATTAACTTCATGGATGTGTGATTGGGTTTTTATTATTGCTACCCCTGTATGATTAATTCTATTGATTTTAAAACACCCATGTTTGTGGTTTTAAAACACACCATAACAAAAGAGACTTGAATTTAGTAGACCTGTTATAACCTTGCCTTGGAAGTGTCTTGGGTTACTTCTAGTGTTGTTTACATTGGAGAGCTGGTAGACACTGAGTGTATTAGACCTGGTGTGAACCTTTACAACAACAATTTCTTGGGGAATGTACATGGGAGAGGACTTGATGTTTGTTTTTACCATGTTTCTAGGTGCTCAGAATGGGGAGTCTGATGTTGATTCAGTCCTGTACAAGTAAACTCTTTACATGTTTCAGGCGTGTCTCTAGTAGTGAAATGTATGGATATTTATACTAGTCATGGCATGCAGCTCCCTAAAATAGACATGCAGTCCTTTTCATATCATGTGCACTGTTCTAATTGGTTTTTGCTGCATGGGAAGGAGATATAATGGTTAACAAGTTGGACCATACAAACAGGATGGACAGGCCAGATCATTTTCTTAACATTGAAGTTATTTCTCCAAATTACATCAATCTACCGACCTTTGCTAGCTATGTTCTATTGATTTTCAGCATGGGATCATTCATTCTCAGTGCTGGCACCAAGGGTAAACTCTCTCTTGCCTTGTACTAGTGGAAAGTTGACTAATTTTTCATGATAATATCTATTACTTTTAGAGTTTCTTTATTATTGTTGTAGTTGTTTGTCAATTGATGTGCTACTTTTTTGAGGATTTGCGATTTGGGTGTTGTAGTTTAAAAGTTTTTGAGATTTTCATGCCTGTGTAACGTGTGTTTTTCTTCCTTTTCTTTCCCTATGTAGCATGTATGTTTTCAAACATTCACAAACCAGGTGGAAACATAGCTTCCACATAAGTTTTGAGATTACTTAATAAACCCATCTCAGAAACCTCATTCTCTAAAAAAAAAAAAAAAAAGGCCTAAGTGTCATAAGCTGTAAATTAAAATGGCAAAGCTGATAATCTCCCAAACCAAACCGATGAAAAGGACAGGCCATTTGCATTAAACAAAACCATTATCAATATCTTGTATCTACATTGTCTTCTTAAAAACAAACACGATAACAACAACAAAAACAAAAATAAAAACATCTATAATGGATATCACCAATGATATCCAGATAGGACTAGTTCATGTGACTAAGAAATATCATAATCACCATCAACATTCATTCAACATTATGGTCATATGGATATTGCAAAGTGATTATATAAAATTATTATGCTAATTTAATATTGTCTCATTGTTCCAAGATCTTTTTTGGAGTGAATGCTTTGCTTTGCAAGAATTTATTGTTATTTGTATTATGATGGTGTTCTTTTTTGGTTTTGCAGATTGATTTTTTATTTTATTGTGTTGGTTGCGGGGCTCTTAGGGATTACCTTTTTATTTTGATCACAAACATTTGTATATGTTGAAGATTTTTGGAAATTATCAAGTAGTAATATTTGTGTATTTTAGATATTTGTGGGTTTATTTTGGTTTATGGATGTAGGATATTTGGCTGTGGTTGTTATTTTCGATTTGTTAATGAATCTATTTTAAATTGGGTTGTGCATCAAGTTTGGTGCTTTGAACATGTGTTCAGTTTTTTATTTGTGGTATACAGAGATAAATAAAAATTTAATTTAAAAAATAATAATAATCTTTCCCAACGCACCAGCGTGCGTTGCAAAAAAGAAAATGTATTACAATATTTCCCGACATGATTTGTGCATTGGCGAAGTTGCATTTCCCAAAGCGTTAGCCCAAAGATACAGCGCATTTCCAACACATTGGTAGCGTCAACTATTTCATGCATTCCCAATGCATTGGTAGTGTCGGCTATTTCATGAATTCCCAACGCTTAATCATCGTCGGCCATTACCACAAATTCCCAACGCACTACAAGAATTGTCCATTACTAGGAATTTCAAACGCACTACAAGCGATGAATTCCCAACGCGCTGCCAGCGTCGGCTATTACTAGGAACCCCTAACGCATTGCCAGCGTCGGCGTTTATTTTGCTGAAGCCTGTATTGCGTTGGCAAATATGGTTTTCGAATCATGAAAGTTGGACTTTTTGCCGATGCACATCTCTTTGCCGACGTATTGATTGACGCTGCAGTGCATTGGCAATTGTATAGAGATATGGCAACGCAGTTAAAATAGCGTCGGCTATAGATTTGGTTACACATGGTAGCCGACGCATTGAAATGTGTTGGGAAATCATTTGCAGACGCAAAACCTACCTTTCCAAACGCGATGACTACATTGGCAAAACTGTATTTTGTTGTAGTGATGACCAAATATAATTATTCATGCAGAAACATGAAAGAGGAAAAAAAGAAAGTGCAACTTTTGGGACTTTTGTTACTTGGCAACAGCAACAAAGAGACCGCTCTAGAGCAAGACCCCATTATGCATGGCTTGAATATTGACCACTAAAATTAAATCAAGGATGCCCTTTTCCTTCTCAAAAGTACCCTGGAACTATTAAAACCTATCTCCCTTATTTCAATTCCATTTGAACCTCTGAATTAAGTAGCTTGGACGCTACCCAGTTTTGAGTCTTCAAGCATGGCAATCCCTTCCAAATTCTCTAACATTAGAATTCATAAGGTATGAACGTGTTTAATGTTCTTTCACTATCACATGACTTCTTCATTTATGAAATTCAATAAGCGTTCTTCCGAGACGATTTCAAACCATCTCGTCAACTTCTAATCCCCTTGTAACAGGGAAAAGTATGATGTAAATAACAGAAAACTAGATATGGGATAAGGTTAGAGGTCATATATTGTTAACTAATCGATCAATTAAGAAATTAATATGAAGGACTGATGTAATACTCTATTCTTACCTTTGTGGTACTATAGCCCAAGAGCCTGAAATTAGTTAAGATTCACACTTTGCCGGATTTCATTATATCTGTCGATATAGTTGTCACGATTGGTCTGAAGTCTAAATAAAGGAAGAGGGTTGCATTAGATTTATATGGAACATAAAAACTATGGTCACATCTACAACCTCATCTTCAGAAAGTGATACAAAAGGTATCTATCAAACTGACAGGTGCAAAACACAAGAGTGACACCACAGATTACATATTATAACATGGAGGGATGACAAGTCCACCTGACTCCAGTTTGGTGGTGGTGCAACCAAGGGTGGCAATCATGACTTGACCCACTGAATCAACCTCAACCAGACCCTTTTTGTTTTTTGGTTAAGTACAGGTTGACTCTTACAGCCGTGACTAATAAATAGGTTGGGTAAGGCTTGAGTTTAATTTTCTATTTAACCTGCAAATGCGACCTGTTAGTTAAGAGCTTAGATTGACTCTATTAACTTTTGAGTTAGGCTCATGTTACATCGAGGTTTTGGCCAAAACTCTGTCTTACCACCAAATACATCGAGGTTTTGGCCATGACCAACACATGTTTTTAACGAATTTTAGTCTAGTGCCAAATATGTGTGGAAGGTGCTCAGTATTGCAACCTTGACATTGCGGGTTCAAGCAATATTTCGTATTAAATGGAAAAGAAATTTCCAAAAATGTATAGGAAATGCATTCTCACCACCTTCATATTATTTTTTGTTATTTTAAACACATGTAAAACACTCTAAAATCAAAAGAAAAAAAAAGGTTAAGTTCTTCTGAATATATTCCAAAACTTGTTGCATCAAAAAAAAAAAAAAAGGACCAAAACAATCCAAATTAAATATCAGTTAACAGCCAACATGTAAAAAGGTTCGGCATGGGCCAAACAATTATCTAAAACCATGGTTTTTGGTGAGCCCCCACGTGTAATCTAAAATGTTCCTACAAGCATATTGCATATTGCATATTGCTTAGATCCAGTGCATATCTTATGAAGCCCACTCATGCTGTATATTTTGCTTATACGCCGTCCATCTTGTGGGGCCTACTCAGATACGTGTCTATTAATGAAAGATGTACAGATGGAAGGGGATCCAAAATAAATCAGCCCCCCTAGATTATTCTAGCCTATGATTTAACAGCCTCAAAGTTTACTAGTGCTTTAAGCGTAGATTTTTCAATCCAACAATGAGTAAATGTTCAATGAATATAAATTTAGACCCATTGCCGGATCATGAGATGATGAAAGAAACAAAGGGGCTTCACTGGTCAAAGGTGGGCACTCGTAGGAGAAAAGTTTCGTTGCATATCTCCTCTCTTGCTTTCTATTATATTTCTGTTAACTTCATACCTAGGTTGTATAATCCCTTTGCTCATTTTATGGCACAAATGGGAAAGAATTATGATGGTGAGACGTTTTGATTTGATCACTTTCTGTGCCAATTGTTGAGTTCATTTTGTAGTGGTCAGGTGACCTTAAAAGAAAAAAATATCAAACCACCAATTGGGACCTACTGCTGGCACCTCTATAATGCATGGTGGAGGTCAAAATAGGAGATGCACATGTGGGTTAAATTCAAATTTGTTTCCATGATCATAAACATTGAATCAAGAGCATGAAAAATGAGAATTATCCAATCTGTTTATTTCTATGACCCTCAGATGGTGATAATCGTCAAATGAGAGTCCTACGAACCACCGATCAAAGAAAGTAACATAAATGGGTCCCACACGATGGTTAGAGCAGGGATGCAAGCGGGTCGGATCGGGGATAGAACCATAGTGGATTCAAACCCAGATCTGTCTCAATAGATCCGGTTTCGGAACCGAATTCGGAACTAAGATGGTACATTTCTGATATATGATTAAAGCTAAGTAAATTCTTAAATATGAATACATAACACAATCTATTTAGGCGTAAACCTAAATATATTTTTAATATGTATATGTAATCATTCTGAATCTGGATCCCTTGGGCTGGAACATATAAGGATCCGATATCAGATTCAAATGGATCAGGATCCAAATATCTAAAATCAGGATATCCTCTTTAGTAGGAACAGAAACTTGAACATTTTACATTTGCAGCCGTAGTTGCATGGTTGGCTTCGAACATTTCTGACTTGTAACAGTGAGATGGAAGAAACATTCCATGAAATCTCAGGAATAAGTCTTAAGCAAGCACAAAGAAAAATATTAGGAAAGTTTCAAGGAACAAATATATTACTTGAAAGCAAAGAAAGATGGTACTGAGAATTAGTCAAGAAGCATCCTCCAGTGTAGTTCTAGAAACTTAAGCAGAACAATGCTACTTGAATTTTTTGTATCTTATGGTAAATTGGCAACACTTGATGAATAGGCAGGCCTAGGCATAATAATCCAGGTTCAGTCCCAGCTGAAGCTTATGTTAGCCAGCCTTTTTACTTAATGGGTCGAGTATTCACCCTCAGATCCAGCCCAGGTTTAGCCCGATTTTTACTTAGGGTTTAGCCCAGTCCGGAATTTCTGATTCGGGCCAATGTTATGGTCATGCTTGGATATAAATAGCCCATGATATCTCGCCAAATGAACTCATATATCAGCCCATGCTTTGGTTGATATCAGGACATCCGGCCCGGAAGATGAACTGGATAACCCACGAGATATAACCTACAATGTCACAAATAACTCTGATCATTGAAGTTTTGAAGACTGAATCCACCTGATTCAAATACCTCGTTGGCGTGGGCGCCCCGAGAAGGGATATGGTGGAATTGGATCAACTGTCCAGCAATCAATGGGCAAATTCCATGTGATTGATTGAATGGTAAGGATTGACCAAATGTGCCACAACAGTGTTGGTGCATATTGGATAAAAATGGCCAGGATCATCATGTTAGAATCATCAGAGTTAGGAGAATCATCAGAGTTGGGACCATCACGGTGTCATGTTAAAAGACCAGCGATCAAATTACCTGAAATGACCAAGGAAGCTGAGGTGCTCCTTATTGCATTAACATGGAATTACTTGAAGTGACCAATGAAGCTGATTATGTGTAGAACCCTAATCTGCAGCAGAAATTTTACACTTGACTTAGTCGAAAATTCGTTTAACATCCAGAAGAACAAATTTTTTCATATTACATAACAGAAGTTTTAAAATGAAATCCAATTTATTAAAACACAGTGACCCATTCTTCCAAGAAATTAGACATGGCATGATCAATCTGGAAACCATTATAATTTAAAAAAAAAAACCTAGGTCAACTGAAAGAAAACAATGGAAAGATAATCCCCATGACCCTCCACTAAAGGTTTCTTGCTGGTGATTGGGAGGTTTCTTGCTGGTGATTGGGCAGGAAAGGTTTCATTGACTTTTAAGTTGATCCATCAAGGACATTCAAATAGGCCCCACACTCCAGCAATAAACAGAAAAAGTGCACCCTAAGAAACAGCAACCAAATCCTGCAAGTTAAAGGAGAAAGACAAAAATATTATGACAAAAAAGATATTCAACAAGGATATGATAAAGATAAATAAATCTTAAATGATAGAAAAGGATGGGGGAAAACCTCTTGTTGCTTGAAGAAGAAGATAGAAGAAACAGCCGTGACTCTTCTCTCCACACACCATAAACTTGCTCCCAAAGCTCATCTTCCTGCCTTATCCTCACCTCCAACTGCACCACCTTTGTACAAATTCAAGATTACCAATTCATCAACAGGAACTCATCAATGTCTTCCTATATATATATATATATATATATATATATATATATTCAAAACCACCAAGAGCTCTTATTCTTCTATTAATTGACAAGAGCCCATTTGTAAGTGAGAACTCATCAGGTTCCAAAATCAATTTCTTTTCTTGCGTCCTTCAGACAACCAACTGCATTTCTTCCATATTCAATCAGAACCCATACGTACCAACAATTTCGAAAAACTCACCGCAGCTTCCTGCAAACTCCAGAACCATTTCTAAATTCATCCTATCAACATTTGACATCACTAGACGGATAACCCAGAAGCACGTAGAAAGATTCCATCCATTTACGAGACTTCTCGGCAGATGTGAAACTGCGGCATAAAATCAGCTGCTGATAAAGATAACAGAAGCTGTGGAGCACATTAAAGATTTTGAGAAACAGAGATTTGAGAGTTTGATGTGCAAAAGTCCTCAAACATCACAGGACACCAATTACTCCACAGGTCGTACAATTTCAAATATTCATGAATGTTAGATTCATTTTCGAAAGGGAAAGAAATATAATTTTCCATCATCTGACAGCTCTTTTTCTGTAAGATTGTGCAGGTTATTAGCTACTCAATAAAGATAACAAGAAATCCAAACCCATGGATAAAAGGAGAACAAAATCAAGCGAAGGTGAACCAAGTATCCGCCTGCAGATTGACGAACAGATGAGTTCTCCAAAACAGCGTAGTGATAACTGGGACTCCATCATGTTCGAACCCCACAGAGAAAATAATGACACAGGTGGAAAGAACGATAGTAACACAAACTTGGGTTCTTCAGAAAGGCAGACTGATTATGCACCGGAAAAGAAACTAACCATTTTTGCTCTTCGGCTAGCCATTCTAGAAAAGTCAGCAAGTGGCCTTGGTACACTCGGATTCATCTGGGCTACTGTTGTTCTTCTTGGAGGTTTTGCCATTACTCTCGGGAAAACTGACTTCTGGCTTATCACTACAATTCTCCTAATCGAGGGAACCAGAATATTCAGCCGGAGTCATGAGCTTGAATGGGAACATCAGGCCACATGGTCTCTTACGGATGCAGGGAAGTACAGCTTCCGACTATTGAAATCCAGCTCAAACTCCATTATTCAAGCTATCAAAGCCATCTTCTGGCGTAGACCACATAACAGTCGAGAATTAACAGACAATGCCCAGATGGGAGGATTGAGGAGAGATTCACAGAAATCAGCAACTCGGACGTGGCTGACACCAGATGTCCCATTGCTTCCATACACAGGTTGGGTTTTTGTAACAAGGAACATCAGTAAGCTCCTGTACTGGCTTCAGTTATTGTCAGCCATTGCTTGCATCTCGCTCTCATTGATGAGGCTCATGCAGCAGGATTATGGTGAGATAAGCAAAGGGGAATCCGACAAAAGGAATAGGAACTCTGCTTTAAATATTTTCTATGGTTTGGCCCTGGCAGAAGCTCTTCTGTTTCTAATGGAGAGAACTTACTGGGAATGGAAGGCCAGCTACTGTAAATTGCTGGAAGAGGTGAACAATGAATGTGAGTTTGGAAATTCTGGGATAGTTTCAATCAAGCGATTCTTCTATGATGCCTACTCAAGATGTGTCAATGGAAGCATCTTTGATGGCCTAAGAATGGACCTCGTTTCTTTTGCCGTAGAGCTGTTGGCATCAGATTCCAGTGATGAGCAGCTCACTGGAGCCAGGATTCTTCGAAAGTTTGTAAACAGCAAGCGGTTCTCGGATGACACGCTCAGAAAGATTGGGACTTCAATCCCTGTTATGGAAAGATTGGTAGAGATGTTGAATTGGAAAAACCCATCAGAAGAAGAGATTAGGAAATCCGCAGCAGAGATTATATCAAAACTCGCAGGGAAGAAACAGAATTCCCTTCGTGTGGCTGCAATTCCAGGTGCGATGGAGTCAATATCATCATTGCTTCACTTAGGAAGAAACTCTAGCTGTGCACACAACGAAATCTACCAGAAAACTGACATCACTGACCATGCACACTATGAGTTCTCGAGTTTTAATCTCTTGGGTCTCTTGATTCTAAAAAAGCTTGCACATGATCATGATAACTGTGGAAAGATAGGAAATACCAGAGGCTTGTTATCAAAAATCATTGATTTTACACATGCAGGAGAAAGGTTGTTGAAGGACAATTTTGCATCTACGTCTCATATTATGTTAGTCAAAAGATCATTGCAACTGGTGAAGATGCTAGCAAGTACATCAGGTAAGACTGGAAAGCTTCTCAGGCATGAAATTTCAGAGAATGTTTTCACAATCAGCTACATTAGGGAAGTTTTGCAATATGGAGAGTCTCACACAGTGCTGCAGCAACTGGGAATTGAAATTTTAACAAGTTTGGCTTTGGATGAGGATGCGAAGGAAAAGATTGGAAGCACAGGCAGAATTTTTCAGGAATTATTATGCATTTTCTTCAAGCAGGGATTACCAGAAAATCAGGATACAGTCAGAGTTGTGTCTGGAGAAGCACTTGCAATGCTGACATTGGAGAGTGAGAAAAATTGTGAAAGGATTTTGAGATTAGAGGCCTTGGAAATGCTTGTTGAGGCACTGAATGAGCCAGCGCTGCGTGTAAACTCTGCTAGAATTATGCAAAATTTGTGTGCTTACAGTGGACATGATTGCTGCCACGAGTTAAAAGGAGTCAGTGATGCTGCACCCACTGTAAGTCTTGTTTAGCTCAAGCTTTTTACATTTTGGAATTTATTTTCATTTTTAACACAAGGAACACGGATACTTCAACCTTCATCATTATTGAACGTATCCAACATGTTAACACCTTATGTGCAGTTGGTAATGCCTACAGTTGCATATATTTATGAAAGTTTAGATGTAGTGTTTTATATTCTTTCTTTTCATGCCTTTGTTTTAGATATAGCGTTTCATATTCTTTCTTTTCATGGCTTTGCGCAATTATCTTAGGTTGTAAATTTCATAGGAAATTCATGGGTTGTCAGGTCATGTGTAATGAAATGGATTTTAGGTGTCAACAGGTCTATCTATAAGTTCAAAATTCATTGCATCCAGTGGCAGAACCTGGGGACGGTTTTCCAAGACTTCTGGAAAGGCTATGACCTCTCCCTGCACACCCCAACCCCCTCCGCCACCAGTTCCACACCTGATTGCATCTATGGAAGTTGTGTAAAGCTCAATGATCTAGAATACCCAGATACTTGATTATGCTTAGAGAACCAGTGTCTTACAACTTCAATACTAAGTATCTATACCAGGTAGAGCATGGGCACTAGTAAGATGCATTCAGTCAATATCCTAGTGCAGAAGGCCCTCTATTTTCGAATATACGACCACTGGAATTTAAGTGTTGGATTGGATCTGCATCAACGTCCTATTTCTCAGGAAGAACAAAATCACATTATCAAATTCCATACCATGTCCGTAACTGTATTCATATCTGAAGATCAAAATTGATGATTATGTCACTAGCTATCTGAAGCAGACAGTAACTATTTAACTGTCAAGACTTAAGAGTATGGCATCAAGCAAAGGCTGTTCTTTTTTTTTTTTTTTGGTATGTGTGTGTGTGTGTGATAGTTGTTAGGGTGTTTGTAATTGGTTGCAGATATTTCAAGTTTGCTTTCACAGTTCCATTTTTTTTGAAAAAGAAAAGAGGTCACTCTACTGCAGAAAGACACCAAAAAGGACAAGATAGATTTAAAAAAGAAAAAGATGCTTTAAGGGAGGATGTTGAATTAAAGAGAAACAAAAGTACTAAAAAAGAGTTTCAATTTGTTTCTTCCACAGGTCCTGAAGGCAACAATGTCCCAAGAGGATAGATTACAGGAGGTTGCTATCGGTCTTGCCACACAGATTTTCAGGTTCATGAGTTCTCATGAATCAGGCAACCCATTCAATACAAGTGGCATAAAGGAAACTGAGTTGGCAGAAAAACTAGTGCAAATATTGAAACAATATCAGTACCCATCGGTCAAAGTTCCAAGAATAAGGAGGTTCGTGATCGAGCTGGTGATTTGGATGATGAAATCCAAAAAAGAAAATATTCGCATCTTCAAAGATTTAGGCATGGAGAAGGAGCTTCGGAATGTGGCTGAGACTACATCAGAACTCGAATGCTTCAATGTTTTCTCAGGTAGTGTTGGGCTAAGTAGGCACAAAACAACTGTTTACTCACTTGTGGACACAGCATTGAAGTTGATTATTGATGGCCAGGTTCAACCAAAAAAATTTAACAATTTGTCACCCAAATCGGAATCAAGGAAATAAAGTATCATACATAGAACATTCTTTCAAACATGCATACACAAGGTTCTGGAATATTTTTCATGTATAGTCCTAATAAATTGCAGCAATTGGCTCAATCATAATAAAATTGTAATACGTATTTAATATCGAAAGGTGGCCATTGTTGTTGTTTGGGATTGAGTTATATTTTTGTAGTTGATTACTATGGATTAATTACAACTTCAACAGTCATCGTTGTTATTTGTCATACTGTTATTGGTTTGAGGGATCATTTGGATACTAGTTCAGATTAAAAACCGAATTATTGGTTCATCAGGTTAAAATTTTGACAATAAATTCCAACAAAGCACTGCTCAGACAGACTGCCCTGCACTCCTTCGTGGATTCTATGGCTACATAGAATCTTAACCAAATGCACACCGCTAGTATCCATGCATCAAAATGACACTCTTAACAATATTCTCACACCAAGATAGCTTCAAACCTTGTTCAAAAGTTCCTAGGCTATTCTTAAAGCTCTCATTGGACTAGTCCAGATGTTTTTCTTTTTCGCTTAAAATCCAATCCCACAACAGCATCTCATATTTAAAACTCTTTGCCTAGTTCATCTAGTTTTCTTGGTGCAATAAGATTCTTAAAAGTAGCAGATATTGTTGTTTTCCAACAATGTATGTGCACTGCCATTGGACAACTACCCTCATTTTCTTCACAGAAATGGCCAAAAAACTCCATAATAATGCCTCAGCCTAGAGAATTAAAAGAAAAGGAAAAACACTTAACAAAACCTGCTTATTTTATATCCCATTAATTTGGGGTAGCCACTGCTCAAATCTAAACTCACTCATCTATCAATGTGGATCAATAGTGTGCAAATATGAGTGCATTCAATCATCATAAACTCCAAATTCATGACACTTAGTATAACAAAAACTGTACAAACTTAGGCATGTGCTTGAGTCAATTCCCAACACAATGCCTTCCTTAAAAAAATGGCTGCAAATTCAAACACAGTCAAGATTTCAACCATGAATGGAAGACTATCCATTTTTTTGTAGCAGTCCCAGAATCCACAACTGAACTAATGAGGAATTGAACCAGTGAGAAATCCAGCCTTACATTGGGCAATGGGATGGGCCCCACCCACTATTCATCCCAAATGGAAATCAGATAGTACTGAATAGTGGGCTCCACCCAAGGGGGGATATTGAAAAGTATTTCCGCTGCCTCTACAAACGCCTTGAGGTTTTGGTAGAAATGGTCCGCTAAAGAAATTCAAGATAGTCTCAGAGCCAAACCGGTCGTGAGTTTGAATCCCAGGAAGAACGACTCGGCGCAAAAAAAAAAAAAAAAAAAAAAGGGTGTCGCCAAAAGTGTGCCGGCCGGGTTCCACCCAGAGGCGGATCCACTTTGTATTCACTGGGGGCCTGGCCCCCAGTGAATTTTTGGAAAAAGAATAAAAAATACACACACACACTAAGTTAGACCCAATGTAATTAGGCCCCCAATGACATGTAACCAGGCCCCAGTAAGAAATATTAGGCCCATTCTTCAATTATTAAGGCATCAGAGGTAAAGACTGCATAATGTCTTGTATGTTTTATAGAAAAAGAGTTGCTTGGAACTATTACTAATGATATTGTAATAGAACTTTTTCAGAATATGAAAACTCATAGGGAACAATTGTGATAAATAAAGATTTCTTTGTTTTATTGCTTGAAACTATTACATTATATTCGTCCCATATAAATAACAAAAAAAAAAAAAAAATCCGCGGGCCACTACTTAATCGTGCCCTCAGTGAGTTTGAATCCTGGATCCGCCACTAGTTCCACCTGAGGGGGAGTATTGAGGCGAAAAGTATTTTCGCTGCCTCTACTAACGTGTTGAGGTTTTGGTACGAACGGTTAGCTAAATAAATTCAAGAGATAGATGTACCCATCATGATAAATAAATTATGGGCCCACCCCATCACCTTATTGGGATGATTTTAAGCTTCTATCATGAACCCCACAAGAAATGGAAAGTTGGGATAAACATAGAAGAAGAAGAAGAACAAGAACAAGAACAGTCCACTGTACATGTTAATGATGGTTATAGATCATACAAGCGGAAGCGGAGATCAACAGTTCTTCTAGAAAAAGAAAACAGTAGCATGTAGAAATCAATTGGAATCCAACTTACGTGCGAGCAATCCTCTCGTCGCCATTAATTTTATCAACCAGATCCAATCATCAATACGGATGGTCCCATTTGCGTGCGGCGATTCCGAAACCGAGAATCGGTAATAAGAGGATGAAAGCAGTTCTGAGAACGACTCCTTCCATGAGAGACAGAGAGAGAAGGTTTTAAGAACCATTTGAAGGGTTTAAGAAGAGTAGATAACAGAAGTCTCGGGTTTGAAACGGGTATGTTATTCTCGGTTTGTCCGAAAGTTTCCATTAAAATAATCGGATTTGAAACCTATTTTGGGTTCAAAAACGAGTACAGCTCGGAAACTTTAATTTAGATTCTTATTGATAAAAGGGTCCGGTTCGGGATCCATATAGTTTCCGACCCAGGACTCGGTATATGAGGACCTAATTTAGGTTCCAGGTGATAAAAGGGTTCGGTTCCGGATTCCGACTCGAGACCCGGCACATGAGTCTTTGATATTACAAATTATATCACAAAATGTATAATACTGGAGGCATTTGACTTGATGCACTATTATATGTTGAATGATATACCTTTTTTTAAGAAAAAGTAAAAAAGTTGGAAAGAAGTTAGGACCAATTTTTGAACTAGATCAAGTTCTCTGGGTGGATTCAATTCCGAAACCAGCAAAACAGGCTCCGAGTCAAAACCAGATTCTGAACCGAAGCCTTTATTTAGAAACGGGCCCGGAGTCCGGGTCCAGTACAGTTCTGACCTGGAACCATTCCATTTAGTCAATTAGGCTGGGCTGGGCAAAAATGAGCTTTTTATCATTTATTTGTACCAAGTTTTGCCTAAATTATAAGTAGTCCTTATTTGGGTCAGGCTTGGGCTTTCTATCACTTAATCCACTCCCAATCCATACAGTAAACGAGCCCAAATTATATATCCAAGCCCAACCCATGAGCATCCTTGTTCATAGTCTTCTAAACTTAAATGTCTCTAAGTCACTAAATGAATGTCTTACACATCTTACCTTAAATGTGATCCACTATAAGCGGCCCCCTTACCAAACCCATATTTTTTTCTCAATACACTTGGGATCCACCAAATTCAGCCCATCCATCATTCTATAGATCTCACTGTTCACATGTTTCACTAATGGGTCTAATAGGTGGATAGTTTAGTTGGATCTGAATGACATCATCTGGGTCGATCTACTATTACTTGAGAGAGCCCAATACCATTACACTATTTACTTGATCCCCACAATTAGGGGTGTTCATTGGCCAAGTCAGGCAAGGCTAAGGCATTTCCAGGCATGACCTAACTTTAGAAATGGAGGCCTATACCCGGCCCAAACATGACACGAGCCATAAAGTTAAGTCCAAGCCCGCCCATTTAGTCAACTGGGTAGGGACAAACTAGATTACTTCTTATAAGTTGTACTTGCTTTGTACTAATTGCTTAGGTAAATTATCACAAAATTACTAGCACTCCTTAACTTTATGGGACAGCACTGAGCTGGGCTTTTGGTTTTTGATGATGAATCCGAGCACTACCCGAGTACAAAATGTGCCTAGATTACATATCTAGGCTCAGCCCAAAGGCACTCCTAGCTAGCCTCATTGAGTATGTTATTTAGCTGAGCCTACCTTAAGATTTGATTTGATTTTCTGCTGATATTTTGGTGATTCTAGATCCACTTTCTCATACAAGTAGATTGAAGTAAAATTTTGATGAGAATATTCATGTACATCCATCCCTCACCGTGTTATAGCGAGGGACAACATAGTAGGGTTGACTTTATAACACATCTGAACCATCCACACACATGGAACCCCCTTTAAGTATACTAAACTCATTAAATTTCCACCTATCCTAATGGATTGGACCGTTGGATTAAAGGTCAATTTTTTTTTCTTTAATATAAAGTCATTAAATTTGTGGGTCACGGATCAAGGGGTTAGAGGCATCGGATTGACCTCAAATTTGATATATGGTCTCATCCAAGATGTCTCTTCCCATCCCCCACAAGTCCCATTAAAGAATCCAGACTTTCATAAACATTTATCTAAATATACAAGTAATCTAAGCCGAAAGAATGAAAAATTGATTTATAAATATTTACTCACATATTATTGAAGTGCCATATATGGATTCTTTTATCTAATTATTTTATAATATAAATATAGATATTCGCATGATTAAACAAATGTATTTATCATTCAATTCAAATATTATAGAGTTTCGATTTATTATTCAATTTGCATGCAATTTAACCCATGTATTGCATTTGCACTGGCTTTATTATGATAGCACATGAGACAGGGTTACATTGTATTTTGTTTGTAATCGAGC
This sequence comes from Umbellularia californica, assembly GCA_028538565.1. Lineage (NCBI taxonomy): Eukaryota > Viridiplantae > Streptophyta > Magnoliopsida > Laurales > Lauraceae > Umbellularia > Umbellularia californica. The sequence continues at coordinate 34,495,683 of JAPQWN010000003.1, forward strand.
TTGAGCAGAGAAGGGGTTTTCAAGCTTGACTCCAGCGTGAGCTAACTTGAGCTTTGGTGACTTGATTTGAGCTTGAGAATAAGCTTTGTCAATCTTAACTTGGGTCGGCTCTTTTACTTTACATTAGACTGACTGAATATAATGGCTTCTTGATCGACAGGGCACACACCATGATGAGCTGACCACCAAAACAAAATGTTCTTGCATTCTCTACCTTTTACTTCATATCATGGGCTCCAACAATCCGATTGGCCCAATTGGAGTCGGGCTCACTATCAAATTGATCATTTGTAATATACCCGTTTGATTAAAAAAAAATTACTTAGAAGAAGCAGAATGACATGAGTTAATCAAGTTTTCACATGTAATTAATTCGACTGCGGGCCCGACACTGGTTGAAGTAGCTAAAGAAAACACTTTTTCCTAATATAGTAGGATGTTTTGAGAGTCACATGGCCTTTTCTTCTACAATGAATCAGAGAAGAAAATTGCAATCTTTTAACATAAGTGGGATCATGTACTTTCTTTACATCGTGGAGCCTTATGTTAATTTGTTTGCATGGAATTTAAATCTTACTACGAATTTGTTGTCGTTAGTGGGCTTCAAATTAAGGAACACGAGTTCACTGGCGAAGGTCAACGTAAGGTAGAACGTGGATGGGATGTTGACCTCGCTATGATTTGATTTACTAGAGAATGACCATTCACAAAGTATTCAATTCCCATCTCCCCTAGATCCATCCGCTGTCCATGGAAGGATACATTATTGATGGCCATGTATCGATCTTCGCCTTCATTTGTTTAAATTGAGCTTCTTTTATTAGGAATGCACTTGTTAGCATTCCTAGGATTTCGATTCTATAAAGACTTTATTTTAAAGCAAAATCCATTAGGTGTTATAATTTTATAGATTGTGTTAGTTTTGGACTAACATACTTTAATCAGATCTACACAAATATATGATTGATTTGAATAACACAACATAAATCATGAAATTTAAACACAGACCTGACTCCATCATGTCCGCCTTACTAAACCACTACATTTTATTGGGGATTTACTATTCATCCACTATGGCTTTTCTACGTAATATCAATGGGAGAATCAATGTATTAGTGTAGAGATGAGCTATAACCACTAAACCCTATATATAGGTTTTCCTAAACAGCTTTCTTCTTATCATTGAGTCCAAATTCAATTAGCTAGAATTTAGATTCTTCTTAGCAGGTTAGCAATTTTCTCTAAATACCAAAGACGTCTCTATTAAGGAGACTCACCAATATATGTGTTTTTAAGTGAGCTGGTCATCTAAAGTGTGGGACCCATATGGGCATGTGGTCATTAGGCCACACTTAAGCCCAATAATTCTAACATTTTCCCACTCGGTCCACATGTCAATCTAAACTTGGGTCTCGTTTACTTTACATTCCCAGCTAGGGCTGAATGAAAATGATGGCTTCATCATCCACGGAGCACACAACATGATATGAGATGGGCACCAAAACAAAATGTGGTTGCATTCTCAACCTGCCTACTTCAGATTATGGGCTCCAGCAATCTGGTTGGCCCAATTGAAGTTGGGCCACCATCGAATTTATCATATGTAAAATACCTGATTGAATTAAAAAAAAAATTTACTTAGAAGGAGCAAAATCACATGAGTTAATCAAGTTTTAATATATAATTAACTTGACTGTGAGCCCAACAACGGTTGAAGTTGAATTTTCTCTATGTCAACACACAAGGGCCAATTATAAACAGTAGCTTTTTTTTTTTGGCCCTTTGGGCTGGACTAATCCCTCCGGCTAAGAGAGAAGCCGGGTAAACTCCCATGTAGCCCCAGTTAGGGATGTCAAACGGGTCGGGCCGGCATGGCCCACCAAGGAAAAACCCTGGCATGGCACGGCCCGCCATGGGCCAGGCTGGAGTGGGTCGGGCCGTGCTGGCCAGCGGGCCGTGTGGGCTTGTTCTTCTTTTTTTTTTGTTCCTTTTTTTTTAAGATTTTTTTATCTTATGGTGTATTGTGAGACAATATATTGTCCACCTAATTATTCCCAGCCATATTTCAACCTCACAATTTAAAATAAAGTAAGCAGTACTTCTCACCCACATGTCAGGGGACCCCAAGTAGTGTACTTGGGTAGAGGACAAGATGGAGGTGTGTGCTTGGGAAGTGTGTACTTTAAAATCTATGCGAAGATCTTCAATTTGCCTCTAAAATCAAACACAAAGATTATGGGTCAGTCACTGCAGAACTGACCCTAGATTAATAGATTAAGCTAGGTTAGGGCTAGAATAATTTATCATAATTTTTAAGTCAAGGAGGAAATATGAAGCGAATGGGGATTACTTTGATTGATCCAAGATAAACCCTACATAATACATACTAGCCCAATAATCCGTGTTCAGCACGTATCTTCCTGCACTGCACTATACTGCAAAATAAATAATCACATATTAAAAAAATTTACCTCTTTCCATAAAATAAGTTGGATAAAATAGAAATAGAGAAATAGGAGCTAAAAAGGATATAATTACTAGAGACAATTGTAACATAAGTGGGTTGATGGAAAAATGAGCGGTTAGTTGCATGAGGAGTTACACAACCATCGGTCACAATTATAATCAACCAAAAAGATACAGTCACATAGGAACAACTAAAACATGGGTGGTTTGATGGAAAAAAAAGGTGGGTAATCGCATGAGTAGTTATATAACCGTGGGTCAAAATTATAATCGATGGTCAAAATCAAAACCAACACCTCCTAGCTAAGGTCTAATTATATATCTTATGGTCTAATAATAGAACTCTTAAAGCTGATCTTAATTAATCAGACAAACCTACATGATGATGATGTTGATGACAGGTTCATGAAAAAAAGTATCTAAGGACACATTCCAAAGAGATACTTGTGAGTTCAAGACGAGATCTATGGTCTGAGGCACAAGTGAAGAGACCAAACTATACTTAAAGCTGATTATGTTCTAATGGGATAATATATTCATAATAAAAGTAAAAGTAACATTATATATATTTTGGATTACTATTATAAGTTTATAACTATTAACCGGGCCAGAGAAGAATATTAGAAAGTGATGTAATTTGGGTCAATAAATTTAGATTTGGTTTTATTTAGACCCAAGTTCCCCACCTATTTTCCAAGCTTACCTGGCCAAACCAAGGCATCTAGTGATGTTTGGTAGGTGCCAAAATAAAAAAATGCACAGAAAAAGTTTGTCACAAAGGGCCCACATGTTATATAATGATTGACATCCTTTGTATTTTTTTTTTTTTGGTAAATAAAATTTTAATTAAAAGAAAATGAATGGGAGGGTTAGAGTATTTATAGACTTTGTAAAATTGAAAAATGACACAAAATACCCCTTATATGACCGTTTTATAGCTGTTGGAGGGGGTAAAATGGACTTTTTTTGAAAAAAAAAGAGGACTTGGCTATTGGGCAGGCTCGCGGTTGGGCGGGCTAGAGGCACCAGCCCAAGTACCAGGCGGGCCTGGGCCAACGGGCCCAAGCTCCTCGACACATGGGCTGTGCCGCGTCACGTCCAGCCCGGCCTATTTGACATTCTTAGCCCCAGTATGGTAGTACAGTTTCAAACCTACAACCTCTAGGTACAAACCATTGTCCTGAGCCAATAGTAGCTAAAGAAAACAGGTTAAATACGTCTCAACTCATAATATAATAGAATAAATTGATTTTGTTCAATTTGTCAAAAGTTGTATTCGTCCACATAATGTCTTTCCAAAAGTAATCTTCATTTTCAGAGAAGGCTGCAGTACTGAAATTTTCCATAGGAGTAGTTGAATTGGTCGTTTGTCCGAGCCCACGGTTTCATTAGGCTGGCCAGTGGCCACGATGCCTGATCCTCCTGTCTGCCTTGCATTGTTGCTTCAAGATGCAGGCTCCTGTGCTAGATGATAGAAATATATACTTTTTCCTGACACAGTAGGACGTTTGAGAGTGACATGGCCTTTTCTTCTACAATGAATCAGACAAGAAAATTGCATTCTTCAAACATAAATGGGATTGTCCTAATTTTAACAAGAAAAAGTCTACTTGCCCCGGGGCTTTTTGTCCCGACTCCACATGGGAGGGGGGCCCTCTGTTGAGGTCAACGTCCACCATCGCTCCTGAGCGGTAATAATTGTGGTCGAACCCTCGCCCTCACCATAAAACCATTGTTGTGCCGTTTCCTATCACCAATTGATTTTTGGATAAGTGGTAGTTCAATGGGGTGTAAGATCCTACAAGTGATATTAGAGCCTGGTAGGTCGAGTGTTCGAGTCACGAGATACGCGTTTTGCGAGTTGTGCAGCAGGAGTCGCGGCGGGTGTGCCGTTGAGGGAGGGATTGTTGAGGTCAACGTCCACCCTCGCTCCTGAGCGGTCATAATTGTGGTCGAGCCCTCGCCCTCGCCATAAAATCATTGTTGTGCCGTTTCCTATCACCAATTGATTTTAAAATAAGTGGTAATTTAATGGGGTGTAAGATCCTACACCCTCCCATGTGGAGTCGGGACAAGCAGCATGTCCCTTTTAACAAATGGAAAGACGTTAATATTCATGTTACATGGAAAAAATATGCATATGATTTGACTTACGCATGTTTGTTTACATGAAATTGAAATCTTACTACGAATTCATCGTCATCAATGAGCTTTAAATGAAAACGAGGTCATTGGTGGTGATGGTCGATGTAAGGTACGGTGGACATAAGGTACATAGAAAGTAGATGGGACATTGACCTTGTAACGATTTGATTTACTAGAAGATATGACCATTCATCAAGCATTCAATTCCCATCTCCCCTCTATTCATTCTCCATTAAAAAATACATAATCGATGGCATGTATATAAATACACTTGTTATCATTCCTAGGGTTTCGATTCTATAAAGATGTCTATAAATTCTTTTTTGGTAAGCAAGATCCATTAGGTGTTCTAATTTTATATATTTTCAAGGATAGTGAGTGTGAGGGAGCCAGATTGATCATTTTGGGTAAGCATAAAAGGTAAATAGTATTTTTTTTAGTTATAAATGAGAGGTGCCTCTCAGGAGAGATCTAATGTGCAAGTGATGGTTTTAGTTATTTATTTGTTGGATAAAGTGTATGTCTCAAATTGTATTAATCAAAATTTTGAAGCAACTTACCATTTGATCTTCAAAAAGATTTGGTACATTGCTCATAGAGAGGGAAGCATGTAATAGAAACAAGTTAGGTTAAACAAAAGTGGACCTCAAATGTTCTAAATAACTTGTTTTAGTTATTTATTTGTTGGATAAAATGTATGTCTCAAATTGTATTAATTAAAATTTTGAAGCAACTTATCATTTGATCTTCAAAAGAATCTGGTACATTACTCATAGAGAGGGAGGCATGTAATAGAAACAAATTAGGTTAAACAAAAGTGGACCTCAAATGTTCTAAATGGTGGTAAACAACTTGTAGTTCAGTGTCGAGGCACCTCCTTTTAACATAAATAATTACGGCCAATCCTTGTTTGTAGTATTGATGATGAAGAATATTAACCAGCATTTTGCGAATAAAATTAGGACACGAGTTACATGAGGTATTAAGTGCCAGCAGCCTCACATGATCAGTCCTTATTCGAATTTGTCCCACATGATTTTACAAATCCAGCTGTGTGGATATCACATGGCATTGTACAATTTTATAAGGCAATATTTGAAATGTAATGATTTAGAAAAAGTGGGCCCCATGGATAATGCACTGACATGGGCAGCCAATAAAAGTACTGGTCACAGTCGGCAGCAGATCTGGTCTCATTTTGTCCTTTTAAAGGGTTTAATGGAACTTGGAAGGTAGCTTCTGTCCTCTTTGTCCTGTCTCATTTTGTAATGGTACATCACCCCAACGACGCCCTAACAACTCCACTTAAACACTGCATCCAAGCCGTCCAGATAAAGGCCCATCTCTCACCCTAAATCATTGTTGTAGAGGAAAATGCAATGAAACAAGGAAAAGAAGAATAAAAAATCATCCACAGTTTTTAACCTGAGGACCCAGGGCCCATTTCGACACCCTTTTGTTTATCAATTAGTCTGTCCTGGATATTGTTAGAAAGTCTCACATCCAACATAGTCGAAGTAAGAGGCTTATCGTGTCTTAATATATTTGTATGGACCTTCCACCTATCAGTTTAAGCTTTTGAGTTGGGATATAATTTCTTATAGGGTATCAGAGCGGATTCTCATTTTGGTGTTAATATACTTGTATGAGCCGAGCCTAGAAATATTTCAGCCCAACCCCTAAACACCCTAAGCATGTTTGTTTGATTCAGGGGTTGAAAATAAAATGTATTAAATGAAAAAAAAATACTCTTTAAAAGGCACTTAAATGATCAAAATTATAATTTGGGAGAAGTAACTTCTTTTCAATTTAGTGTCTTTACTCTCAAACCCCACCTCTAATTCTTTTATCTTGATTTGATTGTTTATTTTACACCCACTCCTCCTCTCATGCAAACAAACATGTTAGATTGTTTACCTTATCAAAAAGAAAGAAAAAAAAGCGGTCAAAGTTGTACGATTAAATACCACCCATGACTTATTCTTAACCCAATACATCTATTAATTTCATTAAAACATGACTTCTTCCTAACCTGGCTGTATGTGTTTAGTCAAAAGGTGCCACCTCTCAACACCCTAAGCATGACTTCTTCCTAAACACCCTAAGCATGTTTGTTTGATTCGGGGGTTGAAAATAAAATGTATTAAATGACAAAAAAAAAAAACTACTCTTTAAAAGGCACTTAAATGATAAAAATTATAATTTGGGAGAAGTAACTTCTTTTCAATTTAGTGTTTTTACTCTCAAACCCCACCTCTAATTCCTTTATCTTGATTTGACTATTTATTTTATACTCACTCCTCCTCTCATGCAAACAAATATGTTAGATTGTTTACTTTATCAAAAAAAAATATATATAAAAAAAAAAAGAAAGCCGGTCAAAGTTGTACGATTAAATACCACCCATGACTTATTCTTAACCCAACACATCTATTAATTTCATTAAAACATGACTTCTTCCTAACCCGGAATTATATAGCTTTATGTGTTTAGTCAAAAGTTGCCACCTCATAACTATGATTAAACTCCTATCTCATCTTAATGCAAAATATTGTCAAAACTGAAATTTTATAAGAATAAGTCAAGATCTTATCAATATCAAAATTAAAAAGTTTTTTAACACCCGTAAGAATTATTTTTAACAACATCTTCTATATGTATTATGCAATTTTTTTAAAAATTTTAGTTATTTAAAAACCAATCTATGAATATGACAGTTTTTACTGCAATATTACAAGTAAAAACTCAGATTTTGAACTATAGATCCTGATATTCTTCTTGTATGGGTAACTTCCTCTATCATGGTAGACAGCTGTTGGGCACCATGTAGTAGGTGGTTGTACTCCCCACATCAGGTACAATAATATCCATGCCAGCCAGTACATACAAAAAATACTTTTTTCCCCCACAAAGATAGATCTAGCCATGCAACTCATATACACCACACAAGCAAGAGGAAGGGGAGGGAGACAGAGAGATGAGAATAAAAGCAGCCTCGAAGTCAGTCTTATGATTTAAAAAGCTGGCCATAGGGCCTAGTTTTCTTTGAGATCTACAGAGATTTGAATGAATATGTGAACCTTCCCGCCGACTTCAAGGATGAAATCATTTGATTAAAAAAAAAGGAGCCACGTATAGTATATTGCGTGCTTAGCTTGCAGTCATTGATGCTTGATGGGTTCTAGATCTAAGTTAATTAAGTTCAATATTTTAAACACAAGTGATGGGACAATTGACTTGCTCCAAGATGGATTAGGTAGGTTTTGAGGGAGATTAGTAACTATATAATGGTGGGACTGAGGGTTGCTTAAGAGCATAGAAACTGCCCATATGGGAGTGAATATGGGAGAAAGAGTAGAGAAGAGGGCCCTCAGGGCCTACCCCATTGCTACCCTTTTGGTGGTACTGGTTTCCCTTAGTTTGCCTCTAGAGACTAGTGCCAACTACTATTACTCATCTCCACCACCCCCTCCTGAGAAGCCTCTTCATCCTCCCTACTACTACACACCTCCTCCCCATGTCTACAAGTACAAATCTCCTCCTCCACCACCACCCCATCATGAGTTGCCTCCTTACGAGTATAAGTCACCACCCCCACCACCACCCACCCCAGTGTACAAATACAAGTCTCCTCCTCCACCACCCCACAAGGAGCATCCTCATCCTCCATACAAATACAAGTCTCCTCCACCGCCCCCCAAGGAGCATCATCATCCTCCATACAAGTACAAGTCACCACCCCCGCCACCCCACCATGAGCTACCTCCATACAAATACAAGTCACCACCTCCACCAACCCCAGTGTACAAGTATAAGTCACCACCACCACCACCCCACCATGAGCTACCTCCATACAAGTACAAGTCACCACCTCCACCAACCCCAGTCTACAAGTACAAGTCACCACCACCACCACCCCACCATGAGCTACCTCCCTACAAGTACAAGTCGCCACCTCCACCAGCCCCAGTCTACAAGTACAAGTCACCACCACCACCACCCCACCATGAGCTACCTCCCTACGAGTACAAGTCACCACCACCACCAACCCCAGTGTACAAGTACAAGTCACCACCACCACCACCCCACCATGAGCTACCTCCCTACGAGTACAAGTCACCACCACCACCAACCCCAGTGTACAAGTACAAGTCACCACCACCACCACCCCACCATGAGCTGCCACCCTACAAATACAAGTCTCCACCACCACCTCCCCCAGTTTACAAGTACAAGTCACCCCCTCCACCTGTCTACTTGTATACTTCACCTCCTCCTCCTCATCACTACTAAGAAGAGTGCTATCATGAGAAAAGTAAGATTTCTTTTAGCACTCACTTGTTATTTAAGGCCTGTTTCTTAATATATATACTTCATGCATTGACGTTCTTTTCCCTATTGATTTGGTTTTGCAGAACAGCATTATACATCTTTCAATCTAGTGCAGAATGAAATAAAAGGAGAGAAATGCAGATGTTTAGTTTCAGAAGTGAAGTCTTTATCTTTTCGATTCTTTCTTTATGATAATAGAGGAGATCAAGTTGCCTTTTTGTTTAATGTAATGTGTAGAATCCCAATACATGTGATCTGTTCATGGGGGACCCACACATGTATTCTATCATCTTTATGCAATAAAGAGTTTGGTTAAATAACAGAATTCTCGATGGTTTTGTCGGACAATGTTTAGTCAATGTTTCCACCTCCCTTCTTTGGGAGAAATTTAAAAAAGATAAAAGAACATGTTTGAAATGGGGCCCACACATGATTAATCCAAACGCTAACACACATCGCTAACCCTGCAAATTGCCACTAATCACAATTTAACCTACTGCGATTAATTAATTAACCAATGTTTGATTGAGTCATGATTTAAAAAAAAAAATTCCTAAAAGAAAGAAAATTAATTTATATGTTGAGCAATGGGGCCTACCTATGATAATCCGGACCCTCCCACACATGGTATTCGTTTCTTCTATTGACAAGTATCAAATTATCATTAAAAGAAAAAAATATGTTTGCTTGGTTAAAAATTTTATTTTTTATTTTGTACAATGAGGCCCACCTATGATCAATCCACAGCCTTTAATGCATGGCTAATCCGTATCACTTTGCAATCAAATGCAACATGAGATTGATCTCGCCATTACTCATCGCTGGATTGGGAACAGGATTAAAAACTTACTAGCATATCTATTGAACTTTGAGGCCCTAGAAGAACGGGTTGATGATCCGATCGATTAAAGCGATATTTGCACAACACTAATCCAAATCAACACCTTCTGATCCCCTAAACTCCTATGATTTTCAAGTCTGAATAATATAATCCCAAGATTACATTGTTTATAAAGATATATAAAAAAACAGAGAAATGAGACTCAGTTTTGAGCCAGCTTTGCTGTATAAAAGATGATCTAAACCATGAATCTGGTGGGCAAGAAAAAGATCAAGGTATAAATGTTGATCAAGAGCTTCGGTCGAGCTTACACCTGAACCCTATTGGACCAACCCAAATTTAAGGGAAGCTGGGTTGGGCTCGGATAGAGGCCTCAGATATTCCAACCTGCCAAATCTGAGGCTTAACATACATGTAAGTATGATCAAATCGTTTACATGAAAGGCCCCTCTCCTGTATCCTATGGTAGGTGATGATTTTTGCCTCTCGTGGGGTCCACCTATCAACAATCCAACCCCTTCAACTTGCTCAAAGCCCCATTGAATCTGCACGTGCACTAGTTGGGCACTCATCTGACTTTCAGTACTCATCATTGGATTGAATTTCATCGACCATTTAACTTTAAGAAACTTTTAAGAAACTGTTAACTTTGAGGCCCATTAAATTAATGATTATAATGTTCTAATTAGATCGCCCAAAGTCTAATCCGCAACGGGACCTCCATCATACAATGCCCTTGACTGGCCAGCATCCAAGTGGAAATGTTCTCTTACGAGCAATTATATATGTAATCCAACTCATTGGGAGCCACTTGGGTTCACCTTTGATAAATGCAAGGCCGGCTTTCATACTGTCAACCACCAAACAATCCCAATTCCACTCTCATCAAATTGTTATCCAGCCATTGGGTTCAATCTCGAAGAAATTTATGGTTAAAAGGCCACTAAACTTTATGACTATTAAATCAAGAGCTAGGATGACTTACCTTTCCATGTACCCCACCCCACTGATGAATAGATATCTATGTGGGACCCCACTGAGCCGAACTGCAAATGAGACTTATGTAGTATTCTCGTAAGAGATCATGGCCTTACATTCATTTACAATGATTTGGTTGCCTGGGTCAACAAATTCAGGCTGGATCCAAACCTAAACACAGTCAAACAAAAAATCATTGGGTTGAGTGAAGAAAGTTTTGATGCCCGACCTAAGTGAAACTTCTGGATTATAATATATGTACTCGATCGTGTTTGACACTGATTGGATTACATTAAGGTGTCAATTTTAATTTGCTTGAAATGTTGCTTCAGTTTGACTCCAGATTAAAGTACTACATCATTTTTATTTTAAGTTTTGGAGTTTATATGAGAAAATACTAAAAGTATAAAAAAAATTCATATATTTGTAAAAATAATAAAATGTTTTCTTTTTAATTTTCTGGCTAGGTAAAACACTCACTTGTTGAAACCAGACACTTACCTACGCACCTCAGTCCATAGGATTTGCAACCAAGGATTAGTCCCTAGTTTTTTGTGTGCCGGAGATCAGGTGTATCACCATTGAGCTATAATTGAATTAGCAAAAAAAAATTTTTATATAAACCATATATATTGAAAGAAAGAAGTAAATAATCATCCCTTGAGCTAAATCCTAATAATGTAAACTATATATATGAGATTTTTGGAGTTCCTAAAATCCTTTTCCCATTCAAAGGAGGGGAAGAAACAGAAAACCCTTTTAGTTTTTTCCCTTAATGAGGCAGTCCATTTTTGTCAATAAAATTAGAATCAATTAAAGAAGCTTTTGCAGAGGATTCGGTAGAAATTAGCACTAACTATATGTAATTGAAATTTTTGTTGGAGGAAGTGCTAAAGCCCCATTTCCATTCACAAGAGCGGGGGTTGGAAACTTCGCCTTAATGAGGGCGTTTTTGTCAATAAAATCAGAATAAAAAAAACATATTTGCATGTTACTCAACTAAAATTATAAATAATGATCTTGTTTGGATCAATAGGGGCCCATTTGTCTCCTATGTTTACAAGTGGTTAAAATTAAAGAAAATAAACTATGTAATAATCTCCTCTATATATGATGGAAAATGAATTAAGAGGAGAGAGGATTTAAATCCTAAAAAAGTCGAGATCCCATCCATATCTCCAATGTATATCACCTAACCCTATACACATATACAACCACTAATCAATCCTCTCGCACATATAGATACAACTAGTGATTGGTTCTTGCTTCAATTAGATAGAGACTTGAGCATGAATCAGAGAAACAATAAAACTACGAAAAAAATCACGTACACGAATGGGTTGTAAATTCAAAATTGAATCACGATTTTATTTTTTTCCTAAACAATAACGAAAGAATTCATTAGAAACAAGCATCTAGTAAGGAGTACAGAAAGAACACAAAAAAGAGGAATGGGAAAGGTGCAAGAGAGATGCAACACACCCAACTTAAAAAAAATAAAGATACCCAATTACATAATCACTCCTACCCAAGGAACAAATCCCATCAACCCCTTACTTGGCTAGCAAGTCGGCCGTGGAGTTGGCAGATCTAAACTCATGATAGTAAGGCAACCTCGATGCTAGCTGCTAGCTGCTAGCTTCCAAATTCCATTGAATCACAATTAATAGAGTAAGTTTTAAATTTCAGATAGATTGAATTCAATGTCTGATCATGCCAGATTATTAAACTTGGTACCCTAAACAAATCGAATAATTCCCAACCGACGTTTGACTGCTGTGGTTAGGTGGACTATATAATATAATAGATTATGGCCAGTCCCTTTGTTTAATGGCAGTTGACGAAATGACGACAACTTGTTCGTTTCAAAAGTTTCAACATTTTGAACGTGAATTTTCTCTTCTCCATCTATCGTTCTAAGTGACAAGAGTCCAAAAAATCCCGCAAAACACGCGATGACGACCAGACGAGTAGATAGACAGATAGATAGATAGATTTGCAGGTGGATAAGGTCCCCACCCAATGGGATCAAAAGGTCTAATTAAGCCCTTGAATTACAGGCCTTGTGTTATAATGGGATTTATCAAAGTCCAATTTTTGTTCATTGAGTTTAATGTGAGAATGACAAAATCAACACAAACTGACAAGGGTAGGTTTGAATTGGATTACAGGGCCGGCCCTTCGTGTTGAAAGAAGGGAAGGGTGGGCCTCTTGGAGGATGACCCCTCAAATAAACCCTATCAGTGGTGAAATAGGCTGAAAAAGATGAACCTACATCATTTTTTTTTTTTTTTTTTGACCCGTCAGGACTAGTGGGCCAGATTGTTGAGTGGATTGGTTTGTCTGAACTTGGAACAGACGTATTAGGGTTGATCATGGCCAGAGCAGAGGTGGGGTCCAAGCCCATTCAAGTATGTCTAGACTCTAGTGCCACTCCGGGCTGTGTGTGTGAGAGAGAGAGAGAGAATGTCGGCAACACAATGAAAGAAGTGTATAGTTGTACTGAAGACTAAATAAAAAGCATGACAAAGAACTAACAAAGAAAGGTAAAGATATATCTACCACTAGTTTGGCCAATGAGTCTGCAAAAGCATTTTGGGACCACCCAACATATTTAAACTTTAAACAGATGTTAAATATGCAAGGACAGTGTCTAGATCTCAAAAATGAAGATTGGAATCCTCTTGTAGAAACTCTAGTAGAAAAATCAAACTTGGCGAATCACTCTCCACCACTATAGACCTCCCCCCACTCCCAATATCCTGGGCCTATCCATAGGGTGCATGGAAGGAGCATACTGTTGGGAAGTCCACGTTCCCATAAGTCTTGAATTGGATAGGGTTTCACGTACTTATTTGGACTTAAGCTCTTGGATTGGCACATAATTTCTTACATGTATCCCTCAAAGATTCCATCCATCCATCCTAAAGCTATCAAATTTACTTCTTGAAATAGAAAAAATCACTCTGCAAATCTAGAAACAGCCAAAGACTCAATCTCATCCATCAATTTAGAAACTTGTCTAAAAACTCATGTCATCTCAATAGAGGAACCATCTCCCACGCCTCAAACACACTTGGCAAAGAATCCAGTAAACCATTCTTAAAAACTAAACTCAAAGTAGCCAAAAAGGCCCATAAAAACTTTTAAACCTCCCAAATAAATATGGAGCAAAAAAATTTAGTTAGCATTAATTTGAGCATGGTAGGGGGATGTTGGATTTAATCAGTTTTCCAAAAATGAGTATAAATGGTAAGAGTAGAAGTTTTTGTTTCCACCAAAGAGGTGTTAGGCTCAAATCATTCGAAGCTTACACATTTAATGCTCGATCTCTCTCTCTCTCTGCCCAACTAAGGGGGTTGATTTGAAACTCTAGAGAGCCCGCACAAATAAATGGGAGGAATGACATACTCATGGATCAATCTCTAAATAGTTGGGTGAGATGCGGGGCTACCAACCAACTAGGCAACCCTTTATTCTCATGATAAAATGCTTTATCGTAATAAATTTCTCTAGCATTTAAAACAAAGAAATGGAAACACCAAGAGAGTTTTTTTTTTTTTTCTTATCACAATGAGTAAATGTCGACAGTGGAGTTGTAACTGTAAAAGTGTGCAAATCCTGAGATGATGCTTTATCATGATTAGTTTCTATTGCATTGTAGAAAACCAAGCACCAAATATAAAATAAAACGTATGATGAAAACTAGTTTGCAATCTATATGCAGACCACATGGTGATGATTAAAGTTGCAGGCGTATGTATTTGAAACAGACTAATATGAATACACCAGGAAATATCACTAGACAATCTCGTTTGACGATGGCTTGGGGCAGTTCCTGAATTAGTGATTTTGATTCCAAGAACATGCACTGAGATGGGCAACCGACAAGACTGTTGGCTAGAATCGACAGCAGATCCAAACATTGCTTTTTTAGTGTTTTGTGTTCTTTTAAGGGCTAAATTAGGGGGTTGCTTTCTCTACTCTCCATTCCTGTTTCATTTCACACCCCACCCCACAGTGCATCTAGACCTTCTAGTTCGTGGCCCTTCTCTAATCCCAAAAAACTTCTTTGGAGAACTTCTCACAATAATCAGTTCTACAGAAGCTTCCCTGGTGCATCATCCTATTTGCTGTGAGTTTGTTCACCTTCAACTTAAGATAAATCAGGTTATCCACTGAATTAACTATGCCTTTTTAACAAATTAAGGCCCAAACATGCCCAATGTGTTCAAATGTTTCAGGAAAGAAAGGACACCAATGTTCACAAATTTGTACCTAAAGGGACATCTTAAATTGTTAAATGGTCTGTTATGCCATTCGATTCCGTGGACAACTTGATCTTTTCAAAGTACAGACTACTAGCCCAAACAAAGCTTGACCCATTTATTAATCAAATTGAAAATGTCAACCCATAGCCTAATTTTTAGGGTCAAGTTTGATGATTATAAATGCTCAGGCACCCATATACACTATCCAAGTCCCTAATCAAGGGAGATCCAACTGCAGATTGATCCCTCCCGTTTGATAATTTTACTTTTAAAATCAAGTGAAGTAAAGGAGGGGATAAAATATAAGTAAGTTATGATGATATTTTGTTTGTAGCTGTTTGGAATGAAATCTTTTTTACTTTTTGTATAGAAAAATAGAGTTTTTTTTTTGTCTCTTAAAGGCGGTTGCTTTTTTATTTTTTATTTTTTATTTTTTTATTTTTTGAAAAAGATGGAGGGGATTTTGAATTAAAGTGCTTTAAATGTGATCTCTTGTATGAAAAATGGAGGATTTACTTGACTTTTACTATTCTAGTAAAGTGCCAAATACCCAAGAAAAAAATATAGGCTTTGGCTTTTACGTGAGCTACTGTGCCTCTCCATATTTATCTCATCTCATTACATCACATTCAAATTCATCCCCTAAACTATTTTCCCTAAAATCTCTTAAAATCTTTGTCATTATCATGCATATCCCCTTCCACTCAACTTCTCCAACTATCCAAACCTTTAAATAGGACTCACTACATGAAAGATTGATCATCCAGTCATTCGGTGGAACTAACTAGGCAAAATACCCAACCATCCCCCGAGTTTACCATGATAACTATCTAAATATTACCCACTAGATCTAACTCACCAACTTCTCCATGTGGAATCCACTAGTTGAAATATCCCATCCATACACCCAGATCGTCATGTATGACCTGCTAGATTAGAAGGATCTCATATCAAACTTTTTTCATACGGGCATATCAAAAGTGACTTTTTTTACAACCATGTGAGACCTCTTGATCAATCCAGCCCCCACATACTCACTAAACTCCCATGGATTTTCACTCACTCTAATTTGGCACTAATCTGAACTATACTCACCGTTGGATTGAATTTCATAAAAAAATTCTAACTTTTTCACATACTCACGAATTTCCACTTATTCTAATTTGGCACTAATTTGAATTATATTCACCGTTGGATTGAATTTGATAAAAAAAAGTCTACTTTTTTTTAAACAGATAAAAAGAAATTAACTTAAGAAACCGTTAAAAGTTAAGGCACCTAAAGCACTGGATACATATAATGATTTGATCGAGATGAGTTTTGCCTAAAATCATATCGAAGATGAGACCTTTCCATCACACCATCCACTTATGAGTAGATTACATCCAAGTGGATCCCATAAGAGAGGCTTAGAATTCTTATTTTACTGCACAAGCAGAGGGAGGTACCCCTTAGTAGAACAAAGCCTTATATGTAAACATGAAAACTAGGCATGACCCATCAAGACCTTGGCCTAGCACGTCCCACAGGCACAACCATGGGCCGTGTTGTGCCAGTCTATACCCTCCATATGAGTATTGGCACAGAATTTTAATTGATTTTTCAAATTTATGAATAATCTAAATTAGGTTATAGATTCGAGATTTTACATGCATTTTGATAGATTTCTTTTATATTTATTTTTTATAATATTTTAAAACTACTTACCATAATTTATTTATAGAGAAAAAGATGTCTCACCCCTAAGCTGAGTTGTTGCAAGAAGAATGGATTGGGTTGGCGGAGTGAATATTCAATATGGACAACTCTAAACCAACACATTTTAGTGAGTGGGTTTACAATTCTGATCCAAAATTACCAAGTTGAATTAGGGTGAAGTCAAAATTTGCAACCCATAGATAAGGGTAGGTATCATTTTTACTGAATAGTCTTCGCAGGATGTGATTGTTAATTAGGCAAGCTCTCTTATCATAATAATGGAAGACAGTACGGATGGACACAAATGTGGTGGATGCTTGTACCCCTTGTGGGTAGATTCCCTGCCACCTAGGGCAAGGCATAAAATAATAATTTTTGGATGAAATTAGATCTGGCCATGCAAATTTCACACACAGAAATAATAGATCCAGAAGAGTCAAGCCGCCCCCAGAAGGGAAGTCACTTGGAAAAGTAGGGCATAGGGCATGGGGCATGGGGCCACTTTTTTCAAGATGAACATAGACATGGAATCAATAGAGCAACACTCTAGTGTGGACTTTCAAGTGTGAATTATTGCATCACAAAAGAAAGAAAGGTACTAGTAGTTTATTACATATGCTTAGCTTGCAACCATTGATGCCTGTTGGCTGGTCCTAATTAAACAAATAGCCCTGGTCAAATCAGTCATCTCGATATTTTTCCCATTAATCATGGCCAATTGTCTTTTACCAAGATGAATCATGTAGGTTTTGAGGTAAATTGGTATCTATTTAACGTGGGGATGGAGAGTGCTTCAGAGCATAGCAACTGCCCATATGGGAGTGAAGATGGGGAGAAGAGTAGAGAAGGAGGCCCTTAAGGCCTCCTCCATTGCCACCCTTTTGGTGGTACTGGTTTCCCTTTGTCTGCCTCTAGAGACAAGTGCCCACTACGGTTACTCATCTCCACCACCCCCTCCTCATAAGCCTCTTCATCCTCCCTACTACTACAAATCACCCCCACCACCTCCTCCCCATGTCTACAAGTACAAATCTCCTCCTCCACCACCACCACACCATGAGTTGCCTCCTTACAAGTATAAGTCACCACCCCCACCACCACCCACCCCAGTGTACAAATACAAGTCTCCTCCCCCACCACCCCCCAAGGAGCACCCTCGTCCTCCATACAAATACAAGTCTCCTCCTCCACCACCCCCAAAGGAGCATCATCATCATCATTATCCTCCATACAAATACAAGTCTCCTCCACCACCACCACCCAAGGTGTACCCTCATCCTCCGTACAAATACAAGTCTCCTCCACCACCACCCCCCAAGGTGTACCCTCATCCTCCATATAAATACAAGTCTCCTCCTCCACCACCCCCAAAGGTGTACCCTCATCCTCCATACAAGTACAAGTCTCCTCCACCACCACCCCCCAAGGTGTACCCTCATCCTCCATACATATACAAGTCTCCTCCACCACCACCCCCCAAGGTGTACCCTCATCCTCCATATAAATACAAGTCTCCTCCTCCACCACCCCCCAAGGTGTACCCTCATCCTCCATACAAGTACAAGTCTCCTCCACCACCACCCCCCAAGGTGTACCCCCATCCTCCATACAAATACAAGTCTCCTCCACCACCACCCCCCAAGGTGTACCCTCATCCTCCATATAAATACAAGTCTCCTCCTCCACCACCCCCCAAGGTGTACCCTCATCCTCCATACAAGTACAAGTCTCCTCCACCACCACCCCCCAAGGTGTACCCCCATCCTCCATACAAATACAAGTCTCCTCCACCACCACCCCCCAAGGTGTACCTGCATCCTCCATACAAATACAAGTCTCCTCCTCCACCACCCCCCAAGGTGTACCCTCATCCTCCATATAAGTACAAGTCTCCTCCACCACCACCCCCCAAGGTGTACCCTCATCCTCCATACATATACAAGTCTCCTCCACCACCACCCCCCAAGGTGTACCCTCATCCTCCATACAAATACAAATCTCCTCCACCACCACCCCCCAAGGTGTACCCTCATCCTCCATACATATACAAGTCTCCTCCACCACCACCCCCCAAGGTGTACCCTCATCCTCCCTACATATACAAGTCTCCTCCACCACCACCCCCCAAGGTGTACCCCCATCCTCCGTACAAGTACAAGTCTCCTCCACCACCGCCCCCCATGGTGTACCCTCATCCTCCATATAAATACAAGTCTCCTCCACCACCACCCCCCAAGGTGTACCCTCATCCTCCATACAAGTACAAGTCTCCTCCACCACCACCCCCCAAGGTGTACCCTCATCCTCCATACAAGTACAAGTCTCCTCCACCACCACCCCCCATGGTATACCCTCATCCTCCATATAAATACAAGTCTCCTCCACCACCACCCCCCATGGTGTACCCTCATCCTCCATACAAATACAAGTCTCCTCCTCCACCACCCCACCATGAGCTACCTCCCTACAAGTACAAGTCACCACCCCCACCACCCCACCATGAGCTGCCACCCTACATATACAAGTCTCCACCACCACCTCCCCCAGTTTACAAGTACAAGTCACCCCCTCCACCTGTCTACTTGTATGCTTCACCTCCTCCTCCTCATCACTACTAAGACGAGTGCTGTAATGAAAACCGTAAGATTGTTTTAACACCCTCTTTTTAGTGAAGGCTTCTTTAACTTTCTACCTAAAATAATAGTTCATGCATTGACCATTTTTTGTATCAATTCTGTTTTGCAGGAGAGCATTATACTTCTTCCAAAGTAGCGATGGAATAAAGGGAGAGAGCTGCAGATTTACTTGAAAGATGTGCAGTTTCTTTGTGTGATTTTTCCTGTTTATGATAAATGTGGAGGGGAAGAAAAGTTAGCTTTCTCTCATGAAGTGTTTAGAATCCTATGGGGACCGACCCATATAGATATATATATGTATGCAGTCTAGTTTGCTTTTGGTAAATGAAAAGAGTGAATAAAATATTAGCTTTCTCAATGCATTAGTGGAACTATGTCTTGTCAATGTCTATGGCTAAGCCTTCATGTTTTACAAATCAAAAGCATGACGCTCCAAAATGCAGTCACTATAAGAAAAGAAGAATTAGTTTATTTTGCATGATTGAAAGGCAAACTAGTCAATGTTGTGTCAAACACTCTGAAGGCAGTTTGTCCAATTAAAGATCATCTAAACCAGGTATTTGGTGGGCCACGAAGTGATGATTCATCATGGCCTAAATGTGATGATGGGAGCAGATCTCTTCGTAATCTCATGACAACCACATACTTGTCCTTTATTCTATATATTTCTTCATGGCACTTTGCCCTAAACGGGCTGTTTGTAGTGTTTTACCACTGGCTCTTGTGTCTGATGAATGCATAACAATTCGTCTGCTCCATGTGTTGCATGCGAGCTTTTGTCTCCATCTATCTTTTTCTTATTCCTTATCAAGAGACAGGCTGCCTGGAAAGAAAAAAAGCCTATCTCATGTGGGGCCCTCCATGATCCTTGACGCGGAGGATAGATCTACTTGAGGATTAAGCTGTCAACACCACCAGTCGCATCAATGAAAGATTAAATGGCTATTAAGGACATCGACATTTTAGTGGCTTTATTTGAAGGGAATTTCACATCTCAATCCCCCTTAAACCCCTATATCCCCAATTTTAAACCCCTGCATCCTCAATTTTATGGCTAAAAGTATATTTTTTTTTTTTTACTTTTTTTTTTCCATGGATCCCATAATATCATATGAGTTTAAAAATCCATGATATCATGAGATCCAAATGTTAGAAGTTGAACAACCCATATACTAAAAAGCCTAAACAGTCTTCTTATCTGGACTTGGATCTCATGATATTATAGGTTTTTAAACTCCCATGATATTATGGGATTCAGAACAGAAAAGTAAAAAAAAAATTGTGGACAAGAGTCAAACGACTCTAGTGACATTAATAGGCCTTCAATCATAAAATTGGAGGAATAAGGTTTAAGGGGGATTAATAAGCCAAATCCCCGACATATTAATCCCCCTTCAACCCTCTATTTCCAGTTTCATAACTAAAATTGAACTAATATCACCAGAGTGTCATTTGACTCTGGTCCACATCTTCTTTTTTACTTTCCTCTTTTGGATCCAATGATATCAGGAAATCCAATGATATCATGGGATCCAAATGTAAAAAAGTTAACAATTCCTTACATTAAAAAATCTGGATTGTCTTTTTATAAATCTAGATTGTCTTCTTATCTAGATCTGGATACCATGATATCATGGGTTTTCAAACTTTTTCCCTGATATCATTGGATCCAAATGTAAAAAGTTAAAAATCCCTTACATTAAAAAATCTAGATTGTCTTCTTATCTAGATTTGGATCCAATGATATTATGGGTTTTCAAATTTTTTACATTCAGATCCCATGATATCATGGAATTTAGGGCAGGAAAGTAATAAAAAATTTGTGGACCATAGTCAAACTACTCTGGTCACATTACTTGATTTACAGTGATGAAATTGGGGAAACATGATGATTCAAGGGGAATTAATATGTAAAATCCCATTAAATCTAATATTGGAGAGAATGATTGAGCCAGAGGTTAGGTGAAGGGAATGTGCTGATCTCATAGGGGGGCCACCTCTGCAAAAATTTTAGTGACACCAAAGATCAACCCATATCATATTTCATTAATGAGTGGTGGGGCCTGCTGGATAGATGATCACCATATCTCAACACCAACATGCAGCCAATATCTTGTCTATAAGAATAGTGGTCACATTATTGAGGGTACGGATGCCACTTTTTGTGTGATTAATTTAATCATAACATTAGATCTCATTGAAGTGCAATATATTAGCACATAGTAGTAATATTCGCATATCTCTCTCTCTCTCTCTCTCTCTCTCTATAACACTATCAACCACGGCAATACTCTGGACCACAAAACTACAGTCTCGAATCTTTCACAAAACAATCGCCTTCGCAATAAAGACTACAAAGTAGTATTACCATCGGTCTTTCACTTGTGCACATGTAAAGTCTTTGTTTTTACAAATGTGATTGGCTTCAAATCAATTCAATCCCTTCAAGCATATCATGTACTTTTGTAAAATAAAGAGACAAGAGATGATGGCAATGACATTTAATAATGAGATGGGATGCTTAAGAATCTCTTGCATAGGATGCTCACACCGACTACTTAAATCATAGTTCTGAAGCAGTTGATTAACAAAAAATAAAAAAAGTTTTATTTTTTACTTAGATAGTTGTTGAATTCCAAAAATAATTCACACCAGCTTTAATGGATGGGTCATACCCCAAAAAGCCTAGAATAGATCCTATCATCTAATATGCAGCCAAAAAACCTAGAAGAGATCCTATCATCTAATATGCAGCCATGAACAATGTCAGCCCCTGGCTTCGATTTTACTTTCATTTTTATTTTTAAGAATACAAGGTTTTAATCTTTTGGGTCAAAATAATTCCTACATGCTCAAGAGAATAAGCCGAAAAAAATCCCCTATGACACTATTATGGTAGAGTTGTTGGCTTGGATTATACGTAATATTCCGTATCATTTTCACATCAGCAAATACACAGGATGCTCCTCAAAGCATATCCACTTGAGCCACAAGACATTTAATTAGGCCTTTTGGGATGGATGGATGGATGATGAATTTAAGTAGAGTGAGTACACAAACGCTTCAATTCACTGTTCATCCAAATTTGGAAACAAAAATGTCAGATAATTTTGCATAGGATGATCATAAAATCAATCATTCACCTGCACAATGCATGGGGCTGTCGCATCATAGACAGGAACTGCCTCCTGAATTTCAGGATCACGTGCGTGCTGTGCAGTGTGCAGAGGGGCACAGTTGATTCCTCGTTAATGCTGAAAACATCTCTTGGCATGAAAATTAATTCAATGTAGGTCATGTCACAGTAAGGAGGCTGCCATGGTGGCTGGTAAATGAAAAAAAGTTAACTTGTTTTGAAACAAAACTCAGTGGCACAGTGGGGTCTACACCATCCAGGTCTAGCGGCCAAGAAACAAAAACTGAAAAAAAGGCTCCAAATGACATTCAAATGGATGGTGAAATTTGGAGGATTTTATTAGATTTTATTAGCAAGACCTATATATCCAAACAGTGAGCCTCACCTTTAAAATCTAGACAGTTCAAAAATAATAATTTCAACCTAGCTAGAGATGAAGGTCAATTGAAAGATTGCTTGTTCCTCAAACTTGTAAGTTAATGCCGTTATGTCGTCACGAAAGGACTTTGATTTTGAACTATTTATAGTAAAAAGGTGGATCTTGCTAATGAATTTATAATGGTGGTGGATGATTGATGAATATCAAAATTTGAATAGTGCGAGGTATTTTCGAGGTTATTAAGGATTGAAAAATGGCCATGTGAGTGTGTAAGTGAAATTTCTTTCATTTGGGCATGATGTTTCCTTAAAATAGCCCTTTGAAAGTAATATTGGGATAAATATGTTCATGAACTGCTAAGATGCACGCAAATGGGATAGGTAATAGTGAATGACGCTCTTTGGCTGTTTTTCAAGATTAGTGTTGGTTTGATTTTGATGGGGAGTGTTTATGCTTCCATGATTACCTTATTATAGTATATTTGATTTCGACCCAATTCAAAAAAAAAAAAAAAAAAAAATTATTTTCGACTCAGGATATCTAATATTGGTCTTATCTATTGAAATAAATATACTTTTGAGTGTCTACGGAGGTTACTACATTTAGGATTTGTTTGAAGCCAGCGTAACTACTCTAAGTAGGGCCTATTTTATCAGGTTAAGAAAATGACGGGGGCAATTGTGGAAAAAGTAAATCTCTTCTGATGATTTGATAAGAGATGTGGCTGCATCACTGCACCAAAGCCCCCAAATAATGGCCAACATAAAGCCCTCACCAACATTCTTTTTTGACTCCTTTGTTTTATCCTTTTTCCAACAGAATCATGAGATCATGGTGTGCCCCTCCCCTAAGATAAATCACCAATGGCACTTGTATATAGGCTCTCCTAAGGTCAAGCTTAGAATAAGATAAGCTCAAGTATGTGGTGAGGCCCACCGGAGGACCCACATGGGGATGAGGATGGGGGATTTCAAGGATTCCTTGGGATTTTCTTCTCTACAAAAAATCAGTCCCAACTGTAATTTCTATCATCTCCATATGAGCTCAAAAATTTAATGGTCAATAGTTCATTTGGATCGATACATTGTCGATCGAACGGTCTAGTGCGTGTGTGTGTATATTATGACGAGGATTTTTCGTGGTATATAACTTGAGAGGTTTATTTTCCCAGGCGCACGTTCCGAGATAAGTCTAGGGTGGAATTCAAGCACTCGACATGAAGAGTAAACCAACGTCTCATTAATCACAAGACATGGAGAGCAAACCCATGTCTTATCTTGCTCACGCAACTCCCAAAGTGGGTATAAAAACACTGAGCACACTAATTATGAAATCAGAGAGGTAAGTCCAATGACAGTCAACATGATTGAGTGAGTCTACCCACCCAGCCTAACCTAATCAAGAAAATGAAGGTAGGCCCAAACTTCCAAATAATAGAATCAAGCTGAGCCTCATTTTAATTCGATCTTTAGGCAAGTGGGTCAACCATGAGTCTATCACTTGGGTACGGTGGAGGCCATTGTGAATTATCATAATTTAGGCATGCCCACCATTACTACAACAGTGTAAGATCCATTTTGATTCCATCATCAACCAAGCCGCTCTGCTTTATAAAGAGAGGCTACAGCATTGTCACAACTCATTTCCTTGATATCATTGCTTCTCCCAAAATGTTAAGACATATAAATTTAATGCGATAAAATACAAATACAGACTTTTTTTTTTTTTTGTTACTGCAAGAACAACACAATCTATATTATCTCAAAGAATAAAAAAAACCTAGAATGACAAGACTTTCCGTTTAGGCCCTCCTATTGGGTCTACTCCTAATGCCAAAATCTTCAAATGTAGCATTAACTCTCCTTTTCTTAATAGAACTTGAGAGTTCAAGACCTACTTACCTCCTACTATTTTGCAAAGAGGTGGACTCAGCACCAAAATCACCATGGCTCGCCTTAGAGATTGTTTAGAACCAAAATATTGTTTAGAACTCCTCTAGTGTTGTTTTGCTCTTTAAAAGGGACAGCTTAAAGGGTTTTTTTTTTTATATTTATTTTGTTCTTTAGGTCATTTTGTTTGAAATCATAGCTTAATTCCCACTGTACTAATATTCAAGCTATTTTGAATAAAAACTTTTTTAATTTGTCACCTAACCTTGTCTGATTATATTTGCGAGACACTCACCAAACCTTGTCCATGTTCATTGATGTCGATTGGATGTTTGTGGTGTTTGGCAGTGATTCGTGAGCTGTACTGGGACCTCATGATAAAGATGAAACTGACAATTGGTCTCCAGCTGGGGGAAAAGTAAAAGTAATATGGATTATCTTGTTTGCTTGCGATTTATCTGATCCAGGAGATTGAATAAATCATAAACTATCAACAGTAGAGAGCACCTAATGAATATTTGGTTTATATTTCATAGCACATTTGTACAAATTTACATCAAAGTTGTCCATTTCATTTCAGACTCCAGTTTCAGTGAACCTCCATTATGGAAATTTCAGTTGTTTTGGTGTTCTTAAAAGAATAAGTTTTAACCCCCGTGGGATTGGCCGAGTGGTCAGATCACGATTCCATTCTCTTCTAGAGCTAGAGTCCTAGTAATGATCGCAAGGACATATTTACCTTGTACCAAGTGAATGTAGAATGAGATGTCAATGTCTAAAACATGCCATTGACGACATGCATTCTTACATTACATAAACTCACGAACAACTAATAATATTAGTTCAAAATCAGAAACTTCAAGGTTCAATTTTTTAATCCACATAACATTGATTGAAGCCTGCATCCCATAATGTTCTAATGATAGTCCCACATCAGCCAAAATCCCCCTACTCATAGAAGCCTTTTAATCGATCTCAAGCTCAAACATGTGCTTACTCTCTTATTTTTTTAATCAAAGCAAATTTGACTGAGTGAGAGAGATATGTTCTTTTCCCAAAAACCCTAGCTTAAAAAGGGTTTTTGTGGATCCAAATGCAAATAGACTAAACACTTTTTTTTTAGCGGGTCTTAGGGTTTCTTTTTTCTTTTTTGGGCTAAAATTTTTTTAATTCAAAATAGGGTTTAGTTTTCCTATATGTGCACGTGCACTGCAGCGGCATTTCATTTGTATTGTCAAAAAAGGGAGATGCTCCTATGAGATATATCTCTCACCTTATATGAGAGATAGAAGTGGGGGCCTTCACATTTAAGTCGTTGGCATTGAATATGGATGTGAGGACCCCCACCTTATCTCACATAGTAAGGTGAGAGCATCTCTCATAGGAGCATCTCCCGTATAAAAAATACACCAAAACAGACAAAACAAGTCAAAATGGAATTTTTTTTATAAAAAAAAAAATCTATATGTTGTTTTGCTTAAGAAAAGCTACTAAAATTAATCATTTCACAAAAATGAGACCAAACTAACAACTTAGGTTGGCCTATTAAGGATTACAGGTATAAAATGTATTTAAGAAAGGCTCTAGAGTCAAATGTGTTCAAATTAGCAGATAAAAATGGAGAGCAAGTTTGGTGGAACACAGACAGAGGAAAATGAGTCGGTAAATTTTGAAAATAATCTGGTGCCACAGTATGATGGACATTGAAACTGCAAGCAACATAAAGCCAAAAAGGAGGTTATGAGATGGATGGATCTAGCAAGTAGGATTAGTATTGGGATTTGGGAGTGCAAAATGGAGACAAGTAGATTGCTATGTGATTGTCAGAGTGCCACTTCAATCGAAAAGCCATTTTACAAGATGAAAATCAGACCTGAAATGTTATATGGAGCTTGTCATTGTGCAACAAAAAAACAAGTGAAAGTTCATGTTGTGAAGATGCCATGCTAAGAGGATGTGTAAAGCAAAAAGAATGAGAACACGAGGAATCTTATGGGTAGGAGAGAATCAAGGAATATCGTTTGAAATGACATGGTCACATATAATGGAGACCTAAAACAGAACCATCAAGAAGTATTAAAGGGTAGCATATTAAAGGAACTTGTAAAAGGGAAAGACCAGCAAAGACATTAATGAAGCAGGTTGAAAAGACATGATATACTATAGAGTGAATAAAAATGACTGCAAATAGGGTGAATAGAAAAATAAATTTCCCAAAGCCAACTCCAAATAGATAGGACAAGTGGCGCAGCCCCGGATCCTCGATCGGAAGTGTAGACCAATCTCTGAGAGATTGATCAAATCCAAAGGATTCCAAGCCTATGGCACGGCACAAACCATGACACACAACGACGAGAGAAACTCACGATAACTAGAATTAATTTGAAGAAAGCATAGCATTACAATGGGGGGCTCCTCTATATATATATATATATTTATTTATTTATTTATTTATTTTTTTTTTTTTTTTCGAACGGTAACAAAAGATTTCATTCAAAGAAAGGAAGGTACAAAGAACAAAAACCAAAGAAAAAGAGGAAGAGAAAGTGCAAGAGAAATGCACCACCCACCCAAGGAAGCAACCTAACAACCAATTACAAAATCACACCCAAGGAAGCAACCTAACAGCCAATTACATAATCACAGCCACCCAAGGAAGCAACCTATCAACCCCTTGCTTGGCTAACACATCTGCCATGGAGTTAGCCGATCTAATCTCATGACGGAAGGAAACATTGATTCCAACAGATAATTCTCTAATTTCATTTAGGTGAAAATGTAACTTCCAATGATTAGTCTTCCGCTTAGACACCCATGCGATCGCATTAGAAGAATAACTTTCCATAACAAGCGTACCGTCATATCTACCAGAAAACAAACGAAGACCTTCAGGAATGGCTAGCACCTCCGCTTCATTGGAATCGCACACACCCACATACTTGGAAAACATAATTAACACATCTCCCTTACAATTGCGAAGCACCCCTCCAATACCAGCTGGACCTTACCCCTTGAAGCACCATCCACATTAAACTTTAAAACCCCTAAAGGAAGAGGATACCAAGGGATTGTTCTCCTCTCCTTAAAAGAGCCACACCCCATACAAGCTCCCCAATTAGAAATAATATCATTAAAGGTAAAATTAGAGAATTCCTTTCTAACCAAAGCCCATTTTGCAATTTTAAAGGTGACTTTGGATATCAAATCCGTTGTTGATGATGAAGAACCCCTAAAGATCCTAGCATTCATTTCCTTCCAAATTGACCATAAGATAGCAAATGGTATCATTCTCCAAAAGATTCGGCCACACCCTACAAAACACCCACCCAACCAAGACTCTGCCACATCCACAATACTCTTCGGACAGCACCATGAATATCCACACTTGCCAATAAAGTTGCTCCAAACTCTGAAAGCCACCTCACAATGAAGAAAAAGATGATCT
This sequence comes from Umbellularia californica, assembly GCA_028538565.1. Lineage (NCBI taxonomy): Eukaryota > Viridiplantae > Streptophyta > Magnoliopsida > Laurales > Lauraceae > Umbellularia > Umbellularia californica. The sequence continues at coordinate 34,523,899 of JAPQWN010000003.1, forward strand.
ACGGACTCCTCCTCCTTACCGCACATCACACAGGTGTTTGAGATATTGATAGATGTCAATCCTCTCCTTCTTAGATTATCAATTGTGGAGACTTTTCCTGCAACTGCCAACCAACAAAAAGCCTCAACCTGAGGAGGAGCCAAACCCAACCACACAAGGAAAGAGGTGGCCCTATGTGAATGAGTTCCCTCCAACGCCAAGTAGAAAGCTTTAGTGGAAAACTCCCCAGAAGTGGAAGGCTTCCAAATCCGAGAGTCCTTGGAATTCCTGCAAAAAAAAAAAGGTGTTAGCAAGTATACTCAACAACTCCTCATACGGGCTCCCTTCCAATGGCCGGAGAGTCCTCCTAAATGGCACCCCCCACACTAAGCACTCATTCCTCACCTCAAAACATTCACTTACAGAAGATTCTTTATTGACCGCTAATCTAAAAAGCCTGGGAAATAAGCCACACAAGGATCCTATCCCCACCCAGTCATCCAACCAAAACCTAATAACTTGACCATCCCCCACCAGAAAACCCACCTCCCTATACAAAGTTTCCACCCTTACATTAGAATCATCCCCAATTGAGGCAATAGCCCTCCAAATATTTGATCTACGGTAACTAGGCCCAGGCTTAGGCCACCACCCCCATTTATCCTCACCATATTTAGAAGCAATCAACCTCCGCCAAAGAGCCTCCTTTTCCTCCCCAAACCTCCACCACCATTTTGCTAACAAAGCCCAATTTTTATTCTCCAAACTACCAATACCAAGACCTCCCTCGGATTTAGGCTTGATCACCTCACTCCACTTCATCAAGTGCAATTTCTTTTTCTCCCCATGGCCCTCCCATAAGAAGTCCCTCCGAATGCGGTCCAACCTCTCAATCACCGCCTTTGGCATTTTAAAGAGAGACATGTAGTAAACAGGAAGATTGGACATACATGTTTTAATAAGGGTTATTCTCCCTCCTAAAGACAGATAAAGCTTCTTCCATGAAGCCAATTTTCTCTTAAAATTTTCAATCACTGGATCCCATAAGGATTTAGATCTAGGCTTAGCTCCAATAGGCAACACAAGATAAATGATGGGAAGCTTCCCTGACTTACAGTTAATAATATTTGCCAAAGACCGAGTGGTCTCCTCTGAACACCCTATTCCCACCAGCAAACTCTTGGAGATATTAATCTTCAAACCCGATACCAATTGAAAACAACGAAGGATTCTCCTAAGAGCCAGAATTTCATCCCTCCTTGAAGAACTGAAAAGAATGGTATCGTCTGCGAACTGAAGATGCGTGATAACCTCGCCACTCCGGCCCATCTCAAAACCTCCAATCAACCCCACATCTTTTGCTTTCACCAAAAGTAAACTCAAGGCTTCTACCACAATTGTAAATAGGAAAGGAGAAAGGGGATCCCCCTGCCGAATACCTCTTGAAGCTTTGAACAACTTTGAAGGAGAACCATTAACCAACACAGAAAAGGAAGTAGTAGAAATGCACTCGCGAATCCATTCACGCCAAATCCCTCCAAAGCCAAACTTGAACAACATATAATCTACAAACTCCCACTCCACATGATCATAAGCTTTTCTAGGTCAATTTTGAACGACACCCCTTCTTCCTTAGATTTTTTTCTGGAGTCAATCAGCTCATTAGCAATCAACACCCCATCAAGAATTTGTCTCCCTGCAACAAAGGCACCCTGAAAGGGACTGATAATTTGAGAAATGACACTCCTTAGACGGTTCGCCAAAATCTTAGACAACAATTTATAAGCACAACGAATGAGGCTAATCGGTCTATAATCCTTTAACTCCACTGGGTTAGGGACTTTTGGAATAAGTGATAAAAAGGTTGCATTCATCTCCCTATTGATTCTTCCCCTTTGATGAAACTCAGACAATAGAAGACCAAAATCATCTTTAAGAAAATCCCATCCAGCTTTAATGAAAGAAAAGTTGAATCCATCTGGACCAGGAGCCTTATCCCCATCACACTCCTCCAAAGCTCTACGCACCTCGTCCTCCTCAAACTTCCTTTCCAACCAACTCCGAGAATCTGAAGAAATAGAAGGAAAAGATAGGCCATCAAGCTTTGGCCTCACACGAGCATCACTCTTATAAAGATCTTCATAAAACCGCGCAACCTCTTCCTTGATCTCGTGTGGACTCTCGAAAGCCCTCCCACCATGACGAATCTTCCCAATATAGTTGACTTTGCTCCTCGTGCTAGCCACCCAATGAAAGAATCTTGTGTTTTTGTCACCTTCTTTGAGCCAGTTAACTCTTGACTTCTACCTCCACGAGATTTCTTCCAATCGGTTAAACTCCCAAATACTCCGCTGGGCATCTTGTCTGACAGAAATTTCATCTGGCCTTAACTCCCGAGACTCAGAAGCTTTATCAAGATCCTCCATAATTTTAACTAAAGATTCTCTAGACACATCCATCTGGCCTAAAACTTCTCTATTCCATCTCTTGAGATTCTCCTTGAGAGCACAGAACTTCTTACAAAGTCTGTAACCTGCAAACCCACCCACAACCTCCTGGCTCCACCAAGATCTAGCCAACTCTAGGAAACCTTTCTGATGAAGCCAACCGTTGTTAAAACGAAAAGGCCTTGGACCCCAATCCAATAACTTAGAGCATAGCTTGATGGGACAATGATCAGAGATCAACCTAGGGAGAGCCAACTGAATAACTCCTCCAAAGTGGTCTTCCCACTCCTGAGATAGCAAAAATCTGTCAATCCTACTCATAGCTGCATGCTCCCTGTTATTAGTCCAGGTAAATCTTCTCCCTTGAAGGGGTAAATCAACCAAATCATTAACATTGATGAAGTCTGAAAACATATCCATAGTCCTAGTGATGGAGCTACCCCCTTTTTTCTCATAAGGATACCTAACCATATTAAAATCCCCCCCTAGGACCCATGGAACATCCCACTAAGATTTGAAGTCGGCCAAAAGCTCCAAGAACTCAGGTCTCTCAGCCTCAACATTAGGCCCATACACATTGGCAACAACCCAAACAAAACCATCACTAACACCTCTTACTTTAATAGCCAGCACCCTTTGAGACTACATAACAGAGTCAACTGATAAAAAACCTTCCTTCCAGATAGAGATCAGGCCTCCAGAAGCCCCTACCGATGGAACCCACTCCCAAGCACACCTATGACTACCCCAAACATCCCGAATAACACTATGAATATTAGAAACAACTTTTGTCTCCTGTAACAACAGAACATCCACTTTGTGATTCTTTACCATTTTTCTAACCGCCAACCTCTTCTCAGGCCTACCAAGCCCTCTCACATTTAAACTAACAACAATCATCAGAAAAGATTAGAAAACTCCCACAACAAAAAAGTCAAGAAGCAGCAAATTTACCCTTGGACTCTGACACCTCCAATTGGATAAGCCTCTGCCTGATCTCAGATTCATTCTCGCCATATGTTACGCCCAAAAGTTTGCTCGTATCGACCACTATATATAGAGTAGCATTGTTTCTAAATAATCAAAAAGGAAATATCTAATCCTAATAAAAGTAGAAATTAGAAAGCAAGTCTAGTAAGCAACTGAGCGACATTACTAATTTAAAGACTACCTAAATTAAAGATGGGGATCTCTGTCAAAACAGAGATCATGTGGGCCCCTCAGGTAGGTCCATCAGGCCCCGTGGGTCCTGGTCTTGTTCAAGCCGCATCAATAAGGCATTGATGATAATGATGACTATTTTTTTTTTCTCATTCTTTGCGAACGGTTTTCTTCAAAATTATTTAAAATTCAAGTATTTAACTTTCCACATTTCTAAATTCACTATCATTACGTGTTTTTTCAATTTTCACATTATTTTCGAGTAAATAACCCAAGAAAAGAAATCTTGAAAAATCTCCCCTTAAAACCTCAACTGTAATTAAATAGGACATCATTTCTGACAATGAGGGGAGGAAGTTGGGGGTTTGATGAGTAACTGATTACATACTAATCGTCTAATCCTATTATTCTTGATGGGATTACATATCATTGGAAAGGAAAGAAAATCCCATCGAGAGTAATGAGATTAGTATGTAATCAATTTCATGAAAGGAAGAGAAAATCATATCTAGGCCCCAAAAGCATAGTTGTTAATATCGTTTCGGACCTCATTTCGCTCTGGCTTACAAAATGAAAAGTTTCGGCCGATTCGAGATTTCGGCGAAACTTTTCGGAATTACATTTCAGGGAAAAAATAACAAAATATATATACATATATAAGTAAAAAAAATAGAAAAATTAATAAATATAGATTTAATCCATTATAGTAATTTTTTTGGAATTATATTTTGTGAAAATATAAGAAATACAAAAAATATGTGTAAAAAAAGTTTTAAAAATTAATTATGTAAAAATTCCATTTCGGCAGAAATCGCGAATTTCGGCCGAAATCGACCGAAATTCAAACCGAAAAGTTTTGAATGTAATTTCGTTTCGGCCACTTGACCGAGACGAAAAATTTCGGCCATTTCGGCCGAAACGAAACGAAATTGATAACTATGCCCAAAAGGCAAGAATGACCTCTCCTCCAATATAAATACCATTGTAAGCTCTCATTTGTGAACTGTGATCAATGAAAGACTCTCTCTCTCTTTTACTCTTAATATTATGACCAAGTCTTTCCCCATGTGAACGACTCCTTAGGTTGCTAATTATGATGACTAGAAAGGCTAAACATCCATGGCGCATGTGTGACGACTCCATCCATCATTGGGTTACATCAGACATCTATTACTCATATAACGTAGTTCAAATTATTATCCCAATCAAAGATTGTTTTTGTAATTAGTAATTATCAAACAAAATGAATATTTCAGAATTAATTTAAGCCTCAGGGACATTGTATGAGGCTCAGGACCAGATAAAACCTTTCTCTGCCGGCGGCCAGGTCAGAATATCAAGAGAGATTTAAACAAAAAAAGGCACATAGATATTAAAAAAAAAAATATTATACAAAACTGATCTAGGCGATAAGTGATTTTTTTTTTCTTTTTTTGGTAATGGAGACATCATACTCTAAAGGAAAGGCTTTCTGACCTTGTGAAAGGATGCATTAGTCACTGTCTATCTTATGCATTATCCATCCCAAGAGGTACGACAGAGATATGATCTCTCTGTGGTCTATGTTTCTTCCGCCTTAGCTTGGGCAAGGCCAAGATCCAAGATGGAACCTCACAGCCTGAAGCCACCATCACATTGGCAATGTTACGTAAGAACGGGACATCAGCCTCAGTGTAAAATGTAATGGCTTCACCACTCCTCCCTGCTCTGCCAGACCGACCTAATAGGAAAAAGAAAGCACAAATTTATCAAAACTAGCCATCAAGTGCAACAAAGGCTGCAGATACATGCGGGAACATGCAGGTCCAAACCAACAGAAATGTACCCCAGTTCGCAAACAATATGGATATGTTACTAGGTTAGCAAAAAGGAACATTTGGGTGGAAGCACAGAAATAGAAACAACTATGGATAGAATGCTCTTTTCTACGTTCACAACTCTAAACCATGATCAGGGCCAATCACCAGTAATGATTTGGACGGATTTTAAATAATAATAATAATAAAGAAAGTAAGAAAGAAGTGTTCCACCTGATTTGATTCCTAAATGATGCTTCCCTCATACATGATGGAATAACAACATAGCCGAATGCAGTTGTTTTAAACTTAAAATATTATCACATATGTTTTTTTTTTATTAACGGCTGTAAAAATGAGAGCTAGTATTGTCAATTGTCTACATAGGTAAACAGTACAATAAATGTAAAAATTAAATGTTTACATATTAAGTATATAAAAAAATTTCATCTTCCAGCCTTACAGTTGTTAACAGGAGATTCCATGTAGGGCTATAAACAGGGTAAGCAAGCATTCATCAAAAGTCAACCAATAAACATCACATCACATCAGATTTCTCAACCTTGATGTAATCAAATCAACATTAAATGTGATTCCAACATGAAATCTCCATGGGACTAAGCATGTTAGGGTCAACTTAACCCAATTCCATCACTCCATACCTTAACACACGAAATTAACAGGCCGTAAACAGGTAGGACCTGGTTTACCAAGATCCAACACAATTAATGGATCTTAGGACCTGGTTTACCAAGATCCCACCCATGTGCAAACCTGACTACTAGTTGGACCAAGATTGCCTGGTCCTTGCAATGCAAGCCCACTCCTTGAATCCTAGTTTTACAGAACTTCGTAAGAGCTCTTTCTTGTTTCATTTGAACAATGCCATTTATGAGGCTGGACCAAGATTTAGGATAAAAAAAAAAAAAAAAAAAAAAAAGACACCTGAAGTTATGACAACAAAAACCAAGGTGAAAAAAAAAATCATTAAGTTTCAGCACAGTTAGGCAAAGAGTGCCAGCCAGGTGAGTAACATTACCGATCCGATGAATATAAGCTGCGGCTGATTCAGGGAAATCATAATTAATCACACAGTTGACACCCTTAAAGTCCATGCCCCGAGCAATAACATCCGTTGCAATCAAAACCCAGGTCTTCCCCATCCTGAAGTTATCAACTGCATTCTCTCGCTGCACAAGCCAATAGGTTCATGAAAATTACTATATTTCATTTTAAATAGCTGAAAATATGCATAATAAGGAAGGGGGAAAAGCAATAGGCCCAATAGGATGTAACCTATTGGCCAATCTGGTGAAATTGTATGCAAGTGAAGTCATTTCTTTTGGTTTTGAAAAATTATAAATGACAGAAAAGAGCAAATAACAAAGGAAAATAAAAAAAAAATTTGTCATTTCTACCATTTAAAAAAATGACATTTCTGTCATTTTTTTTTTTTGTCAATTTTTTTTATCAAAAAAAAAATGACCTTACATTTCCACAAAAATGAAGTTTTTCTTTTCCAAAGAATGTAATTAAATAACATACAACTCTTACAAACCTTATATTCAGATACCATAGTAAATCTGATAAGGAATGTTCTGATTGGCAGAAGGGATGCCGGATGTTGGAACAGAGACCCAGCAGGAAAATGTACATTAGAGGCCCTATATAAAACCATCCAACCCCGGATATATGACCCCCATGGAAATGGAGTTCGGTGAGGAATCGAAATCTCCATTTAAAGCACAAATTTTTCCTTGGGAACAAAAGAATACTCCACAACAAAGATATTTCTAAAGATGTCACATGTCCCATCTGCTTAACCTCAGAAGAATCAATTGAGCATGCTCTCTTTTTATGTGATCATACGAGAGCACTTGGTTTGGGTCCAACATAGAAATGTAATCACATGCCATTACCCCTTTAAGGATCAGGAGTGGTGGAACTCCTTCATGGAACTATGTGACGCAACAAGCTCACCAATTCACCCTCAAGCTAAAGCTTGGGCGCTCACTCTCTAGTGGGCCTTGTGGAAGAGCAGAAATGATTTTATATTTAGAGGCATAAGAATAAAACCACTTAGCACAATTAATTGTGCTAGAAGAATGACATTTGAATCTATGCCCAAGCCTAAAAAGATCAACCAAGGACCTTTATCCCCTAATCAGGAAGTCAGCCTGAGAGGTATGGCTCGGGCTTTCTCAGATGCCTCCTTTAGAGCTGTGGATGGCAAAACATGTTTTGGCTTTGCTATTTGGGTTGATGATGCCTGGGTGTATGCAGGATCGCGTGAAGGACCAAAGGTTTTGTCTCCAAAAGAAGCCGAAGCAAGGACCATCTAATGCGTGCTGAAGGAGGCGAGCATATGGGGTTTCCGCAAGATCCACCTTTTGTCAGACGCCCTCGAGGTGATTCGAGCCATCAATGGGTCGATGGATTGGTCCATCCACCCTATTTTGTTGGACATTAGAGAACTGAGGTCTACCTTTGAAGTTATTTCCTTCTCCCATGTTCCTAGAAGATTTAATAGTTTAGCAATTTTGCTGGTTGGGGGTGATCTAGCAAGGACTCATTAGAAGTTAAGATGCATTGGCTCTTGCAGCTGCAGGGGATAACTGTATGTCATTATCTAGGGATTAAGAAAGCTCTGATAGAAGCCAATTGTTTGATTTCTTGGCAAGCTCGTGAGCAAAAGTGCAAAACTATGAGATATGAACTCGAACTATATCTCATTCAGGTTCCATGGTGGTGACTTATGTGGGTCAATCATCTAGCAAGGACTCATTAGAAGTTAAGATGCATTGGCTCTTGCAGCTGCAGGGGATAACTGTATGTCATTATCTAGGGATTAAGAAAGCTCTGATAGAAGCCAATTGTTTGATTCTTGTAAAAGACTTGCAGAAGGAAGTGGGGCCAGAGTAGGAGCAGTCAAATGGGTCAGAGGGTCAGAGTTACTAGGAGGATGTAACCGTCCAAGATCATATGTGATTACTCTCTTTGCAGGCAATCTATCTACGCCTAAAGCTGGATAGAAACATGGGGAGCTTTAGTGTGTTTTTATGTTTTGGCTTCTTTCTGTCTGCTCAGCTCTCTTTTGCATTGTTTTGCTTACGTGATTAATGAAATCATCATTCCAGCCAAAAAAAAAAAAAAAAGGAAAGAAGAAGAAAAGAATTTGTCTCAACTCATGCAGCGTTGCAGAAATACATGAACAAGCCTAGTATAATTATGACCCATGCTTGGCTTGTCAGCCTACGTTTTGCACAAATTCCAGGTTTACATTACGCTGGCCACACAATACAATGGCCAAATCAAGGTTTACTCAGCTCAGTCATGAGTAAACCAGTAAGCCTCTGAACCATTTCGCCCAAAAAGCATATCCACCATAATTTTAGTAAGTCAACTAGTCAAGGAATCATGACATGAAGCACGCATTCTTGTGTTTTTCATATATTCCAAATTAAGGTTTTAACATTTATATATTCCTTTCACCGAGAAAAACAATTCATATATTCCAAATTAATTAAGGTTTAAATTGGTACTTTTCCAAAAGCTTCAAAAGGGGGAAAACGGACTTCATACGTTCATACACTAACAATTTACTCAAAATTAAGTTGATTATAACATAAGGCATAAAATTACCTGTGTCTGACTCAGATCTGCGTGGATAACATCAGCTTTTATGTCATCAAATGCCAATTCCTTGTATAGTTCCTTTGCCCGTTCCTTGCTTTGGACAAACACTAGAATAGGAGGATTCAGACTCTGTCCTCCAGCAGGTCATTGTAACAAAAACAGTAAGGTGAAGTATCAAGGAAGATGAACACATTGCTACTAAATCAGAACAGAAGAACCCAAACAAAGAAGAAAGAACGCGTCCCCAAGCTGCAGCACAGTTGGTAAGGGACGTGAGTAAGTGATAGAGTGCATGAGTTCAAGTTCCCAATTATTGGTAAGGGATGTGAGTAAGTGATAGAGTGCATGAGTTCGAGTTCCCAATTAAAAAAGGAAAAAAGGTGGCCCGGAATGCAGATCTAAGAACATCACATCCACAGAAAAGTTAAACATATATTAATCTATGAGGAAAAGAGTTAATTTTGCTAGACTGTAGCAGAAACTAGAAAGGAATGCAGCTAAATAGTTAGATATTTGATCAGTAACCATATGACATCACTAGAAACAATAACATATGACAACTGGTTAAAAATTATTCGTCCGACAAGAGCCCATAGCAGTAGCACAGTTGGAAGGTGGTCAGTGTCTCAACCAAAAGGTTGTGGGTTTGAGTCGCGTTACCATCAAAACAATATATGCCATTCGACCCATGCATAAATTTAATTAGCAGCATAACCACAGCCAGATGTTAGTTTTGTGTTCTTTCTGAAAATAACAGGTAAACTCATGCTCATAATATTTTGAAATCCCATTTCAAAAAATATTTCGAAGTAGTCCTACTGCCCCTAAACCCCTCAATTTTCAAAGTCCCAATCCAAGCTGGGCCCACTTAATGATGGGAGATCTCCTTTTATTTAGCCAGTTCTTTTGTTGATGCAACTTGCAAGCGTAGTTAGGATGGATGATCTGTACATTTAGTTTCCAGTTGTGTTAAAAAATCTATCAAGAGTGTAGATATACAGGTGAGATTTTATTTATAACTGGGTTTCACTAAGTTGGGGTCAACAAGTATATATCATTATTGTAGTCGAGGATAGGAGTGATATTTTAATAAGAATATCTTACGAGTTTTCCACCGGGACTTGAGTTCTTTGAAGAGGATTTTAAGTTTCTAACCCTAGACGTTTGGTTTGGCACAATGCCATTCCTGGGCACGAATCAAACCAATCTAAGGGAAGTTTTCCCGTTAAATTTGAAGCAGGAGAAATTACAACCATCATCCTTCTTGCTGCAGTTTTGAGGATTTAGAACGAAGCCGGCAACCATCAATTTGAGCTGTTAACTCCTCAATCTTGTAAACAACCAGGCTGTTTGAAGGATGAAACCCAGCCCCGTTAAGAGCCTATTTGCAGTTTCTCTAGTGTCCATTACATCAAGGTTGCGAATTCTCCAGCAGTTGTTACGAGGTTTTAACCAGTTTGGTCAAGGGCTGCTATGTCAACCGAGAAGTGATCATTGCTGCAATCACGAGGCAAACAGGGTGCGCTATAACTTGGTCGTCTAAGTGGTTAATTGTGAGGCTTTGGCAGCTAAGCTAGAACATCACAGGCCGTCCACTCTCATTCAGTGGCTAGGCTAGCACATCCCAGGCCATCCACACCCATTGGATACAATGTTCAATCGAGGCAACCTTTTGTTTGAGGTGAGTACTTGAATTCTTGAACCCTTTGAGTAGCATGTTTGACGTGGGTGTTGCAAGTGGAAATAACATGCATGCTTGAAAATATGGTGGCCATGTTATAGCTTCAATATCAAGGCTATTAATGTAATATGCTATTACCTCATTAAATAACTTTAATTGCACTGCTGGTTCCTATAATCTGGATTATTTTATAAAGCTTAGTGTCTGGGCCCTTCATTTTTTTTAGAAAAAAAAAATCATCACATCATTTACTATCCAAAATATGCACACACATTTATAGAGTGTTTTCTCCTGTGGAATACAACCTGTAGGAAAAATGGATAAGTGCTTTAGTCAGACTCACAAGTGACAAGACCCAGCCTTCATTTCGGCAGTGGCACGGGGAGAGAAGGGAAGAGTTGTGTGTGTGTGTGTGTGTGGGTGGGGGGGGGGGGGGGGTGTTGGGGGGGGGGGGGGGGGGGGGGGGGGGGGCGGTGTTGTTCCCATCTTAATGAGGGTCAGGATTGTTGGATTGTTTTTCCTGCATGCCATATTCTGTAGGAAAAAATTTTCCTATATAATCACTTTGCAAGCAAGGGTTGTCTTTGGGACGCCGAGTCTGTGCATGAGCAAAGTAAATTTGGAATTGTTGCATTCATCCCCACAAAAGGCTTATGAAAATAGTCGGATCCAACAACAAAATCTATACTACAAATACAACTTTGTCTTTCTTCCCTCTTTTTTCTATAAAGCTTATGATATTACCGATTAAGGTCTGAGGGTTCATGGCTGCATACCTCTGCAAAACTTTGACGCAAAGCAAGCAGCTTTCCTTCCTCACTTCCGGTAAAAATCAATTTCTGCTTTATCAGTTCAGATGCGGAATTCCTGTACGAAACGGACAATGGGAGGATGATTGTGCAAGGAGTAACACTACTTAAATACACATAACTTGTACTTCAGTAGCCCAAGTCAGATATAACTATAAGCAATTCGCATATGCTGGTGTCTTATACTTACTTCCTCCCGACAATAACTCTAACTGCATCATGCATAATTGAGCGTGCAAGTTCTTCAACCTTATCAGGTAATGTAGCACTGAACAATGAACGAATTATTGAGGGATTCGAACATGCTTTGACCACAGAATCAATTTGCTCTACAAAACCAAGCTCGAATAGCTTATCAGACTCATCCAAGACAAGAAACTCCACCCTGAACAAAACACCATGCAGAAGAATGATATGTGTTAACACAATTCTATGGTGTGTTCTCATCACTAGAAGAGCTGATTTTTTTAATCTTAAATTGATCGAAAAATTGATATTGACATGGAAATGAAAAGATATCTCCAAATGCAGCCACAAACAACATGAAATGCATACTATATTTATTCTCTTTTTTAGTCAGTTTTATTTTTAGGTGACACTTTCACTGTGACCAAATATATATATATATATATAGATATAGATATAGATATATATAAAGAGAGAGAGAGAGAGAGGATAATCGAGTCAAATGTAATGTAGGAGAGATGGTAAACAAAGATGGCACACACCTGCTTAGATCAAGTTTTCTTCTGCGTATAGCAAATTCTAAGCGGAGTGGTGTGGATATAAGTATGTCACAAAGCATTTTCTCAAAATCACCACATTTTGCTAACTCCTTAGTCATTAGTTTAATGTAGTATTTCTTCCCTTTGGCCAACTTCTTGCACTCTCGTGCTGTTTGTGCAGCTAATTCCCGAGTAGGACAAAGAATTACAGCTCGGATACCATCCTTTGTTCCCGGCTGATAACATTCCAAAAAAATATATATAAAACAAAACAAGTGTGTATAAATATGAGAGATTTATGAAATAACCCTAGCGGTACACATCCTATAGGTATGCATATGAAAGTCAAGGTCATGAATACTACCTTAAGTTTCATAAGAATCGGGCATATAAAAGCCAAAGTCTTGCCAGAGCCTGTAGGTGCACAAGCAAAGCACTCTCGCCCCTATGATAATTCAAGGACATCCACCATGACAAAAGTTGAAAGATCAAAAGAAAGATAATAATTGCACAAACGAGGCATTAAACCAACTCAATATAGCATATAGAAATAAGATAAGATGCAATCCCAGCAAGCTAAGGTCTCATGGGAAATAAAACAGCAGCTACACCATCAGTTTGAAGTAAAAAATGAAAGGTGGCTTAAAAGAAGAGCATACTGAGAGGAGGACTGGAATAGCCTGCCTTTGAATAGGTGTTGGTTCTTTAAAACCCAGCCCTGTTAAATTGCGTAATAAATATCCCTTGCAGTTATACCTGCAAGAGACCAAACAACAACCAGTTCTACATTATGTCAAAAGAAAACTAAGCACCAAATGCAAAAGCATGAGCCAACAAAATCTCAAAAGAAAAACCACACAACAGAGACTGCCGCATGATTTTTAAAAAAGGTAATAAAAAGAAAACATAATAACTTAAAACAATTATAGACATAATGTCCAAACAACAGGTAAAAAATTCAATTATGTTATAGCATCTTTGTATGTCAGAACTCAGAAAAAAATATCAAGTAAATAAGAGAATTTTAGATGTATAGTCTGTGCATGCATATGCATTTATGTAGGCAGTAAAGGTTTGGTTCATTTAACCCATGTGATAATTTATCGAGTAGAGTGTAGAAGCAAACACTTACCGACAGCCACATCTTTTTTAGCTATTCAATCATACTACAAATACATACTGAAAATACAAATAATGGGCCTCCAAAAATAAAATAAAAAAGTATTTAATGGGACAGCTGTAGTCAAACCAACAGGCATTCAAAGAGGTTTTTGTTATAAGAAACCTAGGTGGATAGTTCAAATTAATAATCAAACCATGCAAATAATTCGAACCTTTCGTTATCAAAAGAAGAAAAAATTGAGTCTTTCTGGATGCACGCATACGATTGGGATCATTCTTCATGAAATGATGTGACAGACGCTAATAATAATAATAATATTAGAAAGGTAAAGGAATGAAACAAAATCGGATAAAGCAAACGGAAGAACAAATTTGCAAGGTAAATCTTGCATTGGAAGAATACCTTAAACTCAATTCTGCAAAATTTTGAAGTGGCGATGGTACATTATGCCCTGAGATATGAACCCCATGCTTCTTACGGAGAAGTGCATCTTTCTGGATTTTAACCAAGATCCAAACCATAAAAGAAATAGAAAATGAAAATCCAGATTGAATAAAAGTTGAACTTAACTGATACAACGATAGTTAAAATTACCTCTGCTTGTCTGTTCATTTCCTTCCTTTCAGTATCATCAGTTTCCACCACATTTTCCTCTTCAGCTGTTTTCACTGCTTCCGAACTCTTGAAAACGCTAAATCCTTGTACGACTTCTGAAATTAAAAACAAATTAGATTCAGCCACTGTTACCAGTCTCGTCCCACAGACAATGAGAGATCAACTACAAATGTTACCAGAATCTTTCGCCTTCCGCTTTCTCTTCTTTCTGGACACCGTCTTCTCAACTAAATCGGCTGTACTGGTCTCATGGTGCCCCAATTCATCTCCTTTTTTCTTCTAAAAATCGAAATCAAAATGTACTTAGAGGATCAAGCAATAGCAACAAACAGATTACAGTATACCTTACTCATATACATACATATCTAATACTAGTAGAACAACGCAAATTGTGCAAATTGCGGGTTCGCAGTTCATAGCGCATCGACCAATAATCCAACCAATTAGACAATCTCAGCCACACAATTCCCATACACACACGTTTAACAGTGAATAGATGGAAAATCAATCTGTCAGGACAAATACAAGTTCGTACTATGTTTAAGAACTGCAAAAAACAAGCTTTTCGAATAATTGACAGTTTGATTCGATCAATGATTCAGCACAGTGTAGTTTGCAAATTGAATTGGACTGGTTCATTAGGAATCTCACAAAGGGGTTTTGCAAACGCATTAGAATGGGGTTTTTGAATTCAAAGTTAGGGTTTTGATTGTATGAGTACCTTGAATCTAGCAAAATCGCTGGCGAACTTCTTTCGATCGAAATGGAGACCAGAGAACAAGAAGGAATGAGATTTCTCCATATCCATCTGATTTGATTCGCTTCAACCAAGTAGTAAATAAAATCTTATAGAAGAAAAAGATCCCTCTTTTCTCCACACACGCAGTGTTCGGGCGGACACTTCTTCTGATGAAGAAACCTCTCTCTCTCGTCTCTGTTGCAAATACTACACCTCTAAACCTCACCTTAAACCCTAACCCTAACTACTTGTGTAAGGCACTAAAACCTGATACCATTTCCTGTGAATTAAATGGAACCTAATGAATAGATGACTCTTTTTTTTCATTATAATATATTAAGTTAAGAGGTTTTGGATTCAATTTTGACTGTGGTTATAATTTTGATCGACAATTACGTAACTACTCATGCAACTACCTACTTATTTTTCTATCAAACCACCTGTGTTTTAGTTGTTCCTGTGTAATTATACCCTTTTTGCTCCAATTTCTCTATTTCTATTTTATCTAACTTGTCTTATTGGAAGGAGATAAATTTTTTAATATGTGATTATTTATTTATTAGTTCATGAAGATACCGTACTAAGCGTGGGTTATTGGGCTAGTTTTGTATTAAGATAAAAAGACCTGACCAAATTTTACTCTAAACATGAGTTAAGTTTGTCTATCAAATTGATTGTATATTTTCTACCAAAAACTTATTTTACATATTTTGTACGTAATTAATTTAATAATAAAATGATATCCGTCTTTCTTTGGATTTTAACAAAATATCTAAAGGTTTTAAAATTTCAGTAGAAATTTTAAGAATGGTCTCTTACCTTAATTGTAAGAAGTGTCGGTTCTTTTCTGACTGTTTCAGCCTCTCAGGGTTCAAGTCCTACATATGTAATCTTCCTCCTAAGGGCTCCGTACCTCACCTAAGGTCTCCTTCCGTCACCCCAAGGGCGTGTTTGGATGTGTGGTAAAGTGAGGTAAAGCCTCCATTATCCAGACAAGAAAAGACAATGGGTCATATCAAAAGTATACAATTTGAAAATTTCCTCCATCTTTTTCACAAAAAGTCAAAAAAGCGACCTCTTTTTTCCACTAAAAGAAAAAAAAAATCTCCACTTTCCTATACAAAAAGTCAAAAAGATCCCATACCAAACAACTAAAAACAAAACACCATCATAACACCTTATATTTTATTCTATCTTGATTTAATGCTTCACTTCACCATACTTTAATTCACCATGCATCCAAACAGGCTAGCTCCCCTAAGCTGGTACCTTGAAAAAAAAACAAGTTCTAACATGTGAAATTTCCATAAAAATCTCTCCAATCTATAGCTTTAAAATGGGCCCAGTTGGTAGTTAAAAGAGAGTTTCTAAATCTAGTGCCTGTTTCAAATACGGGCCCCACCTAAACACCCATGATTGGATAGGCATCTCATGTTTCTATCCTTTTAGGTGGGCCCATTACAATTTCATTGTGTGGGGTGCTTCTTCCTTTCTCCAAGATTTTATGTGGGCTCATTTGATTTCCGCCATACATGGCCTTAAAACAGAGTTATTCACACTCACATTAGCCTTGGGAGTGCAAAAGGCATGCATGTTGAGGCCCCTTATATGGTGGATCTGTACATGGAATGTTAAGGCCTAGTTTGAACTATTTGGGTTGGACTTTGGGGCCAAGAATATTATATTTAGACTTTCTCAAGTCCAAACCTGGTATATACACTACGCCTTACTGGAACAATTTGTTCTGTAACTATGGAACTGAATCTTTACCCAAATGCAAATAGGCCACATACACATTCTTTCTGGTCAGGGCCCTATAAGTATATAACAGAATCCACTGCCATCCCTGGTTAAATACATTAACAATGAGAACAAGCCCACTGCCATCCCTGGTTAAATACATTAATAATGAGAACTAGCCCACACAGCAAGATCATTTTGAGCCAACTAGCAATGGGTAATGTTGTCAGTGACAGCAATCTGGGCCCAAGTTCAGGCATTGCTACTAGTTTACCAGTCAAGGGCCCATTTCGAATACAAAGCAACTTGAATTAGGCTTAATCCTTCAATCTAGTGTTTGGTTAACCAATAATTTGGACTCACTTTAATTTTGGTTCGGGTTCGCACTAACAGGATCCATATGATAAATGCCCAAAAACCCACATAACCGCATGAAATTTACGCAGTTTGACCGAAGAAAGATCTTTAATGCATATTTAGCAAAAGAAAAAAAAAAAGGCACAGATTTTGTCTAACCCGAATACAATATGGTTCTGGGTCTCATCACATACACATTTGGGTCCAGATCCTAGTGCAACCTGACCCAAACTCATACCTATTTCCATCCTAATTGGACTCACAGGCCACATGAATGGTACACAAGTTGTAGACATTGAATATTTAATGCACCTAGCTACACTGGTTCTCATCCCTCAGTTGTATTTGTATATGACCACATTATTCAGAACAGTTTCACCATACAACCATCTGCCATCCAGTAATAACTGTCCATTTCATACAAACAGATGGATTGACTGACCCCCTTCAAATGAAAATTATTTCCAAGACACTTGCAGTGTTCTGATCCAATGACCACAAATTTAGTTCTACTAGTTGTAACAGCAGCGGCCAATCCCACAACTCGAAAATAAACAAAACAATTTAGAAAAGCTAAAGCCAGTTTGTCCTGTTTAACTCTAAGCTTTAGAGTACATGGGTATAGGTACGCCCGATTCTGCTGTCAGGACTTTGTAGGCATTTTGCAGTCTTTTCGTCACAGGCCCCACTTTTCCATTGCCAATAACACGACCATCGATCATGACAACCTGGGAAACAAAACTCAGTTAGGAATTACCCTTGTAAAGATTTGAACGCATAGGTTAGTTTATCTTACATTCTAGCTCTATTTGTGGCTGCAAATGCAGGATGTGGGATACATCATACATGTGCAGACTACAAGCTGGATTGATGAACATAGTGACATCCCAAGGGCCCATTGTTTTCATGTAATTGAATTCCTAGAAATTCTAGAACTTGTATTTCTAAAGTGGTTAAAATTGAATATATAAATGTAAATATCCAAAAATGATCATAAAATAATATCCTCTTTAATGGAAAATGAGTCAAGAAGAGATGGGAAATGAATACCAGCTATCACCCCCACTGTTTCAAATCCCTCCCTGTTTGTTTGTAGAGAGGAGTAGAATGAAATGAAATTGAGTGTCGTCAAATCAAGATAAAAAGAAAGTGGAGGGACTTGGAGAGAAAATCACAAAATGACGAATATGGTACTTTTAGTTGCACAATATGACAAAAAAAAGGTACTCTTCAAAAGCACAAAATGACAAAAAAGGCACTCTTAAACAATAACAAAATGACAAAAAAAAAAAAAGTGCGTTTCCCCTCCAAATCCCTCCACTTTCTTTTTATCTTGATTTGACACTCAATTTCATTTCATTCTACTCCTTCCTACAAACAAAAAGGTGGGGAATCAGGTGAATCCACCATGTGGGTCTGCTCCAAATGTATATTGTTTGGTAGAGTTGGCGTAGGATTAGTTACAAACGCTTGGTTAAATTATTGTTACCAGAAAAACTCTGTAGGATTAGTTACGAACACTTGGTTAAATGATTGTTGCCAGAAAAACTCAGCTGAATTTGAAGCAGCTAAACCCTTTACGCGCGCGCGCGCGCACACACACATATATATATATATATTCATTTTTCTTACATTGATAGCTACAAAATCCATAGGTGCTTAATCAAAGAGATGGGAACTGCACTTGGTAGGTTCACATGTGCTAATGGCCCAACTCCCATAACTATCATACCTTCAAAGCAGTAATTATTTTTGTTGTAAATTTCTGTGACCATTAATAATATTGACTTGGGAAAAAAAAAATACTAGGTTGACTGAAGTTAATGACCATAAATAAGGAACTTGTTCATTTTAAAGGTTCCAGTGAAAGGAATTTACTGGAGTTAGCTCTCCCATTGTTCCTGTTGTCCACACCTGCAAGCGAAATGTTCTTTTGTCAGTAGCAGATGAGTTTTAGATTATCTTTTTTTCAAAACAACATTGTACTTGGTGATAGCAAGATCAAATTGACACCTTAAACAATATCATGTTGGGAATTTAGGATTTACCCCCCCTCAAGATCTATTTTATTTCTTCTTTAGAACAGATGATTATAAATTTTGATCGGCATTCAGGCAGATGTAATTCATATCTTTCTACCTTCTCCCAAATTATTATTAACGTCAATGTTGACTTCGATTTTGGGTGTATCCAGAAAAGCAGTATCAGACCTACTGTGACTCTAGGGAGTATCCAGAAAAGCAGTATCAGACCTGCTGTCACTCTAGATTTCCATTCCTTAAATGTGCAACTTAACAATTACCTTTCTGCCAAAATATTCTCACCTACTTGATTTGGGGTACATCAAAGCATATCCTACATATGGAAGGAGTTCCAACTGATAGATGCAGCTTTGAGGATTCAACTTCAAATAAAATGAAAATAAGAAATAAACCTGGTTTAGTGGTTTCAACTTCAAAGAAAATGAAAATAAGAAGTAAACCTCATCTGCAGTATGGAATTCAGATAGACTGATCCGTCTCTCCAATAAGACCAAATTTTCTTGTACCACTAGGTCCATAACCTGCAATCACGGATTGAATTTATCAGTTCTTTGCGAAAACTTATGCCAATTTGTGAAAGAAATTTGTTTTTGTACCATATTAACTAGTAAGATGAGAATAAATAAGTCCAATATACGGGACTCAAATACATGATAAGAAGGGCAAACACCATAGCTGGAACAATTCTTTTAGTTTTTTCTCTATTTTCCTTGGTATCAGCACTTTCTATTTAATATAATTGATAAGTTCATATATTGTAAAGACATCCAGGTCGATTGGTCCAAACCTCACAACTTATAGAGCATCCAGTCTATGGAGAGCAACTTGACTAAAAGATTATTGCCAAAACTCAAAAGCTTATCAGGTTAAGCATAGGCAATCAATCAAATATGAGGTTTTGGAGGATGCAGGTTGTTGATCAAAAGCTGCTTTGTGCAAGACTTCCACTTTTATATAGAATGGCAGGTGCAACTGAGCAAGGACTATCGCCAACACCATGTGGTGTCTTGCAGCACTCATGAAATTTGGATATATGCTTTGAAATTAAATTTCAATTGTAGATTGCATTAAGAAGGCAGTCTTCCCTCTCCAATTCGTCTTCTTTTTGTTAACTCTCCACGTTCCAGTTTGAGGGTTTTTCAAACCTTATGCTGGAAAACCCTAGATATCTGTGAAGCATTCGAAAGAACAGCTCTAAGGGGAATCCTGGATCAGCAGGTAATGCTGGTATTATGCAGGATCCTAATGGTGAGTGTTAGAGCTTTCTCTAGTCCAACCCGACCTCTGATGCTAATTCAACCAATGTGTATGTTCTCATTAATAATACGAATTAGATTACAACAATGAGTCACAAATATTGTTTGAGAAATATTTTAATTTGATTATACTTGTGAGTTTTCAGTAACCCAGAGGCACCAATATCCTTAAGTAGGTATTTGGACAATCCATCATATCTGATTCTTGCCATACTCAACACTGTACTGACATCGTGGCATAGGAGTCTTATTGCAAGCTGATAAACATGTATTCGACCAACATAGAAACAAGTATCGTTCTTGTTTTTTAAACTTCTGTCAAACCTTAGTTAAACACAATATGGCCTCTACCAGTTCCCTGCTATTTACACTTGCTGACATTTGAGAAATGCTGCTTTGCCACTCCATTCTCATATCTTCTGCCAATACTTACTATTGATCAAAGCTAGGCTGTAGCAAAACATTGGGAAATGGCATTTAACTGTAGCCTATATGCATGTTATTAAATAATGATGAATGGAAAGAATCAATTTTTATTCCAACCCAGCAATTTTGCAGGTGGTCCCACTTTTCAGTGATACAAGTCATTGATCTGGTGGGTCCTTGAAATCAAACACTTCCCAATATACTGCCTAGAACATGATCTTGTCTTCCATACACTATAGGCCCACCATATAAATGATGATATGGATTGTAGCGTCCCTCAACATATCCCTGTCCAACTGGGGGATCAGTGTATCAGAGAAAAACACCAATCCCTCATCTCTTCTATTTCAAGTGCAACCACAAAAGTGTTCAATTACTTGCTAGGAACAAAGAGAAGAGGTGCATCTTTAAAGATAGTTGCACAATTAGAAGATGAAAGTTCATGCCACTTACGGTTGCACGAGTAATGCCAGGAAGGCAATAATCAGCATGAGGTGTTAATACACGCCCTTTTTTCACTAAGAACTGCATTATAATAAAAATACATCATTTTCAATTAGTGGGTGGAAAGGAAAACAGATGCGTGCATGTTCAAGTCTGTCTACATTATAACTTATAATATTAATCTTCAAGATCATAATGGAATCGTAAGCTCACAATGTTTGTAGCATTAGTCTCT
This sequence comes from Umbellularia californica, assembly GCA_028538565.1. Classification (NCBI taxonomy): domain Eukaryota; kingdom Viridiplantae; phylum Streptophyta; class Magnoliopsida; order Laurales; family Lauraceae; genus Umbellularia; species Umbellularia californica. Next base: position 34,545,110 of record JAPQWN010000003.1, read on the forward strand.
GACACAAATCCATCTTGATCCAGCATGATGGCATCATCTGCCTTGGCAAGATTACCTTCTACCTATGTCAATTGCCAGCCCACCAGTTCACTGTTATCAATTCAATCTTGAGTTGAAAGAAAATGTAAATAGGCAATAGATGTTTCAACAAATAGAAGAGTCACTATGTTGAAAAAGAGGAAAACCTTCGCCAATATATTGTTGATCAGATTGTTGTGATGAATCTTTGAATCCAAGTTCTGGCAAAAAAGCAACAGAATGAGTTAAAATGACTCTGGAAGATGCGTAAGTAGAAGTTTTGGATGTACCCAAGATGTTGGTTTTATTACAAACAGTAAAGTGTAAGGCAGGAATTTAAACAAATTCTTTAGTGCACATTAGATGTATCACTGCCATGAATCACAACAGGTTCAACTGGTTTTGATAAAATAAAAAGTTCCCACTGAGCTATAGGCTATGCTAACCGGATACTTCAAAATAGGAATTTAAACAAATTCTTTAGTGCATTATTAGATGTATCACTGCCATGAATCACAACAGGTTCCACTGGTTTTGATAAAATAAAAGGTTCCCACTGAGCTATATGCTATGCTAACCGGATACTTCAAAATAGGCAATCCATCATGCCATATTGTATCAGATACTTTTCTGTTTTTCTGAATGGTCCATATTGTATCAGATACTTTGTCTTCTACGAGTAAGATCCGTGCTCCTGCTATATCCATGGCATGTCCTACCATATCCATCCTTTATCTGGTCATCAATGTTGGGAAGTCCCACTTCCCACATCGCCTAAGTAATAGGTTTGACATGTCTTAATATACCTGTATGGGCCTTCCACCTATTAACTTAAGCTTTTGGGTTGGTATATGGTTTCTTACATGGTATCAGAGCAGGCCCATCCATGAAATCTGTTGGGCTTGCACGTGAAGGGGAGTGTTGGGAAGTCCCACATCCCACATTGCCTAAGTAATAGGCTTGACATGTCTTAATATACCTGTATGGGCCTTTCAACTATCAGCTTAAGCTTTTGGGTTGGTATACGATTTCTTACAATCAAAGGCAGTATGCTTGTTTAGCAGTAATGACTAGGCATAGAGATGGCTGGAAAGAGTATCTGAACTAAATGACTTTCAATTTTTTCGCACAGAGAACAGACAAGACATTATGCATCAGTACATTCAAACCGGTTACAATTCTGGTGCATCCAATTTCCAAACAAACCCATTATCTAGCTAGGCAGCTTTTAGCTGTAATTGCCAAGTCGAATGTCATGTTTGGCAATGACATGACTCAAACTGAGTAATGAACTGTGAGCTATCAGACATAAAATAACTGCATTTCATTCTGTCAAAAGAAATCCCACACTGCTCCAATGTAGTATAAACTCTAACTTCTATCCCACATATGGTAAGGAAGGTTCCAGATCCTGTAAAAATCTGCAGAAGCCAGTTGGATGGTGCAATTTTCTAGCTTCATGGTAATCAAGTTCAGCACACCTCAATGTCAGCATCACATTGTAGCCTTATCCCATCATCAAGTTAGGGTTGGCAGAGACCTACTTGTCTTGAGAATAGAATCTAAAATATAATTTGGCAAGCTTTTTACGGTCAACTTTGAGTAAGATGAAACCTCCCTTATCCAGGCTTGGAAGAGGAACATAGCAAAAAAGACATAGGGCAGAGGAAAAACAAAATTCTCCTTTATCCAGGTTTGGGAGAGGAACACAGCAAAAACGACATATGGCAGAGGAAAACCAAAATTCTCCAATATGAAGGCTCAATATAGTAATTAACAGGAAAAAAATTCAACAAATAATTTCGCAACTCAAAATTTTTTTTCGGTTCAAAGATCTTCTCAACAACATTAACCGGCAATGAGCTTGATCGGTATCAGCCATAGACTCCAGCCAGTATATAACTAGGGTTTGAAATTTATGTGATCCCAACCCATTTATATATGAGGCCTATGTTGAGGTCAACGTCCACCCTCGCTCCTGAGCGGTCATAATTGTGGTCGAACCCTCGCCCTCACCATAAAACCATTATTGTGCCGTTTCCTATCATCAATTGGTTTTAGGATAAGTGGTAGCTCAATGGGGTGTAAGATCCTACAAGTGGTATCAGAGCCTGATAGGTCGAGTGTTCGAGTCACGGGATACGCGTTTTGCGAGTTGCGCAGCAGGAGTCGCGGCGGGTGTGCCGTTGAGGGAGGGATTGTTGAGGTTAACGTCCACCCTCGCTCCTGAGCGGTCATAATTGTGGTCGAACCCTTACCCTCACCATAAAACCATTGTTGTGCCGTTTCCTATCACCAATTGGTTTTAGGATAAGTGGTAGCTCAATGGGGTGTAAGATCTGACAGCCTAAAAGTCAGGCCCCAGTCATTGCCCATTATAGCCATATTGGGCCTGCGATGACCTTGGTTGAGAAATCATCAAAAATCTTCCCAAATCCGGCTCATTTATTTGGCTGGACTATGGAAAGGCACAAGCCCAACACATCACCTCAGGCAAGACCCATCCCAAGGCAGGTTAGTCTGGAAGCCCAATAGAGCAGCCCCAAACACCGCCCACCTCATTTTCGTGCGATGATTCAGATTGATATATGAATTCTACATTGAATCAGCCGAGTCCCCATTCCGACTCAATTTTCTTCTTCTTTGCAACAAACTCTCTCTCTCTCAAACCCTTTCTTCTTCACAACAAGCCCAAACCCAACAAACCCTCTCTCACAGATGAAAAACAGTCAGTGCGACTTGTCCAAGTCACATCAGACTCGGCTCGGCTCGGATCAGGCCAAGTCTAAGTCCGATTCCGCCCTTTTGAACCCTATGACAGACCCCTAAAAGGATAGATATTTGAGGGCCCTAGTAAACCAAGACCATGACATGTATAACAGATATACAGAAAACTGTTAACAACCCAAAATCATTTGATTAATCATCACTACACTTAACTAATAAGTAAACTAAACCGGAAAGCAGATGACTTTTATAAGCATAACATGATCCTAGATTTTGCCAATTGCTGAATTTCAATAGATAGTCTGAATGATTACTCTCTTGAAGATGAGAAAAGGATAAATATAAATCTTACATTTGGCGAATTTCGACGTGTAGTAGCAGTCACTAGAGTGATGCCACCCATATTATCATATACTGGCGGTTTCCATTCAGCAAGCACTGCACGATTTCTCAAAAACATATTCATTTAGCATAAAATAAAAAACTCAGATCAATATAACCATAACAGTTGTAAAAGAAGCATGACCATGCATACCAATTAAGGTGCATCCATAAAGATTGAAAGCTGGACTCATTCCAGATGTAACCTGCCAAACAAAATCATATTATGAATTGACGAAGCATTACTACAAGTTAAAGTGCAACACTACACCAAACTGCAGAAACAACTGGAGAGATCTGTTACATTTTTTCATAATAAAACTTCAATGTATATATAATGCTATGAGTTTCAATCTGAACAAGGACAATTTAATCAATTAATATGACCATTCATATCGTCCAGCGCCCTTTCATCTACCTCGAGGCAAATATGAAAGTCTCCATTTAACTCTAATAATCTGATAAATGACCAATAAAATGAACTTCCAAGACTATTTGTAGAAATTAAGTCCAACTGGAAACATCCATTCAGTGGGGTCCGCCGTGAAATGTTCTGAAGGGGAAAAAACCAGCTTCAACCAAATCATCCCAATCGTTTCACCTATGCCTCTGAAAGGATGACTTTAGAAAAGAACTCCTAAGTTTGAACATAAAATGGTTGATCAATGGACATCAAATGCAGGCTGGTCCTAACAGGTGTGCATGGCTTTTGTTTCCGTTTTTTTCAAAGTTGTGCATTTAAGTTGATTCCTCTAATCTGTTATCATGTTTCTGCTGTTTTCCATCACGCACTTGTTATTCAAGATCAACTTGCATTTAATAGACCAATAGTCAGTGCCCCATAAACCACTTTGGTGTCACAAAATGATACAAAATGTTGCAATATCCCAATACCCAGTGTGGAGAGAGGATACAAGTAGTGTGGAAAGAGTATAAACAACCATTGCCTTCATGCATTCATTGCACCACACACCCACCCGACCATCCATATTATCAGAGTACACACAGGATAAGTAACCGCCATCTTAACCAGCTATAAGTGTGTTCCTTTAAATAGCATCAACCAGGTAAAGTTTTAGAATAAATAACCTTTTTACCACGCGTCAAAGTAAGACGGATGTGTGCATTATCAAACATCCCATTGGATATGAGAGTCTTGAAAATGGCTTCCTTAACCTGCACTTTGTTGTACAGACAAGGTATTATTGCAATGAAACAAATTTAACCAGCCCAACAACCACAAAGCATAAACCCCGATCTAGGGCCAGTATAGTATACACACTCTGCCACCAGGCACTAAGACAACATGATATTCAAAAACAGTAGTTAGTGTCATGCCACACCTCTTCACATGTAGGAACATTACTGAACGCCAAAGCTTTTGCTGAGTCGAACAACCTAATATGTAAAGAACTCAGTATCTTCATGGATAATAATAATAAATAAAAAAAAACTCAACTATTCAAAAGCACAATAAAAACAAAACAATCTTTCGGCAAATCAAAAAATCCCGTATATGTGCTAAGAAATATCCAGTATTCCAGTTTTTTGCCTCAGAAAGTATCTATGATGTTGGGGCACAAAATTCTGTGTATGACCTATCCCGACCAAGGATCTGATGAGTTAACATTGGAAGTACTATTCGGCAAATTCTCCTTGATGGGCCAATCCTAACCCTGACACCATCTACAAACACCTAGGCTCCAGCTGGTCTGTCTATGATCAATCAACAAAGCAAAGTACTATCTCTAAATATTGGGCTTCATGAAGCTTTGCAAATCAACCCTCAGCTGCTGCTTATTGAAGGAGACTCTTTATGCGCGATTAAGTGGTCTTCTCAAGCATCCACTCCTCATTGGTACCTTGTAGTTATTATAGAAGAGGTTGTAGAGATTTCTAAGAATTTGAACATCTCATTCCACCACATCAAGCATAGTGCCAATTCAGAAGTGGATCATCTAGCCAAAGAAGGGGTTTCCAGACCTTCTTTGTTTATTGTGGCTGATTGTTAATATGCTTACTTTTGCTTCAGGTTGATACCTGAATTTTTGGGGGTTTCAACCTTTTTCTAGGGATGATTGCTTTTGCCCTGTTTTTTGGGTTTTTTTCATCTTAGTCTAGATCTCATATACTACATGCTCTTCGTGAAATCAATAGTCATCTTTTCAATATATATATATAAAATTGAGCAAGGCTCTCCTAAGCTCAAGCTTATGATAAAATCTCATAAGCTCATGCTTGAGGGGCCCACCTTTGGTCCATCCAAATGGACCAAACACATGACCCCTCTAAATTGCACATGTCCACCAACTTTTGGTCAGATCCAAATTTACTGGACCGTTGGATCGATTATGTATCGATCCAAATGGACTATTGACCATTAAACTTTTGGGCCCATATGGAGATGATAGAAATCACGGTTGTCGCTGATTTTTTGCAGAGCGGAAGATCCTAGGGAGTCCTTGAAACAGCCCAACCCCCATCCCCATGTGGGTCCCCAATGGGCTCCACCACAAACTTGAGCTTACCCTATCCTAAGCTTGAGCTTAGGAGAGCTGGCCCCATATATAAAAAATATATATGGGAGATATTCGGGTGCATCCATCCCTCACCAAAATGGTGATTGGTGAGGGACAGCTGACGTGGAAAGCCCTCTCCTTTAATGCATTAAAGAAGCCCATCTGTTCAAAGCACTAAGATTTCCGGTGCCCGCCAAAATGCTGTTTTGAATTTTCAACTCCAAAATAGAGCGTCAAAATCACACTGCCATTTCATTTTCAAGTACAGGACCTGCCATTTCAACTCTCAGGGACGCCACTCATCTTCCTTCCATCTTCTCATGGACGCCACCCATCTTCTCAGGGACCTACCATTTTGATTTTCTCATCTTCTCAGGGACGCCACCTCTCTCTCTCTCTCTCTCTCTCTTTCTCTCTCTCTCTTCCCCTTGTTCATGTGTAGTTTTTGGAGTTCATCAAAGTTTTGCTGTATGCCATTTATATTGATCGCCACTAGGCACAGAGAATCCTGTTGGTACTTGAATTGGGGTTTTCCTTTGCCCCAGTAGATTGAGATGGTTGAACTGTATGCATGGTTGAAACTGATATGGAAATACATATAACTGATGGCTGGATTTTAGCCTGAGCCGGAGCCTTAACGATTTTATGTGGGTTTTTGTTTTGTGGGATTTTGTGATATTGTGGATGAGATTGGAGAAGAAGGAGGTGTGCTGTAGATGGATGCTCATTTGAGCTCCCAACAGAGTTCGTAGTTGGATCTGTTTGTTTCCCTCTCTTGTTTCTGAATTGTGGTTTTGTTTGCTTTACATGAACTATGCAGTTACCCGATTATAATAGGAGTGGAGGTGGTTCTCAGATCATGGCCTGGCCAGTGGCCAAAGGCAGAGGCTTTGCAATGGGTCCATCTAGAGATGAAACTGATAGAATGTTTAGTGGACCATGGTATTTATGGCAGATACTTTTCTATTTTCATGTTTTGAAGCATTTGGGAATCAATCCAACTAAACAAATGGATGGGATTTGGACCCATTTGGAATAGATCATCATCATCATCATCATTCATGACAACATTTTCGTGGCAAATCTAGTACTAATTTTATATGGAAGTGGAACGAAAGCTTGGTTTAAGGAGTTTTTGTAATTGATAATTAATTTGTCTAATTAAATTCAAATCCAGGAGAGAGTATCTCTTTCCTAGGATACTGCAAAAGCTAAAGTCATAAAAACTCTGCAAAAAGATTCCCTTCTGAAATGTCAGATTTTGATGAGATGAGCCCACCCGCAATATTTAACTGTTCATGAAACATCGAAGCCTGATATCTCCAGATTTCCAGAATGTGTGATTTTCCTGCTTTCCATCCAGGCAGTTTCCATTCCAACACTAACACATTGATGAACTTCTCCATTGCATTATGGTATTGGGTTCCCTATAACATGGATATGCAAATTGAAATGCCAAATTAGAAAACGGGGATGATCATCATCAGAGATATTTTAGCAACGCCAGACGAAGTTGTTGGGGAGATGAAAACGAGCACTGTATCCTGTGGAGCAAGAAGGGGAGACAAAACTAAGACCTAAAATCTCCTCTGAGAATGAAGGGGAAAATCTCCTAGGAAGCCCTCTCTCCGGAATGTCGAACCCGTGGAGCAAGAAAGGGAAAACGAAAGGGAAGGGAGAGATGCACTGGAAGGGGAAACCAAAGAATTCCCCTGAAATTTCTCACTCCTTTTGGCGGGCTCTAGGAATTTTAATGCTTTGATCCAGTGGGCTTCTTTAATGCTTTAAAGGATAGGGCTTTCCACGTCAGCTGTCCCTCACCAAAATGGTGAGGGATGGATGCACCAGAATATCTCCCTATATATATATATATATCTGTATATATATTATCTAGTGAGACTGTCCACACAATGCAAATTTTCGTGGGAACTACTCCACCTTGCTGGGGGTTTACCATCCAATGTGAACTGTCCACACTATGCGAGTTTTTATGGGTCCCCCTGCTTGAAATCAACCCCTCTCCCCTCTCTCAACACACACCTAACCCAACTTCCAAACTTGATTCCAACCAGTTTCTATATTCACGACGAGATTGGGTCACCCTTTGAAGGTGACCGGGTGTGTATTAGTCAACATGACCAGCTTTTCTTTGCAAGTGGTGCACAAAATCATTCTCCAAGTCTTGCAAGTTCTAAGCTTGTTCCCTAGATGTAATTGAAGACAGTCAACCTAGCCCACTTTTTATTTAGAACTAGTATACGAATTATGAAGTCATTCTCCAATAGTAGTGAGGCATCCATATATGCAATTCATGTGGTGGTGAATGATTTGAATTAAGAATGAAGAGTTTTAAATAGTTCAGGTGTGAAGCCAGTTACATTGTTGAATGTGCAAGCAAGGCTGGGGATTTGCTCCTGATTTCACAAATTCCTGCAGATTTTTTTTTTCATCATATTGTTGTTTTTTTTTTTTAAATCGGTAAGGGAAACTCCCACCCCTCGAACAAAGAGGGAGTAATATTAGAGTAAAAACCCTCCTTGGAAAAACCCACCCCACCCCCGTCAACCAACCCCCAACCAAAGAAAAAAAAGAAAGGAAAAAAAAGGGAAGGGACACAGACAGACATGGAGAGAAAAGGCCCTTTCCACCCCTTTATTGGCTAGAGAGTCCACCATTTCATTAGAAATAGCATTATATAGAGTATTCTCCACAATCCATCTATCATGGAGGAAAGGGAATAAATCAATAACTGTGTGGCACCTTGTGGACCAAATGGTATCAAAGTAGAACACCCTTGTTCAAGAGATTCTCCTTGGTCTGAAGTCAGTGACCCAAAAGGAAGTCTTAAATTAACTAAACACATTGATACAAGCCAACCAAGGCATCAATGATAGGTTGGATCATAGCATATGACGGCATGGCAGGATAACGTAGAGCACTTCAGAAATCCAGAGCATAGTTAGAAACTGAGGTCAAATCCTCAATAGAAAGCAGCCCGAGTTGATGATGAGAATGATTGGAATCGCATGTTTTAAGAGAGTATACTGAAAAAATTAATCAATCCTACAGGTAAAACCTCCTACAGTCCTACTTAAGAAGACCAAATGGTCAACTATCCAGTAAAAGACCATGTCAAGCTGAACCATAGAAGTGTCTATTTGATCCTACAATGAGAGGTGAGGTCTTTGAATCAGAAAATTATCAATGGATTGACAAACATGAAAAGGTTCGATTCATTAGTCAAACCAATTGACTATGACAATGAAAGATGATACAACAACTAGATAGCAGCAGTCGTTGAATCAAATGGTTCAAACAGCATTTTATCATTCAACTGAAGCTACAAATGACCAGGCTATCTGATAAGGATGGTACCACCTACTATGTTAGGAGAAATAGAATCAAGATTTAAGCAAGTCAACAAATCCTCGATAAGAGAGGAACATGAGATGCATTGTCAATATCAACGAACTTGGTGATTAGTTTTTCCAAATCCTAAGGCAAGTTGACGAAAGCAAAAGAGACATAATATATGAGAGACATGGGTCCATCTTTCCATTAAATATGCATATGAAGTGATTTTCAAGTTCCACAAGTTGTTCCCTCGTCAATTTCTAGTGTTGTTAGGAACCATAGTTGTAATCAAAGCAATATCGTCAGGATATCTAGTATCAATTATTTTTGTAGATTCAGGTCTTTAACTTCAAACCATTTCTTAGAAGATATAGACCTTATTATTAGTTGTTTAGTTAAGTTCTGATTAGGAATAAGTTCATGTTGTTAATCAGTCATAAATAAGATATTCCTTCCTAGAAAATGAAGGTGGCTATACATGTAAAAAGGTTGACTGGTACTTATGGTGGGGTGCGCACATGGTATCCTTCTGTTGAGAGGTAACTCTCATGGCTTGCGTGAGAGGTAAAAATCTATTTGGGGGGGTTTAGTGACTGCGGGGGGATTGGATTGATGATATTTGGGTCCCACATTTTGCTAAAATTGTTACCTCTCATGCAAGCTGTTTCCTTCATCCTGACAGTACCCCTCACAACTTGTATGAGAGGTAAAAACCTAAGCTACCGCTCACAACTTGTATGAGAGGTAAAAATCTAAGCTACCCCTCACAACTTTATGGGGGATAATGTGCTTGAAAGGTTTTGTGGATATGACTTGGGCAAAAAAACATCTCAATCAGACCATCAAAACCATTGATTTTGGGGCCTTAGTCTAATGGTTTTTTAAGTAACAATTTACTTGAAGAAAAATCCAACAATGAGGATAATTCAGATTAATATCAAATTACAGTGAGTGCCAATTCATGGGGGTTTAGTGTGAAAGGGTTGGATAGATGATACCTACAAGCGAATGACCAATGAGTTGGGATTTCAATCTATGATATTTTTCAGAAATCTTACATTCATGGTGAAGTTCAACAGATCAATGGTGTAAATCAGCACTTGTTCAGACCACATTTATTTACTTATTTATTATAATGGTCATTTGATTATGAAACTCAGGCGCCTTAGAAATATAAAAATCTTCTTGCACAGACTAGATAATTAATCAGAATCACTTCTTATATTAAAGATAAGAAACTAACCGATCTAAGTGGTCATTGAGCTTAAAAACTTTCCCATCATAAACACGGAGTCCTTCCCATACAGCATCACCTCCTTGGACTACAGAGTCAAATACTGAAACCTTCAACCAACCACACAGTAAGGATGCAGTCCATTTGAAGGAACATGGTAATAATGCAAAGTAAGGGGAACAAACAAGCATATACAAAATCACAAGAATGAAAATCATGACTATCTTCTCACTGAACCTTCAGAAGAAAAAAAAAATCTTTTAGATTCAATCAACAAATACCTTTGCACTATCACGTGTTACAAGTTCATCACCAACCCAAACAAGTATCTTCTCATTGGCTGGAACAGGAAGACTTGGATCAGGTAGAGATTTTGAAATGGATGATGCACGCCTAGTGTGGCGCTTAAGCATGTTGTAAAAAGGAAGGCTTTGCACTAGCAAGTCATATAGCTCAGTTGGAAAAGGCTGAAAACCATAATGGAACATAAACCAATTAAGAATTTTTTAGTTAAGGATGGCCTTAATGGAAATATCAAAAAAAAAAAAAAAAGGAGAGGATGGCCTAAATGAACAGCAACCATGGTCTTAAATAATCAAAAGCATACTTTAAATGACAATTTTTCATGAGAAAAAGAAGAACCTAATCTTATGACAATTTGAAGAATAAATTACAAAATTTGAAGAAGAATCTAATCTGATGCAAGGGGAAATGGGCTTGAAGAAGAACCTAATCTTATGCAAGAAAATGGGCCGTCAGATAATTACAAAATAAAAGGGAAAGGCAGCACATTTCTAAAAGGAGAAATATATAGAATCGCATTTACAAGTTACATATGCACCTTGAGGTCTGCCCAGTATGCAAAGGTCCCAATCAAACAATCAAAAAGTATATCGAAGAACATAGAGTACATCATCATCATCATCATCATAGCCTTGTCCCAACTATGTTGGAGTCAGCTAGATGAATTTTGTTTTTCCATTCTAGCCTATCCTCAGATGTATCCTCAGATAGGATGAAATTCTTCAGATCTATCTTTACTACATCCATCCATGTCCTCTTTGGCATACTCCAAACTCCGCCGGTTTTCTCCCAGTCCCAAGCTCAGATAAATTATGGGTGCATCAGGTTGACAACCCACATAAAACTTTTGTCACATCTTCTACAAGAATTCAAAAGAACATTAACTCTACATGAAGAAATTAATCTTATGCAAGGAAAACTGGGCTGCCAAAAAAATTCAAAATAAAATGGAGATATAACACATCGACAAAAGGGAGAGAAATCTAGATTCTAGAATCATGTTTCCATTTTACCTAATACTCCCTGAGATCTACCCAGTAAGTAAAGGTCCGAATTAAACAATTAAAAATATATAGGGGATCATTAACTCTTTATGATTCACGTACCGAGGGATAAACACTTTCTGGTGTGAAACATGTTGACTTGTGTACACTTTTATACCACCAAGGGGCCCAAATCCCATATATTGGTTTAGGACCAGCTTCCCACCTGAAATAGAGTGGAAATTTTAGTTCACACTCTGCTATCATTATCAAAGAAAAACGAAGAAAAAATAATGGAGGGTGAAAATTGATCTTAATAAATGAATTTTGCGTTTCCAAAGGTAGTTTCAAACAAGTGTACTTTAGGTTTAACGTGATTTTCACATGGTAAAATTCTTTATGGTATTTCTTTATGAAGAAGAGCTGGCTACCACTCTTTGAACTCTTGACCTCTTTAGGATGCTTTTATCATGCAATAAAACAGATAGAAGAAAGATTGATATTGGTTTTTTGTTACACGTCTCTTCTCCACTCTATGTTTTGCCATCTACTTCTCTTGTATCATTGAAGCCTTCCATCACTATTCAGTATCTTTGATGTCCTTTTTTCCATTTTTCTTCCAATAACTTTTACATTTCTTCTCTATTTTCAACAAAGATCTCAAAAACTGTCATCATCTAAAGATTTGGTAGCCCAAATGTGCAGCCATTTTATCGAGGAATGCTAAAGATGTTCATCATCTTTGATTCAATGTTCTTTCGATAAAGAAATGTGGAATTATTTTAAGCTATGACGCCCAGATATGGATATGGATACAAACGGGGATACAACTCCTCACTTTTGAAAATGTAGGACGTGGATACAGATACAGACGGAGATACGACTCTTCACTTTTGAAAATGTACGACATGGATACAGATACAGGTGCCCTAATTTGCTTTAGATCACTTTTGAATCAATGAAATTATCACTGTTAACGTTACTTTGTAGCATTTTTATGTTAAGAAGTAAGAAAATTATAAGAACTACATGAGATAAAGGACATCGTAAGTAGGATATGTTAAACTTGTACCCTGAAAGTATAAGTGCAGTATGGAGTACCAATACAAGTGTCGTATCAGTCTGATACGGATACATTGGGCTTGTACAAGTATCCAAGTGTCATAGATTTTGAGGAACTATCTGGAATCCAGTGGGTATGGCCTACAATAGTTGGCAGTTTGGTTTATCCTAACGAACAACGACTGAATACTATGGGATAGCTCTTTGGTTTCTGTCTTATGGTCTATCCTGTCAAAGAGAAACAATCAGGCAGATAGAGAATCCCAGCAGTGTGGCAATCAAGGCTAGAGTAAAAATCATCTCCTGGGCGATTGTGCTTAAGGAATTCTTTGGTGCTACCGCTTCAGATTTTTGGAGGTGTTGGGTGTGATATTGTGGGTTCTCTTTCCAATGTTGAGAAGTCAGTTTCATAACCCTAGCGTTCTAGAGATGTATTGTTGTTTGTACATCATTGTTGACTTCATTTAATGAATCAGTTAGCATTAAAAAAAATCAATAATAATAACAAAAATGTTTAAGCACTGCATACAATGATCCAATTTTGCATACTTAAGCATTGATGTCTGGAAAGGAATACCCAGATCTTCACAAAGTCCACGCAATGTAACCTGCATATACATTATAGAACAACAGAATTTTTGTCAAAAATGTCAACTTGTAGATTGAAGAAAGCATACTTGATGGCTAAGCTATGCGAATTCATATATGTGTTATAGAATATGAGAGATGTATGCATGGGTGGACTAGGGGGAACAAGGGGGCCTCCATGGCAACACAGAGCTTATGCCACTCTAACTCTCAGGTGGGTAAAATTGACCAAGCACAAAACACAGGTTTTGTAGTTACAGCATGATATTCAACCAAATTTAAATAATTATGTACAAAAAAGTTATATGCAAGAGTAACACCAATAAAGAATAATGTAGATGTCTATACTATGTAATAAGTTTTTCAATATTTTAGAAAGCAATGTGAATATCTTTACTCTAAACATTACCATTTAAAAAAATAATTTTTATAGGAAAAAACCCCTTAAAGTTGATAAAAATGATGGAGGACCCAAACACTTCATAATGAAGCGAGAGAACCTCTATCCCATGATATCATGGAACAAGCCCACATTCCATGATATCATGGAATAATTTGCTAAATAAATGCACCAATTCCATGAAATCATAGAATGTTAGATTATTCCATGATATCATGGATAGTCCCTTTTTTCATGAAAATGAATGTAGGTTATTCCATGATATCATGGAATGTTGGGTTATTCCATGAGATCGTGGGATGGAGGTCTTCTACCATCATTATGAAGTATATGGGCCCTCCGTCAGTTTTTCTCAACTTTAAGGGGCCTTTTTCATAAAAATCCCCCCTAAAAAGTTAAGAGATCAGGTAATAAACATTTCAACATTTTAGTTAGGTTTTACAAGAAGAGAGCATATACTCTTTTATCAACTATAAAACAATGTTTATATTAGTATCACTCCGGACCAGTAGTCCAACTTAGCAAAATAGAAAAGAAGAGAGAAAAGGAAGAATCTGTGAAAAGTCTAGCAAAGTTTCATGCTGAATGCAAGTATGTTGCTCTTAATGAAAGAATCCATGCAGCATATGTTAAAATTGGATGAGTGAACGAAGGATAAAATAGAATGGATCAAGAAATTCTTTTGGGGATGAGGTTTGAGGGCCAAGCCCTTGGAGGGCCTACACTACCTAGGCCCTTATCCTACCCTCACGAGCAAGGACTGGGCCCAAGGCCTGATGAGAAAACCAATTTTTAAAATTTAAGAAATAAAGAAGTCAGGAGAGCAAGTTATAAAACTATTTTGGATGAGTTTTAACTATGTTTATAAAACTTGATTGAAACCAAGTTACTACTAATAAATATAATCTCTCTATTAATTATGATTAAACCATATTTGCAATGCCCATTTTACCTAATCCAATAAATGCCCATAGGTTTAGATTGATGGGATTAGGCCAAGCTCATGATGAGACAAAAAGATACAGGGTTGGGTTCATATCCAAATCAAATAAGGATATAGGTTTTGAGCATTCCAGGTAAGTTCAGACATGAATTTGGTTTTATACGTCCATTGTACTGTACGGAAATAGGATATGTATAAACCATTCCAAGCTTGGTACACCATGAACCCAACCATCACCTGACCAATTCTCATTCCTAGTCCAAACCACCTTTAATAACATCTTGCCTTTCTTCTCTAATTAACCCATTTTATTACCTTCATACCCCCATTTTATTATTGTTAAAGTGACTATTACAAGGGGAATTTTAGTATATATAAA